>OU779871.1:22414375-24823750 GCA_916999025.1 Orgyia antiqua
GCTTGACTTCCGAATGTACCTTAAAATAAATATTTTTAAAGTGTTTTTAATTTATTACTGTAAATATACTTTCAACTCTTTTTTAATAGTTATTTATAAGATTTTAATATATTTATATTTCCGTATAATGTGTAAAACTATTTATAAAAATTGTACCAAATATATTTTAAATTATACTAATTATTTTTGCTTTAATTATGTCATTTGTATTTGGATAACTTGGAATATAGTTTATAATCACAATTTAGAGCGTTAATACAACAGAAGTTAACATTTTTAGGCGATTCCTGATAAAAGTATAAGAGCAATGCTCATACTCATTGTGTACTTACACTATCGTCTCTTAGTGCGGTGATTTTATGCGGGATCACGCAATATGAAATTTGCTGTGTTTGTGTACGTACATCGACAGTATATTTAACAAAGAAAACAGTGCCTATGACCACTCCTGTTATTGTAATGCTCTAAGAATCCCAATGCTGACTTATATTAATATCACTGTAGGTATACATAACCGCTATTCTATCCCGTCGGCCATTTCTAAACTATAGTTGCGCTAAACTTCAGAACGGCTGGGCCGATTTGCGTAATATGCGTACTATAAAATATGCGTATAAAAATGCGTACTTAATGGATTGCTTAAAGGAGGAAAAAGGTTTATATTAACAAAAGTCATGCGTGACACTAAAATATACGCCAGTAAAACTAGAGAGCGGAGTTAGTTTATATTATTTAAAAGTCCTAAGTACCAAATGTGTCGCACAATATTGTATTTTACAGTATGTAACATAAGGTTTATTTTAAACTGTTCTTATGATCTTATTAGTGTTTATTTAAATAATATTGATGTTGTGTGTGATTGCTTTTGATATGCTTTTGTTATTAAAATGCTGTGACAAAATAGATGAATTATTGACAAAAATATAGTTAGATAGATGGAATATATTTTTATTAGATCTGGCCTTAGAGCATTATTCCAACAGGACTTGGTATTAGAAGGCGACCCCCTCTGAAAAAAGTACAAGAGCAATGCTCATACTCTTTGTGTATGGACATTGCCCTTCTCTTAGAGTGCTGTTGACTGTTGGTTTAATTTTCTAAGGATCTGGTTATTGATTATTATAATTATACATATTTTATTTAAATGGTCATAATGGTAATTAAAGAAGTCATCTAGTCCCAAACTAAACATTATTTATTTTAAATGCAGACTTAATATTTAAAATGTTTTAGAAAGATGTCTATTAAGAAGTAATTTGACATTTTTTTTACATATATCGCTCTTAAAGTGATAGCGACTTAATTCAAAAATTAAAAGCTACATGAAGCTAGGTTTAACACAAGCTGTTTTGTGCAACGGTATCTTATCGTGTGGTAAATGTCAATAAGGCATATTTATGAAGCATTGGTACCAATTCTATGTGCACAACTAAACTTGACTTAACTAAAAAACGAAAATTGATAGTGTCAATAACACAATTCGGCAACTTTAACACAACCTTTTTATTAGAAAACCTGTATATTATAGACTAACGATTTTAATTAAAACAAATGTGTACAACAAAATAGCCAAATAATCAAAATACAGCAATAGCTGTTTTCATTTTTTAGTTAAGTTAAGTTTAGTTGTGCTCAAAGAATTGGTACCATTGTATTTTTTTTAGTTAGGCCATTATTTTCAGAGGCGTATTTTAAAAATTAGCGCCCCGTGTCATTAGATTTGACGCCCCGGGTTAATTTAATGAGCCGCCCTATAAATTGATAGGAGATAGAGTACAATTTTAAACATGAAGGCTTGCGCTGCCCTTATCAGGCTGGCCGCCCCGGACCATGGCCCCTATGGTCCTAGGGTAAATACGCCTCTGACTGTTTTAGCGTTACGATATAAACGTAGACAAAAACTATTTGTCAGACACTGTTAATACATGTTTATTACAGAAATTTTAAAAGGGAAATCACAAATCTCAAAGGAAGAACTTCTCTGGATGTCTTTAAGAAAAGAATCAAAAAGCATTTTCTATCCCAACATTAATTTGCTGGTAGAAAACTCAATATGAGTTGAGCTCGCCTTTGTGCACGCACACTTGTAACATTATTATTAGTGTCCGACCGAAAGTTCGGTTTCGGTTGGCCGAAAGTTTCGGCGGCAGTTTCGAAACTTTTGCTGAAACCGAAACTAGTGTCGCGGTTCACGCTCGCTTTGACGGCCCTCTTCGGGAATTATGAGAACATAATTTAAAAAAATAATAAAAGTGTTATTAATATTTTTTTAAAATATATTAAATAAATGATTCCAACGAACTTAATATACTATGTCTCCTTCTCATGCCCTGATTAATGCAAAATAATCGGTAGAATGCACCAAATTTCAGTATTTTAAGAAATTTTATACTTGGCCACGTGAGTTTCGGTTTCGGCCGAAACTGAAGCCACGGCCGAACGTTCGGTTTGGATTTCGGCCGGAAAACCAGTTTCAGTCGGACACTCATTATTATTTATGTTGCCTTTCTTGCATGAGTGTACAATAAAGAATAAATAAATGAAATGAAAGCTGTTGATTACGCAGTAAAGTGCCTTTTTACTTGTTACTTAGCGCTTTATTTCGTGTTAGGTCGATCAAATATACAACGTTAACGCTAATAATTAAAGTTAGTTTTTTTGGATATTCACACAATAGTTGCACCTTGTCTTGGATCTAATACATTTATTTTATTTACTTATTTAAACTATATGACGGGCCTCGTGGCCTAGTGGTTCATATAACGGACTGCCGTTCACGAGGTCTCGGGTTCGATTCCCGGTCAGGACAATCATTTGTGTGATGTTTTTAATTGTCATACAAATGTTTGTACTGCGTCTGGGTGTTTACTATGTATTATAAGTATGTATTTACAAAAGAAAAGTAGTATATGTATTCTATCCGTATTCTGGTACCCATAACACAAGCATATATAAGCTTAGCTTGGGACCAGAGGACGTTGTGTGAAATGTCCATGAATATTTATTTATATATTTATAGCTTACTTCATATTGAAAAGGTACGATTGTTAGGTTATTTGATGTTTTACCTATGGTAAAAAAGGTCTTAGTACACGTGGACGTAACCAGCCAGTTTTGGGGGCAAGGTATTTTAATTCAAACTTTTAGAGTGGGTTGAGACCGAAAAATAACCGAATATTACGAAAATAATGTCGAATCTTCTTTTACCGGTATACCCATTCCAAGAATCAAACGCCCTTCTTGTCCACTGGGGACACTGGGCGCATACTTCATAATAGTTTTCAGGATGTTTTGTAAGTCACAGCGGTACAATTATCATGATGTGCCCAGGGCTTCTAGTAGCTGAAATATGGCCCTGCCCAAACGTCTCTGGCTAAGTCAATGTCAACACGTATATCTGATTCAAAAAGATATGTCCAATCTAATTAAAAACTACTTATTTAATTATTTATTTGTAAAATAAAAATTTATACCAAAATGTGCCAACAAATTGCATTGTGTAAGTTTAGTAATTATTTAGGAATAATGAGACTTTGTATGTTTAACTTCATGATAATTTATGACCAGTGGATTTGAAGTTCTATTAAAAAATATAAAATTCTAACAATCTAAGCCATAGGTTCTCAACTGGAGCGCTTAGACGGCGCTACTGCCCCTCAAGAGTGCTAGCGATTCTTGTAGGGGTGTTAGTAGTTCCAAAGAATGGGAACAAATGACCCACAACCAGGGCAATAATCAGTACCATTAGAAAGAGAAAGCATTATGTTTTTATTTCGTTAGTATACATAACTTCTAATTGACTAGTCATATGAGCTAACTCTAAAGTACAGTTGAGTTCAGGGTAACTTAGAAATAACCCAGTAAAACTGATCACACCGAAAATGCCCGATAAACGTGTATAACCTAAAAGTTGATACTGTGATAGATACGAACACAGCTAATTATATCATTTTGTTTCTACACGTTGGTAGACAGACTCCACAACCTCTTTAGTTTGTGAAACTAACACTAAGGATACTGGCAGAGTCGCGACTTAAATTTAACGATAAGTCGCTTTTAAAGAAACCAGTCAACAAAAACAAGAACAAGAAAGCTTGTTGTTAAAAATAAACCATCAACCTCTCTCCGTCCACTGTTGGACATAGGCCTCCCCCAGAGAACGCCACAACGCGCGGTCTTGTGCTGCTTGCACTCTAGGGCTTTTCTTCCCCAACGATCATCAGTCCTACAAGCGATGAGGCCTGCCCATTGCCACTTCAGCGTGCTAACCCTTCAAGCTATGTCGAATACGCCCGTTCTACGGATCTCCGTATTCCGGATTTTATCCCGCAGGGAAATACCATTTACCTACCTAAGAGCTTAGACTTCGATATTCAAAGCCCACGTTACTGTTCTTATGTCTCTGTTCAAAGTTACCCTGAACTTCATCAAGATGACTATAGTGCGGCGTTAGTTATATTTTTTTCTTCTAAAGGGGGCGGTAATATAAAAACAGTTGGGAACCTCTGATTTCTTATTGTCTATTAACTATGTACTTGGATGTCAATAAAGCAGCATTTCGAAAGTTTAAATGTTTATAATGGATGTATATATATGTATTTAATATATAAATGTTGTATAAATTGTATTTGTGGTATCAATAAATTATTATAATGATTTTTGTTGTTGTAATTTCCTAGAAACTGCTAATAATATATAGCTCCTAGCCTAGTGCTAGGAGCTATATACAACGTGTTGCAGAAAGGTGTACTTAGTCATAATTTAAAGTTGCATTAGATAGGCCTTAAATATTACAGTTACACATAAAATAATACAGTTGGTAAGTTTTTTTTGTTTATTAGGTACCTACTATTAAATAACAACCAGAAACGCATCAATTATGAGATGTTTACGGTTTTTTGATTGCGATGGAACCTTACAATAAAAGATGACCTCATAGTAGTGTTGTATTTAAAGAAGATAGATTAATTTAATAAATTAATTAAACTTTTATGAACACATAAAAGTCATAATATAACTAGTATTTGTAATTTCATCCATGCCTAGTGGCTAGTCACCGGCCATGTGTAACGATGGTCAAATATGACTACACCTTTCTGAAACGCGTTGTATATATAGGCTATGAGTATTTTAATAGGTATTTATTTGAATATTTTAGTATCTCTTATCAGAATCATTTTAGATGTAGCTGTTGCCCGCGACTTCGTACGCGTGGAATTTAGAAGATATTCCCCGTCTTTGCAACAATTTTAACTAATGCTTCGCTCCTATTTGACACAGTGATATTACATATCTTAAAACTTGAACCTGCGACCTCGTGAACGGCAGCTATTACACTAGACCACGAAACCTGTAATTTTTTTTGCAAAAACACTGGGAAGGCATACACTTTGGGAGGGATTATGGTCCACTGTGAGCACAGCCACAGTTTATTTTCAAGTTTTCCGTCTCACATTATGGATATTATCTGTGTGTAATATCTCTTAGCTAACTTTAACAGCACTTCTGGGAGTTGGGGTGATGACACTTATATTCTTAATCAGTCACCACACGGAAAAAATAGAAGAATAGATTAAAACGCTAATTTTGGTAAAAAATCAATCCGTCATTTATTCCTAGAAATAAGTGTACACTTAATCTAAGTTATAAATATTCTTCTTCCCAATAGACAGGTCTATAGGACCCTCACAGTCACTGACATCAGTCTTGGTGTCATTGTGACGTATTATACCATATGTTGGCTTTGGAGGTGATACTGTGATTGAAGCAGCTTCTATTTTAGAACTATTATTTGACGAGTTTTTCATGTGCTGTCTGAAATTAAATATTTTTTAACGTCCTCTGGTCCCAAGCTAAGCTTATATGCTTTTGTTATGGGTACCAGAATGCGGATATGCTAATACTGTGCTTGTGTAGTGATCAATGTAATTACATTAGTGTTTCTGTGCAGTATATATTATATATATACCTTTGCACCAACCTAGCAGAATGGCAAATAAATAGCTTGTATTGCTACTCCTGTGGGTTGTATACTCTCAAGTCTCGGTTGCGGACTTAGAGTATACAACCAAATCTATTAAAGGATTTCAACATTATAGTATAACTAGTTGCTGGCCGCGACGTCGAACGCATGAATTTAAAAAAAAACAATAGCCTTTTTATTATTAAAAAGAAATCCATCTTCTTGAACCACTAAAAAACCGCTTCAAAATTCGTTGTGTAGTTTTAAAGATGTAAGCTCACGTAGGTACTAGGGACATACGTACAAAAAATAAAGACAATGGTAGCAATTCTACGTGCACAATTAAACAACTATTGAAAACAACTATTGTTGTATTTATATGAATTAAAATCTTTAGTTTATAATATACAGTTTTTTTATCTAGAAATTTGAGTTAACATTGTGATATCAACACGATCAAAATTCATTTTTTAGTTTAGTTTAGTTGTGCGCGTCGAATTGGTACTTTCGTTTTATATTATGTAAAATAAATAAATCGAGGAGTTTCTTGTCTGTTCTTCTCCATAGGATGAACAGTAAACTGTGTTTAATTTTGTTCAAAATGACCCCATAATTCTAATAATACTAACTTATATTTCTTGCAGGCGTCTTCCCTGTGTCTCTCCAGGTATCGTCGTTGACTGAATGCTTTGTTACAAGCGACACAGCGCCACTGCCACGAATGATGGCCGCGAGTACGCTGATGAGCGCGCAAGTTTGATCTAATACAAATAACATATTATCATGCGCTTATTACCTAAACATTTAACTCTCCTTGACCCTTTAACGACCCACTGTTGGGCACAGAACTCTTGCATTTCAGGCTAGTACATGCTTGCGGTGCATACCTGGCGAAAAACATTGTCGGCACGGATGGCTGACCACTAGTCTGGAGCTTGAGATCAAATGGATTAAATAATGGTGTATACCTAGGGGCTTCGCTTCGAGGGGGCTGCGTTCACCCCGCGCTAGGGAAGGCTGGCTGTTAAATGCCATTTTGAATGTACGAGCAGTTGGACGCTGCCCAATGGCATGTATCAAGCTTCTCATATTTTATAGGGGTGTGATTTGACGCTTAAGATGACATCCATTAGCGGCTTCGCGCATTTTTCTATGTACGAACTGTACGAAGCTCTCATTTTTTCTTTAGATTGAATAGCTAGAGCTCAGAGCTCTAATTTTTAACACCCTTGTATGAGTTCGGTATGTATCTATCAATGTATTAATCTATGTAACGGAATCTTAGAATGTGATTTATACCCACTTACAGTAGTCGGATTGATCTGAAATTTTGCACACATATTAAGGACCGATGACAATGCAATAATATTAAAAAAAAAATGTGTTTTGAACTAAAGATATTTTATTATATAAGTATATTATTTCTCAACTACCTATATAGTGTTTGATTCATTAATATTATACTCAGAAACGCGGTCGAAAAAGTATTTTCGATAGAAAATCGATAGTGTTAAAATAATTTTCAAAATTTACAAGCATACAAGTAGTGATTGAATAAATACCGATCAGCAAAGTTCCTGCCGCAGTGTGGATGTGGACAAGGGAACGGTCTCTCCCCGGTATGTAGACGTAGGTGTCCCTTCAGTACCCAGGGACGATCGAAGCCCTTACCACAATACGAACAATTGTGAATAGTGCGACCAACACGACGTTGATCAATACATTCATTATCAACGGTAACCTCTGGAAATGTGGATGACACTTTACTGTATAATAATATATTTAACTACCTGCGACTTCATACGGATTTAGAAAAACTTTCCCCATTTTTGCAAAATTTTTCACTTATCTTTGCGCCTATTGGTCGCAGCGTGATGTTATTATAGCCTATAGTTTTCCTCAATAAATGTACTATACAAAACTGAAACAATTTTTCAAATCGCATCAGTGGTTCTTGAGATAAATAAATAAATATTCATAGACATTTTCACACTACGTCCTCTGGTCTCAAGCTAAGCTTATATGCTTGTGTTATGGGGACCAGAATACGGATATACTACATATACCTACTACTTTTCTGTTGTGAATAATTACATATAATACATAGAAACACCCAGACGCAGAACAAACATTTGTATGATATTAATAAATATCACAGAAATGATTGTTCCGTGTGGGAATCGAACCCGCGACCTCGTGAACGGCAGTCCGTTACATGAACCAATAGACCACGAAGCCCGACAAATTGGAGCGTTATGACACTATGCTAGTTACCGCACGCTACAATCAGTGCACTATATTTAGCCAGCAATATCTTACCTTTCTCATTCTCCTTACAATCTTCTATATCATCGATCAGATCGAATGATTCAGTACATGTGAGCAGTTCTCTATCTAACTTCTCATTGACACTCGCATTCACAAGACTCTTTAGTTTCTCCGCTATTTTGTCTATTTCAGTACCACCTCGATTAGGAATAAATAAGTATTAAGATTTATAAGGTATGAAATGTGTTTTAATTGTTGGTAAGACATTGTAATAAAATACATATAAGATTCTAGTCAATACTTCTTTCTCTTCTCTCTTCAACTCGTTAACGTCCCACTGTTGGGTACGGGCCTACCCCACTTTGGGAAGGAGTACAGTCTACAGTGCCGCGCTGATCAGGCGTGTTAACATAGGGCTTAATCTTCTTATTCGAGGTTTCCATCTCTCACAGAGGATGTGATCTGTGTACAATATCTCTTCGCTGGGTATTACAGCACCCTGGGCAGAAAATGGGGGTGGCACTTGTATTCTACTTCACCACATAGACAATGTGTATAGATTGTTGTTATTTTATGTTACCTTTGTTATTACTCTTCAAGGATTCTCTGTTTTTGATTTCTTCAATAATCGGTGCTAACGGTTCCTTTCGCAACTTCCGTTTCTTGTTAACTTCCTGTATAAGTTTGGAAATTGGTTGCGTTTCGTTATTGCTCACTTTACGTTTTCTTTTCTTCTGTTCATACGTTTTGCGTTCTGTTTTTGCTTCGGATGATCTTAAATTATATGTTTTGTCTGTGGAATCTTTGGTTCGCAAGTTTTTATTTTTAATTTCCGGTAATTTTACCGCCTTTTCGCTTTCAGACGCGTACTCGTAAGTTTCCGTGTCAATAAATTGTTGTAAAAATTGACTTTTTTTCAATAATTGTAAATAAAAACGTGTTGATATTGGTACTTTATCACTGTATAATGTTTCCGTTGTTTTTAATAGTGTTTTGTGACGTTTCATCTTTACCGTTCTCGTTGGTTTTCTTTCGTCTGAAAATTATTGTGATTCTTTTTTCATTCATTCTTAATAAGATATCTTTCATTCTCCTCTCGCAGGTCTACAGGCAGAGATTTCTGTTGGAAATATGTAGACCCCTACAGTGACCATGAATAATGTTATTGTGTGTAAAGTTTGTTAAATAAAATATCTTCTTCTTTTTCTTAGTCCATCAATATCCCGCACGGCCTCCTACATTTTAGAAGGATATATGGTTATGCTTACCAAGCGTGATACTTGTTAGCTCAAAGTAAAATTTTCGACACTAAAAGATTTTATTTGCTTATATTATCCCTCAGCTAAATCCCTGTGCCAACACGCCTAGTCAGCGCAACGTAGACCATAATGCCTTCCAAAGCGGTGGAGCCCTTTGCCCAACTGTTGGACGATAGAGGGCTACAGAGAAATCCTTAAGCTGGCTATTACAGTTGTATTAAGAAGGGCACTTCTAAACCCTAACAAATATACAAGTCCCCAGATTAGTCTGGGGACTTGTATAATTTTTATGAAAGAAGAACGTACCTAGTAGTGAGACGTACGCTCTAAGAAGAATTAAGAGCGGACTCTACACCTGACAATTTCACAATTACATAAATCAGTTAGATATTGCCTATAAATTCGTTGAAAATTAAGAACATTTCAGAAAAGACAGTTATTGCAGATGAAGAGTAAATCTATGCTGCTATTATTTACTTTTTTTGAAAAACCATAGCAAAAAGCATAGCAAGAGAAGCAAAGATAAGACCTAGACATACTGTGAGAATTCATTGATTTAGAGGCAATCGCCACGAAGAAAACAACGGTGTCCATATTTTTTATAGAGTATGGCTTGCTGTCGTATCCTCTTACCTCTACGTCTTAACCTTTATAATACAACAACAAATAGTCGTCATGTACATTCTCCTATCCTAAATGTTTGCGGTGATATTTCTGGTTGGTATGACGAATATGTTATGATCATAGACATATAAGCACATTTATGATAATAACGGTAGAGAAACCCTTGTGTGCGTGTCCAACTCGTACTTGACCGGTATTTTTATACATACTTACGTTAATAAATTATGTTTGAACAAATCCGCTTAATTATAATTAAAGTTGCTCAAGAGAAAACGTCGACTAGCAAATTATATAAAATATTTAGCTTTATTTTAATAACTTATTACACTCCGACATGCATTAAATCTATGATTAAGTCAAATCTGACTGAACCCTAAGCCTAACCTTTGTCACACCTTTTAATTTTAATTAAAAAAATCTAATGACAGTGTCAATGTAACTCAAATTTAAAGTTGAAAAATATGTTAAAAAGTGCTTTTAACTAATAAAAACTAGACAAAAATATGTATAATTTGCTATATCGATGTAAGCGATGCCATGTAGTTTTAATTGTAACATCTTTTATTTAAAAATACAAAAATATTTGAAATAAACCGTGCTCTACGGAATGACTCACTTTCAATCAAAATTTCACCAAATTCTTGTATAAAACTGCTCTGGAGACGACGCACAGAATTCATGAAACACTTGGGCATGATGCCAACGGTAGAATAATACTTTATTTAAGTGTAAATTACTTACAAATTATAATTTAAAATATGAGTAGTTTGAAGCACTTGTGAGCACCTGCTACGAGAGAGACAGAAACAAGAGACTACGAAAAAAACTTCATTTGAATTTAGTGTTTCTTACCAGCCAGAACTTTCTAATTTTGAATTTTATATTGATACCTACCTCTATGGTATTATGACTATATACCTACCTTTCAGGTAAACTTTTACGTGGAATTTTTAATTTTAATCCAAAGCTGCCTACGTATATTGATAATTATTTTTATGTCTACGAAATTAGATAGAATGTAGAGTGGCTCATGCGATAGGAATAATCTTTTGATCTCCCGCCAAGATGTCGTTAACATCATTGAAGTATCCACCAATTTATTGACGATAGGTACGGCGGCGAAAATTTAAATCGACATAGTTGATCTGGATTCCGTAGCATTAGAAAAATATATTATTTACAGTCACGTATGATATGTAAATGGTAAAGTTTGCCAAAACAGAAAATGTGGTGGAAAAGCTTTCGGTACATGTGTCTCTACGATAGAGGAAAGCTTTCAACGCAGCATGTGTTGTGAAAAAAAAAGCTAGCGTAGATAGCGCGCGCGCGAGTGACGTACGCTTGAGGGCGGGGTGCGCGGGAAGGGACTGCACATCGATTATTCGGCGGGGAACGCGCGTTGTGATAGCACGCGTATACTTTCAATTATAATTACCGCCTGAAACGATCGCAACGTCGGGAAATGTTAGATTATTATATTGAATTATATACTAGCCGGGTTGGACGCGTGTGTTTGTGTTGCAACTGTGTATAGTGTGTGAGTTTTGGGTGATGACAAGTTAAAAGTTCGTGGGTAAGCCGGCGTCGAGATGGGCAACTCCTGCAGCTCTGGGCAAGCACATAAGGACAAGGATAATGTGTCACAACACTCGGAAGAGTAAGTACAACACGCCCTTTAAAAAAAAAAGAAATGTAGAGTCCGCAAAGAAAAAAAAACTCTAAATAAGTCACCATAAATTTTTACGCTAAAACTATTCAACTATGTTATTATACATTGCTGTTTTTATCTATTTCTAAATGATTTGTTACATGTATACCCGTGAAGTTTGTTTACAAAATAAGAAAAACTAAGAATTTTACTAGTTGACGCAGCGTGAAGGTCATATACGATATACGTCTACAATAGTTTAGTTGTTATACGTTTAGTCTAAAAGAATACAATGTGGTTATTTTTATACATTAAATATAAGTATATATGTGTGAGATAAGTGTAGGTACTGTTGTGAAATGGTCCGTATAAATAAATCAATACAGCGTCACCGCTCTGCTTGTCTAGTATTTACGACAGCATAAAACGAACATCTTATTAAATCTAATTTAAAACCTATTAGCCAGACTTGTAACAGAATAATAATATAAATATTATTGCTTGATTTTATATCAGGGTTAAATACCACACTCTGGTTACGGCGCGATAAATTTATTTTAAAAAATACGCACTCCGACGCGTATAAAACCTGAAAGGGTTTCGAAACGTCGGGATTTGTAGCTAATATAATAATACGCGTCTGAATTCATAAAAGATTTTTTTGTATAAATTCATACTCTATATTAAAAAGATAAGGAATTATTAGGAAATTAAAAATTTTAATGATTCATTTTTAGGGTTCCGTACCCAAAGGGTAAAAACGGGACCCTATTACTGAGACTTCGCTGTCCGTCCGTCCGTCCGTCCGTCCGTCTGTCACCAGGCTGCATCTCAAGAACGGTGATAGCTAGACAGTTGAAATTTTCACAGATGATGTATTTCTATTGCCGCTATAACAACAAATACTAAAAATAAAATAAAATAAAGATTTATACAACAAACATGATTTTTTTACCGTTTCTTGCTCGATACTAATAACGTTGCCTTATGTTGCATAGATAATGGTACGGAACCCTTCGTGCGCGAGTCCGACTCGCACTTGACCAATTTTATTATTTGAAAGTCGGTGCTTGCCGTGTGGTCCCATTGGTAATAGGTCAGAATCTGATGGTTATCTCCTAAGAAATCGAGGATTACCCGCAAATGCCCTTTCAAAGGCACACACACATTGATTTCACATAGTATGTATCTAAATAATCAAAGAAAATACTACAAAGTAGTCTCATGAAGTCGGTTCAATATTTTTTTTTTTTGATACCCAATTATTCAAAAGTTGAATGCATTAGAAATCAGAATCTTTTACTTCAGGCTGAGGCATAAACAGTAATCTCCTTCCCTAATAAACTTACACAAACTAATTTCCAATTAGACAAATATTTTTGTACATATGTTAATAATTTTTTGTCAAGTCTAAACACTTCAGATAGTAGCAGACAGCACTCTATAGCCTACCCTCATGCATGGAAAAAAGGCGTGACGGTATGATGATGATTTTCCTCTAGTACCCTCTAAGTAATTCATCAAGCTTAGCTTAGAAACCGGAGCAGAGGCTTAGGTATCGCAATATCAGTGTTACCGATTTACAAAGTTATACAAATCAGTCACTGCAGTCAATGGGATACATTTCCCAAACTAAGTCCCAGACTGAATTGTCAACTACATATGATTTTTGTAAGAGAGAAATCAGCCTCTTAAAATCTGAATCAGAAAATCAATGCCGAGCCTTACAAAATGGATGAGAGTTACCGTAGCGCCCCAAAAACCTAATAAAAAAAAAGAATTCTATTCAAATATTTAAAAGAAAAGTTGAATGAATACCTAAATGGGTTAGTTATGTAATCGTAATAATCGTAATAACGTTTTATATCATTATTGATAAGGTCGATTTCCTTATAAAAATATAATCGCGACGCTCTTTCAATACGGAATTATTAAAGTAGCTAAATATATTATTAGCAATGAAATGTAGCGAGAGTAATTGATTTCATTAACCCGAATATTTGATATTAAAGCCAGGAAAATAAATGTTGATGTTTTTATCTATTTGCGGAAAAATAGAAATGATCAAATAGAATTTATGGTAATTTTCTCAGGCCATTAACATTCCACTTTTGTTGGGCACGGGCCTCTTTCTGGTAGGGATTATAGTCTCCTGTGCCGCACTGACCAGCGGCCGTATTATGAGCTTTTATTTACAGGCAGTTTCCGCCGTGAATTGAATTGTCTGGCAAATTCGTATTATGAAAAAAATTCTTAGTCAGTCAGTTCGCTAAACTAGTCATACATTAATATGTTTAAGGAGAAGCTACAACTAAACGTTACAGTACTAACTAAAAATTTTCAACTATAAGTTTTATTTTTGCAATAATACCTAATTTAGCCATGCAGTTTACGGCCTGCCTGGAACTTGAATGATTTTAAAAGCTCATAATACGCCGGCAGGTGTGTTAGCACAGAGTTTATTTTCGAGTTTTCTGTCTTTAAAATATCCATTAGCTGGATTGATTGATTACAGCACCTTAAGAAGGAATAGAGGTGGTGACACTTATACCTATTCCTCAATGTCACCTCTCGGACAATCCGTCACTCAGATTATTAACGTCTCATAATTGGGCACGGACCTTCTTCACTTGGGAGGGTATTTAGGTCTACTATAACGCACTGACTAGGTGTGTTCGTACGTATAGGGTTTAGTTCAGAGCTTGTTTGCCACAGAGGATATTATCTGATTGTATTACTCCTCACCTGGCTCTTACAGTACCCTGAGGATTTAATACTATAGTGACACAATTATAATTAATCCGTCCCCATATATAGGCCAACAAATGATGGTTTAAAATTTGACTGAGTCTTCTTACGCCAGGTCCTAAATAATATTTTTGCTGTGCTTATGTTATATACAGGTCGCATATTAAGGTACTCTTTAGAACAAAATTCTCTTTTAATCTTTATCTTTATCTTTACTTCTTATAAAACAAAGTCGTAATTTTTGTATGTATGTCCCTATGTGAGCTTATATCTTCAAAAAAACGCAACGGATTTTGATGCTTTTTTTTAATAGATAGAATGGTTCAAGAGGATGGCTTTTTTTGCATAATTTATTGAGGTTTGCTGTATATTGGATGAGATATGATTAAATATGCCGAGAAACTCGGACGCGCGCGAGCTGTAAATGAAAACGCTGCCATATCTATGTGCGATACAACAAAATAATGTATGGAGAAATGGTTTGTTATCTATAGTTCTTCAAAAAAGTCCGCGAGGGCATATGTCTATTTTTTAAGGGAAACCCGCTGTACCCATAATAATGTCAAAAAAATTATCAAATTCAATAGGGTGTTTTCAAAAGCTATTTATGTTTTATTTATTTATTTATTTAAAAACTTTTGCACAAAAAAAAATGTACACAGGCGTGCTTAATGCTAAAAGCATTTTCTACCAGCTAACCTAGGGTGGTGCAGAAAACTTCAAGGTAGGTGCAATGAGGAATTAGAAAATTAGTGCGTAAAATACCATGATTACAATATAGACATACATACATATATATATAGATACATCTACACAATAACATAATATACAGTATAGATAAATTATACTTTTAGGAACCAGAAGTGTTTGACAAATAAAAAAAACTATTCGAAACAACCTAAAATTACTTTATTTAAAAATACCCTCAATTTTAAACAAATCAACCAAAAGAATTACTTAAGACACCGACACTGTAAACATACGTTAATATTACCACACAATAACGACTTCAAGACGATTAATAACGAAAATAAATCACAGTCACCCATAAATAGAAAAACACCCGGTATCAATTCCAACAACCTTACCGACTGAAGACCGCGCAACGAATGAGAGCGAGTTCTACTGAGCGGGCGCTTTTATAGGCGGTGGCGGGGATTGATACCGTTTACAATAAGTTTTTGGCTTACACATTGATACCGTTTATAATAGGTTTTGGCTTATACGGCCTCTCCTGATCGTGCACCGTCCTCGGCTGCACTGGGAGCTTCTTCTTCAGGGGAGCAGGTAAGTACGGCGATTCTTTGTGCACCGTATTCGCCCGTAGAATCTGAAGCACCGGAAGGAGGCGTCGGAGTACCTGAAGGTTCACTGACATCGTCCTCGCAATCTGTTGTGAAAAGCAAGTGCATTTATTAATCAAGAAACCGTACAGGTTTGCCTGTTCTATCATTCATCACACATTCAAGGCCCTCAAACAGAAGTTAATCTTTCACAACAGAGATAATAGCACTCCAATTTCAAAAGTATGCATACGTCTTCTGACAAAATGTCTCTCAAACTCATACTTTGAACTTGCAAGTTCCCACGTTAAAACGTGACCCAGGACAGCGCCTGCCAGGACTGCGCCTGAAACGCGTTCGTAGAACACGTCTACCGGGACAGCGCCCACCAGGACTGCGCCTGAAACGCGTTCATGGAACACGTATACCGGGACAGCGCCCACCAGGACTGCGCCTGAAACGCGTTCATGGAACACGTGTACCGGGACAGCGCCCACCGGGACTGCGCCCGAAACGCGTTCATGGAACACGTATACCGGGACAGCGCCCACCGGGACTGCGCCACCCCGCGTACTGAGTACACGACTTCCGAAACCAGGTACTCCAGAGCACCCGCATCGGGAGCACGAACTGGCAAAGTATACTTAGCCTTACTTTCTCGCGCTCGCACACACATCAGTCGTACTACTGTAATACATAAACACATTAAAAAGTTCAGTTTGAACTTACTCTCAAAGAATGCCGCGCAACTCTCAGGACACCATTCGCCTTTCCAGGGTACCATGTATTGAGCTGCAGCCTGAGTTGTCTTGCCCTTGGCACCACTTAGCAATTTCAGTTCGTAACGGTCGCTTGGCAGTACCTTTATGACGCGGTATGGTCCTCTCATGCCGGAGTCAAGCTTCCCTGTTGACTGAGAGTATTTGATCACAAACACTTGATCGTTGATCTGGAACTGTCTTGGCGAGTGTCTCTGACGATTTGTTCGCGCATCTTGAGTCTGACGGTTTTTGTCAAGTGATACCTTAGCAGAGCTCCTACTGAGTTCCCTCAAGGCCTCTCGGTTAGGGCTGGTGTTCTCGCTGGCGACGTCGCGGACCAGTGCACGAATCACAGGAGTGGTCGCATTAATACCAACTAATAGATACAAAGCTGAATACTGTGTGGTTTTCTGTTTCGTAATGTTTAAAACTAACTGAATTTTACATAAAGCGTCTGACCAAGTAGATTTCTTATTGCTACTTTCAATGCGAATCAAATTCAAAACAGTTCTTACGTAGCGCTCGGCTTGCCCATTCGAATGGTGCATTTCGGGCGTTATGTAATGGATGTCACAGCCCATTTCAGCCACCCAAGTAGTAAAAGCTGACGCTTCAAACATTCGACCACGGTCGCAAATTATTAGCTTAGGAGTCCCAAACAGGGATATCGCATTATTGAAAACTCGTTTTAGTTCGTCTGTGTCCTGTCTATATATTGGGTAAAGTAAACAGAATTTAGTGAAAGAGTCCACTAAAACAAGAACGAATTTGTATCCGTTAGATGCTGGTAAGGGACCTAATACATCAGCATGAATTGTGTTAAAAGGGACGTCCGATTTTTCCCACGACGTAATAGGCTGAAGAGGGGCTCTAGGGACGCGTTTCTTAGAAATGCAGATTAAGCAATGGGAAGTATACTTTAGAACAAATTGCTTAAGGCCGGGAAACCAAAAGTGTTTCAAAATTAAATCGTAAGTTTTGTCAGCCCCGATGTGCTCATGCTCGTCGTGAAAAACACGCAACAAACTGAGGCGGTGTCCTTTTGGTATATAACAGAGTAGACGCGATTCTTCACCTGTGGGTGAATAACGGTAATAAAGGACATCGTTTTGACACACGTACCGACGGGAATCTAAAAACCCATCTCTGAGTTTCTGCATGAGCTCGAGGGTCTCAGAATCCGCTGATTGTGCCCTCTGTGCCCAGTTTAGTGGTCGTTCAATGTTGTTGACATACACGGCTGGCGGATTCCGGCTTAGATAGTCCGCATGGCCCATCATGACGCCTTTACGATATTCAATTTGGAAATTAAAATCTTGCAAATAAATCCACCAGCGTGCAACTCGCGGAAGGAGGTCCTTTTTGCGCTCAGTGGCCTTCAAGGCATTACAATCCGTAATGATCTTAAAATTTATGCCAATGAGGTAATGGCGGAAGTGTTGTAGTGCCTTGACGACTGCTAAAGTCTCCAATTCATAGGAATGGTATTTAGACTCCGCGCCTTGAGTAGTTTTACTGAAATAGGCCACTACTCGCTTACCACCCTCGGCGTGATTCTGCATAAGAACAGCACCATACCCTACGCTACTGGCGTCGGTGTGTAGCTCAGTAGGAAGGCTGGGGTCAAAAATTGCCAATATGGGCTCGCTGGTCAACTGCTTTATGAGATCTTGTCTGACGCGATCTTGATCAGGCCCCCATTCAAATTTGACGTCTTTCTTTGTCAGGCGAGAGATACATGCAGTTTTTGTTGCATAACCTTCAATATAGCGTCTGAAATATCCCGCCAAGCCTAAAAACTGGCGAACCTGTTTGACGTTGGTAGGGGTCGGTGCATTGACTAATGCCTCGATTTTATGTGGGCTCGGCCTCACCTGACCGTGACTAATAACGCGACCTAGATATTCTACTTCAGTGGTGAGAAAAGAGCACTTTTGGACATTGATAGAGAATCCTGCCTCCGTCAAAGTTTTCAAAACGTCACGCAGTAAAGAAATACCCTCATCGATAGTCATGCTGACTATTAGAACATCGTCTATGTAGACCAGAACGT
This sequence comes from Orgyia antiqua, assembly GCA_916999025.1. NCBI lineage: Eukaryota > Metazoa > Arthropoda > Insecta > Lepidoptera > Erebidae > Orgyia > Orgyia antiqua. Next base: position 22,432,982 of record OU779871.1, read on the forward strand.
TTCCGGTAAGTATGTATTTTCGCAAGGTATTGTTAATTATACGCTGGTAAACGGTAGGAGAATTGCACAAACCATATGGCATTTTTAAGTACTCAAAATGGGCTTCAGGAGTAACGAAACCGGTCTTGTGGATAGAACCCTCATCAATGGGAATCTGATGGAATCCTGATGCCATATCTAAAGAAGTAAAGAACTTCGAGCCCCCAAGCCGATCAATGTGGTCCTCGATCAAGGGTAAGGGATACCTATCCCTGACAGTCATGCGATTTAGGGCACGGAAGTCCACGCACATTCTGTCTGAACCATTCTTTTTCTTGACCAAAATAATCGGGCTTGCGTACTCAGAGTTCGACTCCCTAATGATTTTTTTATCTAAGAGGTCCTGACAAATCTCGCGAACCTTAAGTTTTTCCTGATAGGACAAACGATACGGATGATATGCAACAGGAGCGTCGCTTGTCAAGCTGATATGCATCTTACCAGTATTCACAGTTGTTGTGGCGGTGCCAGATATTAAAAACTCAGAAAATTCGTCTATAACTACCCTCAGCTTGGCAAGTTCTGCACCCTCAAGAGGAGTATTTACTTGTATAGGTTCGCTTGCATCTACCGAATTTACTTTGGTTTCGATACTAGGTGTATGGGTCAAGTATTGCTCGTGTTTTGTACGAACAAATGTAATACCATCCCGATTCAGAACATCTGTCCCTATAATGATAGGTGTGTTCATGTACGATGCGGGTACGATAACAAAATCTGCTTCGACTGCGATATTACTGAACTCAACCGTTAGAGTAATGTATTCGTGGGCAACAAACTCTTTGTCTCCTATTCCCTTTAAAGAACAGTTTGTATGTTTCCGGGAACCAGCAAAATAGTCTACTATCGCGGATGAGATCAAAGACACGTTGAGCGCCCCACTATCTATAAGGATGTCAACAGGTATGCCTTGAATTACCGCTGAGCTTATGTCACTGCTACGATTCGAATTACAGAGTTCATTGCACAAGTTAATTTTCCGTTGACTATTATTGTTGCCTTGAGCCTCCGATCGAGCTTTGGTGAAACAGTCGCTTTCCCTATGTCCCACTTTCTTACAAAAAGTACACATGGGTCTAGTGTTATTATCGGTCTTATCCGCAACATTACGTTTCTTGGGGCATTTATCTTTAAAATGACCCGCTTGACCGCAGATATAACAATTACTACTGAGCTTACTGGAATTATTGTGATTACGTTTTCTGTTTGCGTGTGAACTAAACGGCTCCGACTTGCCAGACGAATGATTATCAAATCTGCGGGTAGGTTTAGTATAAGTGGCTAAGAAAGAAACAAGATTTTCCATCGTTAGGTCAGAATTAGTTGCTGCTGCGCGTACCTGTATATCACTAATACCATGAATCACTATTTGAACCATAAGTTCCTCGCTTAACCCTTTGATTACGCGTAAACGTAATAACGAACGACGTGCATACTCTGCGTACGATGTAAACTTATCAGATGTAGAATTTATAACCTCGTGTAAAATCTGCGCGTAATTCACCTTTTGTGGACACAAGGCTTTAAACTCTTTCACAAAACCAGTCCACGAACGATCATTCGTGTTCCAGTCGTTCAGCCAGACCTTCGCGTCACCCCTCAGACAATGTGCTACACGAGAAAAGCATTCGAGATCGTCCCAATTATTCGCAAGCCTAGCCCTATCCACCTCACTGCACCAAACCTCAAAGTTATTTACCAACGGATCGAAATTTGACACATAATAATTGCTAGGTTTCGATTTTGTTAGTATACCGATCGCATCAGCAACCGTTCGAGCCGTAGAAGTGTCATTTTTATCTAACGGGGGTATACTATCACGAACGGACGATGGGACGTTTGAACCTGTTGCCGTGTTTGCCTCGATGGCTGATAAACGTGACATAATCGTGCCCAACGCGCTCGTCACGGCACTATCCTGTGGGTAGGATCGCGATTTGCTTCGGCGACGATGTGCGATCGAACGTGATTTGGATCTTTCATAATAATAATCGTTATGTGAACGCGACCGACTACGATGTGAGCGAGTTCGATTGTAGTGCGTGCGAGACCTGTCGCGACGCGAATACGAACTACTTTTACTGCGACGCGACTGAGAGCGGGTTCTATTGCGGCGTGAACGTGAACGCGCCGCGTCACCACCCGACCGTACATGAGATTTATCGCGTCGCGAACGCGAACGATGCCTACTGCGTCGTGGAGATTCATGGCGACTACTACGCTCGACCTCGTTCCAAGGCGGCGTCTGAACTGACCGTTCACGAGAAGTACGTGGCATTTTACACGAAAATTAACGGATGTTTACTGTCCAAGGCTTATTTGTGAGCGAAATCCTATCCCACTTCTGATTTTAGGAACCAGAAGTGTTTGACAAATAAAAAAAACTATTCGAAACAACCTAAAATTACTTTATTTAAAAATACCCTCAATTTTAAACAAATCAACCAAAAGAATTACTTAAGACACCGACACTGTAAACATACGTTAATATTACCACACAATAACGACTTCAAGACGATTAATAACGAAAATAAATCACAGTCACCCATAAATAGAAAAACACCCGGTATCAATTCCAACAACCTTACCGACTGAAGACCGCGCAACGAATGAGAGCGAGTTCTACTGAGCGGGCGCTTTTATAGGCGGTGGCGGGGATTGATACCGTTTACAATAAGTTTTTGGCTTACACATTGATACCGTTTATAATAGGTTTTGGCTTATAATACATATTATTATATTCTAATAACTAAATTTATTGCAATGAACCAGCGATTTCTTTACGAAGATATTCACGTACTTTTTGCTTAAAGGTGAAGCGACTCTTGGAATTCCTGATATCAAGAGGAAGCGCATTCCAGAGTTGTACCGAACGAACAAGGAAAGAAGATGTTACAGAACCTGAAGTATGTTTTGAGCATAGGAGAATTGAATTATTAGTAGAACGGAGGTTTTTAGTGAGGGTAGAAGACAAATAATTAAAGCAAGAAGTCAAATAATTAGGAGTAGAAGGGTTTGTAAGGATAGAGTAGAGGGTAGTGAGAGAACGCATATCAGGACGTTGACGAATAGGCAACCATTTCAATTCGGAGCGATAAGTAGAAACGTGATCATACTTGCGAAGATTGAAGATGAATCGAATGCAGTTATTGAGGAGCCTGTCGTATTTATTAAGAATATCTGCATTCAGGTTTAAATAGCACACATCACCATAGTCGATGATAGGAAACACCAAACTCTGCACAAGCATTGTTTTAGTTGTTGTTGGAAGAAATTTCCTTAAGGAGTAAAGCGACCGTAGTACTGGTAGTTTTTTGGCAAACAGCAGTTGCTTGCGCTCTCCAGTCTAGGTGACTATCGAGGTAAAGGCCGAGATTTTTAACCACAGGACTGAAAGGAATAGGGGTGCCATTAAAATTTATTGATGAAAGGCCGGCGGCGTCAAGTTTTTTCGTTTTTTCGGCGTCATTTATGTGTATATAGTAATATTTTTTATCAAATTAAATAGCTTAGTTAGCTTACGCAATTAATATAGAATATAAATGCTTTTTACAGCATGCAATTTAAACGAATATCTTAGGAGATATGACGAAAAGGAATTACGCGCGACAATATAACATACTTAAGCTCTTGGCTGAGCAACGCGAACGTTTCCTCGGTCTTAATCTATCCATACTTTCCTAAATTCCACGCGTACGGAGTCGCGGGCAACAGCTAGTTTCCTAATATACTAAAACTAATTTTATTGTAATGGAGATGAACTAGGACTTGCCTGCGACCTCGTACGCGTAGAATCTTAAAAACTTTCTCCGTATTTGCAACATTTTTCACTGATGCTTCGCTACTATTAGTCGCAGCGTGATATTATATAAAGCCTATAGCCTTCCTCGCTAAATGGACTATCCAACACTAAAAGAATTTTTCGAAGAGACCAGTGTTATCTGAGATTATCGTTTTCAAATAAACAAACAAAACAACAACAACAGCTTTATGTTATTAGTGTAAATGTAGCGCTCTGGACTCTATTTTCAATAAGTAAAATTTTTAACAGATTTAACGATCATTTTTCACAGAGGCGGGCGAATATCATGGTGGCAAGCTTTCTCCTTAAGGGCCTACATCAATATTATCGTATATCATCGCCGACACGTACATATTAACACAGCCAGTAGGCACAGAAAATGAAGAATTAGGGATACTTTTCCTATTTACTCAAAATCTACTAAATATATTTTAATTCAGATTTACGTGTTTCTATATATAATAGTTACTTATGTTTTTAAAGTTATTTCATTAGTTAATACGCGATAATAGACCGACAAATGAAAAAAATAAAAAATTAGAGAGGTTGTTTCGCTAAGATTTTCTATCGAGAAAACTTTTTTCAATCGCGTTTCTGAGTTTATGCGATCCTAGATTATATATTGAAAAAACATATACTCGTACTTAAAAATTAGAGCTCTAGCCATTCAATCTAAAGAAACAATGAAAACTTCGTACGTAGAAAAATGCACGAAGCTATTTTGGTATCCTCTTAATCAAAATATTCAAACAACATTTTAGAAAGAAACATAATTATCAAAAACCGACAAAATTAAAGGAAATTCTATTTCGTAACCTTAATTTAAACACTTCAAAATCTTCAAAAGATGGAAAATTCTTTGAAGAATTGTAATGTAATTTATAACAGAGACCAAATTAAGCAATTCATGTCCGTTCTGAGTCTGGAAGCTTTTATCTCATTATTTTAACAACTTTATAAGTATCTTATTTGCTTCTTGCGACCTTACTTTAACTTCACAATCAATTATTTTGACGTGATAAGATTTCATTGAAAATGTCAATTTGTCGTCTGATTACGGAATAAATTAGCTACGTCTCCATTTACCTCTAAGTAAATATCTGTCCTGTATTCTCTGGTCGTCTCACTGTTGGGCATGGGCCTCCTCCACTTTGGGAGGGATTATTGTCTGTAATACCGCGCTGATTATTTACGAGATTTTCGTCTCTCACAGGGGATGTTATCTGTGTACATTGGACATAGATGACATCCTCTGTGAAAGACGAAAAAACATCGTCTGTAAAAACCAGCTAAGGAACTGTATATTCCTTAGCTCACTTTTGCAGCACCCTTGGGAGGAAAGGGGGTGGTGACACTTGTATTCTTAATCCGTCACCAAACGGTAGTGCTGTATTGATGTGTTAATGCAAGTTTTTAGTAAATACACAGATTGTTTTAAACCAGGTTTAAAAAAATATAAAGAAACCTAACATTAAAAACTCCAAATATCCAGTAAATTGACACCCAAAACCTTTATTATATTTAAAATAAAGAGTAAAACATTTAACAATAGTTTAGAGAATCTTTAAAATGCATTAAAATACATACACTGAATAGAGTTGAACACAATTTTTTCACCTGCTTAATTAAGAGCTACGAGGAATCTGTCTATACTAATATTATAAAGCTAAAGAGTATGTTTGCTTGTTTGGACGCGCTAATCTCAAGAACCACTGCCTGGTCTGATTGCAGTGTTGGGTAGTATATTTATCGAGGAAGGGTATGGGCTATATATCATTACGCTGCGACTAATAGGAGCGAAGCAGTAGTGAAATATGTCGCAAAAACGGGAAAAGTTTTCTAATTTCCACGCGTACAGAGTCGCGGGCAACAGCTAGTACTTAATATGTTTAAAAAACAAAGTGGTCTCTTTGTACTTTAACAAAAGCAACCCGTTTTCTAAACAAGCTGCGTTGGACAAAGAGAAAAAGGCCAGAGCTAACTCCCTTTGTGAAAATAACTATTTATGAAAACACCTGTCCCATTTAAATTTTGTTCTCACGAGAGAATTATGTGAGGCATACATAAATGCGCAAAAGGATTGCAAAAAAAATGTATCTATTGGTTAGAAAATTCATTTAACTAAGCAGTAACTATATCTAGTCTCAAACGAAATTCGGATTTCAGTAATGACGCCTCAAAATGGGAGTGGCAAATTATTTTTGAGTGGTTTTCAATTCAAATTTTTTTTAGTTATTTACCCGCTTTATTGAAACTGTAGTCTGTAGTTAGTATAGTTTTAAATACAGCTTTCTAACGTAATTTAGTATTGGCATTGTTCATATTTTTTTAAAACTCCTAATTCGAAAACCATTTCGAGGAATAGAGTTTCTGATCACGTACCAGTAGTTTTTTTCAGAAAATTTGCTATATTAACGATTATTTTTCCAAAGAAGCAAATGATCTCTATTTGCCCTTGAAATGAAGAACTTTAGATATTAAGGCGTTCTTAGGGATATACTTCTCTGTGGTGAAGTTGAAATTGGTCTATTAAATCCACTTGGCAACTTAGAAAAGATGTATTGCAATCTGTCTTAAGTCTATCAGGAAAAAGCAAGACACAGATTGCGTACAACGATGACGTCACAACATTTAAAATAATATCTTTAAGTATTTTTTAAAAATTCTATCTAGTGAATATTTCAATAATATTGAAATTAGTTTCTTAAAATAGTTTATATTTTCTAAAAAAAATATAAAAACACCAGGTCAAAAATTATGAACAATCCCAATTGTTAGTGTTAAATACAGCTTATTAAAAATGCCTGTTCCACTCGGGCACTTTAACTGTCCGTCCCGATTAGATCATTTCGGTTTTCATCTAATTTCTCTTAGAATTTCGTTCGCTTTTTCTAAATACTACACGTGCAGTTCTTGGATGCCATTGTTTTACTGTCGACATAATTATCCCGAACAAAAAAAATACGTATATGGGGCTGACATGAACTCATAGTAGTTCGAAGTCCCAAATAAATAAAGAAAAAAAAAAAAAAAAAAAAAATACGCGAGCTCATTGATCTGTAACATCTAAATGGCATACGATCCCTGCTCATGTGTTTCCCTCTTCGTACGCATCTTATGCCGGGAAAGTGGCGGTGCTAGAACCACCAACGCTAGCTATAAAAAAAAATTGGTCAAGTGCGAGTCGGACTCGCGCACGAAGGGTTCCGTACCATAATCTATGCAACATAAGGCAACGTTATTAGTATCGAGCAAGAAACGGTAAAAAAATCATGTTTTTTGTATGGGAGCCCCTCTTAAATATTTATTTTATTTTATTTTTAGTATTTGTTGTTATAGTGGCAATAGAAATACATCATCTGTGAAAATTTCAAATGTCTAGCTATCTCCGTTCTTGAGATACAGCCTGGTGACAGACGGACGGACGGACAGCGAAGTCTCAGTAATAGGGTCCCGTTTTTACTCTTTGGGTACGGAACCGAGAAAAATCATTAGGATCTTTTTTTACAATACAAATATTTCAACCCCTTCAAAATTCGTATTAGAGTTAAAAATAGTTACTTATTTTCATTATTCTAGACAGAAAATTCGAGAAGTTAACTAAATTGCTGTATTTCGTAAGATAACGTCAGTAGCTCAAAAAAAAAAAATACGGAAGTAAGTGGATAAAGTTAAAAAGAAAAACTTACTCAAGCTAGTAGGGTTCTTTAACAAGACCAAACAGTTTTTTGACAGTGAAGAATGAACCAAAGTTACTTTCAACAGTTTCCACATAAAACTCAAACAAGTCTCAGCGAAGTATTTTAGAGATTAACTATTTATTTTACTTATACGGTTACTGTCTGTGTAACTGACGCTCCGTTTTTCTTTTTTAGATTTGTTCAGAGCTTTTGGAAAATTTTGGTTTTGGATTGTTTTATTGCTTTTACCACTAAATTGTCGCACAGAACCGGTACATTCATTTGTATGACATTTATAAATATCATACAAATGATTGCCCCATGCGGGAATCGAACCCGCGATCTCGTGAACTGCAGTCCGCTCCATGAACCACTCGACCAAGAGGCCTGTCAAGTAAATAAGTCATACTTAATACGCCAACATACAGATTTCAGCAACTCCAAACTAAATAAGTCATAATATTTTCTAACACTTGCGCGACTCATTTGTTTAAACAAAACTACTTTTTACGGAATTAGTCGGGCCAAAATTTAAAACAAATATACGCGTCTAAATCCGTAAAAAGTAGTTTTATTTAAATAAGTCATACATAATCCACCAACATACAGATTTCAGCAACACCAACTAAACGCGATAAACATCACTTATTTACTACTATGAATATTTATTATTTATGAATGTGTTGTCATAATATAATGCACAGCTAAATGACTAAATGCCACACCACACTCAGAGTAATTGCGCCAATTACCTTACAGCTGTATCCGTCGTCGCATCAATCAATGCGCCAGTTTACAACTGTCAGTTATACGTCATAATACTACAAGGTTCTCAAAGTATACGCTCGCAACTTATTTTGTAAGAGCTATAGTTGGAAATGGTTAATTACGATAACTAGTATTTTCTAACACTTGCGCGACTCATTTGTTCTACATATTACGTATATATTTGTTTTAAATTGTCTCACTCGTGACCATGGTGACAAAAAAGTCTCCGAAACGTCGGGCCAAAATTTTAAACAAATATACTCGTCTAAATCCGTATATCTGTCACCCTACACTTCACACCCATGGTCAATCTTTTTTTTCACAATCTCCTCTCGCGGGTCTACAGGTAGAGATTTCTTTTAGAAATATTATGTGGATCCCTACACTACTTTTCTTATGTCTGTATTTACTATGGTTTCCTGGTGTAAAATCTTTTAAATAAATAAATAAATAAATAAAAAGTAGTTTTGTTTAAAGTAACTAGTTTTTAGTATTTTTTTTTTCTAACACTTGCGCGACTCATTTGCATAAATAAAACTACTTTTTACGGATTTAGACTAAAATAATGTTATTGATTTTATGTAGTCTGAGCACAATGTAATATGATATAGTTTATGGTAAAAGTCTATCTTTATGGTCAATGTAAAATTGAAATCGAATGTGGGTAAACCCTGTAATAACTGATCGTAGAAGACATATTACAGCAGGACAATCATTTGTGTGATGTCTATAAATGTCATACAAATGTTTGTTCTGCGTCTGGGTGTTTCTATGTATATGAGTATGTATTTACAATAGAAAAGTAGTATATGTAGTATATCCGTATTCTGGTACCCATCGCACAAGCATATAAGCTTAGCTTGGGACCAGAAGACGTTGTGTGAAATGTCCGTGATATTTATTTATTTACTAGCTGACCCGGCAACCGTTGTTTTGCCATACAAAAAAAAAAGTTTGTCAAATAGATGTTGGCCGATTCTCAGACCTACTGAATATGTATGCAAAATTTGAGAAGAATCGGTCAAGCCGTTTCGGAGGAGTACGGTAACTAACACTGTGACACGTGAATTTTATATATTAGATTAGATAGAGTTAGTATACTCCCGTATTACCTTTTGGTACAGAACTCCAAACATACCATTTATTATTCTAAGAATTAATTAATAAGCAACATAGTCTACGTGACGAGAAATTTTGAGGTCCGTGAAGGCCATGCAACCATTTCGACGTACATACAAAATTAGAAGTGTTGAATTATTAAAAATGATGTAATTAGTTAGAAAATGTGGCGGTACGGGTCTTTCTCTCTCTCTTTCTCTCTCTCTCCAACCCATTAACATCCCACTGTTGGGCACAGGCCTCCTCCACTTTGGGAGGGATTATGGTCTACTGTGCCGCGCTGACCACGCGTGTAATACCCCTCAGCTGGCTTTTACAGCACTCTGGGAAGGAGATGGGGTGGTGACACTTGTATTCTTAGTCCGTCACAACACGGACAACGTGACGTTACGGGCTGTTCTGTATTATTATAGAACATAGATTCGTTGTCACTTAATTGGTCCTAGGTACGATTTTCGGCTCCGATTTGCTTCGTGTTTTATTCTTAACTCTTGGAGGGCGTCCATTAATTACGTGAGGTGTTCTAGGGGGGGAGGGGTCAAGCGAAATCTTTCCAAATCTCACTTAGGGTCTTAGGTCTGCGAGTCTTAGCAAATATCATACGTACGTAATTTTTTTTCTAGCAGAAAACGGCGTAAAATTATGTAAATTACGGTAATATTGACAAATATACTAGTCTTTGCCAGTCTTAAATAAAAATAATAGAGTAAGTTGTGTTTTTTTTTCTCAATAATCCAACATGTTTACAGCCAAAACATACCTTTTGAAAAATCTCGCGTGAGATTAAGGGTGGGTTGAGGAAATACTTTAGGAAATCTTACCGAAGGGGGAGGGGGGTCGCAAAATTCTCAAAAATGCCTCACGTAATTAATGGACGCCTCCTTGCCTGCAACTTCGATTATGTGTAGGTAATTCAAAAGCCAAAATTCAAAAACCTTAACAAATATACAAAAAAAACTATCCTCTTGAACCACTCTATCTATTAAAAAAACAGAAATCAGTTGCGTAATTTTAAAGATATTAGCTCACATAGGGACGTATCCTCGATAAATTTTCTATCCAACACAAGAAGAAAACCTCTTCAGCTTTATAATGTTTGTATAGATTTGGTTTTGATATCATCTACTCGTATCTTGATGAAATCAGAATATTTTTGTCTTTCTTTCTCCAGCGCATTAAGGTCTCAGCGTTGGGCTACGCCACGCTGACAACGCATGTTGGCATTGGGTTTATTTTCGAGCTTCGGTCTCTCACTGTTTACAATATCTTTTAGGCTTTTACAGCACCCTGGGAAGGAAAAGGGGGTGGTAAAAGAATTCAAATAATTCTTAATCCGTAACCACACTGACGACTACTTTTAGAAAGAAAGAAATATGTTTTATTTGCAACTACTCAATAGTACAAGATTTATGTAATAAAAGTAAAAGAGAATATAACCAAACTTATATCTAATAAATAATAACTAAATACGTAATATAATATATTAATAAATACATAAATAAATAATAATAAAGAGAAGCCTGGAAATTTCTAGAACATTGATCTTAATTTTTCTTCACTACCTTAAAATGTATCATATATTATGTATGAAACATACAAAATGTATTAAAACTACCTTAATCTAGTAAAATATGTATGTGGAAGCGTTTCTATCGTTCCCGTATGAACACATTCTGAATATCAGCCTGAAACTGAAGTTTAATTTATTTAGGGGTTGTTTACGACCTTGAGGTGACAGGTAAGGAAACTCTAGGGCTGTCATCCCTCTGGGATTCCTGAAGTCCTGCAGGGATTTGTAAAGTGTTCAGTTAATATGTCTGAGAAAAAATATTTATAAAAAATTAACTATGACTAAAAAGCACGCTTGAAAATTATGGCTATTTTTTGGAATTATCACATTTACATAACACCCGTGACCATGATGACTGCAGGGTCTCCAAAACGTCAGGCTGAAATTTAAAACAAATATACGCGTCTAAATCCGTCTGGTTTTAATTAAACAAATGAGTCGCACAATTGTTAGAGGAAATTATCACATTGTTATTAGTTCTTGGTATATTTGGAAAATTGCAGATCAATCCGAGCATTGCAAGTGGGTGAAAATCACTTTCAAGATTCCGTGACATAGATTATTATCTACAATAATATCCTATCTGCACCTTCGCTCTCTGCACCATCTAAAGGTTGACTGGAAGAAAATGCCTGTGGCATTAAGTCCGCCTTTGTACAATTAATGTATATATCGGAGAAAATCACCGTAGACATCACCTGTTTTATGAAATTTCAACGGGTCACCATTCAGTCTCACTAACTACAGTAAATAAACGAATTACTCACCATTTACACCATTTAAGGACCCACATCACAATCTTGGAACCTAAGTTAAAACTAAAAATCCTTAAGTAAACTATTTTAATCAAGTCTCCTACGACATAATATATAAAGTGTGAAATAAATTAAAAAATAAAATATATAAATAGATTAATAACTAAATATGTAGAGAGGTAAGAACGAAACTAATAAAGGTGTAAAACAAAATATGTTTTTATCGTTTAAAGACTGTTAGAGACCAATTTTAATGAGATGTCTGGAGAAAAAAATCCATGATTTGTCCAGATATTCGATATTTTTGCTGTGTCTATTTAGCGTCATGTCAAGTGATAGCAACCCTAGTTGTGCCAAACTTCGTGAACCCTTTCAGATGGGTAGGGACATCTTCAAAATACCACGTATTCAATATTCATAGCCACACAGAGTCATAGGTCATGTAGCTTATATCCTCTTGGGAAATCTCGCACTTTTGGGGCTAAATACTTGGAACTAACAATAATGCACTATTAAAATATTGATAACTTGAACGCACCTATAACGATCAGTTAGATTAATATGCCATATGCGTGATGACGGATTAAGAATACAAGTGTCACCACCCCATCTCCTCCTTAGGGTGCTGTAAAAGCCAGCTAAGGGTTATTTCACATAGATAACATCCTCTGTAAGAGACGGAAAACTGGCAAGTAAATCCTGTGCCAACACACCTGATCAGCACGGCATAGTAGACCATAATCTCTCCCAAAGTGAAGGAGGCCCGTGCCCAACAGGGGGACGTAAATGAGCTGGAAAGAGAGAGAGATTTAGATATCCCATCCCTGTGGTGACGGATTAAGAATACAAGTGTCACCACCTTTTCTTCATAAGGAACTGTAAAAGCCAGCTAAAGGACACGGACATATAACATCCTCTGTGATAGACGGAAACTCGAAAATACAACCTGTACGAACACGCGTGGTCAGCGCTGCGTAGTAGACCATAATCCCTCCCAAAGTGGAGGAGGCCTGTGCCCAGCAGTAGGAAGTAAATGGGCTGGAGAGAGAGATTGATATGCAATAAATAACCATAAAAATATATTTTCTATATAAATGTGTAAAAAAATTTCAAAAACCTGTCAAGAGCGAGTTGAATTCTCACAAGAGAGATTCCGTACTCGTCCTCTGTCGTTATATATGCATCATAATTACTGTCATCTTAATTAGGGCGATATAGTCGCAAAGCGTCCAAGCCCTTAAAAAAAAATAAAAGATAAAATTACTCTCAAAATCATATCGTTCAAGGGTGCTCATCAACATCAAGTAACACTGAAAACTTTTAAATATACATAAGTATGTATTACTATGTAGTATGTATGTGTACATTTATTGTATCGGGTTATTTGATATTTCATTTTACATTTATGTATTTGGTTCATTTCTTTGCTGGGATGAAAAATAATTACAAATATAAAGTACAAAGTTTTCGTTTTTCGCATCTTTATTTATTATAAAACAAAGTTGTTATTTTTGTTTATATGTCCATATGAGAGCTTACATCTTCATAACTACGTAACAGATTTAGATGTGGTTTTTTTTAATAAATAGAGTGGTTCAGGAGGATGGATTCTTTGTATAAATTGTTAGGGTTTGGTTTTTAAATTTCACACGTATGAAGTTGCGGGCAATGGCTATTTATTAGATTAGTGGCACAATAAATACACGGTTGTTTTTATGTGTGTGTATCTATTTGTTTGTAACGTAATGTCCTTCACGTCCATTACGGATCAAACGTTATTATTATACATACATGTCATGTGAGTGCTTTGTTACGTATACGGATAGTGGTACTGATTCTAGATGCACAAATTAACTGAAATTTACTTAGTTTAAAAACTAAAAAACACGCTTGATAATCCTGAATATTTTTATTAAATTATTGCATTGTCATCGGTCCTTGTTAAGTGTGCAAAATTTCAGATTAATCCGACTACTGCAAGTGGGTGAAAATCACTTTCAAAGAATCCGTTACATAGATCAATACATTGATACTTACCTAACTAATATAAGCGTTTTAAAATGAAAATTGATAGTATCAATAACACAATTCGGCAATGTTAACAGAACTTTTTTATTACAAAATCTGTACAATATTATATACTAACGATTTTAATTAAGAAAATATGTGCACAACGGAATAGCCAAAGCCAAAATACGCCATAGTTGTTTTCGTTTTCTAGTTAAGTTTAGATGAATGTGCACGAATAATTGGTACCAATATGTGATAAACTAATAGATTACACAACGTACTTTCATAAGGAAACACCTAATAGTATGTTGTACTAGCAGATGCAGCGCACATAACAGAAACCCTCAAATATGGATAACTTTCCCCGTTTTTGCAACATTTTTCATTGATGCTGCGCTTTTATTGGTCGCAGCGTGATATTATACAGCCTACAGCCTTCCTTGATAAATGTGCCATCCAACATAAAAAGAATTTTTCAATTAGAACCTCTAGTTCTTGAGATTAGCACTTTCAAAGAAACAAACTCTTTTATCTATCCATGCATCAGCCTCACTCCGTCCACTGTTGGACATAGGCCTCCCCTATAAAACACCACAACACGCGGTCTTGTGCCGCTTGCATCAATGTGTGGCTGATGGCACCCCGCGACCTTGATGATATCGTTGCTTCACTTCACCTTCTTCCAACAAACTCTTTAGCTTTATTATATTAAGTAAATAGATAACGATATTGGATTCGGTTCTCATTATTCAGGAATGGTTACTGTGCAGTGCTGGATAGATAAGGCAGCACGGGACATTTTTCCCTACCACTGTTTTAAGACATGCAATCCGCTGAGAAGAACGTAAGAAAATCAACAGATCAGAACAGATCTCTTTTGCTTTAATCTCTTATACAAAATCAATTGCTGCTCGTTAGTCTCACTAAAACTCGAGAACGACTGGGCCGATTTTTGTGATTTTGGTCTTGAAATATTCGTAAAAGTCCAGGTTAAAACGGTGACATAATATATGGAAATCTAAAATTCCAGTAGCAGGCATCATCTAATCATAGTTATTATAAATTTGGTCATTCCACCTATGAATATAATGTACTGTGCGACGAATTCCCAATGTCTAATATAACAAATATGTTGTCTTGAATCATATTTGTAACATTTGGCTCTCTGCCAGTATAGAGCGTGGCACAATTTTTACCACGCCATATTTACGCGCGTTAAGTATTCATGAACAGATGATCCATGCGTGAAAATAGTTATTACATTTAATTTATACTAAAATATGTTTAGGGTTCCCCACCAAAAGTTAAAACTAGTACTTGGTCGATTTTTTCTTTATATGGGGAAAGCATTCACGCACTTCACTGTTTCAGGGGCAGGGGAGATTGAGCGACTTCATCTGGGACTCGGCTGGCCTAATGAGTACCGAACTATGCAATGAAAAAAAAAACCCATGATATTCCTCTGAGCTTGACCATGGCACAATATGTTCAGCGTTAGGTCGTGTTGTGACTAGCTACTATTTAGAATTTACGTCGGAGGCTGTGGCATTTTGAAATATTAAAGAAAGTACCTAAATTGTATAATAAAACAAAATAAAACTGACAACATTTGCTATAGTTACTGCATTTTTTGCCTACATTTTTCCAAAATTGAAATTCTCCTATCGACGGACGGAAGAACTGTAATAACTCTCTTAATATACCTATAGCAGAAACAGTGTTATCTTTACTTATTATAAAACTATGTCGTTATTTTTGTATGTATGTCCTATGTGACCTTATATCTTTAAAACTACGTAACGGATTTTAAGTTGATTTTAAAAAAAAACAAGAGGATGTCTTTTTAACACGCTTTTATATGTTCGGTATGTATCTATCAATGTATTAATCTATGTAATGGAATCTTTCAACGCGATTTTCACCTACTTGTAATAGTCGGATTGATTTGAAATTTTGCATACATAAGAAGTACCAATGACAATGCAATAATTTAAAAAAATATTTAGGATTTTCGAGCGTGTTTTTTAGTTTTTGAACTAAGAAAATTATTTTGTATAAGGTTAGGTTTCCAAACTTCAAGCGTGCGATGTTGCCGGCAACGACTAGTTCTATACATTTCTAACCGAGCAGCTATTATTGTAGTATTGTTTCGTATTTTCCGCATTTTATGGTACTTATATTATCTTGATAAGTTATACCTCACATGGGTGTGAATATTATTATTTATTATTTATTTATTTTAAAACTTCATGCACTTTAATAATACAATGGCGGACTTAATGCCGACAGTGGCATTTTCTACCAGTCAACCAACGTCGGTATTACTATATCCAAATACAAATACGACGGTTGTTACTGCATTTGGAAACTAATCAAAACCTATGGGCTACTAGCCATTGAACAAGAAACAAAAAATTTTATAGCAAGGCCTAGTTTTTCTTATACCACTAAGGTGGCGAACAAGCTTATGTCCCCCCCCCCCGTCCCCCTGATGGTAAGCAGTTACCGTAGACTACGGACGCTTGCAACACCAAAAGTGACAGTCGCGCGTCGCCGACCCTGCAGAAATCTTTAATCCCTTTTTTGAAGAGCCCCTTGCTGTAGTCCAATGGAAAATCCTCAGCAAGTAGATCATTCCACAACCTAAGGCTAGTTCTAAAATTTCGCTCATTAACACGTAATTTCCTTACTACCAGGGCCGTCTTTTACCTATTTTAGATCCTGGGCACATTATGGTATACGCCCCGCTATGACATTAGCTTTATGTTAGTATTAAGTGTGTTAACCGTTTATAATTCTGAACTCTTAATACGGATTTATCAAAGTTCACAAAATATAAATAATTTATATACATTGCCAGACCCAGAGTGATTCCAAGATCTCGCAATCTTACAGGATTTAATTTAAGAGCCGGATTATGTTAAGGGACTGGAGTTTACTAAACCAACTGTTATTCAAAATATTCAACATTTACGAAAGATGCGGTCCACAGACTAAATAACTAATCTTTAAACTAATATTCTCTAAATACTTGCACGACTCATCTTTATTTATTATAAAACAAAATCGTTTAATCGTTTAAAAGTGGTTTAAGAAGATGGCCTTTTTGTATAATTTTTTATGCTTTGGTTTTTGTGATTCTCGAGTTTTATTCTCTACGATAAAAACCGCTACGCATTTAGAGCATTAATCCAACAGGAGGTAACGTTATAAGGCTTCCCCTGAAAAAGGTACGAGAACCATGGTCATACTTATTGCGTACGGACACTGTCGTCTCCTAGTGAAATTACGTTACAGAATTTGTGTGCGTTACCTCAGCACCTCCGACGTGGCAATATATTTGTCATGTAAAACATCGTGAGAGGACCCCCCAGAAAAATATACTCCGATGTCATTGCCAGGATACTCCAAAAGGGGCAAGTGCGTAGCACTTACAACCGTCGAGCATGTATGAGTGTGGATGAAGCCAAGGAAGTATGTTTGGATCGTGGTAGATAGCGCTCTATAATCTCTGCCTACCCCCATGGGAAAAAGGCGTGATATTATGATGATGATGAAAACATCGTGTGTAGCTGCTCTTTTTGGTTTATTACTCTAAGACTACGCACGATATCCAGGGACCATTAGCGCCATTAGATTTTTGCGCCCCTGGGCCGTTTTATTAGCCGCCTCAGAATTTAATGGAGAAGGAACAATATTATGAAAAGTGATGTGCTTGCGTCGCCCCTCACAGTCTACCGCCCTGGCCATGGCCCCTATTAACCTAGGGTAAATACGCCCCTGATGATATCCCTTCCGGAAATCCCTTTCTCTGCTATTTATGGGTGTAGGTAAAGCGGTACTGCTAAAACAAAATTTATGCTAGCCAAACTAACAAACATAATTTGACGGACTTCATGGTCTAGTGGTTCATGGTTTGATTCCCGCATGGTACAATTATTTGTGCGATATTTATAAATCATAATATGTCTAAAACAAAGTTTATGTTAGCCAAACTAACAAACATCATTTGACGAGCCTCGTGGTTGAGTGGTCTATGTAACGGACTGCCGATCAAGAGGTCGCGAGTTCGATTCCCGCTCGGGACAATCATTTGTGTGATTTTTCCAATTGTCATACAAATGTTTGTACTGCGTCTGTGTGTTTCTATGTATTATAAGTATGTATTTACAAAAGAAAAGTAGTATATGTATTCTATCCCTATTCTGGTACCCATAACACAAGCATATAAGCTTAGCTTGGGACCAGAGGACATTGTGTGAAATGTCCATGAATATTTATTATTATTTATTATGTCATTCAAATGTTTGTTCTGCCTCTGGGTGTTCTATGTAAGTATGTATTTACAAAAAAAGTAGTATATCCGTATTCCGGTACCCATAATACAAGCATAGAAATATAGCTTACTTTGGGCCCAGAGGACGTTGTGTGAAATGTCCATAAATATTTATTTATATTAGACAAATACAATACGATATACAAACAAAACCGCCCTGTTAACCCTCCACTCGTTAAGGCCGTATCGACCTACGAACAATTGTACGGCTGTTAACTACATTGTAGAGACGAAGACAACGAGTGACGTCATAACGTGCGTCATAGTGAAACTGGGTCACGCCGCGGACTCACGGACATACAACCAATAGATATGGCATTCTGTATCACAATGCAATTTGATGTGGTTGTTCTATGTATTGTATTGTCTTTTTGGAACAAAATTGTAGATATATATAAATAATAATATACGAGTATATATAGAATAAGAATAAATTGATTTTTGTTTCTATTTGAATATTTGTAGGTATTTAAAGGTTCATACATGTTATTTAACAACCAACAAATTTTTATTTATAAAAAAGGTATATATGTACGGTCTTATTCATAATGACTTATCGGAGGTTTAAAAGTTTGCTAAAATCGGTACGTGAAAATTGTCAAAACTTGTTATTCATGATAGTCTTTTTCGTTAAAACGTTTATTATCTCTCCGATAAAATCTCCATTTAAACCCCTTATAAGTCATTATGAATAAGACCAGTAGTATATACGTATCTGTTAGTCATAATACAAGCATAGAAATATAGCTTACTTTAGAGCCAGAGGACGTTGTGTGAAATATCCATGAATAATAAAAAAAAATAGATGTAAGATGTTGCTCTCACTAACAAAAACTACAGGCTAGATTTTAATAAAACTTTGCATTCGTGTAGTTTAAAGATCAGAATATCACATAGGCTATATGTATATTATTATATCATCACGCCAAAAGCGTATGGAAACGCAAACATTAGTATCCTTACTTATTTTCTACAAATGTATTATAAGTATGTATTTACAAAAGAAAAGTAGTATACGCAGTTGATAACTTGATACGACATAGGGGCATTAAATTAGACTACATATACTATAGGTGTATAGTATTAATTCGATACGAAATCGTAAAACGTAATTTATCGTTGTAAGAAAGTAAGGTAGATGACCTTTGCCTATAAACTTATCAGCTGTAACGAAAGATACATCGTGTTCTTATAGTACTAAAATTTTTAACCTAATTTGCGTCTAAACTATTGCTTGTATTTATTTGATTTTTGGTACAGAGCTTAAAAATGTTACCTAGTATATCCAGTTTAAAAAAAAGCCCATATGTCGTATCAACCTCGTATTATATCCGTATTCTGGTACACAAGCATATAAGCTTAGCTTGGGACCAGAGGACGTTGTGTGAAATGTCCGTGAATATTATTTTTTTATTTTATTTATTATTCTTTTTTTTGTATGTATGTATGAGCTTAAATCTTTAAAACTACCCAACGGATATTGATACAATTTTTTTTAATAGATAAATGATTCAAGAGGATGGATTTTTTGTATAAATTGTTTGGGTTTCTTTTCTAAATTACACGTGAACGAAGTTGCGGGCATCAGCTAATTCAGCTAGTTTACTATACAACGTGTTGCAGAAAAGTGTAGTCATATTTGACCATTGTTACACATGGCCGGTGACTAGGCACTAGGCATGGATGAAATTACAAATACATAATATTATGATGTTATATTATGACTTTTATGTGTTCATAAAATTTAAGCAATTTATTAAATTAATCGATCTTGTTTAAATACAACACTACTATGAGGTCATCTTTTATCGTAAGGTTCAATCGCATTCAGTAAACCGTAAACACCTCATAATTAAGGGCCTACATCAAAATTATCGTCGATATGTACATATTAACACAGCTAGTAGGTATAGAAAATGAAGAATTAGGGATATTTTTTTTGTTTACTCAATATCTACTAAATATATTTTAATTCTGATTTACGTGTTTCTATATATAATAGTTACTTATGTTTTTAAAGTTATTTCATTAGTTAATACGCGATAATAGACCGACAAATGAAAAAAATAAAAATGAGAGAGGTTGTTTCGCTAAGATTTTCTATCGAGAAAACTTTTTTCAATCCCGTTTCTGAGTTTATGCGATCCTAGATTATATATTGAAAAAACATATACTTAAAAATTAGAGCTCTAGCCATTCAATCTAAAGAAACAATGAAAACTTCGTACGTAGAAAAATGCACGAAGGATTTTGGTATCCTCTTAATGCGCGTAGTTATTTAATAGTAAGCAATAAACAACAAAAAACTTACCAACTGTATTTTTCTCTTAGTAACTGTAATATTTATAATATTTAAGGCCTATCCAATGCAACCTTAAAATATGACTACACCTTGCTGCAACACGTTGTATAAATGAAATACCCAAACCATTTTAGATTAAATTTCTCCAGCTATTTATTAGATCCACACCCACATCCCGTCTAAGTTTTCAATACAATAGGAGAAACCTTCCGTATAAAAGATTATAGTCATTGTGATTGAAAATACCTTCAGGATAAAGCTTGCGTATGTGCTACGCATAAGTGCAAGAAGTTTTCTATTCGACTATCTGTTGCCTGCGATTTCGTACGCGTGGAATTTAGATAATTTTCCCGTTTTTGCAACATTTTTCACTTATTTTTCGATCCTATTAGTCACAGCGTGATGTTTTATAGCCTATAGCCTTCCTCGATAAGGGAATCCTGCTTCATCCGTGTGGTGACGGATTAAGAATACAAGTGTCACCACCCCATCTCCTCCCAAGGGCGGATATTGCACACAGATAACATCTTCTGTGAGAGACGGAAAACTCGAAAATAAACCCTGTGCCAACATGCCTGGTCATCGCGACACAGTAGACCATAATCCCTCCTAAAGTGGAAGAGGCCCGTGCCCAACAGTGGGACGTAAATGGGCTGGAGAAGAAAGAAGCCTTCCACGATAAATGTACTATCTAACTCTGAAAGATTTGTTCAAATCGGTTTAGTGGTTCCTGACAAGGTGGACTGAAGATATCGTCAAATGCGCCGGGAGCCGCTGGATGCAGTTAGCGCAGGACCGCGAGATGTGGCTTTATATTGGGGATGCCTATGTCCAGCAGTGGACGTAGAAGGGCCGATGGATGGATGGAAAAAAATATTTATTTACTTACTAGCTGATGCCCGCTACTCCGTACGCGTGGGATTTTAGATTCCTATATATTTTGTCACCGTTTAAACCTTCCCTGGACTTTCTCGAATATTTCAAGACCAAAATCACCAAAATCGGCCCAACCTTTCTGGAGTTTTAGCGAGACTAACGAACTTATTTATTATTAAAAATAAGTTTGGAAACCCCTGTACCAGAATAACACATATTATGTTTAAACCACATCTAGTCATGCGTAAGTATATCATAGTTTCAACACAAGGGCGCGGTGAGCCCTACAACCGCCGAGTGTTATATCTATAACAAATTTTATTTATGATGTTATGCTGGACTGTAAAATACTATTTTAAAATAAATAAAGTATGAATAAAGACTACAAAACGTGGGGATAGATATAAAGTGAAATAAACACGCGAGAATATGTTAAAAGTAATTTTATAATATTCTACAACACTTGTGCAACTCATATAATTGAACACAACTACTATTTAGCCGATTAAGATTTTTGTTTTAAATCCATCCCAACGTTTCGGAGACTTTTCAGCCACCATGGTGACGGGAAAATACAAAAGAAAAGAGAAACATCACCTTTAAAGTTTAAATCTCTCTCTCTCTCTCTCTCCAGCTCATTAACGTTCCACTGTTGGGCACGGGCTTCCTCCATTTTTGAAGGAATTACGGTCTACTGTACCGCGCTGACTGGGCGTGTTGACACACGGTTTCTTTTCAAGTTTTCCATCCCTCGCAGAGAAAGTTGATGTTATCTGTGTACAAAAATCCTTTACTGGCTTTTACAGCACCCTTCGAAGGAAAAGGAGTGGTAACACTTGTATTTTTAATACGTCACCAAACGGACAGATGATTCAACTTCGAGCTTTTTGTAATCATCATATTGTTTTATCGACAACTAAAAATAATTAACATCAATTAAATAAAGTTTGACAGCTCTCAAATTGAATAAATTATTATTTAATGAAATAAACCCGCCGAAATCAACGTGATCAAAGCTTAAACTGAAAGATTCATCAGTTGGGTACCATTTGCGATCCAAAGTTTTCAAACAAACTCTAATTTGTTATGCTTCAATCACTTGTTCATCAGTTGTTGGGTTTTATTTATAGCTAGCTGTGTCCTCCTCTTCTCTTCTCCAGCCCATTTACGTCCCACTGTTTTGCACGGGCCTCCTCCACTTTGGGAGGGATTATGGTCTACTGTGCCGCGCAGACCAGGAATGTTGGCACAGGGTTTATTTTAGAATTTTCCGTCTCTCACTGAAGATCTGTGTGCAATATCGCTTAGCTGACTTTTACAGCACCCTTGGGAGGAGATGGGGTGGTGACACTTGTATTCTTAATCCGTCACCACACGGAGAAGTTGTCCTCCGTGTGGTGATAAATTAAGAATACAGATGTTAACACCCCATTTCTTCCCTAGAGCGCTGTAAATGGCAGCTAAGCGATATTCTTAACATTTAACATCCACTGTGAGAGAAAAAAAAAACTCGAAAGCAAACCCTATGCGAACACGCTTGGTCAGCGCGGCACAGTAGACCATAATCCCTCCCAAAGAGAAGGAGGCCCGTGGCCAACAGTGGGACGTTAAGAGGGTACTGTACTCCTAATTTAGGTATTTGCCTTAGGTATTGCTATCCCTATTCCCGAGCACCGTGATGAAAGGTTCAAATATAGCTGAAACAGATTTTATCTACAAATTCTTTGAAAAAAAACCGTTTCGTAGTCCCCTTTTTTCTTCGTGAAAGTTAAACCGATTTAATTGTTTTTACGCTATATTATAGATGAAGAGTATATCTATGCTTGTATCTTTTTTTTTGGTCAAATGTTACCAAATATGTGTGATAGACCAACTTTACCTACAGAAACCGAAAAAATTGGTATTTTTGGATGGTCATATTTCTTTTAGTTATTATGTATTGAAAAAAAAAGTGACAGAAGCATAGATATACTCTTCATCTATAATATAGCGTAGAAACAATTAAAATCGGTTTAACTTTTGCGAAGAAAAAAGGGAAGTACGATACCCATATTTTTGTATGGAGCATAATTTGGTATCGTGCCCTCTTATTGACCTGAAGAGAGAGACATCTATACTAATGTTATTTAAGCTGAAGAATTTGTTTGGTTGTTTGAACGCGCTAATCTCAGGAACCACTTTTCCGATTTTAAAAATTATTTTAATTATCAAGGAAGACAATATACATTACGCTGCTACTAATAGAAGTGAAGCATTAAGGACGTTACTAACGGCATATTAATATAGCAAGAAAGAGACAGGTGTCAGAAAAACGACGAGGTGAGAAAAAGACAGATAAATCTGTCGACGACGTCATATGTATAGATATATCTCGGTATATTAACATACCCTTACCTACATCTGTCTCTTTCTCGCCTCATCTTTTTTCTATATACATCTGTCTTTTTCTCGCTATATTAATATATAGTGAAAAATGTTGCAAAAACAGGGCAAAATTTCTAAATTCGACGCGTACGAAATCGCGTTCGACAGCTAGTTAATAAATATGATAGCTTTAAATATTCTTCCTCATTATTCCTGCTAGCTATTTGTATTCCTAAGCACTGCTGAACTAACAAAGATATTAGCCGTTTGTTTATTTAATTATATGTTAATTTATTCATTTTATTATTGACTTATACAGGTTGTCCTAAAAGTCGACGTCAAGCCGAAGTCGCATGATAGGTAAGGTCATAACAGTTATCAGAAAAATATAAAAAATAAGATATTATTTTTAAAATAATTGCAATTAAAACGAAACGTGGTTTTTCGAAAACTGGTTCTACAAAACACAAGTTAGCTCAGATTTTAAGGTAACAAATTACAGAAGCACTATTCAGGATGAAATAAGTAAAAAAAGGAAAGTAAAAACTGTTACAGGATGGTACATTTTCCTGTATTTTTAGGGTTCCGTACCCAAAGGGTAAAAACGGGACCCTATTACTGAGACTTCGCTGTCCGTCCGTCCGTCCGTCCGTCCGTCCGTCCGTCCGTCCGTCCGTCCGTCCGTCCGTCCGTCCGTCCGTCCGTCTGTCACCAGGCTGTATCTCAAGAACGGTGATAGCTAGAGAGTTGAAATTTTCACAGATGATGTATTTCTTTTGCCGCTATAACAACAAATACTAAAAATAAAATAAAATAAATATTTAAGGGGGGCTCCCATACAACAAACATGATTTTTAGGGTTTCGTACCCAGTATCTCAAGAACGGTGATAGCTAGACAGTTGAAATTTTCACAGATGATGTATTTCTATTGCCGCTATAACAACAAATACTAAAAATAAAATAAAATAAATATTTAAGGGGGGCTCCCATACAACAAACATGATTTTTTTACCGTTTCTTGCTCGATACTAATAACGTTGCCTTATGTTGCATAGATAATGGTACGGAACCCTTCGTGCGCGAGTCCGACTCGCACTTGACCAATTATTTTTTTTTTGCAATTATTTAAAAAAAAAATTTTTTTTAATATTTTTCTGACCACTGTTATGACCTTACCTATAATGCGATTTCGGCTTGACGTCGACTTTAGGGACACTCTGTATACACTACCTTACAGAGAGGTTGGAGTTGTTTTAAGGCAATCATAACGAACTGAATCTCGTTGAATCAGCATTTAAATTTGCATATTTAAAGTTAATATTAATATTCATCTAGTATTTTAAAATAAGTATGTAGATAATTGATCTCCGTGTGGTGTCGGATTAAGAATACAAGTGTCACCACCCCATCTCCTCCCAAGGGTGCTGTAAAAGTCAGCTAAGGGATATTGCACACAGGTAACACCCTCTGTGAGAGACGGAAAACTCGAAAATAAACCTTGTGCCAATACGCCTGGTCAGCGCGGCACAGTAGACCATCCCTCCCATAGTGGAGGCGGCCCGTGCCCAACAGTGGGACGTAAATGGGCTGGAGAGAAGTAGATAATAATATCTGTATTCTGGTACCCATAACACAAGCGAATAAGCTAAGCTTGGGACCAGAAGACATCTGTACCAATTCTACGTACACAACAAAACTTTACATAAAATGATAGCAACTATGGTGTATTTTATTTAATTAGCTATTTCTTTGTGCACATTTAAATTAATTAAAATCGTTAGTCTATAGTTTTATTTAAAGAGTAATGGTCTTAGTCATAATGACTTATCGGAGGTTTAAAAGTTCGCTAAAATTGGTTCGCGAAAATAAAATTGTCAAAACTTTTTATTCATAATAGTCTTTTAACGATAAAACGTTTATTATCTCTCCGATAAAATCACCGTTTAAACCTCCGATAAGTCATTATGAATAAGACCATAATTGTTGCCGGGGACACCGGACTCCTGCCGCCTTATTACAAAACGTGCACTAAGTTTAAGCCACAGTTTAAGCCTGGTTTTTAAACACTTCAATTGCGCATTTCAAGCAGATTTTTCTCAAATCCTAGATCTAACAACGACCTTAGTCTTAAACCGACGCCAAACTAGTGTCAGAGCGGGTCTAACTATCCAATTCCTCGTAAATAAATTTTGTTAAACCTGGGTTTAACGTTGAGCCGCGTTTTGTAATAAGGGGGATAGAATTTAGAAAATTTTCTTCATTTTTGTAATATTTTTACTAATGCTTCGCTCCTATTGGTCGCAGCGTGATGTTATATAGCCTATAGCCTTCCTCGATAAATAGACTATCCAACACAAAAATATTTTTCCAATTGGAACCAGTTTAATACCTAAGATTAGCGTTCAAATTTTTTTTTTCACTCAACTTAATTGAGGGTTGGCTTCGCATGCATTTGAAGCGTTCAGATTTATAATATTAGTATTTAGAAAATACGCTCATTTTCGCCTTAAGAGGGTACTGTACTCCTAATTGAGGTATTTGCCTTAGGTATTGCTATCCCTATTCCAGAGCACCGTGCTGAAAGGGACAAATATAGCTGAAACAGATTTTACCTACAAATTCTTTGAAAAAAAGATATTTCGTAGTCCCCTTTTTTCTTCGCGAAAGTTAAACCGATTTTAATTGTTCTTACGCTATATTATAGATGAAGAGTATAGCTATGCTTGTATCACTTTCTTTTTTGGTAAAACGTTACCAAATATGTGTGATAGACGCAGCTTTACCTAAAGAAAACCAAAAAACGGGATATTTCTTTTAATTATTATGTATTGAAAAAAAGAAAGTGATAGAAGCATAGATATACTCTTCATCTATAATATAGCGTAAAAACAATTAAAATCGGTTTGACTTTCGCGAAGAAAAAAGGGAAGTACGATACCCATATTTTTGTATAGAGCATAATTTGGTATCGTGCCCTCTTAATAGAGACAGTAAGAAAAGTGTTAAGGGCCTACATCAATATTATCGTCGACATGTACCTACTATCACAGCTAGTAGGTATAGAAAATGAAGAATTAGGGATTTTTTTTTGTTTACTCAAAATCTACTAATTATATTTTAATTCGGGTTGACGTGTTTCTATATATTATAATTACACCTATGTTTTTAAAGTTATTTCATATAGACACCTATGTTTTTAAAGTTATTTCATATAGACACCTATGTTTTTAAAGTTATTTCATTAGTTAATACGCGATAATAGACCGACAAATGAAAAAAATAGAGAGGTTGTTTCGCTAAGATTTTCTATCGAGAAAACTTTTTTCAATCGCGTTTCTGAGTTTATGCGATCCTAGATTATATATTGAAAAAACATATACTTAAAAATTAGAGCTCTAGCCATTCAATCTAAAGAAACAATGAAAACTTCGTACGTAGAAAAATGCACGAAGCTATTTTGGTATCCTCTTAATGGACACATTCTGAGTCAATATTCTATTTAGCGATTTAAGTTAGTTTAAACTTACTTACTAGCCTTTGTAGGCTAGATTGTAAATAATACGATGGATTTGGTACTCAAAATCCAGATACACATGATGGAAAAAAAAAATTCGCTTAAAAATGTTTTGATATATAATTAATTTATTTACTTTTGTTATTATTTCTTTTAAATTTTTATTTATGTTGTTCAGGTACACATTGTCATCAGCCGCGGAGAAAAGGTTTTTTGTTTTTATTTTTTTATTGGCACACATTAATTTCTACTAACATATCTATTTTATATCCATATATTTGTTAGTGTATCCTTTTAAAAAAGGTCAAATGCTTAGCACTTACAACCGTCGGGCATGTATGACTAGATGTATGAGTGTGAATGAAGCCAAGGAAGTGTGTTTGGATCGTAGCAGATGGGGCTCTATAGTCTCTGCCTACACACATGGGAAAAGGCTTGATGTTATGACGAAAACCTGTATTGTATTCACAAAATTTATTTTATTAACTTCAAATACTAACATGTATTAAAAAAACGTGTGTTACCAGCGATGACATACGGAACAGAGACGTGGTCTTTAAATGTCGGCCTCTTAAATAAACTCAAAGTTGCACAGCGT
Organism: Orgyia antiqua; assembly: GCA_916999025.1. Lineage (NCBI taxonomy): Eukaryota > Metazoa > Arthropoda > Insecta > Lepidoptera > Erebidae > Orgyia > Orgyia antiqua. The sequence continues at coordinate 22,460,716 of OU779871.1, forward strand.
GCTATAGAGAGGGCTATGCTATTTCCCTACGGGATAAAATCCGAAATAAGGAGATCCGTAGGAGAACTGGCGTGTCCGACATAGCCCGAAAGGTTAGCACGCTGAAGTGGCAAGAAAAGTCCTAGAGTATCGACCACGTACCGGACGACGATGCGTTGGGCGGCCCCCGATAAGGTGGAGCGACGATATCGTCAAGGTCGCGGGGAGACATTGGATGCAGGCGGCACAGGACCGCGCGTTGTGGCGTTCTATGGGGAAGGCCTATGTCCAACAGTGGACGGAGAGAGGCTGATGGATGGATGGATTAAAAAAACCGGTGAAGTGCGCGTTAAACTCACACACACAGGGTTCCTCCGCACAGTTGTTATCTATACCAATATTATAAAGCTGAAGAGTTTGTTTGTTTGTTTGAACGCGCTAATCTCAGGAACCACTGGACCGACTTGAAAAATTCTTTCAGTGTTGGATAGTACATTTAACGAGGAAGTCTATAGGCTATATAACAACACGCTGCGACCAATAAAAGCAAAGCATCAGTGAAAAATCTTGCCAAAATGGAGAATACTTCCTAAATTCTACCCGTACGAAGTCGCGGGCTACAGCTAGTCGTAATATATTTGGCAAATTCTTGACCCTCAATAACGGGTTAGGAGCAGGAGAACCATTATGATGAGTATTTTAACACGCTTGTATAAGTTCGTTATGTATCTATCAATGTATTATTCTATGTAACGGAATTTTTACGGGCCTCGTGGTGTAGTGGTTCATATAACGGACTGCCGATCAGGAGGTCTCGGGTTCGAATCCCGGTCAGGACAATCATTGTGTGATGTTTTTAATTGTCATACAAATGTTTGTACTGCGTCTGGGTGTTTACTATGTATTATAAGTATGTATTTACAAAAGAAAAGTAGTATAATTATATCCGTATTCTGGTACCCATAACACAAGCATATAAACTTAGCTTGGGACCAGAGGACGTTGTGTGAAATGTCCATGAGTATGTATTTATTTATCTTTAAAAGTGATTTTCACCCACTTGCAGTAGTCGGATTGTTCTGAAATTTTGCACAAATACTAAGGACGGATGACAATGCAATAATTAAAAGAAAATTAGGATTTTCAAGCGTGTTTTTAGCTTTTGAACTATGTAGATAATGTTGTTATAGGCGGACGAACTATAGACAGACGGACGGACGGATGGACAGCAAAGTCTGAGTAATAAGGCCTCGTTTTACCTTTTGCTACGAAACCCTAAAAAGATGCTCATTCAAGAAAAACATAAGCTCTTATTGAGAAAGTAAGGAAATGAGAACAGTACAAAAATAAAATTTCGACTAAAATTGATTTTGGCCTTATTGTAATTTTCTACTTAATATTCAATCATAGAATTAACTTTTTTACAAAGTTCAAAAGATAGCGTGTTGGCTTAAATAAGAAAGTAATCAATAACGTGACTGTAATTTTATATAGAAACGCTACTAATTCTACGTGCACCATTAACCTAACTAAATTCTCAGTTCAAAAACAACAAAAACACGCTTGAAAATCCTGAATTTGTGCCCTTGTTAGGTGTGCAAAATTTAAGATCAATCCGACTACTGTAAGTGGGTGAAAATCACTTTCAAAGATCCCGTTACATAGATTAATACATTGATAGATACATACCGAACATATATAAAGCGTATTAGAAATACTATATTACCGGCTAACACTCACAGTTTTGGTTAACTGTGAACCAAAACTGTGAGTGTTAGCCTGTAATATAGTATTTCTAATATGACTCAAACTCACGAAAATTTCAATACGAAAATATATAAAGCGTGTTAAAAATGGAGACATCTAATGATGTATTTAGATTAATTGGCTATTTATTTGTGTACATTTATATTAATTAAAATCATTAGTCTATAATACACAGTTTTCATACAAAGATAGTTTAAATAACATTTCCAAATTGTGTTATTAGAACTACCAATTTTCATTTTTAGTTAAACTTAGTTATGTTTGTAGAAATGCTAACGTTAATTATCTATAGTTTATGTAAAGTCTATTTTATGCTGGATTAAGAGGCAAACACGGGTATTAGAAATGAAAAATGCGTTTATTCATATAAATAATTACAGATTTAACATAAAATATACTTCTGCCAAACTGTACAACAGTTTGTTGGCAGATGCAGCTTCAGTTTTATAATTCTGTATTACTTATAGGTAACACTTACAATCTATTTCTAATAAATCTAAATTATAATATACTAATCAACATGCAATACTATACAAACACACTTCATTCATTCATTCAAACAACATTATTCACTAACGATTTTAACAAATTATTTAATGTAGTACCATTAATTTCTAAAATAAACTTTTTGACCCTTTTTACACGCTTTATATTAGCTTCACTTGTATGTTTGTTTGTATGTTTGTTTGTATGTTTGTTTGTATGTTTGTAATCGACTCCTTTGGACGCTATTTTGACCCACTTTAAACGGTCAGATTCTATTCAAATTTTGCACACCTGTCAAAGACCGATGACAATGCAATAATTCGATTAAATAAAGCGTGTTTTTTAGTTTTTTTAAACTAGGTACATATTATTTATTTTAAAAACCGTTTTTGATTTAATTTCATTAGGTAGAAGTTCTTTTAACTTATTTGAAATTGTGGGAACCAAATACTTTCTCTCCCTCTCTCCAAAATAATTATTACACATAGGTACATCAAATAATTGCAAATTATTTTTTCTAGTAGGCCGTTTGCGCGTTACATATGTCTTAAATTCATCCGTATTGAAATGTTCTAATGCTATCTGATAAAGTACTTTTTCGTGAATTGGCGACATTTTGTACTCCATAAACAACTGTTCATATCCTATAGTTTTAGAGAATACTCCCATGTATACTATACAAAATAGAAAAATAAAAACAAGATTTTAATACTATTATAGCGTCTTCATAAGGGCTTGGATACATGGATAAAATCACGGATGTTATCTCGCCCTATCTCTCTCCAGCTCATTAAGGATTTAGTTTAGATTATAGTAAATGGCAGGCGATATTCTAAACATATAACATCCACTTGGAGGGAAAAAAAACTCAGAAATAGAATCTATGCCTACAGCTATGGGGAGGGATTGTGGTCTATGTCAGCGCGGCACAGTAGACCACGATCCCTCTCCAAGTGGAAGAAGCCGGTGCCCAACAGTGCCACTTCACTGGGTTCCTCCTTCCTTGGCATGCGGACGGATGGAGACGTTCCGACTGTCTGGTGGTACGATGTAGAAATGGGGGAACATGAGTTCATACAGCACCTTAGAACACTTTTTAAAATGCAAACATTGTTTTAATTAACGCAAAGACTTGCTGAACTTACTAAAATTTGTTTTGATTGTCTTCGTAAACACTATCACGCACATAGTCCAAACTTCTATTTTGTTTAGACTTTCAATCAATTGAATAGTTAGTATTTGTAGCTATTTTTGTTCATAACGTGGCTGTGGGATAGTAGTGTTGTTTTGACGTCATAGTGGCGTTTCTTCACGTCACTCAATTGAAGAAGTAACCTCGCTACTAGCTGGCTACATCTTCAATTATGATTTTAGCACAGATTGCCCCAATAGATTCCTTATGCAATGTGATCAACACACACCAAACATAATGCGCTAACGAGCATAATGTCTATGAAAAATGTGTACACAAATTTACCAGGTAGTACATACGCATTCATTCTTGATGACACGTAACTTTAGCGCTGCTAAATCGCACTTCAGGGTCTAATAAAATTGAAGTAGAATAAAAATTGAATAGAGTTTTTTCTATTTATTATAAGTATGTATTTACAAAATATTTAGAATTTAGTTTATGTAGTATATCCGTATTCTGGTACCCATAACTCAAGCACAATAAGCTTAGCTTATGACCAGAGGACGTAGTGTGAAATTTCAAATAAAAAAGAATATGGTATTCATGATACATGTAGTTTTCGTAACCTACAAACGTCACTATTACAAGTCATGAAACAAGTATTCCATTGGGAATAGAAGATCTGTCTATGGTTCAAATTAACCAGTGACGTGTAGCATAAACACACAACATGGAACTTATTTCACGCACACAGAGATATGTAAGTGACTTCAAGCTGACTGATTGATGTAGCCATAGACATAAACCGATTGATTGTGTGTATGAGAATTCGGCATGTAATGTTAGGACAAATGATAATTCATTATTCCATAACACGCAACCCGCGTCTTCCTCTAACGTTGGTGGGTTTAATCGTTGACAAAATTCTCGTAATGCAATATCTATGGGAGCTGATCTATGAGTTTTGACGTAAAAACTAGAATCTACGTTGTAGTATTCAGGAAATTTAGAAATTAAGCAGCTATTTTTATTCATTGCTGTTTGATTAAGAATAAGCATTCACTCCATTTCCTCATAACACTGTGACAGTCAGTTGATCAGAGGAAATCTACTTCCACTTGTGTTGCAGTTAAATTTTTTTCTCTTGGTTGCGGAAAGAGCAGGAATAACAGTAATGACGTCGGAAATACTGTAAAATTCTAGATTTAGATTATTTTCGACTTTTGATTGAATGGAAAATCCTAAAACCACCTATAGCCCAGCCCATACTTATTTAAAAAAAAAATTGTAAAATTACTTACGTTAGTAAGTAAAAGTATAGTAAGTAAGTAAACGCACACATAAATAATTTATGGAAGTTTTAACTTACATATTATGTATGTGTGCGTTTTATGTGTCTCTATGATACGTCACAGAATCTAATGTAGTAATATCAATCTCTCTTCCCAATAGATACTTGTTTTATTGCTTGTGAAATTCACGTTGTGGTTTGCAAAAACTACACATCACATGAATACCATATTTTATTAGTCCCTTATGAACGTTTTAGCCAGGCTACAGTTACGTGTCTTCAGGATTTAACGCGTATTTACTATCTGCTATATCTGTGTCTTTTACTATGATTGCATCATAACTGCATGGCTTTATGACGCAAAAGTAATTCGTTTATGGCAGCGGCGTGCACTGATATTTAACTTAGGGTAGGCAGTCACAAAAACTTTTTCTTTTATAGATTTTTAGCATAGGCACGCGACGGATCTCTAAGTCGGAAACCATGCCAACAGAACAAATTTAAATCTGAATATCCCGAATCAGTCCACACTGTACTAGAATTACTAAACAATAACTACGTACGTACATACATACGTACATGTACGTATGTACATACGTTTCATAACTTTTAACATGAAATTTTCGAGGTACAATACCTTTTAGCTGGCTTAGTTGTCGTAACTCGGGTACACAGAATCTTTTTACTGAAAGACATTTGTGAGAACTTGTTATTTTTAATTTTTAACAAACACACACTATCAACACACATTTCACAATCAAATAACATTTTAAAATCAACAAACGAAAATCCATACAATTATTAAATTATAGAAACTCATTATTAAACAGTTCAATGAATCACACGAAAAAATAAAATGGCCTCCGTCGAACCAAAATATTTCTGCTATTTAAATAAATAAAACCTTACTAAACAAAAATGCATACGTGATTTATTAGACTTCCGACTATTATATTTATTCGGATTATAAGTAACGAACGAACATTGCCGAATACTCGCGATAACATCCGATCGCCAAAGCAGGCCGCAGGATTTTCAGTGTAAATCGTCTTGGATATGTAAGCCTGTGTGCGTTTGCGAACTGTGCAGGGACACCAAAATTTCTACACACATATGAACTCATGGCAGGCGGGCGGCGTCGAGCTTGCTAGCTACGCTAATATTATTCCTTCGCCAAACGCCAGGCAAAAAGCAATTTGCAAGCACATATTGGTGCTATTTATGAATTATTAGGCGTTTTTAAGTTATAATATTTTGTTTAATTTATAGTAAATAAAGGAATAAAGTCATCTAAAACATACGAACGTTTTATTAAAATATCTGTGAATGGCAAGTAAAGCAGTGCCTTTCTGCTTATATAGAGCGCACGCCCATGGTTTATGGATTGTATCAACAGATAATTACGCATTCACGTCGTGTAGTCAACATAAACAAATAGTGAAACTTCTCTGTGAGAGATGGAAAACTCGATAGTAAATCATATGCCAACACGCCTGGTCTGTTCATTTTTCAAACCATTACAGAAAATTAAAATAATGTTATTTTTATGTCAGTAGTCCGAAAAAATTGTAGCATCTAAAATTTATTTATTTATTTATTTACTTATTGCTGTGACTTATTGGTAATAATTATTACAAGTCATTGTTAAAGGAATAAGGGCACATAATGTGTCTATTCTTATGTTATACATTATACAATTGTACATTTATTTGATTATAAAAACTAATAACTATTAACTATATATTATATTAGTATATCGACTATTATAACATTATGGTAAACTTTTTCTATCAACTTATTATTAGTACAGTATATACAGTACTACTAGTACAGTATCTATTTATGGTAAAAGTCTATCTTTATGGTCAATGTAAAATTAAATATTAAATTTGGGTAAACCACGTAACACAGGACACTTTACAGCTCAGTCTCACCCGTGACCATGGCGGCTCTGAAATGTCGGGCTACATATTTTAAACAAATATAACCGTCTAATGGTCTTATTCATAATGACTTGTCGCTAAAATCGGTTCGCGAAAAATGTCAGAACTTGTTATTCATAATAGTCTTTTTACGCTAAAACGTTTATTATCTCTCCAATAAAATCTCCGTTTAAACCTCCGATAAATCATTATGAATAAGACCGTTACTTAATCTCTAAAAAGTGTTTTTATTTGAGGAATATCTTTACTTAGTATAAAACAAAGTCGTTATTTTTGTATGTATATCTCTATGTGAGGTTATATCTTCAAATCTACGCAACAGATTTTGATGCGACTTTTTTATCTATATAGAGTGACTTACAAGGCGGGCTTTTTTTTGTATAATTTGTTAAGGGCCTACATCAATATTATCGTATATCATCACCGACACGTACATATTAACAGCCAGTAGGCACAGAAAATGAAGAATTAGGGATACTTTTCCTATTTACTCAAAATCTACTAAATATATTTTAATTCTGATTTACGTGTTTCTATACATAATAGTTACCTATGTTTTTAAAGTTATTTCATTAGTTAATACGCGATAATAGACCGACAAATGAAAAAAATAAAAATTTGAGAGGTTGTTTCGCCAAGATTTTCTATCGAGAAAACTTTTTTCAATCGCGTTTCTGAGTTTATGCGAACCTAGGTCATATATTGAAAAAGCATATACTTAAAAATTAGAGCTCTAGCCATTCAATCTAAAGAAACAATGAAAACTTCGTACGTAGAAAAATGCACTAAGCTATTTTGGTATCCTCTTAAGGTTTTTTATTACCTAAACTCCGCGCGTACGATATTGCGGGCATTAGTTAGTTTTTGTATATTTTAACCGACTTCAAAAAAGGAGGTGGTTCTCAATTTGTTTGTATATTTTTTTATGGTTTCTACTTGAAACACAGAGCTGGTTCATTGTTAATATTTATTTTCATATAAAACAGAGCAACAAGGCCTATCATGTAAATTCTTATAGTTCCGTTTGCTATCACGTTTACAAACTGGGTCGAGGTGCGCGTCACGCTGACGTCATACGACGTGACGTCACAGCACCTCCCCTAACCACGCCCCGTTCTGTGACGTACGTAGGTAAAGATTTGTACGCATATACCGCAGGTACTGTTTATCAGTACTTTGTTTTTAACCATCATGTATTTTATAGTATTTCTTATTAATACATTTAAAGCGGAAATATTAAAATTATTTCATAAATGGAAAAAAATCAATAAATTTGTTCGAAAACGCTTTCTATAGTCTGGGAAGGTTGCTAATCTGTTATAAGCTTCCTGATCTTACAACTTCGTCGGCATCAAATACAAAGATTGAGAGGTTTAGAGAGAATAATAATTTGCAGAGAAAATAATAATATTCCCCGGTTTCCGTAATTTTTTCAAGATTTTAAAAACATTTGATATTTTTTTTACCCAACTTCCTCTGGTCCCAAGGTAAGCTCATATTGCTTATGTGATGGGTACCAGAATACAGAAACTACTTTTCTTTTGTAAATACATAGAAAGACATACTTATAATACATAGAAAACACCCAGATGCGGTACAGACATTTGTATGACATTTAAAAATAAATGATTATCCCATACAAGATAAACCTGTATTAAAGTCCACTTTTTGTTCTGACCTTAACTTTTCGTAGCAAATTGCTACGAGCCCTATACAGGTGCTACGGGAACTCTTGCTGCAAGAAAAACACAGAATAGAAACAGTAGAAATACATTTTTTTTATTTTCACCGTTAATTGCATACTCCGTCGTGTGGTCCAAAACTGAGCGTAATACTTACTAAATTACGAACATAATTATTAAGTATAAAAATATTTGTTACGTTATTTTTTAACTATATCTGATCAGACTTTTACAAACTTTAATGTCGAGTTATCGGTCTCTCAAAGATCACGTTTTATTACAAAAACTCAAAAAAAAAGTATGATCAAATATGCAGAGGGCATACAGCGATCTGCGTGTTCAGTACAATAATGCTTTCAGGGCGCTGTTTGGGCTGTCGCGTCACTGTAGTGCTTCTGGCATGTTCGCGGAGTACGGCGTTAATGACTTTTATGACACCATTAGAAAAAGTAGTGCCTCTTTAATGGCAAGAGTGGGCCACAGCTCACACGGCATCCTGAAAGCACTATGTAGCAGATGGGACTGTCCTCTGCTGGAGCACTGGACACGACGTACCTAGTGCCAAATGTTCAGTTCTCTAGCAGAGTTACAGCTTGTTAATATTTTATTGTTTTTGTTTTATTTATTTTATTTTTATTAGTTTTATTGTTACTAACACTAGTTTGTAAGAATTATAATTACTAACGCTATAGATCCTAGTCCGAAATAAATGAATTTATTATTATTATTATTAAATATCTAATCTCCAAAATGGTTACTAAATTGAAATTCTGAAAAAATCGCTCATGAAAAAACAATCGTTACTTATTATTTATAAAGTAATGATTATTTAAAAAATATATTTTTTTTTTATATACGTAACGGATTTCGATACAGCTTTTTTCTATATTCTTTTTTTTGTATAATTTGTTAAGGTATGGTGCATATTAGGGAAATAAATAAATAAATATTCATGAACATTTCACATAACGTCCTCTGGTCCCAAGCTAAGATTATATGCTTTTCTTTTGGAAATACGTACTTATAATACAATAATAAGCATCCAGACGCAGTACAAACATTTGTATGACATTTATATCATACAAATGATTGCCCCGAGCGGGAATCGAACTTGCGACCACGTGAACGCAAGTACGTTTTGTAAACCTTCAGACCACGAGGCCCGTCAAATGGGGCTCAATAACTATAAAAGCGGGTGAAGCTGTGGACATTAGCTAGCTAGTAAACTATATAATTTTACTAGCTGTTGCCCGCGACTTCGTACGCGTGAAATTTAAAAATCAAACCTTATCAAACAGAAGTTTACTATATCACTCGATAGATGGCGTTGACAGTCTTTTAAATCGCGCTATAGTTTCGTTCCACACATTAACACTTAAGCTCGTCAAAATTTTGATTGTATCATCAGCTCCTTTTCACATTTATAAATCAGTTAGGATTAGGATTAGGAATCATAAAAAAAGCTGAATAATCACATCACAAAGCAATGCTTTATTTTATTTATTTGTTATATTATATTTTGATTGCATTACCATCAATCATTATCATATTAAACATTACTTTAGGTCAAACTGCTGCCCGCGCAGGTCACCATCATACCGGGTCACGAAACCGTCGGTGGATGCGACGGCTGACAGCTCGGTGGCACCCTCACATCATCTGCTCGAACCATCAGCTTCTATCAAGTCTGATACAAAACCACAGCTGAAAGGACCAAGGCCAATTGGATCTAGTGTTTCAGGTTAGTTTGCTTCCTTTATGGTTTAATAACATACCACTGTTGGGCATGGACCTCCACTACTTCGGGAGGGTATTTGAAATGAAATGAAATTCATAGCTTAAGCTGAAGAGTTTGTTTATTCGAACGCGTTTATTTCAGGAACCACTGGTCCCATTTCAAAAATTCTGTCAGTGTTGGATAGTACATTTATTGAGGAAGCCTATAGGCTATATTACATCACGCTGTGACTAATAGGAGCGAGGCATCAGTGAGAAATGTTGCAAAAACGGGGAAAATTTTCTAAGCTCCACGCGTACTATGTCGCGGGCAACAGCTGGTTTAGTATAGTAAGTACGAATTTTTATTCCAAAATACATTCATATATAGGTACATTCTCCGTGTGGTGACGGATTAAGAATACAAGAGTCACCACCACATCTCCTCCCAAGGGTGCTGTAAAAGTCAGCTAAGGGATATTGCACACAGATAACACCCTCTGTGAGAGACGGAAAACTCGAAAACAAACCCTGTGCCAATGCGCCTGGTCAGCGCGGCACAGTAGACCATAATCCCTCCCAAATTGGAGGAGGCCCGTGCCCAACAGTGGGACGTAAATGGGCTGGAGAGATATAGGTACATTGATAAATGACGTGCGTAAAATTTTCCCCCATTTTTACAACTTTCTACACTGATGCTTCGCTCTTATTGGTCGCAGCGTGATGTTGTTATAGCATATAGGCTTCCTCGATAAATATACTATCCAACACTGAAAGAATTTTTCAAATCGGACCAGTGGTTCCTGAGATTAGCGCGTACAAACAAACAAACTCTCAGCTTTATAATATTAAGTAAGATTACATTTTTAGAGAATTGACGCATTATTTTAATGAAAATAGACGTATTATTTTAACAGTCCTAATCTTTAATAAAAGTCTAACAACTTTAATAACTAATAACACTCGAAAGTGTAGTCAATTTAGTCCATTTCGTTATGACAATAAAATTATTACAAGCAATAACTAAATGGACGAATAACAATTATTAATAACATGACATAAAAACAATACAATTTTTTAGGGCTCCGTACCAAAAGTTAAAACGGGACCTTAATACTGACATTTCACTATCAGTCGGTTCGTTTGTCACGAGGCTGTATCTCTGCAACGGTGATAGCTAGAGAGCTGAAATTTTCACAGTTTATGTATATCACTTGATGCTATTACAAAAAATACTCACTATTATCATTCTTATCCCTCATTATTGAATAAATGAATGAATATGCTTTATTGTACACCACAAGGATTTACAAACATTAAACTTAAAACTAGACATCAAGCATTGTAGGCACAATGGGCGGTCTTATCGCTAAAAGCGATGTCTTCCAGACAACCTTTGGATGGACTGGCAGTAAACATTTTGGCGGTTTATGGCGTACTTAAACTATTTATTAATATAACTTTTTTTAAACTTAACTTAACTTTAAATTATTAAACTATTTATTATCATTCTCCTACCCTTAACTATATGGTTATTTGTGGTCGGGGTATAGTATGTTAATAATAATATAGAACTCTTCGTGCGCGGGTCCAACTTTTACTTAACTGATTTTTCAAATAAATAAACCTTTACTGACATTTTCATCACAAAATAAAAATGTTATTGGGAATATGACGAACATATTATGACTAGCTGTTGCCCGCGACTTCGTACGTGTTGAATTTAGAATTTTTTCCGTTTTGCAATATTTTTCAATGATGCTTTACTCTTTTTGGTCACAGAGTGATGTTATATATCCTATAGCCTTCCTCAATAAATGAACTATCCAACACTGAAAGAATTTTTCAAATCGTACCAGTGGTTCCTGAGATAAGCGCGTTCAAACAAACAAACTCATATGCTTTATAATATTATAGCTTATTCCAGACAGAATGTTCCAAATGTTATTTGACGTTTACTGTGTTGCTAGGTAATTTCACTTTTAGTTATGTCCTCCAACCGTTATTAAACAAAAAACTATAGGTACGTAAATCTTTACCAGATTTATATAATTTTGTACATTAATAATTAAAGTTAAATATTTTTACGGATTCATATGACCAGTGCAACCCTGCGTATTACTTTATTTCTGAGATATGCGCGTACAAACTCACTCACGCGAACAAGTAATTAATAACCTTACTAGAGTTCAGCATGGTGCTATGCTCGCCAGAATCATAGAACAGTGCAACGAGAATCAAACCATGACTAACCGTAAAATGGCGAATTTTTAACCTTGTTTGTTTTTGGAGACATATTTATTTTACTTATGTTATATTATACAAAGCAGTGATTCCCAATTTCACGCGTACGACTTCGCAGGCAATAGCTAGTATGACATTTTTGGTCGGTTCGAATAATCGGTAATAACCGGGATAAAAAAATTACGGTTGGCCAACACTATTGCCAAAAATGTGGCAGCATTATTTTCAAGTTTGATATTAGCAACTGTCAAATAACATTTCGAACTCTGGGATAGATTATAGTATAGAAGTATAGATAATAACGGGACGAAACCCATCGTGATCGAGTCCAACTCGTACTTGACCGTTTTTATAACTATGATACCTATTACACGTAGTCACAGCAATAATTAATATAACAATAAATTACATGGACAATTCACATTTTCAGAATAATAAATTGTTTAATAATTGGAAAAATGCAAAATTGAAATGGTTTGATAATTTTTGATAATTTGACGGGCTTCGTGGCGTAGTGGTTCATGTAACGGACTACCGTTCACAAGGTCGCGGGTTCGATTCCCGGACGTTGTGTGAAATGTCCATGAATATTTATTTATTTATTATTTTATTATTTTATTTAATATTCTCAAGCATTTTGGACAACTCATTTATTTTAACAATTACCATGATAAGTCCAAATCCGTAAAAAGTGATTTTACTTTATTTTAAGTTCAATACTTTACACATGGTCATGGATTAGGAAAACAAGTGTCACCACCCCTTTTCCTTCTTAGGGTGCTGTGAAAAGTAAAGGATATTGTGCACATATAACATCCTCTATGAGCATAGGAAAACTCGAAAATAAATCCTATGCCAACACGCGTAGTTAGCGCAGCATATTAAACCATAATACCATACAAAGTGGAGGAGAGTCTCCTCCTTCACTTTGGATGGTACGTGGTCGAACGTCCAAATTTTGGGTACGGGTCTCCTGAGGAGACAAAATTTGGACTTTAATAAATAAATAAATATTCATGAACATTTTACACAACGTCCTCTGGTCTCAAGCTAAGCTTACATGCTTGTGTTATGGGTACCAGAATACTGATATACTACTTATACTACTTTTATTTTGTAAATACATACTTATAATACATAGAAATACCCAGACGCAGAACAGACATTCGTATGTACACATTAATAGTCCCGAGCGGGAATCAAACCTGCGACCTCATGAACGGCAGTCCGTTACATAAACCACTCGACCACAAGGCCTGTCAAAGTTAATGGACTGGAAAAATAGAGAGACTCAAATCTGATCTCTTCTATTCTTCTTTCAGATTCCATATCCTTATCATCACCAGTAGCATGTACTTCACCCCGGGAAGACGTCGAGGGACCACCAATGCCGACATCCATACAAAGCTTGCCAGAAGAACACAGGAACTGTCTGCTAGGCAGGGTACCAGGTTTAAGGGCGAGAAGACGAAGAGCTATGCTGATTTACGTCTGCGCTGCGGATTCACAAGGTACCTTTATGTTATGATTTTCCATACACGGTTCACTATTAGACCGCCGTTTCAGCCGTAACTAACTTACGAGACTTACAAATTCAATTCTATCCGTATTCCGGTACCCATAACACAAGCATAATAAGCTTAGCTTGGGACCTGAGGACGTTGTGTGAAAAGTCCATGAATATTTATTATATTTATATATTATTGCAGACTGTTGTGCTGAAAAAGGTGCGTTACAATGTGGTGCAGCAGCTCGTCTCAGAGTACGTGCACGTAGACGAGGTTGGAGAGTGCATGTGGCTGATCTTCATTGGCGCTCACCGCTCGAACAACAAAGAGACCACAGATTTCCTGTATTGTGTATCGCGGAGCTTACACGTTAGTGTGCTATTTACTTGTTTGTATGTTTTTGTGTACCTATATGTCAATACCAATACGTATATAATAAGTATATATCTGGGCATAGCCAGCGAAATTCAAACTCGGTTTCTCTGTTAGATAATCAAATAAATCAAAACCTTTTTGGTTCGATAAACATAGATGGCGTTGGCATCAAATTAAAAGTCGCTGTTGAAAGAAAGAAAGTTTTCCGTCTCTCACAGAGGATGTTATGCAAGTCAATTGCACAAATCAATGCATAAATCAATGTAAAATGTTATGTAATTTATCAGGTCAATCGGAGTTAGGTGCAGTAGTACCGGTTCTATTCCTGAACTCAGGCCTTGGTACACCATTACTACCTCACACACTAGAGTGCGCTGATTTCAAAGCAGCGCTGGAAGCAGCAGAAGATGACAATGATAAGGCATTGTTAAATAAATGGTAAGATTATTGTTAGCTGCTATGCACAGGTGACTTTTAATCGATACTTACACGGGTCAACATGAAATTTGACTTTGATTGCAAAGCATTAAATTTCGGTAGTTTAGGTCGTAATTAGACGGAAAAAAAATATATGGCATGAAAAGCTTTGCTTTTGTGCTTAGAAGACTGATTGAACGAAATTTTTAAAAATCTCGGATTTTAATTTTTGATTGAAAATAAAACTATTGAAATAAAAATGTTTATTATTTTTATTAAGTTTTACTATCAAATTAGCTTACAGAAAAGTGGAAAATAACTTAAAAGTGCACACTTTTACTTTTTCTTTTATGTTCATAGCTACTTTCTCTCAATAAACCCCAAATATAGTCGCCCATCATGTTTTCATTGCATTGGCCTTGATAGCGTTGTTCAAAATTCATGATGTCCTGATGGAAACGTTCTCCTTGCTCTTCGGAATAGGCTCCCATATTGTTTTTAAATTTATCCAAATGAGCATGCAGCATATGTACTTTTAATGACATCCTGCAGCCCATGGCAAGCAAGCCAACTACAAGCAACATGTGGAGCCCATGGCTTATCTTGATTCCGTACAGGACAGTCAAAATATGCTTCATAGGCTTCACAGAGAACGTGAGATGTCTTTAGTTCATATTTCACGTCTCGAACTTTAATAAATTGACCACATATAAAACAAAATGCATCAGCATCGTATTTGCACTTTCGTGACGACATTTTAAGTTATTCTGGGCTTGTAAATAACACCTGATGGTTGTTTATCACTCGGGTGCCATCTAGCGGCACAGTGTAAACGTTAATACCCCACTCTCACCGCGCGGTCTTTTTAAAAATATTAAAATCAATTAAAATTTATGAAAAAATTGAAAAATGAGTATTATTATTATAACTATCACAAAAGCAAACTTTATACCGAAAAAAGGTATTTTCTTTTCGTTTTGTGCATAACTAACTGGAAAATAATATGTAGTATAAACTTTAGGACAAAGAACGAAAATTTTTTTGTAGAGTCGTGTTATCTATACTAATACTAGCTGTCCCGGCAAACGTTGTTTTGCAATACTAAAAAAAAAAGTTTGAAAAATAGATGTTAGCCGATTCTCAGACCTACTGAATGTGCATACAAAATTTCATAAGAATCGGTCTAGCCGTTTCGGAGGAGTACGGTAGCTAACACTGTGACACGTGAATTTTATATATTAAAAGATTAAAAAGCTGAAGAGTTTGTTTGTTTGTTTGAACGCGCTAATCTCAGGAAACACTGGGCCGATTTGAAAAATTCTTTCAGTATTGGATAGTCCATAATATTATAAAGCTAAATCGTTTGTTTGTTTGAACGCGCTAATCTCAGGAACCATTTATTTATTTAATTCTTCATGCACAAATAGAGTTTACAAAGGCGGACTTAATGCCTGAGGCATTTTCTACCAGTCAACCTTAGGTTTGTACAGAGAATATGTAATGGTAGGTGCGTATTGATAAATACAAAAAAAAACAAACTTACTTACGGATAATTACATACACCTATTCACAGACATTTCACACAACGTCCTCTGGTCCCAAGCTAAGCTTATTATGCTTGTGTTATGGGTACCAGAATACGGATAGAATACATAAACTACTTTTCTTTTGTAAATACATACTTATAATACATAGAAACACCCAGACGCAGGACAAACATTTGTATGACATTTATAAACATCACACAAATGATTGCCCGAGGCGGGAATCGAACCCGCGACCTATACCTATATAAGATACTACAAAAATACATATAAACATAATCATAAACATACATACATACATATACATAATATTATGGTATGGTACACGACGAAACACTATAGCGATTATACCGTTAAGTCTAAGTAGAATTGATGAACTCGTTTCTTAAAAATATTCCGACTTTTGGCCTTCCTGATTTCGAGAGGGAGTGCGTTCCATAAGAGAATAGATTGTACCATTAGTTCGACTTGAAAAATTCTTTCAGTGTTGGATGGTACACTTATCGAGGAAGGCTATAAGCTATCTTAGAAAATGCCTTAAATAATAGGCTTATAGCATTTTTGAACACATACAGTATATTGGCTGAAAATCAATATGGTTTTAGGAGGGGTATATCTACGGAGGATGGTGTATTGGCCTTATCAAACGAAATTATAGATAATCTTGATCAAAATAAAAAAACTATAGGTATATTTCTCGATCTTAAAAAGGCCTTTGATACCGTTTCTGTCCCTATCTTGATACAAAAATTACAGCAGGTTGGTATTCGAGGAATTAGTTTAAAAATATTTGAGAGCTATCTCTCAGACCGTTTTCAGTGTGTCAAGGTAGATTCATATATTAGTGAACTAGATGAAGTAACATTTGGTATACCACAGGGATCAATACTTGGCCCTACACTATTTTTGATCTACATCAACGAACTTTGTACCTTAAACATACCGAATTGTAAAATCTATACCTATGCTGATGATACGGCTTTAGTTATAAATGGGATTAATTGGGAGGACGCGCACCGAAGCGCGGAGGCAGCTATGCGAGTGATCATGAAATGGTTATGTTTAAACAAACTTTCCCTTAATATCAGTAAGACCAATTATGTCCCGTTCGCTCTAAAGACCAACGCGCTACCTTCTACGGGTAACTATTCTATTAAAGCCCATACCTGTTCTTCTTCGCTTCTTTGTTCGTGTCCACCAATTGAGAGAAGAAATAATGTCAAATACTTAGGTATCTTAATTAATGAAACTTTGAACTGGTCCTCTCATGTCAATGTACTAACAACTCGTGTAAGAAAGTTAATTTACGTTTTTAAAAAACTGAGGTCTGTTACTAATTTTTCCACAGTTAAAATGGTTTACTTTTCATTATGTCAATCCCTCATAACTTATTGCATTGGTGTTTGGGGTGGTTGCCCTAAGACCTTAATGATTTCTTTGGAAAGATCACAAAGAGCTGTCCTGAAGGTCATGACGTCTAAACCAATAAGATATCCCACAAACTCGTTATATGCCGATACTAAGGTTCTTTCAGTCAGAAAGCTTCTCATCTTGCATACAATTTTACGTAAGCATCAGAATAAGTTTACTTCGCAAGATCTTACTTCTAGTAGACGAAAATCTGCTAATGTCCTCAGTGTGAAAAAACATAGGACTACCTTGGCTAGTAGGCACTATAGTGTAATAAGCATACATTTATATAACCTATGTCATAAAAAACTTAATATTTATAAAGTAACAAAGCATAAGTGCAAGGAATTGTTAATGAAGTGGCTATTGTCATTAAATTATGATGATACGGAGAACATCCTTAAGTCGCATAATTAAAATAGACGCATATCTATATATACATTTTCCATACACTCATACACTCACACGTACACAAAACACTCATCAGCATCACATAAACTATACAATTGATTGCTACTATTTTTTTTTTTCTTGTTTTTTGTTTTGTAGTTCTCTTTTTGCTGACCTTTATTTAAAATTTGAGAGTAAACTCCTTGACTTCCATATTACAAGTTGCATTACTTAGTTTGGAGGTCAGGAAACCAAAATTGTAATAGTAATATTAAGGTCCAATAAAGGTTTTTTATTTTTTATTTATTTATTATCTATAACTATCACGCTGCGACCAATAGGAGAGAAGCAGTAGTGAAAAATGTTGCAAAACCGGGAAATTTTCTAAATTCTATTTGAAATCGTGTGTAAGTGTAACAGCTGGTTTAAAATAATATTTGTGCCTCCAGGTATAGTCTAGACAGTAGTACAACACCACCATGCTACCGGTTAGTTCGTGGAGCTCCCGCAAGATGGCGACGTGAAATGGCGAAGACACTCAACGTATTAGTGCGGACTCTACCTCAGGAGGCCTGCGATGCATATCTGACGACTGTTGTGGAACAGGCCAGTATACATAAAAATTTTGTGTCTAATACAGTGTTTCCCGAAGTGGAGCCCACACCCCACCAGGGAGCAATTTGATAGTTAGAAGGGGCAATTTGAAAATGGACTAGACACGACCTTAACCTCCTCTATTTTTGTACTTTTACATTTCTTTTAGACAACAAATCGATATTAAAAATTAATAATTATGTATGGGTGTAAAAAAAATAATAATATTATCATCGTCTATAAAGATTCAGGAAACACTGGTCTAGTGGTCTATGTAATGGACAGTAGATCACGAGGTTGCGGGTTCGATCCCCTACAGCCCTACAGGATAATCATTTTTGTGATATTGTCACTTAAATAATTCTGCTACGTTTTATATTATACTAGCTGACCCGGCAAACGTAGTTTTGCCATACCAAAAAAAAGGTTTGAAAAATAGATGTTGGCCGATTCTCAGACCTAGAGGATATGTACACAAAATTTCAGGAAAATCGGTTGAGCCGTTTCGGAGGAGTACCGTAACTAACACTGTGACACGTGAATTTTATATATAAGATGTATCTATCTACAAATAAAGTTCATTTAAGTAAATAATTAAATATTCATGGACATTTCACACAATGTCCTCTGGTCCCAAAGTAAGCTATATTTCTATGCTTGTGTTATGGGTACCAGAATATGGATAGACTACATATACTACTTTTTTTGTAAATAAATACTTATCTTATAATACATAGTAAACATCCAGACGCAGTACAAACATTTGTATGACAATTATAAAGATCACACAAATGATTGTCCCGAGCGGGAAGCGAACCCGCAACCTCGTGAGCAGCCCCTTACATGAACCACTCCACCACGAGGCCCGTCGAATTATTAGTTATTTAAATGTAGTATATCCATATTCGTACCCATAACATAAGCAAATAAGCTTGGTTTGAAACCAGAGGACGTTGTCTCTCTCTCTACCTATTTCATATTATTAGGATAAAGGCAAGTGAACCTATTACTTGGGGTCGGTGTAGCATGTGTTTTTCTTCCCTTCTGTCAGACATCAAATCAGTGTCCTCTTTCTTTCATATTCTTTTTACATCCATCATCCGCCATCTTTTGTTATGTAAAATATGAAACGTCTGTGATAAGTTTTTTTTTAATATTTATTATGTACAGGAAGTTCAACACACAGTACTAATGAGCGTAGAAGCAGCTCGTCGGTGTGTCTGGGTCTGCCGTTCTGGAGGTGCAGCACCTGAACTAAGTGATGTACCAGACGCGGCACATCATCATGAACTGACACGCAGACTTAACAATCTGCAGAAGGATCTCAAGGTTATTGATATAAACAGCATATTGACCCCATGACCCCACAATATTAGAGGCTCGAATGGCGATCTACAATGGCGTGTTGTTACCCGCTTATGTATGGAAGCGAATGTTGGGTGTGGCAGAAGAAGCACAAAAGTAGAATAAATGCTGTAGAGATGCGCTCTTTGAGAAGTATGTGTGAAGTGTCTTTGAAAGATAAATTAAGAAATGAAGTTCTAAGAGAACGTTGCGGTCTGAAAGAGGATGTAGTGACTAAGGTGGAGAAAAGTATGCTTAGGTGGTTTGGTCATGTGGAGAGGATGGATGAGAGACGCATAACGAAAGGCATATACACGGCGGAGGTAAGTGGAAATGCTGGGAGAGGACTTCGAGAAAGATATACTCCTATGTCATCGCCGGGATACTCCAAAAGGGGCAAGTGCGTAGCACTTACAACCGTCGCGTCGGGCATGTATGACCAGATGTTAGAGTGTGCATGAAAATAGTCTCTGCCTACCCCCATGGGAAAAAGGCGTGATGTTATTATTATGATGATGTTAGAGGCCTGTTCACCCTAAGGCCATAGGGGCCATGGCCCGGGTTAGCAGCCTGCGAAGCCATTCTCCATTCATATATATGAGGCCACAGATTTACCAGTAGTGGGTACTTTAAAAATACGTCTCTTTGCCCTGTTTTATTGGGATTCCGCACCAAAAGGTAAAACGGGATTATTATTGAGACTTTGATGCCCGTCAGTATAGCTCTGGAATGATGATGATGATAGCTAGTAAGCTGAAATATTCAATCAATCAATCAATCAAATATTTATTTTGTAAACATAGGTTTCAGTAGATGTTACGATACATTGTCATTATAGAATTGTCCGCTACATTTTACCAATGTAGGTAGTGTACAAAATTTAAATAAAAATAATGAAAATTACAGGTACTCGTATATTACATTCAGTTTATGTACATCAGTTGGTGCTAAAACAAATTCTCCTTATTTTGGGATCTTTTTTTATGAACAGACGAGGTTCTTTGTATTAAGTGTGTGAATTTAAGCACATTGTCATATTTATTTTTTAAAATAAATTGTGTTTATGTTACAGCAACATTTGAGCGAACGTAACATAATTCGCGCGAGTGTTCGCGGTCGTTCGGCGCCGGGCGGTGAGGACGAATATACTGAAGGCGTGAGTGTGGCGCTCGGGGAACGATTGGACGCGTTGTTGGATGCTTTAGTATCAGACAATGATGCACCGGCTGGATATAATGGAATACCTACCAGGTAGTACACTCAAATAATGAATGAATGAATATGCTTTATTGTACACCACAAGGATTTACAAACATTAAACTTAAAACTAGACATCAAAATATTTCTTTATCTCTTCTTTATCAAAATAACTAACTAAAACATAAATAAATAAATATTAATGGACATTTCACACAATGTCCTCTGGTCCCAAAGTAAGCTATATTTCTATGCTTGTGTTATGGGTACCGATAGACTACATATACTACTTTTATTTTGTGAATACATACTTATAATACATAGTAAACACCCAGACGCAGAACAAACATTTGTATGACATTTATAATGATCACACAAATGATTGTCCCGAGCGGGAATCGAACCCGCGACCTCGTGAGCGGCAGTCCGTTACATGAACCACTCCACCACGAGGTCGAAAAAATAGATACAAAATACATTATAAACTACATGAAGTAATACAAAACATGGTAGTTGAATATTCACTTTGATTAAAACCTTATCAAAATAACATATTAAAGTAAATATTCCCATAGGTATAACGAAGTGTGAAAAAAATTAAATAGTAGGTAATAAATATACAGCAAAGGTCTCCAATAAACTTTGTTGGTATTAAATGTAAAAATATCATCATTCTCTTCCCCTTATCCAGTTATTTGGGGTCAGCGCAACATGACTTTTTGTTCATCTTCCATCTTGGTTTGGATTTGGCTGATTTTCACAGACCCTTCATTGATATATGCAGGTGTCATGCAATCCTTAGCAAGTTTTTATAACGCCCCGCTGGAAAGACTAGGGGAGGCCCGGAGGCGACACTTGTATTATTTTTGTCCGTCACACCACGGACATATAGATGAATGGAACTTTCTGACAATGAAAAAGTTATAATACCTTTTCACACTCACTTAAACGTCTTTTACGATACCCACGGCTAGAAATAGGATGGTGTTTTTCTACTCTGCCGGCATCACACGGCTAGGTAACTTATAATATAATAGTTCTAAACTACGAAAGCTTTTTATCTTAAATTTTATTTGTTTCAGTTTATTCGACGAAGTGACAGAACATCTAACGTTCTGTCAAAAAGCGGCACAATGTACTTCTAATAGAGAGATAACGCTCAATGAACTAAAAACGTTAGTATATTTATTATTTACTACAAGATATGTCAACATAGGTACTACTGCCCCCTAATTGATGTTTTTGCGATTTAAATATTTAAGTATTTATTATTATGATATATAAGTAAGTATGGTTTATGTAGTGTTTGTATAGCAAGTGTTATAATATTATTTATGTATTTTGTATGTATGAGCTTTATGTATTTCATTAAAATTATTATATACCTATAAGTTAAAATAAATAGCACCCACTTTAACTTTTTTCTGCACTTCTCGCTGGTTGACTGGAAGAAAATGCCGTTGGCATTAAGTCCACCATTGTACAGAAATCATTTATTGTGTGCAAAAATTGTAAAATAAAATAAAATAAATAAATATTAATAAATATTTAATTCGCAAAAGGGGCAACGGTACAAAAATTTGGGGGCAAAAGTACTTTAAGATTGAGTACCAATGATTTGTATAAATAAAGTCTATTATTTCAGATATGTTAACATTCAGGCAGTATTTATTTAAATTTTGTCAGAAAGGGGCATCATCATCATCATAACATCACGCCTTTCTCCCATGAGGGTAGGCAGAGATTATAGAGCGCCATCTGCTACGATCCAAATATACAGCCTTGTCTTCATCCACACTCATACATCTGGTCATACATGCCCGACGGTTGTAAGCGCTACGCACTTGCCCCTTTTGGAGCATTGGTACTTAAAGGGGGCATTAGTACTTAAAAGGTTTAGAACTACTCATTTATAAATTAAATTGTTTTCAGATATATAACAGGTGATAGTACAGTTCCATTGGCGCTGATAGGTGGCGCTGGTTGTGGTAAGGCAACACTAGTGGCTAGGGCTGTCACACTCGCACACTCGTACCAACCGGACCTCGCTGTTATTATTAGGTAAGAATATATTACATAGATTTTAAAAATGGACTTTGTTTTGAAATACCTCAAATTTCAAATGCGCCGGCATAGGTTGGGTTTTTTTTTAAAAATACTTAATTACTTTTACAGTAATTTATTAATTTTGCAATTGACTTGCTATGCTTTTACTTAATAAATTAAATGTAGTAAAGAAAGTGATCACCGCGAGCGGGACTTGAACCCACGACCTCGGAATACTGTTCCGTAGCTCTGCCAACTGAGCTTATTGCGGTCGTGCTAACAGTAACCAATTTGACCACTACAACGTTACTCGATTGAGTTTACATCGCATTTTTTATGAACATGTACAACGCCATCTATCGATAATGTTTTGTAACAATCTCGACCAGCCACCTAGTATTCTTTACAAAATACAATTGGGCTGAAATAATGACGCGACTTTTATTCCTAGAGTAATTTATTAATTTTGCAATTGCCTTGCTATGCTTTTACTTAATAAATTAAATATTGTTATAAATGAATTCAAGTCAAGTGGGTTCAAGTCCCGCTTGAGGTGATCACTTTTTCCACTACAATTTAATTTATCAATTATTTTTGTTATTTTGTAATAGGTTTGTAGGACTGACTCCCCAATCAAGCAGTTCGCATCAATTGCTCAAATCTATCGTGGACCAATGTCACGTGTTACTTACTGGAACTGTTTATAGAGGGAAAAACGTAAGTATAAAGTTGTATGGCAGTAAGGTTTAAAAATAAAGGAAAAATAATACCAATGGTTTCGATTCTACAAGCACAACTAAACTAAACTTAACTAAAATGAATTTTGACAATAAAACAATTCGGCAATGTAAACTGTCCTTTCTTATTTATTTATTTGTTCTTTATTGTACACCATACATATCTTAAAATTAAACATATACTAAAAATCAAGTACATTGGGTGGCCTTATCGCTTAAAGGGATTTCTCCCAGGCAACCTGAGCATGGATATTATTAAGAAGTAGGTGGAAGGCTCTCCGTGTGGTGATGGATTAAGAATACAAGTGTCACCACCCCATCTCCTCCCAAGGGTGCTGTAAAAGTCAGCTAAGGGATATTGCACACAGATAACATCGTCTGTGAGAGACTTGAAAATAAACCCTGTGCCAACACGCCTGGTCAGCGCGGCACAGTAGACCATCCCTCCCAAAGTGGAGGAGGCCTGTGCCCAACAGTGGTACATAAATGGGCTGGAGAGAGAGAGAGAGAGAGAGAGACGTGGAAGTTGTAGGTGCAAGTTTATACCTAATATAAACTACATAATATACTAACAATAAACATACACATATACTTTTTAATTACACATACACACAATTACATCTAATATATAAAATTCACGTGTCACAGTGTTAGTTACCGTACTCCTCCGAAACGGCTAGACCGATTCTTATGAAATTTTACATACATATTCAGTAGGTCTGAGAATCGGCCAACATCTATTTTTCAAACTTTTTTTTTGTATGGCAAAACAACGTTTGCCGGGTCAGCTAGTATTAGATAAATTTACTAGGTACTAAAATAAATATTATAAATATATTTACAGTACAGTTATTGAATGAATTGTTTCCAGTAAAGTAAGTGGAATTACGTAGGTAATTCCAAGTAATGGTCTTCTTTCTTAAATAAACTAAATTATAGTGGAAAAAATAATCACCATGAGCGGGACTTGAACCCACGACCTCGGAATACCGTTCCGTTGCTCTCCTATCTGAGCTATCATGGTTCCCGCATATGTTTACCAAATCTTCCACTACAACCTTCTCAATGTGAGTTAAACATCGTGCGATGTTTTGTGTACAACGCCATCTATTGAGCGGTTTGCACCAACTCGATCAATCGATCACTTAGTGTTCTTTACAGAACACGATTGGACCCAAATAATGACTGTACATATATTTCTACATTAATTTATTAATTTTTGCAATTGACTTGCTATGCTTTTACTAAATAAACTATATTATAGTGGAAAATATGATAACCATGAGCGGGACTTGAACCCACGACCTCAGAATACCGTTCCGTTGCTCTCCTATCTTTCTTCTTTCTTATTATAAAAACTGTTTATTTTAGAAAAAAAAATATATAAATGAATATTAATAATAGCTATAATTGTCTAGGATGTATGGTCATTATCAAACGCGCTGCCCACACTACTGGGCGGTGTGGGGCGAGCTAGGGGGGCGTTACTAGTAGTTGTGGGGGCAGACGCCCTCAGAGCCTGTCGCTGGCTACCTGAAAGATTACCACATCATGTCAAGATGATTGTTACCGTTACTGAAGGTAGGATTATATTTTTTTTAAATCTGTACTATATTAATATCCTACTTCCTACTAATATTATAAAGGCGAAAGTTTGTAAGTATGGATGTATGTATGGATGTTTGTTACTCTTTCACGTAAAAACTACTGAATGGATTTGAATGAAACTTTACCACAATATAGCTTATACATCAGAATAACACATAGGCTACAAATTGGCTGGACCGATTTTGATGAAATTTTATTTTATACAGAATTGTATGGCAAAACAACGTTTGCCGGGGCAGCTAGTTATGTATAAAGCTGAAGAGTTTGTTTGTTTGTTTGAACGCGCTAATCTCAGGAAACACTGGTTCGATTTGAAAAATCTCTCAGTGTTGGATAGTACATTTATCGAGGAAGGCTATAAGCTGTATAACATCACGCAACGATCAATAAGAGCGAGGCATCAGTGAAAAATGTTCCACAAAAAAATAAAAGTCATTCTATAATGAAAAATAGATAAGTAACTTGTCTATTCTTCATTATAGAATTCACATTTGGAGCTGACTCCTGAGTTGTTTTTTATAATTGGATCTACAGATTTACCTAGATGGTGTGTTTATGGCTAAATCACTCAGCCGGCTTGAAGTCATTAGTAGTCATTACATATCTATGGGTTTATCTATCTTTACTAACTATAAACGCTCTTTTAAAAATCTAAATTGTAACGTCATCATTTTGTTTTTAGAAAAAGACGAGCCATCAAGTTCAGCAATAATGGCGGTATTGTCATCAGAAGATGGTCCCAAAGTAGTGAGGGCGCCACCAGTCGGTCCTGAAGAAGCTAAGGCGGTACTAACTGCGTGTGCTGCCACCTATAGTAAAACTGGAGCTGCATCACCACCTGAGGCGGCTGTGAAGGCTGTGCAGAAGTGTACATTGCCTTTATATGCTAAAGTAGGTTGTTGATAACATCTATAATAATATAATTTGTATGAAGAATTTTAGCCACATTTATTTGCGATATAAAGTCCGTTTTAAATTTACATATATTATTTTGTTGGGACTCGTGGTCGAGTGGTTTATGTAACGGATTGCCGCTCGTGAGGTCGAGGGTTCGATTCCCACACGGGACAATTTTTGTGATATTTATAAATGTTATACAAATATTTCTACTGCGTCTGGGTGTTTACTATGTATTAAAAGTATGTATTTACAAAAGAAAAGTAGTATAGGTATTCTATCCATATGGTGGTACTCATAATACAAGCTTAGCTTGGGACCAGAAGACGTTGTGCGAAATGTCCAAGAATAAATAAATAAAAAAATCCATTTCTATGGCAAAGTGTTACCACACGCTCAATCCTCAGATCTCTCTCTCTCTTCAGACCTATAATGTCCACAATTGGGCACGAGCCTCCTCAACTTTGGGAAGTATTATGCTTTACGATGGCGTGTTGCCACAGGGTTTATTTGAGAGTCTCCGTCTCTCACAGAGGATATTATCTGTGTACAATATCTATTAGCTGGCTTTTACAGCACCCTGGGAAGGAAAAGGGGATCATGACAACTGTATTCCTAATTCGTCACCATACGTACACCTCAGATCACAAGCTGCTAAACCAAAAATCTTGTATATTTATGAGAAATGGCTCCTCTCTCTCTCCAGCCAATTAACGTCAATGGCAGGGGTTTCTTCTACTTTGGGAAGTAATTAGTCTACTGTGCCGCGCTGACCAGGCGTGTTGGCACAGGTTCCGGATTTTGCGTCTCTTACACTAGACGTTTACTGCTTATATTGTCTCTTGGCTGGCTCTTTCAGCACCCTGGGAAAGAAATGGGGTGGTGACACTTGTATTCTTAATCCGTCACCACATGTACACCAAAGATCATAACCTGTATCTAAACAAAAAATGGCTTTAAAAATCTCTTTCCTCTCACAGATCCTCGCTTGGCAAATTTCTTTATCAGCGGAAACTTTCACCGACGTGTCCGAACCAGAAACAGCTCCAGAACTGGTTATATGCGAGGATTTGGAAGGTCAATTAACTCAGATCCTAATCACCACGGAGTCGGCCTTGGAAGCTGATAGGGTGAAGACTTGTTTAGCTCTGCTGACTGCTTCCAGACGAGGGTTGGATGATACGGAGATACTGGATATTTTGGCACATGATGATTTATTTAGAAGTGAAGAAACTTATCGTAAGTACTTTTTATTTTATTTAGATTTTTATGTGCTAGTTTGATATGTTTATGGTACCAATTCTAAGTGCTCAACTAAACTTAACTAGAAAATAAAAATTGATAGTCTTAATAACACAATTCGCCAAAGTTAACAGCACTTTTTATTAGAAAGTCTGTGTATTAAAGACTAGCGATTTTTAATTAATAAAAATGTTAACAACAATATAGCTAACTAATCAAAACACGTCATAGTTGTGGATAAAATGATAACCATGAGCGCGACTTGAACCCACGTCTCAGCTCAGATGGGAGAGCAACGGACTGGTATTCCGAGGTCGTTGGTTCAAGTCCCGCTCATGGTTATCATTTTTTCCACTATAATTTAGTTTATTTAGTAAAAGCATAGCAAGTCAATTGCAAGATATAATAAATTAATGTAGAAATACATGTACAGTCATTATTTCGGTCCAATTGTGTTCTGTAAAGAACACTAAGTTATCGATTGATCGAGTTGGTGCAAACCGATCAATAGATGGCGTTGTACACAAAACATCGCACGATGTTTAACTCACATTGAGAAGATTGTAGTGGAAGATTTGGTAAACATGTGCGGGAACCATGATAGCTCAGATGGAAGAGGTATTCCGAGGTCGTGGGTTCAAGTCCCGCTCATGATTATCATTTTTTCCACTATAATTTAGTTTATTTAGTAAAAGCATAGCAAGTTGATTGCAAAAATTAATGAATTAACGTCATAGTTGTTTTCATTTTTTAGTTAAGTTAAGTTGTGCACGTGGAATTTGTCCTATTTTCAGCTGTTTAACTTTTAACATTTATTTAAGACTTTGGTCCATGCGGTGACTAATTGAACTAAACTCAATGTCAACATGCCTGGTAAGCGTGTCATAGTAGACTAAATATCTTCCCAAAGTGGAGGAGGCCCATGCCCAGCAGTGGGACATTTATGGGCTGGAGAAAGAGCTTGCGTTTCGAGGTAGCAGGAAAATGCTTTGAATTGAATCAGCGGTACCGTAACTTTTTAGCATGAGTGTTTTACTTTCAAAAGAGTTTAGGAAGGGTCGGGTTGAACCAAAATATGTATTTAAATATTATTTTGTCCCAGTCCCATGGGCCCCAGCATCATTAATCTGGGGCCAGTTAGCTGCATTGCTAGCACCATGGTTACGTTGGGACGCTCGTGGTGCCGCACGCTGGAGGGACGCGGCTTTACAAAGTGCTGCGGCTGATAGATACTTGGCGGAGAGCTCGCTACATGTTAGGCAGACGCTTGTTGATTATTACACTGTAAGTTATTATTTACTAGCTAATATAATACCCACGGTTTCACCCGCTTTTATAGTTATTGGTACCGATTGACTAAAAATGAAAATTGGTAGTGTCATTAGCACAATTCGTCGTTCAGTGAACATATAATTAAAATAATTAAAATCGTTGAAAATAATAAGAAATTATTATTTTCAACGATTTTAATTAATATAAACGACCTTGACGATATCGTCGCTCCACATTATCGAGGGCCGCCCAACGCATCGTCGTCCAGTACGTGGTCGACACTCTAGGACTTTTCTTCCCCAACGATCATCAGTCCTACGAGCTATGTGGCCTGCCCATTGCCACTTCAGCGTGCTAACCTTTCAGACTATGTCAGGATACGCCCGTTCTTCTACGGATCTCTGTATTTCGGATCCTATCTCGTAGGGAAATACCGAGCATAGCCCATAGCACGCTGTGTGCAACCTTGAGCTTAGTTTCCCGCCATCTGTCGGGGACTAATAGCACAAGTTAATTAGTAAGGTTGTATGAAAAATAGAATAAATATTAGAGAAATCTATACTATTCTATATTTTCTATACATATATATATTTCTATCTAACATTATAAAGCTGAAGAGTTTGTTTGTTTGAACGCGCAAATCTCAGGAACCACTGGTCCGATTTGAAAAATTATTATTTCAGTAATAGCACATTTATTGAGGAAGGCTATAGGCTATATAACATTACCCTACTCAAAGGAGCGAAGCATCAGCGAAAATGTTTTAAATATTCTTATATTTAATTTGTTAATAGGGTGTTTGGTACACGGAGAACGATCCCAAAATGGCAGGTCGTCTAGTGTCGCAAGATAACAAATTTTCTGATGAGTGGTAAGCCCTAACATAGATTTATATATCAGTATTTCTTTGTCCAATACGTAACGAAAAGCCTCTTGTGTCTTTTGCCGCCTGCATCCAATGGCTTCCTGCTAACTATTTCGCCGTAAGATATCCGCTCTAATAACCTATAGTGGCGATGTTTCTTAATTGTAACCACAGCAGATAGTGGATACGCGTTCAATATTAGCTTATCTAAATCCTACTTCATGGTCTAATAAAATATTGTATACTGAATTCAAGTGACTACAAGTTTTAGCAAACTACAAACATCACATTACAAGCAAGTGTGTCATTGCGAAGAGAAGTCCTGTTTTAATATTTGTGGTTCAATTGAAGCTGTGGGGAGTATCAGAGACACTTAAAGAACGTATTTCACGCACACATAGATATTTATGTGGCTTTAAGTGGGATGAATTACGTAGCCAATAATACACTTACTTAAAATTACGCTAATTCATATGCCAGAGTAAATTGCATTGAGAAAATAATGTTGGTTCCATTTTCACCCCTGATTTAATAGTTTAATTAATGAATTATTTTAAATCTATGTCAATCTTTCTTCCAGCTACAACACAAGAAAATTAGATGAGCTTCCATTCCAACACTACCATATTTACAAAGACAAACCAGAAATATTTGCAAACCAACCATATTTTACCCAACTGGAATGGGTACATGACAAATTAGCTGCGACAGATACTTGCCATTTCTTAGAAGACATCGCTTTAGTACATATAGACCCATTGCCAGAACACATAGAGTTATTAAAAGAAGTATTCGAAACACATTCGTATGCACTAGATTACGACCATAGACAATTCTATGGGTTATTAAGAATGACTATTGAAAAGAGACAAAGAGCTGGCCTTCAAATTAATAGTAAAATCGTCGAAGGTTGGGTAAAAGAGGTCTGGGAACCGCCTGTGCCGACTTTTTATCCGGAAAATGAGGATTTCTGGAAACTTCTAGAAGTAAAAGAGAAGAGGGAATTGTCTATGGCGGATGGTTTTGATACAAAGACGTATGATTTGGTAGTTAGGTTTGATAGTCGTGGCAGATTTGTGGCGACTGTGTCTACTGAAAGAGAAGAGATATGTGTGTGGGATGTTACTAAGTAAGTAGTTAGGTTCTATCTCTAGTCCATAAACGTCCCAATGCTGGACACAGGCGTCCTTTACTTTGGGAAGGATTATGGCCTACTGTGGGATCAATCCCCTACTTTATTTTTTTGCTCTATTTGATTGTTTAATATAGGAATAATTTAAATAATAGTCAGATACCTAAGTTTCATGGAACTAATGATCGCACCATTACACTCAAAAATTTGCGTTAATTAATGAAAACCTATTTTTTATGTTATTTGCCAAGTTTTTTTAAATAACTCCCTTTGCATTTAAAGGAAAAATGAAAGGAAGAAACTCTTATATGATCAATTGACTGTCCGTCTGTTAAGGGCCTACATCAATATCATCGCCGACACGTACATATTAACACAGCCAGTAGGCACAGAAAATGAAGAATTAGGGATACTTTTCCTATTTACTCAAAATCTACTAAATATATTTTAATTCTGATTTACGTGTTTCTATACATAATAGTTACCTATGTTTTTAAAGTTATTTCATTAGCGATAATAGACCGACAAATGAAAAAAATAAAAAATTAGAGAGGTTGTTTCGCCAAGATTTTCTATCGAGAAAACTTTTTTAAATCGCGTTTCTGAGTTGATGCGATCCTAGATCATATATTGAAAAAACATATACTTAAAAATTAGAGCTCTAGCCATTCAATCTAAAGAAACAATGAAAACTTCGTACATAGAAAAATGCACGAAGCTATTTTGGTATCCTCTTAAATGAAAATAATTGAATTTGTAATGTTTTAGGTGCCAATTGATTCGTAAGATAGTTGGTGTAACCCATCCCATAAACTTGGTGCCTATCGACGAGTATAAGTGTGTGGTGCTATGTAGGAGAGAACTAAGGGTCTATAACTTAGATCAGGTAAGAGCATTCATAGTAACTCAAATGTCAAAGCATATATAAAGACGTTACTTAAAAATATGTATCTGTTGATCAGGGTACATTTGTGGTAGCATTGAAAGGTGTAATGAACCAAAAGATGCCGTACTATGGACTACACGACCCTAAACATCTTGTGGCGCTATCTAGGAACAGGATGTATGTCAATTTGATGAATATTGAGACTGGTAAGTTATCATCAAACCCGATCATTTTACAGAGTAAGCAGAAAATTATAGGAGTGAGTTAAATTACATGAAGTTTTTAGAACAGAAAGCAGCAGTTTTGGCAAGAGATTTTAGCCAAACATAAAAAAAAAACGTCTTTATAAATTAAGCACGCTCAAATGTCAAAAATAGTACCAAAATCTAATATAATTTAATGGGCTGAGCTTAGGCCTTCTTCATTTTGAGATGGTATCTGGTCTACTTACGTACCTACGTTGACGTGGCGTGTTAGCAGAGGGTTTTATTTCAAGTTTTCCATCCCATTAACAAAATTAGGTACAAATAAAGAATATTGTTTTTATTACAATTACAGGTGACTGTGTCACAACATTCAAAGCTGGTGAAGACAGATTTTTGAATTCCCTCCTAGTCTCAGGAGATGGAAGGGTTTTAGTATGTGGAGATGAAACCCAAAAACCTTTTCCACTTCTAGTCTGGTCTTTAACATCACGGAAATTACTTTATGACTTACGAATACCACATCATGACTTTGTAACTTCAAAAGCGGCGATTACCTATGAAGGATCATATGTGTGTGTGGTTTCAAGAGAATTGGATGAGCCGAGTCCTAATTTCATAGTTGTGTATGATTTACAGTCAGGGACTTTGTTTAAGAAATGGAAACCAGGTTGTGATACTGTTGCTTTGGCTATCAGCTCTGTAGATGGTTGTGTTGTCTCTGGTTTGGCGGACACTAGGATTCTCGTATGGGATCTTGTTACAGGTAAGTTATTAGTTTTAATACTTTTATTTTATTTTCATTTGTTTTAATTTTTATTTAATTAACTTTTTTAGAATTACAATTGAATGTATAATATCGATATTGAATTTTATGGAAGAAAATAACCTAGCTATAGTCGGACCTACTAAAGAAAATCAGTTTGCAAAAATAATCATAAAAATCTTTCAGAGTTGTTCTATAACAAACACAATGACATAATATTTTTATATGTTAAATTAAAGGTTCTAGCAATGTTTTATACATCATAATGTTTAACAAACTCAGGTAATTGCCGGCTAACACTCCGTGGTCACGTGGCGGCGCCTTCCCTCTTACGTTTAGCGAAATCAGGTGGAGTACTTATGTCAACAGATGATATGTGCAATGATCTGTCTGTCAGATTGTGGGACTTACATACTGGTATGTATAAAGATTAACAGCTTTTAATAATAGGATTTATAGATTAAGAAAAACATAATAAATAAATATTTATAGATATCTCACACAACGTCCTCTGGTCACAAAGCAAGCTGTATTTTTATGCTTGTGTTATGGGTAGGTACCAGTTACGGATATAATTCATAGAAAACACCCAGACGCAGTACAAACATCATCATCATCATAAAATCACGCCTTTTTCCCATGGGGGTAGGCAGAGACTATAGAGCGCCATCTGCTACGATCCAAACATACTTCCTTGGCTTCATCTACACTCACACATCTGGTCATACATGCCCGACGGTTTGAATTTGTATGCCAATTATAAATATCGCACTATATTTACAACATTTAAACATACACTTTAAACATACAGCGGCGTATTTACCCTAGGGTAAATACGCCGCTGTATGTTTAATGTATGGCCCTAGGGCCATACGGGCCATGGTCCGGGGTGGCCAGCCTGTGAAGGGCGGCGAAAGCCTTCAAGTTTAAAAATTTTCTCTATCTATAATAATAATATTAAACTGGCCCCGAGCATAGAATCAAATGGCCCGGGGCGCTAATTTTGAAAATATGACTCTTGTGACATAACGTATATACTGAAAGGGTGATACCAGTTCTTAATAGTGATAACACTAATTATTTACAGGTAAACTAATAGCAGTATACACACCTCCAGAAAGAATAACATCTTGCGAAGTACTTTTAGGCGGTTCGGTCTTGGCACTAGCATTAGAAAACTATAAAGAGATTTTATGCGTCAAACTCTATGGTCCGCCTGTAGAGTCTGTGGTCAGTGGCAAAGAAGTAGAATACGACAACAGGGCATATGGTGACCTAACATTGGAGGGAAAAACTTTTGACGTGAAAGGGCAAGAAAACTCATAGCAAATCAATTTGAGACATATTAAATAGAAAAACAATTTATAGTCACAGTTGCTTTTTTATTACAATAAAAACTGATGTCTAACGAAACAAGTACTTATCAAAATAAAACAGTATTTTATCTCTTTCTGAACGCAATATGTGTGATCTTAGTGGTTGCGAATAGTGGAATTGGAATTAGCGCCATCTATGAAAGATTTTCGGAAGTTATTTGATTTTAAATAAGTAAAAACAAATTATTTACATAATAATATGTTAGACATCAGAGTATTCATATTTTAAATTATATAATTAATACAAATGCTATGAAATTTTAAAATATTGTTCGGAATAAAAAATATAGGTACTCCCTTCTTTATTTTTAAAAGCAACAACAAAAAAAGGGCCGTATAAATAGAAAAAAAAATATCCAAAAAGCAATTCTCAGTGGCTTGTATTGCCAATACGAAACTTAATAAAAAAAAACATTAATGTTTTGATCTATTACGCTTATTAATTACATTATTGAAATTAAATTTATTGTATTTAGTGAATTCTTTACCCGTAATGTTGATGTTTAGATGTAATTTTGTGGTGAATTATTATAAGGATAGTGATTTAAGTATTAAATTCATTTTTTTTTGAAACTACAATTATCCTACCTTTGTATTTTTCTCGCTATTATTCAGTATTTTTATACTAATTCTTATTAAAAAATTGTGTGTTTTTACGCACATAAATTATACTTCTAACTAGCTAACTGCAGGGTGTAATTTTTTGCAACGGCGTGCGCGTGGCGTAATACTGTCATCGTTCTACCCGGATACGCGCAAATTGTAACTTCAAAAACACAGATCACCTCCAATAAATTCCGCACGCATGGTGGATCAACGCACAGCGAACATATGCTCTACTCTCAGATGATAATGTATAAGAACTCGGCGTGTGATTTTGCCACTACCAATGAAAATGTATTTTATTCTATACCCACAATCCGCGCCTTCTTACAACGTTGGGGCGTTAATTCGTTACCAAATCCTCGTAATGCGGTATCTATTAGGGGAGATCTGTGTTTAAAAATGATGGATTTTTATAATTAGGTTGTATTTTCAAATTTTTGTCTATGGTTAGCTTTCCATTACATCCGAAAAAAGCTATGCACAACTATTCATTAAGTATTTTATTGACTGTCGGAATACCTACTGTTTTTATCTGTATCTATAATTATATACTAGGTTTAAGAATCCGGCGTGGTCGTGGCCAAAGATTGGAATAATCACATGGGCGTAGTAGTTTGGGAATTTAAATTCCCTGAGAAATACTGAGATTTATCCTAAAAAACTAGGTTCGACACTATTTTCTACAATTTCAATGCATTTTTTTTTCTGAGAAAAAAAATACCTTTGAAACGTTGGGATATAGATTTAGGATTGTGTGGTAAACGCGTAAATGTTTGCTTTTACGCACACATATATGTGTTTTTGTATGCATCTAAATCCGTGGTACTTTTATTCAAATAAATGAGTTACTCTAGTATCAGATATTACCCAAAATTTACTCTACATTTCGTAGTCTCTACCTAACTTAAGTATCAACTTCCGTAGGATGGAGGCTATAACCAATTTTCAAATGTACGTTTCATTTCAACAGGGTTTTTAACTAAAGTTGAAGGAAATAGTACCGATCACATTTTTGTAAAAATCAGGGCATTGCAGGGGGCATAAACTTGTAGATAACTGGCTACATGTATGGTAATATCATAGATCAAAAGAGACGGTAATCTATTATTAGTAGGAAAAATCCTAGATCACTTCCTATTGCAAATATTCTTACAATGGTTTCAAATAGTATTGAGTTCACGGCAGTAATACTATGTACGACCAAAGCAATCTATTTTAATCTAGTTATAATCTAACTATGGGATAAGTAATCATTGCTGTTACGGCTATAAGAACCACACCGTAAATGAAAGTAACAAAACAAAACCTATTTTATTAGTTTTAATTTGGTATATCTTAGAAAATAACTGAAAACGTAAAATTTAGCATTGGATTTAATTAGCCGATATACAACGTGTTGCAGAAAGGTGTAGTCATATTTCAAGGTTGCATTGAATAGGCCTTAAATATTATAAATATTACAGTTACACGTAGAAAAATACAGTTGGTAAGTTTTTTGTTGTTTATTGCCTAATATTAAATAACTACCAGTAGCGCATCAATTATGAGATGTTTACGGTTTACTGAATGCGATTGAACCTTACGATAAAAGATGACCTCATAGTAGTGTTGTATTTAAACAAGATCGATTAATTTAATAAATTAATTCAACTTGTATGAACACATAAAAGTCATAATATAACTAGTATTTGTAATTTCATCCATGCCTAGTGCCTAGTCACCGGCCATGTGTAACGATGGTCAAATATGACTACACCTTTCTGAAACACTTTGTATAAGCATAATATACTAGAACTAGCTGTACCTCGCAGTTTCAATTGAAAGTAATATTATAAAAGTGTATGTGTACATATATCCGTACGCGATGACTACTTATCTTAATTTAATTCTAAATTTATATTGTAAAGTGATTGAACTGAATCTTAATGTCTTCTATGTAATTTATTTAACTTACCTTTCGCTGCCATATTGTCATATAATTTTAGTAGTAATAATAATTAAAGTTAAAATATTGTATGCTGTTTTAAATTCAATGCAAAATGATTTTGAAAGAGTGTATAAGAGTTATATATTTGTAGACCCACAACAATGTATTACAAACAAATATACATTTAAGTCATGCCATTAGAATCAGAATAAGAATTTCAGTATTAACGGTTAAATTTTCAAATTCTTATTCTATGTTCTAAAAAAGTTAAGTGCCACAACATTCAACTAGAAAATTCGAAGCTCTCCTCTAGATGGCGCTCAATCATCATTTTGTTGTATTTCTGACTAATTTTACAAGCCCTTTGACCTTTTTCCTAATGTATTGAAAAGTTTTACAAAATCTATCTAGTTTACTTATGCTCTTATTCATAATGCCCTATCGGAGGTTTAAACGGAGATTTTATCGGCGAGATAATAAACGTTTTAGCCTAAAAAGACTATTGAGACAATTTTACGCGAACCGATTTTAGCGAACTTTTAAACCTGTGATAAGTCATTATGAATAAGACTATTAACTTTAAATAGTGTCCACTGTTTCCAGTAGTGTATTAGCGCATGTCTAAGCCGGTACACTTTTTCAAAATCAGTTTGTACATTTAGGGTTCCGTACCTACTTCATTTTTGCTTTTTTATCGTTCTTTTTGTCCGTCCGCGGTTTCTTACAAGTTACAAGATTAATTTTAAATAAACCTTACCACCTTTTAAATAGTTACTAATACGTTATTCATTATTTTTTTCTACCATTTTTTCATGGCGTTGTGTTTGCTCAATTTCATTTTATAGCATCTCAAACTACGGAACCCTATGAGTGTATCATAAGTATGAAGTAATTATTACATTTTAATATTATATCGTACAAAATATTGAGTAAATTTTGACCTAACCCAAATAAATTAATGTCTTTGCAACCTAATATCAAGGTCAAAAATTACTTTTTTAATTCGCTCGCTGGTACTAGCGAACTATTTTTAAATATTTATACTGTTGCCACATCAATAAATACAGAGGGCGGGAAAAGTTTTGAAAGACGCGTTTAATTGGCTGTTTACAGTATTATCTTGCCACAAAAGACGAAAGAAAAAAAAGCCTTCCTTTTATTGGAATGATTAAAATTATTGGTGTGCCAACAGTTTCGATAGTAATTATTTATTTTTAGCATTGAATTGAGAAATACTTTGTAGTAGAAACAGGCTGGTCCCTGTCTTTGATATTCTATGTTAGTCAATGTAGTATTCAATTTGAACTAAAAATTAAGCGACTAATGTAAAATTATACGGTAATGCGATGATGGTATAATCGATTGAATTGTTAAAAGTTATTTATGTATTCTGGAAAGTTACGTATTACTTGATGTCCTGATTAAATTATTGAAAAATATATCACCTGTCTTTTCTTTATAACCTGACATGTCTTATTTCGGTGTTCCCGTGTTTATAAACGAGTAACTCAATCTTTAGTTCAATGAACGCAACTAGATGGCGATAGGGTCGAATTAAAAATCGCTATTGGGAAGCGACTGCCTTCACAGTGGCTTTTAATAAGGCATTTTATAATAAAATTATTCTATCTACCACTTCTCTGGAGCGGCATGCTCCGATTATTAGAAGTGAGATCAACTTTACTCCACGACCTTAGATGAACATCGACGTTACTTGGTTCTTCAGGAGCAATGTTTTATGAACGACTAGCTTATGCGCGCGGCTTCGCACGCATTAGTGGCTGTATCGAATTTGAAATCAAACGTAAAAATAAAAACTGAAAGGTTCAAGCGCGAGTTGCAAATGCCACTGGAATTTCAAGAAGAACTTTGAACAATATATTAAACGAAGTCAGTACTGACATTCTACTGAAATTAAGTTTAGCACTCCAGAAAAAGGGAGACCAAAAAGCAATTTCGTTTGGATATGGACGATTTTGATTATGATGTTCGAAGAATGGTGTATGATTTTCACTTACGATTTAATGAACTGCCAACAATAAAATCATTAAAAGCTAAATTATCTGAAGCTATTAATTACAATGGGTCTAAAAAGTAGAGATGAAACGGATATCCGGTAACTATCCGGTATCCGGCCTATCCGGCCTTGTTTTCACTATCCGGCCGGATACCGGATAGTAATACAGTATCCGGTCGGATACCGGATAGTAAAATTTTAAAAAATCTTATTCAATTTAAACATAAAATCACGACGACAAGTGATAAACAATGAAATAAACAAAAAACAAACTGAGAAACAAACATAAACTGACACGCGCGATAACACTCGAACGCCGAGTGGACCCGATCTCCGCTTACGTGCGACCCGAATGCGCCTGAATATTTCCGATCTCGTTCACCGCGCCAATATTCAAATAAAACCGATCGCGTCAACGCAATAAAGGGCCGAATATCCGGCAGCCGGATATCCGGCGCTCCGGCCTAGTACCTTGCCGAATATCCAGTATCCGGTATCCGGCCAAACTACTATCCGTTTCATCTCTACTAAAAAGACGTTGAGAAAACTACTTCACGAGATGGGATTTCGGTTCACTAAAATGGAAGATAATCGAAAAGTTTTAATGAAGAAGCACGATGTAAGTCTCAAACGAATGGAATACCTCGATAAAATACGCAAATTTCGCGAAACAGGATAAAATATCGTCTACATGGATGAGTCTTACATACATACATCCCACACTAAAGGGAAATCTTGGAGTGATGATAAGGAAAAAAGGAGTAAAAAAGCCATTTTCCAGGTCAACGTTTGATAATAGTTCATGCGGGAAATGAATAAGGCTTTGTACCCGGTGCCTTTTCAACGTATAAATCCGCGGATACTACAGGTGACTATCACAATGAAATGAATAACGATAACTACGAGAAATGGCTGGTTAATCAATTAATCCCAAATATACCCAGTGATTCCGTTCTAGTTATCGACAACGCACCCTATCACAATAAATAATAATATGTTGAAAGACCCCCCAACTCAAACACCATTAACTTTTTTCAATCGCGTTTCTGAGTTTATGCGATCCTAGATCATATATTGAAAAAACATATACTTAAAAATTAGAGCTCTAGCCATTCAATCTAAAGAAACAATGAAAACTTCGTACATAGAAAAATGCACGAAGCTATTTTGGTATCCTCTTAAAAGAAGCAAATTAAAATTGTTATAACAGCTCCTAATAGATACCGGACTGTTTGTATTTCGAGCTACAGAGATAACGCTCTACGAAGACGAAATTATGGTAGGGGAGCCCACGATGCTAAATGGGGATTTACTCGAGCGTCGTAGAGACCTATTGGGATGCAAAGCTTAGATGATAAGAATAAAAAAATGTTATATGATATATACCTCGGTTGTATAAATGTTTAATTAGGACTGTTTATGAGATATTAAGCCATCAAAATATATCGTAAAAAAAGTTGCAAAGTTACACTGTCGGCTTTTAAATTGTTAGATTTACCAGCTGCTCTGTGTCTAGCCAACCGGAGTCGCCGATAAGAGATAACAATAGATTTTAAGGACAATAGAGTCGTAAAATCTCATCTCCATTGAATCATAGCTAGACAAGAAGCACAATTAAAAAGCTCTTAGGAATATTTATGAGTATGTTGTAAAGATAAATCATACAAATTTTTAGACAAGTATAAAATATTATTTCTATTACAGCGTGATCATTTATAATTTACAACAATTAAAAAGAAAGTAAATATTATGATCTAAGATAATTTGTATCACAGAATAGTTAGTTTTATCACATAATGGACAATAATTTGAAAGTGTAAATACTTTCGTTAATGTTTTCGTTCTTCAAACTATTTACTTTTGAGGTGTAAGTATTTGGTACACAAGGAAACGTTGAAGTTACTTAGTTTCTTTTAGTATTGAATATAGTCGCTTCAATTTTATTTTTCTCAAAATCTGGCAAACATTTATGAAGCGTTTATTCTATAATCCGATCATCCTGAAGCAAAAAACATAATATGTAAGTCACATTAATAATGTAATAAATAATGTAAAAAAATGTAATATAATGTATTTTTATTTTGTAATTTTATATTTAAAAATATAATTTTATAATGAGTTTAAATAAAGAATACCACTAATGTATTAATAATAATATATCTAAAATGTGTATAAACTACTTACTTTAATTCTCAACACTCCACTGCACTTTACACCACCTTTTAATTTATTTTGGCTACAAGCCCAAACAAATAATCCACTTTTATGGAATCTTCTTTTATAATATTGTCGACCACCATGTAGTCCCATGTCTCCTTTCGATATAGGACAAGGTTGACTTTTCAGTCGAGCCACTTGGTGTACCACTTTACCACTTTGCTTCGACATAATTTATCGACTGAAGGTAATGATAATCCACATTCTTTAAAACATACTCGTAAATATTCCTAAGAGCTTTTTGATTGTGCTTCTTGTCTAGCTATGATTCAATGGAGATGAGATTTTACGACTCTATTGTCCTTAAAATCTATTGTTATCTCTTATCGGCGACTCCGGTTGGCTAGACACAGAGCAGCTGGTAAATCTAACAATTTAAAAGCCGACAGTGTAACTTTGCAACTTTTTTTACGATATATTTTGATGGCTTAATATCTCATAAACAGTCCTAATTAAACATTTAGAAGTCCAACTCATCTTTTTAAAATTTAACTTTTTCTAGTGTCGGCTCCTGCACTATAGTGTGGAGGACTGGGAATAAACGGCACCTTTCCCTCCACACCCTTTTTATTCCCATTCGTCCACACTATTCCCATACCTCCACACTGTGGACGACGGGGTGTGGAGGACTGGGAATGACCCAAATGTAGGCATTACGCAGCTGCACGCATTTAACTTTATCGACGAATTTTTGTTATTTCGGCTTGCGGAAATTGTCAGATTATATATTTTTCATTATTCTTGAATTATTACCTTCAAAATAAAAAAAAATTTAGCTACGCTCGAGAATGTCGAGATGACGTTTTTTTTTTACAACTTTGTTGCCCTCCCCTTTTTTTTACGTCACTCTCAAATTGTCAGATTAGTAGAATATACACTTTTTAGGATGTAATTAACTCACCCTACCTTAATCTGACGCGCTCGAGAATTTCTGATGGTCAATTTTTTTTTACTAATCTGATCCTGTATCCTTCACGGGCGGCCTTATATATGGGTCTCATGTTTTGTGGAGGTACTTAACCGGGTACAAGGTATCCTCCTGTATATTAATCTGACGCGCTTTAGTAAATCCCGAAATCCCCTCTTGGGCTCCCCTACTATTAGCCGATTGTGTCTTTCCAAAGGTCGATGTGCGATATATATCGCCGGGTACTGTACATAACATAATACTATATTGGTACCAATTCTTCGTGCACAACTAAACTAAAATATTAAAATTGAAACTGTCATAACTCGTAATGTTATTGATAGTGTCCTAACACAATTTTATTTACTACAAATGTAGACATTGTAGACAACAAAACAGCGATTTAATCAAATTACACCATCGTTGCTTTCATCTTTTAGTTTTGCTACCAATGTAGACTCAAAAAAGACAGAAAAAACAAAACAATTATGTATAGATTGTCTAATTTATAATTAAATCATTTTCACAGCAAAATAAAATTAATACTACTCTTTAATTGTTTACATTTAGCAAGACTGGAATAGACCTTTTTTGCGCATCTCTTCGAATTCCTTCTCAGCGTCGTATGTCCTGAAAAAAAATGAAATATTATTATGTAACTATTTTTTTTTTAAATCCCATGAAGCTGACTTAGGCACTTAAAGTGACTACAAGACCCAAAAAAAAAAAATTTTTTTTGAGTGAATCTGACACGTGACAAAAAAAAATTTTTTTATTTTTTGTGTCAGAAAAATATCTTGCTTTCTTAGTGTTATTTTTTGAGACTGAAAAAAGTATATTTTTTATCAGTTACAGTATCAGGCTATATAACACAACGCTGCGACTAATAGGAGCGCAGCATCGGTAAAAAAGTTGCAAAATTCGGACAGTTTTCTAATTCCACGTGTACATTGTAGCGGGCAACAGTTAATGTATCTTATTTCTATTTCACTTTCTTATTTACCTGTAGAATTCAGCGTACTTCTTCTTGCGTTCATCAGCTACAAGCTTTTTGAATGCAACACCTGAGAGAGCAGCCAAGACCAGGGAAATAGTCAGGTTCTTCTTGATCTGAGAGTTGAGGAGCCCCCTCATTTGAGGCTTGGCCATGGTTGATACTGCCTTGTCTGCCATCTGTTATAACAATTAATATTATTCATAATACCATGTTAATTACTATTTATAGTGGCAGAGTAAAGAACTGCATAGAGGTTGTTTTTAATTTTACCACTTCATATATTACTAGCTTGTGCCGGGGACTTTTTATGTATGGAAATTAAAAAATTTCCTTGTTTTTGCAACATTATAACCTTATAACTGTTATGTCCAATAAAACAATGATTTGGTAATATTGTTTTAATGTGTAACTTGCACTTTGTAGCACACATGACATAATGATTTTATGCAAAACAACGTGTCACAGTGTTAGTTACCGTACTTCTCCGAAACGGCTTGACCGAGTCTTCTCAAATTTTACATACATATTGAGTAGGTCTGCGAATCGGCCAACATCTATTTTTCAAAAGTTTTTGGTTTTTTTTTAGTATGTAAAACAACGTTTGCCGGGTCAGCTAGTTATAGTATAGATTTCCTTCCCAGGATGCTGCAAGAGCCAGCTAAGAGATTTTATACACAGATAACACCCTCTGTGAGAGACGGAAAACTCGAAAAATAATCTATATGCTTGGTCAGCCCAGTATAGTAGACCATAATCCCGCCCAAAGAGGGGAGATGCAAGCCCAACAATGGGACGTTAATGGGCTGGAGAGAGATCAATAACAAATACATGTCTA
Source organism: Orgyia antiqua (assembly GCA_916999025.1). Lineage (NCBI taxonomy): Eukaryota > Metazoa > Arthropoda > Insecta > Lepidoptera > Erebidae > Orgyia > Orgyia antiqua. Next base: position 22,504,274 of record OU779871.1, read on the forward strand.
GAATAGTTTATTGTTTATATTAAGGAAATACCAAAAGCATTATAAACTGTGATAACCTTAAAGTCAAATTAACATTCAAAAGTTTAAAATAAGTAAATATAAATATAATAACATAAATTTGTTTCAGACTTCTGATTTTGAAACAAAATACTATCATGACAGAAATTAAAGGAAAACATGATGTAAAAATGTCCCACCCTAATAAATAATCCTGTTAGGTATTACTGGGTGTAGAAAGTAAAGTTAACTAAGATAGTATAGCTAATATATATATATATAGAATTAACTTAAAAAAGAAACAGAGATAGGGAAAGAAGGCAACAATAACTTGCTTTAATTCATAATTAAAATATATCAATCATGACAGCAAACCCTAATGACAACGTTCTTACATAACATATAAATTGAAAACATTACAAATAAATCTCCCACTAAAGCTTAACAATAATTAATGGAAATAGTAAAAAAAATAGAAAAATTAGACTATAAATCATTAGCACTTACTTTATTTAATTAATTTCGTGTATTTTTGCACTGCACGAGATCAGCAAAGATATTTTTGTTTGTGTTTCCTTTTACAAATTAACGCAAAGAGACATAAATATTTCGGGCTTCGCTATTGGCTTAGATTTGTGCTGTGAACATCCTAGCCAATCAGAAAGCTTAACTACTAGGTTTGTTAAATCTAGTACGCTGCACATATGTTCTCTTTGCGCTAAAGATTTTTTTATTGGTCATTGGTCACCATAGACTAAAAAGTTCTTGGTGAAGTAAATTTACTACCCATCTACTACTTAACTAATAAACGCTTGCATCTTAGAACACATCACACATTGAAAACTACTTCTAATTAAAATACAGTACAGATTAGGGAAAGGTTTCTTCCCTTAGACTTAGAGCATTAATCCAACAGGAATTGATTGACTAGGTGACCCCCCCCCCCCCTCCGGAAAAAGGTATGAGAGCAATGCGTTAAGTGTTCTGTGAGTGTTCTTGTGTGCTACCTCGGCACCCCGCCACGCCGGTATTTTTGTCAAAGCAAACAGCGTGTATAACAACTCTCTATTGATTTTATACTCTAAGAACATGCCTAATGCCTAGTCAGCGTGATTAGTACGAATAATAACCTTCGCTAATTTAGTACAAATCACACGCATAAACAACACTGAACCTGCTCAAAACAAATACCTCCTAACGCTTCATAAATAACTTCTGTCTCTCTCTCCAGCCCTTTAAAGTCCCACTGTTAGGCACGGCCGCACGGGCCTCCTCCACTTTAGGAGGGATAAGACTACTCCGCGCTGACCAGGCGTTTTGGCATTTATTCCTTACAGCAGCTTGGGAAGGAATAGGGCTGGTGACACTTGGTCGCTCACAGAGGATGTTATCTGTGTGCAATATCCCGTAGCTGACTTTTATTACAGCACCCTTGGAAGGAGATGGGGTTGTGACACTTGTATTCTTAATCCGTCACCATACGGAGAGGTATTTAATTTAGTAAAAGTTGACACTAGATTCTTGATTCGTTGACACTGTGTGTCACAACTTTATACATAACTTAGCCACATAGAATAATTAACTTACTAACGAACGATTAGATTGCATTTACGTTTGTGTTAAGCACTACACACAGTACTGTAAAGGTCGTGATCATTGAATATAACCTATTCAATGATACAGGCCACATGTTTTATTTTTAAGAAAAGTAATAAAATTTTAAAGAAAGGTACTAAAAAACAAAAGAGGATTGGGGATTCGAGAGGACATAAAAGAGGATAAAAAAAAGAGATATTGTGAAACAAATATGAAATTAAAAAGAATACAATTATTTATAAAGCCTTAAATGTTTTTATTTTATAAATGTAAAAAGTCCTAGAAGGGAAATAAATGAATTGTTCTGCAAGAAGGTTTATGTGAAAAAGAGGCTTCACAGTACCTACTTTATCTGTAGTCTCTGTCATTTTAAGCTTCATTTCTGATATTTTTATTACCTTCATACTCAGTGTTGAATTTTTTTTCAGGCGATTTTAGAATAAAAACTGCCAGGTATAAAAAAATAGTCCAAATTAAAACCACAAGTATTTTTATTCATTTATTAATAAACTAACTTTACAAATTTAATAATAGCAGAACAATAATATTCCTTATTTTTTTTTCCATCCGTAATAATATGATGACAAAATCAGCATGACTCAATCGTACTTTCATCAATATAATTTTTTTTTCTTTCGTAAATAAGATGATAAAGGAGCACGTCTCATCGCGCTTTTATCAATATAATAATTATATGATTTTTAAAAATAATCTAGAAACGACAGTGAAAGCAACTTACAGAGAAAAAATAATGCACAATAAAAAGTGAACTTCATAAAATTGCCAGCAACAAAAAAATATTAATAATTACAGGCATTCTTTATCATTGTCCTAAGTTGAATTTAGAACGGCATCATGGCCGATCTAATTATCAACGCGTCCTACAAAAATATTACAAAATAACATAAAGTTAACTTTTATTGTATCAATTCTTTCATCATTTTCACTATTTCTGCGTAATATTTACAATATTTTTTATTTATATATAGAATGTAAACAAAACTATTACCTACTTCTGTGTTGTGTAACTCCTATTCTATATTTATAAGTGTTATTTAAAACTATTTGTATTTTTTTCCTCTTCATTGTAGATATAATAATATATATAGATATATAAACGTACAATATAGATATTTATTTATCGGCATAAATTACTATCATTAGTCGAAAATAAAAAAAAGAAAACAAAACAAAAATTAAAACGATATGATAACTATACACCCGAATATACACAGCTAGTTGAGAATTCATACACTATATGATACAAGCTTGCAAGTCATACTTTTATATTACAAGAATAAGGCTTTGCATGTCTACAAACTGGCTCCATATTGGAACCGAACATTATTCGACGCCGTATATTTACAACAACACTACCACAAAAATATTGTAATTTTAAAATGAAAACAATTACTTAAAACATAACATATATTAATTAATATCCCTTCTATACAATAAACATTTACAAGAGATTGTACACCGGAAGTACCGACATTTTGTAATTAATAATTTAAGAAAAAAAAAAACAAACGCGTTTACAATACAGTATACCGCCGTCCACCGCTCAGACTAGCCGCGTCTCAATACTAAAAACTATTAACAGACATATTATTCCCACGGCACACAATATAGGGCACAATTTATCAGGCAATAATTCATTACTATTTATTAAAATATTTTCTCATTTATATAACTAGATACATACTAAATTTTTTTATACAATTTGATGTAAGCACTATCACTTGTTAACTATAATGAATATTAGGACCAAAATAAACTTTTGGGGGGGGCAGGAGAGGGGGAGTTTTTAAGGTTAAGAATTATAACAACAAATACTGTAACAAGATATGCACAATACAAGCTAATAGTATAAAAAAGCTGTCTAAAAACGTGCTTTAAATTATATAATTGTCACATCCAAATATTATTGCTTTGGGTTCTGTCATATCCCTATAAACAGGAACGTAATAATTCGTACCATTAAAATGATAAGGACTTAACTCGAAAAAATTCAAAAGTATACAATACTGGTTTTAACACACGCTGTTTAATACGACGCAATCTAATCGTTCAGTAAATGTTATGCATTTATGAAGCATTAGGCAGCGTTTTGGTTTGTATATTTTTTGAGTTGAGTCATTATCATTTTATGGGTGCGCGTCTACAACTATAGATGCCTATAGATCCGTACACTACAACATTTAAAAATACATTTGCAGAACACATCCTTAAACGCCGTTTCTTTCCATCGATACATTCAATATTTATATAAATTTTGTTACCTAATGTCAAATTGCATGATTCAATTTCGTAACAACCAATATTTTAGTGTATTTAAGGCGATTACAAAAGATACTTAAGAACTTTGTCATTAAAATTCTAGCGTCTAGATAAATTATATTCAAATTGATATTTAAACTCTATTTACAGTGCAAATTAAGAAGCTAAAATTCACTGGTTTAATTACTCATAGATTTAGTGCATATTATTGAGAACACAAATATACCAGATGGTGGGGTTGACGTTTAAAAATGACGACAAGTAACTTTAGCCTGGCTAAATCGTATTTCCTAGGTTAATGAACTTTCATATGACGTATAGCCTGTATCATAGACACACATAGATACATTTTCACGAACACATAGATACAAGTGACTTCAAGCCGGCTAAGGGATGTAGCCATAGACATTACACCTGGTATATCTGTAATTGAGAATAAAATATTTCAATAGATGATGGGAACAACGGTAAAGTAACGAAACATAAAATGGGGCGTTCGAAACAAAATTTATAGTTTATACTGGAAGCCCAAACAGACAAACTGTTATTACACTCAGTCGAGTTTATATTATATCATTCACTAATAAATTATCAAGTTTAATTACAATTATTGGTCGTGAATTCTCTTAAATATAAAAACGCTAACGTAATAGCGGCCATTGTTTTGTGCGGGAAGTCGCCATCTTTAAAACAAACAATTTTAAATTCAGAATCGAATATAGTTTGAACATCTTAAACTTTATTTAAAAAAAATGGCGATCTCCCGCCAAAACGGTTTTTAAAAACTACTACGCTGCGTTCGTCACATTATGACGTCACAAGTTACGTGCAAAAATGTATGAAAATATTTAATGTTTTTTTTTTCATTGACATTTATATCTCTCGGGGTATTTATATTATTACAATGTGCCTTTATGTCAAGTGCTTTTTGTACAATAATTTATACACATCTATTCGCTAATAAACTCAAGGGTCGCTTATTGCGCGTACGCACCACACACCGTTACGCACACAGATACAAATATTTTTACACTAAATTTGACACAATAGTTAGTATATGCATCAACTATAAATATGCTATACAGTACAGGTGCTTTAAAAATCTATTTAATATCAAAATCAATCAATTTATATTAACCAGACTGTAAAACTCGAAAATAATTTAACACAAAAAATTTAAACGCAATATTATTTCAAATAAAGACTTATTATTTTTAATCTAAAAATAGCATTCGCAAGTTTCACTAACTTCATAAAATAAAATGAGTGGTAGTTTTTTTTAACCATCGCAACATCCCTAAATCTGATGTTCTTTATTCAAATACTTTTCTTTCTTTTTGCTAATGAATGTGGTATACATTTATTAGCCACCGGCATTCAGTTTTTAATGCCATTAATAAAAAGTATCAAGAACAAAATTAAAGTTCTACAGAAATTAACTTAACATATAAGATCAAAGAGATGTTTTATATAGTGCTTGGTAACGTTTGATCACTAAAAATAATTATTTGGATATGTTACTGTCATGTATTCCACAGATATCAAATTCTGTAAAATTCGTAAAAAAATATTTAGTTCCGAAAAGCTCGCCAAAATAAAATCAGATTAAGTTTTAGCATTTAAGGTGGCATTCGGATTCCCACGACTCGGTCGCGTGACCGGCGCTTAGTTTGTTTCGAAAATGCCGTCCGATTTCTATCTTTACCGCAACCGAAATTGTCACTGGTTTGTATAAAAAGTGGGCGCGGCTAAACGCAAAAATGACCACTGAATCGGCATCGCTCACGGGGTAACATGTTCGCGCGACTCACATTTTACATTGCGAGAGAGATGTGTGCGACTGATATAAATTTTTCTTCTTTTGGCAAGATAGAAATTGATAATAATTTGGATGGATCACGCGTCGTGGTCACGGTACTGTCTAATGCCACCGCATTGTTTTAGGAAAAAAAAATGTTTTAACTAATGCTATGTTAAATTATAGATATGTCTCAAATAAGATTTTTTTTTAGTTTTCTAAACAAGTAATTTAAAAAATAGTAACTGTAAAAACCGAATAATTATAGTTTTCCTTAGTTACGAACTGCTATGCCGTTAATTGGTTGATTCAAAAAATATTTCATGATCAAAGTCAAAAGAATTTTAAAAAAAGAGACTTGCTATTAAAAAAAAACAATTGTCAAACGATTAGTAATTTTATAAAGCCAAATGTCAATTAGTAAAAAAACAGCTCTAGAAGAGATTCTTACATGATCAATAAAAGCAATCGCGAAAAAAAACGCCGTCAATTATAACTAATTTGTAGCAACGTAGTGCTAATTGAGTTAAAATATGAAACGCGCATAATTTAAATTCCGAAAACAGCAAAAATGTGCTTATATATTTTTTTTTATAATCTTAAGCCTATGACTTTTGCAATAACATAGTGCCAATAGAAATAAATTGCAAAAAGAGCATGTAATTTCAAAACTAAAATTTATTGTAAGGCCGCATTTTAACTATGAGTTTAAATTATTTTTTTAAAATTGCAACATTAGCCGTACAGCAGTTACATTTTCCAAAGAATGCTGCTAAAAATAACGTTATATACGATGTCGAAAAAGGAGGATGGAATCAAATATGTATTTTGTTTATGAGACCATGGTTACTGGTGGGATACGTGTAGCCTGTGAGTGCGTGCGTGTGTGTGGTGTCTATAATGTAGTGTAGAGTAGTGTGAGTGGCGGTGAGTGATGTTGCGGCGACGCAGCGTCGGTGGAGCGTGGCGACGCGCTGCCCGCCGCCACCCATAGTCACTTGCCGTCACGACGACGCGCGCTACCGCCCACACCACCCTCCACCACTGAAATATAAACATTACTTGTATTTATATCACATGTAACCACGACAACCGAGACACCGGTCTATTTCAAAAATTGCGAGTACAAGTATTTTCGACCATGAACGCTCTGCCGGCATATTATGAGCTTTTTAAAATCATTCAAGTTCCAGGCAGGCCGTAAACTGCATGGCTAAATTAGGTATTATGGCAAAAATAAAACTTTTAGTTGAAAATTTTTAGTTAGTACTTTAACTTTTAGTTGTACCTTCTGCGTAAACATATTAATAAACGTATCACTGGTTTAGAGAACTAGCTGACTAATAATTTGTTCATAATACGAATTTGCCAGACAGTTCAATTCACGGCATAAACTGCCTGTAAATAAAAGCTCATAATATGGCTGCTGATTAGATAATGTAAAAGCCAGAGAGGGAAATGTTTCGATTGAGTCAACACAAATGTAACTTTTATTATGTTAGGAGTATATAGTAGTAGATATAAAGTTACCTATAATCATATACTGACCTGCGCTCCTTGTTTTCCTCCTGGCGGGTGTGAGCGCGCTGGGTGGTGGTTGTGCCTGTGGTCCTGGTGGTGCTGGTAGTACAGGTGGTGCTGGTCCGTGTCTGACCGACCTCCTGGTGCCGACTCCCTCCACACTCTTGTTGTTAGGTCTCCCCGGTACTCGTACACTCTTGGCCACCTTCCCCCGCACCTTACAGATCAGTGGCTCGTCACTGTCGCTGTCGGAGTCCTTGCGCAGCTTCGTGCCCGCCACCGGGGGCGTCGGCACCGCCGCCCGGGGACCCTCCGCCCTCCGCGGCTTCTTCTTCGGTCGACCCGCCGGTGACAAGCCCTCCTCGCAGCTGAGCGTAGAGGCGCCCGAGCTCTCAGATTCTCGGCGCCGGCGCTTCATGATGACTGCGGCGGCTGCCGGCCGCGGCGTCGCCGTTGTCGTCGTAGAGTTAGGCGTGCGAGGACTCGTCTTGTCGACTGATTCCCCTCGCAGGCAGTTCCGCTGCTGCAGCGCGGGTGAGTCCGATCGCTCCAGTTTGTTGAGAGCGGGACTGAGGCGCGGCGTCCGCGGTCCGTCCGCCGGACTACTGAGTTTGCTCGAGGAGCGCGTCCGCACGCTGGTCCGCGCGACTCGCTCCAGCGCCGAGGGTGACGGAGACTCCGGCCTCTTGCCCCCGTAGTCCGGGGTCGGGATTTCTATTAAAAGTTGCTCTAGTAAGCTCTTATCCGGAAAGTCTGCTTTCAACGGTAGTCGCTCCAGTTTCGATTCGTCGATTCTATCGATCGCGTCGCCATTCTCGGTGCCCGAGGGACGTTCCTCCTTGATGTCACAGTGTGTGGGGCTCATTTTCTCCTGGTTGGAGTACGTATAGAGGGGAGGCGACACCCTACTGGGCGGTGGATCGAAGTCCTCTAGTTTAGGTTTATCGCGGTGTGGCTCTGCGGCGGCCGCCCGCTCCGGGGCGGGGGGAGGTGATCGTGGAGGGTCCGGGGGGTGCGAGGTATCGTGCGGTACTAGTATAGCGCCCGGCTTGGTCTGTTCGTCTCGCAGGATGGGTGTGGGCGGGCGGGGCGCGCTGGGCGAGGGCCCGTCGGGCGGGCGGCGCGGCGCGTCGTCTCCGTTCACGTGGTCGGCGTGCATCTTCGCCAGCTCGGCCTCGATGTCACCCAGGTCGTCGATGTCTGGTGGCCCCGGATCGTACCTCTGCTGTCCTCCCGCCATGGACAGCCTCTCTAGCAGGTCGTCGGAGGCCGGAGGTTGGTCTATGACGCCTATTATCCTCTGAACCGAAGCGGGACTGGTGGAGCGTGGCATGTCGAGTCTCTCCTTCCGTTGCGGGCCGGGTGGTGATTGGCTCGCTTGGTTGGGCGACTTCTCCGACAACGCATCCATGGATTCGATGCCTGAGTCCTCGCCCTGAGCTTGTGACGCTGGTGAACGGCTGCCGAATTTGTCAGCGTCAGGCCTGGCGGCTCTCTCAGCCACCAACTTGCAGTATGACTTGTCCTTGGGCCTCTCTCGTCGACGAGGCGAGGCGGGCGGCGACTCCGTACGGTTAGGTATCGTTCCCACGTTCGTGGAGCCCGGAGGTTCTGAAATATGAAAAACTATATTAGGAAAACAGTTATTTAAAGCTTAACACTTCTATAGTATTCTCGCGATTTAACGTTACTTGAATAATTATTATTAAATATGACAAAGAAATGTATGTAAGAGGAATACCTTATTTTTATTTAAATAACTAGTGTCGGACCGAGTTTTCGACTTCGATGAAACCTTCGCTTTTGGACAAATTGGGCCGAAGTTTTGGCCAAAGCCGAAGGTTTCTAGAGATCGTGCGTCACGCAGGCTGCAGAACTGTTAAATTATTTTTAATAATTATGTTTATTAAAGGATTTCACTGATTCGTTAATAAATATACAATCATAGATTGCAAATTTACTTAAAAATACCATGCGTTTATACTTGTTATAGTTAGTCTTAGTCAATAGATTATAATTGCAGGTTTAACTTTTCATTGATTAGTTTCTTAACTTCCGCGGTTTCTTAAATTCCTCTGGCGACGACATTACTACAAGGTAAAACCTATGGTCCTTAATGAGCAGACGCTTGCTGTAATTGTTAATCTGATAAATCGCGATCACTATTACCCATGGTGTATTAGTATTACTATTACCAACGGCTCAACCATAAGCCTCTGTCTTTCAAAACAGAATTGCGTGAGGACTGCAGGCTTCACTTACAGCTTGAGATTTGGCACCTCATGACACGACGTATGGCAGGCATGCACGCCAATATAGATTTTTTTTAAATTATACATAATAGCTAGTAATATTGTTCTCTTATATAGTATTTTATGCATGAAGGTAGTTTGTAAAAGCCATAGAAGTTACAGTAAGCCTCAACTTTTAATCCCAAAGTAGTATCAAAATTATCACTCGTTCTTGTTCTTATTTCTTATCTTTATTATATTGTCAGTCCATTACAAGTTATGATTTTCTATATCTGTCTTGTTCAAAATTACTCCACAGAACACTGGATTTTTATTTGGCTGCTAAACATTCGTTAGATTGCAATTTACTTTTGAATTCCTATTTATTTTTGTTGTTTTCGTATGCCATTACTACCTCTGGACTAATGGACTTAGTCTGTAGTAAAGGTCCCGTTATTTCTGCATTTATTGTTATATCTTAAAATAGGCAACTTAGATTAGGACCGAACTTTTGTATACATCTTGTATTAAATCAAAGTAGTCAATCGAATAAAATAAAAGTAGACGGCATTCTGTAAGGGTGGTTTGTTATTTGTAATATTAGTAGACACTTTTTAAATTAAGTGCACTACAACCGGTATATTACGATATATTAATATAGCGAAATATAGAAAAAAGACGAGACGGGAAAGAGACAGATATATATTAATATAACAAGATGTATCTATACTTATGACGTAACCGACATTTATATATTGTCTCATTCTCACCTTGTCTTTTTTTCTATATACATCTCTCATTCTCGCTATATTAATATATATTAATATGCCGTTCGTCACGCCCTTTAGACTCTACGCAATATCCGTTGGTGATGCAACAATACAAAGGCACAGCCAAACCGCCGTCTACCGTCAAAACTCTACTGTAAGTAAGACGGGCATATTGTAGTGTTGAAACACTGCAGGCAGGAAGATCATTCCTTCAGCACTTGATTGTAGAAATAACTTCTAGAACCCCCCTGTAGTGGAAGCGATTGAGTCCAGGTAACGGAATGACCCTTTTATGGTGTTAAAAAGTACCCACATAGTAAAAATGATGACTATAGCACCAAACCGAATGATTAGAGCGGTTCCTATTAACTATTTGATAAAACAGGCCATGATTCAACTCTCAGCGTTGCTCAAACAATCCCAATTTTTTGGTGATCTTAGAATCTTTTTTTTTTTTTTTTTTTTTTTTTTTTTTTTTTTTAATTTGCGATCTGTTCTTTTAACATTCAGCAAATGGATAGTATGTGCTCAAAGTCATTAGAGGCGGTGGTCCAGTGACTGCCTGCCCATTTATATTCATCATCATCATCATCATCATCATAACATCACGCCTTTTTCCCATGGGGGTAGGCAGAGACTATAGAGCGCCATCTGCCACGATCGAAGCACACTTCCTTGGCTTCATCCACACTCATACATCTGGTCATACATGCCCGACGGTTGTAAGTGCTACGCACTTGCCCCTTTTGGAGTATCCCAGCGATGACATCGGAGTATATTTTTCTCGGGCGTCCTCTCCCAGCATTTCCACTTACTTTCGCCGTGTATATGCCTTTCGTTAAGCGTCTCTCATCCATCCTCTTGGAATGGAGTCTACTCCATTTATATTATAACCCTAGAGGTCACTAGGGGTTTTTCTTTTAAGTCTGATAAATTTAAAGTTACTTTGCATTAACCGACTGGCCAAATTGTTTGGATGATAGATTAGTCTTTTCTTATATTGCGTCATTGAGTTTTTAATCTCGTCTTTAACCGTCCTTATTCCGAGGTCTTTGTGTATTTGTTCATTTGTCATGTACCAAGGGGCTTTTGTGATTGTTCTTAACATCTTAGATTGGAATCTTTGTAAAATTTCTATATTAGAGTTAGATGCCGTTCCCCACAACTGGATCCCGTACGTCCAAACTGGTTTTAAAATGCTTTTATACAGCAACAGTTTATTCTCTAATGAGAGGTGGGATTTTTAGAATCTTTGACAATGTGAATAGCTCAGAATTTGTTACAGTTTTTAAAGACTGGATGCTCCAGACTGATTCCTTCAGGATTTTTTTTTCTTTATTAGTCTTACCCAGATTATGCCAGCTCCATAGTACGCTAACCATTGTATTACCGCTTATTTCTCTACTAAAGCCTTAAGAATTAACTTATAAATACTAAAATGGCGGCCTCAGATAGAAGACTGTCTCGATTTCTGGATATTTATATTGTTTATGTAGATGTGGCTTCCATCCCAATTTCGGCCATGGTGACTTTATCTTACTGCATCAAGTTGACCTGGGAGGCACTATACGGTTACAGTCAAAAAAGTAAACATAAACATACATAGAGTATGTTAGTTCTGTAATATCAGATTTATAAACATGTTGCACATTTTGGGTTTCTTCTAGAAACTTCTTTCTAGACATAAAACGATCGTAGAATCAAACAACATGATGATTGAAAGAATATTTTTATACAAAATATATTGCAGAAAGCATATAGTTTTATACAATAATTTACCATAAATTTTTACAAACATAAATAATAGAAAATAGGTATAATAGAAATAGATTTTAACAAGAAGAAATAATGAAATTTTGGTATTTTAGTCAGTGGTTTTCTAAAATACTATGTATAGTCCGTGTAATATTTGCAAAAACTTTAGTAAAATTGTTATAACTTTAGTTTTTATTATGTACAACGCTAAAACAATTATTACCTTGTATTCCAAGGCAATAATTGTTTAAATATATAGTTACTATACCAGTAGCTTAATAAATATTCTCTACAATTATGTGTTATTGACATATAAACTATATAGACATCTAAATTCAGGCTTTGTGGTCTAGTGGTTCAAGTAACAGACTACCTTTCACGAGGTCGCGGGATCGATTTCCGTTTGGAATCATATTTATAAATGTCATACACACGTTTGTACTACGTCTGCGTGTTTACTATATATTATAAGTATGTATTTTACAAAAGTAGTCTATATAGTATTGTATATACATATTCTAGTACTCATAACACATGCATATAAGCTTAGCGTGGGACCAGAGGACGTTTTGTGAAATGTCTTTGAATATTAATTATTATAAATAGAAAGTAAATTAAAGAGGAATCACTGTGATTTATTTTTATTTACAAGTTATAGAAAGAAAGATTTGTTAAGTTTGCAATATTATTTATAGGCTGTAGAGTTTAAATGAATTTTCCATTTTATTCAATAAATCTTGGATCAATAAATTTTGGAACCAGATCCAGCCTCTAATAGCACTGGATCCAGATATACATAAAGAAAAAAAAATCTAACATCAATTTCAATAATATTTTAAATTTTTTCATAATATATCTATTTAATTTTATATGGCAATGACACCAATTCTAAATGCACAACAAAACTTAACTAAAAAAAATTCAAACTGATATTGTCAATAACTCAATTCGGCAATGTGAATGAAAGTTTCTTATTATAAAAATTGTATATAAATAGACTTACGATTTTGATTAATATACATTTGTAGCGAAATCTATTGATAAAAATACACCACAGTTGTTTTCATTTTAGTTAAGTTAGGTTAAATCATTGTCGTATCAGAATTGACCTAAATATTATGCATTATATTTAAGGTACCTACCTGGGCAGGAACTATGACTAATCTTCCTCTTCTTATCGGAGGTAAGAAGTCCATTGGGTGAGGTAATAGCACTTTCGGTGAGTGTTCGTTTCAACTTATTGTCATCATCAGTCCTATGTGAATCGTAGTTCACAGGCATTTCACCACTCAAAGTCCACTCTAAGTCTTTATGACACTTGAGCAACCTAGTATCTATTTCACTAGCACCAGATTTTTCAACATCTACATCCGATTGCACTGTTTTCCCGTCACTGGTATTCAAACTATCACTTTTCACACCACTGTCCGTTTTACTAGATGGTAACTTTTTTTTCAAATCATGATTATTTGCCGTCTCTCTATAACCTTCATTCTGCGCGTATTTCCCCTCCTTGTCTAACGTATCATTCCTCCATTCTTTATCTCGCTCTTTGTCCAATGTTTTACTACTATCACTAAGTATTTTTAACTTTTTTCTCATTTTCAAATCTAAACTTTGCACTTTGTTATTTAGTTTATTGAAATCATGAGATTTGGTGACAATGTGAGCGTTTTTTGATATCGTCTTCATTCTGTATACAACATTATTATCACCTGTTATTTCAGTTTTTATTGCATCACCCTCATAATGATTGTTTATTTTTATGCCCTTAACATTCATAAAGTCTTCGTCAGTCTTTTTCTCAATGCTATCACCCGACTTTGAAGCTAAAGACTCCTCAGAATCCCTCCGATGTGATTTCTCATCAGACTCTGAAGATTTCCTGATCTTCATTTTCTTTGTATGAACGTCACCAGGCGCAAACTTTTTCTTTTCCTTTTTGGTGGGTTTTATAACAGCAGAATTCCGACCTCTAAGGCTTATATGGAGCGGTGGAACCCTGAGTTCACTCTCAGTTGGTTTATCACCTTTCTGTTGATTTATAAAACTAATATCAGCTTTGTATACAGGTTGTACTACAGGCTCATTCTTATCTAACTTCAACCTGAGCTTTATCGACTCCTTTTCAGTTTGTGGCGACTTAGGCGCGTCAGCGGGCGGCGGGGGCTTCACCGGCCCTGCGGGCTTCGTAGTCACAGGCTTGGGCGGCACGGGCCGCGGTAAGGCAACTTTGGTACACTTCACTTCACGACCTATCTTGTCCTTCAGTGTGGCAGGCTTCTCTTTAGCCCCCACCGTTCTAGGCTTTCCGCCTTTCTGAGCGTGATCATCTTTCTCTTTCTTCACAATCTTGTTTCTTCTTAGTTCATCATCAGGCCGTCTTGGATCATCATCCTCTTCAGGCGTACTCTTAGCAATACCAAACATCTCCGGTGCAACTTCAACAGTTTCTCTCACTTTACATTGTGCTACTGTTACTTCCTCAACCTTTTTCTCTTCCTTAGGAGGCGGTACATCATCATCTCTCATAAGAGTTTTGATCAGGTACTGCTTGCTTTGTTCTTCTATTTCTTGAGCACTAGCTTGTGAGCCCACCGTGGCGGTGGTGACTGAGCTAGCAGCTCTTACTGGGAGCTTCAAGGGCGGGGGCATCGACTGACTGGGCTTTGGGGGCGTGCTTAAAGGTGGTTGCTTGTACTGCGAGGTCGTACTCGAGTGGTTCGGAGTAGTACTCGTATGATTTGAACTCATAGTCGAGTGGTTCGGCGTCGCATTATAAGTCTTGGATGTGGATTGTTGAGGAACTGGTGGCGGAGGCATGAAGGTCTCCGGTGTATTATCATAAGACTCTGACTTAGGAGGATTAGAAGGCACGTCGTTACGAGGCGCTTGCGGTTCAGCAAACGTATTATTATTGCTACCAAACTGCTCGCCAGTGATCTCCCTTAGTAAGGAGTCTGGCGTCGCTTGCGTAGAGTTGTTACCCGACAGTAAGAGATCAAGTTTTGTGCTCGCATCCAATTCTGAAATAAATAGATGGATTTTACAATTTAATAATCATGTATTATGTTTTCATTGTGATTTTGATGATCTTGAATTAATAACGCGAGTGGGACCGGGGGCGTTAGCTAGTTTATAATATTATAACTTTGAATGACATTGAAGTAATCCAGAACTTGAAGAAAAAAGTATATTATTTCTGTAAGGTACAATTTTTCCATTCTAAAACTGACGTATTTTTTTTTTCGCTTTAGATCTAAATCACTAAAATAAAAGAGAGTATCTCACCTGATATTGCTGAGAAAGCAGTATCATCTAGATTGAGGTCATCTCCTAATGTCGGCATGAGGTCTTCCAGGTCTGTCCCTGGTAAGTCCAACAATGAGAGAGAGTCCCGATATGGCTCATTCCAATCAGGTTGCGAGGTCGCCCTTGAAGCCGCGCGCTGTTTTGCTATGTACTGCTGCTGATATCTTTGGAACTCCTGGAAATAGATTAAATGGGAAGAATAAAATCTTGCTATAAAATTTGCCATTGCTCTAAAGTTTAGAATTAAAATAATCGTTATATTTTAACATGATCAGACGGCGTTCTATAGTTTCTGACTATACCAATGAGTCAAGGCGTGACGGTACAATAAGATTAGAAGCTAACCATGAGGGTTCCCGTAATAGAATTTATAGAATAAAATATATAGATTTTATGTTGAAACAAAATCTGAAGTGTGATTAAATAGTTATGTATACGCTCGTTAACTTGCACGTATACGTTATACGAGGGGAGGTCCAAAAGTTCGTGGAATGAAAGGGTTTTAGTAAAAATGAAACAGTAAATTTATTTTTCCTTTTCAATATAATCACCCTTAAGCTGAATACATTTATTAGATCTATGAATTAATTTTTCTAAACCATCGTAAAAGTATTTTTTATCTTTTCCCTCAAAATGAGCCAAAATTGCCTCCTTTACCTCATTGTCGTCGGAAAATTTCCTTCCCCTTAAGTCTTTTTTTAAATTGGGGAACAAATAAAAATCACTTGGGGCCAGATCTGGACTATAGGGTGGGTGGACTAGTGATTCGAAGCCATGCGTGTGTAGAGCAGCCATTGCAACTTTGCTCTTGTGAACCGGCGCGTTGTCTTGCAAGAGCAACACGCCCTTGGTCAATTTTCCCCGACGTTTTTCTTTGATGGCATCCTTTAATTTTTCTAGTATTGTTGCGTAGTATTCTCCGGTTATGGTCCTGCCCTTTTCTTTATAATCAATCAGTATTATCCCCTCACAATCCCAAAAAACAGTAGCCATCAACTTTCCAGCCGACTCCGACACTTTGAATTTCTTTGGCGGTGGTGTCCCCTTTTTATGCCATTGCATGGACTCTTGTTTGGACTCAGGCTCAAAGTGATGAACCCATGTTTCATCGCCGGTAACAATTCGCTCCAAAATCGGTCCAGGATCGTCGCCACACAACTCCAAAAAATGTTTTGACGCTTCGACGCGCTGCTGTTTTTGAAGCGGCGTGAGCATTCTCGGTACCCATCTTGCACTGACTTTTGTCATACCCAGGTGGTCATGTAGGATTCGCAAAATGGTGGTATCTGATACTCCAACTAATGCAGATAACTGTTTTTTCTTCAAACGGGTGTCCTCCAGTACAATTTTTTCCACTTTTTCGACGATGTCTGATGTGGTGGCCTCAACTGGCCTTCCTGAGCGGGGGTCGTCTTCAATCGACTCCCGACCATGTTTAAAAAGACCATGCCACTTGTAAATCATTGATTTACTAGGGCACTATTCCCCGTAAACAGTTTCCATTTCATTCAAAATGGTCTGAGCGTTCTTTCCTTGCTTGGTAAGGAATTTAATGACCGCACGGTGTTCAATTTTCTCCATAGTTTCAGTTTTCTTCCGGATTGACGTGTTTAGCAGGCGAGTGTTCGTAAACGAATGACGCAATAGGGCTGAAACTCCATTTATATACTAATTATGAGTCCCCAATTAGTATGACACTAAGCGAGCGCCCCTATCCTCACTCCATCCCCTCCATTCCACGAACTTTTGGACCTCCCCTCGTAGATAACGCGTCCGCGCACATTTACTATTACGTGCAGTGCAGTGCGGTTAAAGTTTAGATGCACTCATTAAGATCTATACTATAATATTATAAAGCTGAAGAGTTCGTTTGTTTGAACGCGCCAATCTCAGGAACCACTGGTCCGATTTAAAAAATTCTTTCAATGTTGGATAGTCCATTTAGCGAGAAAGACTATAGGCTATATAACATCACTCTGCGACTTATAGAAGAGAAGCAGTAGTGAAAAAGTTACAAAAACGGGGAAATTCTACGCGTATAAAAGTCGCGGGCTAATAATTACGTACACGTATACGCTCGGGATTACCCACGATTAACAATGAGATAGTTCTTCACCACAAAAATAACACGTATTCTTATTTTATATCTTGCTACAGATATTCTTGACTATGATAGCTTGGTATTTACATGCATGCAAATGCATAGGCTACAGAGACCACTAAATATCAAATGGGCCATATACTTGTTCGCAACCTGAGTGGTATAATGAAAGGTGTATTCTATAGTAGAGATCAACAGTAGTAATAAATATATCACCTGGAAACTCGACTGGGTTTTCTGATCCATAGATGCTGTAGTAGGCGGCAGTAACGCTTGCAGATCTTCCTGCGTGACCCTCGACTGTTGAGGTTGCGGCGGAGTAGGGGGTGGAGGTGGCCTGAGCGGGCGCGTCGTCTGCGACCTGTAGGGAGGAGGCGGCGGCGGCAGCGGAGAGGGGGGAAACGATACCGTTGAATATCCGCCTGGAAACATAAAACATTATTGTTTTTTTACACATTTTTTATAATGAAACTATTAGTCAATTTTCTATGTTAAATAAAGAATGTATTAAGTGATGGATATTTTTAATAAATAATTTTTAATTAGGATCGCTGTTATCCCCATTTAGCAGTAAGATCTGTCTATCTCTCTCTAGAAAGCTTATTGAGTAGCAGGTAGAATTTACCATTGTACTACATTATTTTAAGAACATCCTGTAATGTAAAACTAAATGGTGTACAATAAAGAATATAATAAATAAATAAATAATAGAAGTAAAGACAAAGGTATTGATTTGTCTATTTTTTGTAACAATTATAGATAAAGTATTGAAAGCCGAGCTGCTCCATCTGCTACATTCTATGTTGTTGTGTGTTTTATCGTTGGAAATGATGAGTATATATTTACCTGACTGCATGAGCACGGATCGTTGCGAAGGTGATGGCGGAGCACCCAGATGTACCCGATAAGGTGCGGGGGCTGCACGCCGCACAAAGGCCGGCGGGCGCGGGGGCGGCGGACACGTTCCTGGCGTGGCCTCCCGCACGGGCGGCGCTTGTGGCCTCGGGCTGCGGTACTCTGCGAACGGTGGCCTGCCTACCGCTAGTTCCACCTATTAAATAACATGATATAATGAAAAAGTTATATACACTATAGAATAAATTGCATTTCTTATCGTTTTCTATCGAAAAGCCAAAGCTAAGCTCATCATCAATCCGCAACTTATTAAGACAATAAATTATTTTTGGACCCTATAACAAAATTCCACATATTTGCGGCACTTTGTGACGGCAAATCTCTCATCACGTCGAAAGTTTGATGTGGGTTTTCTCCTTTATACCTTAAGGTGTAAATCGTAATCATTACCTAATCATCATCCTCCTGCCCTTATCCCATTATTAGGGGTCGGCGCAACATGTCTTTTTCTTCCACAGTCTTCTATCAGCCGTCATGTCTGTGTCAACTCCTCTTTCTTTCATGTCCTCTTTCACACAGTCCATCCATCTTTTCTTAGGTCTTCCTCTAGACTTTTTTCCTTCCACATTTATATGTGGAAGGAAAAAAGTCTAGAGTATAAACTCAGAACTCTCCTAACGACATTACTTTCCTCTCGTCTCATAACATGCCCATACCAGGACATCCGCTCGTTCTTCAATTTTTCAGTCACTGGCATCACTTTCAGACTTCCTCTAATATATTCATTCCTTATTTTATCCATTCGCGTGACGCCACACATCCATCTCACCATTCGCATCTCCGCAACGTGCATTCGTCTTTCAATTAGTAATCATTGCCTAATCTACAAGTTTAATTAAATTATATGTTAACACTATCCTATTACTGAAAAAACCTAAACAATGATTTCCTGTAAAACAATCAAAAGTTTTATTCTCACCTGTCCATCCTCCAATCGATCAAGTTTGGCCGGATGAGGTGGTGGTTTTGGCCTTGGTTGTGGAGCAGCCGCGTCATTCTGAAGCAAGTTGACGAGCAGCGGGGACGACATGGCCACTGTGGGGGGCGCAGGAGGCTGCGCGGGCTGAGGGGAGGGCGCGGGCGCTGGGGACGCAGACGGCGCGGGGTACGGGGGAGGTGGCCCCGGGAACGAGGACGTGGAAGGCCTAGCGAAGGGACCATCCGTAGCTGGTCGTATACTACTAGTTGGACCAGCTATTCCTGAAACCAATGAATATTAAGTAGTCCGTAGAAAAACAGTCGAAGGTATTTCAAATACGATTAAATTAGATTTTTTTTTTTACTTTTTATATTCACGGACATTTCACACAACGTCCTCTGGTCCCAAGCTAAGCTTATATGCTTGTGTTATGGGTACCAGAATACGGATATACTACATAAACTACTTTTCTTTTGTAAATACATACTTATAATACATAGAAACACCAAGACGCAGTACAAACATTTGTATGACATTTATGGATATCACACAAATGATTGTCCCAAGCGGGAATCGAACCCGCGACCTCGTGATCGGCAGTCCATTACATAAACCACTCCACTACGAAGCCCGTCAAAATAATCCTAGCTCGCTTAGTTAATATACCTATCTAATTAGTATTATAGTGTATTAACGTAATTGTTGATGCGAATCTAGTCTTCAAAATGCTTACTCACTAAAATATTAAGACAACAGGTTTTAACAGAATATTGTATGAATATTTGTATGAACACTATTAATTTGACATACAGACAACTGATACTTCATTTTTATTTAACTATAACAAAACTCACCTAAAGTATTTTCTTTCCTATGTATAACTCTGGCCTGCGTCATACTGCCGAATGGAAACTCGCAGCGATCTTGCGCATTATGAGTGGGAATGTTCTGTGGTATCTTCCCGTCCATGGGACAGACGGTGTTGGGCGACTTGAAGTTGTCCCTGGCGTTAGGCGTAGGGGGCGCTTCCGCCGTGCTGGTGGAAGCGCCGTCTTCAGCACCAAGGATGCGACCTATACCACTCAACCCGGCCAGCAGTTCCGCATTAGGTTGAGATATTGATGTGCTCGCATCTATAAAGTCATTATAAACATTATAAGCTTATCATTTACGGGTATAATAACAAACTTTAAATGTCCTATTAGAAGAGACAATCAAATCATTTCACGCGTGTTTACAAAATTAAAATATTTGAATTTCTGGATTTTTTCAGGATTCTGATTACGCATTCGCCACTAGAGAACGTTTGTTCCCATATCAATGTTGCTTTCCTACAGATGCAATGTAGACCGAAGAATTAGCAGACTGATGTGGAAACAGGTAGGCTGCGTACGGCGGACTTTAACAAAGCCTTGATGATATCGTCAAGATCGCCGGGAGCCGTTGGATTTAAAGCAACGTTGAATCTGTCTATGGGGAAGGCCTACGTCCATAGGTGGATGGGACAAAGCAAATGAATAGGCTTATATGCCAACTGTATACATACCGTTAGGGTCAGTGCTGATGCGCAGCTCGGCTCCATGCTGCAGCCGAAGACTGACAGCGGCGTCACCATCCAGCTGCACGGACAGAATGCCAAGCGCGCGCAGTTGCGGAGCGCCAGCCGCAGCCAACGCGCGCAACCTGGCGGCCGCCTCGCGAGGCACTGACAGCGTTACCCGCACTGAGTTCCACGGCTCCACCTAACATAAATGTACCATCTTTATTTCCCTTGCCTTTTTCTATTATTTGGGTATACTTTATACTTAAACCGTAGTAGATATCACGGTATTGGTGAAAATCTGTCTCTGCACCTCCCAATGATGAACTAGCAGAGAAAGCCTTTGGCATTATGTCTGCCATTGTAAAGCGATATGAAAATGTGCGAGAAGATTAATAATAATTAATAAAATATTTTTAGTAGTTATAAAGTTTAACACGAAGAGCCACAGACAGCCGTCGTTCACTTACGCGTAACTCCTTCCACATTCATTTGTGTTACACTCATAACACTATCAATGTATACAATCATCTTATTAAATATATACTAGGACGTAGGACGGTACTTGTTGATTGCCGGCTTGAATTCAGATACATATTTATCTTTGATAGAAAACATAAAAAAGCTACTTGCGAATAACTGACAAGCACAATCTTTTAATTTTATTAAAAAATACCAGGGTATTGCCATAATATAGAAAAACATACCAGTAAATTCTACCATAAACATGTTTGCGGTCGATTCCCGGCGTTTGATAAGTCGTGATCCATTATGCCGTGGGCCCGGGCAATAACATATTTAGAGCGCATCCATAAAGTTATTTACGACTTTATTATTGATTCAAATTAAACAACAATACAGGAACCAAAACTTTTAAGTTGTTGTGTACTTGGTCTAATACTGACGAAAAACTGTAAATGTACTCATTGGTCAATCTTTCCTGGCGACCTCCATAACTTAGTTCGATGTCTAAAAGGAAATAAATAAATAGAGTTTGGAAGGTGTAAAGCAAGCTTGTTTCCAGACATGGACAATGTATTGAGTATCATTCATTTGCTTAACAAAATAAATCTTCGAATTAACAAGATCCAAGCATACACCTTTTCTAAATTTGGTAGCTCATGGTGTACTACAGGGGATGGTTAGCCACACATAATTATAAAGAATCAAAGTTTAAAACGGACGGACCTATTATATTCCAATACCAACTCTGGTTTCTTTCCGCAGACCTTCGAAAGTAGCGTTTTAAAATAAATTAAGTAATCTAATCGATTGTTTCGTTAATGAAGGCCAGAAACATAGAAAAAATCATAGAGTAAACAAATGACAGGACTTATAAATATTTCCTTTTAAACATAAATGGGTTCATAAAAAGAAAGCGTCACGTAATGGACAAGAACTAAATTCTTTGAAGGGTTTTGGATTGATTTGATTGTGCAGGGATTAAGACAAGTAATAAAGGAAGACCAAAGATGATTTATGGATGTGGACAACAATAAAATACTTAAATAAATAAATAATAAATATTTACGGACATTTCACACAACGTCCTCTGGTCCCAAACTTAGCTTATATGCTTGTGTTATGGGTACCAGAATATGACACCCAGACGCAGTACCAACATTTGTTAGACATTAAAAACTACCACACAAATGATTGTCCCGTGCAGGATTCGAGATTCCCAATAATTGAAAAGGAAAAAAAGAAGCAAAGATATTTCGCCAGAAGACTGGAATAAAAAAACATGTCGCACTGAGCCTAAGCTATGGATAGAAAAATCATTAGACCTAAAATAAAGTGGCTTGATTTCTACGCACTATCATCTTACGAATATGCGGAAGTACATTTTCTTCCTTGGAACTCCCATTACTTTACATTTATCAAAGTACCTAAGTATATTTTATGGTCAATTTTGGTGTTTTAGCTCTGAGCGTATAATTAGTGTACTTCTAACACGCCATCGGGAGCACATGACGCCCGCTTAAATAATTCACTACCGTTTATAGCCGATATACAACATGGTTTAATTATTTGCGTGCAAGTGATCGCGTGTATTTTCGTAAAAGTGTTTACATGTCACCCGTCCGGTTACAAAATTGAATCTAAATATTCATTCACCTATTGTTGTCGCAATTTCAACCGCAGAATAAGTTATAGAGATCATATGGTAATCATATCCGTTAAATCTCGAAGCGTGCGCAAGATCTTCAAATACGCACTTCAGAAATGAGGTAAAGCGAGGCCTAATACTACACTTTTATCCTCTTAAACGTTTTCATTTTACATATTACTAGCTGTTGCCCGCGACTTCGTACGCGTGGAATTGAATTAAAAATCCTAATTTTTGCAATATTATTCACCAATGCTTCGATCAAAATACTAAAAGTAACTTTTTACAAGATACACGATTTGATGATACAAAACAACATATTTTTGTTAAAATACTGGTAAAATATCAAATTTAAAGACGCCGTGTGGCTTTAACGTAATTGCAGCATACTGAATACTATTTCCGCATTTTGAAAAAGACCTGAAACACGTTTGTTTTGAGGTAGACACTTGTTTTTCACAAGTTAAAAATTTGGTAGGAGATAAGGGTTATGTTCTTCGAGTGTCTTATACTGTCACCTGTACCTAAAAGCGGTAAAGACCGAGATTTTGTATTGACAAACGCCTACATTGAACTTTGCTTGATTGTTGCCACCATACCTTGTTAACTTTGAGTGTATTGGGATGTGGCTCTGCGAGTAGTTCGCGCAGCTCGCGCAGGAGTCGTCGCAGTCGCGCCGGGAACCGCGGGTCGCGCAGGTCTCCTTCACACGTGACCACCACGCCGCACGACCCGCCGCACCCACCCGCCGACGGTACCCCATCGCTGTCCGCTGCCATACTGCAAACAAACACAAAACATATACGTTCAATTCTCTCCTCATCAATTCATCAGCATGATAACGCTGTAAGCGCAGCCGTGTCTTCCATCCGAGATAACCCCGATTTGTTCTATTTGTTTTTTGTAGGTCGTACGAGAAGGTTTTCAATAAGTATTTAGAAGTATTTAGGTTTACACTAATTATCAAGGCTAACCCAATTTTTTTTATTTATGTTGCAAAGTAATAACAGTTTTTCAGGCGACTTCGTACGCGTGGAATTATTCACTGATGTTTCACTCCTATTGGCTGCAGCGTGATGTAATATAAGCTAAAGTCTTCCTTGATAAATGGACTACCCAACACAAAATGAATTTTTCAAACAAACACGCAAACTTTTCAGCCTAATAATATTAGTATTTAGTATAGATACCTATTAAGAATTCTTGGAGCTAACAGACAAACATTAAATAACTATATTTTGTATATAGATGTCAGAAATTATAGTGTAGGTATATATTAGACGTAGTTAATGGAATTTATGTCAATTAATGTAACTTTAATATCCTGATGTCAGAGGAAGGACAATGTTTTATTTAATTTTGTACAATTAAAACTCATGTTTTAGCTGTGTAGCTTATAGAGCATAAAAACCAAAAGGAGCAGCTAATAACTAAGTTTTCTGTGACAAATATACTGCTACTAGCTGTTCTGTCTAGCCTGCGACTTCGTACGCGTAAAATGTAGAAATTTATTCACATTTTTACAACATTTTTATTTATTTATTTATTTATTTATTAAACTTTATGCACAATAATTAAGTTGTACAATGGCGGACTTAATGCCTAGGGCATTCTCTACCAGGCAACCATTGGTAGATGCAGAAAGTGCTACTGGTAGGTGCTATTAATTAATTGATAGTAATTAAATCTACAACAAAAATATACCTACAGCCTACAAACAATAAACATTACATAAAAATACACAATATAATAACACACATAATTATACAAATACATAAACATACACATAATACATATACATTATACATATATAAATAAAATTAAAGTAGTGTGAGAAAAGCTACTAGGTTTCTGCCGAAAGTTTAAGATAGATACGTCGAACTCTGCGTTTAAAAAGACTACGAGTGGTAGTCATCCTGACCTCACGAGGGAGTGCGTTCCAGAAGAGAATAGACTGAATTATGAAAGAAGAATGGACGAGACTGGTACTATGCCTAGGGCAAGAAAGAAGAATGTCGTTTGAAGAGCGAAGGTTTCTGAGATGTAATTCTGAACGATTTTGGAAATAAGTAGTCAAATAATTAGGGGCGTGAGGGGAATTTAGTAGAGTGTAAAGCATGCAAACTGCATGTAAACTGCGGCGTTGTCTGATGCGGAGCCAATTTAACCGCGAACGAAAAGCGGATACGTGATCATATTTACGGAGGTTATGAATGAACCGAATGCAATTATTGAGAAGGCGGTCAAGTTTGTTGAGCAGATCTGCATTCAGGTTTTTCACTGATGTTTCGCTCCTATTAGTCGCAGCGTGATGTTATATAGCCTATAGCCTTCCTCGATAAGCGTACTTTCCAACACTAAAATAATTTTTCAAATGGGACCTATGGTTCGTAAGAATACCGCGTTCAAACAAACAACCTCTTCAACTTTATTATACATATTAGTATAGATGTCGGCGAGGTGCTGTGGTAACGCAAACAAACTCTATAACGTAATTTAATTGGCCGCTCTGCGCACGCCCCGCCTAAAATTGCCTCACGCTCACAAAGACACGACGGTGTCCGTATACAATGAGTATGATCATTGTTCGCGTACCTTTTTCAGCGGGGATCCCCCTTATAATGTCACCTCTTGTTAGATAAATGCTCTAAGCTAAGCTGTGTAGGTACCATAGATTATGTGTCCTTCTAAATTCCTAACATAGAATAGGCAACCATCCCTGACGTTTCGTATATTGTAGCCTCCCAGAGGTAATATAGGAAAAAAAAATTAGTAAAAAAATTAAAGTATAATCATATAGTAGTCTAGTAAAGTCTAGTGGATCTTGTAAAGCACTGCCCTTTGACAAAGTCGCAGGTCCGATTCCCACACAGTATATAGGATTTAAGGAAGGATATCTGTCGCACTTTCACACAAAAACTACTGAATAAATTTTAATGAAACTTCACAGCTGTATAGCCTATAGGTCATAATAACACATAGGCTTTAAAGAATCACGCTAAAAGGCAAACAAAGTGCATATTCTTTCTTTGCTAGTTAATATTTTTATTACGTACAAAAATGCAGTTGAATCTTCGCAAATTATTACAATATTTATTGATATTAAAACCTGATTAGAATCAATTACTACAAACAAAAATTGTATTTTAACTTTTTTAATTAATTATTATTTTAGTTATTTCTACAACCTTGTTAGTTTTATCTAATATTAATATTACAAAGCCGAAGAGTTTGTTTGTTTGAACACGACAATCTCAGGAACCACTGGTCCGAATCAAAAATTTCTTTTACTGTTGGATAGTACATTTATCGAGGAAGGCTATGCGCTATACAGCATCACGCTGCGACCAATGGGAGCGAAGCGAATAAATTAAAAAATGTAGCGAAATCGGGGAATGTTTCCTAAATGCCACATGTACGAAATCGCGGGCAACAGCTAGTTTTTACTTATTATTAAACAAAGTCGCTATTTTTGTATGTATATCCCTATGTGAGCTTTTACCTTAACATTATATATTTTTTTAATCCCACTTACGAAATTGCGGGCAACAGCCAGTTTGAAATAAAATGAAAAGTCATATAATCATGTTGACATCATTATAAGAAAATTATGTGCTTATGACAGGTCCAAGTTTAATAAAACCTTAATAAAAACCTGGACGGAAGATATATAAGTAATTTAGTTGGAAATGTCCTGTGTATGTGTGTGTATTTCTAATGATAAGTGTTTTTAATGTCTAAAATATATTCATCTTTATCTTTTTACTTATTATAGAACAAAGTCGTCATTTTTGTATGTATGTCCTAATTGTGTAAACTTATATCTACAAATATGCTGCCCATTTACGTCCCACTGTTTGGCACAGGCCTCCTCCACTTTGCAGGGATTATGGTCTACTGTACCGCGCTGACCAGGCGTGTTGGCACAGGGTTTATTTTCGAGTTTTCCGTCTCTCACAGAGGATGTTATCTGTGTGCAATATCACTTAGCTGACTTTTACAGCACCCTCGAGAGGAGATGGCGTGGTGACACTTGTATTCTTAATTCATCACCACACGGAAAATAAGTACATCAAAAGGATGGTATTGTTGTGTAATTTGACAGACCGACTGTAGCTCGCGACTTCGTACGCGTGGAAATTAGAAATTTTCTTCCGTTTATGCAACATTTATCACTGATGCTCCCCTCCTATTGGTCGCAGCGTGATGCTGTATAGCCCATAGCCTTCCTCGATAAAGATACTATCCAACACTAAAAGAATCTTTCAAATCGGACCAGCGGTTCCTGAGATTAGCGCGTTCAAACAAACAAACTCTTCAGCTTTATAATATTAGTATAGAAGTATGGATTACTAAAAAAGCTATTAGATATCATGTCTGAGCCATACATAAAGTGCACAAATGACCTAATTTAAGGTAACTGCCTGCATATCTTGTGGCAAACAAACTTATTGATAAGATTTGTAATAACTTATTAAAATTTATGGTATTGAACATATTCAATTATATAAAAATAAATACCTATGTGAGCTTGGATGTTTTAAACTACAACTAAACAAAGTATTCGCTCTTCATACAAATAAAAAATAAATAAAATATAAACTATAAAAAAAAATTGCATCCATATCTGTTGTTGTAAGATTTCACATACAAACTTACAAATATAATGATTTTGTTTTAAAAAAAACTTGCAGGTTAGTACAGCACAGTAGCTCAGTTGGAATAGTTTGGGTCAAACCCCCATGTATTGTATGTGTGCTGGTTAATTTCAATTTTTTCACATGTTTTGTTTTTTCAAGCGCTTCTGTCAACCATCATACTCTTATTAACTCCTTTTCTTTCATATTATCACTCACAAACAGCCGTATTCACAAACGTTACTGTGAGGTCTCATAGTAGGCATGGACGCACAGGGGTAGCAAAATCATTTCAAAAACAATACTTAAGTGGAGAAGCGCACTATGCGTTTGTTAAACTGAATGCATAGCTAAGTTTTGTCTATGAATACAAAGGCTTGATGAACAGAACGCACTGAGAACTGTTACCCTTTGCACAGTGCATCAACACTTAAGTATTTACTTAAGTAAATATTGTTTGTGAATACGGGTGTAAGTCTTGCTTTCCTTTACTGGCCATCAACATTAATATTCCTTATTAGTCTTATGTGTTTTATTCCTTCTCATTACATGCATCATACCTAACATAATAATTATTAGGAAAGCTACTTCTAAAACCTGTTCTGTTGCTCTGCCAACTGAGCTATCATAGTGCCTGAAAATGTTAACCAATTTTTCCACTACAATGTTTCTCAATTGAATTATACATTCATGTAATGTATGTATGCTCATGATAATCATTTTTCCTACTAAAATTTCATTTATTAAGTACATAGTAACTCAATTATAAAACTAATGAATTATGTTTAATAGATTTAGACATATAATTTTACTATTAATTATCCCTTCATGTATACGAAACTCCTCCTTCCACTCTCCTCTTGACCACTCTATCAATTAAAAAAAAACCACATTAAAATCTATTGTTCTTTTAAAGATTTATGGTCACATAGTGACATACATACAAAAATAAATAGGTGTTTTTAAATAATTGAGTTACATGAATATTAGAGAATATTATCTTCTAAATGATTTCTTCCAGAGTCTGTATTATGTGGGACTAGCTGTTACGTACAACTTCATCTGCCTAATGTCTGATTTTAATAATAATATAACCCAATGTGGGTGATAATGCCTTCTTGTGGGGGCTACAGGCCTAAAGAGGGCAGTGAGGGATCCAGAATAATTATGTGGATATACTCAGTTTTAAATAGGTGAAAAAATGGTAGTGCTAAAAAGTTTTTTATTCTCAAAATAGGCAGTAGACAAAATAAGTTTATGAACCCCTGATATTACTTAAAGCACACACAAAGACTATAATGCTATTAGTGAAAAAAAAATTATTTGGGCCATTATTTTCATAAATTAAATAAATAAATATTCATGGACATTTCGCCCAACATTCTCTGGTCCCAAGCTAAGCTACACCACCAAGGTTACAATCTACATACAATATGTTAACTACCTACATACAAGTCTTACAACTTTACCTCTTTATTAATAGAGACATGAAAATCATATTATTAGTCTCATGAAGGTTTGTACACAAAGTTTATTTAGTAGCTTTTTTACTTAGTTTACCTAATATAATAATAATAATAAATAATATAATAATATGACTTTAAATTAAGGCTAAGTTAAAAAATCTTTTAGAGATAGGATAAATTAGGGCACTGAGGTAGAGAAAAAAAAAACAATGTTCTTGTAATTAGTAATTATTCAGTAATCATAGAATTCACTAACTATTGCCTGTAACATTATATGCATAGTATTTAGAAAATAAAAAATACAAATTTTACATATAAACCTTCCTCTTAAAAAACTCTTTCTAATAAAAACAAATATCAAAATTTGTAGTGTAGTTTTAGAGTTATGCTCATATAGGGACATACAGAGTATGACAACAACTAGGTACCAATTCTATATACAGAACTAAACTTTACTAAAAAATGGAAACAACTATAGTGTATTGAGATTAATGGGCTTTAGTTTATAACAAACACACACACACATTGAACAAACATACACATTAATACATCACAATTGATCAAATGATGACATACGTGTGTATGTGTATTTAAAAAAGGTATATGCGTATGTTTACTTTTTTACTTTTTTTAAATACACATACGTGTGTATGAGTATTTAAAAAAAGTATATGTGTATGTTTATTGTTAGTATGTTATGTAGTTTATATTAGGTATAAACATGCACCTACAACTTCCACCTACTTCTTAAATAATATCCATGCTCAGGTTGCCTGTAAGAAATCCCTTTCAGCGATAAGGCCGCTCATTGTACTTGATTTTTTTTTAGTATAAGTTTAATTTTAAGATATATATAGTGTACAATAAAGAATAAATAAATAAATCTTTAGCTGTAAAGAAATTCTAAAAACTACTATATCTCCTAAACACAGTGTAATTTTAGAGATAGTTGATAATAGACAAAAATGCACTTGTCACTGAACGGTTGCTCTTATTAATCAAAATATATTATTATAAACCTTAACATTATTTGAGAAGAATGCAAGAAAAGTAATGCTGCACAATTGTTTTTTAAAAATTTTAACTTGTTTTTTTTTCTTTTTATGGCATTTGTAAAATTTAACTTGAAAAGTTTGTATTATAAAAAGTTGAAATATAACCTGTAAAAGCAAAATTAGTGGGATAATTGGATATGAAACCTACTTATACTGAGTCTACATGATAACCTATAAATACAATTTTCTGTACTATAGAAAAAAAAAAAGAAATTTATAAATACTTTGTTTAGAGAGATTTATAGGTAATGCATTTTAACGATTTGTCTATGCAGATTATTATTAATTTGTTATTTTATGTTTAATTTTATTTTCATAAAAATACACCTGTCAGGATTGTTTACTAAATAATAACCAAGATGCAATGTACATTAGTGGGCTTCATTAATAATTTAAACCTATCCAAATACATTTTAGTATCTATTTTTGCCGCAAGCCAGTGGGTGTATCAACAAATTCCGCGGTTGGACAACACGGCGGCATGTTACACAACTTCGTACTCTAGAACACTGAAATCGCGTTTGTGGGACTCTAATCAGCGATTTTTAATCGCACGCCGAGTAAAGCATGTCCTCGCCGGTCGACTGACGTCCTATTACCCACTAATGTGCCCATTTCGCAGCGAACATTGCACATTCTTACGCACCATCGAATGTAAATAAACTAAATATTGTACTCACCTCTCATACAATGTCACATTCCGCTCAATTCCAGACAATTTCTATTCCCTGGTGTCCCAAATCATCATGGAAAATCAAGCGCAACATTACCGTCCGGCTCGGACGCAAAGCAATATCGTTCCTATGGCCAGTGTCCACTCTACACCAAAAACATATGACACACCACTACGGTCCCGGATTTGTTACACCCGGGAAAGTGTTAGAGATTTATTTTCAATTTTTCACATGTAATCACACGACTAGAACCACTACAATTTTATCACATATCAAATCCACAGAATTATGTTCCAGTGACGCAAAGCTCATATATCGTGAAGAGCAGCAGCCATTTTGAAATGTACGGGGAGAACAGTCACAGCATGGAACATTCGTAAATTATAGCCGCTTCCGTATCACGCCACACTCTAATCCTAGAGAGATAATTAAAAAACTCTATAGAGGTTTCATTTTTACACTTTAGAACACAAAACTTCACTCCGTTTTCATGCTGAAACTATCCAAAACAACCTAAGCGACATCCGATAATTCCAGCTTACCCCATTTGCATGACACACATAAAATGGCAAAAAAACACTCAAAACACTTAAAAATGTACATAAAACTTATGGCGCCGAATATTAAGAAGTTATAGCATCGTATCAATATAACAGTCTATTAGAAAAATCGCTAAAAAGGTTGGTATATAATTTACAAATAGTTAATTCGGTACGAACAATAACAACGGCCGCCATTTGCAATTTTCAACTTGACATGCGCACTGGCTCGCGGTAGACAAACAGACGTAACATAACTTTTAAAAAACGTAAAGTTTATAATCCTCTTCTTTTCAATTTTATTGAATTTCAGATGCAACTGAGCATGAATAAATATTTTATACTGGATATATTATAATATTTTTAATAAAAATATTAAAGGGCTTAACATTTTTCATTTTAAAACTTTTCTAGATGATTATGTTGCACGCTGTTTCAAAGCTACAGCATGCACTTTTTCATGCTCCACTGAAAGTTCATTTCGATTGGAGGAAAATTGTAATCTTCATACCTTTTAAATATTTCGATTGGTTGCCGCCATGAAACGTGAGGACACGAATCACTTCCTGTTTCAACCAGAAATAAAATGAGAAATATAATTGAAACGGAGTTTGATTCATATATAAAGATAACAAATATTTACGACTTGCTAATATTCTCCGAACACAATCATTGTCGACGGTTACTGCTCTGGCTCTACTCCATGAATCTATAATTTTACTCTTTGACTCCATGGCTAGGAGAGCGGCTGATGGAACCCAAGCAACCCAAGTAAGATCTATCTTACTTTGCTCTTTGATGGAACCAGAATCTTTATGATTTCTTTACCCATCTCGTTTTAATGAAACTCTTTTTATATCTTTAGGCACGGACGTTGCCAGGATTTCGTATCGGGGAGGGGAGGGTTTTCAATATAAAAGGAGAGGAGGATGTGTTAAAAAGTTACTAAAATTTGCGTAATAATGACGAAACTAATCTTTTTAGGGTTCCGTACCCAAAGGGTAAAAACGGGACTCTATTACTGAGACTTCGCTGTCCGTCCGGCCGTCCGTCTGTCACCAAGCTGTATCTCAAGAACGGTGATAGCTAGACAGTTGAAATTTTCACAGATGATGTATTTCTATTGCCGCTATAACAACAAATACTAAAAATAAAATAAACATTTAAGGGGAGCTCCCATACAACAAACATGATTTTTTTACCTATTCTTGCTCGATACTTATAACGTTGCCTTATGTTGCATAGATAATGGTACGGAACCCTTCGTGCGCGAGTCCAACCCATTTTTTTCCAATTCTCGGCAATTTTTAGGGTTCCGTACCCAAAGGGTAAAAACGGGACCCTATTACTGAGACTTCGCTGTCCGTCCGTCCGTCCGTCCGTCCGTCCGTCTGTCACCAGGCTGTACCTCAAGAACGGTGATAGCTAGACAGTTGAAATTTTCACAGATGATGCATTTCTATTGCCGCTATAACAACAAATACTAAAAATAAAATAAAATAAATATTTAAGGGGGGCTCCACGGAACAGAGATCAATGGAAGTGTGAAGTAGGCGTGGCACGCGTGTCACAATTAAGCACTGTTGCGCTTATTTGATCTCCATTCGCACAAGTACTTACTTAGTCGTATTCAGACTGTTCTAACGTTAACTCGTTTTGTTAGTATAGAGACAAGCTCATTTCGCCGTAGATATGCCGTATTGTTCAGTTTTGGAGTGCAAGAATAATAGTAGGAGAAGAAATCTTAAAAATGGAGGTATTTCGTACCATCGGTAAGTACAATATCATTTGATTCTAATAAAATTTTAGTTAATTCCAATTTACTAATAATTTATTGCAACGTCTCGCTAAAATCAACCTTATGTCGTTTAATTAAAGTTTATTTTACATTGATTATATTCATTATTTCGTTCTTAAAAGTTCTTCGCTACTCAATTAGTGATGTACTTAGGTCAGATTTCAGTTTATCGATAAATGCCGATATTAGAAAATTTGTAATTTACTATTTATTTTACTAAGTAACTTTACAATATGAATGTAAGGCGGTCTGAACTGCATTGAAAGTGATAAAAAATATGATTTTAACGACGAGCCACAAACGCCATCTACAAGCGTATCACTCAACGAAGCAAAGAGCTTTAACAACTGTACGATCATTTATAGAGCAACGTAACAACATAAAAGATAATTTATT
Source organism: Orgyia antiqua (assembly GCA_916999025.1). Classification (NCBI taxonomy): domain Eukaryota; kingdom Metazoa; phylum Arthropoda; class Insecta; order Lepidoptera; family Erebidae; genus Orgyia; species Orgyia antiqua. The sequence continues at coordinate 22,537,684 of OU779871.1, forward strand.
CTCGATTCGATATAATCGATTTAGAAACTGTGAAGCGTTTAAAACAAAAGGAAATCACAGACTTTTTTAAGTAGACTAAACCTGCAATGTGCAATGTGAATTATTAAATATTATGATTATTTTAATTTCTGTATTTTATTGAACCAATTCATCTGACGCATTCGATTAAAACTAGGAACAAGGGTATCTCTGACATAGACCCTTGATAACTTAAAACCTCAATCTTTAACTGAAAATATTTTGTGTTTCCCTTGGACTTTAACTTAACGAAGTTCTACTGTACATACATTGACTAGATAGAAAACACCCAGACGTAATACAGCTATCTGTGTTCATTACACCAATATTTGTCCTGTGTGGGAATCGAACCCGCGACCTCGTGATCGTAAGTCGGCTGCATAACCGCGCATAAATGTGTATATTTTTATCACATAAAACAACGACACTCTTTCTCCCTCTTGTACACCAATATTTCAGTAGTTAAAAAGCCTACGCTTTGAGGAAACTAGACATGATGTTATGTTCTTATAGAGAAACTAAAAACAAAAAAAAAATAAGAAATGGGTAGGTATATATTGATATCGGTAATAATCGGTAAACCTAAGAAAAGATGGATGGACTGTGTGAAAGAGGAGATGAAAGAAAGAGGAGTTGACACAGACATGACGGCTAATAGAAGATTATGGAAGAAAAACACATGTTGCGCCGACCCCAAATAATGGGATAAGGGCAGGAGGATGATGACATATATCGATATCGGTAATGTGATTCGGGTTGGTACGGCCTTGATGGAATAGCAGCAATGACACGTTAGTGCACACGATTGTCACCTTTACTCTTAACGAAATTGTGTTTCTATTTGCGACCACTGGTAAATGCGCCATCTATCGTCAAGTAGCGGAATTTACTAGTCAATCAATTTTAGTTTGACTTTAGATTACAAAAGGTGTTAAATACTTTTCCAACTACAGCGAATTGAACCCTATTCCAGAATCAGAAGGTTTATTTTCAGATGTAGGTTATATGGCTTATGCTAGTTTAGTATAAAATGTAAACGACCAATCAAACGATTTGTTTATATGTAGTACATTATAAGATTATCGGTATAAGTGTGTGCGTTTGGCGACACTGGTTTCTATAGTAATTTTGTTACATTGCAGTTCCACTTGATTTCTGTTCCGTGGGGGGCTCCCATACAACAAACATGATTTTTTTACCGTTTCTTGCTCGATACTAGTAACGTTGCCTTATGTTGCATAGATAATGGTACGGAACCCTTCGTGCGCGAGTCCGACTCGCACTTGGCCAATTTTTTAATAAACAATTGCTTTATGTACAACGTCTCGATTTTAAAATGAAATTTGACGATGCTGGGCCCTGAGTCGGGTATTTCAACGGTGTCACAACTGTACCATTATTGTACCATTATGGTGCAATAGTAAAGTTTTTGGTAGTCTACTATTAATGTGTCGTCATAACGACTTCATCATTGTCTTACAATTGTCAAAGTGACATAAATTGCTAGTCTCGTACACAACTGCTTCACAATTGCAATTCAATGACTGAAATGTTTCGGTAGTCTGCTATTTTGAATTTGACAGTAATATTTTTAAATTGTCCTGTGTCGACAGATTGCCATAAATAAAAAATAGATAGATAGAAATATTAGAAATTGTTCTTTGTAATTTATTGCAATTTACTAATCTCCTAAACTTCACATTGCTTTTTATACTAATAAATAGTATGTACAAATATATTTAAACGAAGTCTAGCATGATTAAATGTTTAAATTTATTAGTAGTTTTTCGAAAATCACTTCAACTAACGCATTTTTTAAAAACGGCAACACATACATACCATTCTAACACAATCCATAGATAAAAGAGACCGAAAATTCAATACATAGATAAAAGAGATCGACAATTCTATTACCATTGAAAGACCGTTATGACGGCATATAGCAGACTACGGATATTTGACTTCAATTGCAACGGTATCGTGCCGGTATTGCGCCGGTATGACAATTGTTCCAAAATAGTGGACTTGAGCACCTGTTCACATACCTAACCAGTGTTCGTACTATTTATCAGATTTTATATCCATACGTGGTTGGTTTAAATTTTAAAAGGGTATGGGAATGACGAAAACATAATGAATATTTATTTATCTCAGACTTGTTCAATTCCTAACTAAAAATAGTGCATTAACGTTTCTGAATCATTTATAATACCATAGTATTACAAAATATTCGCTAGAATAAACAAAACAACACCTTTTACAATTATTTAGATTGCATGTGTGCATTATCTTTTAACATTTCTTTAGGTACAGCTTGGAATAGTCCTTTTCTAGCCATTTCATCCTCCCAATCGTCAAGTTCTGCTTTCCTAAAAAAGAAGATAATAGAATTTAACCGAGGGATTTACTCAAATAATAATTGGTTATATTCTTCAAGTTTACAAACTATATACCGCCACGTCGGTGGGGTGCTGAGGTAACGCACTCAACTATGTAACGTAATTTTATTGGTCGCTACGCATGTCCCGCCCAAAATCGCCTCACACACACTAAATGACGACAGTGTCCGTACACAATGAGTATGATCATCGCTCTCCTTCCAACTCCTCTAACTCTGGGTTATAATATTACGTTTAAGTAGTGCAATATTTTTATCTTCCTATCGTACAAGTAAATATTAAAAGACACTTACGCGTAGAAATCTCTGTATGCCTCTCTGCGAGCTTGAGACAAAAATACGTAAGTGCAGAACCCCGAAGCAGCCGATAGCACTAAGGCAGTTGCAATATGCCTTTTGGTCTGATTCCAGTGGAGTCCCCGCATAATAGGCTTAGGGTAGCATGTAGGTGGTGGTGGAACTTCGGGTGCGTATTGAGGGCATGGCTGTGGTGGCGGAGGCGGGCAGGGAGGACATGGAGGCAGCTCGCAAGGGTTCATGTTTCTGTAACAATGTGACAGTTTCAGATTAAGCCAACACAAGGCCTGTAGCAAACAGCTTTACAAGCCAAGCCTTGACCCTATCTTAGTATCTAAGCAAGGAGTCAGGTGTCAGTGGGGGCCCTTATAGAAGTGGAGCTCGTAGCATTTGCTACTTCTTTTTTTGAGGTTGATCAACTGGCGAAACTTGTCTTGCCAGGCTTTAGTGCCTTTTTAATAATTTTTTACCCAATTTAATAAATAGCCAAAAGCATTTGTTTCAAAAGCAGAAAACTTACCATATAATGAAACAACAATAAAATTAGTCAAAGAACTGTGCAGTGAAGTAGTTAACCAAAAGCAAATCTGGGATACTTTGATTATGATAGTGACTAGTGCTAGTGAGAGATCACCGAGATTTTTTTTAAAAATTTCAGCAATTTTATGTAAAAATTTGTGACATTTTGTCAAATTTGAAATTAGAATATTTATGCATGATTCACAGAATGGTTTTATGATACTACACTACAGCAGGATTTAAGCAAAAATTTTTGTGATAAATATAGTTATACTTATAAAGATTTGCGAGATGTTTGTTGCGCAAATTATGAAAATAAAGAAGGTATAGGGATAAATATATTTCGTATCTTAGCAGCACGGAAAATATTTAACCTAAATAATCGATTATTTTTAGTGCCTAGATTGTTTATTAACTTCATGGAGACTAGAAGTAAGGAGGAATAACTTGTATGGGGGATCAGTCCAAAAAGTGTCCACTTGTAAACAGCAAATTAGACTCACCGAAATAGCGCTAGTATAGCAAGTGGAAATGATATGAATGTAGCAGTTATAAGCAGAGTGAAGTGTGCTACTGTTGCGGTAATTCTATAATACTATTTTCTATTTGCTATTTACAAATATTTGGGGTAGGTACTTAAAAACACCGTATAATTTTATTTCATAGTCATGTTTGTCTATATAGTATAATAATTTAAAAAACTGCGCTGTAACAAAGCGGAAGTTTTTCTTTCCTTTACAATAAAATGTCGCGCTCTTTTTAAAATTCACTACACTACAATTGCTACTATGGCGCCACCTTAATTTGCTGCCTTTCAGCGGACACTTTTTAATATACTGAGATAGTCCTTCTTACTCCTACTTTAATAAGTCAGAGAACTCCGACGTGTAAATGAAGTCAAGGAAGTATGTTTGAATCGTAGCAGATTGCACCAGATGGCACTCTAGCTAGTGTTTGCCTACCTCCTTGCAAATGTTATGAATATGTTGTTGTACTATGCCGTTCAAATGAGAATAGGATTAACCCCGCGTCATGTTGTGACTTATTAGCAGTCAATTCAAACAATTTTAGTAGGGTCAGCAAAACAAGATATTTTTTAATATAATTTACTTATCACCTTATCGTTATCTTTTACTCATTTTCGAGCAATTAGCGAGATAAATGCAATTACAAACAATAGCAAATCGAGACAAATACAAAATAAAAACACTAACAAACAAAAACTGCGACAAATAACAAAAGAAATAATTTATTTGACGGGGAACAAGCAAATAGATAACAGCATAAAAAATAAAACTTAGGCAAGCTTAAAAACTCGACAACGCACAATAATAATGACAAAATGGCGGTTGGTAGTTGAACATAATTATTATCTTCTCCAACGACGAAATATTGAAATAAATTAGTTTTCTTTTTTATTATTGTTAGAAGTATTATCCCTCAAAAATTTTAGATATTTTTGGACTTAGAATAACTGAGATAAGACCAAACATAAAAAATAATTTCTTGATTCGCAAATAAAGTTTCGTTGCTGTCAGTACTTTTCAAATCACTTTGACAGATAGCCAATCCTATTCTCATTTGAAACGTATAGTAATCCCCGACGTTGTGGTCGAATAGTGATAGTCCACAGTCACAGGTGGTAGTTTTATCCTATTAATTAATGATTATTTCTAAATACACAGAAACTTTGTCAGTGAGTATGTTATTTTAGGCATACAAACTAGGTAGCTACCGAATCAACCGAATGAATTTTGTTTACACGTAACAAGACGGGGGTCACAAAAAAATGGTCGACTGAGTGATATATACATATTTCATCTTTCTAAAAAACAAGTAACATTACAGTTTTTGTTAACGGACGTGTAACCGCGGTAGTTTGTTAGTATCTAATGAAGAGTGCTAGTACAATAAAATAATAAATATAATTGAGAGTGTATGTATCCAAAAAATTGTACTATAGTATTTTAATATCCTCGGGTAATTTTTTACTCTTTGACGAAGACATTAGTCTATTCTGTGCTTCACGCAATGCAATATAGTTATAGTCTGTGGCCACACACAAAAAAAAACAAAAATCAACAAAATTGGAAATAATCGGAATATCGAATAATTTTTCGGTCGATTTCGAATTGCGGCTAATTTTAGCAATTATTTACTAAATAATCACACAAATAATGGAAAAATAGTACCCACTTTCATTAAGTGTATAAAATGTAAACTTTAAAAGAGTAAAACATAACTACAACACACGAATTAAATCGACTACCACAAAGTAAGTAAACCTGGTCCTGAATGATTATAAAATTGTTTTACTCGTAAAAGTGTTAAGTTTCCTTTAAATCAAAGATTGTATTACTTAGAAAATTATTTTTTCTTTGAAACTGCAACATAACTGTTTATTGTTTATTATTATCCATGACCATGACTATGATGTGGATGAGCTATGAAGAAAATCTGTGGCTATGATTTTGTTTTATGAAGATTCACCCACATAAGTATCAGAGTAAGTGCATGACCCTGAATTTAGCAGACAGCAGACAAAATGAAATTTCAGATAGGGATATCTATAGTAAAATAAGGTTTTCCAAGTTTACGAAATTGGAAAATTGTTTGTCGTTGACATACGAGGGGAGGTCCAAAAGTTCGTGGAATGAAAGGGTTTTAGTAAAAATGAAACAGTAAATTTATTTTTCCTTTTCAATATAATCACCCTTAAGCTGAATACATTTATTAGATCGATGAATTAATTTTTCTAAACCATCGTAAAAATATTTTTTATCTTTTCCCTCAAAATGAGCCAAAATTGCCTCCTTTACCTCATTGTCGTCGGAAAATTTCCTTCCCCTTAAGTCTTTTTTTAAATTGGGGAACAAATAAAAATCACTTGGGGCCAGATCTGGACTATAGGGTGGGTGGACTAGTGATTCGAAGCCATGCGTGTGTAGAGCAGCCATTGCAACTTTGCTCTTGTGAACCGGCGCGTTGTCTTGCAAGAGCAACACGCCCTTGGTCAATTTTCCCCGACGTTTTTCTTTGATGGCATCCTTTAATTTTTCTAGTATTGTTGCGTAGTATTCTCCGGTTATGGTCCTGCCCTTTTCTTTATAATCCATCAGTATTATCCCCTCACAATCCCAAAAAACAGTAGCCATCAACTTTCCAGCCGACTCCGACACTTTGAATTTCTTTGGCGGTGGTGTCCCCTTTTTATGCCATTGCATGAACTCTTGTTTGGACTCAGGCTCAAAGTGATGAACCCATGTTTCATCGCCGGTAACAATTCGCTCCAAAATCGGTCCAGGATCGTCGCCACACAACTCCAAAAAATGTTTTGACGCTTCGACGCGCTGCTGTTTTTGAAGCGGCGTGAGCATTCTCGGTACCCATCTTGCACTGACTTTTGTCATACCCAGGTGGTCATGTAGAATTCGCAAAATGGTGGTATCTGATACTCCAACTAATGCAGATAACTGATTTTTCTTCAAACGGGTGTCCTCCAGTACAATTTTTTCCACTTTTTCGACGATGTCTGATGTGGTGGCCTCAACTGGCCTTCCTGAGCTGGGGTCGTCTTCAATCGACTCCCGACCATGTTTAAAAAGACCATGCCACTTGTAAATCATTGATTTACTAGGGCACTGTTCCCCGTAAACAGTTTCCATTTCATTCAAAATGGTCTGAGCGTTCTTTCCTTGCTTGGTAAGGAATTTAATGACCGCACGGTGTTCAATTTTCTCCATAGTTTCAGTTTTCTTCCGGATTGACATGTTTAGCAGGCGAGTGTTCGTAAACGAATGACGCAATAGGGCTGAAACTCCATTTATATACTAATTATGAGTCCCCAATTAGTATGACACTAAGCGAGCGCCCCTATCCCCACTCCATCCCCTCCATTCCACGAACTTTTGGACCTCCCCTCGTACCTACAGGTGATATTAAAGAAATTTTTTTTCTGAGTTAAGAAACATTTTTTACAAAAAAATTAAAATTTTGGGAAGCTCTCACCGTGGCGCCAATTGTTTTAAAATTCTGAAACTTTGAAATTTAGTTTATTTTTGGATTTAGAAAAGGTGATATTAGTTAGTTTTTTTAATTTTGGCTCAGAGCATTCTGGAACATATTATATCAGCAAAAAAAAGAAAAAAAAATAAAAAAACAATATGGTTATCTCTTGGTCTTTAAAAAACCTAAAGGTGATATTTTTTTGATTTTGAAATTATTAGTCGGATCGTAAGATATCTTTAGTTTTAGATTTCTTTTGAAACTTTGAAGTGGGATATCGAAGCTAAAAATAATCTAAATCAAAATAAAAAAACTGTCGCCTTTACATTTTTTGAAAACGAAGAGATGACTTTTTTTATTCAGATAATTTATCTAAAAAACAAAAAAAAAAAAAAATTAAAAAAAGGGAAAAAATTTTAAATCCACCATAAATCATCTTTAGACTTTTAAAAAATTAAGACATGATATATTTTTTATTTTGATTTAGATTATTTTTAGCTTTGATCCCACTTAAAAGTTTGAAAAGAAATCTAAAACTAAGGATATCTTACGATCCGACTAACAAATTCAAAGTAAAAAAATATCACCTTTAGATTTTTTAAAGACCAAGAGATGACCATATTTTTTTTTTTTTTTTTTTTTTCGCTGGTATATGTTCCAGAATGCTCTGAGTCAAAATTAAAAAAACTAACTAAAATCACATTTTCTAAATCCAAAAATATACTAAATTTCAAAGTTTCAGAATTTTAAAACAATTAGCGCCACGGTGAGAGCTTCCCAAAATTTAAATTTTATTGTAAAAAATTTATTATAACATAAAAAAAAAATTGTTTATTATCACCTGTAGGTATGTCAATGACAAACAATTTTCCAATTTCGTAAACTTGGAAAACCTTATTTTGCTATAGATATCCCTATCTGAAATTTCATTTTGTCTGCTGTCTGCTAAATTCAGGGTCATGAGTGTGCTCTCATATTGCACGTAGTGAAATTTTATAAATACCAATTAGATTTTATAGAACATTGATAAAACTAACATATTACTATATAGATGCTTGAGTTTCTTTGATATGCATTCACCTCACTCGGCACCAAAGCCATGAAATTGGTCATGTTGTAATAAGAAGTTTTATATTTGAAACAACTCCAATATCATGAAAATTTCGATAGAAATATGATATAAAACTGTAGCCTGTGACTTTGTATGTGTGGAATTTAGAAATTTTTCCTCATTTTACAACATTTTTCACTGACGCTTCGCTCCTATTGATCGCAGCGTGATGTTATGTAGGCTATAGCCGTCTTTGAGAAATGTGCTATCCAACACTGAAAGAATTTTACAAATTAGACCAGTGTGCAGTGGTTCCTGAGGACAAGTGTTTTCTGAGATTAGCGTGTTCAAACAAACTCTTCAGCTTTATAATATTAGTATAGATTTACGGTCTTATTCATAATGACTTATCGGAGGTTTAAACGGAGAGATAATAAACGTTTTATCGTAAAAAGACTATTATGAATAACCAGTTTTGACAATTTTCGTGAACCTATTTTAGCGAACTTTTAAACCTGCGATAAGTCATTATGAATAAGACCATTAGATTATGCAATACAAGTAAAGTGACTGCCTGGCATTGAAACTCTGACTGACTGTATCTCTGAGCTGCCTGTATACTTACAGTCTTTATGAGTTGGTAAAGAGTTTACATTATTCGACAATAATTGGACTAACATCTAGTTTTTGTAAAGGCCAGTAGTATCTCACTTCTGAGTACCCTGTATTGTATTTGATGATTGCTTGGGCCTCCTAGCATTGTCTAAGGCACCTAGTTTTATTCGCCTTCTATACTACGCTTTCGTCTTCTTCTACGCCTTCGCCTTTCGTTTTCTTGCTTGCCACAACTGCGCAGTCATCAAAACATCATATTTTTTTCCTTTGGGGACAGGCTATAGAGCGCTCTCTGCTATGATCACTTTTTGATTTCATCTAACATTTCAAAGCATATCACTACTTGATGTAATCTTTTATTGAAAATAATATTTTTCAGACATAGTCACAAATGAAAAATGGCTCAAAGTTCGCATGGAGGCAGCCATCGTCGCAGTAGAGACCACGACGGAGGCCCTATAAGATACACCAACACAGACTGGGAGGCTAAAGAAGCTCTCTACCAGCGTGAGCTAGATGAAGCGCGCGCCAGAGCTACACAAATGGAGAAGACCATGCGCTGGTGGTCAGACTGTACGGCAAATTGGCGCGAAAAATGGAGCAAGGTACGTAATGAGCGAAATAAAGCGAGAGAAGAAGCCAAACAGTTAAAAAATAAAGTAGATACTTTATCCAAAGAACTGACAATTTCCAAAACAGAAAAAAATGATTTGGAGCAACAACTAAACGAATTAAAACGCGACAACGAAAAGCTTCTAAGTATAGGTGAAAGTAGAATTTTAGGTGGTGATCTCACAACTGAAGATGGTGTGGAATTGAGAAGAAAAAATGTAAGTTACAAGTCACCTGGTGACCAGCCCTCAATAAGGCAAAGGGCATCTCTAGATTCACACAAATTTTCCAATGTTGATAATGTTCTAGCAAATAAATTAAGTGAGTTAAGATTAAGGTTAGATGAAGCCTGTAAAAGTTTACAGAGCGAAAAAGACGAAAAAGCTTTCCTCATGACGAAGATTGAAGGTTTGACGGCTGAGCTTCACAATGCTAAAGTTAAACTACAGAACGATGGAACATTAGGTTCGACTGAATCAAGTCACAGTGAAGTAGAAAGACTACAGAATGAACTGCAAGATGAAATAGCAGCCAAACAAGTTTTAGAAGAAAAAATTGCTGAATCAAAAATGGAGATAGAACGGCTCAAATCGGAGAATACAATACAATGGAGTAAACGAGAGCTGTTGGAGACGGAAAATATTGCTATTTTAAAGGAAAATAAGAAATTATATAGCCAAGTTTGTGAGCTTAGGGAACAAATCCATAAATTGAATAGGATATCCGATGGTAGTGCTTACTTTAGTGAGCACAGTAGAATGGATTCTAATATATTGTATGTGCGTAAAACTAGCGCGAGTCCTAGATCTCATGAATCCAGTAATGGATCTTCCGAAGTGAATCTCGCACAGTACGATGCCAAAACGAACACATCGGGTGAAGACGAGGAATTAGCTATCGTAGAAACAAATGAAAATTAAATTAGAAATACTTTTTTCCAGCCTAACCTTACTCTGTGGTTGTAATTCTAAATGGCCCAAAAGATAGGTACTATATTAAAAATACCATGTGGTACCAATGGGCCTCGTGGTGTAGTGGTTCTGGTAATGGACTGCCGATCAAGAGGTCGCGGGTTCAATTCCCGCTCGGGACAATCATTTGTGTGATATTTCTAATTGTCATACAAATGTTTGTACTGCGTCTGGGTGTTTCTATGTATTATAAGTATGTATTTACAAAAAAAAAAGTAGTATATGTAGTATATCCGTATTCTGGTACCCATAACACAAGCATATAAGCTTAGCTTGGGACCAGAGGACGTTGTGTGAAATTTCCATGAATATTTATTTATTTATTATTTATTACCTTTTTCGACTGAAATACGTACATTAAACGAGATATTGATGAAAGCAGTAGAATATATGAAAAATAAATTGAAAGAAGAATCTAAGATAACATGGAAAAATAATTAACAGAAGAATAATTCCCAAGTTTTTTTTACTCACGATATTTATTTGTATATAATGATTTATTTTTCGAAAATAATATGAAATGAAAGAATATAATCCACTTCTGAAATCAATCGTACGGCTTAATTTAAGATAGATTTAAAACCAACGCGATTGATACCGTTTCTGAACATTCCATGAATTTAAATGCATTTTTACTTTACATTTAATCAACGACGCCATATTGCAAAATCAATCTTGAGATCAAAGCAAACTAATAAATTATTAATTACTAGCTGCCCCAGCAAACGTTGTTTTGCCATACAATTCTGTGTAAAAAAAATTTCATCAAAATCGGTCCAGCCAATTGTGAATCTAAACCATCCTCAAACCCCCTAGAATACACACAACAAATTTCATCAAAATCGGTCCAGTCGTTTAGGAGGAGTTCAGTCACATACACACGCACACAAGAAATATATATATTAAGATTTTTTCTAACTTCTCACATTATATTTAGGTCCTCTTATTAAAGGGCGTCACAAACGGCATATTATTTTATATTAATATATCGTGAAAGAGATAGATATATCTGTCGATGACGTCATCTCGGTATATTAATATATCTGTCTCTTACTCGCCTCGTCTTTTTTCTATATACATCTGTCTCTTTCTTTCTCTTCTATGCCGTTCGTGGTGCTTTTAATACTATTGGCTAGCTTAGCCTATATTCAAGTATGTATGACTCCATTATTTTCTAATTGTGTGGGTAGTTAAAAATAACTGAATATAAATGAATTAAAAACCAGTGTCCTAATATAATAAGTAATTGTATAGAATTATAATAATTATGTAAAGTATATGTACCTTAATATAGAATAAATAAATGTGAATTATTTATTTTATTTATCACTAGCTGTTGCCAGCGACTTCGCATGGCGTTTGAATTCTGTACACACCTTTGCTTAGTTAGTAGCTTAGATCCTTTTTCAGGCTTTAGAATATTTGTGTACTCATTAAAGTTGGTTTAGAAGTTCTGACGTTAAGAGGATACCAAAATAGCTTCGTGCATTTTTCTATGTACGAAGTTTTCATTGTTTCTTTAGATTGAATGGCTAGAGCTCTAATTTTTAAGTATATGTTTTTTCAATATATAATCTAGGATCGCATAAACTCAGAAACGCGATTGAAAAAAGTTTTCTCGATAGAAAATCTTGGCGAATCAACCTCTCAAATTTTTTATTTTTTTCATTTGTCGGTCTATTATCGCGTATTAACTAATGAAATAACTTTAAAAACATAAGTAACTATTATATATAGAAACACGTAAATCAGAATTAAAATATATTTAGTAGATTATGAGTAAATAGGAAAAGTATCCCTAATTCTTCATTTTCTGTGCCTACTGGCTGTGTTAATATGTACGTGTCGGCGATGATATACGATAATATTGATGTAGGCCCTTAAAGAGACAGATTGACTAATAATATAAATGTGAAATTACTTTCGAATTTAGTATTAACTAGCTTGCCCGCCACATCGTACGCTTGCGTTTTAAAAAGCAAACAAATTATTTTATAAAACCATCCTTTCGATTCACTCTCTCTATTAAAAAAACATCATAATCCGTTGCGTAGTTTTGAAGATATAAGCTCATAGGAACATACATACAAAAATAACGACTTTGTTTCATAATAAGTTTAAATCTTAATATAAACTGAGACTAACTGTAGGTGGCTATTTCGTACGCATGTAAAACTCGATAAATAAAATAATTCTTTTAAGTAATAATTCTTTATTTCAAATAATAACAAATGAATGGTAAATTCTGGCGTGAAATAGTAACACCTTTATCACAAGTAGTGGCGTAGCTAGGTGACCAAGGGCCCACGGGCAATTTAAAAAATGGGGTCATTGCTATGTAAACTAACTAGGTTTTATCAAATAAAAATATGGAATATAGGTACAAATATTTTTAAAATACAAAAAAAAGCTAATTCAGTTCGATCCAGATTTCTGGTAAGGATTCGAGTTCCCCCTAAGCTTGAGGGCCCCTGGGCACTGCTCCGTCTAGCCCCTTGGTATCTACGCCACTGATCACAAGCAAATAAGCTTAACTTGGGATCAAAAAATACATACATGTGACGTGTAGTTATCGCTATAAATGTCACTTTTTTTCTTGGACAACTCGGTTTGAGTATTGCCATATTCCATAGTTAAATGTCACTTTTACAAACAATAAAATGATTTTTTTCCCTTTTGTGGCAACCCACTGGCTTAGCGGATAATTGTTCGGCTCATGTAATGGCTTCTCATCAAAGAGTAAAGTAATATAGATTTCACTGCTACTCGTGTAGTTTAAGCAAGGTCATAAAATTTTGTATTATCCAAATTTGAATTTGAATAAAACAAGTATTGGGAGGAGACATTTACATTACAACATCAGATTAACCTGTAGCATGTATCATAGAAAGTATTTCACGCACACATAAATATGTAACTGGTTTCAAGCCCGGTTGAGTAAGTTAACCATAGACAGACCATCTGGGCGCCAAGTCTGCTATTCATTATGCAATGTTGTCGCAATGATCAGTCAGCCATTATGGCGATATAATGGCGTCATTTGTGACGAAAAATTGAGAGTAGACTACCAAACTTGATAAAATTCGCAACTAAGCAATCAGTTATTGCATTTGTTGATTGCATAGTGACGAATTTTATCAAGTTTGGTAGTCTAATCTTAATTTTTTGTCACAAATGGCGATATAATGGCGTCACTGACTGATCATTGTGACATCATTGAATAGCAGACTTGGCCCCCTGGTATATGTGTGTGTAAATCAGTGTAAAATATTAATTTAAGGCTCATTAGTGAAATCAGCAACTTTTTCTATTCCAAGACGTTTTAGTCTAGATTGAATCAAATGTGTATTTCTTAAACGTTTCTTTATTTTCTTTTTTGTGTTCCTTTCAGCGGATTCCTTAGCTAAATTCTTTTTTTTACGTATATTACGCTCTTTAATACATTTTGTTTCATCGATAATTTCTATTTCAATTGCTTTTCCATTATCAATCGATTTAATTCTTGCTGGCAACTGTTCGAATTTTATACTGTTTCTGTCTATTTCTATTTCGGTAGGTTCAGCTGGCTTATTAAACGATCCTAAATCGATGTCAGCTGTGTTATTAATTCTGTTATCGGCATCGTTATTAAAATCGACATCATTATTTAAATCGGTATCGAAATCACTATCGTCGTCCGAAGTAATCGATCCTTCGGATATTTCTTCGTCACTAGTTTCACTGCGTTTCCGTTTCTTAGAGGCTATTTTCTTTTTTGGTTGATTCTTTTTAGTATTTTTCTTAGGACTACCACTTTTGACTTTCCTTGGCGATGATTTGATGTCTGATTTGTGAGCAGAATTACGTTTTGTTGGGGATCTGTGAACATAAATATTTATTAGAAATTCAATAACAAACTACATATGTCCAGTCTCTTTCGCTCCTTAGCTACTAACGTCTCACTGTTGGGTATGAGCCTTATCTACTTCTAGACCAAGATCCCAGGAGCGAATCCCTTGACATATTTTCTAAGCAATGAAATGTATTGGATAAGGTAGCCCTTATACGTAGCATCATTGTAAAAATACCCACGACTGTTCCGTCGGCCGATTTTCAGCAATTTTATGCTGAAATCTAGTAAAAATATTGTTAACTTTTTATTTTGAAGTGCTTACGTTTACTTAAGTCATAAAGTATAACCCTGGGATCTTGGTCTATTCTAGAGAGTACCTATTTGGTATATTTTAGAAGCAGCCTTTCCCAAAGTGGACGATAACGCCCCCTTGTGGGCAAAGCAATCTTAAAAATGGGCGGTAAGAGAAACAATATGGAGTTATAGTGATATTAAATAGGTAAAAAAAATAGGGATGCTAAAAAATATTTTACTCAAAGTGCCCACTTTGAGTGAGTGTTTTAGTGGGCAGTAGATTCGTTCCGTGTTCTGTCCGTGTGGTGACGGATTAAGAATACAAGTGTCACCACCCCATCTCCTTCCAAGGGTGCTGTAAAAGTCAGCTAAGGGATATTGCACACAGATAACATCCTCTGTGAGAGACGGAAAACTCGAAACTAAACCCTGTGCCAACACGCCTGGTCAGCGCGGCACAGTAGACCATAATCACTCTCAAAGTGGAGGAGGCCCGTGCCCAACAGTGGGACGTAAATGGGCTGGAGAAGAAGATTCGTTCCGGTCTTGGATAGTACATTTATCGAGGAAGGCTATAGGCTATATAACATCACGCTACGACTATTAAGAGCGAAGCATCAGTGAAAAATGTAGCAAAAACGGGATTTCTTTTTGTGACATACCTTTCGTTGATCGCCATAAGATGTTTCATTCCTTCAACTTTATTTTTCATAGCCTTTTCTTTTATCAATCTAGCGTTGAGTTGTTCACCTGCTACACCTGTGTAATATTACAAAAATGTGTTTTAAATCACTTTTATGACGATGTTGGTGCCAATTGTGGCGGGCTTCGTGGTGGAGTGGTTTATGTAATAGACTGCCGAACACGAGGTCGCGGGTTCGATTCCCGCTTGGGACAATCATTTGTGTGATATCCATAAAATAATGTCATACAAATGTTTGTACTACGTCTGGGTGTTTTCTATGTATTACAAGTATG
The DNA here is from genome assembly GCA_916999025.1 of Orgyia antiqua. Taxonomy (NCBI): domain Eukaryota; kingdom Metazoa; phylum Arthropoda; class Insecta; order Lepidoptera; family Erebidae; genus Orgyia; species Orgyia antiqua. The sequence goes on from OU779871.1 coordinate 22,553,274, forward strand.
TATTTACAAAAGAAAAAGTAGTTTATGTATTATATCCGTATTCTGGTACCCGTAACACAAGCATATAAGCTTAGCTTGGGACCAGGGGACGTTGTGTGAAATGTCCATGAATATTTATTTATTTTATTTTAAGGGCCTACATCAATATTATCGTCGACACGTACATATTAACACAGCTAGTAGATATAGAAAATGAAGAATTAGGGATATTTTTTTGTTTACTCAAAATCTACTAAATATATTTTAATTCTGATTTACGTGTTTCTATATATAATAGTTACCTATGTTTTTAAAGTTATTTCATTAGTTAATACGCGATAATAGACCGACAAAATGAAAAAAATAAAAAATGAGAGAGGTTGTTTCGCTAAGATTTTCTATCTATGTTTATGCGATCCTAGATTATATATTGAAAAAACATATACTTAAAAATTAGAGCTCTAGCCATTCAATCTAAAGAAAAAATGAAAACTTACATAGAAAAATGCACGAAGCTATTTTGGTATCCTCTTAACTTGATAAAATTCGCTATTATGCAATAACTGATTGCATAGTGGCGAATTTTATCAGGTTTGGTAGTCTTATTGTTAATTTAATGATGCCATTATGGTTAATAAACAGTTTTTACAAGAAGGTTCTGAAAACATTGCCGATACTTAATATGTGTGCATCAATTCAATCTGACTACTGCAAGTTAATGAAAATCACTTTCAAAGCTTTCGTTACATTGATAGATACATTCCAAACTAATATAAGCTTGTTAATAATTACAAAAAGGTAAACAAGAGATGTCATGAATAAAATAAAATAAATAAAAATTCATGGACATTTCACCCAACGTCGTCTAGTCCCAAGCTAAGCTTATATGCTTGTGTTATGGGTACCAGAATACGGATATAATACATATACTACTTTTCTTTTGTAAATACATACTCATAATACATAGAAACACCCAGACGCAGTACAAACATTTGTATGACAATTAGAAATCACACAAATAATTGTCCCGAGCGGGAATCGAACTCGCGACCTCTTGATCGGCAGTCCGTTACATAAACCACTCAACCGCGAGGCCCGTCAAAATAAAGAATTGGAAATACATAATATGTTAAACATTTTTATATACCTACCGTCATTAACGATGCCAGAGATGAGATTACGTAACGACGAGTGCAGTTCATCTGGTAACTTAGAATCTGTATATTTCAAAGCTGTAACAAAATAAATAAATTATTATTACACAAACGCACAGTAGTAATAATTTGCATGTTATCGTTAAGAGGGGACGATACCAAATTATGCTCCATACAAAAATATGGGAATAGCTGTCCCCTTTTTTCTTTGCGAAAGTTAAACCTATTTTGATTTTTTTACGCTATATTATAGATGAAGAGTATATCTATGCTTCTATCATTTTCTTTTTTTCAAAACACAATAACTAAAAGAAATATGACCATCCGAAAATCCCGGTTTTTTCGGTATTTTTTTAGATAAATTTTCAGCGTCATCACACATATTTGGTAAGATTTTCCCAAAAAAGAAAGTGATAGAAGCATAGATATACTCTTCATCTATATTATAACGTAAAAACAATTAAAATCGGTTTAACTTTCGCGAAGAAAAAAGGGGAGTACGAAACGTCATTTTTTCAAAGAATTTGTAGGTAAAATCTGCTTCAGCTATATTTGTCCCTTTCATCACGGTGCTCGGGAATAGGGATATCAATACCTAAGGCAAATACCTAAATTAGGACGTACAGTACCCTCTTAATCGTTTATGTTATTTGAAATTATTATTTTATTTTATTTGAAAATACTATTTTATCTTTTTTTAAAAATTAATCGTAATTAAATTTAGAAGGTTTATTTTCGAGTTTTGCCTGCCACTACCTGTGTACAATATAACTGAACTGGCTTTTACAGCACCCTGGGGAGGAAAAAGGGAAATCATTTTTAGTATTTTATTTTTATCTTAAACTAGCTGACCCAGCAAAATGTTTTGCCATACAAATATCAGGGGTAAACAAATAATTTGCAATAAAATAATATTGCGACTATAAATTGAAATGTAAGCTATCCTATCTCTCAAGTTGGACCATACTGCTCACGGTGTGCCAATTTAATTTAAAATCGGTTAAGTAGTTTAGGAATCCATCGCGGACAAACATCGTGACAGGAGATTTATATTATATATAAAGATAAAGATAGAAAAATCAATTGCTGTTCGTTAGTCTCGCTAAAACTCGAGACGCGCTCGGCTGATTTTAGTAAATTTTGTTTTTTAATAAAGTTGAAATATTAATGAAAATCCAGAGAAGGTTTAAGCAGTGACAAAATATATGGGGAAGGGAATGGGATGTGTGGATCAGGTCTTCTCCCTAAGGTCTATAGCCGAAAAACACCTGGCTAAACACAAGAAAGTCTACTGCGCTTTCATAGACTTGGAGAAGGCCTATGATAGCGTGTGTGGAGGGACGAATTGTGGTCGACACTATCTATGTATAGAGTTGACAGGCGCTTGGTGCAGGCACTGAAATCTCTTTATAGGGATTCCAGAGCCTGTGTCAGGATAAATGGGGCATACACTGACTGGTTTAGTATCTCTAAGGGTGTGAGACAGGGATGTGTAGCGTCACCATGGCTGTTTAATCTATACATGGATAGTTGTCTGGTAGATTTGAGAGAGAGTGATGATGGATTGGTTATGGGTGAGCTACCTATCAAGTGTCTTCTTTACGCGGATGATCAAGTTCTACTTGCACCATCTGCGGAAGAATTGCAAGATATGGTAACTAGAACGAATAAAGCATTTAGACTAAAAGGAATGAAAGTTAACGTAAACAAGACGAAAGTTATGGTGTTTGAAAAAGAGGAGTGTCTGCGTCTAATATTAAAATAGATGATGAATGTGTGGAACAGGTACAAGAATTTGTTTATTTGGGAAGTGTTTTTACAAGAGATGGTAAGGTTGATGCTGATGTGGAAAGAAGGGTGTTAGCGGGAAATAAGCTGAATGGTGCCTTGCATGCTATTGTGGCTAACCCCAGCGATTACTGAAAAGGCTCGAATGGCGATCCACAATGGCGAGTTGTTACCTACGCCTACGCTTATGTATGGAAGCGAATGTTGGGTGTGGCAGGAGAAGCACAAAAGTAGAATAAATGCTGTAGAGATGCGCTCTTTGAGAAGTATGTGTGGTGTGACTGAAAGAGAGATTAAGAAATGAAGTTATAAGAGAACGTTGCGGTCTGAAAGAGGATGTAGTGACTAAGGTGGAGAAAAGTATGCTTAGGTGGTTTGGTCATGTGGAGAGGATGGATGAGAGACGCTTAACGAAAGGCATATACACGGCGAAAGTAAGTGGAAATGCTGGGAGAGGACGCCCGAGAAAAATATACTCCGATGTCATCGCCGGGATACTCCAAAAGGGGCAAATGCGTAGCACTTACAACCGTCGGGCATGTATGACCAGATGTAAGAGTGTGGATGAAGCCAAGGAAGTATGCTTCGATCGTAGCAGATGGCGCTCTATAGTCTCTGCCTACCCCCATGGGAAAAAGGCGTGATGTTATGATGATGATGAAAATATATGGGGATCTAAATTTCATGCGTACAGAGTAGCGGGCATCAGGTAGTTATATCATACAAACCTTTTATATCGCTCTTAGCAGCATTATACCTTAACTGTAGTGCACTTAATTCTTTTATAACTTCAAGCTCCTCATTTTGTCTTAAAAATACACCTTTTGGTCGTAGTCCCAACACATCTACGGTGGAGGTACCTGTTGATGTTACATAGATATTAGTATACTGCCACTTGTATCCAATGATGGATTGGATGCAAGCGTATTGTTGAGGCGTATGTCCAACAGTAGAAGAAGAAAGGCTGATGGATGGATGGATTAGTATACTTGCTTAAACACGCGACGGGAGTTATGGTCTAGTGGTTCATATAACGGACTGCCTTTTATGAGGTTGCGGGTTCTATTCCCAACACGGAACAAGAATTAAAATTGTTACACAAAATTTTTTACTGCGTCTGAGTGTTTAATTTATTTATTTATTTTGGAAAGCAAGCAGCTTATACAATAAAATATAGCTAGATTACAATATTATCTAAATAAGCCTTTTGAAACTTCCACAGATAGACATAGGAAAGCAACTCAAACAATATAAATTATACATATAAAAGATGTAGTGATTAGTAAAGTCCACACAGATAACACAGTTCTTCCGTTAGAGAAAACAATAGGTTTACAAACAAAACAGAGAAGCACAGATATACATTTACAGAAAAAAAAGAAATACTTATGAGGATACCAAAATAGCTTCGTGCATTTTTCTACGTACGAAGTTTTCATTGTTTTTTTTAGATTGAATGGCTAGAGCTCTAATCTTTAAGTACTTATATGTTTTTTCAATATATGATCTAGGATCGCATAAACTCAGAATCGCGATTGAAAAAAGTTTTCTCGATAGAAAATCTTAGCGAAACAACCTCTCTTATTTTTTATTTTTTTCATTTGTCGGTCTATTATCGCGTATTAACTAATGAAATAACTTTAAAAACATAGATAACTATTATATATAGAAACACGTAAATCAGAATTAAAATATATTTAGTAGATTTTGAGTAAACAAAAAAATATCCCTAATTCTTCATTTTCTATATCTACTAGCTGTGTTAATATGTACGTGTCGACGATAATATTGATGTAGGCCCTTAAAGATAAAAACAGGAATACAGAGCTCTGCACACAGAATCAAACGTCAAAAAACGAATTAATTAATTTGTATTAAAGTATGTGGAGGTTTGTATAGAGGTAATGAGGTGAACGTGCGTGTTGTAATATTATTATAACTCCACATGATATTCGTAAGACGTTTATTCTCGACCAAGACCAAACTATGACTAACTTATTACTAATCTTACGTTCTACAAGAAAAGTAGCGATCCCGTTTTGTTTAAAGGACGCGCTACTTGAGGTTGTCAAACACATGTCCATAGCAGCAATAAATTCGTAACTAATATTGATAAAAGTGTGAGAACAAAATGTTAGACAAAAAACTAAATTTAAAATTGGTCCTCAAGTGGCTATGCATAAACTAGGGTAATAATGTTACAAATTTATTGCAGCTCTTAAGATATTGGAGTGTGGCTACAAGTATATATTTACAAAAGAAAAGTAGTTAATATATTATATCCGTCATCCGTATTCTGACCATAAAACAATCATAATAAGTTTAGCTTAGGACCAGAGGACGTTGTGTGAGATGTCCATGAATATAAATTCTTTTCGCGTTTAAATTACCGCCCCGCCCCGTCGGCTTTTCCGAACATGAATACATTCGGCTTTAAAGCCGACGTATGACAAAACAAAAGTAGTATTATGTATTCTATCAGTATTCTAGTACCCATAACACAAATGACCCCATGGATTACTGTACCTAAACATAAAAAAACATCTTACCTTCAAGATATTTTCTGTAAGGACCTTCCATAGCTCTCTCTCTAGCTGCTGCATGGTATCTTGTATGTTCTACTAGTAATTTACCAAGTACATACAACACATCCGTACGTTTCTCTCTCCGAGCTACTTGTTCTATCCTTTCAATAAGTGGCACATCTTCAGCAACAAGACGCATGAATGCGAAGTTTGTAAACGGCTGGGTTGTTACTAACGCATATACTAAAAATAATCCAGTTACTGTTTCCTATTGACAAAATAAAAACAAATCTGAAGTGTTTTTTGTTTGAATGCTCTAATTTTAGGAACTTGAATTGAAAAATTATTTTTGTGTTGGATTATCCAGGACGGCCATTTATCAAGGATGGTCATAGGCCACATAACATCACGCTGTGACCAATAGGAGCGAAGCATTAGTGAAAATTGTTGCAAAAGCGGTTAAAATTTTCTTAACTCCACACATACAAAGTTTCAGTCAGGGATTCATGTATGAAGCTTTAGTTAGAGCCAGTGGCGGATTTACCCTAAAGCCCGGTAGGCCCAGGCCTAGGGCGGCCCCAACGAAGTAATTTCATTATGTAGTATATATGGTGGGTGCTGAGAAAGGGGCGGCTGATAGCTTGGGGCCTAGGGCGGCCGAGACTGCAAATCAACCACTGGTTAGAGCATTAATCCAACATACCCATACAGGCGATATAAAAACGAATACTCGTCCCCACCATATTCATGTCCTCATCCCGTAATTTGGGGAGGGGATTTGACATAAAGATATGCCCATTGTGTGCCAACACGCCTGATCAGCGCGACACAGTCCATAATTACTCCCGAAGTGAAGGAGGCTTGCGCCTCGGTAATGGGCTGGAGAGAGAGATTAGGCTTGTTGAAAAAATACCGATACATCGATATTATTTTTTAGATATATATCGGTGATATTTAATTTTTCCGATATATCGATATAAAATTTCAAGTATCGAAATAGCATAAAAATCGATATTTCTTTCAGACCGAAAACCAAGTAGGTACCTACTTTCTATATAGGTATTAATATTTTTTTTCGACAAATTACTTTTTGTCTTTTGTTTTGTTTTTTGGTTGAGTCTCCATTTGATGCTTCTTAATTTGATGTCGAAACCTTTTGGGTCCTATTCGCACTTAGCCAGTTTTTTAATTTTGCCAATATATCGATATTTTTCAAATAAAATATCGAAGCCGATATTGATATTTTTATAAATATCGATACATCGATATTTTTTTTCGTTTCCGACATCCCTAAGAGAGATACGCCCTATGAGTGCGAATTCAACTCGTACTTGATTAGTTTTAAAATATAATTATACACACGCGCCGTGCTGCTTCTTCACGAATACTTCGCCTGATGCAAACAGATTTTTAGTCTAGCTCAAATATCCACTGGATATAAAATATAGCTGCAACTTACCTCAAAATTACTAGTATTAGCAAGCATGTAGTATTTGGCTATATTTATCACTTCTTCTGTCAATTCTGCTATCTCCGCGCCTGACTGTCTATCACTGTTACAAAAATCATTACATTATTGAATTGTTTTAAACTTTGTCTATCAATGTTATCAAAATAATGAAACAGGCAGACAATATAAAAGTTGGGAGGATGAAATTAGCTTCCGTGGGATGCAATTGGAGAAGGGTTGCACGAGAGAGAGTCCAATGGAAGCCATTAGAGGCCTTTGCCAAGAAGCACACGGAGCTACATGACATACACCAAATAACAGAAGTGTGGAAGTGATTTTCATTCACTTGCAATAGTCAAATTGATCTGTTGCACACATATTAAAGACTGACTAACTGAAGATGACAACTGTGTTACAAAAAAATATCTAGATGTTTAAGAAAATAAGCAACATCAATGTTTGTTAATATTAAAAAAAAGTTTGTAAAAAAACGAAAAAAAATATTGATTTAGTAAAAAAAAAATATGGCTATATGAAGTTTGCCAAGTCCTCTAGTTAAATAAAAACTTACTGAAATATACAAGACATCTGCATCCTTCTGTATACATTACAGAAGACCCTGAATGTGACTGGAGTCTCTTGTAGACATTGGTGTATTAGTTCATCACAGTCATCGGCGAAACCATCTGCTATAAATGACTGTACGGCACTTGTTAAGGCTGGAATTTGTTATTAGTTATGTATTTAAGAATTTATAACTCCGGCCTCACGGTCTGCTAAACATTATAACTTCCTCCTTTTTATGCAGTTGGTTAAAAAGAACATGCAGAGGAAATTTTAAATGTTACTTGATTAAGAAAACAGTTCTGAAACAAGTTGAAATAGCGTTTAAATAAGCCAATAATTAAGAATATTTACCTGTCATCTTCAATGCTGTAAAGAGCGCGTTTTATAATTATAAAAGTAATTATTGTTAGACAGTGATCAATTTATTTAGTCTTTTTTAATATAAACAAGAGTTGTTATAGTGCAAGCGTTTTAAGGGCACATATTTTCAGCTTGAATTTTTCATATATACTTTAATTTTAAACGGTATTGTCAAAGAAACAATTAAATAAAAAGATTTTTAAAACACCACTTTTTACCATCATTTCGTAAACAATTACTACAGATTAATGTTGTTTTTCTGAGCATAGATGTCACAGACTAATATTACAGAATTGAGTTGCCAAATTTTCCTTACCGAGCATTCACGGTGAACCGGCACATTCATCAGTCACTGATAAGTGATAAAGTAATATCCTAAAGTTTTAACAGAGGCGGGCGGAGCTTACGTCATGAATCATGAAGGAAACATCACCATTATAAACTTGTTATATATATTTAATTAAACAATTATAATTTAAAGGTTGAGAATTCATTACCGATACATATTTTCGAAACATTTGATTGTAGTTACTACCTCAAATTCTAAGACAGCTACCGTTTTTAGTTACCAGAGGGACATAGACAGAACCAAAGGCGTGTTTACCCTAGGGCCAAAGGGGCCATAACCCAGGGCGCCAGCCTTCAAGTTAAAAATTTAGATGTCTATTAATTTATAGGGTGGCTAATTAAATTGGCCCGGACGTCGAATCAAATGGCACGGGGCGCTAATTTTCAAAATACGCCTCGGGACAGAACACGAAGGCCTACCTGCATCTCTCTTTTGAAACTTTCCCCGCCTAGCCCAGTGACTCCCTTGATCAGTATTTACAACCTGGCGCAGAAGACAGAGGTGACAATTTTCTTTGGCCCAACGGTCATGTCTCTAACCATGACAGAGTTAAAAATTGTAGCATTAAAATACCGTAGGTAAATATTAAATTATTTAGGCATGTAATCCATAACATAACAGGCAGAATAAAACACTGTTAATGCTTACAATTATTTAATGATTTGTCGATTTGGTAAGTTGAAACTATCGCATCAAGTTATTTATATGGCAACTTTGTAACCATTTATTGCGATGCATTATTATTGTGTTACCACTACTAAAAACTAAATTATTGCATTTAAACAGGCTGCTTCTCGACCAGTTTGTACCAGTGTCCACACTCGCAGCGGCGGGGATGTCCCTGGAATCAAATAAACAAATATACTTGTCGATCACAAAAGTTCTGTCAGGACCACAGATTTACAGATGTCTATGGCTACATCACTCAGCCCGCTTATGCCTATTTAGATATCTATGTGTGCGTGAAGTGCGTGGTATAATGGTATAATGCCATGGTTGACGACGAGCCTCGTGGTTGAGTGGTTCATGTAACTGACTGCCGATCAAGAGGTCGCGGGTTCGATTCCCGCTCGGGACAATCACACAAACATTTGTATGATTTAGAAAAATCACTCAATCATCATCAATCAATCATTGCCTGGGTGTTTCTATGTATTATAAGTATGTATTTACAAAAGAAAAGTAGTATTTATTATGTAGTATACCCGCACCCATAACACAAGCATATAAGCATATAGCTTGGGACCAGAGGACGTTGTGTAAAATGTCCATGAATACTTATTTATTTATGGACTGCCAGTCACGAGGTCGCGGTTTCGATCCCGTCACAGTAAATTATTTGTGATATGTTTATAAATGCTATGCAAATGTCTCGTCACCATTTCCATTCCAGGGTTCTGTAATGGAGGGGGGAGGAGGGAAGTTCGAGAAAGGAACGAGAGCGAGAAACTATATACATCATATTAAATGTTTTGTTACCTTATGAATCCAAAGCCACGTGACAGCAGTGCTGTGCTCCTCACCTATATACAAAAGAGAAATAATTATATTAGCTAACTAGCTTTGTGGTGTATAAATAACCTAAAGCATTAATCCAAAGAGTTAATATAATAATGCGACCCCCGCTGAAAAATGGTACGAGAACAATGATCATACTCGTTGTGTACGGACACCGTCGTCTAAAGAAACTACTGTAGAGCTTGTGTGCGATACCTCAGCACGAGTCTGCACCGACCCCATAGCAGTATATTTGTCATAGAAAACATGTAGCTGCTGCTTTTGTTTACTTTACTTATCTTATAAATAAAAATCAATTGCTGTTCGTTAGTCTCGCTAAAACTCGAGAACGGCTGGGCCGATTTTGGTGATTTTGGTATTGAAATAATCGTGAAAGTCTAGGGAAGGTTTAAACGATGACAAAACATATGGGGATCCAAAATTCCACGCGTACGGAGTAGCGGGCATCAGCTAGTCTTATATATAAAAATCAATTGCTGTTCGTTAGTCTCGCTAAAACTCGAGAACGGCTGGGCCGATTTTGATGATTTTGGTCTTGAAATATTCGTGAAAGTCCAGGGAAGGTTTAAACGGTGATAAAATATATAGGCATCTAAAATTCCACGCGTACGGAGTAGCGGGCATCAGCTAGTTATAAATAAATAAACTTTTATTTCGGACAATAAAGATCCATATAACAATATTTATTAAATTTCAATCACAATTTGTGTTAGTAAATGTGTTAGTATAACATGTATTATCTTATTGCATAATGTTAGTAGTGGTTAGTGTTATTAAAATTAATGTTTTTAAAATCGGAGAATTAAAACTACATGCTACGGTGTTTAGGATGCTGTTGCGACTGTCTGTATTGACATATTTATATTGACTGTGATATAAAGAACAATGCCGTTATTTTTTGACTCCATACGCGTCAAATTTAGAATTTTTTTCCCATTTTTGCAATATTTTTCACTATTGATTTGGCTCCTATTGGTCACAGCGTGATGCTATATAGCCTTCCCCTATAAATGGACTAACCAATAAAAAAAGAATTTTTCAGATTAGCGCGTTTAAACAAACAAACAAACAAACTTTTCCACTTTATAATATTAGTACAGATAGATAGCTAGTCAGTAATAAGGTAAAGTAAGGATTTAATTAACAGGAAAACTATAATTATTAGCTCCAGTTGTTATCTAATAAATAAATAAATATTAATGGACACTTCACACAACGTCCTCTGGTCCCAAAGTAAGCTATATTTCTATGCTTGTGTTATGTGTACCAGAATACGGATAGAATACATAAACTACTTTTCTTTTGTAAATACATACATATAATACATAGTAAACACCCAGACGACGAACAAACATTTGTATGAAATTTATAAAGATCACACAAATGATTGTCCCGAGCGGGAATCGAACCCGCGACCTCGTGAACGGCGGTCCGTTATATGAACCACTCCACCACGAGGCCTGTCGCTAATATTATAAAGCTGAAGAGTTTGTTTGTTTGAATGCTAATCTCAGAAACTACTGGTCCGATTCCGAAGGCTATATAAGGATATATAACATATTGCTGCGACTAATAAGAGCGAAGCAGTAGTGAAAAATTAAAGTAATTTATTAATGTTATATAATATAAATTAATGTAATGTAATTAAAATATTTATTAATTTGATTTATTAAGTAGTGAAAAATGTTTTAAAAACGGGGAACATTTTCTTAATTCCACGCGTATGAAGTCGCCGGCAATAGCTAGCCTGGCACTAGAGATTACTAATAGATACAGCAATACGAGATTCTTGTGAACGACTAAGGGCAACGTATTGAGTCATGCCTACAGCAATTTTTCATGGACCAAACCTATACATATAGTAGCACTATATTTTAAGGAAAAATTCGAAAATTTGGAATTTGTTGTAGTATACAATGAAATATTGTTTATACCAAAAGCAACTTATTAAAGTAGCTTGCTTAATTGGTGTAGTGATTTAAGTTTAATTAGCTTATTGTTATGTTGTTGAACATGTTTTTCTGTATGGTATTCTGTGCTAGTGGGAATGAAACTATGTGTACGAGAATATCTACCTTAGAGGCTTATGGCCTTATTCATAATGACTTATCAGAGGTTTAAAAGTTCGCTAAAATAGTCAAAATTTGTTATTCTTTAGTCTTTTTCAAAGTCAAAGTCAAAGTCAAAGTCAAAATATTTTATTTCAAGTTGGCATGTTTTACAAGCTCTTTTGAAACGTCAGAAACTAGGTGTCTGTTCCAAACGCGGATCCTATGGAGAAGAACAGACAAGAAACTCCATGGATTTTTTTTTTCCATTTCCTTTCATTTTTTTTTTTCAACAATATTATACATAATTGTATCAGGGGTGTGAGAATGATGCCGATCAGTACTATCACGACTAACTAAAACTAACTTTTTTTAAAACTAAAACTAACTTAATAATAAAATAGCCTTGTTGGAGCAAATCGACCAGTCCCAGCAGAAGGCACCCGTTCACGAGTATAACGCACACATCAGCCCCGCACAGCTCGACCATTTTGTAGGGAACCGTGCGACCCGACGTGCAACGCTACCAACTTCGAGACATTTGAGTGAGCATGACGAAGTCGCTCCGTTGGACAGTACACAAAGCAAATAAAAAGCAATTAGAAATATACAAAGGAAATATACTAGGTTCGGCATAATGCTCACACCTTTACAGTCTCATGAATAAGTAATTACAATGTAGATATATATAAACATATAGTTTCTGACAACATACACAATCATTTAATTTGAAATCATAAATCAATACGATAATAGATAATTAACAGAAGTTATCATATCTGACGTCAACAAAGCGAGAAAATACTAATACCTACAATTAAGCAGACAGTATTTTTCGTATTAATAAGAATATTACCTACTTATTTCATTGCCAGAGGGCCGCTACGAAGTGAAGACCAAGCGTGTTTATCTTCCATATAATGTTTGGTACTATAGTATGCTTTAGAAATCAGTGTGTTCTTAACAACCTGTTTGAATTTATTGTCTGGTAATTCAGTGACATTGGGTGGAATTTTGTTATAGAACCTAATACTGTTAATACGTTTTACGATAAAACGTTTATCATCTCTCCGATAAAATCTCCGTTTAAACCACCGATAAGTCATTATGAATAAGACCATTAGAGTATTAAATCAACAGCTGTTACACACGCTGGTTTCTTTGACAAATATACTGCCACGTCGGTGGGGTGTCGAGGTAACGATCACTATAATGTGATTTCATTAGCCGTTACGCACGCCCCGCCCATAATCGCATCATGCACAATTGCACACTAAAAGACAAGTGTCCATACGCAATGAGTATGAACATTGCTCAAATACCGTTTTTTTATCGAGGATCGCCTTATATTATCAGGTCACTAATGCTCTAAGTAGTTTTCAGTTTGAATAATGAGGTCACTTACATATGCAACCAACAATACGGGCGTCAAAGCAAGATGGGACGAGGGTTGGGTTGTCGCGTGTGCCTGCGGCCTTCTTCAGCACCTTCATGTTGAAAGGATCATCATTACCAGCTTGCATGGCCAGCAACTCTTTACGTTCCAGACCGGTAGCGTGTTCCAATGGATCGGGCATCACTGGACAAAATTATTGAAGTGTTGTCGTCTATATATTTATATAATAATATAACAACAGTATTATATTTATTGATTTAACAATAGCAACATTTTGCTGTCAAAAGAGAATTGGATGAAGAAAGAAAACAAAAAAAAAAGAAAAATATTAAGAGCATAATTTTATTACTAGAGTCTATATGATATTCATTTCTTTATGTTTACTTATTATAAAACAAAGTAGTTATTTTTGTATGTATCTATGTGAGCTTTTATCTTCAAAACCCTACAATGGATTTTGGTGCCAAAAAAGGTAATAATTGGTCAAGAGCAAGTCGGACTTGCTCACGAAGGGTTCCGTACCATTATCTATGCAACATAAGGCAACGTTATTAGTATCGAGCAAGAAACGGTAAAAAAATCATGTTTGTTGTATGGGAGCCCCCTTAAATATTTATTTTATTTTATTTTTAGTAATTGTTGTTATGGCGGCAATAGAAATACATCATCTGTGAAAATTTCAACTGTCTAGCTATCACCGTTCTTGAGATACAGCCTGGTGACAGACGGACGGACGGACAGCGAAGTCTCAGTAATAGGGTCCCGTCTTTACCCTTTCGGTACGGAACCCTAAAAACTGTCTTAATTTCACATGTACTCATGGAGAATCGCGTCACTTTGTATACAAATATCAATAGACATAATTAGTAAAATTTCATTTTAGGGAAGTTAAACTTATATAATATATTAAAATTAATGACATAAAAACATAATTGAATGAATTCTTTCATACAAAAATGATGCCATATATTTATGCTATGGTTTTATAAACAAACTAGCTGTTGCCCTCGACTCCGTCTGCGTAAAATTTAGGAAATTTTCCCCGTTTTTACAACAGTTTTAACTACTGCTTGAGTGAGAGTATTATAAACGTAAGAGTAAACAAATATAATCAGAATGCTCCGAACTGCTAAGCTATCAGGAGTTACACATGTTATTGTGAGTGTGTGAGACAATTTTATGTAGAATATTTCTGTCATACATGATTTCTATGTAACTTTAACCATTAAGGCTGCACACGCGACGGAAGCTTAAAAAATGGAGTAACTTCTCCCGTTTTCCCAACATTTCCCTTCACTACTCTGCTCCTATTGATTGTAGCGTGATGAAAAGTATACTATAAGTGCCCAGGAGTATGAAGAATAATTGTACCAAGTTTCGTTAAAATCCGTCGAGTAGTTTTTGTTTCTATAAGGAACATACAGACGGACAGACAGACAAACAAAAATTTTACTGATTGCATTTTTGGCATCAGTATCGATCACTAATCACCCCCTGATAGTTATTTTGAAAATATATTTCATGTACAGAATTGACCTCTACAGATTTATTATAAGTATAGATGTAAATTTATGCAAAACAAAGTCGACAATTTAGAAAAAAATAGTTAATCTAATTGAAATAGAAAAAAAACGTAAATAAATAATAATGGTTTCTTAAATTAACACTAAAAACAATGTAATTAGTACTTCATCTAAACTATGAAAATAGATAACTACAGATATGATAACAAATATAACCTATAAATTTTGTGAAAAAGGAAAAAATACTTTAGTTAAATATACAGCCCAATAATAGTTATTTCATGTAAAGGTAAGAATTATTAAAAAATATGTAAAATACTTAATAAATATTGAAAATAATCAATAAAACGTGTGTTTTGGCTGTCATATGACAAGCCGAGATCGCAGGGCGTAACTCTGCGCAGTAATACTAGAAATCGTATTATACAATACTGCATATGTTTTAAAGCTTTTTTTCAATGATTTATAAATGTTATTTGATTAAACATAAAAGAAAATGCAAAATAAGGTTTTTTCGATTTTTGACATTACGTAACTAAAGTGACAGAGTATCTAAAAAATATCCTTGTAGGACTTTTTCTTACTTCTATCGGTGTATCCCCTCCTGGCAGTGGAAAACAAAACACTCTTAAATGCATTTCCTCTAACAATTTGCCTGCAAAGCGATGCCATTTTCACAAATTCTTTCACTAGACCGCTTCTCACGAATGCAAGTGAAACAATTTTTTTTTTTAATTTTGACGAACGGAATATAGAGTAGGCAATGAAATGACAGACAGTAGGTTTTTGCGTTAACCAAGAGCTCAAAAAATAATCAACTCATTCGATTATTGGTTACAGGAGTTTTATATCGATAAATGACTCGGTTCAAATTGCCATGGGATTGCGGAACTTGAGTTTAGATTATTATTATTTTAATATTATATTGTAGAATGGATTAAAGAGATGTGGAATAAGGAAAGTTTACCAGATATACAACGCAAAACGTAATGTGAGCAATAAGACTTATCCTAAATTTAGAACGCATTTCAATAACCGTAGTCATAAAGGAAATTGGCACATTCATAATTTTTAAACATTTATTTTGAACAACATCTTAAAACTAAAAAACAAAATATTTAACTGACGGGCTTCGTGGTCTAGTGGTTCATGTAGTGGACTGCAGATCACGAGGTCGCGGGTTCAATTCCCGCTCGGGACAATCATTTGTGTGATGTTTATAAATGTCATACAAATGTTTGTTCTACGTCTGCGTGTTTCTATGTATAATAAGTATGTATATACAAAAGAAAAGTAGTATATGTAGTATATCCGTATTCTGGTACCCATAACACAAGTATAATAAGCTTATTTATGAAAAACGTCTTCCACTTAATGGTTGCAAATTCTTTTAATGGCTAAAAGAATTTGCAACCATTAACTGGAAGACTTTTTACATAGAAGTACTTTTAAAAAATATGTTTGTAATCATCGATCAAGTATAAATCATCTTTGATGTAACGAACCGGCAGAACGAAAAGCATGTCCAAATATTAATTATATTATTATAATATTATATGTATATATTTGCCCCTACTTCCTCTAGTTTACAGTTTTGTATCTTGTTTAGATAATAACGAAAGGTATTTCTACATTAATTTATTATTTTGAAATGGACTTGCTATGCTTTTACTTGCTATGACTTTACGAAAGGTATTTTCAAAATACATACTTATTTTTTACAGACGCTTTTTTTCTTTCATCAATATTGCGTAGGTACCTTAAAACTATGTATAAGAAAAACTACTGAAAATTTTAATGGTATCCCAAATATCTAACAAAACCTCTGCACACAGTTACTTTGTCGTTGCTGTAGGCCAATTGAAGGTTGTAAAAGTTGCTGATTTTGTAGTGAGATATGTGCATGAACTATGTAAATGAACTATGTACATATTGTACATGTTATGCACAATACATGATGCAATAGGCCAATGAAACAAGATCCAAAGTTTATAAATTCTGGTAGAGGTTTTTCCGGAATTTGTTCACAAATGTAACTTCACCACCAGTAGTGCTCTCCAGAAACTGCAAAAAAGGTGAAATATTAAAAGTAACTACTATGCGTATAATTTACTTTGATGTGATCAAAAAATACTTACTGATAACATAAATTTCATTTTTCGACAGATTCTATTAATTTTATTAGCACACAGTACTAATGACGATGCTACATTTGGCCGAAATCAATTTCTAGTTCGACCACTTCTCTGAATAAAGCATCCTTTGAATGAATTTAGTCTTACGTCTATTTCACCTTCCTCAAGCTGAAAGTCAGAAGTATATGTTAGAAGCTTATAACTATTTTTTATTTTTTTAAAGGCATTTCACACAACATCCTCTAGTCCCAAGCTAAGATTAGGTATATGCTTGTTGTATGGGTTCCAGAATACGGATATTCTACATAAACTACTTTTCTATTGTAAATATATACCTAGCTATAATACATGGAGACAGCTAGACATGAATCACTAGACCGATTACAGAATCAAAGACCTGTCACGTTCGCCACGAATTTCTGTGTTTATACGTAAAAGAATCTCTGTCTTTCTAGCCCAATACGATGTACGGTGGTGATACTCGTGTTCTTAATCCTTCACCACACGAATGGATTGTAATTTACCTACTATAGTTTTTTACTAACCTTTTAATTAAATTTGGAATTATGATTTAATAATGATCATTAATTATACCTTTGTTCTTATTTCAAGTTAGACTTATTTCTTTTGTTTACAGAATATCACTTATCTTAGTTAAGGAAACATAAATTTATAATTTTTTTTTTACCGGATCAGCTTGGTAGAGTTCTCGATAACATGACGGCGAAACACACTCTCGTATACAACGAGTCTTATGTAATCCTGTTAATTGACTGCAAGCTCCACTTTGTTCACATGCTGTCTCAAATTCTCTGAATGTCATTTCCTAGAAAAATATGTTACAATTATCGGGCTCATTTCAAATATTATTAATTCAATTCTATGAGTATATTTTACAGAAATAAATCAGTCTGGCACAGTGACACTAAAGTCTGTATCGCAAAAGAACCAAAGGTGTAGTGTGAAATATCCGTAAAGTTTATTTATTATTAATTACTTACGTTTTTGGGAGAATCTTTGTATTGATATTCTTTGAATGTATAAGCTACTGGTGTCTGATTAGCTTTAGATATTTGTAAACTATATATAGCCAAAATAACGAGAGATTCAACTGTAAAATGCATTATGATAACGAGTACAATTTATTTTAATTTATTAAAATGTATGCACGACCTTATCAAGATAAACAAACAAATTAATGATACATCGTAAAGACTCGCACATTTAATCAATAATTTAATGTTACCAAGTGACAAAATTGTAGCAATGTTTATTATATGTATTTCTTACTACATATTAGTATGGTTTAAAAGTCACTGGCAGTCATATCAGTTATTAAAGCTGTTACCTTTTGATTTTAGAACAGTAAATCTTTTTGGCTTTTGATTTTTAAATTGATAAAAATATTATTTTATTATACAACTAAAGCTTAACATTTCATTTTCATATCAGCCATTCTATACATCCCAGTTATTGAGAATGACATAAAAGTCAATTTTTATTCAACCTAATAGCGGAAAAAGACTTGTAAAATGTGATGCCAAACTAAATGGATTTGGTATTCTGATTCGATTTTAAATGCTGAATGTCAAGCACATCACTAGGCTGTTAGCGGCTCTACAGATTTTTCTAGTCTGTGGTTCTGTTCGAGATAATGATGGCACTATAATATTTTCCCAAGATTTTGGGAAAAACTAAACTTATTTAGAAGTTTTTCAGGATTTTGTTTTAAATTCTTTTATGATATTACTTTTAAAATCTTACTTTAGGTGTTTAACACTGTGTGAGTATTTAAATACATATATATTTATTCTTTGTTTTTAATTGAAATTAACCTTTAACATGTATTTTTTTAGAGATCCTATCAACTTTAATTCAATTTATTGGTTGGTTTTATTGTTCAGCTATTATTATTTATGTTAATATTTATTTATTTTAAACGTACTGACGTACTTACGTACGTACTTGACGACTTATTTTGTAAATATATGCACAGAATGACATAACTCAGTATTTAGGCTATAATTTTTAAAGATAGCTAATGGCCGAATCTGGGTGTCTTTCATCATTCTGTGCACATTTTTATGAAATATTATTATTTATCTAAATTTCGGAATTACACTGTGTATAATAGTACAAGCAATGGACTTAATTGTGGCCAGAGGACATGCTATTAAAAAATCAACAAAATATTTTGTGTAAGGGAAGCAAACTTGTTATGGTAACACTGGCTTCAGCCCTCTGTTCTCCGTTCCTCACCTCATGCCTCATCTAATCCAAAGAATATACTACTCTCTAACGATCAAATCTAATCTGTCAAACGAATTATGACCGATGACGATATTTGTTTTGCTGTGACTGTATTTATGTGATTTCGAAGGATTCTTATTTGAATTTGTTTTATTTTATTTTACTGTGTCTTAAATTAAAATAAAATACACAATATTCCGTTTACAAAACCGTTTTATTTCGCTGCATCCACTGCAAACAATAACTTCAAAAGGTTATGGGCCCAGCCAGCAGCCCGCAGCGAAATAAAGGAATTATCGTGTAGCATAGCAGCTGTGGTAAAACGGCGGTGTGGTTCTGCGGTCAAGCAGTGGCGTCGGTACAACAAAATGGACGGCGAGGGCGATATTTTTGGGGCGTCTAACAATCGCCTGTTGTTGGAAAATGCCGGTAATTGGCATACATGGAAATTTCAAGTTAAAGTCATACTGAAGGCGGTAAATGTCTACGAGTTGGTGGATGGCTCATCCAAATGTCCAGAAAATGACGACACAAAGTTAGCCACGTGGAAAAGGCTAGATGCGAAGGCCCAAGGAGTCATCGTGAGCAGGCTAGGTAACACAGCTATGCTGCAGGTGCAAAACTGTGAAACTGCAAAAGCAATATGGGATAAATTAAATGTAATATATGAGCCAAAATCTGATGTGTCACTGCACATACTGCAGCAGCATTTTTTCGAAGAAAAGTATAACAGTTCGGAGGATGTGTCAACATTCATTGCAAAGGTCGAGGCAATTGCAACACAAATTAAACAAGCAAAAGGAGAAATTGCAGAAAATATGATTGTCACAAAAATAATTAGTTCTTTAGGTGATAAATTCAGACACTTTGTCTCCGCATGGGACTCTGTCCCATCTGAAAAACAAAATCTGTCGGAGTTGACAGCAAGGCTCATCATAGAACAACAACGGAATAAATTATACCAAGAAGGTGAAAACAGTAGTTCCACAGCGTTTAAAACGGATTCTAAAAATAGAAAATGCTTTAAATGTGGTAAGGTAGGCCACTACAAAAAAGACTGTAAAGCCAGAAACAACAAAAGTGGCAAAACTGAAAATATTCCATTTTGTAATTATTGTAAAAAACGGGGACACACAAAAGAAAAGTGTTGGTTTAATAAGGACAATAAACAAGAAAAAACAGATATAAAACAAAACGCATTTGTCATGTCAGTGTGTGGACTTACATCAAGAAGTGTAAACAATGAATGGTTCTTAGACAGTGGTGCTTCTGAGCATATGAGCTTTACAATGGACAGCTTCATAAATTATAAAAAGTTGTTAGTGCCAATAGACGTTGTTATTGGGGATGGGACAATAATACAAGCTTTAGGTTATGGTGACATTGACCTTGAGGCATATGATGGTGAAAAATGGATTAAAACATTGATAAACAATGTGTTGTATGTGCCGAGCCTCAAGGCAAACTTATTTTCTATGAGTACTGCACTGGACAAAGGTTACAAGCTGGAGTCAACTGCCACTGAGTGTCAGTTTATCAAAAACAACAGTGTGCATGCTGTAGCCAAGAAACATGGAAAAATGTACAGAATGTTATTCAGACAGCAAGACACTAGTGCCATGGTTGGAAAAGTGATGTCAGATCTGAGGGAATGGCATGCAAAATTAGGTCACCAAGACATAAATCAAGTGAAAAGCATCTTGATAAAACAGGATATAAAGTTTGAAAATAGTGAAGAAGAAACCTGTTTACCATGTTTGAAAGGAAAACAACATAAGTTCCCCTTCCCATCCAGTACCCATAGGGCAACGAAACCAGGAGAGGTTATACATATTGACATTGGAGGTCCAATGGAAGAAACTTCACTAGGAGGGGCTAAGTTCTTTCTACTCATCAAAGACGATTATTCTAAATATAGAAAGGTGTATTTTCTGAAGAATAAAGGACAGTCAATAGAATGTTTAAAACAGTATTTGAAAGAAGTTCAAGTTAACCCCGGTCACATAGTAAAATACATTAGAAGTGATAACGCGAAAGAATTTATTAGTAAAGAAATGGAAAACTTGCTAAAGTCATATGGGATACAACACCAAAGAAGTGTGGCATACACTCCACAACAGAATGGTTGTGTAGAGCGTGAGATGAGGACAGTGGTTGAGTCAGCACGAACAATGCTATTAGAGAGCGGCCTAAATAAGAACTTGTGGGCAGAAGCGATTAATACAGCTGTCTACGTCATAAACAGAACCGGTCCGAGTCGAGTAAAAGACAATACACCATATGAACTTTGGTGGAACAAAGATTTTGATGTCAACAACCTTCAAGTCTTCGGTAGTCAAGTATCAGTACATATTCCTGATCAAAAACGATTGAAGTTTGATAGCAAAGCAGAATTTGGCCATTTCATGGGATATGGAGAAAATACAAAAGGATACAGAATATATTTTCCAGAAAGAAACAAAGTAGAAACCAAGAGAGACGTTGTATTTATAAAGCAGTCTATAGAAAACAAAGAAAGAAACAGAAGACAAGGAAAGGAATATCACGTAGATTTTGACAGTCAAGAAGAGACAGCACAAGTTTCAGAAGAACAAGAAAGCCAGTATGAAGACACAGAGAACCATGAAATAATAGAAAGAGAAAATGAACAGGACTCCATGCACTCCTTTTATGAGCAGTCAATATTAGAAGAAGATATAGAGGAAGATGTAGAAGAAGAACAAGAAAATTCACAGGAAACTCCAGAAACTTCAGGACAGTCCGAAGAGGTAACAGAAAGACCTAGAAGGACGAGAAAACAGCCAAGCTGGTTTAAGGACTATGTACAAGGACAAGAAAACATGTTCCTGAGTTACTGCTGTGATGAACCTATTTCCTACGAAGAAGCTATGAAAAGACCAGATAAAAATAAGTGGGAAGAAGCCATAAACAAGGAGTTGAAGACACTGGAGGAAAATAATACATGGGAGGAGGTGACAGAAGTTCCTGATGGAGAAAACATAGTAAGTAGCAAGTGGGTATTCAAAGTCAAGGAGGCAGAAGGAAAAGCTTTGTATAAGGCTCGCTTAGTAGCCCGAGGATTCCAGCAGAAGAACTGTGATGACCAGACATACTCACCTGTTGCCAAGTTAACTACCTTCAAAGCCATGATGGCTGTAGCTATACAGAAAAGACAACCAGTGTACCAAATGGACGTTACTGGGGCATTTCTTTATGGAGACATCAATGAGACAGTTTTTATGAGATTACCAGGAAATAAGGTATGCAAATTGAATAAGTCAATCTATGGTCTTAAAAAATCTCCTAAATACTGGAATGCAAAGTTTAATAGTTTCATGTCAAATGAAAATTTCTTAAGATCAAAGAATGACCCATGTTTATATTTCAAACATATTGGAAATGATTACATTTATGTGTTATTATTTGTGGATGACTTGTTGTATTTTGGTAGTAATAAAAACCAAGTAAATGACTTTAAAAATTCAATAAGTAAAAACTTTAAAATGAAAGATTTGGGTCTAGCAAGTAATTATTTGGGAATAAATATAAAACAAGATGTTAAAAATTGTGTAACTGTAATTAATCAGAAAGGATATTTATTAAAGTTGTTGGATTTATATCAAATGTCAAATTGTAAAACTGTGTGTACTCCAATAGAACAAAACTTCAATTTTGAATTATTACAGAGAGATATAAGTGAAAGTGTTGAAATAGAAAAAGTCTGTAGAAGTTTAGTAGGTAGTCTTTTGTATGCTACTTGTACTAGACCAGACTTATCTGTAGCAGTAGGATTTCTTAGTAGATATGTGCATTGTGCTAGTGTAGCTTTGTTTAAATGTTTGAAGAGGATATTAAGATACATAAAGGGTACTATTGATTTATCTTTAACATACAAATATGATAATGAAAGCAAAAATGTATGTAAATTGCAAGGTTACAGTGATGCAGACTGGGCCGGTGATGTTGGAGACCGGAAGTCAACCTCAGGTCAAATATTTTATATTTTTAACTGTCCAGTTTCTTGGTACAGTAAGAAACAGTCTTGTGTAACACTGTCATCTTGTGAAGCAGAATATGTAGCTTTGAGTATGAGTATTATGGAAGGTTCTTATTTAAAAAAGCTACTTAGAGATTTTGGATATGATAATGTAGATTTTGAAATATTTGAAGACAATCAAAGTGTGATTAATATAGCACAGAACAATGACAGTAATAAAAGATTGAAACACATAGATATCAAGTATCAGTACATTGTAGAAAATCTATCAACAGGTTTAGTTAAAATTACATTTGTTTGTAGTAATAACAATGTAGCCGATTTGTTTACCAAACCCTTAGGAAAAATACTTTTTGTTAAGCTTAGGGATATGATATTGTCATAAGTTTGTTAAAATGTGTACATGCATAGGATAGTGCTGAGTTAGTATTTAAGGTATCTTGTGTATGTGAAGAATGTTTTAGTGTGCCTAAGTTTTGTTAATACTTAAGAGTATAATATTCAGGGCTCTGCATATTTGGTTAGAGGTTATGTTTATGTTATTAAGGGGATGCATTACAAAGTTTGTTAAGGGGATGTATCTCAGAATTTATCTTAAGGGGGTGTAGTACAAAATAAAGGTTTTAAATATGTTTAATGGTAAAATTAAAATTTTATAAATTAAAATATAATGTTGAGGGGGTGTATTGAATAATGTTATATAAAGTGGCAACATTTATATTTGTAATTTGGTTTTTTGGTAGCAGACTTTTGTTTTATGTATGGCAACTCACTCTCGCTAAGCCGGTCATGGCGACAACGTCCATTTTTGTACTGTGTCTTAAATTAAAATAAAATACACAATATTCCGTTTACAAAACCGTTTTATTTCGCTGCATCCACTGCAAACAATAACTTCAAAAATATTGTAATCTACATACGTGCGAAATTTAATACAGACTGTATTGGTGTTTATATTTATTGTTTTTCGAAAATTAATTTGTGCCAAAGGCAGTATTTGTGTCTTCCGTGTTTGCCAGATTTCAGAATATCTATAAAAATTGGTGAGTAATAACACTATAATTTCGTTAATTTCTTTTTATTATTTGTGATAATGGAGTTTTAAGTTGCTTGCAGAATATCTAATGGTGGTAATCGAAGCACTTCTAATAAGATATCCAATTAGTTATTGTTGATTCGATGATTATTTAGTTTTCAAGGCAATGTTTTAATGTGGTCAATAACTGGGCACTAAATTAATACAATTAAGATAATTACGACATGGGATCTTTTGTTTTATTAGAACTTTATTCTTGTTAATGTCAAAAGCTTAAGCTGCAAAGAAAAAAAAACTTATTGAGGATGTGGTTTGTATAACATCTATTTATTATTTTGATATAGTATTTTAAAGTCAATAGGGATAGAGAAAGACTAAAGGAATAATCAATAGATTGTGTGAAGGAAGATAATAATATGAAAAAAGAGTATTTAACACTTAAATGGTATCTGAAAGAAGAGTGTGGAAGAAAAGAACAAATTTTACTGACCTCTAATGATGAGATAAGGGCGGGAGAGTGATGATTTAATAAATTTTTTTACAAATATCTAAGGAAAAGCTTAAAACAAAGTTGAAATTTATTTCAGAATAGTTAAATTACAAAATTCACTATCTCAATGATTGAAATATTGTTTGTTATCTTATTTCCGTTTCTAACATTCCAATTTTATTTTTTAAAAAATCAATAGATAACTAGTTTATGGCGATATATGTATGTATTTGAAAAAAGAATACTTTTGTTTCTTTTTTTGTCTTGCATGTTTTTTTTCTTAGCTAAGTATGGCTGTTTAATATAATATGTGCCATATTATAGACTGGCTGATGACAAGATGATTGATAAGTAACAAATTTAAAAAGAAATGTGTAAATCTTTATTGCATAAATCTAGAGCCTAATAGTTATGGCTAATACATCAGTAGTTACTTTCCTTAAACATTAAAAATAACAGTAGAAGATCAGTTGCTTATGCAGGCACTATTTAAAAAAACTATGACATTATGAAACCATTTTTTAATTTGATAATGAGGATTCATTCAGGACATGTAGTCCAGTGTGAAGAACTGTTACAAGAATCACATTATATATGTCATACAAATATTTTTACTGCATCTGGGGTGTTCTCAATGTATTATAAGTATGTTTTTACAAAAGAAATGTAGTTTATGTAGTATATCCGTATTCTAGCAAGCAAAACGCAAGCAAATAAGCTTAGTTTGGGTCCAGAGAATGTTGTGTTGAAAGTCCTTGTTTATTTTTTAATTTATTTTATAAAGACAGTATACAGCTATAGTGAGGTTTACAACATAATTTTCTACAAAACAACACCTAGGTACCTATAAACATAATTTTACTTTCAGTGCAAAATAAGTGCATATGCACTTAAGTAATACAGTCAAAGACTCAGAGCATTAATCCAACTGGACTTGACATATTTATAAGGTGACCTCTGCTGAGAAAAGTTACGAGAGCAATGTTATACTAATTGTGTATGGATAACAGTACTAATTCTACCTGCACAACTAAACTTAACTAAAAATGAAACAATGGATGGTGTATTTTAATTATATGGCTATTTATTTATGCACAATTACAGTTAGCCTGCCTCAACAGATAGCCTTTATAATAAGAAAGTTCAGTAAACATTGCTGAATTGTGTTATAGATCGCGGGTTCGATTCCCGCTTGGGACAATCAATAAATGTCATACAAATATTTGTACTGCGTCTGGGTGTTTTCTATGTATTATAAGTATGTATTTACAAAAGAAAAGTAGTACATATATGTAGTTTATCCGTATCTGGTACCCATAATACAAGCATAGAAATATAGCTTACTTTGGGACCAGAGGACGTTGTGTGAAATGTCCTGAATATTTATTATTATTATAGATGCCATTAATTTTAATTTTTTAGTTAAGTTTAGTTGTCAACATAGAATTGATTCAAATGTCGTCTCTTAGTGTGCGTGAGGCAATTTTGGGGAAGGCGTGCGTGCGTGCAATGTTCATGGACATTTCACACCAACTCCTCTTGTCCCAAGCTAAGCTTATGTGCTTGTATTATGGGTACCACATTACGGATAGACTACATACATTATACTATTTTTCTTTTGTGAATACATTCTTATAATACATAGAAAACACCCAGACGCAGTACAAACAGAGGCGTATATTGAAAATTAGCGCCCCGGGCTATTTGATTTGACGCCCCAGGCCAATTTAATAAGCCACCCTATAAATTATTAGAGATAGAGCTAAATTTTTGACGTTAAATTTAACGAAATCTATAAATATCACACAAATAATTGTCCAGCGCGGAAATCGAACCCGCGACCTCGTGAACGGCAGTTCGTTACATGAACCACTCGACCGTCAATTTGCTTTGTTTGTGTGCGTTACCTCGGCACCCCGTAGACACGGCAGGATATTGTTCAAAGAAATCAGTCTATATGACTGCTCTTGTTGGCTTAATGCTCTATGGTCAAAGATAATCATTATTCAACAATATTACAGTCTTATTTACCTTGTAAATGTATACTTCAGTTCATTCAACGAACCAGCTGAGCGATTTTGATGCTTATAGTTTAATTTACAAAGTTGTTATTTAAATAGTTTATGTTGTTTTGTAATGTTTAGACTTTTCTTTTTTATCGTAACAGGCTTTGAATTTATTTAAACGCCTTTGTTTCTGAATACATATTGAAGTTGTTTTCTGTATAAGAAAACTAGCTGTTGCCCGCGATTTCGTACTCGTGAAATTTAAAAAAGTGTCCCCGTTTGCTACATTTTTCACTAATGATTCGCTCCTATTACTTGCAGCGTGATGATATATACCCTGTAGCCTTCCTCGATAAATGTACTATCCAACGCAAAAATAATTTTTCAATTCGACCCAGTGGTTCCTGAGATAAGCGCGTTCAAACAAACAGTCTTCTGCTTTAGAATATTAGTAAGTATAGATCAGACGTGTTGGTGTCTCAGATGATTTCAATTTTAGTGTAGATAAGGTTCATGGTCGCTAATTATGACATTCTAGAGACGGGGTCTATGTTTGTCTAGGATAGTAAGCATTTTGTCGCAAGCCATAAAATACTGATGACCTCAGTATTTCTGAGGTGGTTATGCTCGATTCAGTCAGACAGTATCAGATCAATTTTCTTTTGAGTTAGGGCTGCTATCATTTAAATTACCGACGCCGCATAAACGAGGCAAAAATTCCGCATCTTTCAGCAATAATGGACAACTCTTAAAATTTATTCTGACAGGAAAAAGGCTTGCATTTCATTGCGTTTTAACATGCTTATCTATCGCCCTGTGATAATAACCCCTGGTCAGCGACCATAACCATGCGCACCAATTCCTCCCAAAGTGGAGGAGGCCCGTGCCCAACAATGAAACGTGAATGGGCTGGAGAGAGAGAGAGAGAGAGGTATGTATCAATGTATTAATCTATGTAACGGAATCTTTGAAAGTACATTTCACACACTTGGGAGTAGTGGGATTGATCTGAAATTTTGCATGCTTATTAAGGTTTGATGACAATGCATTAATTTACAAAAAGATTCATTATTTTTTGAGCGTGTTTTTTTGTTTTTGTACTAAGCAAATTATTATTAAATCTTTGCCGAAAGGCTACTGGATGCTTTTACTCATCATCCTTTGGAAAAAGAATAAGCGTTACCTTTGTACTATTTTCAGAGGGAGCCTATTATTAAGGTACAAGAGACGGCATTGTCCCTTTGACAATGCCATCTCTCATCAGAAAAAGGTACTAGGACAACGCTCGTTCTTGTTATTTCAGACATTCTCGTATCTAACAGCCGTATTCACAAACGGTACTGTGAGGTCTCATAGTAGGCATGGACGCACAGGGGTAGCAAAGTCATTTCACAAACGTGGTGAAACGCACTATGCGTTTGTTAAACTGAACGCATAGCTAAGTTTTGTCTATGAATACAAAGGCTCGATGAACGGAACGCACTGAGAAGTGTTACCCTTTGCACAGTGCATCAACACTTAAGTACTTACATATGTAAATATTGTTTGTGAATATGGGTGTTAGTGTATGTGTATTGTGCATAAATGAGGGCGAATTTTGTCTTAAGATAACTGCGATAAAAAAGTACCAAGCCATACCCTGGGTTATTTTTAGGGTTTTTTAAATCAATATCTAGTAAACATATTTGTTGATCATTTACTCTTTAAACATGCAATATAATCATAGGTTGCTATATTTTTGATAAACTTGGCTGAGTAATTGGTGTTAAATGAGGTTATAGGTTTTCATTTTATTGATAACATTTTGTTTTCATTTCTTTCTTTATTTGATTTTAATGACTTCTGTAGCAATCACTTCAGGTCTTGTGAATTTAACCTCTAGGCATCATATCATTTAAAACTAAATAAGTACGAGTTTAACTCCTGTGTCATGGGGTTCCGCGCAATTATTATCAGTGGCGGATTTGCAGTCTCGGCCGCCCTAGGCCCCAAGTCATCAGCCGCCCCTTTTTCAGCATCCACCATATAAACTACATAATGAAATTCTGGCCGCCCTAGGCATGGGCCTACTGGGCCTTAGGGTAAATCCGCCACTGATTATTATCATCTTTACTTATTGTAAAACAAAGTCGTTGTTTTTGTATGTTAGTCCCTATGCTTATGTCTTCAAAACTTCGGGATGGATTTTGATTCGGTTTTTTTAATAGCTAGTGTGGTTTCAGAGGATGGCTTTTATGTACGATTTCTTAAGGTTTGCTTTTTAAACTCAACACGTACGAAGTTGCGGGCAACAGCTAGTAATATCATTAATATCGTCATAATCATGTCGTGTAAGCGTATTATAAAGTGAGAAGTTTGTTATATCCCTTTAAATATTTATTGTATTCTTGTTTTTAGTTAGCGACAACTGAAATACACCATCTGTGAAAATGTTAACGCTCTTATTCATAATGACTTATCGGAGGTTTAAAAGTTCGTTAAAATAGATTCGCGAAAGTTGTCAAACCTTGTTATTCATAATAGTCTTTTTACGATAAAACGTTTATTATCTCTCCCATAAAATCTCCGTTTAAACCTCCGAAAAGTCATTATGAATAGAACATAAGTCTTTGACTTTCACCGTTCATGAGACCCAACACATCCTGGGGCCCACCCAAGTCTGCTATTACAATGTTCTCACAATGAACAGTCACTGACGCCATTATGTCGTCATTTGTGACAACAAATTAAGAGTAGGCTACCAAACTTGATAAAATTCGCCATTTTGCAATCAGTGACTGATCATTGTGACAACATTGTAACAAGCAGACTTGGCCCCCAGGTGTCAGTCGGATGGAAAGGGGAGTCTCAGTAATAGGGTCTCCCGTTTACCTTTTGGTGACGACCCTAAAAAGCTATCGTGATGACGTCACGAACTGTCAAATATACTTCTATACGGCAGCGTTTCCCAAACAATAATAAGCTCTGGCCCAGTAATGTTAATGCTTCCCCAACGTAACCCAAAACGAGGTTTTTAACCTTTCTGATGCATGCAGCGAAAACAAAAACTGATTTTAATAACTAACTTACATACAATACATATGTATGTATGATTTTGTTTCATACATTATTATGAATGATATTGATTTTAAAATCGGTACCAGATAATAGCGCGACGTCACACCGTCGGATAAACCAGAATTCTAGACCCTTGTAGTTTTGTGTCATCGTAGCTGTTGCCTGAAATTTCAAATCACAACATATAGACTATAGCGTTCTCGGAGACTGTAGCTTCCTATATCCGTGTAGGCTGTGTATTCCTGTCCGTGTGGTGACAGATTAAGAATAAAAGTGTCACCACTTCTTTTCCTTCCCAGGGTGCTGTAAAATCCAGCTAAGGAATATTGTACGTACATAGATAAAATCCTCTGTAAGAGACGAAAACCTCGAAAATATTATATATGTGCCAATACGTTTGGTTAGAGCGGCACAGTAGACCATAATCCCTCCGAAAGTGGAGGAGGCCTGTGTTCAACAGTGGGACGTATATGGACTGGAGATAGATAGAATAGTATAGAAAATCACATTATGTATTTAACTATTATCATCATACATAAACATCGTGACTGACAACTGGTAATAAACAAAGGTTTTCTTGAAAACTAAGATAAGTTAGTTATCTTGGTGTTCTGTCTGCTTAAAATCTTATTCTGCAAGATATAATCAAATAAATAGAGTGGTATGCATTTGATATGATGTCATTGTAAGTATTAAATCTCGTTATATTTGCGATGTAATTATAAAAGTTACTGGTTTGGTATCCACCTGAACAGTATAACAGTCCGCTAACACTTTTTTTTAGTCTGACCATTACCCGGCAAGGGGCCATTACGTGGGGCTCAGGGCAGTGGTTAAACATTAGGTGTCCCCCCCCGCGTCGCCTCATCGCGTGTGCATGGCCTCTTTCCGGCATATTTAGGGAGAGCCTGAGGCCATCTGTCATATTCGGCGCGGCTACAACAGTAGCCCGCCGCGCTTGGCCCCCCTCTACTGCCAACGGCGCTAGCATTTGCTGCTGGTGGCCCCGAACCAGAACCCTGCAGGGAGGCAACGTGTCTCCAGCACGTTCGCGCCCCGTAGGGCTTCTCTATTAGAGTTCGCTAACACTTGCAAAGTATTTGGCTGATTTTTACTCTTGGCCGCCTGCTCGACGATAACCCTCCTTGCCCTCCTTGGGTATGTGCGCAAGTGACATGCGACGTGGTGGCTATTACTACACCCTAGATACGAAATGGGCTTGTGTTACTTGTATTAAATTGTATTGATAATCGTCACCACACGTAATAATATTAGTTAAATTAAATCCTGTTTAGATTTACATCCATAAGACAAAATCTTGTCCAATAGTGAAACTCGTAAGATTACATTGTCACTATCGTTTAGCTGATCTTAACAGCATCTTTGCTATGAAATGGCGTCGTGACAAGTGTATTATTAATTTATCATTATACAGAGTTGAGTTTAATACAGGCGAACCGTTAAAAAGTAAGACATACAGTAAAGTAAATGTATGTACAACACGAATGCATTATAAACATTATTTATCTTAATTAATACATTAAAAAGTAAATTAAGTGAGATATTTTTAATTAGCAATTGTATAATCGGTACGTTTTTAGTGCACTAGCACGGATGCAACCATTTTACTGAATTAATTTGTGATGATTCGAGTGCCTTCGTACTGGTGGTTATTTCTAGCTCTCAGCGATTAACACAAATTCTTTAACGATTGATTAGTTGATATAAACAATTGATATTTGTGGAGCAATGCTTTCAATGCTTGATCCCGATTTAAATAGTCTTTCATACAATACTTCACTTTTTGCCCGCGACTTCGGCCATTTAGGCTCTATTTTTAATAATTTACAGCCTTAGGAAAATTGTAACTTTTTAATGGTGAAAATTTTTAATGGATATTACTACTCCTTTTGAAGATTACTTCCACATACACATTACAAACTTTACCTTCTTTATAATGTTAGTATTAACTAGGGCAAAAACAGTTCTATACAGGCCCGAGTCATGGCAATGTTGTATAATGCATCAGACTTGGCCAGAAGGGTTAGCACAATGAAGTGGTGTTGGACATATCGCTCTGCCATCGGATAACCGTTGGGAAAAAAAGATCCTCGTGTAGTTGCCAATGTGGCCATGAACCGGATGACGAAGCATGGCGTTGCCCTCTACCAGGTGGAGCTACTAATTAAGAGTCGCATGCAGTTTTTTGGTCACAAAACTGGTTTTAGCGTTCATTAGGAAGGCCTACGTCAGCAGTTTGCAGAAAAAAGCTGATGGTTGCATGGACGTAACTACACTAAAACGGCGTCAGAAGAAATCTGCCTTTACAGATTTCTTCTGACGCCGTTTTAGTGTAACAGTGTAATAATTTTATTCGGAAAACCTTAATTACCTGTCTATATTTTGAGAAAATTATTGTATTTCTATAGTGTTAACAAATATGGTAGTCCTATTTAATCGTTTTCGTTTAAATATATAGATATCACTATTCGATAGTTATGGATGATAGATATTTATTTGCTTCATAAACATGTCACGAAAATATCTGCTATAAAATCAATGAAAAGCCAATATGTGGAGAATTTGTGCATATAGTTCTGTGGTCATTGTTAAAAGTACTATCGAAAATAATTCTTGAATATTTCTAACTTAGCCTAATAACTCGCTGATATTATGATTTCCATCTTATTTTCAGAATTTTGGCAACTATGAATCTCTGGCTATTCTACCATTGATATGAAATTTAATATGCAGGTTCTGGAAGTGATTATATAGTTTTACGTTATCCTTAGAAAACCCGGGATTTCGAGTTTTCTTATCGTGTTTCTCGTGGCAGAACGGTAGCGAAGATGCCTGCCTGATGATGCGATGTCGTGGTTGCTATTCCCACTTTGTTCGCAAATGTAAAATTGAATGGAAGGAAGGAAGGGTAGAGCCATGGTAAATAAAGTCCCATAAAATCGTTTGTGTGATTTAGAACATGAAAGAAGAGCCAGTTAATGTAGTGTGACTGACAATGCCATATTGCACTCAATTTTGCGATTAAAAGTTTATAATTTTGGTATTCATATAAAAAAATAAACGATTTTTTTTAGTTTTAGATAGAATTAGGTCTGTCTTCTCCACTGGACAGACTGGGTACATGCCTGGTTCCATGCCATCTTGCGATTATTAGGGTCTACTCTATCACGCTCTTATGAATGCGTGAAACATGGCCCAGTGTACGATATTTGCAATAAGGAAATGACTACAGTTACAATTAAGTACTTGTACAATCAAGCATCCGTGGTATATTCCTGGAATCGTCAAATATGTATAGACATATGCATAACACTGTATAATATGTTACAACGATATTGTTAGCGTATAGTAACTGGTTTATATTACACGCCTTTGTTGAACTTTATACGTTAAAACGTGGCACGTAATTCACCTTTTGTAGGGTTGCCATCACCTAAATTGCCAATTTTGCATTGCGTTGCGGAAATTCGGCTTAAAATTCTGGACATATAAGTGAAATATGGATTTTCGTAACGTGACATCTTCTGAAATTTGAAAATACCGTTATAATTTAATATTTTCTAACACTTGCGCGACTCATCTGTTTAAATAAAACTACTTTTTACGGATTTAGACGCGTATATTTGTTTTAAATTTTGGCCCGACGTTTCGGAGACTTTGCAGTCACCATGGTTATCTTAGTTGGTTAGTCATAGTCTCACCCGTGACCATGGTGACTGCAAAGTCTCCGAAACGTCGGGCCAAAATTTAAAACAAATATACGCGTCTAAATCCGTTATAATTTGTTTTTTGTTTCCCTGACAACAAAAGTCTCCCTGTATTTATCTGGAGTCTTTTTACAATCCCCTACCGGAGAGTCCCTAAACGCCCTCCGAATTAGGAACTATCCGGGCAGATGGCAGCTAACCTTTTGGTAACAAGGCGTAAATGAACCTTGGACTTGCAAGGACGTATATTAAACAGGTGTTTTGTTATATTTGATTACGTCTTTAATGTCTTTGAGACTGTCCTTGTAAAGGATCGATAAAGTGAGCCGTTTTCCTGATAGAGAATTCAATAGAACAGTATCAATTGACTCGGCAAGTTTGGTCCTTACATTCCCTGAAATCGAAAAAATAGGTTACATTATCCGAGACAATAAAAACTTAATGTAACTGGAGCAATTACCCCTTTACCATTTAACGCAATGAAAATGATATAAAAAGAATGTAGCAAGTCGGTTATCCCTACTAATATTATAAATGCGAAAGTAACTCTGTCCGTCTGTCTGTTACGCTTTCCCGCTTAAACCTCTCAACCGATTTTGATGAAATTTGGCTTTAGAACCTGAGAAAGGACATCTACCCTAAGGAATGCTACCCTTTATTGCGAAAAAAAAAATGCTCCAAATTCCACGCGGACGGTGTCGCGGGCAACAGCTGGTATGTAATAAACCATGCCAAAACCAGGTTTTCTTTTTATCTCACACCGTTTGAAATGTTTAACCAGATAAATGTAATTTTTCAAGTAATGAATAGGAGTTTTGCGTGATGATTCCTGAGGTTCACAGTTGTTTTATCAACCGCTATAGTTGTGTGATATGCGGCACCCAGGCAGGATGTGGTTTATTATCTGCAAGGCCAAATAAATAATCATAGACCAAAATAAAATGGTTCCATTTTTTTATAATTTAGAATATTTCGATTACATAGATATAGTTATTGGAGGCATCATAAGAGGAAAAGTTTTTTGCGTAAGTACCATGCTAGGTAAGCTATTTTGAAATCGGCGATTGTTTTGACATTCTGATATCATTTTCTTCATTGTACCATCAAAAGTCAACGTTCTAACACGTTCTAAATATGAAAAGAACAAAGAAGCATTTATTCATCATAATATGAATAAATATCTATGAATTTTAAATTTGTTTAACATTATTCGCGATTATTATTGGCGCGCAGGCGCAGTACGCGTTATGTCCGCAGTGTGCGACGTGTGTTCGCGCTATCATTGTTGATAATATTAATATTTATTTACTTTTGTATACAACGGTTGTCACGTCGCACTATTGTTACTTATTGTCATTGGCTATAAACAATCTAAATTCAAATGTTAATCGGATAATTTTAATTAATGTTTTTTCTAGATAATAATATTCAGTGTACAACACTAGCATCGATGTGATCTATTGTGCTGTTAAGCTTTGAATGTTCGAAATTCAAATTGTGATTTTATCTAAATTCAATTATTTTTTGTATTTTTTTTTAATTAACTTACACGCATTAATTTGCACTTTTTGGAGTGTCTTACATATAATCTACTCTGTGCTATTGGTTTCTATACAGTGTTGGTGCGAAATTAAAATTGGGATTTTGAATGTTTTTTGGATTACGTGTTAGTCATATATGAAATGATGATTCACTCGGTAAAGCCTATAAGTGAGTAATATTAGTCTTTTAATGTTTTATATATCTAATTTAGTGCATCAAGTTGGGTTTACTATTAATAAAGACAAATTGTCGAAAGGCATTAATTATGTTCTGACAATTTAAGATTCAGCCTTCATAAATAGAGAAATTTGATTTTCGGTAACTTGTTTTCTGACACTGTGCTTTTTATATCGTCGTAAGTACTGAGATGATAAACAGATTTTAAAAGCGTTTCTTAATTCTAATTTAATAAATCGTAAAACTAGTTCCTTCATCAGTAAATAAATATTTTTTTTTTATTTAAACGCACTGTGCCATGCTGTTACCTCAAAAATTATTACAAATTTTTAGAGCTTGAGAAAGGACATTGACTAGGTGCTTATAAACGCGTTCGAAGCTGCGGGCACAGAGTGTTGTATAGAATTGTCTTCCGTTTTAGTTCATTAAATTAATAGTTCATAAAATAAAATTAATAGTAAACTAGTTCAACACTTCCTCTAGGGAGTGTTGTGTTAATTTAGTATTTCCAAAATACAATACAATACAATACAATACGGTGTAAAATATTTATACAGAATATTCTCTAAATATTCTGTAAAAATATTTTACACCTATAAACAAAAGAGAAACAAAATATTTGTAATGAAAAAAAAGCGCGGGAAACCTCAAATCGGGCGGTCGTGTTTTGGAGTTTTGTGCTTTTTTATTTTAAATTTTTCGGTGTCAGGATCAGGTTTTTGTCAATATTCTGTAATTAGTGTGTATATATAGATAGCCTTCGTAGTTTTAGTGTTTATTTCTATTCGGTAAGTAGTAGATTTTAAGTTTATTTTTATGTCTTAGTAATGGATCCGCCAATAGACCCCGGTGGGACAATTGGTGAGGTCGCTCATTATGTTACTATTTCGAATAATGATACAAGTGTGGATACAGATACTAGCTCGGTAAGCCGAGGCAATACCTCAAAACGTAAAAGATTGTCTACTCGTCATTCTATGTGCAAACAATGTAACAAATATAAAAGGAGACGCAAAAATGGCGGCAAAAAAGATACCGATTGTGTTTGCGGTCAAGAAATGGAAGTTTGTAAAACTGAGACTAATGTAGAAAATACTGTAACTTTATTACCAAATGCTAATAATTCCGCAAATAATATAACAACGACTTCTCCACAGTCACCGGCATCGGTAGCTAGATTACTTTATAATGAATCAGATATAGCACCTTACATTGTTCACATTCAGAGAGAATTTGAGTCAAATGACGGTGCCTATGTTAATATTGTTACCTTTGGGCGTGTTTTGAAGAGGAACTCGTACAAGAATATTGTTAACGGTAGTCTTAAAAAAATTGGTCGCAACAAAATGTCATTAGAGTTTTCAGACTACAGAGATGCTAATTTGTTTATTAACAGTACACAGTTAAAAAGTGAAAAGTACAAAGCTTTCATACCTACATTTTCTGTCACCCGTATGGGTGTTGTAAGAGGAGTCCCAGTAGAATGGTCAGATGATGAGGTACTTGAAAATATATCAGTTCCTACAGGTTCTGGTCCAGTAATAAAACTAAGACGGATTAAAAGAAAAGTTACTACTGATGATAAAATTAATTATATTAACACACAAACAGTTATTCTAACCTTTGACGGTCAAATTCTACCAAAACGCATTTTTATGTGTTATACTGCATTACAAGTAGAGTTATATATTTATCCAACTATACAGTGTTTTAACTGTTGTAGGTTTGGGCATGTGAAAAATTTGTGTAGGTCTACACCACGGTGTTATAAGTGTGGTCAAGGTCATACTGGTGACACCTGTACTGAGCCTGAAGAATCTTTAATATGCTGTTTATGCAAAGGAGCTCATGAAGCCATTAGTAGAAAATGTTTAGAATACATACGACAAAAGGCTATTAAAGATTCAATGGCAAAATGTTGCATCTCATATTCAGAAGCTTGTAAGAAACATCCTCCAATATCAAAACAATCATATGCAGATGCTTTAATGTTCTCACAAAACACACCCAACACTTCACATATATCACCCTCAATACAACATACACATAAAAATAACCCAAATAAAACATCATATACTAAAACAGTCTTTATTAAACCTCATACACCAAAACCATCAGCCTCCAAAGGTTATGATCATAAAGCTCACCTTGAAATTATTCAGGGTTACAATAATACACTTTCTGGTAATGGATGTGCATTAGTTAATCAATCAGACTTATCAAATTCTTCTGTGAAAGATTTAATCATTGCTTTATTGCAATCATTATCACAAATAAACTTTACTTCACCGTCCAACGCTGCCCCTGTAAATACAGATTTAAATGTAAATAATAATAAAAATGGATCCACTCAAGGTAATCCAATGGAATTGTCGTAGCATAATACCAAAAAAATCGGAAATTTTTTTTTTAATTAATAAATTTAAACCATTTATCTTCGGTCTTCAAGAGACATGGCTTAAACCGGATTCTTTATTTAAAGTTCCGGGTTACGCCTGTCTCAGAGAAGATAGATCAGATGGGTATGGTGGTGTTGCATTATTGATACAACACCATCATGCTTATTCTTATGTTCCTCTCCCTAATCATAGTAGAGATTTTTCTATTATTGCAGCTGTTGTAAATAGTGTTTGCTTTGTTTCTGTATATATTCCGCGACCTTCTTCTGACGTTTTTAATGAAATTGTAAATATATTATCTATTCTTCCTAAGCCCTATGTGTTGATGGGTGATTTTAACTCACAACATCCCTCTTGGGGTGGGCATTCTAATATCTATGGTTCAACTATCCTTAACATATTAGACACACATGATTTATGTATACTTAATACGGGATCCCCAACTCGACGTACATCGCCAAATGAAAGAGCCAGTGCTCCAGACTTAACTTTATGCTGTTCTAAACTTGCATCAACATTAACTTGGGATGTGATGACCTCAACACACGGGAGTGATCATTTTCCTTTATTGATCTCTTTTCCGATTGCTAATAAAGATACACCCAAGAAGCGCGAGCCTCGTTTCAAATATAGGTTAGCAGATGTAGATTGGTCTTCATACAAGGAACTATTGGACTCTAAATTACATAGTCTACCAGAAATCAATAAAGGTAATGAACAATCTTGCGCTGATGCTATGTCGAAAGCCGTGACTGATGCTGCAGATACACTTTTTCCAATTAAAAACTCGGTAAACAAACATCTGTCACCTCCTTGGTGGGACAGGGAGTGCACAGACGCAATAAAACATAGAAAACAGATGGAAGTACTTTACAGTAAAAATTCTACGGTAGAAAATTTTGAAATACTGAGTAGAGTTATTTCAGAAACCCGTAAGTTATTTAAACGTAAAAAATTTGAGAGTTGGCGTTCTTTTTGTTCCAATGTCTCTCCTAATGTTCCATTATCTACAGTGTGGGGGAATATTAGAAGGTTTAGATCAGCTTTTACAGAGAACATACCAAAAACTCTACCATGCACAGTAAAAAACAAATTCTTAGATAGATTATGTCCACCATACGTCCCCGAAAATAGTTTTCCATTCTATGCTCCGATCTCACAAGCCGATTATATCTCTGACTGTTTCACGTTTGAAGAAATTAAAGGGGTTGTAGCGAAATTGAAAGACTCTTCACCTGGAATGGATGGGATAGTTTATTCCTTTATATCTAATCTAAGTGAATCTTTTTTAAAATATTTCTTAAGGTTAATTAATTCTATTATGGTAAGTGGTAATATACCAGCCTCTTGGAAATCTCAAATTATCATACCAATTTTGAAACCTAACAAAAATCCTGGCGACGGTAACTCGTATCGTCCCATAGCTCTATCTTCTGTAGTCCTAAAAATCGTTGAACATTTAATTAAAAATCGCCTAGAATGGTATTTTGAACATTATAATTTGTTAAGTGCTTCTCAGTTTGGCTTCAGAAGAGGAAAAAGCACGATAGATAATATCAGCATCCTAGTCACTGACATCAGACTGGCCTTTTCAGAAAATAAATCCGTTGTCGCAGCATTTTTAGACATCACATCAGCGTATGATAATGTTGTGTTATCTGTGCTTAAAAACAAACTTGACCTCTTAAAGGTTCCATTATTCCTTTCAAATTTTATATTACGTATTTTATATGAAAGGCAGGTACACTTGGATTCCTCTAGTGACATTAGGTACGTTTGGAAAGGTCTGCCTCAAGGATCGGTACTCAGTCCCATACTGTACAATATTTATACTCACGATTTGGAAGTAGCTTTAAATGGTAAGACAGCAGTACTACAATATGCAGATGACCTCCTTCTTTATTCAATTGATTTTTCTGTAAGTAAAGCTTCTTCTTCTTTATCTTCATCGCTTAGTCTCCTCAATAACTGGCTCGATAGCAACGGCCTTGAGTTGTCTGCATCTAAGAGCACTGTTGTGTTATTTTCTAGAATGAGTTTTCCTCCTCCTGTATTTGTGTATTATGCAGGTAAACAAATCCCAGTAGCATCTTCTGTAAAATTTTTAGGCGTAGTATTAGATAGCAAGTTAACCGGAGTTCCTCATTGTGAGTATGTAACTGCAAAATGTGAAAAACGCTTAAACGTATTAAGATGTTTGTCAGGTGTTTGGTGGGGTGCCCACCCCTTCTGTTTGAAATTGTTATACAATGCCCTAATAAGAAGCGTCTTAGATTACGGGACCTTCTTGCTAGAACCAGGTAACAAATCAGGTTTTAAAAAATTGGATAGTATTCAGGCTAGAGCTTTGAGAATAGTACTGGGAGCTATGAGATCAAGCCCGATCAATGCATTACAAGTTGAGTCTGTTGATCCTCCTCTGTCTCTTCGTCGTCAGTACATTTGTGACAGATATTTATTCCGAGTATTTCAATTTTCTCAACATCCATTACTAACACGACTACCGATTCTTCTTGATTGTACTAACTCCGAGGGTTATTGGTCACACAAATCTACACCTCCAATCATACAAAGTTATAAGAAGATTATAGCGATGGAGGCTCAAATTTACCAAGCCCCTTCATATCCACTATTCATTCCTAATTATGAATCATTAGTATACTCACCAGATATTCATCTTAATATAGGATTACACAAAAATAACACTTGCCAAAAACTTTTCTTTAAAGAAATTTTAACCAAAAAATGGAATGATTGGCATTATCTCTATACAGATGCATCTAAACATTCCACTATGGGGATAGTAGGGATTGGGGTTTATCACGAACAATATAATATTGTTCAGAAAATTAAAATGCCACCAGAATGTACAGTATTTACTGGAGAATGCTATGCCATTTATAAAGCCGTGGAATATATAAAATTAATAAAATTAAAGAAATCTGTAATTTTTACTGACTCTTTAAGTGCTTTGCAAGCTCTTGAACGAGTTCCTTTTCGCAACTCGTCGGTTCATCCTGTAGTCATTTTAATCAGACGACTTCTTTTTGAATGTATTCAGTGTGATATAAAAATTAATTTTGCATGGATTCCAAGCCATAGCGATATTTACGGGAATAATAGGGCTGACACACTTGCAGCTGAGGCTATTGACTGTGGAGATTTATATCCGTTCTTAAATTTTTCATCTGACCTTACTAATCTTGCCATGGTTTACCTTCGAAGGTCCTGGACTCTTTCTTGGAAAGATAATAGCACCTTTAAAGGGAAATACTATAGATCCATTCAATCGGAAATACCGATAAAACCTTGGTTTTACAAACTGCATTTTGATAAAACTACTACCAGTTGTTTAATCCGCATGAGATTGGGCCATGCGGCTTACCCGGCTCATCTTGCTCGACTCCAAATTCTTGATTCTAATAACTGTGAATGCGGTGAAAGTGACGCCGATTTAAACCATATTTTCCTTTCCTGTTCACTTCATGACCACAACCAACTATATCACTCCTTACTTTCATTTCGAATTCCTTTTCCTACTTCTATTCCTGTGCTATTAGCTACTAATGACTCTAATATATATAACTGTATTGCACTGTTTATTTCTTTAAATAACATTCATGTATGATTTGTAAATATTTATTTTAGTTAATATAATATTTCTAAACTTGATCCTGTCCAATTTGATTTTCCGATTCAAAATTCCGATCCTATTTTTAATACTACCATAAGTTTCTCCGTTTTTGTCATTGGCAATGCGTAAATAGCGACTAGCCATTTAAAAAAAAAAAAAAAAAAAAAAAAAAAAAAAAAAAAAAAAAAAAAAAAATATTTGTAATCTCTCTTCTTGCACTTTTATTTATTATTTATTTATTATATTCTTTATTGTACACCATTCAGTTTTATATTACAGGATGTTCTTAAAATAATGTAGTACAATGGGCGGCCTTATCGCTTAAAGCGATTTCTACCAGGCACTTTTAATTTTTTACCTCATTATATTTTGTTAATACACCATAAATGTATTTCAAAAGTACTCAATCCAGTGTAACAAAACATATCTTTTATTAAATCTTTGGTAATTACGTAGATCGCCATTTTCAAATTGGCGATAGTATAATAAAGTTTCGAGAATGTTCAGTTTTACTCACAGGTTTTACTTAAACACTCACTAGATGTCATTCAATGTCAGTAAAACAATAACAATACAAGGAAAACGATAAGAATATTTGTGTCAAAGAAGGCTGGTGTTAAACTTGAGATAGTGTTATCTTAGTTTTAAACTTTGACATTAAATTAGAGATGTTTTAAACTCTGTTTAAAAACGGTTTTATTGAGAATGTTTTTTTTAATGTGATCTATAATAAGTTACGGCTCAAAACCGAAGTGCGATTGAACCTAATGAAAGTCTTGCTGGATATAATAAAAATTAGGATTAACAGGTTACACAAGCCAGTCCACACAAAAATATGGATATCGTAATCCGCTGTGTTCTATAGATATTGCCTTTAAGGCACGAAGTTAAAGATGTAAAATAGGTCTATTTTAACACGCTTATTTAGTTCGGTACGTATCTATCAATGTATTAATCTATGTAACGGAATCTTTGAAAGTGATTTTCACCCACTTGCAGTAGTCGGATCGATCTGAAAGAACAATGGGCATTATTGTATGGAATGCGTCCCAACCCTTGTAACATGTTGCGACTAGTTTAAACATGTTCACTTAAGTTTTTTTTTTTATAAATAATTCAAGTTTTTTTTGTAATTGTGTGCAGGTCATAAGTTCTGGGGTGTAAATGAAAAAAAACCAGTTTTTGTATTAAATAATGCTTTACTGACTTTTTTACATTTTAGTAGGGGAGCCGAAGAGGGGATTTCGGGATTTACTAAAGCGCGTCAGATTAATATACAGGAGGATACCTTGTACCCGGTTAAGTACCTCCACAAAATATGAGACCCATATATAAGGCCGCCCGTGAAGGATACAGGATCAGATTAGTAAAAAAAAATTGACCATCAGAAATTCTCGAGCGCGTCAGATTAAGGTAGGGTGAGTTAATTACATCCTAAGAAGTGTATATTCCACTAATCTGACAATTTGAGAGTGACGTAAAAAAAGGGGAGGGCAACAAAGTTGTAAAAAAAAAACGTCATCTCGACATTCTCGAGCGTAGCTAAATTTTTTTTATTTTGAAGGTAATAATTCAAGAATAATGAAAAATATATAATCTGACAATTTCCGCAAGCCGAAATAACAAAAATTCGTCGATAAAGTTAAATGCGTGCAGCTGCGTGATGCCTACATTTGTGTTTGTTTGAGTTGGACTTCTAAATGTTTAATTAGGACTGTTTATGAGATATTAAGCCATCAAAATATATCGTAAAAAAAGTTGCAAAGTTACACTGTCGGCTTTTAAATTGTTAGATTTACCAGCTGCTCTGTGTCTAGCCAACCGGAGTCGCCGATAAGATATAACAATAGATTTTAAGGACAATAGAGTCGTAAAATCTCATCTCCATTGAATCATAGCTAGACAAGAAGCACAATTAAAAAGCTCTTAGGAATATTTATGAGTATGTTGTAAAGATAAATCATACAAATTTTTAGACAAGTATAAAATATTATTTCTATTACAGCGTGATCATTTATAATTTACAACAATTAAAAAGAAAGTAAATATTATGACCTAAGATAATTTGTATCACAGAATAGTTTTATCACATAATGGACAATAATTTGAAAGTGTAAATACTTTCGTTAATGTTTTCGTTCTTCAAACTATTTACTTTTGAGGTGTAAGTATTTGGTACACAAGGAAATGTTGAAGTTACTAACTTTCTTTTAGTATTGAATATAGTCGCTTCAATTTTATTTTTCTCAAATCACGCTGTAATTGAAATAATATTTTATACTTGTCTAAAAATTTGTATGATTTATCTTTACAACATACTCATAAATATTCCTAAGAGCTTTTTAATTGTGCTTTTTGTCTAGCTATGATTCAATGGAGATGAGATTTTACGACTCTATTGTCCTTAAAATCTATTGTTATCTCTTATCGGCGACTCCGGTTGGCTAGACACAGAGCAGCTGGTAAATCTAACAATATAAAAGCCGACAATATAACTTTGCAACTTTTTTTACGATATATTTTGATGGCTTAATATCTCATAAACAGTCCTAATTAAACATTTAGAAGTCCAACTCATCTTTTTGAAATTTAACTTTTTCTAGTGTCGGCTCCTGCACTATAGTGTGGAGGACTGGGAATAAACGGCACCTTTCCCTCCTCACCCTTTTTATTCCCATTCGTCCACACTATTCCCATACCTCCACACTGTGGACGACGGGGTGTGGAGGACTGGGAATGACCCGCTGAGTTCAAAATATAGTTCAAAGTACAATTTTAAGCGCCCAGGAATGGAATTAGCGGGAAGTTGCAGGGATGGCCTTTAAGGTGAACCGTTTTTCGAATTTTTTTTTGTCAGATTAGGCGAATCCCTCTAGATAATCGTCAGATTATGAGACAGTACGTTTAGAACATAAAGATGAACCATATATATCTTAATCTGACGCGCTTGAGTATTTCAAAATGGCGAATTTTTTTTGCACATTATGAAACTGGCCGTGAGTTTGCGTCCCATCGAAATCGTCAGATTAGTGAATGAGAGCTTTTTTTTGGTGCACTTAACACTCCCTTAGAAAATCTGACGCGCTTGACAATATTTTTTTTTTTTTCATTTTCAACCCTTAAATACAACCACCCGCATCATGCAAACGATCAGATTAACATACGTACATTATTAAAAATACGTAGGGCATTGATGCTATCAATATCTGACGCGCTCGAGGATGTCCATGCAACAGTTTTTTTTTACATATTTAAAAATCTATAGCCGCTTTCCCCACCGATAAAAGTGAAAAATCACATAACATTTTTTTCTTCTTATCATCTAAGCTTTGCAACTCAATAGGTCTCTATGACGCTCGAGTAAATCCCCATTTAGCATCGTGGGCTCCCCTACCATTTTGTGTTACATACTCACATAGGT
Source organism: Orgyia antiqua (assembly GCA_916999025.1). Classification (NCBI taxonomy): domain Eukaryota; kingdom Metazoa; phylum Arthropoda; class Insecta; order Lepidoptera; family Erebidae; genus Orgyia; species Orgyia antiqua. The sequence continues at coordinate 22,597,803 of OU779871.1, forward strand.
ACTTATTACGTTCATAATAATTGTACAGTAATCACAGTCAGTAATCGTTATTTTAGACAGTTATTAATAAACACACAGTTAAAAATGGTACAATTATGGCTGAATAATTCTCTTATATAACTTAAACAATGCACTCTCTCTACACTGGTACTTGTGATACAACAATCAGTTTCTTTATCGTATCACAGTATTTATATTTATTTAAGTTAGTATACAGTACCTATCCTTTAATAATGGACATTATCTACAACAATGTCGTCCAAAAACATCGCCGGTAACAATATGCTTGGCTAGTGTCTTGCCTAGCCAAGGTACCAAATGATACTCATTATGTGAGCGCAAGTACCTACTGTTCTCTTCCCAGGCAAACAAGAGCAATAATATTGAGCAATTAATTCTCTCAGGTGCCTAGTGCCAGGGCACTTAGGAGTGCAGTCCCGCTGCGAAGTAAACCGCAGCGCACTGTGCTTCCGATGCGGGCAGCCCGGACATAAGGCTAATATCTTCCCCTATCGAGCCGGGCCCCATCTGCGGCGCCACTCCTTTAGTCTAGGTCGTGGTAATAACCTGTGTGACTACCACAGCCCGGGTTCCTGGGCGCGGAAAAACACCATGGGGTTTAGTGGGTACACACATTAACACTTAAGCTCGTCACAATTATTAATGAGTCATCTTCTAGATTTCGCATTTATAAATTAGTAAGGAGATCCGTAGAAGGACTGGTGTGTACGACATAGCCCGAAGAGTTAGCACGCTGAAGTGGCAATGGGCAGGCCACATCGCTCGACGATCTGATGACCGTTGGGGACGGAAGGTCCTCGAGTGGCGACCACGAACTGGACGACGCAGCGTGGGGCGGCCCCCAACAAGGTGGACCGACGATATCGTCAAATACGCCGGGGGCCGCTGGATGCAGTTAGCGCAAGACCGCACGTTGTGGCGTTCTATGGGGGAGGCCTATGTCCAGCAGTGGACTGAGAAAGGTTGATGGATGGATGGATGAAGGATATTCACCGCATCTGTATGTTTGTAACTTCTTAACCGCTCGAGCGATTTGTACCGATATTTTATCTATCTATTATCTATAATAAAGAATGACCCTGAACCGGAGATCCCTACTTAGTACCACCAAAGCGACAGATAGACAAAATTAAATAAAATCGATTAGTCATAAAGACAATAATAAACAAAAAATAATGTTCACGTTCTTGGCAAATGATAATACTACTTTGCTCATAGATAACGACATAGCTTATAAGTGCTAAAGCAGTATAGAAACTAGACACAATTTTAGAATATTAATCTAATTTTAATTTTATAAAGCTGAATAGTTTGTTTGTTTGAACGCGCTAATATGAGAAAGCACTGGTCTGATTTTAAAAATTCTTTCAATGTTGGATAGTACATTTATCGAGGAAGGCTGTAGGCTATATTAGGCTTTTTTTATTAGTTTATTATTTAATACGAAAATCTAGTTTACAGTACTGAATTTTGTAATGCATGTTTTAATTTAGTTTAGTTGTGTAGGTAGAATATTAATATTACTAACCTAGAATACTAACCTAGCCCTAACAAAATGCCCTAACTGTACTACTTATGGATAATTATCTGAAATAAATATAATATTATTATTATATAACATCACGCTGCGACCAATAGGGGCGAAGCGTCGGAAAAAAACTCGTGGAGTTTACCGTAAAATTAGCTAAATGGGACAGTTAGGACAACAGTACAAACTTCCAATAGCTTCAATGGCTTGAGACACCATTGGAAGTTTGTGGTGATTCCTTTAAGTTATGTAAAATCGAAACATTTTTGTGTAATTAAAACTTAGTATTTCAGGTATTTAGTACTATTTATTGTTCGTGTGGTGACACATTAAAAATACAAATAGCACCACCCCTTTTCCCTTCTAGGGGAATAAAAGCAAGCGAAGTGGTAATTGTATACAGATAACATTCTCTTCTCTGTGAGGTCGGAAAGCTTTAAAATAAATCGTGCGCTAACACAGTGAAAATAATACTACGCATACGAAGTTGCGAGCAAGAAAGAACTATCCTTACTTCCTTACTAATTTATAAGTGCGAAATCCGCAAGATGGCACAATAATAATTTTGACGAGCATAAGTGTTAATATGGAGAACGAAACCATAGCGCGATTTAAAAAAACGGTATAACGCCATCTATCGAGTGTTATAGTAAAGTTCTGTTTGTTAAGGTTTGATTTCTAAATTTCACGCGTACGAAGTCGCGAGCAACAGCTAGTTATTTATAAAATAAATTAAATGTTTAGTTGCTTTAAAAATTCATATGGTTCGTGAAAACTTGTATGTGCAGCACGACCACTGACTCTTAATTTTGTTTAACGCGTTGTTTCGAATTTATCATTTTTGGTTACTATACTGCTTATACTTTGCATACTGTGACCACGACTTCAAATTTTTATGACTTTTAATTTTCGAATATATTATTTTTTAGTTTCTTTATTGTCTACTTCTATACTGTGACAGCGATTAGTTACTGACTTAGGCATTGTGACGTCACAACTACGTAAGCAGTAACGCGAGTCAAAGGTTAGCATTTAAATGACTTCCTATTCAATTTCACTGCTTAACTCTTGACTAGATATGGAGTTATTCGATGGATTGTATTGTAAGTTGAATTTAGGTATTAATTGTACATATTGTGATGGATTATTGATAGTATAACTGTCTACTGGTGCCCATAACACAAGCAAATAAGTTTAGCTTGGGAACAGAGAACGTTGTGTGGAATGACCATAAATATTTATTTACTAGCTGTTGCCCAAAATCCCGTCTCGTGGAATTTAGAAATTTTTCCCCTTTTTTGCAACATTTTTAACTACTGCTTCGCTTCTACTGGTCGTAGCGTGATGTTATATAGCCTAAAGCCTTCCTCGATAAATGCCCTATCTAACACTTAAAGAATAATAATAAATAAATATTCATGTACATTTCACACAACGTCCTCTGGTCCCAAGCTAAGCTTATATGCTTGTGTTATGTGTACCAGAATACGGATATACTACATAAACTACTTTTCTTTTGTAAATACATACTTAAAATACATAGAAAATACCCATGTTTCAAAATGAAAGAAGAGTGTTTCAAATCGGCCTAGTGGTTCCTGAGATTAGCGCGTTTAAACAAACAAACAAACTCTTCCGGTTTATAATGTTAGTATCGATTTATTGACATTTCACACATATTTATCCCTTTTTCTTTATAAAGAGTTTAGAGAATACATGTAGGTCCAAAAATGATTTGACATTTTCCCGTTCTCTCTCCAGCCCATTAAGCAGGGCGTTGGGCACGAGCCTCTTCCACTTTGGAAACTATGGTCGAGCCGAACGAATGAACCACGTCGTATGACATGAGCGCAAGGTTATACCTGAAAAGGGTTGACGTCAAGCAGACGCCTCGAGCATGTAGCTTTTGACGAGCCTCGTGGTTGAGTGGTTCATGTAACGCATGATCACGAGGTCGCGGGTTCGATTCTCCCTCTGCCCAATTATTTGTGTGATATATCTATACTAATACTAGCAACCCGGCAAACGTTGTTTTGCCATACTAAAAAAGAAAAAAAAAGAAAATAGATGTTGGCCGATTCTCAGACCTACTGAATATGCATGTAAAATTTCGTAAAAATTGATCAAGCCGTTTCGGAGGAGTACGGTAACTAACACTGTGACACGTGAATTTTATATATTAGATTATAAAGAGGAAAGATTTGTATTTTTGTATGTAACGAATAAACTCAAAGACTACTGTGCCTATTTCAAAAATATATTTCACCATTGAAAAGCTACATTCACCCTTAGTAACATAGGCTAAAAAAATAATCTTATTTCTACCCGTGCGAAGCCGTGACAGGCAGCTAGTGCAAATGTTTGTACTGCGTCTGAGTGTTTTCTATGTATTATAACAGTATGTATTTACTAAAGAAAAGTAGTTTATGTATTCTATCCGTATTCTGGTACCCATAACACAAGCATATAAGCTTAGTTTGGCACAGAGGACGTTGTGTGAAATGTATATGAATATTTATTTATTTGACTTCTCTAAGAGCAGAGAGAGAGCGAGAGACTATTAACTTGAAATTTGTATAATCTTGTGTTAAGAGTTCCGTAGAGGTTATCGGTTGTCTTGTCAATGTAATCTTATTTATGTAGCTGGCATATTTGTGAAGCTATATTACTGCCAAGTCTCGTAGCGACTTTTGCCAAATTACCGCAACTTTGGGAGCTATTTAGATACAATTATAGATTTTCTTTTAAAATTAAGCTATTCAATTTTTTGATAGCTTTGATTACTTAATAAATCAAATTATGGTGGAAAAGTGAATGTGCCGCAAGTGGGACTTGAACCCACGACCTCGGAATACGAATAATAAGTCGAGATGGTGTAAACCAATCTTGATAGATGGCGGTGTACGTAAAAATATATAATTGGTGGCTAATTTGAAGGTGTTGCAAGTAGACCGCAATAAGCTCAGTTGGAAGAGCTTCGGAACGGTATTCCGAGGTCGTGGGTTCAAGTCCCACTTGCGGCACATTCACTTTTCCACCATAATTTGATTTATTAAGCAAAAGGCATAGCATGTCAAATGCAAAAATCAATAAATTAGCTTTGATTACTTTTTAACCGACATCTAAAAATGAGAAGGTTTTTAATTCGTTTGTGTTTTTAGGGTTCCGTACCCAAAGGGTAAAAACGGGACCCTATTACTGAGACTTCGCTGTCCGTCCGTCCGTCCGTCTGTCACCAGGCTGTATCTCAAGAACGGTGGTAGCTAGAGAGTTGAAATTTTCACAGATGATGTATTTCTATTGCCGCTATAACAACAAATACTAAAAATAAAATAAAATAAAGATTTAAGGGGGGCTCCCATACAACAACCATGATTTTTTTACCGTTTCTTGCTCGATACTAATAACGTTGCCTTATGTTGCATAGATAATGGTACGGAACCCTTCGTGCGTGAGTCCGACTCGCACTTGACCAATTTTATTTATTTACGTGTTACCTCATAACTTAACTGGGCGAAAGGATTTTAATGATGCTTTTTTTTTAAAAGCTTCCGTATGGTCCCATTGGCAGCAGGTCAGGATCTTTTCAATTATGTACTTGAACTAAAATCTCAACAAATGACGTCGTCCCAGGGTCTCACCAAGCTTGATATTTTACAAATAATTTTAGAATAATTATTTTGTATAAAATGTCTTTTAGAAATATACAATAAAGTAACAATTACTTTATTCTTACAAATGCGGGACTCATTTATTCAAATGAAACCACGTTAAAACGTCGGGCTAAACTTTAAAACAAATATACGCGTCTAAATTCCTAAAAAGTGGTTTTATTAATGGATATTTGACGGGCTTCGTGGCGTAGTGGTTCATGTACTGGACTGCCGTTCACAAGGTCGCGGGTTCGATTCCCGCTTGGGACAATCATTTGTGTGATATCCATAAATGTCATACAAATGTTTGTACTGCGTCTAGGTGTTTCTATGTATTATAAGTATGTATTTACAAAAGAAAAGTAGTATATGTATTCTATCCGTATTCTGGTACCCATAACACAAGCATAATAAGCTTAGTTTGGGACCATTAATATTGATATCCATACATGTCCATGAATATTTATTATTATTATTTATTTATTTCACACAAATTCCTCTGGTCCCAAAGTAAGCTATATTTCTATGCTTGTGTTATGGGTACCAGAATACGGATAGAATAAATAAACTACTTTTCTTTTATAAATACATACATATAATACATAGTAAACACCCAGACGACGAACAAACATTTGTATGAAATTTATAAAGATCACACAAATGGTTTTATTTCAACAATTACATGTTTCAAGTTACATATTAGCACAATATTAGATAGACTATGTTATCGTCTAGATCGTTTTCGAGTGTATGAAGTGGTATTCTGTATTAGAAAAGTGGTAGAAGCACTTATGCACTTACATAACAGCGTTTGAATCAAAGGCCCTTATGAATAATTATAATTATTTATATTGAGTGAATTATATCACATTAAAGATAAAGTTCTATGTTTAGGTTAAGTAGGACAAATGTAACATAACTATATTTGTTATCATTTGTATAATTCTCTCTCTCTCCAGCCCATTATCGTCTCACTGTTGGGCACGGGCCTCCTCCGCTTTGGGAGGGATTACGGTCTATTATGCCGCGGTGACCAGGCGTGTGGTCACAAGGTTTATATTCGAGAGTTCCGCCTCTGACAGTGGATGTTATCTGTGTACTATATCCCTTAACCGGCTTTTACAGCATCCTGGGAAGAAAAAGAAGATGACACTTGGTTTTTTTATACATCACTATGTAGGCGAACAAACGTACGACCTGCAGCAGACAAACGTCTATAACACCAGGGGTTTCAATCGCGCGTCGCGTTATAAATAAGGCGTCGCTGAACCTCTTGACTTCAATGTGGTATTCTTAATCCGTCACCACACGGTCAACTTTGAACTGTACTAAATATTTCTACAATTAATCAGGCTACTACCGGTTAGTGTAACACGTGCTGAGCTAAAAGTAAACACACTTTTAATAATACATGACGTAAAGTATTCACAAGCTATGTTCACTTCCCAGAACAATTCGGAAGATTGTTTATAACTGTTATAATGGTAAATATTTACTAAATGATTTTTCTTGTTTGTAAGTTAGAAGAGGTATAAACATTATTAACCCTTTACGGCGCAAGAACGTTTTTTTAATTTATTTTACCGAAAATAGATCGGGATTAGGGTTCTAATAAAGGAAAAAATAATTAAAAAAATCTAAATTTAAAAATAATATGTATTTTTGAGAAAATCCAACCGTTGCAGATCTGCATCATTGTGTTAAAACACAATATTATGTGTTGTGGAAGGAACGGAAACAGTTGTTGTGTTTGTTGAAACAAAGAGCTACGCCACATTTTATACATTCTGTTTGGGCTGTTCCAGTGCATCCCGGGTATTTGCAACGAAGCCTTTTTTCTGGTATATCTCTAGCTAGCCTGACCACAACATTTGACGATGCACCTAATTGAGGCTCGCTTTCTGCGCTAATATTTTCCTTGCCACTGTATACCTCAAATTTGTATCCAAATCCACTTACGCCGCATATAACGAAAAGCTTGAAGCCCCACTTGTGGGGCTTGTCCGGCAAATACTGCTATATAGAGCTTCGTGCTTTTGTCGAACACATTTGTTCGTCAACGGACAAATGTTGCTCTAAGGGAACTTTACCAAAGTTTTCATTGAGCTTTTCAATGATTGGCCTGATTTTATAGAGCCTGTCAGAATTTGGCTCTCCATAAGGCAACATGTTTGAGTTATCATTGAAATGAAGGAGTTGCCGCAATAATTCGAAGCGTTTTAGGGGCATTGTCTCGCGTATGTGGGCATATCCATATCTTTCAGACCAGTACATGCGCACATTAGGCATATGAACGATAGACATAAAGTAAATTATACCTATAAACTGTCGTACCTCTTGGTTCGTGACATTTGCAGGTTTTGCAGCGTCCTTTTGTACACTGTAGAGATTAGTTTGGTCTCTTATGAGATCCACAATGTTTTCAGGGAATAAATAAGAAAATACCTGATAACCGTACAACCGTGATACCGTCTGAAGTTCAAGTATCTCATTTGGTAAGTTTGAAGATCCCCTGAATCTCATTTGATCTTCATTTAGCTCCAAATGTTTAGTTTTCCAAATGACATTTGGTTTTTGAACGCGTGTGTTTCGTGTATGATTGGTGATCTCGGAACTTGTTGAGGGAACAGGCTCAGTGGACGGTGGCTCGGTGTAGTGGGCTGCGCTGCTTGTATCGGCCTCGTAATTTTGAGGTAAACTGTCCATTACCTGGTCTACTTCTAATTCTATATCCTCGTCTGAGTCGTGCTGTAGACCCTCTTCATTCAGCTCCTCCACGTATGTAGGATCCACCACATCGTCATCTTCAGAGAAGTCCAGCCCATCCTCACTGTCTTGCCACTGCTCAAGAATACTTTCCAAATCATCAGCAGATAAATTTGGAAGCGTAGGCCTCGAACGCTGAAGTCTCTTACTCATTATAAACCTATAAAAAAAACGGTAAAGTATTAGCCAAACAGATAAAAAATTTATCGGCATAGCGCAATGATGCAGTACTGCATCAAAAGAAAATTTACAATTATTTCTTTGAAAACAATAATAATCAACCTAATATCATGTTTTTAGAGTAAAATGATTACTTACCAATACTCCACAGAAATTTCACCTAGGTATTTTCACTAAAAGTACTCAAAAACAAAAACTAAAGTAGCGCGGAATCAAAACAAACCGGTTTTTACAAGTTGCTGGCTTCCACTGGTCATAATTTTTAAATACCGCCATCTACCAAAAATTGGCGTAACTACTTTGTTAGAATACATTGAGGCATATCTGCATTGTTGCGTTATAAAGTGTTTTATCAATAAAATAGAGGAATAGGCTTCTTCAAACGGTACGTTGCAGATCTGCGCTTCAGCGTCGTAAAGGGTTAACCTCGTACAATAGAATTAGCCTAAATATATATTATTTTTGAAAAATTCGCCATTATACAGTCACGCCTTTTCCGATGGATAATTCCTTGATGGCAGAGATTACAGAGCGCAATCTGCTACGATCTAAACATATTTCCTTGGCTTCATTTACCCTCATACATCTAGATTACATGCGGTTGAAAGTGCTACGTCCTTGACTCTTTAGAAGAATATGGCCAATGACATCAGCATATTGTAAACTAGCTGTTGCCACTGCCACTGACTTCGTTCGCATAGAATATAGAAAATTTTCCCCCTTTTTTGCAATATATTTCATTGATGCTACGCTCCTATTGGTCGCAGCGTGATGTCATGTGGCCTATAGCCTTCCTTGATAAATAAACTATCCAGTACAGCTTCTGTGAAACTAACTAAATGGGAGCCTTTAGTTAGCTCGGCCATTTGTGGGACCATTCGTAAAGAAAGGAACGCTAGAGTCGCTAGGTCAATTAGCTGTTTTTAGACGTTGAGTCGATTTTAACATTGTCATTAATTACACATAATTAATTGTCATAATTGATTAGGTTGTTATCTGTAACTATGTAGCTTGATTATACGCGTTGATTGTTGTTAAGCTGTAAACCGTATCGTTATAAATCGAAGTTATTGTTGTAATAGGCTACTGTAATATGCTGACGTGCCAGAATTGATAGTACCAACAGTTTCTTTCTTCTTATGGGTATTTATCAGGGTCGTATCTACGTATCGGCCTTAACTATCAGTAATATAAAGCCTTGTGAATAGAAGGTTACAGATACATATATGAAAAATTTTTTTTTTAAAGTTGTCCTTCCTTCGTGTCTCGCAACAGTACTCAAAATAGTCAGCATATTTTCACACGTGATCATTCTGAGGCAAATAACACCACTGGTGGTATCACCATTAATTTAAGTCCTAACAAAAACGGATTTTCAGTTGGTAGTACTAGTGACAGTTACTTCAAGAAACTCTACCTCGAGTAATGTTAAAATCGGTTTAAGGAAAATTCAAGTAGATAACGTATTATGCTGGAACCGAAAAACTGGTAACAAAAAACTATGCCTGCCACACCCATTGCGTAGGAATACCAAAATACTGGGATATTTATAATTTAGGCTACGAAGATATCAAATTGTGCATGGTCTAAACCAGAGAAGTCTTGAGATTACAAAAATGCCGTAAATGGTACCTACATTTCCAAATCCGAGAGATCTTAAATATTAAGTGCTTTTGTGTAGAACTGACTGTCACAACCGGCAGATTCACCCGGTGACTAAGTACTGGCTACTTTGGACTGTTATGACCTGGCATGCTGACCTATGTAATTTAAAACAAACACCACACAGGTAAGTAGACACCATTTACCTGTGTGGTAGGCCAGCACAGGCCATAGTCGACAAAATGCTCATTATCATCTCGGCTATAATACGAATGCAAATCTGCCGGGAAAAATCTCAGCACATAAATAAAATCAATAAAATAAAAAAGTAATCACAGAAAGTGTGACTGATAATGTTAAGTGTTGGTGTTATCGTATGCGTCATATGATTGATGCTCTACGTCATCAAGGAATGTTTTATTGGCTTGTTGATTTCCTTTTATGTTTGTAAATGATCTGTTTACATTTTGCATCATTATTATTGACTTAGGCGTCGGCAGTGGTCAATAAGGGTCAGTTGCCTTAGCCTAGATTTGAGTTTGTACTTGGTCTACTTCTGCTACGCTTGTCCGCATGGTGACGGATCAAAAATGTTAATGTTACCTCGCCTTCTCTCAGGGTGATGTATAAACTTAGGAATATTTTACAACATCCTCTGCAAGAGGCGGAAAACTTTAAATTGAACCCTTGAGCCAATAAGCCTCAGTCAGTGCGACACAGGAGTTCATAATCCCTCTCAAAGTAGAGGAGGCCCGTGCCGTGACTGGAGAGAGAGAGAGAGGGCCAGTAACGGTCAGTTGACTTAGCTCAAATTTGGAATTGTAATTGTTCTATTTATGCTACGTTGACCAAGTGTGTTGGCATAGCGTTTAGTTTCGAATTTTCCTTCTTTGCCAGAGGATATTATCTGCTTGTATTATCTTAGAGCTGGCTCTAACAGCATCCTGGGGTGATAATGGGATGGTGGCATTGTTGTTTTAGATCTGTCGTGCGTCGTAATTTTTCGTGAGGTAGGGGATATCGCCCACTTTGAGAAATGCAAAGGCAAAGAACAAAGGAGTCTATGTATTGCATATCTCTAACTGGTTCGTATACCTACTGTTGTTTTAGATACCGAAGTGGATCGTTTCCTCATCTAGAAATAAAATTAACACTAATTATGTAGATCATACCTATTAAAGTACTTGTTCGAGTTAATTACATTGGAATGTTTTATACTTTTTTTAAGGTTTTGAATGTAATTACAATTTTTAACTTACTTTTTATACGTACTTTTAGTGAGTTACATATTTATTTTGTCTTAACGGTACGTAATCTATTTTTATAATTTGCATTTTTCAAATTAACAACGCTGTAAGGGCACTAAGGAAAGGGTTTGTATAAGGTGTAGGTGTATTGTATTAGCTTCCATACGTAGATAGAAAACACCCAGAGCCAGTACAAATATCAGTTTTACCAATTTTACCATACAAATTTCTGTTCCGCATTGAATTCGAACACGTATTCTCGTTAGCCACTGTGTCTTACACTAATCATTGTGTGTACCATTTGTATCAAGAGCACAGATAGCATATTACAAGATTTTTGATAACGTCAAAACGCACTAACCTTGGAGGAAGGCGCGGAATATAATGAAATGCAATTTTATTGGCCGTAGCGAAACCACACAGCGGACTTATCAAATATTCGGTTTTCATTCATATGCTCGTTAGCACCATATGTTTGGTGTGGTGTGCTGATTCTACTGGAGATGATCTGTGATCTAAACTAAGTGTATTAAGTACTCTAACAATAATAATAAATAACATTTTTTGACAATTTTAGCGAACCGATTTTAGCGAACTTTCGAACCTCCGATAAGTCATTATGAATAAGACCGTAAGTGTGTATTAAGCACTCTGTAGGTACGATAAGGCCATGGAAGTGACTAGGTGTTTCCTTTATATCATGATCGTTGATATTTGTAACTTTGTTATTCAATGTCACGTTGTATCTATAATTATCTCAATGAAGGGCATTGTATACATACAGAATTTAAGTATTATACAAAGTCTTTCAAATTTTTGGTTGGTACCAAGAAAAACCACTTTTTAGACGCTTAGGTGTATTTGTTTTAAAATTAGCCAGGCGTTAAGGAGAGTTCAGTCACTATGGTCCAGGGTATGACCATAGAATAGATAGATACTAGGTGCGACTGAGCTAAGGTGAAATGAAGTTTCCGATACCTCACTGTTAGAGAATGTTGGTTGATGCCATTATTGCTAGATTTTGTTTCGCCGATTGAATCAAGTCAAATACGAATCAAACTAATCGTGTTAATAGTAGGTGTTTATCTTTATCTATTAAAAAACAAAGTCGTTATTTTTGTATGTATATCCCTATGTGAGCTTATATCTTCAAAACTACGCAACGGATTTTGGTGCAGTTTAAATAGATGGTTGTATTATAAGTAGGTATGTATTTACAAGAAAAATGTAGTTCATGTAGTTCGGTATTCTGGTAACTATGTCCATGAATAGTATGAGAACAAAATGGCGTTTATTTTTGTAAATGCCAACAAAGTACTTCCGATATAAAATCGTTTGTATGAACAGTTATATGTTATTGTCTATCTAAATGATTACAAGTGGTGTTTACGAAGTGTTACTTACATACAATGTACGCGATAACACTTTGATGTTAAATACCTACCTACTTGAAAATACAATTGATCGTTCATTACCTAGTAACAGGTAATAACAACTAGACCATGGTTTCATCAGCGCTTACAGTACTGCCATACTCCTTGGATTTCAGCGTCATAGTCGAAGTCAAATATTTTTATATCAAGTTGGTATGTTTTACAAGCTCTATTAAAACGTCAAAACCTAGGTTAATTCAAAAGCGATTCCTATGGAGAAGAACTGACAAGAAACGGGGTTTGAAAATCCTGAATATTATATTGAATTATTGCATTGTCATCGGTCCTTAATATGTGTGCAAAATTTCAGATCAATCTGACTATTGCAAGTAGGTGAAAATGATTTTCAAAGATTCCGTTACATATATTATAAATCAAGGTCAAGTGCCAATTGAGAAGATAAATAGTACCTACATTGATATTATTAGTATATACATATATATCAAGTTAATAAAGGCGTATAATTAATATAATATATCTATACTAATAAATTATAAAGCGGAAGAGTTTGTTTGTTTGTTTAAACGCGCTAATCTCAAGAACTACTGGTCCGAATTGAAAAAATCTTTTTTTGTTCCATTATATGGTCCATTTATAGGAGAAGGCTTTGGGCTATATAACATCACGCTGCGATCAATAGGAGCGAAGCGGCAGTGAAAAATGTTGCAAAATCGGGGAAATTTTCTAAATTCTACACGTACGCAGTCGCGGGCAACAGCTAGTTAGTAATATAATTTAGTAAAAGCATAGCAAGTCAATTGCAAAAATTAATAAATGAATGTAATAAAGGCGTGTTAAAATTGAAGTTAAAAATCAAAATACAGTTTTATGAATCAAAAATAAGGTCGCTATAACTATAGTTGGCATTGATTATGTAGGTTTGTTTACATAATGAACACGTGTCTGAACGTTGAGAAGAAAGGTCGATGCCCTTACTTAACATTATACCATAAATATACCGCGCGGAGCTATGGTGACACACGTTAGACCTATATGCATCTGGACAAAGGCGTATTATTGAAATCAATCCCATACTCATTTATCATACAAAAAATGCTTTGTGTAAACTTTCTAAAACTACAGAATAAATCTGCAGATTTCACTAACTAGATTTTTATAAATAACTAGCTGATGCCCGCTACTCCGTACGCGTGGAATTTTAGATCCTCATATATTTTGTCACCGTTTAAACCTTCCCTGGACTTTCACGAATATTTCAAGACCAAAATCGGTCCAGCCGTTCTCGAGTTTTAACAAGACTACTAGTAGGGACTTGTGGTATTATACGATTTAACTAATATATTTCACACTAGCTGTGCCCCGTAGTGTTACGCGCGGTAAAAAAGATAAAAATATTCGTTTTTTATTATCCCACGGGAGCATTGCATTCTTTCGGGATAAAAGTAGCTATATGTTATTCTGGTCTATAGGCTACATTATTGTAAAGTTTCATTAAAATATCTAATATATATCTAATATCTAATTGCACTATTGATTTATCTTATGAATTATAGTACGAATTATAGTGGAATTATAGTATGAGTTGAACGTCGCTGTAAAGAAGATCACTGTCTCCCATAATACAGATCACTCTAGTTTGGGAGACAGAAGATTACTTACTTGTTTCTGACGACATAATGTTTGTATAAAAATATTGTAAAATGTATGATTGTTGTTTAATAAACTTTATTTATTTATTATTTAAAATCCATTCAGTAGTTTTTAACACGCATATGTAACGGAATCTTTGAAAGTGATTTTTACCCACTTGCAGTAGTCGGATCGATCTGAAATTTTGCACATATATCAAGAACCGATGACAATGCAATAGTTTAAAAAAATATTCAGGATTTTAAGGGTGTTTTTTATTAGTTTTTGAACTAAGTAGATTTTTGCGTGAAAGAGACTAGTTTGTATTTATACCTGTAACTTTCTCCTTGTCCAGTCCTATATATTATCCAATCGTTATAATTCGTTTAAACAAATGCATAAGGAAAATAGACATACACGTATATTCTTATCAGCAACAAGCAGCTATGCGCAGAGTTGTGATCGATAAAGTCACGGTCACGCATACAATTAGCATTGGCTAAAACAACGCTATATTTGTTTTTATTATAGTGCTAAGTTGAAGGCCATTTGAAGCTTTTATTAGAAAGAAAGAAATAAATATTTTATTTGTTACTACTCAACTACAACAGTAAATAATTAAACATAAAAAGGTAATAAAAATAATAACAATAAATAAATATTCATGGACATTTCACACAACGTGCTCTGGTCCCAAGCTAAGCTTATTATGCTTGTGTTATGGGTACCAGAATACGGATAGAATACATAATACTTCTTTTCTTTTGTAAATATATACTTATAATACATAGAAACACCCAGACGTAGAACAAACATTTGTACGACAATTGTAAATATCACACAAATTGTCCCGAGTGGGAATCGAACCCGCGAACCGGACCGGCCGTGACCGGCAGTCCGTTATCTGAACCACTAGACCACGAAGCCGTTAACAATACACACAACCACTGAAATATAAACAATAAATAATGTTACATATTACAATGTGAGTAGTCACAAATACGGACCCAACTATTATAACAATAGCTGCTACACGCGACTTTGTACGCGTGGAATTTAGAAAATTTTAACCGTTTTTGCAACATTTTTCACTTATTCTTCCTCGAAAAATATGCTATCTAACACTGAAAGAATTTTTCAAATTGGATCAGTGGTTCCTGAGATTAGCGCGTTCAAACAAACAAACTCTACACTCTACAGCTATGTAATAAATATTAGTAACTAGCTGTGCCCACGACTTCGTCCGCGTGGATCGATTTTATTTTCGATTGACCCAATAAATTTTTTTATTCTTTTTAGCCGCTAGATGGCATTGCAAGTAACCGAATTGGGAAATTTAGTATTATATAAATACATATCTCTTGATTGAGTGGAGCGATTGCGATGAAACAACGATGAACGTATAACATTTATATTTATAAGTGTTGCACATATTACGTGATGCGTGCACAGACAAACATCTAAACAGACAAACACGGGCTTTGACGGGCTTCGTGGTGGAGTGGTTTATGTAATGGACTGCCGATCACGAGGTCGCGGGTTCGATTCCCGCTTGGGACAATCATTTGCGTGATATCCATAAATGTCATACAAATGTTTGTACTGCGTCTGGCTGTTTTCTATGTATTATAAGTATGTATTTACAAAAAAGAAAGTAGTTTATGTAGTCTATCCGTATCTGGTAGCCATAATACAAGCATAGAAATATAGCTTACTTTGGGACCAGAGGACGTTGTGTGAAATGTCCTGAATATTTGAAAATAAACACAAAAATTTCAAAAATTCTGGAAAAGTGTTCTGTTGGTTGTCCTTTAACCATCTGACTATTTTTTTTGTTCAATGTACAAACATTTTTTTTTCTACTGATTTAATATATCGCTCATTTGGAGAAACATCGTCGTAATTACTACTTTTCTAATTTTACAGGAGAACGATTTAAAGTGAATTATTTTTTTTGTAATGAGTTACCGGCTCAGTCTGAGGACCCATGCCTAATTTTTTTACGCTAAATGTCGCTACACTAATGTAGTTTTATGTGCTATTAAATTAAGTAGAATATTTATATTGGTATTCTTATAAATAAATAAAAATACGTCGAGTACCTACAATTACGTCTTTGTTTCCCAAAGATTTAGTAAAATGCGCTGAGTGCCGCGCATACATTTTAATGCTTTTATGACAAAAAAATTTCAAAAGTAATCAAAATGCGCATTTATTTCGTATAAAATTCGTAACAAAATTAAAAGCTCTATATAAACAATTGGTCAGTCTTCATCTGAGGAACTTAAACTTATTTTAAAGCCAATTATCACTTACAAACTAAACTTTAGGAATCAAGATAATTATGACATGGCACGACAAAAAATTATTGATTAGCTTAGCTTAATTTGAACAAGTATCATTTAAATATTAAAAATACTGTCATAAAAATTGCAATAAAATCTTGGTATAATATTTTTTTATATTAATTCTTGTAGATCACTCTTCTTATTTTGAGCAATTGTTAGTTTGCCACGATACGCTGGTTCTAGTGTTAAATCATTTATTGTGACTCTTGTGTCACTCTTAATTCGTTTAGAAGCTTTTATTGCGACGTCTATCCAGTCTTCCTCGTATCCAGTTTTAAATCTATAAATATCGGTTGCAGGAACATTTTTACCAGTACGAGATGTATATTGTTTGCCCGAATTCTTTAATTGTTTTGTTTTGTTCTTCTTCCATTGTGCTTCATTCCTCATCCTTTTCTTTTTATTTTTATTTGGAGATTGATCAATTTTTGGTGCATTTTGGGATGATCCATCATTTGGCATCACATTATTACTGGAATGATTATTTTGCGATATGACCTCGAGAGTCTCGCCAGATTTTATTAAATTGGAACTTCGTGTAGTAGAGTCAATAGAAATGGAGCAGCTTGATGATGAGCTTGATGACGACGAAGAGGAACTGCTTAAGCTAGATGAAGACATTTTGCGAGAGCGTTTCGCTGGCCGATATTCATCACCACTATCGTCCGGTGAGAAATCTTCACCATCTGACTTTAAATATTTGTTTTCTGCATTTGCACTATTGTCGATAGGTTTTGGCAATTCAGATATTTCTGGTAACGAGTTTAATGAATTATTGGCTGGTAAATAGGGCTGGAATTCAGAACTCTCTGTCGTGTACTCAAGAGGAACGACAACATAATTATCTTGTTCCAACGTGGAAACGTTCCCTTTTGACAAAATAGACTTACTTGCAGGCGAGTCTTCAGAATCAAAGGTAGGTGAGGATAAATTTGATGTCTCAAGATCACGAACAGGTTGTAATTCAAAGTTTTCTGATTGGCGTTGACTTGTTTCATACTCTGCAGCGTTATTAAATGCGCTTGAAATAACTTCATTGTGATACGAAGAGTTTCGCTGACTAGGCAAGTTAGGATAAATACTCTCAACTAATGGCAATAATAATTGTTCTTCTCTATTGGCTAAAAGAAAACTCAATATTATTGCAAAACAAAACCAAAATTAAAATTAAAATCAGGCTGTCTGGCTTACACCTACCGTCGCTACTCTGATCAGGAACACCAACAATATTGACATTAATTAATTAGGTCAATGTGCCAAAAGATGGTGGTTCTTGCCTATCCATTACCAAATTAACCAATTTTCTACCACGTCCTTCCATTATTGTAAACAACCTAAAAATTAAATAGGAAATCAAAACAAATTGTAAATCGCGAGCGCACATCATGTAAATTTTAAAATAAGGTTTAAATTACAACAGAATTATTGACGCGCTCTCGTGAAATGCAAAAAACTATATAAATTAGACCAAACTTTAAAAAAGCTACTTCAAAAAAGATAAAATAATACTATGTGGGACATTGGCCTACGCTATTTTTTTATAGATAACTGACTTTCTAAAACTCTTAAGTTAAAGTAGAGATACAAATAATAATATTTTTGGAGCAAAAATGACAGCTGTTATGAAGTTACAAATTATGTCGTTACTCATGCAAAAAACAAATACATTTTGGGACAAGAATGACGAAAATGTTAATTCCGTCGTTGTAGCCTCAAAAAGAACACAAAATAATGTCATAATTACCGTTACGTCGTTGTTTCCGCAAGATCTTTGCGTATTAGCACAAATGCAACAACTACGCTAACGCCTTCTAGCGATAAATTGACTGAAATTGATTTACGTCTTTGTTTCTCCTAACGTAAATACACTTTTTAAGTGCTTTGTCATTAAAAACCCATTTTTGAAAAAAAATACATTTACGTCGATGTTTCTCCAAATGAGCGATATGTATAGAAGATTATTAAAGATGCGTTACCACACCGCTAATCCTTGGTTCCATACTTAGTTTTCTTAAAATGTCAACTTCTTATGTTAACAATATGTCCAATAACCTTGATTGCTTGAAAACGACCATGAGTCTCGTTTGACATTTATATTGGTTATCTATAGATACGTTGACTTAATCTATCGAATATTCTATTATTGTTTTAACTTATCATAGTTGTTACGTGTCATAGTTTGTTATTGGGTTAGCGATATGCAAACAATGTGGAATTATCGGAAATGCTATAACAACGTAGTATGTACAGTTAACATGTGTAATACATTGCCTAATTGCCAATATATTTGTAACACTTGCTTACGCTGCAACTTCATCTAAAGAAAACCGAAAAAAATTGGGACTTTTGGATACTATTGGATAGGCAATATCCACGAAGAAAACAAAGGATTACCATGCCCATATTTTTGTATGAAGCATAGTTTGGTATCGTGCCCTCTTAAATTCTACTTACATGTAGAGAAAAGCTTGTCTTCATAGACTGTAGTGATACTCTAGCTAGGGTAGTCTCGCTAATGTCATACACGTCGTAAGTTGCCCTATGAGAGTCGCTCTCCTTTACGTTGATCTATCTTAGACAAGCCCTATTTCAATAGTTCATGTTTTGCTGCCAGGCACATTGGTTTTAATATGTTTTTACGTTAAAATTTACGACATACGTCATCTTCATCCTCCTGCCCTTATCCCATTATTTGGGGTCGGCGCAACATGTCTTTTTCTTCCACAGTCTTCTATTAGCCGTCATGTCTGTGTCAACTCCTCTTTCTTTCATGTCCTCTTTCACACAGGCCATCCATCTTTTCTTAGGTCTTCCTCTAGACTTTTTTCCTAAAATTTACGACATACGTGTTGGAAATATTCATTATATATTCACTATTGTCACCAACCAATTGTTAAATCTTGGGTATCTAATATGAGGTGAGTCATATGTCGGCATAAGCAAGTATTTTTGTAGTTTATTTAAAAACTTGGTATTTGAATTGTATTAATAATGGCTATTAATATAATTTGTCCGTGTGGTGACGGACTAATAACATTCATCTGTCTTCGCCCCATTTCCTCCAGACGGTGCTCTAAAAGCCAGCTAAGGGATATTATCTGTGATAACATCCTCTGTGAGAGACGGAAAACTCGTAAATAAACCCTGTGCGTTACGTTACACACCTGGTCAACGCAGCACAGTAGACCATATTTCCTTTCCGAAGTGGAGGTCCGTGCCCAACGCTGGGACGTTAGTGGGCTGGAGAAAGAAAGAAAATAACGTCTATAAGATTGAATATTATATCATGATCTTAACTTTCTATGACAACATATCCTTAAGCTGTTATAAAGCCCAGTGTCCACTTTTACGCAGTTTTTACTCAACTTCGAATGATATTTGACATCTCTGTTCTGTTCTTCTCTTCTGTCCAGCAGGCATGATTTTTAACAACCTTTTCGAAGGTTGTTAAAGATAACTGCAAAGCCTCCGAAAAGTCAGGCTAAAAATTTAAAACAAATACACGCGTCTTAATCCATAAAAAGAAGTTTTATTTGAACGCATGAGTCGCGCAAGTGTTAGAAAATATTATGTTAACTTTTTCTAACCTATTAAGCATGAGCTGGATTCGCGTACGAAGGGATCCGTGCTATTAAATAAAATATGTCGTCTAAACGTATCTTGAAGATAAAATAAAAACATATTTTGTAATCACTGTTTCATTCACTGGCTGTTTCATTGTGCACAATTTCATTAATTAAAATATTAACGGTGTTATTCATAATGACTTATCGGAGGTTTAAACGGAGATTTTATCGGAGAGATAATGATCGTTTTATTGTAAAAAGACTATTATGAATAACAAGTTTTACAATTTTCGCGAACCGATTTAAGCGAACTTTTAAACCTCCGATAAGTCATTATGAATAAGACCATTAGTCTACAATATACAGTTTTTGTAATAAGAAAGTTCAGTTAACATTTCTGAATTGTGTTATTGACACCATCACTTTACATTTTTTACTTATGTTTAGTTGTGTGCGTAGAATTGGCACCGATATCTGTGAAAATTTCAACTGTCTAGTTATCACCGTTTATGAAATTTAGCTTGGTGACGGAGTAATCTAAAACTTTGCACACATGCTAGGGACTAATGACAATGCAGTAATTTACATAAAACACTAGCTGACCCGGCAAACGTTGTTTTGCCATACAATTGTTAGGGGTGGATAACCCTTATCACTTAGGGGTATGAAATATAGATAGTAGCCGATTGTCAGAGCTACTGAATACGCATAAAAAATTTCATAAGAATCGGTCAAGCCGTTTCGGAGGAGTATAGGAACGAACATTTGTGACACGAGAATTTTATATATTAGATTGAGTTTATATGATTTCCATTTCTTTACTTATTGTTGAGTTGTTATTTTTGTATGTACCTATGTGAGCTTTTATCTTCAAAGCCATATAATGGATTTTGCTGCCAAAAAGGGGGAAAACTGTCTTAATTTCACATGTAAGCAGTCCTAAACAACCGCTTTATTTTTACACTAGCTGTTGCCCGCGACTCCGTCCGCGTGGAATTTGGAAATTTTTTTTTCGCAATAAAAGGTAGCCTGTTTCCTTTCTCAGGGTCTAAAGATTGTCTGTGCCAAATTTCATCAAAATCGGTTGAGAGGTTTAAGCGGGAAAGCGTAACAGACAGACAGTGTTACTTTCGCATTTATAATATTAGTAGGGACATTGTGACATGAGAATTTTATATATTAGTTAGATTCATGAATTCAAGCGTTTTTTTTTAGTACTTTAAACTAAACGAATAATTTTTCAATTATTTTCAGATGTCGTATGCGACGTTGGTCGTCGCTTGATATAAGATGCGTTCGCTGCTAGCGTATTACGCAGACGCGGTGATGTCTGTCGGTCGAGGTGCTGGTTGTGCTCGGGACTGCAGCGGTAGAGGTGACTGCATGAACGGGACCTGCCTCTGTGAGATACGGTACTCGGGGGATGAGTGCGCCGGCCCTAATATGCCGTATCATGCCTGTAAGTAACTTATAGTGCAAACTTATTATAATAATAAATATAATTATGTCGTAGGAGACCTGATTTTTAAACCTTAAGGATTTTTAGTTTTAACTTAGCTTCGAAGATTATGTAGTATGTCCTCAAATTGTGTCAATGGTGAGTAAATTGTTTATTTACTGTAGTTAGTGATGAGCCTGAAATGGTGACCCGTTGAATATTCATAAAAGGATCCTTCCAAACCAGTTACACGTGTCGTAAGTCACGGATCTCGCTCATCGTAGTTAATAGAATGTTGTAGTTAACGTAGTTAGTTTGTCCAGTATTACAAGGCCTTTAGATAGATGACTGTTCTAGCATTAATTACAGGTGATTTCTGTGATGTTTTCCGATATGTATACTATAATATTATAAAACAAAGTCGTTATTTTTGTATGTATTCATGGAAATTCATGGACATTTCACAAAACTTCCTCTGGTCCCAAGCTAAGCTTATTATGCTTGTGTTATGGGTACCAGAATACGGATAGAATACATAATACTACTTTTCTTTTGTAAATACATACTGTTATAATACATAGAAACACCCAGACGCAGTACAAACATTTGTATGACAATTAGAAAAATCACACAAATATTTGTCCCGAGCGGGAATCGAACCCGCGACCTCGGCAGTCCGTTACATAAACCACTCAACCACGAGGCTCGTCAGTATGTATGTATGTATGTCCTTATGTAAACTTATATCTTGAAAACTACGCAACGGATTTTGATATGGTTTTATTAATAGAGTATTTTATGAGGATTGTTTTTATATGATAAAGTTTAGTTTTTGAATTCCACGCATTAAATCTTTTTATGCCCACTGTACGCGCCGTCTTCGCAAACACTTGCATCTTCAGTACTCCTGTCAACACCACAAACGCGCTACACACACATTCAAATACTCCTTACATACATATACAACACACTCAAACTAAACAGTCAAATACGTCATCTGACGTCACATTCATTCGTCCAACGACACGCAATACACTTCACCTACCGCTCGCTTCAAGAGCACTTTTGTTTAATATTTAATATGGTTAAAGACCAATAAATCAAGTAAAACCGACAAAGGGTTTTTCATTTGTTCTGCGTGAACACCCACAGTAATTTGAAGGTAGTTTAAATTATGGTTCTAACAACTGTCTATTTGTCCTCAGGTATTGGCGGTGTGTTCTTAGTGGTAGCGTTTGTTTGTGCGGTCCAACTTACAATATGTATAGTGACTGAGTACAAACGATTGAAGGCACCAACATTCCTGAGAGCTTGTAAAGTGACCACACAGAAGATGTTGTACTTGGTCGCGTTCTTGGCTTCATTGATTAGAGGAGCTTACTTTGTGTCGCCGGTAAGTAGTTTAAAAAATTTTGAAAAAAATAAATCATTCAATCTATACTGGTCCTGTCGCTGACTAGAGTCGTCAAAGCGATGGTACCGATTGTACGTGCACAATTAAACTTAACTAAACTAAAGTAAAAAATGAAAACTGATAGTGTAAATATCACGATTCGGCAATGTTAATAGAACTTTTTTATTGGAAAATCTGTATAATATAGACTAAGGATTTTAAGTAATAAACATGTGTACAACGAAATAGCCAAATCATCAGAATACACCATAGTTGTTTTCATATTTCAATGGTCCGGTAAAGTATCGTAATTGAAAAACGTTACTTTTCAAGAGAGCGATTTAAACTTAACTTTCGATGCTGTACGTTGAAAATACTCTTGAGTTTCGATATAATACGTCTGTAAAAACACGTCTGCAGCGACTTTTTCAAAATTTAGTAAACGCTATCATAAACTTACGTCTATTGATAGTTTAAAACAGTAATAATAAAAAAATGCAACTTTGTAAATTCGATACTTTACCCAGGGACCATCGATTTTAGTTAAGTTTAGTTGTGCATATCGAATTGGTACCAGCGACTGGGGCTGGCAAGCAGTAGCTGACTACAGCAAAGCTGTTATGCGATTGAAGGGGCCCCGGAAAGGGAATGTGAGTCAAATACGCTCACCGAGTCACTCCGCCGAGACAGACTTGGGAGGAGGAGGCGCCTCTACGCCCAACTCCTTTCCGTACTCTAGACAGTGGTCACGTTGGCCTGCGCGGGGTCGTTGGAGAGAGTTTGAACGAAAACCCTCTGTTGTCCTATAACAACCGGGAAGTAAGACGATGTAGTCGGTTTTAGTGGGAATTCCTGGCATGGGTGAGTCCTACATACCCTTTGATCATCCATGGTCAAAAGGATGCGTAAACGCATTTTCCGCATGTTCCAACAAGGCTATTATTATTATTAAGTTAGTTTTAGTTAGTCGTGATAGTACTGATCGGCATCATTCTCACACCCCTGATACAACTATTTATAATATTAATGAAAAAAAAAAAAATTAAAGGAAATGAAAAAAAAGAATCCATGTAGTTTCTTGTCTGTTCTTATCCATAGGATTCGCGTTTGGAACAGACACCTAGTTTCTGACGTTTCAAAAGAGCTTGTAAAACATGACAACTTGAAATAAAAAATTTTGACTTTGACTTTCTATACTAATATTATGAAGATAAATCACAGTATTAACATTAGTCGCCAGCAAAAAAAAATTTCATAGACAGAACGTTTAAGAGAAGTAACCACAGTACTTACGGCTGAAATGTGTCCGAAACTGTGTTAAAACTAAAATAGACGCATGTGAATACGAGTCGCCTTAGAGATTATTCTATTGTGATTTTTAATTTACAGTCTGCGTTCCAAGAGGGTTGGGCCACAAGTCTCCTGTCTGCGTACTACCCTCTGCTCATGTCCGGTTCATCTCTAATAGTGTGCTTCTGGGCAGAGGTAAGTCATTTGTGATTTTATTTGCTTGATATTCGAGAAATATGGCTGAAAAATGAGTCTACCATTATGCTTTCTATATTGTTATTTAAGATAGCGCCATCTGTTTAAATGAGACCGTACTATTTGCTAACTACATACTGGATGTATTTAATTATTATGTGTCCAAATTGGTAGATGGCGTTGTTTTAATTTGATAAAAATAATTCTGTTGCTGAATCACAGATGTCAGTAGTAGTCTAAGAAATTATATAGCACATAAAATATTCATTCGCGCGTTTTTTCAAACCTTGATCGTTATGGTATAATAAAATGAAAAAGTTATCCAATTTGTTGTAATCATTGTACTATTATTGTATTGTATATTAATATTGTCAGATGTTTTTGTAGCTCAGCAGTCACTTGCGTCTCAATTCTATTGCTTACTGTCTCACATCCTTTTATTTCTACTTTATTTTTATAAAATTTTGTGCCAGTTTAGGTACATTATTAACACGCGTTCATTAGCTCGGTATGTATCTATCAACGTATTAATCTATCTAACGGGATCTTTAAAAGTAATGTTCACTTTCACATATGTACTTATAATTCTCGGATTGGTCTGACATTTTGCACACATAATAAAGACCGATGACAATGCTATAATTGAAAAATATATATTCAGGATTTTCAAGCGTGTTTTAGTTTTTTTATTAAGCCAATTATTATTAATATACAACCGGCTTAAGGCCTATTTACATGGCTCAGTACCTTGACCGCAGTGCAAATATATAAAATATACCAAACCAAATACGGATGCACCACTATGGTTATTCTTAGAACGACAGTTATGTTTACTCATACTATTTATTTTCCTATTACTTTAAAAATTCTCCTTATTATTTAATAGGTCTTGTTCATGACTTCGTTCACGTGAAATTTAGATTCTTTACACGGGTTTTTCTGAGGGATTTTTTTTACACAACGTCAAAACACCCAGACGCAGTACAAACATTTGTATGACAATTAGAAAAGTCACACAAATGATTGTCCCGAGCGGGAATCGAACCCGTGACCTTTGATCGGCAGTCCGTTACATGAACCACTCAACCACGAGGCTCGAAGAAATAAAAGTTCGAAAAGAAAATTTGATATTAAAGTAATTTATTAATTTTGCAATTGACATGCTATGCTTTACTCACAGAAGAACTTAGTAAATTAAATTATGGTGGAAAAAGTGATTACCGCAAGCGGGAGCGGGGTAAATCACTTATAATTAATTTAAATTATTAAATTTGATATTATTCCGGGATAAGTTGTAGCTTATACTTTAAGTTAGATCTCTACCAATAAATTACTAAAAACGGTATTCAATCCCATGCAGTGGTTTTTACGCAATGCGCTTACAAACATACAGACAGACAAAAATTCTATAAACCATTGTTTTGGATTTTATTACGCCAATAAAGACCGTTTAACCAATTTTTGTGATGTTGATGATTTTTTTTTATGACAGCCATTGTTACATACCAATTCTGGATGCACAACTAAAGTTAACTAAAAATCAATATCCATAGTGTTAATAACACTAAACTTTTTTATTCTATACATGAGTACTATAGACAATAGTTTCTTTTTTATTTTAAATCTCTAGCTAAATGCCCGATAGTTTGGGCAGATTGCAGGATAATAGTAAATAAATAAATAAACGAAAAATTTGATGCATCGGCATTGGCCTCTATGTATGCCTCAACAAGTAGTTGCTAGTTCTCCAATACATATTATTTATTTTATAGTTTCTTACGCTCACTACCGGATTAGGCCAACACGGGCCCTGTAGCTCTATGAAGGGGCCCTTTGATTGCTTTAACGGTTCTTGCCTTGTCATTGTATTGGAGTAAGGAAAGGAGTAATGGAATTTCTGTCAGGTTCCTAATGGCACGGGGCCCCTAAAGAGGCCCTAAAGGCCCAAATGCTACGCATCTACGCCCATGGATCTTAGTTCATCACTATGTACGTTGCTTAAAGATATACTCTGAAATGCAAAGAAAATCGCGACAATTGATCAATTGACTCGTTCCGGTCCCGTTCTTCATTGCTCGTTAGCGGAAGATCTCATCAATCTATTCTAGGTTATCATACATACATAACATCACGCCTTTTTCCCATGTGGGTAGGCAGAGACTAGTGCGCCGTCTGCTACGATCCAAACATACTTCCTTGGCTTCATCCACACTCATACATCTGGTCATACATGCCAGACGATTGTAAGTGCTACGCACTTACCCCTTTGGAGTATACCGGGCGATCTATAATAATAATTATGCTTGTGACGAAAAATTATGACTAAAATGATTGGTATAGAAAACCCTTTGTGCGCGAGTCCAACTCGTACTTAGCCAGTTTTATTTTTCTTAGTTTATTCATTTACGTTTGTTATCGCAAGGCACAGGCATACAATCATTCCGCCTAATATGCCAGTGTTGCAATACACCGTAGACGATAAACGCGCGCCAGCGTTTTTGCCGCGCCGAATTCGCGAAGTGTAACCTCAATAAATGATCGATGCCAATTTAATTTTTTTAAATCCCATGTTTGTTCTACAAACAAATGTGGTAATTTTTTAAAATAATGTTCTTTTTTTAAATATTTAGTCAACGGAACTGTTTTCTAGTGT
The DNA here is from genome assembly GCA_916999025.1 of Orgyia antiqua. Lineage (NCBI taxonomy): Eukaryota > Metazoa > Arthropoda > Insecta > Lepidoptera > Erebidae > Orgyia > Orgyia antiqua. The sequence goes on from OU779871.1 coordinate 22,624,706, forward strand.
AATTAATTTGATCTAAACTTCTATTTCATAGTTGATTTGTTATCGTGATTGTTGTTTTTTTTTTTGCGGATATCAAGGTGAGTGCAATGAACTCTGTACCTATTCTTCTTTTTAATATGATTTTTAAAACGGAAGATCTGATTTAAAGGTTCTAGTAACAGTAGTAAACCGGTCATAAAGTCACAAAATACATAACTTTTTTTAAAATAAAATTGGTATGGTCCATTTACATATTTGTATTTGGCATTCTGTATTCTAAATGTTTTTTTTTTTCAAATTGATATTCGTTAGGTCATAGATTTTTTTAAAATTATGTCTATTGAATGACTCTGTTCCTAGGGTTTACCTTAAGTTTCATAAAAATTCTATTGAACGATAATCTTATTGTAAAATGCCTTTTATTTAAAATTAAATATTAATTATTTCGGTTTAACCGTTAGTTTCGGATAGTTTCAATTATGTAATTATAATGACAGACAATTTTAATTAAAATTATTTTATACTTAACTTGGTGTTGTTTATTTCAAAAGATTCCGTTATATTGAAAGTACATAGATCTACTAACAGCTATTTTTATTACATACTAGCTGTTGCCCGCGACTTCGTACGCGTGGAACTTAGAAATTTTTGTCCGTATTTGCAACATTTTTTACTAAAGCTTCGCTCCTATTGGGCGAAACGTGATCTTTTAAAGCCTTTCTAGATAAATGTAATATCTAACCCTAAAAAAAAATTACTGAAATTTTTTTTCAATTTGTACCAGTGGTTCCTGGGATTAACGCGTTCAAACAAACAAACAAAGTTTTCAGCATTATAATATTTGTGTAAAAGCATAAATATTCGCTACTTCGTACGCTTTAAATTAAATAAAATTGGTCAAGTGCGAGTCGGACTCGCGCACGAAGGGTTCCGTACCATTATCTATGCAACATAAGGCAACGTTATTAGTATCGAGCAAGAAACGGTAAAAAAAAATCATGTTTGTTGTATGGGAGCCCCCCTTAAATATTTATTTTATTTTATTTTTAGTATTTGTTGTTATAGCGGCAATAGAAATACATCATCTGTGAAAATTTCAACTCTCTAGCTACCACCGTTCTTGAGATACAGCCTGGTGACAGACGGACGGACGGACGGACGGACAGCGAAGTCTCAGTAATAGGGTCCCGTTTTTACCCTTTGGGTACGGAACCCTAAAAACAAAATATTAACAGATTATAAAAAAAAAACATTCTCTTTAACTTATCTCTTAAAAATTCGCATCAAAATCCGTTGCATAGTTATGCAGATATAAGCTCACATAGAGAGACATATATATATTATATTATTATACAAAAAAGTGAGTAAGTGAACTTTATTATTTCGTGACACAATCATGGTCATGTAATGGACTCCGGTTTCGCGAGGTCCAAGTTTCCGCATAGAAATGTTAAGACGGTACGATACCAAATTATGCTCCATACAAAAGTATGGATATCGTATTTCCGTTTTTTCTTCGCGAAAGTTAAACCGATTTTAATAGTTTTTTATATTATATAAAGTTATATTATAGATAAACAGTATATCTATGCTTCTATCACTTTCTTTTTTTCAAAACATAATAACTAATAGAAATATGACGATCCGAAAAACCAACTTTTTTCGGTTTTCTTTAGATAAAGTCGCAGCGTCTATCACATAAATTTGGTAAAGTTTTACCACAAAAGAAAATGATAGGAGCATAGATATACTCTTTATCTATGATATAACGCAAAAACGATTAAAATCGGTTTAACTTACGCGAAGAAAAAACGGAAGTACGAAACGTCTTTTTTCAAAGAATTTGTAGGTAAAATCCGCTTCATCTATATTATTTTGTCCCATTCAGCGCGGCGCTCGGAAATAGGGATAGCAATACCTAAGGCAAATACCTAAATGAGGAGTACAGTACCCTCTTAACAAATGTAACGAACCTGCAAGCTTGTGAATAGCAGTCTGATATACAAATCACTGCACCTGGAGGCTAAATAAATAAATAAATATTCATGGACATTTCACATCGTCCTCTGGTCCCAAGCTAAGCTAACATGCTTGTGGTACCTATAGTACCAGAATACGGATATAATACATAAACTACTTTTCTTTTGTAAATACATATATACTTATAAAATACTACAATAAATAATAAAAAATACTACAATATACAAATTAATGCATAGAAACACCCAGACGCAGAACAAACATTTGTATGACAATTATAAATTATAAGAATCGAACCGGCGATCTCGTGAACGGCATTCCGTTACATGAACCACTCAGCCATGAGGCTAGAAATTCGTACTAACAATGTATAGAGCTTACAATGTTATCATTTATACCACAGATAAAATAAATACTTTATCAAAGAAGTTCTACCATATATTACGTACCTATCAATGTTAAGGTTTCGTTAACTTTATATAGAAAATGTACATAATGTAAGCAATAGTCGACCGTGAATAAGTTGTTCACGATGTCAATTGAGCTCTTATGTAACCTTGTTGGTACACAAACAACACCTGTTTGTTTGTCTGTTTGTACCTGGTTGACCGAGCTTAGATCGGTATAGCTTGAAAAGGATATATGTTTACTTAGAAAGAATGAATGAAATATATCTATTTCTAAGCCACAGTTGACACCAAATACATAATTAAGAGCTATACCACGTTTTCGCACGAATTTCTAATATTTTGGGCTCCTAGACTACCACAGTCTGTAACACCTAGAAGTTATTGAATATGCGCAAAAAATGGGTTAAGGTTTCATGTTGACGTTTAATGTAACACATTTACTAATAATGACTTGTTTGATTTATAGTAATCAATTTCCCACAACCATTTTATTGAAAAACCACCGCGGAGTTGATTTCAGAGTCGTATTTCAATCAAAAATACTTATAAATGATGACTTATGATGCAATATTTTACCTAAATTTGAGAGTAATCATTTTATGAAATGGCTCTTAATGTTAAGGTAACAAAAATATACGTAATAATAGGAGCTTATTATAAAACAAAGCTGTTATTGTATGTATATCCCTATGTGAGCTTAAGAGGATACCAAAATAGCTTCGTGCATTTTTCTACGTACGAAGTTTTCATTGTTTCTTTAGATTGAATGGCTAGAGCTCTCATTTTTAAGTATATGTTTTTTCAATATTTGATCTAGGATCGCATAAACTCAGAAACGCGATTGAAAAAAGTTTTCTCGATAGAAAATCTTAGCGAAACAACCTCTCTAATTTTTTATTTTTTTCATTTGTCGGTCTATTATCGCGTATTAACTAATAAAATAACTTTAAAAACATAAGTAACTATTATATATAGAAACACGTAAATCAGAATTAAAATATATTTAGTAGATTTTGAGTAAATAGGAAAAGTATCCCTAATTCTTCATTTTCTGTGCCTACTGGCTGTGTTAATATGTACGTGTCGGCGATGATATTGAATAATATTGATGTAGGCCCTTAAATCTTCAAAACTACGCAACGTTGTGCCAGAGAATGGCTTTTTATGGACTTCTAAAAAAGGAAGAGTTTCTCAATTCGTCTGTAATTTTTTTTTATGTTATTTACCTCCTAGCTTTTAAGTGGGCCAAGGGATTTTTATGATTCTTGTCTTATTTGAAAGCCGGTGTAATCCCATTAGCACCAGGTCAGAATGTGATTTGTTTCAGAAACTTTTCAGTCAGTGCAGTCACGGGTTGGACTGATAATTTGCCGCAAGCTAAGAGTTTGATTAACAATAAATAAGTGGATATGTATAATCTAGAAAAGAGCTAAATTCCATATAAGTAATGTCGAAATAGTGAACGCAAGGTCTTTTAAACAAGTAGGTAAATTCAGTGCTTAAGTTATCTCATTTATTTGATTTATTAATGGGTTTATTTGTCGCATCAGATTCTCATATCAGTCTGCTGACAGGTTAAACACTTACAACAACTCTTGAGTACTTTAACCCATGTCTGATACAGGGTTCTTAAGCCAGCCGAGGGATATTAAAATGCAAAAATATCTTATTACACGCTATTAAATACCTACATCATATGCCTACACATACAAACGACGATTAAAATATGCATACTACTTGCTGTTTATTTTTTAATCGTAAAACTTTTGCAAGGATGTTATGATATCTCAGAGATAATTCCTTGAATGCATTGTCGTGGTTTATTTGTCCCGATGAGTTAGGGAGCGTCCATTAATTATGTGAGGTGTTCTAGGGGGTAAGGGGTCAATCGAAATCTTTCCAAATCTCACTTAGGGGCGAGGGGGTCTTAGCAAATACACGTAATTTTTTTTCTAGCAGAAAACTGTGTAATATTATGTGATAAATTACGGTAATTTTGACAAATATACTAGTCTTTACTAGTCTTAAATAAAAATAATAGAGTAAGTTGTGTTTTTGTTTTTTTTTTCTCAATAATCCAAAATGTTTACAGCCAAAACATAAATTTTGAAAAATCTCGCGTGAGTGTAAGGGAGGGGGTTGAGGAAAATCTTACGAAATCTTACCAAAGGGGGAGGGGGGGTCGCAAAATTCTCAAAAATGCCTCACGTAATTAATGGACGCCCCTTTATTTATAAAAGTTGCTATGCTTCGCATATAAGAATGTTAATGTTAATAATTTATATAAACCCATTGCAAAATGTGTGTCTGACTTTCCAATTGGTTAAAAAGGCCTGATAATTTTGACGAGGTTTTTTCAACTCTGTCTCTCTTTCCAGCCCATTAACATGTTAGGCACGGGCCTCGGCTTATTTGGGAGGGATTATAGTCTATTACGCCATGCTATTGTCCGTGTGGTGACGGATTAAGAATACAAGTGTCACCACCCCATCTGATCCCAAGGGTGCTGTAAAGGTCAGCTAAGGGATATTGCAAACAGATAACATCTTCTATGAGAGACGGAAAACTCGAAAATAAACCCTGTGTCAAGACGCCTGGTCAGCGCGGCACAGTAGACCATAATCCCTCCCAAAATGAAGGAGGCCCGTGCACAACAGTGGGAAGTAAATGGGCTGGAGAAGAAGAAGATGCCACGCTAAACAGGGTTTATTTTCGAGATTTCTGTCTCTCACATTGGATGTTATCTGTGTACAATATTTTTTAGCTGGCTTTGAAGGATATGGTGACACTTGTATTTTTAACCCGTCACTTGTCATTTGTGAGGTGATATGAGTATTTTTAAGTTATTCTCTTAGGGCCTCGTTCACCATCTTCAAGTAAAGCGTTGATTAGTTACTTATCGATTAGCGTTAATTGTCAAGTAATAGTTACGAGTTACTGCTAGATTACTGCTGCGAGATTACTGCTACTCGAACGTCGTGAACGTCGCACGTGTAGTTACTGGTGACTTTAACTAGCCATTAGTCTACTTGGCGCTTTACTTGAGAATGGTGAAAGAGGCCCTAAGTTATACAGTTATATACAAATTCACGTAGGCCTAAATACAAGTCCTAAATAAATGAATTAGTAAATTAACTTGGTTGCTAGAACGACCTACCATATTCGTTAATAGGACGTTCGCAACGTCCTTGCTTATAATTCGATCTTACTTTCCACTTTACTAATGACTACGATTTACTAATCAAGTACTATAGGCCTAGCCAGTCAAATACGAATTACTGTGCAATAGAAATAGCTGCGATTAGACTTATTTCTGTGATTTTATTTTTTATTTTGTGCGAGGGTTTTAGTGGGTGAGGGCCCCACACTACTCTTCTATGTCTTCACGGACGTCTCCCATGGCGTGTGGTCAGGAATTTCCCCCGACCGAAGCACTAAAATAAGGGTTTAATTACGAGTTTTCATAGATGTTTATTATGTACTTTAGCTGATATACGTAGCTCCTAGGAGTGGAAATGGAATGGAGTGCCATTTGTATTCTAATCGCTACACGAGTAGATAGTGAGATGATATCTATTTAAAGTGCATAACTAAACTTAACTAAAAATGAAAATTTATGGTGTCAATAACACAATTCGGCAATGGTTCCTGAACTTTCTTATTATAAAAACTGTCCAATATAGACAAACAATTTTAACTAAGCAGATAATTTTGCTAATAACTATGTCTAGTTAATTAAAAATTTTTAAACGATAGACGTAACAATTTTAGATAAAATAAACGTGTATGACTATTAAGGCAGTTATTTTAACACACCATAGTATTTTTTTTCTCTCTAACACCTGCGCGACTTATTTTTTTAAATTAAACTACTTTTTACGGATTTAGACGCGTATATTTGTTTTAAATTTTGGCCCGACGTTTAGGAGACTTTGCAGTCACCATGGTCACGAGTGAGACTGAGGTGTGGTGAGAGTGAGACACCACAGTTGTTTTCATTTTAGTTAAGTTTACACTAAAGTCCGCCATATTGGTATTTTTGATAGCAATGGCGAGTATAAAACATAGAAGTACATTACCTAGGTCTTCGCTAGGTAACATATATTCAATCGACATAAAAGTACATTAGTTACTTGAGCTAAACAAACGTTAACGCCTACGCCTATGGAATTGTATATGAAGACCATAGAGCGCCTGCAATAGATAGAACATATTACGAGATTTTTTTTTGTTAACAACTAAACGCAGCAACATTCCATTCCCGCTCGGTACAATCATTTGTGTGATATTCATAATTGTCATACAAATGTTTGTACTACGTCTGGGTGTTTCTATGTATTATAAGTATGTATTTACAAAAGAAAAGTAGTTTATGTATTCAATCCGTATTCTGGTACCCATAACACAAGCACATAACCTTAGCTTAGCTTAGGGACCAGAGGATGTTGTGTGAAATGTCCATGAATATAAATTAAAAAAAATTACGTTATAGGAAGGCGCATGTTGCGGTGTATGAAATAATGCATTCTCATTCGTCGTACTAACATCACAAACCATCATCATTCTTCTGCCGTTATCCTCCCGGGGCTGACACCGGGAGGATAAGGGCAGAAGCACTGATGCAACGTGTTTACTTGTTCATGTTGCGATGGAATTTGGCTGAATTTTACTCTTGGCCGTCTGCCTAACCTCAATCATCCTTGGGTATGTGCGCAAGCGTCATGCGACGTGGTTCCCTTGGTCGCCGGTCGGTTCTTACGACCCCCGCGGGCAAGACGTGAGGAGTTGACACTTGTATTTTTATTTTCCGTCACACAACGGATAAAAACTAATCGAGTTTGCCAATCATTGTTTACATACATTGGGTTTTCTATGCCAGTGGGCGAAGCATGGCAAGGACATTTTATCTGTATATACCCACGTAAAACAAAAATTAATAAATAAATATAAAAAAAAAAACTAAAATCCTTTGATAAATATGCTCGTCAGGGCATCAGGTGTGCGTTGATCTTTGTGTGTGGAATCTATTATAGATGATCTGTGTTGTAGTCATATTACACAATTGGTTGATTGGTTTGATCTTGTGTATGCACGTGGGTAAAGGTGAAGTGTGTAAGACTTATGTTATGTGATGTCTTTGTTCTTTTGTTATACCTGTCCCGCTGTCTGTGTCCAAGATATGTATAAGTTTCTGATACAGCTTAATGCATACAAGTGCCAAGAGAGCTTGGAAAACACAAACATTTACGCCAAACCCAAATAATATAGGATAAAAAATATTTCAAATCCTTTTTAGAGTTCCAAAAGACGAGACCCTGTTACTGAGACTTTGCTGTCCGTCCTTCTGTCTGTCACCTGGCTGTATCTCTGGAACGATGTTAGCTAGAGAGCTGAAAATTCGCAATTTATGTATAATAATATCAGTTGATGCTATTCTCATTACAATATTTAAAGATTTTTTGAGCAAATTTATCACCGCCTAATAATCCTAAAATATTTACCTACCAGTTCTTGTAATACATATAAGGTAGGTTACGTTAGTTTCTATGTTAGTCGATATAAATACAAATGACCTTCACATAGCCTACGACCTAAAGGTTACAAATATTTGTTTTATTCATATTCACAATTGGAGGTTAATCTTGTATATCCACGCGCACTTCAAAGGTGGTAAAATTTTCGAGATACTTATTAAAAATAACTTGGCTTTAACATGCATTGCTTAAATGCTTATGTCAGTATTTCTTTATTTTAGAAGTCAAATTCTTGGAGTCAGACTGAAATAATTAATATTATGGTTAGAAACAATGCTAAACCGATCGTCAGCGCGGACCATCGTACATGTATCTATGTATAAATTAATAAATATTCATGGACATTTCATACAACGTCCTCTGGTCCCAAGCTAAGCTTATTATGCTTGTGTTATGGGTACCAGAATACGGATATAATACATAAACTACTTTTTTGTAAATACATACTTATAATACATAGTAAACACCCAGACGCAGAACAAACATTTGTATGACAATTATAAATATCACACAAATGATTTGCCCGTGCGGGAATCGAACCTGCGCCCTCGTGAACGGCAGTTCGTTGCCTGAACTAGATCACAAGGCTCGTCAAATAAAAGTACATATATGAATACGCACACTGCTACGCCGACGGTACCCGCGTTATTTTCGACCGACCCGCGACCGTCAGTCTAGCATTTTTTCCAGCCTAAATTAACAGTTTACACATGTTTTCTTTAAGCATAAGCTTTGGCACCAGGAGAATGAGCAGCAGCGTTCTCCTGAGTAACACAACACCTACTGCGATCGCCAACCCGTTATTTTTTTTTTTATTTTTTTTTTTTTCGCAGGGGAATGCATTTACGCACACCCGCTCCTGTCATTGCGGTCATCGCCGTCATGGTAGGAGCGGGTAGTGTCGGACTCGCCGACGTCCGGATGGATCGAACGACGGAATACCGACTAAACCTAACTGCGGCGCTCTCCTCGTCTTCTTGGAGCGCCAGAGGTTCTCTGTTCTGAACTCTCTCTGACGCCCCGACGTTGGCCTGGCGGCACAACACCCGGTGTCGCAACAGATTAAGGCGGGGGGTGGAGGCGAGCGTATTCGCGTCGCCTCCTCCCTGGCCTTGCTCTGCGGAGCGGGTCTGCATCGGCAGCTGCCTCGCGCTCCCGCTCCGCGGCCTCCTTCAGGAGCATGACGGCTTCGCTGAAGTCGGCGACCGCTTGCCAGTACCTGTCGCTGTTAAGCATAGCACTGACTACTGCTTTCAGCGACAGGTCCCCGCCTATCGCCTGGGTGAGGGCCGTACGCTGTGCCTGCCAGGCAGCGCAACTCTCCATGGTGTGGCGCGCTGTATCCTCGGGCGCACCACACGACTTGCAAGAGGGCGAGGACTCCCTCCTTGCAATCTTGTGCAGGTACTTACCAAAGCAGCCATGCCCGGTAAGTACCTGCGTCAGTCTGTAGGTCATCTGACCATGCTCCCTGTCTAGCCACATTTCCATGTTTGGCCTGATAGCCTCGACAATTTCTACTCCAGCAACGGGAGATCCTAGTTGGGCTCTCCACCGTTGCCGGAGTGCAGTTTGTGCCTGTTTTCGCACCCGGGCAGCAGAAGGCTGCTCCCCCCTTGATCGAGCGTCCGCGCGATGCCGGAACACTTCAGCCAACACCTCCGCCTCAAGCTCCCAAGGAGGATCACTTGCCAGGACCGTAGCAGCAGTCCATGATACCGTACGATACCCCCTGATCGCTCTCAGCGCAATGACCCTCTGTGCTTTTCTCAAGAGAGCCTTGTTACGTGCACTGAGAGCGTCGACCCAGATCGGGGCCCCGTACAGAGCCATAGATCTGACGATTGCACTATATAGTCTCCGACAAGTGGAGTTAGGACCTCCTGTATTGGGCACAAGTCTTCCCAATGAAGCAGCAACTTTTATTAGTTTTGGGGCGAGTTGGGTAAAGTGTTGCTCGAAACGCCATCTACTGTCCAGGTGCAAACCCAGGTACTTAACTGTGTTACGCACCGGTACATCAGTGTCCTTGATGCGGAGTTTCGCCCCTCGGGGTACTCCGCGTCGGGCTCCATGAAATAGGAGGGCCTCTGTTTTGTGTACAGAGACCCTCAACCCTAGCATGCCAATCCTGTCGACGACGAGCTCCGTCCCGACTTCGGCCAGACGAGCTGCCGCCCCGTAATTGCGTCTCCTTGCCGTGATGAGGGTGTCATCGGCGTAGCAGAGCACCCCCATCCCAGGGAGAAGCCTGCCGCGCAGTAGCCAGTCGTATCCGATGTTCCACAGGACCGGACCCAGAACCGAGCCCTGTGGAACACCGCATTGCATATGTCGTCGGGACAGTCGCCCGTCGTTTGTCTCCCACTCAACAAACCTATTCTCCAGGTACCCCTCCAGCAGTCTTCGGAGGTACAGAGGCACCCTGTGGTAACGGAGCGCCTCCCTTAGCGTCTCGAAGGGAAGGCTGCCGAAGGCGTTCTCAATATCGAGTGAGACCGCCAGGAGCACATCCCCTGCATCCACGGCCTCGACGGAGATGGCCTTCAGGGCGGCTATTGCGTCTATGGTAGAACGGCCAGCCCTGAACCCGTATTGTGCCCCTGACAGTCCCGGTCCTACTTCTTCCAAGTGCTGAACGAGACGGTCGGCGAGAATCCTCTCGAAAACCTTGGCCGTCTCGTTCAGCAGCACCAGTGGCCTATATGCCGATGGCGAGTCTAGTGGACGGCCCTCCTTTCGCAACAGACAAAGCCAGCCTTTTTTCCACTCCGAAGGGAGCTGCCCGGACCTCAGGCACAGGTCGAGCAGCTTACGGTAACTGTCGCGCAGCGCTCTCAGGGCGATGCTCAGCACCCGGCCCGGGATGCCATCCGGGCCAGGCGCCTTTTTACGAGACTGCAGCCGTGCTAAGGCTCCATCCAATTCCTCCTCAGAGACAGGTGGAACGTTGACAGGCTCCTCAGCAGAGTCTGGGGTAGCCATTGGTGGTGGAGAGTGCCCCGTGGAATGAGGGAGCAAAGTCTCCACCACTCTCTGGAGGACGTCCTCTTCGAGCGTTTCTATTACAGGGGCACTGCGGACTCGAAGTTTATTGCGCGCCATAAGGTAAGGGCGCCCCCAGGGATTTCTGTCAAGGCTTTCTAACATTTCTTTCCGGGCCTCTGTTTTTGCATTGCAAATGGCCCGTTGTAAAGTTTTCTTTGAGGTCCGGTACTCATCCCAGAGCTGCTCCTCCATGGGGGTGTCCCTACCACGGCGTCGGCGGTATCTCATAAGAGCCCGCCGTGCCCTCATGCACGCCGTTCTGAGCTCAGCTATTTCGGACGTCCACCAATAGACCTGTTTCCGAGGAGTATACTTCCGTGCCCTCGGCATGGACGCATCACAGATCTCCGTGAGAGCGCTACGCAGTCGGCTAGCAGCCGCGTCCACGTTCGTGTCGGAGTGATTTTGACTTGCGGCTAGTCCCCATCTTTGGACTATGGCCGCTTCCAGGGCTAACTCCCGGTCTAGCTGACTGAGAGCCCATCTAGGAAAGCGGCTGTTTCTTCGGGGGTGGTCCCCGGGTGTATTAGGGGCAGAGACGCTGAAACGGAGGTACCGGTGGTCGGATAACGTCTCCACCCCCACCACGACCCTCCAATCCTGTACCTGGCATGCGACAGCGGGTGTTGCGAACGAGAGATCGACAATTGATCCCCCGTTATGTCGCACGCAGGTATTTATGTTCCCGGTGTTTAAGAGAGAGAGACCGAGGAGGACGGACCATATTTGGGTGGTGTTTCCTTTATCGCCAACCCGTCTGCCAAGCGTGGTGATCATGGAAATAATTCCCCAAATGCAAGGGTATGTGGGGGGCCTATGTCCAGCAGTGGACAGAGAAAGGTTGATGGATGGATGGAAGGTTTAGAAATGGAGTGGTGCCAAATGCCATGTACAATCTGTATGAATGAATGTATAAATGAGGATATGAAAGAAAGAGAAGTTAATGCAGACATGACTTTAGGCAGAAGAAAAAAACATGCCTCGACGAGCCTCGTGGTTGAGTGGCTTATGTAACGGACTGCCGATCAAGAGGTCGCGGGTTCGATTCCCGCTCGGGACAATAATTTGTGTGATTTTTCTAATTGTCATAAAAATGTTTGTACAGCGTCTGGGTGTTTCTATGTAATCTAAGTATGTATTTACAAAAGAAAAGTAGTATATGTATTCTATCCGTCTTCTGGTACCCATAACACAAGCAAATAAGCTTAGCTTGGGACCAGAGGACGTTGTGTGAAATGTCTATGTGTATTAATTAATTAATTTATTTTTTTTATGCTGCGCCGAACCTATATGCCTATATAATGGGATAAGGACAGGAGATATATATATATATAGCCATTATGTATGAAGATGTCTATTGATTACTGCCATTGTCTAGAGACCTTCGAAGGGCTGGTTAGATACGACATATTATTATAAGGCGCCTTCTACTTACCTTACAAACAATAGCCCTTTGTACATGTGTCAAAGAATATGTTCGGCTTGATTAGTTACATAGTTACAGTATTTATTATTGTGTGATCGTAAAAACAAATGTCCGCTCCCAATTTTTGTCTCGGTTGTTGTAAGGGTCAGTAAGTTATAGGATATTTTAAAGTCCCTCGTCCACGTAGAGAGAGTAGAGCTAGACAGCTTCGAGACTAATCTAATCTATACTCTAATTTAAAAGGTACGAGAGCAGCGCTCATACTCATTGGGTAAATAATAATAAATATTCATGGACATTTCACACAATGTCCTCTGGTCCCAAGCTAAGCTTATATGCTTGTGTTATAGGTACCAGAATACGGATAGAATAGTATATGTATTCTTTTTGTAAATACAAACATTTGTATGACATTTATAAACATCACACAAATGATTGTCCCGAGCGGGAATCGAACCCGCGACCTCGTGAACGGCAGTCCGTTTCGTGAACCACTAGACCACGAAACCCGTCGAAGTAATGCTCATACAGAGCATTGCTGTCTCATAGTGAGCGCGAGGGTTTTATACTCTAAGTTCGACCGGAAATTATAGTTTTCATGCATTCGCATTTTCCGATTAGCTGGTAGAAGATAGATCATAGTTTTAAAAATAGGCAAGATGATACTTGATTAGATGCTGGGAAAATATATATTTGCAATTCATATTAACGCCCTATTTAACCATAGCAAACTTAACGGAATCTGCGAAGGTTAATAGAAATCGTAATAATTGGTAATGACAGGGTTGTGTGAGTTGTTTTTATAAAAAGAACCTGCACTGCAGTATTCCTATCGACGTTTTTGTGGGGTCCTTAATCGAAAAGAGTGCTGTATCCTAGATTTTTCTCCCTTTTTAGTTTATTTATACCTTGCAATCGAAGGATGAGTCAAATACCCAATGAACAGTCGAACATTATTGCGTTTACCATTTGCTATTTTCGTTTCAGCCCATTATTTTAGGGCATTAGGAGTATTTGGGCAATGACGACCAGGCGTGTCTGCGTAAGGTAAACCTTACGCAGACACGCAATTAACAATTAAAACAACCTAAAGTTTCTTTTAATTGTTCTGTCTCTCAGAAGATGTGATCCGCTTATATTATCTCTTGAGACACTTCAAAACACAATACTCTGTAGGAAGTAAAAGGATGGTAATGGTGATGGAAGAAGGTTCAATACTGTGCAAATGTATTCGTTGTTAAAGGTAAAAAAGGGTGACCACTTGATTCTGTATTTTTTAAACAACTTCACTACTATTCTAAAACACTGGAAACTCCTCCAAGACTGGCCGTTATAGACGATGTCACTACTAACTACACTACAATGTACAGTTACGTTCAAAAGAAATAAATACAATTCGTCTAATACGTGGGAACTTTTAGCTCCTAGTATTATTGCAACAATGCTCAAAATTGACATATATATTTAACAAAGCAACGTTATTTATAACGGAAATATGTTTCCCACTATTGTTGTAAGTTAAACCGACCGTTAAATGTGGGACATGCACCATATTAGATTTCAGAGACACTGAAGTGACAATGGGCACTGAAGACTTTGATGTAGACTTAAAAAATCTAATAAACACTTGTTTTTGGATTTTTGTCGTTTATTTTCATTTATAAATATCGTTATCCACTGTTTTTTTTAGTGCGTTCAACTTGTGTCCCATTTTAATGTAGCGACAATTTAAATAAATAGCAGGGAACTATGTAGGTGTAAATAACATAATAGGTAGAATCAGTGTCGCTGGCCTTGGGCATGTCCAACAGAGTACCTATAGAGGAATTAGATTAGATCACTATTCAGTTTTGTAGAAAGCTTTGGGGATTCCGTGCGGAGCAAGCTGGCAAATGGATTACAAGAAAGAAACATCAGATTTGATTGATTTAATTCAACACTTTCTCACCCTTGTCCCGTTACCTGGTCTCGGCGCAACATGACTTTTTGTTCAAGTTGTAATAAGATTTGGCTGATTTATACTCTTGGTCGCCTGCCTGACGTCAACCCTCCTTGGGTATGTGCGCAGATGTCATGCAACTTAGTTCCCTCGGTCGGTCCTTACGAACCCTGCTGGTAAAACAGTGATAGGTGACAGTTGTATTCTTTTTGTCCGTCTCCCCACTGAATGGTCGATCGAATTGGCTATAGTTTTAATCTTGAAAGACCCGTCTGTCATAGTATCGAAGCAAAATCGAATATTCTTAAATACATGTGCGCAACATAATTTGCAATTGCTTACTATTAAACAACAATTACAATTAAAATATCTTATTATGGAATCGTATTGACTAGCTCTGTTGCATTTATAGTGAGGGTATTAGTTTAATGGTGTCTTATTCATGTCCAAGGTAGTGTCGCCATTACAAAACAAATTGTACTTAACCGTAAATAGTGTTGCACGAAAATTCTAATGACTTCCTTCTAATCTATTAAAGGATTTATGTCACTATTTATATAGCTTTTTTTCAAATTCTTGTCCTTGCCCTAACCGGGCCATGGTGTGTGCCCTGAGCCAGATCATGACACGGCAAGTGGTGGCCCTATTATGTGGAGCTCAGCCCAGAGGGCGGGGACATTAGGTCCCCACATCGCTATTTATTTCACGGTACTAAGTACATTGGTACTTCTTGAACTAGGTTCTAGAAACTAGGTACTAGGTCGGTTCCAATTTAGCATATAAAATTGCTTATACATAAAAATATTAATTTAGAAAAAGAAGTAATTACGTTAATTTATTAATTCTTGCAATTGAATTGTTTTGCTTTTACTTAATATACCTATTAAATTATCACCATGATTGACCAAACGGTATTCCAAGGCCGTGGTCGCATGTTCCGCTCATAGTGAAATTTTTTCCACTAGGTATAATTTGATTTAATGAGTCCTTACGTCATTTCATTTTACCAAATAAAAGAATTTATTGATGGCATCTTTACTTATTATAAACCAAAGTCGTTATTTTTGTATGTATGTCCCTTTGTGTGCAATAGCATTAAATTATATATTCGAAACTAGGAAACGGACTTTGATGGGATTTTTTTTAATAGATAGGCTATTTGTTATTTTTTTTTTTTAATTTTCAAAAATCCACGCGTTCGAAGTTGCGGGCAATAGGTAGTTGCGTAAGAAATGCTTAACAAACATTTAGTCAGAGCAATTTGTTATGAAAACCTATGTAAATGTTGACAGATTATCGCTTGTAATTATCGTAAGCATCATATTATTGGTTTACGTTGTGTGAATGAATAATGAGATTGGCAGTTTGTTGTTTTACATTGCCTTGAACTGTATTTTCCAACGTCATCATCCTCCTGCCCTTATCCCATAATTTTTGGTCGGCGCAACATATCTTTTTCTTCCATAGTCTTCTATCAGCCGTCATGTCTGTGTCAACTCCTTTTTCTTTCATGTCCTCTTTCACACAGTCCATCCATCTTTTCTTAGGTCTTCCTCTAGACTTTTTTCCTTCCACATTTACACGCAGAACTCTCCTAACGACATTACTTTCCTCTCGTCTCATGACATGTTAACTGAACTGGGACTGATTTGTAACACATGAATTAGCTTTCGCTCATATTTATATCGCAATATATTACGGACGGGCTTCGTGGTGTAGTGGTTCTGGTAACGGACTGCCGATCAAGAGGTCGCGGGTTCGATTCCCGCTCGGGACAATCATATGTGTGATTTTTTTAATTGTCATACAAATGTTTTTACTGCGTCTGGGTGTTTCTATGTATTATAAGTATGTATTTACAAAATAAAAGTAGTATATGTATTCTATCCGTATTCTGGTACCCATAACACAAGCATATAAGCTTAGCTTGGGACCAGAGGACGTTGTGTGAAATGTCCATGAATATTTATTTATTTATTAGTCCTAAGTTCATGTTCAAAATAAAATTTAGCATCTTTCTTTTTTTCTTTCTTCTAACAATCAATCGTAAATAGGTTGACTACAGATGAAATACGGTCGCAAGAATAGAAACCACCCCATTTTGTCCCATCCGTGTTAAGACACAATTATAACAAACTTCTGTATATAATTTCTATTGACAATAGAACATATATTTATTATAAGACAATACAAATTATACATGAACTAATTGCATATTTAGATGCTGTCGACAATTGTAAAATTAACAATTGCTTTTTTAATAACTGAAGTAAACAATTTTTCTTTTAACCTCCGAAGTTCTTTCTTCGACAAAAATCTTTATGTGGGCTCTTTGTAAATAACATCTGTTTCGCAAAATCCCTATCTCTCCAGCCTGTCAACGTCCCACTGTTGGGCACGGGCCTCTTCCACTTTCGGAAGGATTATGGCCTACTTTGTTGTGCTGACCGGGCGTGTTGGCTAAGGCTTTATTTTTGAGTTTTCCTTTTCTCACAGAGTATGTTATGTAACATTTATTTTTTAACTATTTTGTTTTTTACTCACAATTACTCGATGTTTTTATAGAATTGGTAGAGCTTGTGATCTGTATGTAAATCTTTACGTGAGGCACATGTCATTTGTATCTTATAGTTAGCCCGTTAGGGTTGTCAAAACATCAAGATGTGTTTTTATTTTTCGCTCTTAGTAGCTTCGCTCGTATCTCTCTATGTAACACAGAAGATAGGGCACACCACACAGTGGAAAGATGCGCTGTCTGGCAGGTGCAGCAGACGGATTTGACCCTCGAGATTAGCACGACTAGACGACGACTGAGACTGTGGTTCGTCTAGAACATAAGAATTTAAGAGTTGTTTTTGTCTAGCTAGCTGCTAGACAAAAACAACTCTTAAATTCCTGGACGTCATTTAGACATAAAAATGAAATAAAATAATTTTGTCTAGCTAGCTTGTTCTAGAGTCTAGCGCACTATGGTATGGTGGGTGTGCCTAAATCCTTTTCCTTGCGAAAAAAAGGTTATGTTTTTGACGCATCAGATTTGACCTCAATATCCATATTTTTTAACAAGACTCATCGGGAAGGTACTTAAAATATTGTGCTATCTTTACTTATTATAAAATAAAGTCGTATGGTATGTCCCTATGTGAGCTTATATCTTTAAAACTACGCAGCGGCCATTTTCCCGGCTTTTTTTTATAAATAGAGTGGTTCCAAAAGGGAGGCTCTTATAATTTGTCAAGCCTTGGTTACTAAATTCCACGCGTACGAAGTTGCAGGCAACAGCTTGTATTCTAATAAAATGCTTATTTAAAAAATGTTTATTTATAAAGACACTAGCTGGCCCGGCAAACGTTGTTTTGCCATACCAAAAAAAAAGTAAAAAAAAAGAACTATAAACCTCACGGAGCCCGAGACCTTTCCAACGAATGCAAAACCGTGGAAATCGGTCCGTGCGTTCTGGAGTTATAGCGTCAGGAAGGAAAACCCGACTATATTTTTATATAGTAGATAAAACTGTTTTAATCTTGTCATTTGTCTGTTTGAAGGTCACATTTAAAAAAATACAATAGGTTAATTGTATAAATTTATTTTTGTTATTTCGTAAATACTAAACCAAATACGGCCATCTTCAATAATCAATCTAAGACTACAGATAGATTTTAATCCTCGTTTATCAGTAAGATATGTCTATCTCCTGTCAAATTTTTAATAGAGAATGCTACTGCACTACTGCAGCTCATAGCTGGATATAGGTATTTTTCAATTTGAGCCATAACGCAAAATCCCTCGGTTTCCACGCCCAGTTTATTTCTGAGGCTATTCTAATGGGCTGTGTGAAAGATTAGTGAATTTAAATAATAGTCGGAATGATGGTAAAGTAAAAAATATTTTAAGTCCGACAACCCTATTTCAACACACTTTTCCATTTAGGGATAAAACACGTGTATGGAAATCCTCAAACTGGTATAGGCATAAGTTTAGAATACTTACAAGTTAAATTAAAATAATCGCAATTCGCAACTACGAGACTATTATTATTATAATGAAATTTCAATGAAAAAAGAGCCTGAGAAACGACATAGGCTAGTTTTTATTTTAAAAACGTAGACCTATAATATCCACGTGTAGGAAATCGCGGGCTGGAGCCATTATAATATTCAACAAATGCAAGACAAAAATCTAGGAATGCAATCAAAATATGGTCAACGCAAAACTTTATACAAAGCTGTAATAAAAAAGAATTTCTCCTGCCTTACCGGGCCATGAAGCTGTGCCTTGAGCCTGACTCGGCAAGCGTGGCCCCTTTATCTGGAGCCTGACTCGGACAAAACGTTCATAGTCTTAATACGCAAACTTTTTTGAGGCCTACTTGATTTATTACAGCTAGGTATTTTATTATGACTTAATTATTTATTGTAAGTTTTTTTCAAATTTTTTCTTTAATTTCTACAGGTGTTCCATTTGCGTGATATACGTTGGGAGAGACCTCGGTTCCTGTCCAAGTCTTTGCTGGCATTTGTCACCTTTAATGTGATCAGCTACTCGCTACTATTGTTCGAAGTACTTACTACCAACGTGGTTGATACATCGGCTGAGAAAAAGGTAAGAAACTATTTATTATCTTTAATTATTATAAAACAAATCGTTATTTTTGTATGTATGTCTCTAAGTATGTAATATATCCGTATTCTGGTACACATAACACAAGCATATAAACTTAGCTTGGGACCAGAAGACGTTATGTAAACTGTAAAAAAATTGTCAGGATTTGACTTAAAGTATATTTTATTTTGAGTGCGTTTTTTTGTATGTTTGTTGAATACCAAGCGGAAAAGATATTCTGTCATCATAAAAAGATTATTGTTAAATAAACTAAATTATAGTGGAAAAAATGATAACCATGAGCGGGACTTGAACCCACGACCTCGGAATACCGTTCCGTTGCTCTCCCATCTGAGCTATCATGGTTCCCGCATATGTTTACCAAATCTTCCACTACAACCTTCTCAATGTGAGTTAAACATCGTGCGATGTTTTGTGTACAACGCCATCTATTGAGCGGTTTGCACCAACTCGATCAATCGTAATGTAGAAATTAATGTAGAAATACATGTACAGTCATTATTTCGGTCCAATTGTGTTCTGTAAAGAACACTAAGTGATCGATTGATCGAGTTGGTGCAAACCGCTCAATAGATGGCGTTGTACACAAAACATCGCACGATGTTTAACTCACATTGAGAAGGTTGTAGTGGAAGATTTGGTAAACATATGCGGGAACCATGATAGCTCAGATGGGAGAGCAACGGAACGGTATTCCGAGGTCGTGGGTTCAAGTCTCGCTCATGGTTATCATTTTTTCCACTATAATTTAGTTTATTTAGTAAAAGCATAGCAAGTCACTTGCAAAAATTCATAAATTAAGATTATTGTTTTTGTAAAATGCATATTATATTTATTGTTTGTTTCAGAGTTTCTACCAGCACGTGTTCAACGGCTGTTATGCGGTGCTGCTATTCATTGTGGTCATATTCTTTCTTATATACGGCGTCGAGGTTTACTTTAAGGTAGATATAACATTTTACAATCAAACCCAAGCCCCCTTATTACAAAACGCGGCTCAACGTTAAACCCAGGTTTAACAAAATTTATTTACGAGGAATAGGATAGTTAGACCCGCTCTGACACTAGTTTGGCGTCGGTTTAAGACTAAGGTCGTTGTTAGATCTAGGATTTGAGAAAAATCTGCTTGAAATGCGCAATTGAAGTGTTTAAAAACCAGGCTTAAACTGTGGCTTAAACTTAGTCCACGTTTTGTAATAAGGCGGAAAATGTTTATTTATTACTAGCTGTTGCCCGCGACTCCGTCGCCTATGTCCTATATATGTATGTATAATAAAAGGTAGCCTATGTCCTTTCTCAGGGTCTAAAGATTCTCTGTGCCAAATTTCATCAAAATCGGTTGAGAGGTTTAAGCGGGAAAGCGTAACAGACAGACAGACAGAGTTACTTTCGCATTTATAATATTAGTAGGGATTATACTTCTAAACCAACTGAATTACATTTGATGGCAGCAGAGGGGGAAAATAAAACCCAAATACGTAAACTAACGCTACATTGTTTAAAATTAATTTTCACTTACATTTTCAAATATACTTAAACTAACGTATAACTGATTGACCGAATTGATCGGCGATCCACCAATACGTCACTTGCTTGATGAAGAGCTCCTCAGCGACGACTGCGGTGTCTTCGTGGTATCGCCGACAGCAATTTTGCATTTCGCACATCGATGAACTCTCCTTTATTTCCCTAAAACCTGGTAATCAATAAACCACATGCTGTTGTAATATACAGGGAACGTGCATAATTAACAACTGAGCTACGGTGGATGTTTTTATTTTAATTAACTTGTTTAACAAATAAATTGTTCATTATTTAATTCGCTAAAGATTTTAACAACACAAGGTCACGATTTCACTTTCGAAATTGATTGTTACTTAATTCTCTAAAGCTTTTGGTCACATTTTAATATCCGATTAATAACAAAGGTTTTTTTTATATTTTTAAAATACCCATTATATTGTCTGTATATTGGTATGACAATTCATATAAAGTCAAATCTAATTACAAAAACACCGGTCAGGTACGTATTGGGCTGGCACATCAATGATTCTGTGCCGTTCTTATAAGTCAAAATTAAAAAAAAAAAATCTAGTTACCCTGTTTTACAAGCTCTTTTGAAACGTCAGAAACTAGCGCGAATCCTATAGAGAAGAACAGACAAGAAACTCCATGGTTTTTTTTTTATTCTCTTTTAATTTTCTTTTTTCAATAATATTATACACTAGCTATTGCCCGCGACACTACGCGTGAAAGTTAGAAATCAATCCTTAAAACACAAGTTTACTCTTATGCTCAATAGATGGCGTTGTACGTTTTTTAAATCGCGCTATCGTTTCGTTCCACACATTAACACTTATGCTCGTCAAAATTATTACTGTGCCATCATCCGGATTTCGCACTTATAAATTAGTAAGGATTGTTATGGGGTGTGAGAATGGTGCCGATAAGTGCGATCGCAATGCAGACTATTGCAGACCCCAAATAACACAAAATAACCGAATAAATGTGGAGAGGATGGATGATAGATGATTAACGAAAGGAATTTACACGGCGGAGGTAAGTGGAAATGCTGGGAGATGACGCCCGAGAAAAGTATACTCTGATGTCATCACCGGTATACTTAAAAAGGGCCAAGTGCGTAGCACTTAGCCACTTACAACCGTCGGGCATGTATGACTAGATGTATGAGTGTGGATGAAGCCAAGGAAGTATGTTTGGATCGTAACAGATGGCGCTCTATAGTCTCTGCGTACCCCCATGGGAAAATGGCGTGATGTTATGATGATGATGGATAGGATAATAATGATTATGAGTATTTGTTGTTGTAGCAACATCTGATATATACAAACTGTGAAATTTTCAGCTCTCTAGCTATCACCTTTCCAGAGATACAGCTCGGGACACGGACGGACGGACAGCGAATTAAATAAATAATAAATAAATATTCGTGAACATTTCACACAATGTCCTCTGGTTCCTAGCTAAGCTTATCTGCTTGTGTTATGGGTACCAGAATTCGTATAGAATACATAGGTATGTATACTACTTTTCTTTTGTAAATACATACTTATAATACATAGAAATCACCCAGACGCAGTACAAACATTTGTATGACATTTATAAATATCACACAAATGATTGTTCCGAGCGGGAATCGAACCCGCGACCTTGTGATCGGCAGTCCGTTACATGAACCACTAGACCCGTCTTATTGCTATAATATTCAATGATAGGAAAACCATTATTTAAGTCGTAATATAACAAATACGTTGAACAAAACATGACACGGCAATCATCAATATAAGGCATACAATAGAACGTTAAGACCACACGCGCTCATTATGTATACCACAACTTGTAAGACGCTTATTGTTCCCCGTGACTTTGCTTGTGTATGGGCAGATCACGATTTGTATTTTCTTTTGGTAACCTTTGTAAATTGGCATTGTTCATATTTTTTTAAAACTCTTAATTCGAAAACCATTTCGGGGAATAGAGTTTCTGATCATTAACCATTAGTTTTTTTCGGAAAATTTGCTATATTAACGATTATTTTTCCAAAAAAGCAAATGAACTCTATTTACCTCTTCTCCTTGAAATAAAGGACTTAAAATATTATGCCGATTTTAGAGATATACTACTCTGTGGTGGAGTTAAAATTGGTCTATTATATCAACTTGGCAACTTTGAAAAGATGTATCACAATCTGTTTTAAGTCTATCAGGAAAAGGCAATATACAGATTTTGTACAACGATGACGTCACAACATTTAAAATAGTATCTATAAGTATTTTTTTAAATTTTTTTACATATAACGAATATATCAATAATATTGAAATTAGCTGCTTAAAATCGTCTGGGTTTTCTAAAAAAAATATAAAAACAGCAGGTCAAAAATTATGAACAATCCCAATTGGCTATTTATTGTATTGGTAAATTTTAATTCACTTAGCGATCAATACGCATAGTCCTTGTAAAAGGCAAGACCTATGTTAAATACTTGATTACTTTGTATTATAAAAATAAGTCGTCATTTTGTATGTATGTCTCCATGTGACCTTGTATGTATATCTTCAGAACTACGCAACGGATTTTGCCGCAGTTTTTTTAAGTGATAGAGTGGTTCAAAAGGATGGCTTTATGAATAATTTGTTAAAGATTGGTTTTTTTTTGGTCAGGCATGTATGACCAGATGTATGAGTGTGGATGAAGCCAAGGAAGTATGTCTGGATCGTAGCTGATGGCGCTCTATAGTCTCTGCCTACCCTCATGGGACAAAGGCGTGATGTTATGATGATGATGATGATGAGATTGGTTTCTAAATACCACGCGCTTAAGTTTGTGGGTTACAGCTAGTTAATTATTACAAACTAGCTGTTGCCCGCGACTCCGTACGCGTGGAATTTAGAAAATTTTCCCCGTTTTTGCAACATTTTTCACTACTGCTTCGCTTCTACTGGTCGTAGCGTGATGTTATATAGCCTAAAGCCTTCCTCGATAAATGCACTATCTAGCACTGAAAGAATTTTTTCTAATCAGCCCAGTGGTTCCTGAGTTTAGCGCGTTCAAACAAACAAACTCTTTCGCTTTATAATATTTATAGTATAGATGTACTTAAAAGCTTAATATCTGATGTATGTATATTGCTAATGGTGTTTAATTAGAAGATTGGTTAAAATTTAAAATACTATGAATGTTAATGTGTATTAACATTTCAAGATGTGGAATGATAAAAATATACATTAGAATTTTAATTAGGGGATCCTTTTAACAAGTCATTAAGAGGGTACTGTACTCCTAATTTAGGTATTTGCCTTAGGTATTGCTATCCCTATTTCCGAGCGCCGCACTGAAAGGGACAAATATACTCGTAGATGAAGCGCATATTACCTACTAATTCTTTGAAAAAAGACGTTTCGTACTTCCGTTTTTTTTTTTCGCGAAAGTTAAACCGATTTTAATAGTTTTTGCGTTATATTATAGATAAAGAGTATATCTATGCTTCTATCACTTTCTTTTGTGGTAAAACTTTACCAAACTTGTGTGATAGACGTTGCAACTTTATCTAAAGAAAACCTAAAAAAGTGGGAATTTCGGATCGTCATATTTCTTTTAGTTATTATGTTTTGAAAACGCAAAAACTATTAAAATCGGTCTAACTTTCGCGAAGAAAAAACGGAAGTACCCATATATACTTTAGTATACTAGTATACATACTTTTGTATGGAGCATAATTTGGTATCGTACCGTCTTAAGAGCGAGATGAACTTGTACTCTGAAAGTTCCTTATGGAAAAAAGGGTAAGAGGTAAGAGTTAGACTAGCACACAAAGGGTGTCGTACCGTTATTCTCATATAATCTGTACTAATATTACAAAGCTGAAGAGTTTGTTTGTTTGAACGCGCTAATCTCAGGAACAGACAGTATATTTATCGAGGAAGGCTATCTAATATATATAATTCTCCTGACACGGTGTTTGTAATTATACTCCTCCGAAATCGCTCGATCAATTTTCGTGAAATTTTTGTGTACATATCCGTTAGGTCTGAGAATTGGACAACATCTATTTTTCATCCCCCTAAATGTTAAGGGCTACCCCTGACATTTTGTATGGCAAAACAACGTTTTCCGCTATAAGCTATATAACAGGTGTGGCCAACTTTTGTGCACTTATGATCTACTTTTTATTTTAAAATTGAGTCGCGATCGACCTATTTTTTAAGTAAGAACGGGGACGTTTATGCAATGTGCTGCAATACCGCCGTGCACTCTTGAAAATAGTAGAAAACTAATAAAAGTGGTCACGCTGAACCTCTCCCTACTCGAAGCATGAGCTGTGTACATGTTCATTCCTGTATCAAGTACCTACTAGAAACATTTGGTATTGAATGCGTCGTGATGGAACTTGCGAGTGATCGACTTGTTGGCCACTCCTGCTATATAACACCATGCTGCGACCAATAGGAGCGAAGCGGTAGTAAAAAATGTTGCAAAAACCGGGCAAATTTTCTAAATCTTACACGTACGGAGTCGCAGGCAACAGCTAGTACCTATATATTAAACGCTATTACACCCGTAATGATTAGTATTTGCTGTAATAGCATCAACTGATCGATTTACATAAACTGTGATTTTCAGCTCTTCATCTATCACCGTTCAAGAGATACAGCCTGATGTCAGACGGACGGACAGCGATATCTCAGTAATAGAGCGTCATTTTACCTTTTGGTAGTCGAGTGGTTCATGTAACGGACTGCCGATCACGAGGTCGCGGGTTTGATTCCCGGTCAGGACAATCATTTGTGTGATATTTATGAATGTCATACAGATGTTTGTACTGCGTCTGGGTGTGTGATATGTATTATATGTATATATTTACAAAAGAAAAGTTGTATATGTAGTATATCCGTATTCTGGTACCCATAACACAAGCATATAAGCTTAGCTTGGGACCAGAGGACGTTGTGTTAAATATCCATGTCCATGAATATTTGGCACGGAACCCTAAGAAGGCTTACAACAAAAACAACAAGGCTATTTTATTATTAAACTAGTTTTACTTAGTCTTGATAGCACTAATCGGCATCATTCTCACACCCAACAACAGAGTGTAATATTATTGAAAAAAAAATGAAAAGAGAATTAAAAGAAATCCATGGAGTTTCTTGTCTGTTCTTCTCCATAGGATTAGCGTTTGGAACAGACACTTAGCTTCTGACGTTTCAAAAGATCTTGTAAAACATGCCAACTTGAAATAAATAAAAAATCGAATATTCTTTATTGCACATATTGTACACCAATTATACAAATAGAGAAGTAACAATTCTTTATATGCAAACGACGGTCTTATCGCTGTAAGGTGTTATAATCTAGCAGTGACGTGTTCAAAGACCATTCTTTTGAATATAGACAATGATTTAGCCTAAGCCTAATCAATTTGGCAAGTGGGGGGACACCTTTTAGTCGTTTAGTTTAAGTTAAACATACGCCAATATTTGTGTAATTAATATTTTATTTCTTTCAGCTTCGTGGTGAATTCTTGAAAGAGACGAAGGTCTGCACTATAATATCGCCCCGGCCTGGGCCCTCCACAGCTGCAGACGGTGACGATGTTCAGGATACTCTTGTCACCAAACAGGTAACTATCTTACTCTCTTTCATTAAATATTTTGTAGAAACTGTGCCTAAGACTGGGCCTGCTTGCTTGCTTGAGATATAAGTATCTCAAAAATATTACTAGAATCTTCAAATCCATATTAGAAACAAAGAAAAACATTCATCGCTACTGCGTCTGGGTGTTTCTATGTATTATAAGTATGTATTTACAAAAGAAAAGTAGTATATGTATTCTATCCGTATTCTGGTACATGGGTACCACAAGCAAATAAGCACAAGCATATAAAGCTTAGCTTGGGACTAGAGGACGTTGTGTGAAATGTCCATGAATATTTATCGCTCTAGCTATCACCGCTCCCGAGATACAGCCTGTTGAAATACGGACGGATGGACAGCGAAGTTTTAGTAAAAAAACTAAAACGTGTTGTAGGTAATCTAACCAGGCTATAGCCTTTAGGCTCTAGTTATGAGTTTTCCTTCTTATTACAGAAGGTGTGAAATTTACTTTCAAAGATTCCATTACAGAGAGAAATGGGGATTGAGAATGTATCCCATCCATCCCCATTTCTTCAAGGAGCACCTACATTACACCCTTATGTTGACAATCCATCTGTTCGAAATAAACTTTTTGGTCGACTTTTAAATGGTGGACTGCTAAGGATTGGAAGAGCTTGTCAATGGCTATGATCTCGAACAATTATATTGTGAAAGTTTTCAAGGCAAGAGTGGATAAGCTCTTCGCATAATTGTTGTTGCGTTATCATTCAAGGCTAAATTGGCATCAGGTGGAATGTAGTCAAGCACCAACTTGTAATAAGTAAAACGAAAACAAAGATTGACACATAGATACGAATAAAACTAAGGAAATTGTGTTAATATTCAAAATATTACAGGGTATACAAACAGATCTGGCAGCAAAAGACGGAACAGTGGACCCTCGCTCCGTGAATCTTTCACAGTTACATCAGTCTCGCGTCGGACTGGTCAGTCAGGCGCTTATGCTTATACTCATCGCTGGATTCTTAGCATCGGAGACACTCAGCGAGTTCTGGAAGACCAAGTAAGTTATGAAATGCATCATAATATAGACGGAATAGAAGTACATACAAATTAGACTATAGGTATCGATCGGTATTTTGCGACGTGACCAGAAATCATGGCAATTTTCACGTTGCCAAAAGAAGACAAGAATATATAATAAATAAATATTCATGGACATTTCACACAACGTCCTCTGGTCCCAAGCTAAGCTCTAAGCTCTTGTGTAGGGAGCCGTATAAGAAATCCTTATAGGTACTTCGGTGTCTTGGCAACAAGTTAAAACTTGTACCAAATATAGATGTGAGCAGTACCTACTAATAGAGTCTGGGTCTTCCAAAGAGTGTCTTCTTAGTGTATAGAGCAATGTTTGCAACTTGGGTCCAATCTCCAGGGAGGGGGACTATTTAAAAATGTATTTTACACGACTTTAATTCTCCATTTACATTACACATAGGAGGCATAAAGGTTTTAGAGCTGTTAAAGAGGTTTGGAAACACTGCTCTAGCTAGAGCGACTATGTATTCCGCAATTTTTAGGTCTTTGAACAATCTTTCTCACTTTTGCGCATTATTCTTAATGGCCTCTTTTTGTGCATGTAGAGTGCCAGTGGTATCTCGCAACTGGCACGACCTAGTGTTTCGTCTGGCTGAGATAGGAGTAGCGCTATGGTTCCCGTGTGTACTGTGGAACTCTATGGCGCCAGAGAGACTGTGGCTACTGAACCCGAGGCGTCTGCTCGCCAAACAGCTAGACGACGCCAGGCTAGCAGACTTACTCGCACATCATCGTGACATCAAGGTATTTATATTGTAGTACATTTGTAGTTATATTTGTAAAATAACCTTCTGTCGGCGATTTCCTTCGCCTAACCTCTAATCTATAAAAAAACTAGCTGCCACGGCAAACGTTGTTTTGCCATACAAATGTTAAAAAGGGAGGGGGAGGAGTTTGGAAAATAGATGATGTTCGATTCTCAGGCCTAACGGATATGTATATAAAATTTGATAATAATTGGTCAAGCCGTTTTGGAGGAGTATGGTAACTAACACTGTGAAGGTTTTTGAAAACAGAAAACTCGGGCACTTCAAAAGCAAAAACTTTAATATTTTCTAACACTTGCGCGACTCATCTGTTTAAATAAAACTACTTTTTACGGATTTAGACGCGTATATTTGTTTTAAATTTTGGCCCGACGTTTCGGAGACGGAGTTTTATTTAAACAAAAACTTTTGTTAAAATAGTAATGTATTGAGACGGGTCCGGGGAGAAAATCGTATTTAGCCGAAATGTTCGAGTATTATGAGCAAGAATCCATTCCAGAGATTATACCCAAGTGACAGACGGACGGACTGCGAAGTAATAGGCTCCCGTTTTATCTTTTTTGGTATGAAACTCTAAGAATTAGGATTTAATCGAATGATGGCGCGGACAAAAGTCTAGTTTTTGTTTTTGTAAGTGATAAATGTGGAAATTAATCCGACGACTTGAAATGAACTAAATTATTTTATACAATAAGATTACAATGTAAGCATATAATGTTTGTTTATAATAATTATCTTTGTAAAGTAGTTACACTGACACTTATCGAATGTTTAAATTCTATTCATAATGCTATCTTATATTGATAAACTTTGACATGCAGTTAGTTTAAAGGCTAAAGATTATTTTGTAGGTTATTAGCACTATAAATAAATAAATATTCACGGACATTTCACACAACGTCCTCTGGTCCCAAGCTAAGCTTATATGCTTGTGTTATGGGTACCAGAATACGGATATAATACATAAACTACTTTTCTTTTGTAAATACATACTTATAATAGTTATAATACATAGTAAACACCCAGACGCAGTACAAACATTTGTATGACATTTATGGATATCACACAAATGATTGTCCCAAGCGGGAATCGAACCCGAGACCTCGCGATCGGCAGTCCATTACATAAATCACTCCACCACGAAGCCCGTCTACCCCGTCACTATATTATAATACATTATTGTATTTTATTTTATTGTTTACTAGATAATGCGTGTTAATAGTTATTGACCTCCCCCCCCAATATAGACCAAACTTTAACACATTATACAAAAAAAGCCATCCTCGTGAACCACGCTATCTATTAAAAAAACGCATCAAAATTCTTCGCGTAGTTTTGCAGATATAACCTCACATATTATCTTCAAAACTATGCTATGGTAAGTAAAGATGTCTGTTATACTTGTAATTAAGACGTAAAGTTTTGAATATTCACAGATTTTGCAGATGTTTATGTCAATAGTAATAATGTTTAATGTTGTGTAATTAGTGTTTCTACATAGAAACACTAATACTTAATTACTTTTCTTTTGTAAATACATACTTATAATACATATTATAAGTATGTATTTACAAAAGAAAAGTAGTATATGTATCATATCCGTATTCTGGTATCCGTAACACAAGCATATAAGCTTAGCTTTGGACCAGAGGACATTGTGTGAAATGTCCATGAATATGTGTAATTTAAATTTTAATTTAATAGACTGAACTGTAGTGAAACTATCTAAGTGTGCGTGAAATATGTATCTATGTGTGTCTCTGATACACGCCATAGGTTAAATTGAACCATATATTAACAAAACAGGCCTTCTCTTCCCGATAACATACTGGTTTTGTAACTTGTGGAAGTGACGATTGTAGTATGTGAAAACTATTTCACTTGAATTGAGTATACCATATATTATTAGACTATGAAGTACAATTTAGCTAGGCTAAATTTAAATATTATTTTAAATATTACACAATCATCCTTTTAGATTTACGCGTGTAGAAGGTATAACCGAATTACGGCCATTTGTGAGCATTATCGACTTACGGTAGGGAATCAAAACCTACAGGTTACTTCCCATTGCTGCAGAGTATTCAAATTTGGTTTTACACGGTAATGAAATGAAAAGAAATATCATTTAAACTAAACTTATTAAAATTTAAATTATATTATTTAGTAGACATAATTTTTGAAAAAAATTATGTGCTTATCACATGTCCAATTTTTTTCCCTACCACCGGTTCAGGACGCATTCTCCTGAAAAGAACCGGCGTAAGAAACTCAGCAGGACTTTTCGTCTGGACAAGTTTTTAATCTAATAATTTTTATATTCAGAATGTGGAGACAGACTCGTTAGTGGGTAGTGTTGGTTCAGCTCGCGACTGTTGGATCTGCTACGACAGTGAACGACCTGATCAACTGATACGTCCATGTAGATGTACTGGAGATGTGTCCGCTGTACATCATGACTGTCTTAGCCGGTGGCTTGTTGAGGTAAATATTATTTCCATCCATCCATCCATCAGCCTTTCTCCGTCCACTGTTGGACATAGTCCTCCCCCAAAGAACGCCACAACGCGCGGTCCTGTGCTGCTTGCATCCGTGACCTTGACGATATCGTCGCTCCACCTTATCGGGGGCCGCCCAACGCTGCGTCCTCCGTGGTCGCCACTCCAGGACTTTTCTTCCCCAACGTATATCACATATACTGTCCAAATTGTCCAATATTATTTAAAATGCTTTTATTAGCTTCGTTTCTATGTATCTTCGGTATGGTGACGGACTAACAATACAAGTGTACACCACCCCATTTCATCCCCAGGGTATTGTATGATCCAGCTAAGGGATATTAAAAGCACTTAACATCTACTGCAAGAGACGGAAAACCTCGAAACTAAACTCTATGCTTACACGCCTGGTCAGCGCGAACTCAAACCTAATCCCTCCTGAAGTGGAGGAGGCCCGTATCCAACAGTGGGATGTATATGGGCTAGAGAGAGAGAGAGAGAGAAAGAATATGTATCTATGTATTAACCTTAAATTAAAAAAATGTGTTAATTTGCAGAGTGCTCAAAGTCCCGACGGACTGAAATGCAAAGTGTGCGACACACCGTACTTAGTGGAAGAGACTAACAGGTTAGTTGTATACTGTTAACTAGATGTCGCCCGCAATTTCGTACGCGTCTTTTTTTATCGCCTTCAACCCTACCGGGCCTTGTGGTGCCTTGAGCCTTACCATGACCCGCCAAGGCTAACATTTTTCACGGGGGCCCGACTCGATATGGGGAGCATTAGGCAACACCGTCCTCCTTGTCGGGGAGCGGGCCCGCGGCCCTGCGGGGGGTATTGCGTCTAGTTGATTGTATTTACTATTTTTAAGTTGTCTCTAATCGATATAAGAATCTCTATGACACACGGTCTTGTTTGAGATCCCTCACTATGATTTTATAAAATTTTATTTGTGCTAAAAGTAAATACCTTAACAGAATACTAGTATCATGTTTAGTTTTATGTATAATACATTCTATTTTTAGGGTTCCGTACCCAAAGGGTAAAAACGGGACCCTATTACTGAGACTTCGCTGTCCGTCCGTCCGTCCGTCCGTCTGTCACCAGGCTGTATCTCAAGAACGGTGATAGCTAGAGAGTTGAAATTTTCACAGATGATGTATTTCTATTGCCGCTATAACAACAAATACTAAAAATAAAATAAAATAAATATTTAAGGGGGGCTCCCATACAACAAACATGATTTTTTTACCGTTTCTTGCTCGATACTAATAACGTTGCCTTAAGTTGTATAGATGTACGGAACCCTTCGTGCTTGAGTCTGACTCGCACTTGACCAATTTTTTCAGTTAAGTCACTATATGTATATATGTATACCTAATGTGTTCTATGAGACATGTTGGTATTGTGTCTTGTTACGTGTAACTCCTATTTTTTGAGTTAAGTCAGTATCAATATAAAAGGTGTTATCTACAGGGTGGTATGGGAGCGCGGGTTCACATGTTCCCACTGGGTGCGCACGTCGCTGGCTATAGCGTGTATGTTGGCGGCCATAGCGTCCGCCTGGGTCTGTATACAGCTGCTCACTTCAGCTGTAGCCAGGACCCTGTCGGCTGGAGCTGCAGCACTTGTGTGCTATTGTGCATTCAGGTATGTACTCACTTTAATAAATATACTTCTTGTTTATTCGTTAGGGAAAACTATTAAGATTTATTGACAATGGTGCCAATTCTACGCGCACAACTAAACTAAATAATTTGCTTAGTTAAAAAAAAACAGCGAAAAATCCTAAATATTTTTATAAATTACTAGCCGTTGCCCGCGACTCCGTCCGCGTGTTATTTAGAAAACTTTTCATTCCTTTTTTCGCAATAAAAGGTAGCCCATGTCCTTTCTCCGGGTGTAAAGATTGTCTGTGCCAAATTTCATCAAAATCGGTTGAGAGGTTTAAGCAGGAAAGCGTAACAGACAAGACAGAGTTACTTTCCCATTAATAATATTAGTAGGGATTCCATTGTCATCGGTTCTTAATAAGCATGCAAAATTTCAGATCAATATAACTACTGCAAGTGGTTGAAAATCACATTCAAAGATTCCATTGCATAGATTAATACATTGATAGATACATACCGAACTAATATAAGCGTGTTAAAAATGAAAATTGATTGTGTCAATAACACAATTCCTCAATGTTAACTGAACTTTTTTATTAAAAAACCTATATATTATAGACTAACGATTTTAATTAATAAAAATAAACACAACGAAATAGCTATAATCAAAATACGCCATAGTTGTTTAAATTTTTTTGTTAAGTTTAGGTGTGCATGTAGAATTGGCACCATTTAAAAGTGTGTTTTCTAACGGTCTTATTCATAATGACTTATCGGAGGTTTAAAAGATCGCTAAAATCGGTTCGCGAAAATTGTCAAAACTTGTTATTCATAACAGTCTTTTTACTAGTCTTCGATAAAATCTCCGTTTAAACCTCCGATAAGTCATTATCAATAAGACCATTAGTAGTGTGTTTTCTAAATTATAATTTCTATCAAATATTGCCATTCGTTAAGATTTAAAAAAATTAATTTTGTATACAGATTCGTCGGTTCAAACACAGCAAATGCATACCACCGTGCCAAAGTATCCTCACTTCGAATCCTGACTGAGCCGTTGACAGAAATCAAAGGTCATTCAGACCAAGCCCAGCTATCAACTATCAGTAAAGCTGTCACAGTCGAAATAGCTTCTAAAGCTGTTCTTGAACGAGCACTCAAAGGTGAAAACAAATAACTGTTATAACTTAATATAACAACAGAAATAACAGCTATATAAATGTTAATAGTATAATGCTGTAAGCACATAATGTAGTTTTAAAATTAAAGTGACTTAACTCAAAATTAAATTATAATTACACAGACCGAATGTTTCTCAACCTACTAATGGCCCACTGTTGGGCACGGGTCTCTTCCATTTCTGAAGGGTATTTGGTCTAGGCAATCTATGTAGGTATTTGGCTTAATTTCGAGTTTTCCGTCTTTGATTGAACCAGTAACAAATTTTGATTTCAATACTAAAGATAGCCTATATGTGTTAGATACATATGTATATAACGAAAAGTAATAAGTTTTATAACTACTTAATATGGAACCTAAAATATAAACATAACGCTTAGCTTGGGACTAGATAACTGTATCAAAAAATTATTGATCTCACTCATGACCATGGTGACTGCAAAGTCTCCGAAACGTCGGGCTAAAATTAAAACAGATACATGCGTGTAATTCCTGAAAAGTACTTTTAATTTAACAAATGAGTCGCGCAATTGTTAGAAAATATTGTGATTGCCCATGCCAGTGCATTTAATTTTGAGTTAAGTCACTTTAATTTTAAACATACAAGTTTAAAATTATGTGCTTATGGTATAAAACTATTATTTATTAAACAAATATTAACAGTTATATATTCGTTAATAACAGTTATTTATCGGTAGCAGTTTAAAAATAGCAATATAAAACAACACCAGTACAAACAATAGTGATCAGTGATGTGATTTTTGTGTTAAAGTACTTAAATTATTCATTATAGTGATATGAATAATCGAATGAATAATCGATTATTATTATTCGATAACTATTTGCAATATTTAGATTATTCTATCTAAATAAGATAATAGAAAACTTTGATTAAATTGATGTGTGTGAAATTTTAGAAATTTTTTTTTACACAATTCTGGGTATCCATTTGTGTAATGTCAATTATAATTTTTTTATTTGGTATATTGTGTTACCGGCTTAGAAAAAAATTACTCGTATTTTAAGAATATCAGAATTTTATACTGCATTTGAATTTAATGTGTCGTTTTAAGGGCATCACAAACGGTATATTACGATATATTAATATAGCGAGAAAGAGATAGATGTATATAGAAAAAAGACTAGGCGAGAAAGAGACAGATAGCTTTTTTGTTTTTTTTACGTGTGAAATGCATTTGCGCACTATGTGTGAGACTGCCGGGTCAAAAACGGACCCGAACTACCCACTGAACCCCACGGTGTTCCTCCTCGCCCCTTGGCCGGGCCATGGTAGTCACTCAGTTATTACCATGACCCGACCAGGAAGAGAAAGATAGATATATATTAATGTACCGAGATATATCTATGCTTATGACGTCATCGACAGATATATCTATCTCTTTCTCATCTCGTCTTATTTCTATATACATATATCTGTCTCTGTCTAGCTATATTAATATGTCGTTTGTGTCGCCCTTTATAGTCTGCCTACCTCTATGGTAACAAGGCGTAATGAATGTAATATGTAAGATTAGATACAGAATATATTCTATCATTTCATCATATTCTTAATTTTTTTAAATCGTATCGCTCGATTTTGTAACTGATTATTGTTCTGTGGTAGTTTAGACTGCCACTGAGTTATTATTTCTATATATCACAATATTTAGGTTCGATTTCCGCACGGGACAATTATTGTATTTAAATAACTAAATAAATATTTATAGACATTTCACACAACGTCCTCTGGTCCCAAGCTAAGCTTATATGCTTGTGTTATGTGTACCAGAATACGGATATAATACATATACTACTTTTCTGTTGTTAATACATACTTATAATACATAGAAACGCCCAGACGCAGAACAAACATTTGTATGAAAATTATGAATATCACACAAATGATTGTCCCGAGCGGAAATCGAACCCGTGACCTCGTGACGGCAGCCCGTTACATGAAACACTAAAGCACGAGGCTCGTCCGTTTGATTTAAGTTAGTAATTTTATTTTAAATTTTTTTGTCGTATATAATTGTAAATATTGTCAAGTGAATTCATATTCATATTAGTTAACGATGCTATTTTTATACGTTATTCATGTGATGTACCAATATTTAAATTATTTTGTTATTTATATAAATAAACTAGCTGTTCGTACGCGTGGAATTTAGAAAAAATTTCCCGTTTTTGCAACATTTTTCACAGATGCTTCGTTCCTTTTGGTCGCAGCGTGATGTTATATAGCTTAAACCATTCCTCGATAACTGTGCTATACAACAAAAGAATTTGTAAAATTAGACCAGTGGTTCGCGTATTAGCGCGTTCAAACAAACAAACTCTTCAGCTTTTTAATATTAGTATTTAAAAAATATTAGTTTTGTGTGTTGTTCAAGTGAACAAGTAATAAATATATTACTTATTATTTAGATTTAGAATGACTTATATCTTCACGCTGTAAAGCCAAGGAGCTGGGCAGTTCTCATAAACGTAGATGAATCCTTAAAATTTATCTATTATACATAGTATAGTAATAGTTATTAAATATTATGTTGTTTAATTTCAGTCAAAAATACTTAAATAATGATTGAAAAAACGCTTTTGTACGAAATTCTTATTATAACCTTACTATACAAAGTGTTTCAGAAAGGTGTAGTCATATTTGACCATCGTTACACATGACCGGTGACTAGGCACTAGGCATGGATGTAATTATAAATACTAGTTATATTATGACTTTTATGTGTTCATACAAATTTAATTAATTTATTAAATTAATAGATTTTCGTTAAATACAACACAACTATGAGGTCATCTTTTATCGTAAGGTTCAATCGCATTCAATAAACCGTAAACATCTCATAATTGATGCGTTTCTGGTAGTTATTTAATAGTAGGCAATAAACAAAAAAAAACTTACCAACTGTATTATTCTATGTGTAACTGTAATATTTATAATATTTAAGGCCTATCTAATGCAACTTTAAATTATGACTATACCTTTCTGCAACACGTTGTATATTAAAATTATTAGTAACGTTTGCTTAAAACCCTGTATACATTTTAAGTTTAAAAATAAAGTGACTCAACTCAAAATTAAAAACAAAACGCAACCTAATAAATAGCTTACTTTATAATTTAACGTTATTGATTGCGTTGCACAAAATCAATTTGTGTTAAAAACATTTCTGAGTATTTCTTTTTTAGGGTTCCGTACCCAAAGGGTAAAAACGGGACCCTATTACTGAGACTTCGCTGTCCGTGACACTTGTATTCTTAATCCGTCACCGAAATTTAGGAAAACTAAAAAATATACTTAAGTTTTTGTGATTATATAATATCTGGTCCCAAGCTAAGCTTATATGCTTGTGTTATGTGTACCAGAATACGGACTAACTACATAAACTACATTTTATTTTGTAAATACATACATATAATACATAGAAAACACCCTTATTATTTTCTACAGGTATATTAATATAAATAACAAAATATAAATTTTAGGGCTCGAAAAATTCACACAATTAATGTTTAAGGGCTTCACAAACGACATATTAATATAGCGAGAAAGAGATGTCTGTCGGTGACGTCATAAGTATACATCTCGGTATAATAATAGTCTTGGTTTTTTTTTACCTCGTCTCCTCACCCTAAGTGGGCCATGGTGTGTGCCCTGAGCCTGACCATGAACCGGCAAGGGGTGGCCTCATTACGAGGGGCTCAGCGCAATGGGGTGAGCATTAGGTCCCCCCATCGCGTGTGCATGGCCTCTCGGAACATTTGAGGAAAGGCCAACTATCACATTCGGCATGAATATTAATAGGGCGTTACTAAAAACCAGCGTTGTGCGGTTAAAACCACAACATTATGCTAAGTGACGTCCTATTTTTTCCCATGGAGGAGGCATATCAACTTTATTTTTTATTTAACTATAAGTCATTTTTATATTTGTGTCCCCCAATGGGAAATAATAAATATTATTCATAATATTTTCTAACACTTGCGCGACTTTGCTTCGGCAAGTACCTGTGGCAGCTGGTGGGGATAGAGTCGGATCCCGGTTGCCACCACTGCGTGGCCGGCTCCGTGGACACGGCTGAGCATACGCTCGCTGTGTGCACGGGCTGGGCCGCCCAACGCACCACAATTGTGGATGCAGTTGGGCCTGACCTGTCGCTCTCGGCTGTTGTATCAGCCATGGCCGAGAGCGAACGGTGCTGGGCTGCAGTCACCTCATATGCTCACGAGGTGATGGCGGCTAAGAGAGAAGCCCTGCGGGAGCACGAGCGTGCCGGAGACACGTTGCCTCCTCGCAGTGCCCCAACTCGGGGCCGCCGTCGGGCAAATGCTGGCGCCCTTGGCAGGAGAGGAGGCCGAGCGCGGCGGGCTGCTGCTGTGCCGAATGTGGCACACGTGATGGGGGGACCTAACGCTCCCCCTACTGCGTTGAGCCCCTCGTAATGGGGCTACCCCTTGCCGGTTCATGGTCAGGCTCAGGGCACACACCATGGCCCGGTTAGGGTGAGGAGATAAAAAAAAAAACACTTGTGCGACTCATTTGTTTAAATAAAACCACTTTTTACGGATTTAGACGCTAAAATTTAAAATAAATACACGCGTCTAAATCCGTAAATAGTGGTTTTATTTAAATATTTTTCATTCTCCTTTCATATATAGCTGTCTCCTTCTCGCTATATTATTATATATTAATATGCCGTTTGTAGTGTCTTTCAAATTTAGAGATTATAATGTATGAGTATGATGATTATGTATGAGGCTAATTATTCAGAAGATGTCTGACCGCCAACATTTGTGATATAGAAGCGGTTATGTCCGATATTTTACAAAAGATAATATTGAAAAAGTTAATTATAAATATACAAATTACTTATTTTGTTATTGTTTTATTTTATTTTATATTTTATTTATTTAGGATTTGGTGGAGTACTTAACAGATTTCATAATCATTATGAAGAGGTTATAAATTCGAGTGTCTAGGATTTTTGGCTTAACTCAAAATTTCGTTTTGTTTTAAAGTAGTTTATCTCGAAATGTTTAAAAATCAACTATGGTACGGATTCTCAGTACACAATTAAACTTAACTAAAAAATGAAAATTGATAGTATCAATAACACAACTCGGCAATGTTAACAAAACAAAAATCTGTATGTTATAGACCTGGAGTGGCCAACAAGGCGACCAATTTTGGTCGATCACTCGCAAGTTAATTTTTTTTTTTATTCTAAAGTTTTAAAGGGGTTTCTCACATGACATGCCAACCCCATCGTGCCCGATTTCGCCTGACTACCTATTACTTACATATATATATTATTACTTATATACATATCGTTACGATTATTTGTTAAATATGAGAAAATCGTTAGTGAGGAACCAGCTGGCAAAGCTTTTTCGCTTCGTCCGTATTAGGACGTGACAGTATTTCCTAAATGAGGCCAACACTTTGTAAATTCAGTTTTAATTCCCCTACTAGCGACTTTCTCTCATTACTGTTCCGCACACACTCCATTAGCAAGTGTTGCATATCCTCTACTTTTAGACACAGTGCAAGTTCCATGAGGGGACGCATTCAATGCCAAATGTTTCTAGTACTTGATACAGGAATAAACATGTACGCAGCTCATGCTTCGAGCAGGGAGAGGTTCAGCGTGACCACTTTCAGTAGTTTTCTACTATTTTCAAGAGTGCACGGCGCACAGTGTACGGACGGGAACTAAAATCGGAAATTTTTTGTTCTGCTTAATTATGGACTGGCATAAAGATGTAAAAGGCGAGAGTAGAACACCCAGATGCCAATTCCGTCTAGTTTTGGTGCTATGCGGTACCAAAGTTCGCCGTTTTTCTGCGACTTAATTACGAAAAAGTTATATTTCTTTGAAATTATCTGTTTAACAATTTAATTTTGTATTGTATCACATTACTTACTTAATAAGCTATATTTTAGGCTTTTTTGCTAAGCTGTTATGTCAGTATTTAGTCTTAAAACAGGCATTTTCTACTTTTCAGATAATGCTTTTTTTCTCCAAAGGTACAAAATTTTTACAACTAGTCTTCATTTAGAATCAAAGATCTAGCTTTATACTAAGCCGAGAAAAAAAATTACGTGCAGGAAGAGTGGAACTTTTGAGATATACAATTTTGAAAATTTGTAAAGAAGTTAATAGAAAAAGTTAATAAGTTAAGCTCGCGTGCAACCGAATCGACTCACCCATACAAAATAGACAAAAAGTGTGTTATAATTTAAAAAAATAAAAAAAGTATGCATAATGTATATTTTTTTAAAGCTTATTCTTTTAGCTTTAAATTGACACATTTACTGTTTTAATCCAATCACCACTTTAAAAAATATCGTGATATGAACCGTAAGTCCGTAAAATTTACTCCTTGCAGTACTAACGTGTTGCGCTATGCAGCCCCCTATATAAACCCACGTAAGCAACACACCCTTATCAGTCGCTTATCAGAAGTTGACCTGAACACATCACCGTAAGATACGATAAGCAATTCGCCGCCACTATGGATACAAGACCAGAACAAGTCGCCCAAGTTGTCCTTTTGATACAACAAGGCCTTAGTCAGCGAGAAGTCGCTCGTCGACTGAATCTGAGCCAATCTGCTGTATCCAGGGTATACAGAAGGTTCCAGGAGACACATTCTTACTCTAGTAGGCCAGATAACAGTCGGCGGCGGCATACTTCTGAGAGAGACGACCGTTTTATCGTCTCGACAAGCCTCAGAAATCGCCATCTCACCGGTGTTGCTGTGCAGCAGCGGCTGCGAGAGGTTCGAGGAGTCGCTGTCAGTCTGTGGACGGTGAGAAGACGGCTGAGAGATGCCAACCTGACTCCAAAACGGCCTGCCAGAGGCCCTAAATTGACCAGGGCTCACCGACAAGCGCGCCTTGCATTTGCTCGCGAACGCATCGGTTGGACGGCTGAACAATGGCGATCGGTCATGTTCACTGACGAGTGCAGAGTGTGTCTGCATGGCAGCGACAGAAGAGCTCGAGTCTACCGGCGTCCAGGCGAGCGATTTTCGCAATGTTGTTTCGCGGAAACAGTGGCCTATGGCGGTGGTTCGTGTATGATGTGGGCGGGCATTTCAGTGGAAGGAAAAACAGCTCTTGTTTTCATCCCCGGTGGAGGCCGAGGAGGCGGTCTGACTGCAGACCGATATGTGGAAGATGTTCTCCTTGATCACGTCCTTCCTTATGAAGGCTTCATAGGAGATAGCTTCCTTCTAATGCACGATAATGCCCGCTGCCATACAGCACGAATCACTCGTCAGTTCCTGGATGAAGTTGGTATTGAGACCATGGACTGGCCACCACTCAGCCCTGATCTCAATCCTATTGAACACATATGGTCGGTAAACGCAGGGTCCGGGCCAGAAATCCAGCGCCTGCAAACATTGTAGAGCTAAAGACAGCGCTCGAAGAGGAATGGGAAGCTCTCCCTCAAGATCTGGTAGTAAGGGTTATCAGGTCGATGAGGAACCGTCTCAGAGCTGTTATTAAAGCCAGGGGGGGCAACACTAATTATTGATTTAATAAATTCCTTTATTTTTCATAACATTTGGTTAATTAACAATTTTAATTATAATTTGTTATTTTTCACTAATTCAATTTTTGTTGTTTTGTAATTCGAATTCGATTAAATTCGAAACTATAGAGCAGATTTTTAAAATTATGGTATTACTTTAAAGGTTATGAAATAGGCTTTCAAAAAATATACATATCTTACTATATCTTTTATTCTTTTACAACATATTACACCATTTAGCAGTTTTGTATAGGTGAGTCGATTCGGTTGCACGCGAGTGTAGAAAAATAATTTAAATGCCTGTTTTAAGACTAAATACTGACGTAACAGCTTAGCAAAAAAGCCTAAAATATAGCTTATTAAGTAAGTAATGTGATACAATACAAGATTAAATTGTTAAACAGATAATTTCAAAGAAATATAACTTTTTCGTAATTAAGTCGCAGAAAAACGGCGAACTTTGGTACCGCATAGCATCAAAACTAGACGGAATTGGCATCTGGGTGTTCTACTCTCGCCTTTTACATCTTTATGCCAGTCCATAATTAAGCAGAACAAAAAAATTCCGATTTTAGTTCCCGTCCGTACACTGTGCGCCGTGCACTCTTGAAAATAGTAGAAAACTACTGAAAGTGGTTACGCTGAACCTCTCCCTGCTCGAAGCATGAGCTGCGTACATGTTTATTCCTGTATCAAGTACTAGAAACATTTGGCATTGAATGCGTCCCCTCATGGAACTTGCACTGTGTCTAAAAGTAGAGGATATGCAACACTTGCTAATGGAGTGTGTGCGGAAACACATTGCATAAAAAACGTCCTTCTTACCTAAGAAATAGGTCGATCGTGACTCAATTTTAAAATAAAAAGTAGATCTTATGTGCATAAAAGTTGGCCACACCATATATTGATTTTAATTAATAAAAATGTGCACAACGAAATAGCCAAATAATCAGAATACACCATTCACCATAGTTGTATTCATTTTTTTTATAAGTTAAGATTTTTTTTTCTTTTTTTTTTCTTTTGGCACCGGTTGGGAACCTTGGCCACATCCAAAATTTGGGAAAGGAATTAAACAAAAATATGAAACGAAAATTTAGAATAAGGAAAAGATCAGGAGAGTACATACATTATATTTTCATATTTATAAATATAAGATCACATATGTTTTTTTTAAATTATTACTTAATATTATTAATAAGTTAAGTTTACTTGTTCACGTGGAATTGGTACCTATGTCTATGGTTTCTTATTTTATTTTTTATTATAGTATTTTCATTTTCTTCGTTTAGTAGGTTATTTTTTAGGTGACCTACCTGAAAAATACAGAGATTTTTGACTTTTAGCTAAGTATGACCATTTTTAATCTGTAGTAGGCAATGAGCACTTTTATTTAAACTAAATTAAATAGTATATTAAGTATATCTACCACGAGAAAAATAGAGATACATTGACGCTGGCAATGCAAAGCGAAGCCAACCCTATTGAAGAAGAAGAGGGAAAGAAAAAAAAAAGTATATGTACTATGGAACATGGAGACTAGAAGAAAGGAGGAATATCTCAGAATATTAAAAAGTGTCCGCTGAAAGGCAGCAAATTAAGGTGGCGCCATAGTAGCAAGTGTAAGAATTTTAAAAAGAGCGCCACAAATTATTAGAAAGGAAAGAAAAACTTCCGCTTTGTTACAGCGCAGTTTTTTAAATTATTATATTTTATAGACAAAGATGACTATGAAATAAATTTATATCAATTATTATTATAACTATACGGTGTTTTTAAGTACCCCAAAAAAATAGTATTAAAGAATTACCGCAACAGTAGCATACTTCACTCTGCTTAAAACTGCTACATTCATATCATTCATCTTGCTACACTAGCGCTATTTCGGTGAGTGTTATTTGCTGTTTACAAGTGGACACTTTTTGGACTGATCCCCCATACAAGATATTCCTCCTTTCTTCTAGTCTCCATGCTATGGAAGATTAACGAAGATGGTTAGAGGATTTTAAGAAAATACTTAATTCGTTAGAAGACGGTAGTCAACGGTACCAGTTCTAGTTATGTGCGTAGAATTGTTACCTATTTTCGTGTAATTTTTAGGTGCCAAATTTGTATTAATGGAAAATTTGTTAGATGTTATTGTCGCTAGATTAGAGATGTAGCCAGGGGTTGGTTCAAGGCGTTCAATATCCCGCGCCTTAATTGTATATTTTTTGTTATAGAACAAAAAAATATCTATAACTAGCTGTAGCAGTTTCACTTGCGTACACACCGCTTATACGGAAAACGAAACAGCTGTTCTTACTTCTTGAAATTTTCATTGTGCTCTTACAGTTTAAACCTTGCTTAAACTAAGACTAAAATTTCGTAAAAATTTTTATATTTTAAAATTCTTGAGTACGAGCAGAAATTAAATTTTAAACACAAGAGAAGATAAGTTTTTGCAAATTTTCTCGAAATCATATGGATAGCTTACAGTTTTAAATTTATTTTTTCTTTAAAATGATAGAGACTTAACTCAAAAATATATTTACACAAAAATGCCCTTAATGCAAACTGTCTTCTACATAGTCAAAGGGTCAATAAATATTGATAAGTATGGTATGTATTACCATTGATCAAGTTCATCTTTGGTATTACGCATTGAGCCGGGCTAAGGGGAAAAAATATTGGTGTGGTGATTAAGAATACAAGTGACACCATCCCATTTCCTCCTCAGGGTGCTTTAAAAGCCAGCTAAGGTATATTGTACACAGATAACATCATCTGTGAGATGGAACTCCAAAATAAACCCTGTGCCACGCCTAGTGAATGCGGCCTAGTAGAGCATAATCCTTCCCAAAGTGGAAGAGGCCTGTGCCCAACAGTGGGACGTTAATGGGCTGGAGAAAGAAAAGGAAAATGTATGCTTAGGTGGCAGTGGCGAATTTACCCTAAGGCCCGGAGGCCCGGGCTTAGGGCGGCCAGATTTAGGGGCACGGATTTACAAAAAAGCTTCTTATTAACAACAAAATAAAATTTTCTTGCGTGACAAAACTGAAGTTTTCTCCTAAATTTCTAAATCTATTTAAATAAAAGTTGGCAATGAAGTAATTTCGTTAAGTAGTCTATATGGTGAATGCTGAGAAAGGGGCGGCTATTTGCTTGGGCCCTAGGGCGGCCGAGGCTGCAAATCTGCCACTGTTAGGTGGTTTGGTCATGTGGAGAGGAAGGATGATAGGCGATGAAGCAGAAGTAAGTGGAAACGCTGGCCAATAATTTTTAGGTCTTAGCAGATGGCGCTTTATAGTCTATACCAGGGTAGGCGTGGGAAAAAGGCTTGTCAGTATGATGTGGTAATGTTAAGCACGATTTAGTGTATATTTTTGAGTAGAAACAAATAAAAAAGATTTACCAGATGTATAGTCTATAGTCTACGGCTACATCACTCAGTCGGCTTGAAGCCACTTACATATCAATGAGTGCGTGAAAATGTATTTATTTGGGTTTAAGATACATGCTATACGTTACATCTTATGAAACGTCATTATTCTATGAAGTACGATTTAGCCAGGCTAAAGTTACTTGTCCTCAATAACATTGTCGTCGTCGGCCATCATCTGGTAAAATATTACACAAATATACCAGATGGTGGGTTGACGTTTAGATAAAACTTGATGCATTTGTGTGGTTTTATAATAAGATAAGAGTTATAATAAAATATAAGCTTGTACAGTAATAATTTTCAGCAAGGGATTCCAATTCTTCATCTCATATTCGGATGTTTTAGGAA
The DNA here is from genome assembly GCA_916999025.1 of Orgyia antiqua. Classification (NCBI taxonomy): domain Eukaryota; kingdom Metazoa; phylum Arthropoda; class Insecta; order Lepidoptera; family Erebidae; genus Orgyia; species Orgyia antiqua. The sequence goes on from OU779871.1 coordinate 22,669,245, forward strand.
CTATAGTTTATGACCAGATATACACTTGTTAAAATTTCAACTCCAGCTATCGCCGTTCATGAGCACCGGCCTGCTGACAGACGGATGGATGGATAGTACAAACCCTAAAAAGGACTAAATTTCTACATTAATTCTTGCAATTAGCTTGCGGATTACAATGCAAATTAGTGGAAAAAATGATCATCTTGAGTGGGACGTGAACCCATGACCTCGAAATACCGTTCCTTCGCTCTACCGACGACTGAGCTATCATGGTTCTTGCACATGTTTACCAAATCTTCCACTACAATTTTCGTAACGTGGGTTTCGAACCGTGTAAGGTGGGGCGGTGCCCTGTCGGATGAGTACACGATGGAGTGTGGGGTGAGGCAGGGTGGCCTAACCTCGCCTCTGTTATTTAACTTGTATATAAACCAGCTTGTCGAGGGACTGAGTAGCACCCATGTTGGATGTCATATTGACAACGTCTGTGTCAATAATATCAGTTACGCGGATGACATGGTGTTGCTGAGTCCTTCGATAGGCGGAATACGTGAGCTACTGATGATCTGCGAGAAGTACGCGGAGGCGCATGGCCTCATATATAACTCAAAAAAGAGCCACGTCTTACTATTCAAAGCACCTAAACAACCAGCTCGTCATGTGCCTCCGGTATATCTCAATGGCACAGTACTAAAGGTAGTAGATAGTTTTAAGTATCTAGGTCACGTTGTCACCAGTGACCTACGTGATGATGAGGACATTGAGCGGGAGCGCAGAGCGTTGTCGGTGAGGTGCAACATGCTCGCCCGTAGGTTTGCCCGCTGTACGACAGACGTCAAAGTTACTTTATTTAAAGCGTTCTGTCAGTCATTTTACTCCAGCAGCCTATGGGTATGGTACACGAGCCGAGCCTACAACGTTCTGCGCGTCCAGTACAACAATGCTTTCAGGATGCTGTTGCGACTGCCGTGGCGCTGCAGTGCGTCCAATATGTTTGCTGAAGCCCACACGGATGACTTCTACGCCATCATGCGTAAGAAAACTAATTCCATACTGCAGCGCTTACGTAACAGTCGGAACAGCATCCTGAAAATGATTGTTAATAGATTGGATTGCCCCATTCAAAAACATTGGATGGAGATAATGTTAGGGAAAAGAAAATAAATTATTAACTCTGTTTGGTAATTTATTTTCTTTTTCTGAAAAATAAAAAACAAAAACAATAATTTAATTATATATGTATATTATAAATAAATTTTATATTTAAGTATTATGTATTTACTAACATTACTAACATAGTATATAAGAAAAATTGTTTATTAACCTTCTACTAACTACATATGGATAATTTTATCTGAAATAAAATTTTATTATTATTATTATTATTAAGGACTAAATTTGTCAGAAATAGTGGGTTTGAACACTCGACCACTCTGGCTACGTCCAAGCTAGGCAAGTATATGAGGCAATTTCGACCCCATGTTTGTATTCTTAAAACTCTTAACGCTGTTCTTGTTGTCTAGGCTCTTTAACTTAGATTATGTGAACACAGGCCTTAGTCAGCAGGATTTTGAAGATCTGTGAGGGAAACAAACGTCCTCTCCACCTTTCCTTGTGGACGCATAGGTACGTGAAAAGAACAGAGCATTGAAATGTTAGTGTTAGCTGCGGTGTTATTTGAACGAGAATACAAATTATTGAATTCTAGTTATTTAAGACGAGTGAATCCGAAGTTATATTATTATGTTAGTAGTAGATATTTAAATTTTAAAGATATTTAGTAATAGGTGGTAATAGATTAATAGATTCCATGCAATAATTAATATTTCGCGCTAATTAAAATTATATTTTTCTGAATGAAGACATATTTTGCTATTGTGTGTTTGTAGTTATACGTAAATTTGTGAATAGAATTAGATTATCGTAATTGTATCTCCTTAAATAACTTGTAATAGATAAATATTTGCCAGTTATTGTCTTACGGTCTATTATTATCAATAAAAATAAATATTCTCTTTGACTTGTCTTTTATTTTTCTACTACTTTATAGGACGGCAATTTGGTAGTTTTACCTAGAAAGTAGGTACTCCGGGAGTTTTGAAAATTGTCAATTTTATACAACTACCAGAAACGCATCAATTAAGAGATGTTTATGGTTTATTGAATGCGATTGTACCTTACGATAAAAGATGACCTCATAGTAGTGTTGTATTTAAAGAAGATCGATTAATTTAATAAATTATTTAAATTTGTATGAACACATAAAAGTCATAATATAACTAGTATTTGTAATTTCATCCATGCCTAGTGCCTAGTCACCGGTCATGTGTAACGATGGTCAAATATGACTACACCTTTCTGAAACAAGTTGTATATTTGATGTGCATTTTCTGAATTTTAATGTTGCCACCTCGTACCTCTGCCATTTGTAAGATCCATAGAAATCATAAGCCTAATAAAAATTAAGAATTGCTGGGTTCTTGTTAGAATAATGGGCCCAATCTAGTATGGCGTTCTCGTGTCATTGATAAATATTACAAAGCTATAGTTTGTTTGCTTGAACGCGCAAATCTCAGGAACCACTCTCTGGTCCGATTTGAAATACACTTTGAAATTTTTCTATTAAAAAAAACGAATCAAAATCCGTTGCTTGTTTTTAAGGATATAAAGGGACTGGACACATAGGCACTAGATACAAAATTACGACTTTGTTTTATAATATGTAAAGAAGCATAGATTTCAACTACAATTTCCATAATCGCTTTTTTACGTCTACGTATCTATCGACGATATAGATCGTCTTTGTATGTATAAGCAGGGTTGTGGAAACGCAAAACAGTAAATTTCAATTTACGTTAAACCCATATTACTAAAAAATATTTTTAAAAGGACTAAAATTTAGTGATTTTAAACTTTCGCAGCTTTCACACATATTAATATATAATATTTAATGTCTATATATATGCATTATAGCCATAAGAAAAACCGGTCAAGCACGTGTTGATTTGACCCACACACCAAGAGTTATGTACCGTTCTTAAAATAATGATATCATCAAATAACGGGACAAGAACAGGAAAATGATGATGATGAGTCTATGACCAGTGTGTGTTACCAGTAATGAAGAGAGAGAAGAGAATAGAAAAAAAAATCCATGGAGTTTCTTGTCTGTTCTTCTCCATAGGATTCGCGTTTGGAACAGACACCTAGTTTCTGACGTTTCAAAAGAGCTTGTATGCTTGTAAAACATGCCAACCTGAAAAAAAATGACTTATAGCTTTTTGTGCAATCTGTTAAGGTTTGGTGTGTTTGAGGAGGGGGCTCAATAACTATAAACGCAGGTGAAATCGCGGGCATTAACTTGTAATATATATGTAATAAAACTATCCCATTGGTAATGTAATGGTAATTTGTACCCTACATGAGCTGTCAGAAGTAAGTAGGATGCTAAATAAGACCTATTCGGGAACAGTTTAGGCATCATACGTAAGTATAAGCAGTTAGGTACTGTAAAGGTTGTGATCATTGAATATAACCTATACAATGATACAGGCCACATAAGATTTGTTTTTAAAAAAAGGAATAAAAAATTTAAAATTTGAAAATAAATAAAAAAGAATTAGCGAGATGGGAATAGGACATGAAGAGAGGATGTTGAAAATGATTGTAAAATAGTTTTTCTATATTATAAAAAATATAACAAATTAATTAAATGTGTTTTAAATTATTATTATAAATTAATGTAAAGTTTAAGCTTTACAAATGGTGGAGGCGCGCCGGGTATAGCGGCCCGATTGGTAAACCAGCTCCTACGCCCAGGGATGTGTTGACGAGCAAAGGGTCGACACAGGATAAATGTTTATTATCAGAGAAGTAGCCGTATCTTTTTATTAAATTTTTATAAATTATTTATAACTAAGATGGAACTAGCCACGATAACTTTCGGTGGTTGCGCACAGGAGTGCCTAGATGAATTCGAAGAAATGTTTTACGCTTTATTAACTTTCAAGAGATGCTCGTCTGAAGAAGAAAAATTATCACTATTGCCTTCATTTTTAAGGGGTAACGCCTTACTTTTCTTCCGGGGCATTAAAGACACGTGCAAAAGCGTGCAGGAGGTATTTGATAGACTAAGGGAAGAGTTCCAAGAAGTAAATTACCAAGAATGTTCGCAATAATTATTTGCATAATGATGTAAATTGGTTTAGTGATTCGATTAGATTAAGGTTATATATATAGTGATAATTATAATTTACTAATATTGTTTTATTTTGGTGTGTTTCATATTGTTCGGGATCGGCGAGACTTCATAATGACGTCAGCAAATCTGTACATAAGAAAGATGCAATGATAAGGATCCACATCAAAAATTTAATTATTTTTTCATATTTATATTTTGAATGTTTAGTTAAAAATGTGAGATAAATATATTAACATAGTAATTGGATAGTGAGTATTTCGTACTAGGTTATGATTATAGTATTAAGGTGGAACGATTAATAGGTATAATAATGGGTTGTATTGAGTTATAATGTCGAAGGGAGTGGCTTGGTAGAGTTAGTTGGATGAGTCGTATCAACGGGTAATATCTTTGAATGCAACATGGTAAGGCCATAGGCTATTTGTCATGGAATCCTGTTTTGGGATATCACGCATTTTAGAGATAGAACTCATAAGATAGGATTTAGGAAAGTAGGTGCTAGAGTAAAGTATTTGTTCATTAGGAGAGAAATGTGAAAGGTTGAAAATTGAAAGAAGTTGTATTATAGTGAGAGGTTGCTGATAATATTTTTATTTTATTTATTGGGTAATAGTTAGATAATAATGATTAGCGAATAGTTTATAATTACTTAGATAATAGAATGATTGATTATTTAAAACGTTACTTGTGGTAGAAGAATGGTTGGTAAATTTATCTCACGAGAAGGAATTCTAAATGTGGAATAAATTGGTCATTCCCGAGCATTCAGGATTACTTAGTAGAAATTATACCTAAATAATTGAAAAGACGGTTGGGTATTATCTGAGCATACTTTAAATTTTAATTTGATAATCTCTGGATTCTATCAATTATAATGGTTTCTTATGTAAATTTTCTCATTAAGCTGGAAAGCTGTTAAATTAGCATATCTTTCGGATCTATGATGCTGACCTCATAATTGAAGCTCGATAGTTTTTATAAGAGCATTAATTGTTTGGTGATGAACATTTTTCTGATTGATTGTTGATGATATATGCTTTGTGTCTTGGTGTGATAGTTTTAAGGATGCCTTATCACTCTTGTTTATTATTGGATAAATCAATTTTAAAGATGAAGTAGTTTAATATTTTATGAAAAGAGTGATATGATATAAGGGCATCGTAGTTAGTGTGGTTCGGATAACTAAGATTAGAAAGGCAATTTTTGGTTGGTTTTTTGCTTTTCAAGTTTTTCGAAATGTATTGCTTCGAAAAGCCTCAGCTGAAAGTCCTAGCTGGATCTAATCTGGTTCATTCTAGTTTGTTATCATGCTTTCCAACCTTAGGTAGGGTGTCCAGTATTTTGTAACTTAGAAAAAAAATTTTTTTTTTTTTTTAAAAAAAAATTTTTTTTTATCCTCTAAGGGGGGGAGAATGTAAAGGTTGTGATCATTGAATATAACCTATACAATGATACAGGCCACTTAAGATTTGTTTTTAAAAAAAGGAATAAAAAATTTAAAATTTGAAAATAAATAAAAAAGAATTAGCGAGATGGGAATAGGACATGAAGAGAGGATGTTGAAAATGATGGTAAAATAGTTTTTCTATATTATAAAAAATATAACAAATTAATTAAATGTGTTTTAAATTATTATTATAAATTAATGTAAAAAAGAAGCTTTACAGTACCTATATCACGTAAGTGCTGACGGCCTTACTGCATCGATTTTAACAAATTTGGCTCGAAGCCAGCCCAGTTTCACGATCGTCAAGGTTATACTGAAAGATATAAGCTTTTTACTGCCTAGGTTTTAGTTTTTAGAACGCTCTGCGAATTCCTAATAAATCAATACTATAAAAAAGAGTCTACTCGCTTTTTGAAGGTTTCGTGGTCTAGGGGTTCATGCAACGGACTGCCTTCACGAGATCGCGAGTTCGTTTCCCGCATGAGACATTATTTGTGTGATATTTATAATTGTTTCTATGTATTTAAGTATGTAATAAAAAAAAAGTATGTCTGTAGTATATCCGTATCTGGTACCCATAATAAAAGCATAGAAAGATAGCTTACTTAGGGACCAGACGACGTTGTGTGAAATGTTCAAGCTACTTATTAATATTTTTTTTAAAATTTCAGACTACTTAGAGTAGAGTTCATGTAGATTAGTAATTTGCATGTTGTTTATTGAGTAGTAATATTCTTGTGACAATATGGTGACGGATTAAGAATAATAAGTGTTACCAACCCTATTTCCTTCCCAGGGTGCTGTAAAAAGATCATATTCACAGCAACGATCTTGTGCACAGAGGATGTTATTTGTTTCAATATGCTTTAAAAAGTTTCTGGCAAAAGGAAATTAGGTCGCCCACGCACCACCTGGAGGCGAACAGTTGTGAAGTGGGAGGAGCTGGAGGCTGTCGCACTGGATCGGGTGAAATTAAAACGCCTTCTTAGAGCCCTATGTCCCTGATGAGGGACACAAAAAGATTGCATCATCATCAACATCCTCTGTGAGAGATGGAAAGCTAGAAAATAAAACCTATGCCAACTCTGCCAACACGCCCAGCGTTCAGCGCGTCACAGTAGACCGTAATCCCTTCGAAAATGTAGGAGGTCCGTGCCCAACAGTGGGACGTCACTTAACTTATTAGGAGAGACAAAGATATTTCATTCATAACTTAACACAATTAATGCCAGAATTACAACATTAATTTTACATTTAACATATTTCTGGAATATTTTCGAAATGCCATTTTGCTTTATTAGGCTAATTTTGTCCTTAATCCTTATTAACTTTGTCTGGACAATCTTCATGTTAATGTAATATTTACAATGGTATCAATTCTACGTGAACAACTAAACTTAACTAAAAATGAAAATTGATAATGTCAATAACACAATGCAGCAATGTTTAACAGAGCTTTTTTATTTAACATATATGTATACCTTTTTATAATACATAATAACTAAAAGAAATATGACCATCCGAAAATCCCGATTTTTTCGGTTTTCTTTAAGTAAAGTTGCAGCGTCTATCACACATATTTGGTAACGTTTTACCAAAAAAAAGTGATACAAGCATAGATATACTCTTTATCTATAATATAGCGTAAAAACAATTCAAATCGGTTTAACTTTCGCGAAGAAAAACGGACGTCTTTCTTTTCAAAGAATTTGTAGGCAAAATCTGTTTCAGCTATATTTGTCCCTTTCAGCACTACTCGGGAATAGGGATGGCAATACCTAAGGCAAATACCTAAATTAGGAGTACAGTACCCTCTTAATACTTATTTGTTTTCATTTTTAGTTAAGTTTTGTTGAGCAATGGCGCCAATTCTACATGCACAACTAAACTTAACTTAATTAAAAAATAAAAACAATTTTTGATGTATTTTAACTAATTAGCTATTTGGTTGTGTACATTTATGTTAATTAAAATCTTTAGTCTCTTATAAACAGTTTATAAAACAAGAAAGTTCGGTTAAGAGTGCTGAATTGTGTTATCGACACCATCAAAATAATTTTTTTAGTTAATTTTCTTTTTTTTTTCTTTTTTTATTCTAGCTTTTTATTAGCTAAGCTTATATGCTTGTGTTATGGGTACCAGAATACGGATATACTACATAAACTACTTTTCTTTTGTTATAATACATAGAAAACACCCAGACGCAGTACAAACATTTGTATGACATTTATGGATATCACACAAATGATTGTCACAAGCGGGAATCGAACCCGCGACCTAGTGATCGGCAGTCCAATACATAAACCACTCCACCACGAAGCCCGTCGAGTTTAGTTAATTTGTGCACTCAGAATTGGCTCCATTGTCAATTTATCTATAATTTGCTATTTCATGGTACATATTTATCTTAATTAAAATCGTGAGTTTTTTATAAGAAGAAAGTTCAGTTAACATTGACGAATTGATGAATGAATGAAAACTCTTTATTGTACGCCAGAAAATAACTTACAAATATTAATAACAATAAATCTTAAATTAGGTACAAAAGGCGGTCTTATCACAAATATTGCAATCTCTTACAGACAACCGTGAAATGGAGTCGATTGAATTGTTATTATCAATTTTCATTTAAGTAAGTAAGTTTAGTTGTGCACTTAGAATTGGTACCATTATCAATTTTAATTATTAAGTTAAGTTTAGTTTAGTTGTACAAATAGAACCGACACCAGGGAAGGGAACGAAAACTTATTTTTAACACGCTTTTATTCGCTCGGTACTTAGCTATCAATGTACCTATTAGTCGATATAATATTACAACAAATTTCACCAACTTGCAGTGGTCGGATTGATCTGAAGTAATCATAACAGATAGATTCAAAATAGTAGAGAAAATCCCTCCGTATGTTAATTGAGTGGTCTAGTCACAGATACAACAGATGGTGGGTTGACGTTTTAACACAGATATAATTAAATAACTACGTCCTAGCAGGTAGAGTCGGTTCTCTACATATTTTAATCAATAAGCAATGTTCGCTATAACTCTGTTTCATAACTATTGATGTTTTTGCATTATTTCACACAAAAATGAGCTTAATACTTCTTAAATTTACTGCGAACAAACATACAGACGCGGTGAGAGACTTAGATTTGGAACAGTTGTAACGTATTTAGTACTTAGCTGTAAATAACCTAATTTGATGATAAGCAAATACCTAAAATAGTAAAATTAAATAAAAAGTCATTAGAGAAATTGAAAATGACGCAAATTTATACGCACAAACTAAACTAACTAGAAAACCTTCCAGTGCAGCAATTCAGTTGCACAAGTCTTAATAATCAATCTTGTAGCCATTTAGACAGAGTTCAATATTGTCCACAACAGATTAAAATTTTGCGATACGACGGTTTATATGACCTCACAGTACGACATTTTCCGATGTTATACGAAATTCCACGAACATATTCAAAATGGCGGCTCTTTCCCGCGCATGCCTACCCCTAGGGTTAATGTGTGACGTCAGATGTGAATAGGGGTGGATAAAATACCACTACATTAATCGATATAGAATTTTTTTATTCCTTTAAACCTAGTAACCTACTTGGTATGACTGAAATTTCACCCAAGAGAAGATTCAGAGTTAGTTTATATATATTCAGAAAGACTACACGACTATTGAAATGAATTGTATTTTAAGGTCATTAATTAAAGCTATTTGCTCCGCCGTAACTCAGCGAAATTTTAATTAAACCGTTAAAAGACGATATAATGGGTAAAATGCCAAGAATCAATTAGCTATGTACTAAGTAGTTAAAAAAGTTTCATTTGTTCATTAACTTATTTTTAATTATGATTAATGGTTACACTAACTTTATGAAAATTTTGACAAACTTAACATTGGGTGATTGCTAGAATAGGAAAATAGTGTGGCCATGGGCGCTGCTTTAACGGAACGTCTAAAATAGTATTCAAACCTCTAAATACATATTAGCATTCAAAAAGAAAATTAAGTGAAATTAACTTAAGAGGCTTGTACTTGAACGCCTGACCAGATGATGCATTACATCATTGACCAGTGCTAGTCACAGCTTGCCTGGAGTATTTAGCTGAGTATAGAGTATTTTGTCTGGAGTACAGATGGAATGGTAGAGCTCCATGAACTAACTGCTGCTGGTGTTCACTTACTCACTTAAACAGTACTTTATCAGATGCCATACGAAATGAGGACCTAATTAAGTACTTTTTATAAATAAAAAAAATATTAAAACGTTGACAACATTAATGATATCTAAACATTTTTTACGACAAAGATTTTAATCATTCCAACGTAATCCAAGTGTATCAAATTATAAAAATTTTTGTTGTGTCGTGCATATCTATGTCTAACAGTGTTATCGATAAAAAGAAGAAAATTATATGCTTAATAAACATCTCTAATATTTGTCGATGTCGACAGTCAGTAGAGACCAGTCGAAGTTATCGTGTGCGCGTTAGCGATCTCGCTGAAAATTTTCATGTCGTACGAAACATAGCGAAAAATGGTTTACTTAGCAAAAAAATAGAAAATTGTTTATTTTGTAAGTGATCATTATATGCATGAAATTTACCAGGCTAATATTTAATAATCAAGTGTTCTATTACAACATTAAAACGCTATGATTCTTCTTTTTTAATTTTAGTAATTAGTGTATTAGCAATTAGCATAAAGAAAAATATTGTTGTGTAACTAACTCTATAATCGTTTAATAGTATGGGACTTTAATACCACTGCGTAAATGAGAACCAAATTTCTAGGCTGTACAGGTAAATGCCTTTTCCTATTAGCTAAGGAGAAAAATGTCCAATAAAAAAAATTCTAATGGAATTTCTATTTGAATTTGTTTTTATTTTCATTGTTTTTTTTAGGCACTGGCTTATGTTTATAGTGCCTAGATAGTTTTTATAAGGTTATAGATAGTCTAAGTACCACATGTTCGGTAGGTGTATTTATTGATTGCGCCGTCGCGGGTGCGTTGGTGGGAGGGGATGCGCTGTAGGTAGCATGGGGAAGGTCAGGATAGCAGTAGACACGTGACTGACTGCACGTGAACGATATCCTGTAAAAGAAAAATACAGTATCCGTAGCAATTATTATAAATAAAATCGAGATTAATTATGTAACTTTAAAGACTTTGAAAGTATCGATTAACTCATTCGTGGGAAAATTAACAGCGTATTGATATTATTATGACATTACTGTGCAGTTTTTCGGAATATGGAGTAAGTAATAAATCAGTGCTGACATAAACTTTCCATTGTTTGATAACAAATTGTTTACATGTTTTTTGATATCATGATTATACCGTCACGACCATTTCCCATGGGGATAAGCAGAGACTATAGACCGTCATCCAAACACACTTCCTTGGCTTCATCTACACTCCTACATCTGGTCATACATGCCCGACGGTTGTAAGTGCTACGCACTTGACACTTTTAAAGGATATTGGTGTCCTCTCCTAGCGATTCCACTTACCTCCGCCGTGTATATGCTTTTCGTTAATCGTCTGTTTAATAGTTAATAATATGTTTGACTTGAACTATTCACACTACAGATCAAAAGCAATAGTTAGATCTATTATTTAAGTATCATTATGATGGCGAAACAAACATTATTAAGTGTGTGCTGGATATGATATATGCTTGGTCTTGCTAAAAAAGCTGCTTCAACTTGTATTTTTTTATAATTACTCTACGGAACATCTACGGAAGTCGTTAGCAACACCACTAAGGCTACAAGACGCTTTAAACCTCGTTTGTCAGTAAAATATATCTAATAGATAATGCTGTCATCAGTAGGTCATCAGTAGCTTTATGCAAGTAAGGACAAAATTTTTATTAATCATTCTTTGATAGCACGAATTTAATAGTCAATGTAAAATTTAATTCGAATGGGGGTGAAACTTGAAAACCATAACTGATCGTAAAGGACACTTTATAGCTCAGTCTCACCCGTGACCATGGTGACTGCAAAGTCTCCGAAAAGTCGGGCCAAAATTTAAAACAAATACACGCGTCTAAATCCGTAAAAAGTAGTTTTATTTAAAAAATCGAATAATTAAAAATAATGAAAATATTGGAAATGTCCGTAAATAAACAGGGCGACTCTGTTGAATAGAATATAGTTAGTTTTAGCTAAACCATTTGAAGTACAGGATTATTGTAACGCCATTAAACGTTGTGGTTTATTCGCGACCATAACAATACACCATAATCTGAACCCGTCATTGTGAAGTGAACAAAGCGATTCTTAATTATATAAAATTATTTGAAACTGCAGTCGGTTTCAATACAATATTGTAACAAGGTAAAGTACCAGTTATAATAACCTTGAAATATTGAAGTCTGGGGTTTAGCAAAAGTGTAAGTGCAGGATTTAGGTTTCATAGCGCAGAACCGCGCATTGTGGCGTTCTATGGGGCAGGCCTATGTCGAGCAGTGGACAAAGAAATGCCGATGAATAGATTTTACGCTTAGAATTATTTTTAATAAAATATACGAACAATAAAGTTTTACTTCATGCTTATGAAGTCAAACTTTTTTATTTATTTTTCACGTTATCCTTGCGTAGTAACTTTAGAGTATCGGTGTTTTGGTAAGGTGTGCGCATACGCAATTTACTGTTATTTAACAGTTTTTGAAGACCTTCGTATTTTTTGATTTCAAAAAATACGAAGGTCTTCAAAAACCAACTTGGTCCTACTTTTTATACATACATATATTATGTACTTCGAACCGGCGTCATTGATGACAAATCAATTGCGTGGAAAAATTAACTAAAATTAAATCAAGTGGCTGAATTTCAACAAGACAGTATTTTTGTTTCATTTCGGTGAGATTTTTATCATTTCGGTTGACAGTTTAGTCCACCGAATCAACCGAAATGAAGACACCGATATTAAAACCAAGCACAAAATTTAAGATTATAAGAAAAGTAATTATTACAGAATGTAATAAGTAAGTTAATAAATTCATGGCACTTTATAAGAAACGTTATCCCTCTACACTAAAATTAACAGAAATTTGCCGCGTGTCACCGATATGATACACTTACGTATTTGGCTTAGGCGGCACTGTTCCGCAAGTTTTAGGCGCGGGGGGGAGGGGCTAGTGTTGTCCTAGGCAAAAATATGTTCGATGAACTTTTCGTCATCGAAATTAAAGGATTTTCTAGGACAAGTACATTTGTACTTACCAGCTATTAATCTACGTAGATAATTTGATAAAACTGCATTGTGGCAATGCTACCAATATCCATCAATTTAATTAAAATAGCCGTATGCCTAAATAACAAATAGTATTCGTTGTACGAGGGACAATTCATTGATAAGTGTGTTCAGAACAGCCACCGTGATGATGAATTTTGACCTTCAAAATTTATTTTAACTAAGTAGCTGCAAGTATAATTAAAAATACTTAATGCCTCATGTAGGTAATGACTTCCTTTATCTAGAAAAAATGTGAGAACTGTAAAGTAAAGTTGCACACTACCGATTTCACTCACGCCGCAAAAAAAATGCTGTCGGTAAATTGACCCTAGTACGGTGTATCTCTAATATTTAAATCGTTATACCATATTATACAGTTTTATTTACATTGCTAAATAGTGTTGTTGACACTATCGATGTTTATATTTATGTACTTAAATAAAACCACTTTTTACTCATCAATAGTATTTACAATATTATTTACAAAACATAAAATAGAGTTACAAGAAATTTGAAATTATAAAAAAATATATTTTACGCATCAAAAAACTCCTCCGCATCGATGTCTATGGGTAACGTGCCCAGAAGGCTGGCCGCTTTACCACGTTGGATAGCAATTGCTATCCTTTGTGCCAAGTAAAGACAGGCCTTCTGGTCACGTGTGCGGTCGACAATTTTTTTGGAAATCTCTCCGTGAAGAGATTTAGCACTCGGACCCTTTCTTTCCTTTTTACGGATTTAGACACGTGTATTTGTTTTAAATTTTAGCCCGACGTTTCGGAGACAAAGTCACACACGCGTCTAAATCCGTAAAAAGTGGTTTTATTTAAACAAATGAGTCGCGCAAGTGTTAGAAAATATTATATATTTACTTAAGTTTAGTTGTGCTGAAATTCGTACCAACGTCAGATTTGTAGATTTATCTACTACTAGTTCTTGTCCGCAACGTCGTACACCTAAAATTTAGAAACAAATTCTCTACAAATTGTACAAAAAAAGCAATCCACTTGAACCTCTCTATAATTTAAAATATACCGCATCAAAATCCGTTGCGTTTAATGATAAAAATGCTTTCAGTGTTGGATAGTACATCTATTGAGGAATGCTATAGGGTACAGAACATCACGCTGTGACCAAAAGGAGTGAAGTATTAATGAAAATTCTTGCAAGAACGGGGAATTTTTTTAAATTCCACGCGGACGGAGTCGCGGGCAACAGCTAGTAGGAACATACATACAAAAATAACCACTTTATATTATGTAAAGATTTTCGTTATTTTGGTTTTTTTGGTTCAAATTGACCTAGTTTCAATCTACAAAACTACAGCTCTAGCCCCAGCGTATGGTACTAAGTTAGTAAGTGGTTAGTACTACTAACCATGGTCACTTAAGATGTCTCATTTATGCAGATGAACAATAAGAGCTAAAGGGCAATTGTAATACCAGCCATGAAAGGGAAGGGCAAGGTTCCCCTTTAACTAGGGTGGAGTGTGGAGTTGTTTGTAGCTGTATATATTTATATCAGACGAATTAAGGTAGTCTGTATAGGCAAAGGGTTGCGACGGCAAATAGCAAAATTGGATTGATCAATGATAAATGTGATCATTTTTTGTAGGATAAGCTTTTTGGCTCTGAAAATCCTTTTTCGTGATCATTTTTTATTTGATTTCTTTTTAGTCAATCCCTTTTCTAAGCTTTATGTTAACTAACAAATATGTTACTCATAGATAGCAATATAATTAATATTTCCATGTTATGGAAGCTACCGTAAAGCCAAACTTAGGGTAACTTTGAACGAAAATAGCTTTGTGAATTTCTTTTTTGCGTTTGTTTGTATTTAGACGTAGATATGTATGCAAACTTCCTTTTTTGTATTTGCTATATTTGATCGGGATGTTTCGATTTTGAGTACGAGTACAACATATGAAAGACTGAGTAAAAAGCCATGAAATTAAAATTTATAAAATAATAATTACAACGAATTTGCGGACTCTTCCCGCCACATATGTTCAGAAGAAATCTAGGATACTTTGTGTTAAGGATTATTCACATCTCATAATGTCCTATTAACCTCAATTAATGTTATGGGCTAACCCACCGTGCCCACGTCAAGGTTATGTGTTACATACAATTACAGATCTACACAAATCTTAAAGCATCTAATGAATAGGAGCAGTTAGGTATATGCGCCGTTTTCATTGACAAAAATATATTGTCGTAATTTTATTAGTCACTACGCACGCCCTGTTCGAAATCAGCTTATGCACACTAAAACACGACGGTGTCAGTATACAATGGTGCCAATTCTACGTGCACCACTAAGCTTTAACTAAAAAATTAAAACAACTGTGGTGTATTTTGAATATTTGGCTATTTCGTCGCATTACATTTTTATTAATTTAAACTTTAGTCTATAATACGCAGATTTTTTAATAAAAAAGATCAACTTAAATTGCCGAATTGTGTTATTGACATTATCAATTTTCATTTTTTAGTTAAGTAAAATTTAGTTGTACACGTAGAATTGGTACCAATGAGTATGATCATTATTCTTGTACCTTTTTCAGCGGGGGTCGTTTTATAATGTCAACTCTTGTTAGATTTATGCTCTAGGGCACAAATAGAATAATCACAGTCTATAGAAAAGCAGTCAGGAAACTCGGATAAATGATTGCTTACATTCAGTTGTAGTAAACTGAATAGTTAGGTTCTATTAATGTTGGTTTGTTACTCATCGCTTTTGTCATGATATAATAGATCTAATCTATTATATACATAAATGAATTTTATTTTTAGCAACATAACGTAAATGTAGGGTTTTTATTCATCAACTGAATTGTGCTTTGTTGTAATGACGATTAAAGATTTTGTTATATAAACCGTATACGATATACGTAGACACGTCTACCCATTAAATTATATTCTATACGTAGACCCAATAATTTTATTTTCTCTTGCAAATTGAAATGAAAATCTGTAAGTGGTAGCGGTTTTTGAAGGTTAATATCTCTTTTAAGAATTAATTTATGAAAAAAAAAGAAACGCATAAGAACATGTAAATATATTTATAGAAAACAAATTTATTGCTCTACGGGACTACGGTCCAGGGAGGAAATAGGGGTCTATGATTGCATGGAAAACCTACCCTTGTGTTTCCTCTTAATATTTGTGCCTCATCTTTGTCGTAGTAAGAGGAATCTTATAGATTACCTATTTTATTATGTTATGGTAAATATTATTTTCAACATAGAATTGTGACGGTTAAAAAGAAACAACCTCCCCATGTCTTGCCAGCAGCGGGGTCATTAACACTTCCATCCATCCATCAACCTTTCTCAGTCCACTGCTGGATAAAGGCCTCCCCCATAGAACGCCACAACGCGCGGTCTTGCGCTAACTGCATCCATCGGCCCCCGGCGTAGCACTCTGCTGCTATTGGCTGCTACTCTCGCGTGTTGAGACCCTTATTTGTCCGTTAACGCTCGATGTTGAAGTCTTAGCAACAGCGCAACGGTCGGACAAAGTAAGGTAAACACTGTAAGGTTAAATAAAGCTAAATGTAATTAGTACGAATTTATTGCGAAATTAATTGTCAGCTTATTTAGTAAACACTGTTTTAATTATTTTGGCCTTAAACACATTTTACATATTGACCTAGTTTACTTTTTGTTTTATTGTTTGGTTATATTATAAGTATACATTGTATTCTCATTTTTATTTTGTGTTTTTAATGTAATATAAAGTGCATTTCTTTTAAGGGGGACAGTATGTATGATTTCATTGTTTGCAAGTAGACGTATGTCAGCAGGTCTACGAATGCATAAAGACGGTTGTTCTCGCCGCCTAAGTTATTATATACAAATATATTATATATGGATTCATTGTACGCAAGATGACGTGTGTCAGCATATTTAGGAATGTATAGAGGCGATTGTTCTCGCCACCTATATAAGTTATTGTTATAATCAAATATGATTGATTGAGTCGCAAATAAACGCCTTACAAGTCCGGACGTATTTCATTTTATCCTCTAACCAACCGACACGACATAACACCTAAACTAATATTATAAATCTGAAGAGTTTTTTGTTTGTTTGTTTGAACGCGCTTATCTCAGCAACCGCTCGCGCTGGTCCGATTTGAAAAATTCTTTCAGTTTTGGATAGTACATTTATTGAGGATAATGTAACGTGGACGCTTTGATCAATATTTAATGAATAATATTATTAATGAAAAATTTTACAAAAACGGGGAAAATCATACATATTTGTCATTTTAAATTGTCATACAAATCTTTGTACTGCGTCTGGGTGTTCCTATGTATTATAAGTATGTTGTCGCGTGAGCAGAAGGCTCTCGTTTCCTATTATAGGGTTAAGGGATGATTTAAGAAAAATCTCAACGAATTTCACAGTTTATTTCACTTTCACAATATTCGATCGAAAAATACATAAAAAGTTCTAATAAATTACTGTTTATTTATTTGTAACAAAATCTACGTTAATAAGTTTTTAAAAGTTAATTACGCGGGTGATAGGTTCTTAGGAAAATCCACCAGTGCCTCCTAGTAGGAGAGACACTAAACTTAGTCAGCCGGTCCGGGAACAGAGGGCCAGCGCACGTGCAGCTCCGTGTTTTATACGGGCGCGAGGGGGTGAAGCGAAGGCCCGGGGAGCGAGGTAACAGCTGAGCGCGCCGGCCGACGTGCCCCGCGCCACAATCTGTTTACAAAAAAAAAAGTAGTATATGTATTCTATCCGTATTCTGGTACCCATAACACAAGTATATAAGCTTAGCTTGGGACCAGAGGACGTTGTGTGAAATGTCCATGAATATTTATATTTATTTATTTATATTTTTCTGTTGCGTGCACTTCGTCAGTAGTTTTTATGTATCACTTGTTTTCTAAATCCCACACGTACGAAATCGTGGGCAACAGCTGCCCAAGTATATAATTTACTTCAAAATTCTGCGTAGTTTCTATACTGCTTATCCTATACGCTGTGGTGTATGGCTTAGAAGATATCTATTTTATTTTCAAACAGTAGATCAAACAATGTTGATGGATCACCTCTTCTGCTCACATATAAATTAAATATAAATATAAAATATGATGGATTACTAATAACTTTATAGAAAAAATGTTTTTATTCAGATAATTTTCGAAAATTTCCTTGTAAATGATCGATTTTTTCATCATAATAATATCGAAGACTGTAACAATCATTTGTGTGATATCCATAAATGTCATACAAATGTTTGTACTGCGTCTGGGTGTTGTCTATGTATTATAAGTATGTTTTTACAAAAGAAAAGTAGTATATGTATTCTATCCGTATCTGGTTCCCATAATACAAGCATAGAAATATAGCTTACTTTGGGACCAGAGGACGTTGTGTGAAATGTCCTGAATATTTATTTATTATTTATATAATATTTATATATTAACTATCCGCACTATTTAGTCTAAATTTTATTTATTTATTTTTTAATAGAGACAATAAAATATTTACTCTAAATTATATCGCTTATGGCGTTTGAGATTAGTAATTTAAAAAAGAAACCTGTAGAATTGAGTTGAATGCTAAGATCATTTATACTTGGAACATAAATGTCCCTTCGTTGGGCACGAACCTTCTCCAATTTGGAAGGGATTTTAATTATGTAGTCTACTATGCCGCGCTGATCAGGCGTGTTGGCACAGTATTCCGTCACGGAGGATGTT
The DNA here is from genome assembly GCA_916999025.1 of Orgyia antiqua. Classification (NCBI taxonomy): domain Eukaryota; kingdom Metazoa; phylum Arthropoda; class Insecta; order Lepidoptera; family Erebidae; genus Orgyia; species Orgyia antiqua. The sequence goes on from OU779871.1 coordinate 22,687,844, forward strand.
ATCTATGTACAACATCCCTTAGCTAGCTTTTTCAGCACCCTAGGTGGAACTGGCTGGAATGGGGTGGTGACACTTATATTCTTAATCCTTCACCACACGGACGTTAACTACTCAAAGTTATTTATTAGTTTTGACTTAATCGTAGATTTGTATCTGATAGAACTCTCTGCTTACTCCGGTAGGGTAAAACGCGATAGTATGAACGTATGTTAAGTTAAATCAATCCGTGTATTGAAATCTAAAAATAAACTAAACGTCAAAAATGCGATTGTTAAAGTAATTTTTATTTCCATGTTAACTTGACGGCAGACGATGGAGAAAAGCAATTAGTTTATATGTTAATTATAATAAATAAACATCAAATTCAACGTAATTAATTTTCAATTATAGTTTAATAACTTATCAACAATGTAGAATGAGACGATATAATATATTTCTAAGTTTATACACTTGAATAAAATCGACAGATACTACAGGGTGCCCTACAATACATTCGTCAGGATTTTACCAATACACATAAATACAAAAAGAAATATTACACTTGCTCATGATTTAGTAACGCAAGCAAAATAGTTACGATGCGATTAAAGGAAATTAAGTAATAAGTATATTACACAAAAAAGTGTTATTTGTACCTCACATAGACCAGCCATACCTAAAACAAAGTAATATAATAAATGGTCAAATACATTCCTAGTTTCATAAAATTTCAGTCGACATCCTTCTTTTGCATATGAAACAATTTCCAATGTTTGACTTTATGTTAAATTGTTTAAATTAAGGAGAAAAGACTTGGGCCTAGAGTATGCCTTGGCAAATACCATGACTAATGAGAACATTGCTACCTATTTGTTAAATTAATTGGTCTTGACGCAATCAAGTCTGAATGAAGTATTATATAAACAGCTGATGTTATTTTTGATATAAACAAGGTTTCTTTGGCTTCTGTTATTTGTATGAAAAAGGTATCGAAAGCACAAGGCGAGTCTAAGAATAGTAACTCAAATTCACAGGGTAGTTTGTGTTTAGAAATCGAAGTACTTTTATTTTCTGCTTATATCTGGAGAAATAGTCTGAGATACTACGATCATTCGAGAATATTTAGTGTTAAATTTAAAAAGCCATGTATGTATGTATCGAGAATCCTATTCTTAGCTCTATTCTTATTAACTATAATTAATGCTCTCGTTGTTTACTCGCGTCAATATTAAAAATAGTTGAAGGTCGTACGCATCAAATCTTCGAGACCTAATACACCTTAATAGAAACTGTTTACGGGCTACATTTTATTTTTATTGATGACCCGCTGTTACCCACAACTTCGTACACGTGGAATACCGCAATTGCCGCCGCCGCATCAAAATCCGTTGCGTAGTTTTAAAGTTATAAGCTCAGATATGAAGACAAAAATATCACGGCTCAGCGCGTGCCACTAAGTTTCTTTGGACATATATTGAATTATAAAATATTTTCCAATATTGCTGTTATATTCTACATATTTAATATCCTTTGCAGTATTAACATTAACATTTGTAGACTTGTTGAGTATAGCATTAATAAATCAATGAATATTCAACGACACGCCTAACGGAACCTTACCAAGAAATATGGCGTCATTTGCTGAATGAAGGCGTAGTCTGTGCTTTGAATGTTTGTTTATTTTGTGTCAATTATTACTTTAATAAATTATTACTTTATTTAAAAAAATATTTATTTATTTATTTGTAACTTCATGCATGAAGTTATTACCAAATATGCACAAAGGAAGGATATTTTGCTTAGCTCTAAAAGAATACTCTTCTCGTTCATATTACTTTTTGACTATGAGTAGATTTGTATACCTACCTATGAGTAGATTTGTATATGTAAATGTGATGTAAATAATAAAAAAAAAACTTCTGTTAATAGGATCTTGACTAATCATGAGTTTTTCAAGATATTTGTGAAAAATATTTTGGTATGATACGCATATAAGACGTTACATCATGTGGTGACTGTCAATCAGAAATAGAACAAAGGTTACCTTTTATTAGACCATGAGGTTAAACGACGACTCGATGACCGTTGGGGACGGAAGATCCTTGAGTGGCGACCACATACCGAACGACGAAGCGTGGGGCGGCCCCTAACAAGGTAGACTGATGTTATTGTCAAATATGCGGGGTGCCGCTGGATGCAGTTTCGCGTTCTATCCCTCATATGCCTATGTCAAGCAGTGGACGGAGAAAGGCTCATGGATGGATGGAGGTTAAACTATTTCGCTCTTAGGCATAGAGTAGTTACTTTGTATTTTCTATTGGCTGTTACATAAATGTAATCAAATCTCTTCAATACAATACCGGTCACTAGGTCGACACAATCGATAACTAATAACAATGTTACACATGTAAAGCCCTATTAATTCCAAATTTAATTTTGAGAATTCGTTTATTTTTGAATTAATCGTTGACATGATATAACTACTTACTTATATCACATTTTATTTTTTAGTTTTAAGACGGGCGTCGACCGACCTGACCCCTGAGGAGGCCCATGCCCATCAGTGGCACCTGAAAGGGCTGGAGAGAGAGAGTGAAAGACAGAGAATTAAAAGTGAAATTACTGTTATTATTAAGTACTGGCTAGGCAGTCATTCGATTGCTTATTATTTAGTACATTTATTTGTGTAATAAAGATAATTATATCTGCTTCCGTTTTCTTTTATTTTGCGTATTTCTTAAGAAGCGTATTTTATCGTCTATCTCTTTTATTTTGCGTATTTCTTAAGAAGCGTATTTTATCGTCAATCTGGTATAAAATACAAGTTAACGCTTATTTTAGGACTATATGATGTTGCGTAAATTGACTTACTATTTAAAACAGAATTGCTACCACTGTGGTACAGAAAATAAGCAAGTAATTTTGCAAAAGTATTCCCACAATTCACAAAGCCCTAATAATAAATATAGCCCTTTTCTCAAAGCTTTGATACGAGTTTCTGGTAGGGGAAGATCCCCGCGCTTTTGACACGACCTTGACATCATTTCGACTCACGGCAGCCGGCTATATTTTATTCAGTTATTCCTTTATACCGGCAGAATGTCAGTTAGGTCCATACCTCGTGATAAAAAAAAACAAAAAAAATATTCATGGACATTAATTTCACAAAAATAAAATTTGATAAAACCACGACTTTTAGCTTAATAGTACCGTCTCATTAATGTGTTGGAATGTGATCACAATTAACTTTCAGTACATACATTATTTATTTCTTTTGCAATTGACTTTTATTTAATACTTATGTATCGTCATTATTTCAGTCCAATTGTGTTTTGTAAAGAACACTAAGGGATCGACCGATCCAGTTGTGAAAACTGCTCGATAGATGACTTCGATGCGATGTTTAAATACATTTACTACGCCGTTCAAATGAGAATAGGATTGTCTCTGCGTCATGTTGGAACGTCATTGTTGTCAATTTGAACAATTTTGGTAGGGTCAGCAAAATAAGACATTTTTATAATATAATTTATCTATCATTTTGTCGTTATCGTTTACTAATTTTCGAGTGATTAGCGAGACAAATACAATAAAAAACTATAACGAATAGTTCGAAATAACCACACTAACAAACAAAACCACCGAGAAATAACAACAAATTAATTTTTTAACGGGAAACAACTACTTGATTAACAGAAGTTAAAATAAAATGCCTTATAATTTATTGAGTAAATAAATTATAAGGCATTTTATTTTAACTTCTGTAACACAAACAAGGCACACCAACAACAACAAAATGGCGGTTGGCAATTCAACTTAATATCATAGTATCCAACAATGAAATTATTGAAAGAATTTCGTTGCTGACAGTACTATTCTAATCACTTTTGACAACTAAAGGTCATAGCCAATCCTATTCTCAGTTGAAACGTATAGTACATGTCTTATTTTGCGTTTTTGTCTAGGCTTTGCCATGTATCTAAGGTCATTCTAGTCATTTGACGGTTTGTGTAAATAGATGGCTAATATTGCCAAAATGCGTAAATAAAGATAAACCCACAGGATAAACCTAAATATTATAATTATTACGCAATCTCCATTGTTTTATTTTTCTTCGAGAGGGATAGGACTGATTCTCAATTGCCAACGTCACGATTTTAAAAGAAAAAAATATTAATTAATGAATTCTTTTGTTTCAGACCTCAATTCAAGAGCTTTCAAAAGAAAATGGCGCAATTAAAATGATATTACTTAATTCATTAGTATAATAATGAAGTTATGAAAACATAATGTTATATTGGCATTGACGTTCTACTAACCCACATATATGCACAGAGAAACGGACAACGTTTTCAGAGATTCACTTAAACTACGCCAAAAACTATTACAAAGAACAACAACATACTTTAAAGTAGTTGAATTCGTTAAAAAAGACGCCATCCGATATTTTACTTACGATTACGAAATACATCAATAACATATTATAATAATAGTATGAAAATATTCATAAGTCATTCTAATAATCTTGTTAAACTTAAATATTAAAGACAATAATTATAGTGATTACAATAATTTTAAGTAGAGTTTTAAATTCACTAAAAATACTACAAAATTAAATAAACAAAATGGCGGCAAAAGCTGAGGCGATTGGGCCAAGAAATGGTCACGAATTGGCCCCTCTAAATGCCAGAGCGGATGGCAGTGAAAGACCCCATGGGGTCACTATCGTACTCCAAGGGTCAAGGGGGTCATTACAACGTGAGGATCCTGGGGAAGATCGTGCAGCTTGGTCGGGAAAATTGCAGTTTTTCCTGTCAATTATTGGGTACTCTGTTGGACTTGGCAATATTTGGCGCTTCCCTTACTTGTGTCAGCAGAATGGAGGAGGTAAGTCACATTATTTTCCTTTTCAGCTCACTTACAAATCCATGTGTGCGTGAAAATGTATCTATGCATGTCTATGATACAGGCTATACGTCATACGAAACGTCATTATCTATGAAGAAAGATTTAGCCAGGCTAAAGTTACTTATCCTCAATTTTAAACTTCAACCCACCATCTGGCATATCTGTGTTCTCAAAATCTATAAATACATTTTCATTACACAACAATGTTGATATTTAAATAAGCATAGCAAGTCAATTGCAAAAATTCATAAATTAATGTTGATATTTGTAAGTTAAAGGCATTATTGATTTTTAAATTGCTACGAGCTACGGAACTTTTGAGACGTAGGCGTGCTACGATAACCTTTGATCTTTACTTTAGTCACGGTATTTATTGTAGATTTATTTTTGTCCGGTGATTTAGGTTCATTAAATTCTAATTTGATAGCTTCTTTATTCCTGTTTGTGTGGAATTTAAAAACCATCATCATCCTCCTGCCCTTATCCCATTTTTTGGGGTCGGCGCAACGTGTCTTTTTCTTCCACAGTCTTCTATCAGCCGTCATGTCTGTGTTAACTCCCCTTTCTTTCATGTCCTCTTTCACACAGGCCATCCATCTTTTCTTAGGTCTTCCTCTAGACTTTTTTCCTTCCACATTTATACTCAGAACTCTCCTAACGAATTTAAAAACTAATCCCTAACAAATTATACAAAATAACTGTCCTCTTAAACCACTCAATGGTACCAATTCTAAGTGCACAACTAAATTTAACTTAACTAAAAAATGAAAACAACTATGGCGTATTTTTATTAGTTGCCTATTTCGTTATGCACATTTATATTAATTATAATCAATTGCCTATACAGATTTTTAATAAAAAAGTTCGGATAACATTGCCGAATTGTGTGATTGACTTTATCAATTTTCATTTTTTAGTTAAATTTAGTAAAGCACGTAAAATCGGTATCAATCTATTAAAACATACCGTATCAAATTTCGTTGCATACTTTTGAAGATTTATGCTCACATAAGACATACATATCTTCAAACCTACGCAACGAATTTTGATGCAGTTTTTATTAATGAAAAGAGTGGTTTATAAGGATGACTTTTTTTAAAAATTTGTTAAGTTTTGGTGTATATTTTGGGAGGGGCGCTCAATAACGATAAACACGGGCGAAATCGCGGGTATTAGCTAGTATTTAATATCTCTTTGGTAACGGGTGCAATATGTCGTAAGTTGTGAGCTCTTCGCCTTCTCGTTTTTAATATGGCATGAAGCCAACTTTAAAGTTTTATACAAGCAATTCTCACTTACGTTATGATTTGGAACGCTGGAAAAAAATAATGTTCAAATTTTCAAGTCATCTTTGGTGCAATAACAAACAGACATTTTTAACTCGTTTTTATTAGTTCGGTACGTATCTATGAATGTACTTAATTATTTAAAAGTGATTTTCATCCACTTGCAGTAGTCGGATTGATCTAAAATTAATTTTGTACCGATTAAGGACCGATGACATTGCAATAATTTAAAAAATATTACTGAAGGATTTTCAAGCGTTTTTGAACTGAGCAAATTAAAAAAACTATTTTAAAATTAAGTTATACTTCTTTTAGCGTGTTATGGAAACTAATTATCCGATGCCGTAAAGTTATTTGCAAAATCAGGATAACAAATCTGTATAACTTTACATGCATAATAACTTCTTTCTTTCAGGTGCTTTCCTAATCCCATTTCTGATAATGTTGGTACTGGAAGGTATCCCACTGTTTCTGATAGAGATGGCTATAGGTCAGAAGATGCGTCTGGGCTCCCTGGGTGTGTGGAACACCATTCACCCATGGCTGGGAGGGATTGGTATCTCCAGTTGTATCGTAACGCTGTTTGTAGCGTTATACTACAATGTGATCATCACTTGGGTGTTCTTTTATCTTTTTAACAGTATTCGGGTGAGTTCATATTTAATACTAACTGTTGCCCGCGACTTCGCACGCGTGTAATTTAGAAATTTTTCAATATTTTGCAACATTTTTTAATGATACTATGTCATATAGCCTATGGACTGCCTCGATAAATGTATTATCCAACGCTTAAAGAATTTATCGAATCGGTCAAGTAGTTCCTGAGATTGGCGCGTTCAAACAATTCTTTCGTGACCTAACATTGTCCGTGTGGTGACGGATTAAGAATACAAGTGTCACCACCCTTTTTCTTTTCCGGGGTGCTGTTAGAGCCTCCTATGGAATATTGTACACAAACAACATACTCTGTGGGAGAAAACTCGAAAATAAACTCTGTGCCAAAAAGCCTGGTCAGGTGTACTGTAGATGATAATCCCTCCCATAGTGAAGAAAGAACGTGCTCAACAGTGGGACGCTAATGGCCTAGAGAGAGAGAGAGATGCAAAACACCACTGACAGACTTAACTAACTGATTTAATGGTAATTACCCGATTGTGTTTATATTCGGCATAATTACTCCATTCGTTAAGTACTGTAGTAACACTGTAACAGTAAATATTAAGTCATCATCATCATAACATCACGTCTTTTTCCCATGGGTGTAGGCAGGGGCGTGCGCTCCATAAAGGCAGAAAAGCAGTACTTTACTTGCCATTCACAGATATTTTAATAAAACGTTCGTATGTTTTAGATGACTTTATTCATTTATTTACTATTAATTAAACAAAATATTAAAACTTAAAACGCCTAATAATTCATAAATAGCACCAATATTTGCTTGCAAATTGGTGCTTTTTGCCAGGCGTTTGGCGAAGGAATAATATTGGTCAGAGGTCAGACGGACGGAAACTTGTAAGCCCGACCCCGCCCGCCTGCCATGAGTTCATATGTGTGTAGAAATTTTGGTGTCCGTGCACAGTTTACAAACGCACACAGGCTTGCATATTGAAGACGCCTTGTACCGTATCTCCTGCCGCATGCTTTGGCGATCGGATGTTTCCGCGAGTATTCGGCGTTCGTTCATTGCCTAAAATCCGAATAATAATAATAGTCGGACGGAAGTCTAATAAATCACGTATGCACACTATGCATTTTTGTTTAGTAAGGTTTTATCTATTTAAATAGCAGAAATATTTTGGTTCGACGGAGGCCATTTTATTTTTTCATGTGATTCATTGAACTGTTTAATATTGAGTTTCTATAATTTAATAATTGTATGGATTTTCGTTTGTTGATTTTAAAATGTTATTTGATTGTGAAATGTGTGTTGATAGTGTGTGTTTGTTAAAAATAAAAAATAACACGTTCTCACAATTGTCATTCAGTGAAAAGATTCAAATTGTGTCTAAAGGACAACTAAGCCAGCAAAAAGGTAGGTAATGTAACTCGAAAATTTCATGTTAAATGTTATGAAACGTATGTACATACGTACATGTACGTATGTATGTACGTACGTAGTTATTGTTTAGTAATTCTAGTACAGTGTGGACTGATTCGGGATATTCAGATTTAAATTTGTTCTGTTGGCATGGTTTCCGACATAAGGATCCGTCGCGTGGCTATGCTAAAAATCTATAAAAGAAAAGTTTTTGTGACTGAGTACTGCGACGCATACCCAGTGTCATATTCCTGTGCACGCCACTGGGCGTAGGCAGAGACTATAGAGCGACATCTGCTACGATCCAAACATACTTCGTTGGCCTTATCCACACTCATATATCTGGTCATACATACTTGACGGTTGTAAGTGCTTTTATAACGGTTGTAAATGTTAAGCTAGTCCCAGAAGCATTCAGTAATATCTTTACAGCTAACTGCTGACCAACTGCCTTGGTCATCTTGCCCTCAAGACAATGGCACAGCTGAGATGGAATGTAGCAAAGCGTCTGCCACAGTCTACTTCTGGTACCGCGAGGCCTTGGATGCGTCTCCCAGTATTGAGGATCCCGGAGTACCACGATGGTGGATCGTCTGCTACTTATTCCTAGCCTGGGTCATCGTGTTCTTTATTGTGATGAAAGGCATACAGAGCAGTGGCAAGGTAAGCTATCACTGTCATTAACACCAGTGGCGTAGCTGCTAAGGGGCTAGGCGGGGCAATGTCCCGGGGCTCTCAAGCTCAAGGGGCCCTCGAATTCTTACCAGACATCTTGATCGAAATGAACTAGCTTTTTTTAGCATTTCATAAATTTTTATATATATTTCATATTTTTATTTAATAAAACGTAGTCAGTTTACATAGCAGTGGGGCCCCATTTTTTAATTTACCTCAGGGCCTTTGGTTACCTAGCTACGCAACTGAATAACACGCTTATTTAGCTACGTTTGTATCTATCTTTTTACCTCCTCTCTAAAGCCCATTAACGTCCCATTGTTGGGCACGGGTCTCCTCTACTTTGGGAGGGATTATAGTTTATTATGCAACGCTGACCAGCGGCCGTATTATGAGCTTTTATTTACAGGCAGTTTACGCCGTGAATTGAACTGCCTGGCAAATTCGTATTATGAACAAAATTCTTAGTCAGTCAGTTCGCTAAACCAGTCATGCATTAATATGTTTAAGGAGAAGGTACAACTAAAAGTACTAACTAAAAATTTTCAACTAAAAGTTTTATTTCTGCTATAATACCTAATTTAGCCATGCAGTTTACGGCCTGCCTGGAACTTGAATGATTTTAAAAAGCTGTAATAGGGTTAATTTTAAGTTTTCCATCTCTCACAGAGGATGTTATTTGTATACGATAGCTGGATTTTAAGTTTTAAACCACTTTGAGGAGGAAATCGAGTGGAAATCGAATTACTATGTAACGTAATCTTTGGAAACGATTTTCACTCACTTGTAATAGTCCGATAGTGGCTTTTAACCATATTAATGGTACCAATTCTACGTGCACAACTAATCTTAACTAAAAAAATGAAAGTTGATAATGTCGATATATCTATTATTTGCTATTTCGTTGTACACATTTATATTAATTAAAATTGTCGGTCTTTAATACACAGTCTCTCATACAGTCTAGTTTGACGAACCTCGTGGTTGAGTGGTTCATGTAACGGACTGCCGATCAAGGGGTTCGATTCCCGCTCGGGACAATTATTTGTGTGATTTTTCTAATTGTCATACAAATGTTTGTCCTGCGTCTGGGTGTTTCTATGTATTATAAGTATGTATTTACAAAATAAACGAGGTATATGTGTTCTATCCGTATTCTGGTACCCATAACACAAGCATTTAAGCTTAGCTTGGGACCAGAGGACGTTATGTGAAATGTCCATGAATATTTATTTATTTAGCTTTTAAAATACGAAAGTATACGAGTAGTTATCATTGCCAAATTGTGTTTTTTGCACTATCAATTTTCATTTTTAGTTAAGTTTAGTTTAGTTGTTCGCGTAGAATTGGCACCAATATACTAACTAAATAAATTATGTTTAGGTGGTGTACTTCACATCAATCTTCCCGTACGCTGTTCTGACTATCTTCTTCATACGTGGAATCACGTTGCCAGGCTCATCTGATGGTATAATGCATATGTATAAACCAAAGGTAATCTATAATCTATAATAATAATATTATAAAGCTGAAGAGTTTGTTTGTTTCTTTGTTTGTTTAAACGCGCTAATCTCAGGAACTTCTGGTCCGATTTGAAAAAATCTGTCAGTGTTGGATAGTCCATTTAGCAAGGAAGGCTATAGGTTATATAACATCACGCTGCGACTAATAGGAGAGAAGCAGTAGTGAAAAATGTTACAAAAATGGGGAAAATTTTCTAAATTCTACGGGTACGAAGTCGCGGGCAACAGCTAGTATTTAATAATTAACACGCTTTAATAAGCCTCTTCCGTATCCATCTTCCGTATCTATGAATCTATGTCTTAATTTACGTATTAACGGAAGTACGGAACGGAAGTACACGTAGTAACGGAATCTTCGAAAGTTGATTTTCACCCACTTGCAGTAGTCGGATTGATCTGAAATTTTGTACACATTAAGGACCGACAAAAATGCAATAACTGAAAAAGTCTTCAAGATTTTTAAACGCGTTCATTAGTTTTTGAACTTAGTAAATTATTTTAATAAGTAGTATAGATTAAAATTGATTTGATCATACCAGAGCGTAATAAAATGAGTTTTATTTCACTTTAAAAAAATTTAACAAAAAGTGTTAAATGACGGGCCTCATGGTCGAGTGGTTTATGTAATGTTCTGCCGTTCACGAGGTCGCGGGTTGGATTCCCGCACGGGACAATCATTTGTGTGAACTTTATAAATGTCATACAAATGTTTGTCCCGCGTCTGGGTGTTTCTATGTATTATAAGTATGTATTTACATAAAAAAGTAGTATATGTAGTATATCCGTATTCTGGTACCCATAACACAAGCCTATAAGCTTAGATTGGGACCAGAGGACGTTGTATAAAATATCCATGAAAAAAAATAGTTCTAATAAGACCGTCTACTTAGCCACTATTAAGGGCATGTGGAACTTTATAATATTAGACATACATTACATACATATTTTCTTTCAGTTGGAGAAACTTCTAGACCCGACAGTGTGGCTAGATGCAGCCACACAAGTATTCTACTCCTTCGGCTTGGCCTTTGGTTCACTCATCGCATTCGGTTCATACAACCCACCGAACAATAACTGCGTGAGAGATGTTCTTTTGGTCTCTGTATGCAATGCACTGACTGCTATTTACGCCTCTGTCGTCATATTTAGCATCCTTGGGTTCAAAGCATACACTATGGTGGAGAAATGCATGACCAAGTAAGTTTTTACTTAAAATAAAATAGCCTAAACAGAATTAACTTGTTACTTTATAGATTTCCTTACCAAATGGGAAAAAGGGACCCTGTTACTGAGACTTTTCCATCCATCCGTCTGTCACTCGGTTGTATCTTAAGAGGTGTCTAATAGAGAGTTCAAATTTTCACAGATGATGTAAATATATCTGTTGAGACTATAACAACTAATAAAAAGAAATACTATAAACAACAAAAGAAAACAAATACTTTAAACCAGAATACAATGCATACATATAAGTTGGCTCCATACAATAAACGTTTTCAGTGTAACTTGAATACACTTAAAACGAAAATCATATTTCAAATTGAAGTCTCGACACGCACGACTACATAAAAAAAGATAAAGAAAAATAAATAAAGGTAATAGATAAAGATAAAAAAAATAAAGAAAAAAAATTAAAAATAGTATAGTATAAAGATTAGTTACCACGCCATGTTACTTATACCAAGCTAACCAATTCTAACAAAATACACGTGATTTTTCTAGACAATCTTTAGTTTTTATGCACGTGTGAAATATGAAACGGTAGACGTCAAAACATTACATTGTGTTAAACCGGCGTCTCATTACTGATTGACGGCGAATTTACTTCGGTTTTCGCTAAATATGCGAATTCTCCTAAAGGTTCAACATTGACTAAATTCGCTATACACTAGAGTTAGACTATGTATGGGAAGGAGATTTTTTAAAGAAAATCGCAATTGGGATTGTTCGTAATTTTGACGTGCGGTTTTTATATTTTTTTTAGCAAATATAGACTATTTTTAGAAACAAATTTCAATATTATCGAAATCTATAAATACAAAAATTATGTCAGACATTATGAATTCAAGCACAGACTAAGAACGCCTAAATATTTCAAGTCCCTCGTTTCAAGGGCAAGAAATGTTTTTCGAAACAAAAGTTTAAAAAAAAATTAACAAAGCCATTTCTTTTGCATAGCCTCTGATTAGGGATCTCCTCCTAGTTTTCTTGTATTAGACCTAGCTTGAACGGTGTCCGGGGGCCGTCTTGTAGGGGGTATTATATTTTGCGGAGGCTTTGGATGTCACTAAAGACATGTATAAATTGAAGTATTTTGTAACGATGAACGATACGAATTTTTGTTAAAAAAATATTTTGTCGACAAAACAGTGGTTTCCTGCATTACCCTAATGCGTTTTATTGTGACGCCTTTAATAAATCTTTCTGATGCAAGACGTCATGTCACATCAGACAGGTTTAAATGCTGCTTTAATATACGCATAACTCGACTATAGCTTTTCTCTCAAATTGTTAACTAAATCATAATTTTTCATTTTACAGGGAAATTAAAATTCTGGCCAATCATCACGTTGCAGGGTTTATGATGAATTCTACTTATGACTATTATCGTGAAGAGTTTCCTCTGTTGAATAACAGTCTTATTCGTGAGTTCAACCTGACAGGGTGCACTATAGCTAGGCAGTTGGAAGAGGTAAGGCATAGAAAATTATAGAGATCTCCTTTCCTGTTTTTCTCCGTGAAAATACCTTTATCGATCCAGCCGTTCCTGTCCTTCAAATCTGTTTGTCAATGCTAAATTGACACAGATATTCAGAAACAATAAAATATTGTAGGGGAACATATGCCATAAACAATAAACAAGAAGTCAAGTCAGTGATTGTAGAGGAAATTTTATAACACTGAAATATTTACTATCCAGGATCACAAACTACCTACGTTATAATGAATTACACCAATAAAAGTACTTACCTAAATTTTGCCAACAAATAAGTTCCCCAGATAAGAATCCCTTCATGAGCGACTGCAAAAGGTAGTCAGGGAATTATTAACTGGTCAATATCCTTGTTATAGGCTGCAGAAGGAACCGGGCTAGCCTTCATAGTATTCACTCAGGCTATACTCAAGTTGACTCCTGCGCCATTCTGGTCTATCATCTTCTTCTTGATGCTCCTGTCGTTGGGGCTCGGCAGTCAGATCGGTATCATGGAAGGAATGCTCTGTACTATTTTCGATATTGACTTCTTCAAGAGACTTAGCAAACCTGTTATAACTGGTAAGTGCTTACAGATTCCATATTTTTAGGGTTCTTTGTATAAACTTTATGGCAGGCCACGTCACTCCACGATCCGACCGTTGGGAAAGGAAGGTCCTTGAGTGGCGACCACGTACTAGACGACGCAGCGTGGAGCGAGCCCCAACAAATTGGACTGACGATATTATCAAATGTGCCGGGAGCCGCTGGATCCAGATAGTGCAAGGCCGTGTGTCGTGGTCATCTATAGGGGAGGCCTATGTTCAGCAGTGGACGGAGGAAGGCTCTCAATTGCAAGATAGACCCGCATTTGACTGCCCTCTTATCTCCGAACTGGTAGTCTAGTTTCCTAGTGATGACTTTTTTATAATTTTAGGTGTAGTATGTTCGTTTTGTTTCTTCGTTGGTCTGATCTTCACGACCGGTGCTGGAGAGTACTGGTTGAAGATGTTTGATTCATTCGCTGGCACCATCGGGCTGGTTGTGGTCGCATTACTTGAGATGGTCTCCGTCATCTATGTTTATGGACATGAGAAGTGAGTGGAATTATATAATTTGTTTCATTAGTACCTACTACGCTATCAGCAATTACCGTCTAAATACGCATCACGGCTCACCTTTATCTAGTAGAGCGTTTCATGACAATTAAATGTGATAAAGTCCTCAAAATTGCAAGAGTTGATGAAACTGGAATGTCTTCAAATAAGTTCCATTTGTTCAGGTTCACCAACGACATATACGAGATGACAGGCTACCGACCTGGCGTGTACTGGCAGGTGACCTGGCGCTACGTGGGACCATTCATTGTGACCTGTATTCTGCTGTCTTCTCTCGTCTTCATGCTTATCAACCCACCTACATATGGTGCATGGGATGCTAATGAGGTAATTAATTCATCATCATGCGCCGAAGAACTTAAAAACGGCTGTTTTCAATATTTTATCTATGCTCGATTCTAGCTAACGAAATCAGACTAATCGAAACTTTTGTCCTCACTGAAGCCCTAACTGTTGGCAGAATTTTCTTTTAAAACTTAGCAGATAGAAATATCTTACTGATAAATGAGGATAACCTGGATAACAATCCATCCGTAATTGTAGATTGAAAATGGCCGTTAGTGTGGAGTGATAATGTTAAAGGTTAATTGTCTTATTCATTAAACTTATCGGAGGTTTAAACGGAGATTTTATCGGAGAGATAATAAACGTTTTAGCGTAAAAAGCCTATCATGAATTTTGACAATTTTCGCGAAACGATTTTAGCGAACTTTTAAACCTCCGATAAGTCATTATGAATAAGACCATTATTATATACATCTTATATATAAAATTCACGTGTCACAGTGTTAGTTACCGTACCTACTCCTCCGAAACGGCTTTACCGATTTTTATGAAATTTTACATGCATATTCAGTAGGTCTGAGAATCGGACAACATCTATTTTTCAAACCCCTCACCCCCACTGACATTTGTATGGCAAAACAACGTTTGCCGGGTCAGCTAGTAGGTTTAGGTAGGTTTATAAAAATACTCGTATTGAGTTGCGTTCAATTCGTCATTCTTTATTATGAAGAAACAATAGTAATCCCTTTTTGACAGTCCGGCGAGAACGTTCAGTTAGTTAATACTTAGTTATATGTATTTCTTCTACTTAAGTTAGTTTACGTAGACGCAGTAAATTCAGTTAACTATTTTGAGTCATATAGTATAGACTTACTAAGGTAAATATGCCACCATAGTTTCCAGAAACTAATTCTCTTATAATATACACTGTCTTCCATAGTCACGTTCAGGTCAATGTTCAAATATGGCCTAGATAAAGTGATAACTGGTGACCATATCACGGGCAGCAAGTCTGTTGTTGCTGGAGTAGGGTTTCTGAAACAGCAAAGGCTGTTAATTGTGTGGCTGACGGGCAAAGCCAGAATTTGAACAAAAACTTACACAAAGATAACATAATTATTTTGTTTAATTTTAGGGTCGAAAGCACAAGAAATGGAAAGTGTAAAATTTCGGTATTTTTTTGTTGAAATTTCGGTATATATTTGAAACGCCAACGTCTACGCCTACCCCCATGTCGTTGCAGGCTGCGTCCTAAATTAGACGCGCATTAAAAAAATTTAGATTTAAATACCCAGAACAAGTATTAAAATATTTGGTACAGTAAATGACTCACCCAAACTTGACAAATTGTGCCCACATGGTAGTCATTCTTGTCCTCGTCAATTTCTGTTCATCATTCGTCAATGGTGACTCCATTTCGAATAAATACTTCAATTCCTCAGTATGTATTGCTCCGACTCCAGTAATATTCTGGTACGGGCTCCCACCAACATAAGAAAACAAATACTTATATACCAAAGCACCTTGTTCTATAAATTTATCAATAGACCATTCTGCTGCATAATTCAGCCGGAAATCTGATGAAAAATCACTCAGATCCAGCATAGATTCAGAACCAATATTTTTACCACCCAAATAGAAGTTTTTAAATACTTTGCTAAGTTTCTTTAATTCATCTTCTTTCAAAACGAATGATCGTTTTAAATAATTATAAAAAACATCTCCCAAATTTTCGTAAAATTCTTCAGGTTTGTTAGCATATGAACCAAAATCCTCTTTGCTATTGTATCCTATTAGTATTTTGGTATCTTTTATCCTTTTGGGATTGTTTAAGTAATAAAGATCAGAGTCAATAAAATTTTGGACCCCTGGGAAAGACTTTTCTTTACAACCTGTTAACCTTATACTTAAATATCTGATTGCACTCATGACATCAAGAGGATTTTCTTTGGCTAGTGCTTTTAAAGCTTCTTTCGTGTTATTTACTTTATGACCTAAATGTCTTGCTATTTTATTAGCTGCGTCATAATCCGGTCTTACGAAAAATCCATCAGCAAATATAGAACCACTTTCAATTATTACTTTATCGAATAGCGTCTCATACATTGAATACAAATGCAAATCCACAGCACCTCCACCATAACTTTCGCCAGCAATGGTCACTTTATTAGCGTCGCCACCAAAGGAATCAATGTTTTCTTTAATCCATCTAAGTGCTGCTATCTGGTCTTTCAGTCCTTGATTCCCTGGTACAGAGGCATCATCTAAACATAAGAATCCGTATGGTCCCAGTCTATAATTTACTGTTACAACTATAATGTCGTGTTTGATCAAATGTTGGCCCCCGTATTCCCCAGCACTGCCCAATATAAACCCTCCTCCGTAAAACCATACCAATATTGGTAATTTATGGGTAGTATTGGATGTATGTGGCACATATATATTGAGTCGAAGGCATTGCAGTGTTCCACCAACTTTTCGTATAACTTGTGGACATATTATTGATGAGTCGTTGGCGATGAAAGGTTTCTCAAAGTTTGGATATTCCAGACTATTCTGAAATTTAAAATTATAACTTTAAGTGTGTGTCATGGTTCGCTGGAAAATTGTTGAGTGATTATGAGGGTCATGAAATACAACTCGCTGTCGGACAACTAAATAAACGTACAGATATATAGGAGATTATGTAGCGAGATCCCTCTCATCAGTGTTCCCTCCGAGTGTGAGTACTAATGTTTCACTGTTTATTAACTTTGGTACTAATAAAGAAATATTATGTGAAACTACGCCTCCTACAAAAACTTCTAATATTTATGCTTTATTTATAAAAAAGTACCAAACCAATAACAGGAAATCAAAGCCAAAACAATAAAACTTTTTCCAATACTTACTCCAAAAGGATTATCTTCGTCAACTTTAGCGAATGGTATTCCAAAAAACGTGTCATATGCATCTTGTCTCTGACCTATGACGTCACCTTTATTGGTTAACACACGCACACTTTCTGAATACACACATGCAAACGCGCATAGAAATATAAACCGAAACATATTTTTTATAATTTGTTGAAACCGTGTATAATTATTGCCCCGCTCATTGGCTTTTAGTCTTTAAGTGTCTAATTATACATCATTGTTATTATTTATTGTTTAATCGTTCACTTTTTAAAAACATTTAATAAATTTATTTTTCTTTAAAATACTATGCAAATCACCCATTCCACAAAGACGTATTATTGTAACAAAACAAGGTGAATAACAAATAACATGCGGGTTAATTGTTGTATTTATATGCACCTAATTGATTATGAATCGATAGGGTTGTCAAAAATATTTATGTAGGTACGTATGAATAAGACTGTAATTAAAAATAATTAACTGATTGCCTACCTACATAAGAATATTTTTAGCTGTTTTTTTTTTTAAATCAATTTTGTTTTTATAATCAATCAATAATAGTCAGTCATCATTCTCCTGCCCTTATCCCGTTATTTGGGGTCGGAATGATATGTCTATATTTGCAGTGAGGTTTGGCTGATTTTTACTCTTAGCCGCCAGCCTGACGTCAACCCTCCTTGGACAGTTCTTCCGACCCGTGGGAAAAATATAGAGACGTGAAACTTGTATTCTATTTGTCCATCACCCCACGGAAAACGGTTTACAATAGCTTACATACAATCACGATTTTTATTCAAAAACGTGACAACCCTAAAGCTGAGGTAGGTAAGTCCCCGTCGTCTGCGGTCATCAGGCCAAACGTAAGATTCGTCATTCTAACAGCGTGTTCATAAATTCTAAATAAACAAAAATATTGGTCATAAATATTGACCAATATTTTTGTTTATTTAGACTCAATATTAACTACATTTCGGCTAATTTCCATTTTCTTAATACTTAGTTTAACGAATACTAGAGCTACGAATACTAGAGCTACGAATACTAGATCTTATCAACATATCTCTTAAAATTTTTGGACGCGGTTATATAACGTATACCTAATTCAGTGTATGGGAGCAACTGCCGTTTTTCTGCGCTGTTAAAAATACCAAAGTAAGTAAATAAAAAGCAAAATACCACCATATTAAGATTCGTATATTACAGAAAATCTCTCGTATCCGAGCCAAAAAAGATTCCAAAATTCAATACGTTCATGGTATACAAAATTCTTCATAGTCATATCAACATTTATGTCCAAGTATGACTTAGTCTCTGGGGTCACCGGTGCCCATAAAACTGGCTTGTCAAATGGAGCGGGGTGACTGGAAACAGATATACGTACATATTTTATAAAATAACAATATCTAGCCAAGGATTTCTTTAAAGACGACAATCAAATAGAAATTCATCACTGTTGGGCACGGGCCTCCTCCACTTTGGAAGGGGTTAAAAAGTGTTATCTGTGTACAATATCTCTTATCAGGCTCTTACAGCATCGTGGGGAGTAGACGGGGTGTTGACACCTGTATTCTTAATCCGGTACCACACGGACAGCGAGGAAATTTCCACAAAAACAAAAATAAACTGTCACCATCGTCATCGCATCTGTGTTCCACAAGATCTCAAGCGAGCTCAATGTTAAAAAGAACTTACCCAAATTGAACAAAATTACTCCAGAACGTAGTCATTCTATCTCTCATAATTTTTTGTTCCGAACTAGTAATTGGTCTTTTCCAGTTAAACAGATAATTCAGTTCCTCTTCTTGTGGGGCTCCAGCCCCTGATATATGCTTGTATTTACTGCCACCGGTATACGAAAATAAGTATTTAAATACTGTAGAACCAGCTTTCAAATACATGTCTACTGAGCGCTCAACAGCATGGTTTAAAAAGAAATCAGACGCTGAATTGGCTAATTCCAACATAGATTCAGATGTTACCGTCTTCGAACCTAGATAAAATCGCTTAGTTATATTGCTAAGTTTGTCCAAATGGTATCGATTTAGTTTAAAATTTCTCTCCAATCTCATCTTGAATACATCTTGCAAATCCTTATAATTTTCTGAAGTAAGATTAGCATAAACTGGCAACATTTCCATACTGTTGTAGCCAATTAGGATTTTTATCCCTTCCACTTTATCTAACCTATTTATGTGAAAGGGATCATGAGTTACGACATGATGCATACCAAATTTATAAGGCATTTCTTTACAAACGGCAAATTTTAAATTAAGATGTTTAGATGCGTTTAACAGCCGAATTGGATCTTTTCTGTTTAAAAGTGGTAGAACATCTCTCGGGCGAGTTTTTCTGCCAATAGCCTGGCCGAAGTACGTGGCGTGGGGATTTGATTTCATGAAGAATCCTCTCGTAAACATAGAACCGCTTTGTATTATGGCTTTATCGAATAGTGTTTCATATTCCGAATACAAATGTATGTCAACGAACCCTCCTCCATAGCCTTCACCAGCAATAGTGATTTCATGTCTATCACCACGAAATGCCTCTATTTCTTTGTTTACCCATCTTAAAGCGGCAATCTGATCTCGTAAACCTTGATTACCAGCTGCTTGCGCTTCATGAAGGCAAAAGAACCCATAGGGGCCGAGACGAAAGTTAACTGTTATTACTATAACATGTTTTTTGACAAGATGTTCTGGGTCAAAATCTCCAGCCATACCATGGGAGAAACTTCCGTGAAACCAAACCAATATTGATAGTTTTCTCGTCACTGTATGAGGTACATATATATTAAGAATTAAGCAGTCCAGAGTACCTCCAACTTTGTCATGTAGTTGAGGACACATTATTGAAGAATTATTGGCTCTAAAAGGTGTGCTGAATTTGGAAACAGGTAGATTGTCCTGTAATTATAAATAGGTGCTAAATCCTTCACAAATTGAAATAAGTATTTAACCTAATTACTCGTCATGAATGTAGGTTACTACGTTTTTTGCTATGCCACTAATGGCTCCAATGATTAGCCGGCTTCGACAGAAAACCAAACGAAAACCTCCGGAACTTTATTAGATTTACTTCGAGTATTAGGTACGAGTATCTATTAATTTAATTTTACTGCGAGTAATATTATCTACAGAAAATTACTAATTTTCCCACTGCCTTTTGTTTATTGTTTAATGGTATTTTATTAGTTTTTAGAATGAATACTTACACCAAAAGGACGTTTCTTATCAACAATTGCGTAAGGTACTCCAAAATATGTGTCATATCCATCTCTTTGATCACCGATAATCACTCCTTTACTCATAGTAACATTGACTTCCATAGACCTGACGTAAACGAAAAATTGTGTAAGTAATAATATCGACATTCTACTTTAAACTAAGTATATCAAACAGTAAAACGCTGGAATATATTGCTAAGTTTAATGTTGCCGTAAAATAATGTGTTTTTGATAGTGTCCGACCGAAAGTTCGGTTTCGGTTTCGGCGGCAGTTTCGGTTTCGGCCAAAATCGGACGAAACTTTTGACGAAACCGAAACTTGTGTCGCAGTTCACGCACACTCATGCTTGCCTAACTTCGTTTCCCGCGGCAAAGCTTTGACGGACGCTGTCGGCTCTGTTTGGGAATTATGAGAACATATTTTAAAAAATAATAAAAATGTTATTAATATTTTTTTAAATTATATTAAATAAATGATTCCAATAAACTTAACTAATATATACTGTGTCTCCATTTCGTGCCCTTATTAATGCAAAATAATAGGTAGAATACACCAATTTTCAGTATTTTAAGAAATATACTTGACCACGTGAGTTTCGGTTACGGCCGAAACTGAAGCCACGGCCGAACATTCGGTTTCGGTTTCGGCCGAAAAACCAGTTTCGGTTGGACACTATTTTTGATATTTTTATAAGGCATTTAAAGTACTGTGTTTGCTTGAGTCGTAACATTTTTTTCACTATGAGCTATTCAGCGGTTTCTGGGATTAATTTTAACTGCTGATAGTTATGAAAGTTTAAGGTTTATGAAACCCTTAAAAATGCACTGTAATGGCCAGAAAAAAAAGTATCTAATCGAAGAGTCGTTTTCAATACTTTTCAAGGTAAATCTGAGAGATAAAGCTTGACTAGCTCAAGCTTCAACACCCGATCAACACACAAAACGCAAAGTGATCAATTTCAATAAGTTCATGTTTCTATTCTAGGGCCGCGTCATCAAGACTCAATATCCGACCTGGGTGCTTGTCATCGCTATCCTGATGATCCTGGCTGGAATACTTCCAATACCAGTAGTGTTTATTCTCCGTCGGTTCCAATGTCTCGCATTCGATGTGGATATACATCAAGGATCTATAAGGAGGATTGAGACCACCGTCTCTACTAAGGAAATGATGAGTGACCAGGATGTAAGTACGATTCTTGTAAAGTTTTTTTTCTAGCATTCTTTTTGCAGAGTGATTTAAGTGGGTACCAGTCGGTACTACATTTGTATCAGTTATAAACATGACATGGGCCTTAAGCTAGACGGACCCCAGAAATAAAAGGAGAGTGCCAGGAAGGAAAGGGCTCTAGAAAAATTCCCTTTGGTACAAGGGCCCTTTAAAATCTTCGAAAGTAAAGAAAATAAATAAATATTATAAAGTTTTAGAAATGAATTTTAAAGAATTGATTCTCTTACGGTCATGAATTTAAGTCAAACTTGTAATTTTTTTCCATGACTCTTACGTCATTTTGCAGAAAGTAATTACTCTCTTATGTAAGAAGACTCGGAAAATTATGAAATGGGTATGTTTTCAGTTTTCTTTGCAGTAATTGAGAATTTCTACTTGGGATTTATCCTTGGCAATAAATGTTGTTTTAGGGTGACTAAATTCTTCCATTTTTTGTACTCAATTGTCGAAAATATCTCTATTTAAGGATAAATTCTAGATAATAAGTTATTTGTGTTCATTTTCTATATTACCTTTCGCTATGTGATCATCTCTCATTCTTGCCAACAGCTAGTGGTTGCTAACTACACATTAACTTTTAATGTTTTGTAAATAACTCAATAATAAGTGTCGAGTTTTGATTAGTGTTTTCACAGATAATATGATGTTATAGATTTTATTGAGTGAGTAATTAAATATCTCCTTGACCGTATAATTAAATTAAAGTACATTTTATACAGGATACTTAGTTGTAACAAAAATACGACTACAGACTGACTGAGATACACTAAAATCAGTTATGCCTTGTCAACCGCCGGGATTACCGAGTTACAATATATCGTAGCGCACAGTAAATCGCGATAAATATGTGTCTGCCAAGTACCAATTAGGAACGTTGATTTATCTGCACAGATTAACCTCAACGTTATATCGCTGCGTGTATAGCAAGAATTATTTTATAAATAGAATAGTAATTAGACGATTTATAAATATCTGATCAATACTCGATATTTAATTCATTTCTAACGCCATGTTCTAATAACTGTTTATATTATAATTATGTGTGATGTACTAACAATTGGTGGACAATATGGCGGCTAGGTGCTGTCTCCCGAGTCAGCCCCACCAGCGCCCGCTCAGCTGGTCGCTGATGCAGCCGCCACTAAGTTCACTATCGGAGATTTTGATGTAAGCTGTGTATAACTTAGGTTTTATTTATTCAAAGACTGATGTAGACATAAAACTTCTTTTTGTGGATTTAGACGCGTATATTTTGTGTTAAATTGTATCCGTAAACAGTGGTTTTATTTAAATAAATAAGACGCGCAAGTTATAGAAAATATTATAGTTTAAGTTTTGGATTTTATTTTCTAAATTTCGTAATTAAAATCCTTCATCTGTTTAGTAATTGATTTAGGATTTTATAGAAAAACAGAAGATCCAGGCCCGTCGTCTCGCACGCTGAGTATATGCCTTGGGGCCTCTGATTGTTAAGGCCTCCTAGTCCCCACTTCATCATATTTTTCAGCTTACTTAATATCTAATAAGTCGTAGCGAGGCGTATATCCTAATATGCCCAGAGCCTAGTAGGTAAAAGACAGCCCTAAATATCACTCGTTTGCAGGTCTTTGACGCGCTACAACTGTAATTATTTTCTTAATTAACACCATTTGCAAAAGTTATTTGATAACGGCAATTAAGTAACATTTGACGCGTAGTGGATATAAAATATATAGACTATAATAAAATTTGTCAGAGATAATAAAATTTGTTAGAGAATATTAAAATTAATCAGTCTTTGAATCAAGCAATGCTTTTTAATTTTTGGTTTATTTCGGTGCATGAGTTATTCCTTTATGTTATGTTTGTACATAAAAGCCTATTTACACAGCGCTAGCAGGCATTTTTAATAACTAATCGTTTCAATAACTAATCGTTTATTACAGTGGCGTAGCGTGCCGTGCCTTGGGGGGGCCCCGTATAAAAATTTATATGGGGGCCCTTATGAAGGGTAAAGATTTCTAACTAAAGAAAAAAATCTGTGCATAAAATTTCTGAAATAATAAAAAATTTGGAAAGCATTTATTTATTTTTGCTTTCGCACGTTGGGGGCCCCCGTTGCCCGGGGGCCCCGTATAATTGATACGGCTGATACGACGGTAGCTACGCCCCTGGTTTATCAGCAAGATTTTTGTAACTCCTGTCAAATTTTCAATAATAGAATGCTGTCATCAGTAGGAAGCAATGCAAGTAAGGACAAAAGTTTACATTAGTCCGACTTTAATAGCAATAATCGAGGATAATGTTAAGGGCTGTGTGGATAAGCTGTTAAAGAATAGTCGTTATAATTGTACTAATTACACGTTTTATACTTATTGTGACTTAAAACTATTAACATACAAACAACATAGCTTCCAAAAGGAACGAGAAAATACTTTACTTGGATAACCTTGTCGCATTATTGTATGAACCTCTCCCCAAGTGTTTCGGGGAGAAGCTACGCACACGCGATGCGGGACCTAATGTGCCCTTACCGTGTTGAGCCCCACTTAATAGGGCTACTTCTTGTCGGGTTATAGTCAGTCTCACACATACAGCCACATACCATGGCTCGGTTAAAGGGGAGAGGCTATTCTTAGACTAGTATTAATTTTACGTTGAGTTATTGGAAATTGTCTGTCTCTCTATGGAAATTGTACGCATACGAACTTTAAAATGTATTATGGTTATTAAATATGCTTTATTGTTGTATAAACTATATATTTTTGTATTTATAATTTTGCGAGAAACTACTTTTTTGGCACACATGAAGACAAAAAATTAACTTAAGTAGGACGTGTAATATCTCAGTCTATTTATACAATAGATACCTACCTAACTACCAAGCTTCTA
Source organism: Orgyia antiqua (assembly GCA_916999025.1). Lineage (NCBI taxonomy): Eukaryota > Metazoa > Arthropoda > Insecta > Lepidoptera > Erebidae > Orgyia > Orgyia antiqua. The sequence continues at coordinate 22,712,570 of OU779871.1, forward strand.
AATATATTGAGCTTTTTATTTAACATGTTCTATGAAAGTAGTTTTATTTAATTGTAAAATTATAAATGTTGTGACTGTAAATAATTGTTTTATATCTAGAGCGTGGATAGCAGTGAGGAACGACCGAACAAACGGCTGCCGCAAGTGATCACGCGCGGCCGACCCAAGAAATAAATGTTCGGTTATGTATTTATGTCTTTCGCTTTATATAATAAAGCTTATTGCATGTTGGGGCATGGTTATTTTTAATGCTTTTGTGTTATTGCAATTTTTTTAATGTTTAGAGCAGCTTGAGTTATTTGTTTTAATCGAACCAAATTCGTTGCTTTCTTACGATGCGGTTTTCTACCAGTGGCTAAGGTCAAGGCCCAGGTCGGCAGAATGTGAATAGCAGCGCCAGACTATTATTTTCTCCACTAATTTATGAGGCGTCAAAATTAAACAGGTCCCAGCGGCCGTATTATGAGCTCTTATTCCCAGGCCGTTTACGCCGTGAATGGAACTGCCTGGCAAATTCGTAATATGAACATAACTCCCAGCCATCCAGTTCGCTAAAACAGTCATAGATTAATATGTTTATAGAGAAGGTACAACTAAAAGTTTAAGTACTAACTAAAATTTTTCAACCAAATGTTTTATGTTTACCATAATACATAATTTAGTCAGGCAGTGTACGGCTTGCCTGGAACTTGCATGATTTTTAAAAAGCTCATAATACGCCCGCTGGTCTTTAATCAAAAGCGCCTGCGGCGTTAATTTTCAAAATACGCTTTGCTTTTTACTAATAAGCTTTACTAACATAATACATAGAAACTTACTAATCTTACTATAGCTTACATTGGGATCAGAGGACGTTGACTGAAATGATGTCAAATATTTTTTTATTTTACTATAAGCACAAAGTATGAAATGTTTCTTATTATTTATTACTTTTAAAGTGTCATTTAGCTGTCTTAAGGTTTTAACTAGTTTTAATATTTTATAACCAATATTAGGTTTTTATTTCATTTTAAGAAACTGATATTTGCATTATGTTTATTTTAACTTCACTATACTACACAGATAATATCTACAATAGCACGCATTCTTTTTAGTCTTATCGAAGAATAGTCTTGTAGTACTTTTATTCATCCACTATCATCCTAATAAATATGATATTTTTTCTACATGTCCATCCAATCACTACTAAAATATTTTACAAGTCGCATTATTCCAAAACCTGCCAATTACCCTCTTGAAATACATCTTCATTTATTAATCTTTATTTGTTATTTTTGTATGTATTTCCCCATATCTTTAAAACTACGCAACGGATTTGGATGCGGTTTTTTAGATAGATAAAGTGGTTCAAGAGGGTAGTTCTTTGCGTTTTAAATTTCACAACAGTTATTTCTAACAATTTTGCATTTATTTTATTACAGTCATCAGACTCGGAGGACGATAGAGGTGCGACCGACCGTTTCAACGGCTCGAGCAGTAGTGACGAGGAGATACTTAGTAGAAATTGCACAAACGGAACCATACGTAGGCTGGCTATGAAGCCGATTGGTCACAAACCAACGGCATTCAAAATGGAGGTCGTTGATGAATGACCGTTAAATTTAAAATTTACTGCTCTGAAAATTTGCCCATATGTTTAGTATTATTTTTTTAATTAAATATGGATACTTAATTAAAACGTTCTATAAAGAAAACGTTGTTAACTATTAACAGAAACAATTGAATAGTATTTCAATAGAATTGATTTTGTAATGTTATAAATATTTGGGACTTTTAAAAACTATATATTCGACCATACGGTATTTTCGTGTCTCTATATACCTAGTTTGTTTTACATTACTTTATTCTACTTTATTCTAAATTAGTGTTCAATTTCTTTAAAAGTAAATAATAAATAAAAAAAATTTACAAAACTGAACTACATAGAAATAAATCTCTAAAGATATAAAGTAAAGTTTATCTTATTTTATAGATAAACTTTAGTTTATATCTTGTGATCTTTTTCTTTACTTTTAAACAATTTTACTTTAATATCATTTAACGCATGCGCAATTCATTTGTTAAAATAAAACCACTATTTACTTATTTAGACGCCCTACCTATAATGACTGGAAAGTCTCTGAAACGTTGGACTAATATTAGACGCGTCTAAATCCGTAAAAAGTGGTTTGATTTTGATGTAAATACTCTTTTTATAAATATTGAAAAAGTCTTTAACTCAACCATTTACTTGTTATCATTCTTGTCGGAAAAATCATACTAATGCTACAAAGGTAGTTGACATATCAGCCGTACCAAATACCTATGAATGATACGGGTCCTCAAGCAGTAGTGTATCTTGCCTCTTAAAGGCCCTATTCTTGCTCAGATACAGACAACAAGGCTAATAGATCAATCATCTATCAATCAAGGGCCCTTTCATAGATTTTGCAAAAGGCCCCGCGCTGGCTTAATGCAAGTAAGGACAAAGGTTTAGGTTAGTTTGACAGAAAGAGTTGAGGATCGAATAAAATATTGAAAATTATCGTTTAATAAATTAAATTATAGTGGAAAAAGTGATCACCGCAAGCGGGACTTGAACCCACGACCTCGGAATACTAAACTAATACTAAACTTAAATTAACAAAAAATTTAAAGTTGATAGTTAACAAATTAAATTACGGTGGATAAAGTGATTACCGCAAGCGCGACTCGAACCCACGACCTCGGAATACCGCTCCGTAGCTCTGCCAACTGAGCTTATTGCGGTCGTGCTTTTCAGTAATCAATTAGGCCACCGAAATCCTCACTCGATTTAGTTTATATCGTATTTCTAAGTGCAACGCCATCTATCAAGATTGCTTTGCAACATCTCGACCAACCACCTAGCATTCTTTACAGAATACAATTGGGTTGAAAATAATGACGCGACGTTCATTACTAAAGTAATTTATTAATTTTGCAATTGACATGCTATGCTTTTACTTAACAAATTAAAGCTGAAAAGCACGACCGCAATAAGCTCAGTTAGCAGAGCTACGGAACGGTATTCCGAGGTCGTGGGTTCAAGTCCCGCTTGCGGTAATCACTTTTTCCACCGTAATTTAATTTGTTAAGTAAAAGCATAGCATGTAAATTGCAAAATTAATAAATTACTTTAGAAAAGTTGATAGTGTCAATATATCTATTATAAATGTCTATTTATTTTGGCATACATACATATTTATCTTAATTAAAATCGTTAGTCTTTAATACACAACTTTTATAAAAAAAAAGTTCAGCTAACATTGCCGAATTGTGTTAATTATACTACCAATTTTCATATTTTAGTTAGGTTTAGTTTATTTATGTGTGTAGAATCGGTACCATTTAGTGTAAATACTATTAAAGTAAAAATTATGGAACCATATTTATGATATAAACTACTCAAATGTTAAAATTACAGCTAAATAAAAATACTTAATTTAAAATCATATTATGGATTGGATAAAGTAATGGAGTTTTAGGCATAAAGTTTAAAAAGCGTTAAAACAGACACACTACTCTGTGTCTGCTTAAAAATAGTCCCAATACGGTATGGAGGGTAGAGGTACCTCTACCCTCCATACAATACGGTCATGAGTACATTGAGTAGATACTCTATGTGAGGAGGTAATGAATGTTCGATGTGGCTGTGTGTGCGTGTGTTTCAAATCAAAGATGATCGCCACTAGAAAATGGCAATTAGGTATTTTTCTTGTGTATCCAAATATTTATTTTATCTTTAACTATAAAAATTTTACTATAGAATATTTAATTTATCTTCAACGCGATACAAATTAAAAACTGTTAAAAAACAGTTGCTTTTATCAAAAGATTGCTTACGACTAATGTAGTAGGTATAACAATTCTAATTTGGATGAAAGATAGGAAAGATTAAAATGTCTTAGAGGAAATGAAAACAGGTATTTAAGATAAAATATTGAAAAAATCGTTTTAAAAAAATTGATATTCATGAGGGTATCATAGTCTAGTAAAGGGGTAGTCTAGTAGGTACCTATGCGAATTAATTAACAGTACAAGTAGACAAAAACGCAAAAGTTAAAGTACTCTTAAGGCCAGCACAGACCGGGTGCGTAATTAGCGCGTACGCATTCTTGCAAAAGGTCTGCGTACGCTATGTTTTCGTAAAACAATAGTTAATCCTGACCAGTTCATATAGCCGAAATCCATATGCTGACGTACATCTGCATACGCATTTGTCTGCGCTGAACCTTAAACGAAAGTTCTAGTTACATACCAACAAGAATGCATATCATTCAAGGAAAATGATGCACACTAAAAAGTAACGGGATTTTTTATCGGCTTAAAGTTTTATTTTTTGAGATTCTGTAGTTCAGTAACCTATAAAATTAATATTGTTTTACATCTATTTGATTATTTTAACCCATATTTTAATTATTCTTTAATTCCACTACAGTAAGTGCTTTATCACTATGTATTACAAATATATATTGGATTTGTTTAGTTATTATATTTCTGTTCTGTATATTTTACAAGATTTCGTAAAATTAACACTAGGCAGCCGAAACAGCGATACTAGTCATTGTATAGTTTAGTGATAGTGTAAGTGAAGCCTTCGAGGTAAATGAGATAAACTTGTTTATCTAACTTAAAACACAGCTTTATGTAACGTATATGAAATGATGTAAATTGAAAGTTTCCATTTAAATAAATAAATAAAAATATTTCTGGTGTGTGTTAAAAATTCATCTGTAGTTTAATTAAATTCACTACACAATATGTAAAAAATTTCGCGTTTACAATCTTAGTAGGATTCGCATCTTTTAAGTTCATATCTTGCGCAGTATAAACATTTTAAGCCCATTGAGAATTTTTAAGGCCAGCACCGACCGGGTGCGCGTTTCGCACGAGCTTGCGTGTACATTCAAGTGACGCTGTAATGTATGTACTATGTGTATCAGGGACGTAGCTACCGCCATATCTCCTAGCTACCGTCGTATCAATTATATGGGCCCCAGGCCATGGGGACAAAATTTTTATACGGGGCCCCACCAAGTCACGCTATGCCCGGCCCTGATGTGTATAGGTAACGTAATAACTCTGTGTTTGTTAAATTTGTGCGTAAGTGCTTGCACAATCTACTAAAACTATGTATCACACTTTTAGAAGCACTCGGTCTGCTCTGGCCTATCACTTAAGATCAGATGAAATAAAACCTTAACCTGTTAACCCGTAGTATAGTAAAAAAATCATTAATGTAATATATCACTTCTTACATTAAATTACACAAATTATTAATTAAATTGTACTTTATGTTATGTTAGTACACCATTTTAGTTATACTTTAGAATTATGTATGCATACAACTAATATTTATGTATAGAAAGATAGGTTATGGCTTAACTGAAATCTTTTTAACGAGAGTAATCTCAATAAGTACAATGAAAATATTATAAACCTTATTAAAAGCCTAATCATCTGTAAAACTACAGGAAGCATAACAAACCTAATAAGATGTAATCTTTTTAGATAAAAAATCTAAAAGAAGAGTAAACCAAATTGTTTGGGCAAATCGTTAAAGATATGTAAAGCCTGACGTTGGCTTTACATATCTTCAACGATTTGTGTGCAGCAGTATTTGCAGCACGTATTTTGTATACAAATACATTGTAGCATTGTAAAATAATCTCTCTTCTTCTCCAGCCCATTTACGTCTCACTGTTGGGCACGGGCCTCCTCCAGTTTGGGAGGGATTATGATCTACTGTGCCGCGCTGACCAGGCGTGTTCGCACAAATAATCTACTTAGTTCAAAAACTAAAAAACATACTTGGTAATCCGGTATTTTTTTAAATATTGCATTGTCATCGGTCCTCGATATATGTGCAAAATTTCAGATCAATCCGACTAATACTGCAAGTGGGTGAAAATCAGTTTCAAAGATTCCGTTACATAGATTAATACATTGACATATACATACCGAACTTATCTAAGCGTGTTAATAAAAATGGAGTTGCATATCCAAGAAACTCATTCACACACTCTTATTGTGTTTTTCAATGTTAATTGACATTAATAAGTAAGGTACCTACAACGTCCCACATACATATACGCAAAACGTGCCGCACACGCGCTCAGTCAGTGCTGGCCTTTAACTAAGTTTACTACCAAAGATATATTATTATATCACAAAGAAAATATAAAAATCTGTTCCTTTTTAAAGGGCACCACAAACTGCATATTAATATAAAGAGACAGATATACATTAATATTCAACGAGCCTTGAGTGGTTCATGTAACGGACTGCCGATCAAGAGGTCGCGGGTTCGTTTCCTGCTCGGGACAGTCATTTGTGTGATATTTATAATTGTCATACAAATGTTTGTACTGCGTCTGGGTGTTTTCTATGTGTTCTAAGTATGTATTTACAAAAGAAAAGCAGTTTATGAATTCTATCCGTATTTTGGTACCCCATAACATAGGCATAATAAGCTTAGCTTGGGACCAGATGACGTTGTCTGAAATGTCCATGAATATTTATTTATTTATATGTAGGGCCCGTAGTCCGATATATGAATGATGTCACAATGGCATCACAATGACACATTATAACCTCAAAAAATTAACAATAGACTACCAAACTTAACAAAATTCGCCACTAAGCAATCAGTGGTGCCGATTCTACGTGCAGAACTAAACTTAACATAACTAAAAAATTTAAACAACTATTGCTGTTTCTAGATGATTTGGCTATTTTATTGTGCACTTTTATATAATATATATATTAATTAATATACTTTTATATACCTAATCTTATATATAAAATTCACGTGTCACCGTACTCCTCCGAAACGGCTTGACCGATTTTTATGAAATTTTACGTGCATATTCAGTAGGTCTGAGAATCGGCCAACATCTATATTTAAAACCTTTTTTTTCAGTACGGCAAAACAACGTTTGCCGGGTCAGCTAGTATATATATATATATATTAATTATAATCCTTAGCTTAATAGATTTGCTTACAAGAAAATTTCGTTAACATTATGGAATTGTGTTATTGACCCAGTCACTTTTAATTTTTTAGTTAAGTTTAGTTGTGCACGTAGAATCGGTACCAGTTATTGCATTTTTTTGCAATAACGCTAAATAACTAATTGTTTAGTGGCGAATTTTATCAAGTTTGGTAGTCAATTATAAATTTTTTTGAGGTTATAATGTGTCATTGTGGTGCCATTATGACACCATTTATTTACCGGACTCAGGGCCCTCATATGTACATTCTATATACACCTGTCTCTTTCTCGCTATATTAATAAATATTGATATGCCGTTTGTAACGCTCTTAAATAAGTGTCAAAATACTTATATAATATTTTCATGAATTATTTTACTATGAGAAATGATCAAAATAAAATAATTAAGTTAAGAAAATTATTAGGTGCCCGATAAAACATAGAATTGTTGGAAATAAGCGCCATAATTTTAATTTTCATTGAGTAAATTTTCACCATAGAATAGACATTTAAATAAAGATAAGTTCGATAGTTATTTCAAAGTTAAAATGTTAGTTTACACATGAATTTTTAAAAGATTTATGCGCTTTTGTTGAATCGTAAATCTATTTTCCTGTGCTTTTTTCTTGCAGATCTCTTCCAATTAAGAAAATACCTTATTTATTATTTATTTATTTATTATATTCTTTATTGTACACCATGTAGTTTTACATTACAGGATATTCTTAAAATAATGTAGTACAATGGGCGTCCTTATCGCTTAAAGCGATTTCTACCAGGCAACCTTTGGATTGATACATGATATGGAGAAAGCGGTAGATGTGGGTGTATTGAATGAATTAATTATTGATGAATTTATAACCTATCTATAAAATTAAGTACTCCATCCCAAGGTTGTCTCGAAGAGATCGCAGATAGTGAAAAGCCGCCTTTTGTACCTGTTTTAATTTTATATAAACAACTCTGTTAATCTATTTTTGGTGTACAATAAAGAGTATTGAATTAAATTGAATTGAAAATTACAAATACACATACATACAAGATACACAAGTATTTATATAAATAAGACCTAACCTTATACTATAAGACACGACACACCTTATATCTTACACATTAGGAGAATCTTTGGTCTTATTTCCGAGTTTTTCTATCGTCTTTCGTAAAAAATTGTGATTATGACATTTACGCAATTTATTTCTTACCTGATATCACATCCATGGAAAGAAACAGTATGGTGATTGATATCTGTATTATTAGCTTGTTTAAAAACTCACGCTTAAAAACGCTGAACCATTTTAAAATGATTGCATTGAGATCGACCTCAAAATAACTCAGTTTTAGATCAATCCAATTATCGGAAGCGGGGTAGATGAAAATCACTTCAAAGATTCCGTTACATCGATAAATAGATTAAATAAATGGATACGAACGAAGCTAATAAAAGCACAGAATTACCTACCGAAATAAATCTCAACAAGAGCGCATAAAATAATGTAGTAACGCATAGAGATAGTACATAGTGCATAAAGTACAGTTTAGTAGCTCAACCGAGTGGTTTTAGAGGGATGACATCCCAAACTAGATGTAGGTAAAACAATGATATTAATATATAAGACGACTGTAATTAAATAATTACATTTTGAAATGCAAGAATAAAATAATTGCTGATTTTGTTGTTGTTTTATTTTTATAATCCTATTTAATATCATAAATGTAAATGTTAATAAAAATTTATGGATCGACAGAGATATAAATTTTGTTGTACCTACACTGTCATGGCCCCTTATTATCTAATTTCTATCTCATCAAGGTTTGCTGGTAGAAAATTCATTTATGAAGTAACCTCTGTACATATATTAACGATCTGTAACTTACTTATAAGTAATTTCTGTGTGCAATAAAGATAATGTGACCAGACGTCCCGTTTAAAACGGGACTGTCCCTTTTTACAACCCAACAGTCCCGGTGTCCCCGAAACTACCTCTGAGACGCGAAATTGTCCCGTTTTCAGAAACCGAACTCCAGTAGAAAGAGTATTTTCCGTAATGAACAAATTGTGGACTTCTGAGAAAACTCAGTTACAGGTATTAGTTTTAAAGGCGATGTTGATAATGAAGGTTAATATTAAATACTACCACTATGTAGCTTTTTTTCAATAAATAACTTAAAAGTGTTATTTTTGTCCTTTAATTTTAGTTAAGTACCTACCTACAAACTGATGTCCCGTTTTGAATCAAAGAAAAAATGGTCACGTTTAAATAAAGAATACAAAGAATGTAAGAGTGTTTATTATGAGCAGCGGTAACGCTACTGGGGGACCTAATATTCCCGTGGGGTCGTGCCCCACGTAAAGCCACCTTTGCCGGGTCATGGTAAGACCACCATGGCCCGGTAGGGCGGTATATGTATAACATTATGCTGCGACCAATAAGAGTGAAGCATTAGTAAAAAACGTTGCAAAAGCGGGGCAAACTATCTAAATTCCACGCGTACGAAGTCGCAACAGCAATCAATTTTATTTTTTAATAATGTTTAGTTGTACGTACCTAGAATCGGTACCAATGTTTTGTTGCAATTTATCCGGTTATACATGCGTTATTTTCCTCTTGTAACACATTTAAAATCAAAACAAATAACAGGTAATAAATAATAAATACTTCCGTGTGGTGACGGAATAAGAATACAAATGTCACCACCCCTTTTCCTCCCGAGGGTGCTGTAAGAGCCAGCTAAGGGATATCGTTATGAGATTATATCTTCTGTAAGAGACAGAAAACTCTCAAATAAACCCTGTGCCAACACGCCTGGTCAGCGCGGCACAGTAAATAATACCTCGCAAAGTGGAGGTGGCCCGTGCCCAACAGTGGGACGTAAATGGGCTGGAGAGAGAGACAGAGAAAAATAATAAAAAAATAAATATTCATGGTCACTTCACATCACGTCCTCTGGTCCTACGCTAAGCTTATATGCTTTATTTTGCGTTATGGGTACCAGAATACGGATATAATACATTATACTTTTCTTTTGTAAATATATACTTATTATACATAGAAAACACCCAAACGCAGAACAGACATTCGTGTGACAGTGATCGAATCGATCGATCGAACTCGCGACCTTGTGAACGGCCAGTCCGTTACATAAACCACTCGAACATGAGGTCTGTCAATGTTAAAGTAAATGAAATCTACTAATATTTAGGCATTAAGGCAGACAAAGAAAACACAAGTATTTAAAAAATATCTATATTTATTTGCAATTAAGCTTAAGTCACAAACCGCTATAAATATTTATCCATTTATTTCATAAAATAATGTTTTAGCTGGTAAAATAATCAGTAGGTACAATATTATTTTAGTTAAAATACGATTAGGATAATGTAATTATAACGATAGAAGACGATAGAAGATCTTTTCAAAATATTCCATAAATTTGAAGTAATAAGTTCTTAAAGACCGTAACGTAACGCGTTACGATCCTAATCTGACTGCAACAGGGAGCATATAAACTAAAATTATTACTAGGTATTTATTCAATTTATTTATTAATTCATTAGTTCAAGCTCTTACTTTTGTAAATTTTTTTATTTTGTTTTTAATAGAATAAAATCCACCTAATTTCTTGAAGGTGTATGTTTTATTACATACCCAAAAACTTGGAAAAAAAAAACAATCTTTTTAATATAATATATCCTTATATACCTAAATGAGAATCAAGAAAAAATTAAAGCAATAAGCACACGTAATTCCGCTACTAAAGTAGACCATTCACCATCCGACCGCTGTCGATCCGACACACAACCACAACAAGCGGTTCTTGGCAAAGTACCGCTTGATGTAGACTTCAGGCGAGAGGCCACGCACACATAATGGGGTTACCTAATGCCCCTCTCACCGAAGCCGAGCCCCGAATAACGGGGCCACCCCTTTGCCGGGTTCATGATCTGGCTCAAGCCACTATACCATGGCTCGGTAAAGGCAAGGACGGAAAGAAAAATATCAAGCGGAGAGGGAGCATACAGCTCATAGAAATTTTTTTTGAGTTCCCGTTATCTCTGATATGGTAATAGCTAGAGAGCTGAAAATTTCACAGTTTGTGTATATCAATGGATGCATCAGAAACAAATACCCTTATCTCATTGTTTGGAATCCCGTTATTTGGAGTCGGTATGACGAATATACTATGAAAATTACGGTACGTACCGAATTCCATCTCGGACGAAATCGGGTTTTTGGAAATGAAAGGGAATGAAGTATGAAATCATTGTCGGACAGTGAATGGTCTCCATAATAATTTAACTGTTCATTTCACTTTATCTACTAATTAATAAATATTGCACTATTATCTTATCACTAAGAAAACGAAGTCAGTAAATATTAAAATAATTTTAGGATTTTTTTTTTAATTTCATTTGAATCTATGCCCCTATTATACATTTTCATTCTAATGTTCATGATATTTATAATCTATAGACGAAACAAAATAATTTAAAAAAAAATTAAAAAGTGAGTATAAATCGCATGACAGTTGGGGCAAAATAAATAATAAAATTTATTTAAATTTAACACTAAAATTGAATTACATTTTTGAAGTTCATAGGGAATGAAAGGCTTTATAAAAAGTAATCAAAAGATCGAATTTAATACATATACACAGAAGTCCCAGAAGGTGGGTTGGCGTTTAAAATTGAGGACAAGTAAAGTTAGCCTGGGCTAACTTGAATTCATGGTCTAAAATGATATGGAACTATAATATAAGTGACATACCGTGATGACAGTAAATTTTGCCTAATTTTTGCAATCTGCAAATGTCACTTTTGAACACACTATACAAGTATGGCATCTCAAATCAAGATCTGTTTTATTACACCATATTTAATTGACACACTACAAACTGACAATGCAGTTTGTAGTGTGAACGCCGCCACGAACAAAAAAACAAAAATGACGAAATGCGCAGTCTTTGGGTGTTCTAGTATATCAGAATAATTAAAAATGCCACAACATAGGATTTCACAAGTAATTTTAACTCAAATAATTCATTTTCACATAAAAACACAATTTATCAATTTAATGACAATCGTGTTTTGACGGACGTCAATAATGTTGCCCCAGGCAACCGGGCAACTTCACGTTGTACTTCACACACACATAAATATTTTTTTGACCTCAAGCCGGGTCATTGATTTAGCCGTAGACTCACTGTCTTGTATGTCTATGATTTAATAGTTATAAAAATATTTAAATATCTTTCTATATTTCGATATAAATAATAGTTACTTTCGATTAAAAACATTTCATATATGTATATAATTGAATTATTTAATTCATAGAAATCGTCACAGATTCTTTTTCTTAACTTTTGCTAAGCCTATATCACTGATATATCAGATGTTGGGTTGACGTAAGAGATTGAGGACAAGTAACTTTATAGCCTGGCTAAATCGTACTTCAAAATAATTACGTTTTTTTATACATAGACACACATAGATACATTTTCAAGCTCACATAAATATTTAGGTGGCTTCAAGCCGACTGAGTGATGTAGCCATAGAGAATACATCTCGTATATCTATCTTTAGTTTAACATTATCGCATAAATCAGACCTGCTAATCTTATAAACATAAATACATGCTAAATAACATTTAACCAGAATGATAACAAATATTATAATCCACTACATATTGATTGATAAAACGAATAAGTTTATTCCTAATATAAATGTAAGTACATTTTCTTCTAAATAATAATATAAGTTCAGTACATCAGTCATCTACTATATAAAAATAAGTCCAGTTTTCCTTCCTGACGCTATAACTCCAGAACGCACGAACCTATTTCCACGGTTTTGCATTCGTTGGAAAGGTCTCAGGCTCCGTGAGGTTTATAGTAAATTTTTTTTTTTTTTATTATTTACCTTTTTTTTGGTATGGCAAAACAACGTTTGCCGGGCCAGCTAGTTATCATATATTTTTTTAATAAGACAGAAAATTTAACAAGACTACCTACTTATATCCATAATATAAAGAAACCTGTAACAAAACTATGACATCGATGTTGGCAAATGCAAAGCGCAGCCAGCCTTCTTGATGGTATAAAAAGGTAAAATTTAAAGGAGGAATTTAAAAAAAAGCAAGGTTTTTTTCTGTATCCACAGTTAATGAGAAAATTTAAAAAAACCCGCATTATTCAAATAATATTGTAGGATTATAAAATTCGCGTCGTTAATCAGGAAAACCGCGAAAAAAATGTATGGAAACGAAACACAACGGTTTATTAAAAGGAGAATAAAAACGAATTACATAATTATACTGAGAGCATTATAGATCTATATTAGCAATAGAAATGGATGCTTGTAAGTTATCATGTGATACAATCCTTCTTATGTATCCTGTCGTTCTATTCTCGAATTGAAAAAAACCCTGTTATGTAGACTACTAATAACTGTCATAATTTATAAAACTGATGAGATAGTGAAGTAGTGAAATACTTTTAAAAATACATTAATAACCCTTCAAGCTAAAAAAAAGAGTAAAAAAGCAATGCTTATTGGAAAGTACTTCACTAAATTTACGCTCACTTACACTTTTCGTAAGCTGTCAAAACTTGGGAAACATTACTAAAACTTAACATCTAACAATTTACAGATCTTAATTGAGAGAGCTATAAAAAAAAAAAATTTGAGATCTGAGAAAATGACCGATAGATTCTGCAATAATAGAGACCTACCGTATTATACATCAAATAATTTCTAGTTCAGTCATTTAGCCGAACATATTGCTAAAAAGCTTAGGAATCATTTTCCTGATTTCGCCAATACCCGCCGAAGCGAAGATTTTGACAGCATACAACAAACCTTAAGCAACCAACTTTCATGGTTGGTAGCAAAATGGGCATAGATTAAAAACGTACCGTTACATGGCCTCGCTTTTGTTATTTTTCTGTGTCAGCTTACTCAAAGTACTTAATTGAGGAAACGCTGTTTTGTTCTGTACAGGGTTCAACCGCGTGGTCATAAAAATAAACGGTTCGTATAAAGATGGACGGTCCATCGCTGATACTTCAAAATGTCGTATCTTTTCTCGAGCACACCAGTTCGATGCTTTCGAACAAGTGTTTTCTAAACTGTTGACATCATCAGGACCTGTGCGATTACCGATTACTAACATAACTACCTGAAAGCAAATAATTTAAAGACTGGTTATTAAAAGTTACCATTCGTGACCTTCATATTTTGTTTACAGCCCACAAACTTTCTACAATCATTATAGTGCACGAGCTTCCTTAGTTTATATCATGCAGACACTTTTCGTGTTAAGATTTAATTTATAATTTTCTGACTCTTGAAGTGTACATCATCTGCCAAGGCAAATCTTACAGCACTCTTGAAAGAAACGGGAAAGTGAAATGACTATTCGTAACTCGACTGCAGGCAGACGCGATTAAGCGACTACGGTTAAAATGTATAACTATTTTATCATAACTGGAAGTTTTAATCTACCCTAAAAGTTATGGTCTTTTAGTTTCTTTAGTAAAGACGTGCTTAGCCAAAAACTTTAAGAACAACGTGCACTCGCCCTTAGAAGGATAACAGTGGAATAAGGACTTTCATAAGAGAGGTCGCCTCGTATGCCGAAATTATTACAAAATTTAATTGGCGATTACAAAATACCTACCTCTTTCTTATCCTTGTTCCTGTCTATATCTTTCTTCAAATACATTAGGACATCAAGGGATTCAGGTCTGGTGGTATCATATACCATTACAAATCCTTCCGCAAAGCTGAGGTAGTGTCGTTGCAGTACTTGGTTTGCAATCAACTGCATGGTGGGCGACTGGGGTGGACCTGAGGGTATAAGGCTATTTAATGCATATCAAAATGATGCATCAAACTAAGGCTAGCCTATATGAATAACTGGAGACTTCAAAGTGAAATGAAAATTCAAATAAACTCCCTTCCATCCATCAGCCTATTTACGTCCATATCTTGAAAGAGGTACTACCCACGAACATGCTTCCGTACATGGTGCCCTATCGAGAACCTTTCTTTCTCAAAGATTGACAGTATTCGTTGTCGACTGCGTTATTCTGGATACGCAAAAACTTAACAAAGACCAAGTTCTATTTCCAAATGTTATCTCAATTTTACATTGATGATTTTGTGCCCTGAGGAATTACAGATAATCAGACGCACAAGCGACTTATAGCTAATGCATTAGCCTTTGAACTCCAATGGAATTCCTTCATAAGTTAAAAGCTCTGCCCACTGCTAGATGACGAAAGATTGAGTGGCAAATTAGCAGTGATCGGATAATTGATGCACTGCTTCCGAACAGACACGCGTGGCTACAACTCTAGTTGCCATTTTACTGTCGCGTTTACGGCAGTGTCGCTTTCTGGCCTGGTCTCATAGTATAGCTATGAGACCACGCCCTTAGATACATTTATTGGTCTCTACACTAACTGAACTGTTTGTCCAAGGCAGACAGCTATTGAAATTAATAGCAACATTCCCAACCGATACTGCTGGCAATGTGTAGTATTGAACCCGGTTTTATTTCTGTATATGTAAATTCTTATACCCAGTTGACAGACAATGAGCACTACAACAAGGTCCTTTTTTAGGAGTAGTGGTTTATCAGGCTATGTTACGCGTAGTATCACTGCTACAAGATTAATCTATTGTATTCACCACTTTCTAATTCTCAGTCCAAACCTGTTACCATACAGAGCTCCAGGATATTTTTGACTCCAAGAAACAGCAAGATCTTACCAAGGCTGCCAAGGCCAAGGTAGTTCTGTCACATCCATAATGTTAATATATTCTAACCAGAATTTATATACAGCCTAGGTAATTTTGTTTTTATTCTGTGGACATTTCACAGAATGTCCTTTGATCCCAAATTAAGCTATATTAAATTATATTTCTTAATAAGTGTATGCAGTGTATATACAAAATAAGTGGTCTTAAAACTAATTGTGCATTTTGGTGCTCTTGTTAATGCTTTTGTGTCCATTAAATAAGTTCCAAGTATCATGAGGTCCCTATGGAATATTTATTTTTAATATTAACATATATCATTTCAATTATCTGTTATTTGTTTCTTAAGCAATAAGTAGTTTATATGATATATTGTAATATGAATCTCGCTTGTACCTCAGTGGTAATAAAAAAAATCTAATGATTTGAACATATTGTAGTGAATTTAAGCATATAAATTAATTAAAGAATTTTATTATTCTCTGACTTATATGAATGGGCTTAAAATATTTTAAGCCCCTTCATATAATAGATGAAGAGAATAGATGATAAAATTTCTAAACTTTAAAAAAAACAGTAAAAATTCTTGTGTTTAAACAAATGTAAATGAAAGTTTAAACTCGAGTCTAAATGAACATAGCAAAAAAATTAAAAAAAGCTAGAACCAATGTGTAGTGAGATAATATTAACTAATGCTAGAGCGGTGCTTCAGTTCTGTACAAGCACAAAAGCAGTAACAAATCAAACTCGACTAAACCTTTTGACTCGCCTGTGAGCGGAGGCTCCAGGCCCGCCGTGTCATAGAAACAGACCCTCTCCTTAGTGCCTCTATCAGTCTCTATATTCGCCACATAGATATCCTCAATTGTAGGGTAAAAACACGACTTTAAATTGACATTTCCGTAAATTAACTGCTCTAAAACTGCTGTTTTACCTACCCCTTTCATTCCACATATTACCACTTTGCTAGTTTTTCCCATTTTCGATAAAATAAATCCAAGTAAAGAATTTTCACTTTCGTAACATAGTACTTTTAAGAGAAAATATCTTTGTAGAGAAACTAAACTACACAAGGTCACCTACAATAGGTCTGGTTTTATGTCTTTGTTTTACTAATATGGATATCCATTTCTAAATTAAAATAATATGAATTCAAAATTTATCTTGCGTGCGACGTCTACTATTTGTTGACATAAGGCCAAGGCATTGTCAAAATTGACAGGAGCTTTTTGACACTGACAGCAATTTTTTTTTGTGGCATCTCGCTGGCTTTACCATGTTTAACCTCATCATGATAGTTAATTAGCCTGCGCGGGGGGGTCAGACGTAGGAGAGGTTAAGCCATGTCTATGCTTTTGACACTTTCTGCTGAATAGCTGAATTGACACTTGGCAGTTGGCCAACATTGACACATCAACAAGAACAAGAACAGCATTGACACATCTGAATTGTCAGAATTGACAGCAATTTGACAGTATGACGACCATGGCTTCGGAGTCTGAAATTACTAAAATTGATAAATATTCAATATTATTGCCGACTTATAATGAAAGAGAAAACTTGCCTATCATAATATGTCTAATTGCAAAATATTTGGAAGTCAGGTAAGACATCTACTTTCCTGAAAATCGACTAATTAATATTTACATGATACGTCACGTCATTATTTTTGTATTATTTGTACAGTGGATACGATTATGAAGTTATTATTATTGACGATGGAAGTCCAGACGGGACGTTGGACGTCGCTAAAGAGCTTCAAAAGATCTATGGACCTAATAGAATCGTGCTACGTCCGAGAGAAAAAAAGTTAGGATTAGGTACTGCATACATTCATGGAATTAAACATGCAACCGGCAATTTTATAGTCATTATGGATGCTGATTTAAGTCACCACGTAAGTAAACGCAAGGATTATAGAGCTTAGATATATTCGTTATAGTACAATTCAGGGGCATAGCGTGCCTTGGTGGGGCCCTATATAAAAATTATTTCGGGGGCCCCGTAAAATTGATACGACATATACGGCAATAGCTACGCCCTTGGTACAATTTCTTGTACAAGTACTAACTCATATAAACTCTGGGAGCGATTATGGTCCATTTTGCCTTGTTAAAAATCATCTTGGCACTTTTTTTTGAGTTTTCCATTGTTTACAGAAGATGTTATCCGGTACACAGATACCCTCTGTTCTTCTATAATCTGTGACTACATTATCAATGTCCCAATAATTATCTAATAATTGAATTTATGTAGCTATCAAAAAATTATTTAGTTTTTATAATCAGAATAGACGTTTAAAAAAAACCTTGGTTAAAATTTTTTTTTTTCTTATTAATTTTGGAATTATAAGCCACGCAAATTGGTAATGCGCTGGAAACTTGTCAAATTAACGCCCTTGTGACGTCATCAGCAAAGAAAAAGTACAGCTAACAAAATGTAATATTCTCATCTATTAATAAAAGTTTATAAAGGTAACTACTAATGTTTGAATAATGTTTAACTTTTAATCATCATCATCATCATTCATCACATTTTTGAAAATCTTAACTCTTCAACACCACTCATATAATCTACATCAGACTCAGAATTGGTATCCGAGTCTGATGTCTCGTCAGAATCAGTATAATTTCCCGTGTTTAACAACAAACAACAAAAGCAGCAAACACAACAATATAACCAAAAAACAATAAAAACGATTGTGGTAGGTATTAAAGCTCACAACTCGATACGCGTACGCGTCGGGCAACGTTGCTAACGGTACTGACATCACCAACATGGCCGCCAGGCGCATTACCAATTTGTGTGGCTTATACCCAATTTTTTTTTTACTTAAAACCTTATATACATAGTAGTTATTATCTTTTCAGCCCAAATTTATCCCAAAGTTCATAGAATTGCAACAGCAGCATGACTATGACTTAGTTTCCGGTACTCGGTACAAAGATGGAGGTGGTGTCTACGGATGGGATTTCAAACGTAAGCTCATATCAAGAGGAGCTAATTTTATTACTCAACTATTGTTGAGACCTGGAGCTTCTGACCTGACAGGCTCGTTTAGGTATGATTTTAACTACTATACACTAGATTTTGCTGGCAACTTTGTATGTGTGAAATTTAAAACCAATAACCAATTATATAGAAAAGCCATCGTCTTGAACCAATTGATGTATTTAAAAATAACGCATAAATATCCGTTGTGTAGTTTTGAAGATATAAGCTCACATAGATATGCATACAAAAATAACGAATTTGTTTTATAATAAGTAAAGATATATGTATACTTCTAATAAAGAGATAATGTTTGTAGGAGGCAAGCTCTGAGTTTAGTGGACTAATAAAATAAATCTTACTAATGGGAAGCTACCTACACAGTCTCTAAAAGTGCTTTTATAAACTCTTTATTTTTAATAAAAGCATAGATAAAACAGAATATTGTATCAGAATTGTAATTAAGTTGAAACTTAATAAAAAAAAACTATTTGTAGACTACCTCTTGATCTGAGTATTTTTTTTACAGGTTATACAAGAAGGATGTCTTACTGAAGTTGATAGATAGCTGTGTATCTAAAGGTTACGCATTCCAGATGGAAATGATTATTAGGTACGTATTAAAGATACAGTTGAATATAATAAAAAGAAAAAAAGTAGAAGTGTTCAGAATTTTTTTTTTCTTTTTTCTTTTTACACTACGCTATGTGCATCAGATTCCTTTAAGTATTCACAGACTTAGGCATAAACAAACAGCTTTATGCATACCAAATATCCTTCCGGACGAAAATAAGAAAAGAGTTTAATTAAAAAAAATCTTTTTTTTTTCAGAGCAAGGCAATTGGATTACACAATAGGTGAAGTGCCTATATCATTTGTGGATCGTGTCTATGGTGAATCTAAACTTGGAGGATCGGAAATTGTGCAATTTGCTAAAGCATTGTTATATTTATTTGCTACAACATAAGTAGAATTTTATACTTACAATTATTTCATAAAGTAAGGCAACCATTTCTGGTAAAATTTTATTAAATAGCTCTGCAATCTAATATTAAGACTTTTACAAAGATTTTATTGTAAAATAAAGCAGAAATTCACAAACATTTTGCTTAAAAACTTTGTTCTATTTTCAAATTTTTTTTATTATGTCAGTTACATTCCATTTGAACAAGACTACCTATTTGAAATATTTAAAAAAAATAGTTAAAAAAAAACTGTTCCTTCTGTTCTAGGTTATGTATAAATGATATTTTTTTATAATTTATCAGGTAATTCCACTAATTTTATGTAATTAGTGAATTACTTGCCAGTAAAAGTACATTTTTTTAGCAAGTACATTAAGCATAAAATCTAACTAGTGTTAAGAAAAAGTTCGTAATTAACAAAAATACGAGTAAATTTTAGATATAAGCCACGCAAATTGGTAATGCGCTGGAACCTTGTCAAATTAACGCCCTTGTGACGTCATCAGCAAAGAAAAAATACAGCTAACAAAATGTAATATTCTCATCTATACGTCACTATGACGTCACCAAGGCCGCCAGGCGTATTACCACTACCGTACCTACTACGTGTACGTACTACGCGTGATACCACTGTATTTAAGGAATAATCATGAAATTTGTTTAATAAATGTATTTTTTACTTTGATATTTTTTTATTTATTTAATTTACCCTGTTGGGGTTCTGTCGTCTTTAAGCCCTGGGGCCCTTCTTGATTGCGGAAGTGGATAAGAGACATATAGGATATATAGATAGCAGGCCTTAATACAAAAATTAGAATTTGGATCGTAATCGCCGGCAAAATGCTAGTTATTTGTATTAGATATCCTTGAATACAATTAAGCAAGCTAATTAATATTTACTCAGCTGAAAATCCAATTACGCATTACTGTTTTGAAAATAACTCATTTGATAGGTATTACTCGAGCAAATATTACGAAAATATGTCGATAAGCTTAATATTATTATCTTTACCGTGTATCTTAACGAAAATGTATCCATTTGAGGATGATTTAACAGAGGTTAAGTCAAAAACTGTTGTACTAAACGGAGATCCTCTGTGGGTATTGAATTTAAGTGATGAGGAATGGTTGGATTCGAAATTGAAACTGGGTACTTTTGCACAAGAGGAAGATTTCTATTTTGCTTGTCCACAAACTGCTCGGAATGAGAAGTGAGTATTATAATGATTTAAATGGCCCATTAAATGAAATATGCCAAATCGTAACCGAACTCCCCGAATGACAAGATTTTCGAAAAGTTACAAAATTAACATACTTCTAGCCTTTAGGTATTTATCTAAAATAGAGATAAAGATACCTATTAAAAAAGATATTATAAAGATAAGATATTTATACTTCTGTAATAATAGAATTGAATTTGACGGACCTCGTGGTTAAGAGGTTCATGTAACGGACTGCCGATTATGAGATCGTGGGTTCGATTCCCGCTCGGAACAATCATTTGTGTGATATCTATAATTGTCATACAAATGTTTGTACAGCGACTGGGTGTTTATATGTATTATAAGTAAGTATGCATTTACAAAAGAAAAGTAGTTTATGTACCTACCTATTCTATCCGTATTCTGGTACCTATAACACAAGCATATAAGCATAACTTGGGACCAGAGGACGTTGTGTGAAATGTCCATGAATATTTATTTATTTATTTATAATTATATATTTTTCTTTCTTCAGATTACCAACAAATTATAAACTTTACCTGTTTAATAATGGTCTCTCTCTCTATTATCCAGCCCATTTACGTCCCACTGTTGGGCACAGACCAGAGGATGTTGTGTGAAATGTCCATGAATATTTATTTAATTATTTTATATTTTATAATATTATAAAGCTGAAGAGTTTGTTTGTTTAAACGCGCTAATCTCAGGAACTATTGGTCCGATTTGAAAAATTAAGTTGTTCGATATTACATTTATCGAGGAAAGCTATAGGCTATATAATATCACGCTGCGACCAATAGGAGCGAAGCATCAGAAATAAATGTTGCAAAAACGGGGAAAGTTCTACGAGTACAGAGTCGCGGGCAACAGTTAGTTTAAAATAAAGATTAACAAACGCGTTCTATGTTTTGTGATAATCACATTTAGTTATTAAACAGTAGGTAAGTAGGTACTTACCTTCTGCAAAATTATTAAAATTTTCGAAAGCAAAATTATATACCTGCGTTACGAAAAAACAGTAAGTATGTACAAATGAATTAATAATTTCTATTTTGTGAAGTTGATTACAATATTTAGATGATATAAAATTCCTTTCACTAAATTGATAACGGCTATGAGGACTCTAATTGACTATTTAGCATAAAGACTTAAGCCTTCGATAGCTCAGTTGGTAGAGCGGTGGACTGTAGCTGGTAAAATAACTGTCATCCATAGGTCGCTGGTTCAAATCCGGCTCGAAGGAATTATTTTTGTTATTATAGTTTTTTGTTTACCCTAACTGATTCTAATAAAGAGAAGTGGAATTGGTCAATGCTATTATTTCTAGTAGTCCTACTAACCAAATTTTTTCTATAAATGAGATTGCACAATACATAATTTGGGCAGTGGCAGTGCCGAAATGCCTCCCTGTCGTAATCTATCCTTTTTGGTAGGTACTATACAAAAAACTAGCTAACGACCGCGGTTTGATGATAAATTTATACAAAAAGTTCATAGATATCGATCAAGCCGTTTCGGGAAAATTCGATAACACCGTAATTATCATTTAGCCGTGCTATCGCTTGTTCCAGTGCCAACGTTTCAAAATTTCGTCGCTCTAAGAAAGATGATCCGGAGAGCCCCAAAAGTTTACCACAGAACGCTACCAGTGCATCGTACACTAAGAATATTAAAAAAGACATTATGAAAATGATTAATAAATTCGCGTAAGTTGAACGAGATATCAATAGAATTACATAAGCGAGAAAAGCGCAAACGTTTGGTGTGCGTTGATCACCTTGCGTGCGGAATTTATTGAGGATGATCTGTGTACGTTGTACATAAGTATTTTATTATCCCCGTTTTCCAATCAGCGCACAATAGCGCATTATGCGGCACAATGCTCAACGTTGAGTGTTCCAATTACAGCATCGCATCGCACAATCGAGCACTCTCAAAAGTGATGCGTGCAATCCATACCAACTTCAGCGACAGAAAATTAACAAATAGTATTTTTTCTTTAAATTGGCATTAATTGAAATTTTATTTATATATTATCGTTAGTAATATTATTTGTTGTTAAAAAAAATTTAAGGCTTTCTTTTTGTCGGAGTTTTCTGGAAATATTCAAAGTTAATTCAAGCTGTGTTAAAAAATAAATAAATATAAGTATGGATAAAGGTATAATACAATGACTTTTTTATATTCCACACAATGTGAATACAATGTTTATTTTAGATTTTTTTTTTCAACACTGAACTTAACGCACTCTGCTGGCGCATTTTAAAACTAATTCACGTTCCAATTAAGCGTCAGCATTGTGCGGCATTGTGCGGCACTGAGTCGCATTATGCTCTGCCATTGGAAAACAGGGGCAAGTGTGGGTAGTCCCTTTTTCTAATATTTTGTATATTTCAGATTATACACAAGCATTGAGCCAGATGTCTACGGCAATGAAAATGTTGATGAAAACAGTCCCTCTATAGTGGTAAGAGAAAATTACCGTACTTAAAATATTCCGTGTTATTAAAGCGACAAAATATTAAAAAAATACATATACATAATATTAAAATGCTACTTAATCGCACCCATGACCTCGTGAACGGCAGTCGGTCACACGAACCACTGCACCACGAGGTGTGTGAAATAAAAAAAATAACTATAAGTCTGTGGATAGATGTAGTACATACTACATTTAATTTTTCTGTTACTTTACCTACCTACCAGACTACCTCTTCTAATGTTTCAGGGTATAAGCCACGCAAATTGGTAATGCGCTAGAACCTTGTCAAATTAACGCCCTTGTGACGTCATCAGCAAAGAAAAAGTACAGCTAACAAAATGTAATATTCTCATCTATACGTCACTATGACGTCACCAACATGGCCGCCAGGCGTATTACCAATTTGTGTGGCTTTTACTTACAATCATGATTGTGTGCAGTATATAGAATGTAATATTTACCGATTAACATTTCTGTTTTCAGCTATACTTCAAAGGATCTTCATCTTGTTTGATTGTAAAACAAGGGATCAAAGAATGGCACTATGTTATTAAAACAATGAGATTTCCAGCCTGGTTCTATGAACAACATGATACGTTTGAAGCTCCTTTAGCAATTCCTAATAAAATAAAAAATACGTTCTTTAGTTCCCTATTGCGTTTTCTACGGCTGGTTTTATCTTATCCTATTTAAAACTTTTTGCAAAATAATGAGGCTTTTTCCGGGAGCCAATTAAAAAAAAAGTTTAAAATAGGTTCAATAGATGTCGCTGTATACTGTTAATGTACACCAAAGAGCAAGTAAAATTTATGGTTTTATACATACACAACATAATACATACACAAAACAAAATGTATACAACACTCATACTGAATATAAATAAAATTGCATTGTAAAGTTTATGTACTCGCTTGTACAGGGGCAACATACAACGCCATCTGTTGAGCATTTCTTACACCATTTTTTATTTTTTAATTTAGCTGTCAGAAAAACCCTCAGTAATTTGATCACCAATAAATTATTTAACCGCAAAATATCTTTTATTTTTTTTTTTAGCTTTTAACAAAAAGACTTAAAGATTTTAAAATGACGTAAAGGACCTCCCAAAAATATCTTTCTCCTCTCGGATGCAAAGAGTATAATAATATAGATATAACCTCGGATGTCTCAAAAAATTTGTTCTGTTGGTATCTGGGCCCTGAGTCGGGTATTTCAACGGTGTCACAACTGTACCATTATTGTACCATTATGGTGCAATAGTAAAGTTTTTGGTAGTCTACTATTATTGTGTCGTCATAACGACTTCATCATTGACTTACAATTGTCAAAGTGACATAAATTGCTAGTCTCGTACACAACTGCTTCACAATTGCAATTCAATGACTGAAATGTTTCGGTAGTCTGCTATTTTGAATTTGACAGTAATATTTTTAAATTGTCCTGTGTCGACAGATTGCCATAAATAAAAAATAGATAGATAGAAATATTAGAAATTGTTCTTTGTAATTTATTGCAATTTACTAATCTCCTAAACTTCACATTGCTTTTTATACTAATAAATAGTATGTACAAATATATTTAAACGAAGTCTAGCATGATTAAATGTTTAAATTTATTAGTAGTTTTTCGAAAATCACTTCAACTAACGCATTTTTTAAAAACGGCAACACATACATACCATTCTAACACAATCCATAGATAAAAGAGACCGAAAATTCAATGCATAGATAAAAGAGATCGACAATTCTATTACCATTGAAAGACCGTTATGACGGCATATAGCAGACTACGGATATTTGACTTCAATTGCAACGGTATCGTGCCGGTATTGTGCCGGTATGACAATTGTTCCAAAATAGTGGACTTGAGCACCTGCGCTTCTGCCCCGCTGTGTTCCATAGACATTATTTAGCAAACTCCTTGCGTAGAACGAAGCGCAAAAAAACTCTGATGAATCATTTGACCACGAAGTATAGATAGAAGGAGTCCGAACGTAATGTTGAACGAATGGTCTCAATTTAAGGGACAGATTTTTTGCCGGTAGAGCGCGCCATTTTTCAAGGAGTACTCGTTTGAATTCTTACGCGGGAAATTTTATTGCTATTGACACCTGTGGAAAAAAATATTCTGAGAAACGTGGAATTAAATATAAGTTTTAGGAAATTTTTAGAAACTTTTCGAGTGCTTTAAACCCAACAATACAGAGAAGGTCAAGAGATAGTCTGCAAAGCTAAAAACATCTGGTATTAATGAATAATAATACAAAAATTAGCACGGACCATACCATGTTATTCAATAAAAAAATAGATGAATGATAAAAAAAGATTTTCAATAAATAAAGTAAAAAATTACAAATAGTCTTAAAAAATTTACTAGTTGAAGTATTTTAAAAAATAGCCAAACGCCTATTAATTTTAGTATTACGATAAATATACTTTATGGAAAAAAATAAATAAACAAGTTATTGTCAAACATATTATTTATTTAACCGTTATAAGTTACAAACAAAACATGTTTAATAATTAAAAATCAAACTACATATTTAACTTTAACACATATTCAGAATACTGTTTTTAGGATCTAACAATATTGGATTATTTGCATTGTGATTAATTTTTTTTATTAGTGACAAACGCGAGTTAATATAATTTAGAATTCTTTCGAGATTTTTTAGATTTAACTTTTCTCTCCGTAGCACTTTTATTAAAACATTTAACAAGGAAATGCCCCCGCATTATTAAGAAATTGTTAATTATTCGTTTTGTCAATTCTTTCTTATGCTCATCACAGCCAACAAAAATCGAGATATTCCTTTTAGAAACATCATCCAATATCTCAAACATTGTGTCAATCTTTACGGTTTTTGTACCAACCACCATTAACACTACTTCTTCCAAGCTTTTAATTAAATTAAATAACTGGTCACTAGGGTAAATCAACGCACCTTTTTCCATAAATTCTATAAATTTGTCACGAACCTTCACTACTCTTGACTGCATAGACTCTGTGCAATCAAAGCATTTGGTAAACCGACCAATTTTACGGGCTACATATCCCGCAATATATGATATCACATAATTGCTAGTTTGGGCAATGTCATAATCGTGTTCATATCTGGAATCCACAGAGTTCAAAGACACTTCCTTTTTATTATTATCACCCTCATGATAACTTTTAGTATTATCATAAATATCACAGTCATTATCATTAATATTGCCATAACAATTGTTATTATTACCATCATCGCCATCATCATTATCATTATTATCATTATTATTATTGTCACTTGCATTATTAGAACCTGTATGATCAGCCTCGGTATTTGCTTCTGTACCACTTGCAGATGCATTTTCAATGATAGCATCAATTTTTTTACTCCAGTTTTCTTTATTCGTATTACTGACTTCAAACGATTCTGTAGTCTGCATTAATGAACCTAATAATTCTCCTGCAGTCACGTTGGACCCTTTTGGAGGTGTTGCCAATGAATAAGAGCAGAGCAACCGGAACACTTGTGAGAATAAAATAGGGTCAGGATGATCATTGGACCCACATGCACTTCTAGCAATCCCAAAAAATTTCTAAAATCATATAATTGTGTTATGAAATTATTACAATAAATTAGAATTATAATGAAGAAAACAAAATTTCTAAACAATTACTTTTGCACCCTGATTAAAAAAAAAATTTCACTCGCTCACTTGCCTTTCGACCACTAACACAGCCATTGACAGCACAACACCTTCCCATTTTATTTATTACAACTAATTTTAAATAAATAAATAAATAAAATAATATTATGTATTTAATTAAATTAAATTCAACATTCACGAGCCAGCGCGTGTTTACATGTAATAATAATAATAGCATCGGTACGCCCTGAACACTTGCGCAGCCAGTGGCAGAAAATAGAACTATGATCTGGGTTTATTAATGTGTACACGAAATATTATGGAAAAGCCTATACCGTTCGGACTCCTTCTATCTATACTTCGTGCATTTGACATTACATGACATCTGACGTTTCAATTTTTTGAAGTTTGTTTGCAATTTGTTTTTGTGGATGCGCATATTGCATTGTTTTTAAAACAAATTAAAGTATTAATTCATCAAAACTGATGTAGAATATTCTTAAAGATGTCTTTCGGAAGTTTTAAGAATATCGGAGCATTTGTGCGGGACTGTAACGGGAAAAGACTGAAATATGATCAGGCGTGTTTGGAAATTGTTGCAACGGAGCGAGTTGAATTCTGGAGTCAATCTGAGGAATGCGAAGGATGTATTTTATTAAACACTACTACGATTCCAGAATCTCCATTTGTGGTTTTAGATACAAGAAGCCCTTTGCGATATGCTTTGAGGAATTCTAGTGGCGAGATATGCAATGGTAAAACAATTTTATACTATATAACGAATGTACCTATCTTTTGTTCAGTCAGCATAATCTAGTATTACCTTGTAATAATATCGAATACGTATGCAATTATATTGAGTAAATATTACAATACCGGAAAACAATAATAGTAAATAGTATGTCTTTATTATCTGTTTACTGTATATTTTAGTATTTATTATTGCTATGAGTCATATGACTACCCATTTTTTGTTACATTGTGAAAGTACATAATACAGGCCTTTTGTTGTATAACAACTGAATATATTTAGTGCAACAAAAACATACTATATTTTTATCACTATGCTTTTGTCTAAAACTCTAAAATAAACACTAAACTTGCTATTTATTTCCTGTTTCCTATAATAATTGGTTTATTACAAGAAAATTATGCTGGAATAATGATTTATTCCAAGTGAAAAGTGTTATAAATATTGTTTTCCAAATAGTAAAATACACATTAAAAAAAAAAAAAATACAAAGTAAATAGTTATTTGGGACAAACTTCTAAAGTAAAGTACAAAAATCGGTACCAATTCTTTGTGCCCAGCTAAACATGATCAAAAAATAAAAATTTTGTGTTATTAATAGAAATCGGCATGAGTAACTAATCTTTCATATTATAATAACTATGTGTTACAGACTAACGATTTTAATTGATTTATATATGTACTAAGATGAATAAATAGTAAATAATAAGCAAATCTGGGATAACATCTAATTCCTTCAGGAAAACCTGCTTTAAACCTGTTTCCAGTCATCCAAAACTTCACGCAAACATATTCACGGGTAACAGATAGTTAAGAATAATTACATATATACAAGACACATACCAAAATCATTATCATACTTGACAGTCTGGCAAAATGTGGTTTTTGGATAAATGAGTCATGTCAATGTTAATTAATGTTATGGATCATATATTATTGTTACCCTGTCTAACCTTTGGATGTTATTGGCACTAGAGTCCGACTGAAACTGGTTATCCGGCCAAAACCGAAACCGAATGTTCGGCCGTGGCTTCAGTTTCGGCCGAAACCGAAACTCACGTGGTCAAATATAAAATTTCTTAGAATACTGAAATTTGGTGCATTTTACCTTTTATTTTGCTTTAATTAGGGCATGACATGGAGACAGTGTATTAAGTTCGATGGAATCATTTATTTTATATAATTTAAAACTATAACATATTTATTACTTTTTTTAAAGTACTCGTATGTTCTCTTAATTATTCCCGATCAGGGCCGTCAGAGCGTTGCTGCGGGAAACGAAGTTAGGCAAGCATGAGTGTGCGTGAACTGCGATACAAGTTTCGGTTTCGGCAAAAGTTTCGGCAAAAGTTTCGGCCGATTTTGGCTGAAACCGAAACTGCCGCCGAAACTTGATTTTTGGCCGAATCCTTCGGCCAACCGAAACTGAAACCGAAACCGAACTTTCGGTCGGACACTAATCGATGCGACATATAGGGACTACTTTATACAATACGCTTCATTGCTGAGAAAATAAGTCAAAAGAATCATCCCTGGAATCTTGATCCATATAGTTAAGAAATTATACAAAAAACTCTTACATCTATAACCAGAGGTCGGAATTAGGTAGAGTTATTAATGTACTTACACTGATTTCATACAGTGAAAAAATAAAGTGGATATGCCTCAAATCCCGAGATTAATTTTAAAGAGCAGAAAAAAATCCCGTGTTTTTTAAATAAAATTTTGAAAGCATCCTTAGGATGTCTCGTTCAGAGGCGAAACACGTATCGAAAGTTTGTTCGTCCAATTTTGTTGCGGAATATACATGCATACTGGAGGAAGTTTCCATCTCTTTATTTTTCCATATTCTTTTGTGCGATAAAGGATTTCCGCCAAGTGTCGCCTAATACTATCAAAAAGTTATTTACTTTTACACAATTTAAACTACTGCACGCGCGACGTTGGCAAACTTACATCAATGACATCGGGTTTCGGAAGTCGCAAAATTCCAATACGCGCGACTATCAATAATTTGTAATTAGAAACTAATAAAAATTGTTTGTTAATTTATCTTTGTTTTATTTGTCTATTTCTGAGGTTTTTATTATTATTTATTCGTAATATTGTTGGCCACACGGGATTGTCCATTAGAAATCCCGGAAAGGTAGAAGTACATAAATAACTCTACCTAATTCCGACCTATGTTTATAACATATGCATTATATAAATGAAATAAGTAGCATTAGTATTCATTTTTAGTTTAGTTGAGCATATAGAATTGGTACCGTTTACTGGGAAAATAGTTAGCCTCAATATAGTAAAGGTGACTTAATGTCACACGAGAATGCATGGATTTGGTTTTGTTTTTCCTTTTTTTTATATTGTACGTGATTTAAATTAATAACAGGTTATTTTATCATGTCCCTCATAAATTGTTAGTGCACACACATAAGTATTTATTATTTATGTATATAAAACCAATCTATCAGGACATACAATGCTGGACATAGGCCTTCCCTGTAGAACCAAATGGCACTGCCTACTCTATTTGCATACAATGATTTAAAAAATCAAAAATATAAATCAAAAAAAGTATAAATTAAAAAAATTACAAAAAAGCGAAAATAAGCAAAAAAAGCAAAAATAAGCAAAAAAAGGAAAATTAAGCAAAAAAAAAGAAAATTAAGCAAAAAAATGCGAAAATTCGAAAAAAACATCTAATTTAATATATTTTCTTTATCAGGGACCTATCAATTTGGTGAATATGGCCAATATGTGCTGAACAAGTCTGAAAGTTGCACTCCTCGCATGACGGCGGAACCTGACGCGGCCTATCTGCCTATTTTGACTCTGGTTGTCATCCTACTGTCTATGGCTACTCTCTGGTATATCGTCAAAGGTATTGGCAAGAGGATTGTGGCTGGAAGATTTTATGCCAGATATTTTGCACGGTAAGTAAACAGAGTCCGGTCTTTGTGACAGATTCGTAATACAAATGTCACCACCTCATTTCATCCCGGGGTGCTGTAAAATCGAACTAAAGTATATTATACACAAATAACATACTCTATGAGAGATCGAAGTTTCGGAAATGAAACCCTATACCAACACGCCTGGTCAGCGCTGCATTGTGGAACATAATCCCTCCCATTGGAAGCGCCTTATGGCCAACAGCGGGAAGTTAATGGTGGACATTATGAGATACTTAAAATAATAACTCCAAACAGTATTATACGTAAAAATAAATCAACCGATAACATTTAATTTTAAAAGGATATTTCCTCGTTAAACAGTTGTTTATATACAATTTTATTGAACGTTAATCAACTGTATATTAGTTTTATTACTGTTAAAAATAATTAACAAACGTTATTTTATTTATTTATTTATTTAAAACTTCAGCACAATTAAGTACAGTCCGCCGACTTAATGCTAAAAGCATTATCTACCAGTCAACCTTGGGTGATGCAGAGATATTTGTAGTAGGTGCTTTACTAACTTAAAAAAACATTGGAAAAAACAAATGTTGAAATACTAGAAATACAAATACAAAAAAATACTAATTATACTCAATAGATTCCGTAAGCAAGACGCTATTCTCGTATTATTTATTTTTCTTTACAGAGAGGATAATGAATATGTGTCTTATAGTGTCTACCATTAACATTCCACTGTGGGGCACGGGTACTCCTTCACTTTGGGAAAGATTATGGTCTACAAGCCGCGCTGACCAGGCGTGTTGTGAGTTTAATTTCGAGTTTTCCGTTTCCATCCTCTCACAGAGGATGTTATCTGTGTATTTCCCTTAGCTGGCTTTTACAGCAACCTGGGGAGGAAAAGGTGGGGTGATACTTGTATTATTATTTCCACATCGCCAATATAAATAATGGGCCCATTACTCGGGGTCTGTCCAAGCTAATTTGCTTGTATTATGGGTCCATCTCGCTGGGTCATAGTCAGAAGAGCTTGGTCATAGTCAGAAGACTCAAGACACTTTAACATAAATCGGTAGAGATAAGGAGGAATAGAAATAAAAATAGCATATAAGCTTAGCTTGGGACCAGAGGACATTGTGTAAGATGTATTTATTTATTTTTCTTTACAGAGAGGATAATGAATTGGGCTCCGAGACGCGCGTATTGACAGCAGAAGCGAGCGTGCCCCGATCTCCGACCCGCTCCAGACTCCGCTCACTTGATATATTTAGAGGATTTTGTATCGCTCTCATGGTTTGTAAATTATCTGTATTGTATGTATGTCCCTATATTAGCTTATTATATCTTCAAAACTATGCGATGGATTTTGATGCTTGATTTGGTTTAAATGATAGAGTGGTTCAAATGGATGGCTTATTCGTATAATTTGTTAAGTTTTGGTTTCTAAATTCTCGCGTGCGAAGTTGCGGGCTATAGTTAGTTGTATTATAATCATGAAATATTTTTATTTTGTTAGAAATTGAGGCACTTTTTCAATTTTATAAGATTACTAGCTGACGTTGTTTTGCCATACAAATGTCAGTGGGTAACTAACACTGTGACACGTGAATTTTATATATAAGATTTGTTGCCCGCGACTCCGTACGTGTGGAATTTAGAAAATTTTCCCCCTTTTTGCAACATTTTTCACTGATGTTTCAGTCCTATAAATCGCAGCGTGATGTTGTATAGCCTTCCTCGATAATTGTTCTATCCAAAACTTAAAGAATTTTACAAATCAGACCAGTGGTTCCTGAGATTAGCGCGTTCAAACAAACAAACTCTTCAGCTTTATAATCTTATATATAAAATTCACGTGTCACAGTGTTAGTTACCGTACTCCTCCGAAACGGCTTAACCGATTTTTATGAAATTTTACATGCGTATTCAGTAGGTCTGAGAATCGGCCAACATCTATTTTTCAAACCTTTTGTTTTTAGTATGGCAAAACAACGTTTGCCGGGACAGCTAGTGTTAGTATAGATTTTGTGTATCTGCAGTCGGATATTTATATTTCTTTCATTTTCTATGTTTACACAGATATTCGTGAATGCAGGCGGCGGTGGTTACGATATATTTGGTCACAGTGTATGGAATGGTTTGACGATAGCTGATGTGGTATTCCCCTGGTTCGCGTTCGCCATGGGAGAGGCATTGGTACTCTCATTGAATGCTAGATTAAGGACCTCTATGCCGAGAATCACGGCTCTAAGACAGGTAATTGTACATCAACTTACATTACATTTTTATATATAAAAATTACGTGTCACGTTGTTTGTCCGCGATGGACTCCTAAACTACTGAACCGATTTTAAATTTGATTTGCACACTGTGCAATTCGACCCAACTTGAAATATAGGATAGCTTACATTTCAATTTATAGTCGCAATATTATTTTATTGCAAATTATTTGTCTACCCCTGACATTTGTATGGCAAAGCAACGTTTGCCGGGTCAGCCATTAGCTTTATATGACGAGCCTCATGGTCTAGTCTAGTGGTTCCCACAAAGAGACAATTATTTGTGTGATATTTCTAATTGTCATACATAATGTTTGTACTGCGTCTGGGTGTTTCTATGTATTATAAGTATGTATTTACAAAAGAAAAGTAGTATATGTATTCTATCCGTATTCTGGTACACATAATACAAGCATATAAGCTTATCTTAAGATCAGAAGACGTTGTGTGAAGTATACCTACATAATATTTATTTATTTCATTGCTCTGCCAATACTATGACCGTGCTACCGTGGTCTATCTGCCAATTGAGCTATCGTGGTCTATCTGCCAATTGAGCTATCGTGGTCTATCTGCCAATTGAGCTATCGTGGTCTATCTGCCAATTGAGCTATCGTGGTCTATCTGCCAATTGAGCTATCGTGGTCTATTTGCCAATTGAGCTATCGTGGTCCATCTGCCAATTGAGCTACCGTGGTCTATCTTCCAATTGAGCTATCGTGGTCTATCTGCCAATTGAGCTAGCGTGGTCTATCTGCCAATTGAGCTATCGTGGTCTATCTGCCAATTGAGCTATCGTGGTCTATCTGCCAATTGAGCTATCGTGGTCTATCTGCCAATTGAGCTCTCGTGGTATATCTGCCAATTGAGCTATCGTGGTCTATATGCCAATTGAGCTATCGTGGTCTATCTGCCAATTGCGCTATCGTGGTCTATCCTCCAATTGAATATCGTATTTGTTTGTCTCCAGGTCGCTAGAAGATCTCTAATGCTGTCATTGATTGGTATAGTGCTAAGTTCATCACACGTATCTTGGATCGATGTTCGTCTAGCCGGAGTACTACAACGTTTAGCCGCTATGTATCTTATAGTAGGCGCACTAGAATGCGCCTTTATGAGAACAAGCCAGAATATAACACCCGGTGAGTGGAAATAATGGTATCAATTCTACTGACACAACTAAACTGAACTAAAATAGTGGTAGTGTCACACAATTCATGTTTACACAATTCGACAAAGTTAAATGAATGCACGGCGCTGTAAAGCAAAGTAGCGTGGGTAAACATAAAGTGGGCGTGGCTTAATGTAAAAGTGGGCGTGGCTTAATGTAAAAGTGGGCGTGGCTTAATGTAAAAGTGGGCGTGACTAAATGCAATTGTTCGCAGCGTCAATACAGCTTTCGACGCGTCTGCATTATTACGGTGGTTGAGTGGTTTATGTAACGGACTACCGTTCACGAGATTGCGGGTTCGATTTCCGCTCGGGATCATCATTTGTATGATATTTATAATTGTCATACAAATGTTTGTACTACGTCTGGGTGTTTACTATGTATTATAAGTATGTATTTACAAATGAAAATAGTATATGTATTCTATCCGTATTCTGGTACTGATAGCATATTGTAAGCTTAGCTTGGGACCAGAAGATGTTGTGTGAAATGTCCATGAATATTTATTTATGTATTTATTAAGTAAGGGCACACACGGGACTTTCAAAGCTTGCAGTTTGTATGTAATATAATATTTTGTATGGCAGGTCGTTCATTGTTTCGTGACATCAGCGCCGGTTGGCAACAGTGGTTGGCTACTATGGTTCTCGTATCTATACAGGTATGACAATACAAAAACGTAAAAATATTAACGAAATCCGTTTAAATTTACGCCTTCTTACGCCACCTATACTTCTTATATTAATATTCTAAAGCTGAAGATTTCGTTTGTTTGTCTAAATGCGGTAATAGGCTATATTTAACATCACGCTTTTTTATTATGTCAAATCCATACTTATTATAAAACAAAGTCGTCATTTTTGTATGTATGTCCCTATGTGAGCTTAATCTTCAAAACCACTCGACGTACACAAATCACACAAAAAAACCATCCTCTTTAGTAGTAGACTAAAGAGGATGGTTTTTTTGTGTGATTTGTTTTCGGAAGGAATGTTTTTTTTTATTTAAATACTTTGTCAGGTATGTATCACGTTGCTGGTGCCAGCTCCCGGTTGTCTTCGTGGCTACATGGGTCCTGGAGGTCTTCATCTATCAGCTTATGGCAAGAATCTGCAGAATTGTACTGGTGGCATCGCTGGATATATTGACAGGTAATATTGGTTAACTATGGTCTAATGATAAAATATTTTTTCACTAATATAAAAACCTAACAATTGTTCAGTTATTTTTTTCAACTGTTTTAATTTCTAACAGTAATTCGTAACATGGATATTTTTTAATTATGTATTTAGAAAAGTAATATACAAAAGTTTGTCGCACAAAATATTGTGTTTAGGCAAGCGCTACGAATGGTACAAGCTACAGTCTCAGAGAGTGCTATAAGCTATATAATCATCATCATCTCTACATCACGCCTTTTTCCCATGGGGGTAGGAAGAGACTATAGAGCGCCATCTGCTACGATCCAAACATACTTCCTTGGCTTCATCCACACTCATACATCTGGTCATACATGCCCGACGTTTGTATTTATTTTTAATTATCATCAGATCTTAATAAGTGTGGGTTTAAAAAAAAGAAAGATTTTAAAGTAATTTATTAATTTTGCATTTGACATGCTATGCTTTTACTTAATAAATCAAATTATGGTGGAAAAAAAGTAAAATCATAGCATGTCAAATGCAAAATTAATAAATTACTTTAGTAATGAACGTCGCGTTATTATTTCAACCATTCGTATTCTGGAAAGAATACTCAAGTGTTGGTCGAGATGGTGTAAAGCAATCTTGATAGATGGCGCTGTACGTAAAAATATATAAACTCATTCGAGTGACAAGTATGGTGGTTGATTTGAGATGTTGCAAGTAGACCGCAATAAGCTCAGTTGGAAGAGCTTCGGAACGGTATTCCGAGGTCGTGGGTTCAAGTCCCGCTTGCGGCATTTCAATTTTTCCACCATAATTTGATTTATTAAGAAAGATTTTAACAAATAAACTATTATGTAGCTTAGACTGACCTAGGGAACCACATTACGTAACATTGCAAGATATCTGCCCTATACTAACTACTAACTATACCTGAGGAAGGTTTACGTCAAGCAATCGTCTGGTCTTAAAATCAGCTAAAATCCACACGCATATTGCACCAACCCCAAATAACAGGATAAGGGCGGGAGAATGATGACTGTTAATTGTATTTTTTTTTTCACAGATTGATTCTGGGGTCATCTCATCTATATAAAGGGGGTACTTTCAAGCAAATGTACATGACTACTGTACCATACGACCCTGAAGGTCTACTCGGTATATTGTCTGGTGTGTTCGTGGTACAGGCTGGTGCTCATGCTACTAGGATCATGCTCGCTTATAATCATGCTAGGTAATTATATCTTAAAACATAATAAATAGTATGTTTAATAAATAAATAAATTTTCATGGACATGTCACACGACGTCCTCTGGTCCCAAGCTTATATGGTTGTGTTATGGGTACCAGTCGTACCAGAATACGGATAGAATACGTATACTACTTTTCTTTTGTAAATACATACTTATAATACATAGAAACACCCAGACGCAGTACAAACATTTGTATGATAATTAAAAACATCACACAAATGATTGTCCTGACCGGGAATCGACCCAGAGACCTCATGATCGACAGTCCGTTATATGAACCACTCCACCACGAGGCCCGTTAATGGTTTGGTTATGGGAGAGGATGGATGATAGCCGATTAACGAACGCGACCTCTTAAACGGCAGTCTGTTATATAAACCACTATACCACGAAGTCGATAATTTGAAATTAAACTATTTCAATTTACACAATTTTTTTTTTCCACAGAGCCCGTATAATGCGTTGGGTATTCTGGTCAATAGTGTTCGGCATCATCGGCGGTGTTCTCTGCATGTTCTCCAAGAATGGTGGGGTGATACCAATCAATAAGAACCTCTGGTCGTTGTCCTACTGCCTTGTGACGTCATCGCTCGCTTTATTCATACAAGCCGCGCTGTACTTTATCGTTGATTTGAAGACCAAGTGGGGAGGCAGACCGTTGTATTATGCTGGTATGTATCTTTTAGATGTATTGACCCCTTTTTCTAGAAATAGATGCAATGACCCCTTTTAGTTTAAGTTTTAAAGGGGTAAATAAGACGTCAAAGATCATAAAGTAATAATAAAGCAGTTCAGTAAAGATGAAAATAAGTGAAGTTAAATGAAATGAATATCCTGTCTACTATATAATATTTCTTTTAATCAACAGGTCAAAACGCGTTATTCCTATACATCGGCAGTGAATTACTAAAACACAACTTCCCATTATTCTGGTCTCTACGAGCGCCTACCCACGCTCAACTGTTAGCTACCCACGCGGCCGCCATGTTGATTTGGTTAGCCGTTGGTGTTGCCTTATATAAGAAAAGAATATTTATCAATTTGTAATAACTTTAACTATATTTTGTATTATATCTTCATTAATTAAAGAAAATTATGTGACTAAGAGCTCATTTTAGAAATGAAATATGTTTTGTATTTGCCAAATTTTTATGCAAAAAAGCAGAAAATACTGATTGATCATTTCTAATGTGGATAAGACTTTTTTAAGGTAAATCTTTTATTTTATATCTTTTTATGGGACTAAAGTTTTTGATCGAGTTTAAATGTCATATCAAATCGTTAATAATTTGGCTCATAATACCTAAAGGGAAATGCAAATAAAATCTCTAAAAATTGTTATGTCAGTTACGTAAAAAAAATTTATTACTCTGCAACACTCATAATTAGGTACACCTTTATTTTAATTAAGTTTAAGAAATATATATAAAATAGCAAAAAAACATGTATATTCTTAGGAAATAAGTTGTACTTACAAATAAATTCATTTAATTGGTAAAAAAACATATTTTGTTAAAAAAACTGGCTTTAAACCAAGTAGATAATGACATTGTATCACAGATTACCCCAATAGATTCCGCGTGCATGGCGATCAACGCACACGACGATTACGGAACGCAACTTAGCTTGTGATGTTCTGATGTTACTATAACCAATAAAAATAAATTAGGGACTCCATATCCTGCAAACACGCGTCTTCCTCCAACGTTGGTGCGATTAACGTAATGCACTATCTATAGTAAGTGATCTGTGTATTATACCTATGCCCAAAAAGCAAAAGGGTCCTTTTTCAGCATTTTGGACTCATATGAAAACATTTATTAAATTAATGGATATATCATATTCTCTATTTCGTTAATTTGTTCATATCTGGTATATTTCAAATAAAACATTGAAACCAGTTTGTTTGTTTTTTCTTTTTGTCCTGTTTAAAGTACTTTCTTTCATATTCCAATTACATAAATAGAAATATGAAATTCTTAAAATGCGCTTAGCGTACATACCAAAATGAAGTTCTTGTTGGCAACATTAATTTTTAGTTAATTTTATGATTTTCTAATTGCGATTGAAAATTTTACATAATGGCAAAAAGAAAAACAGACAGTAGATTATTTAACGTGCGTAGTCCGTGTTATTTTACTCTTTCATGATATTTATATTATTACCTACATGTAGTTTTAGTTCGATAAGTTTGCGCGGGAAGATACGGGAATATTTTAAAATTAATGTTTTCTTACTGTTTTGTTTGAGTTTAATTAAGGAATAAAATGTTAGAGCATTTAGATATTTAGATCCAGATCTGGTTAAAAACTTCCCAAATAAAATCACATTTATGATTGCTATCTATACGTAGTATAATTACATCTGTGAATTAGGTACTTTCTTTGATTGCTACAGCTACAGCAAACAAGGTTTCCGTGGATTTTCGCGCGCATTTTAACTTTTTTTTTATTTTTTGTCAATAATGTTTAGTGCCTAGGTAACTAATCTAATGACTCGGAGTATAATCGATTTATAAAAGAAACAAGACAATATTATAGTCGTTAACGTATGATAATCAGAATAATGAGATGAATCGAACATATTAGAGCGAATGAAAAATTAAGTTCAAACAATGTTATTTCTAAGAGGTTTAGTTAAAATTGTTGAATCTTTATTATGTTTTGTCAACTTGTGTATGATTTCCATAACAGTAATAAAAATGTTTTAATTTGATTGGTGTTTTAATTTAGATAGGTACTAATTTTGAACTTGTGTGATAAAATGGACAATATGCAGTAAAAGCATACATTTAATTTAAAAGTAGTGGCGTAGCTAGGTAACCAAGGACCCTGGGGCTAATTAAAAAATGGAGCCCCACTGCCCCACTGCTATGTAAAGTATGTACTCTAGGTGAAAAAAAAAATGAATAATACAAATATTTTTTAAATGCTAAATAGAAGGTAATTCAGTTCGCTTGAGGGCCCCGGGGCACTGCCCCGCATAGCCCTTTGGTAGCTACGCCACTGTTGAAAAGCTTCACAATTTGATGCAGTCATTTGAGGTTTCTGCGTCTATAGGGATAAAAATAATTAACGATTGTGTTTATCAATATTTAATTCCCCGAAACGTATTTGTATCGCACTGGTATTTCGAATATGCTATGTGCTATCGTGTAATGTAGGTAAATATAGCTACTATATTATTATACTCTTTGGGGGCAGCGCAGTCGCCATGTTATCAAGCCACCACGATCTCTGACGTGCTTGGTATTTTATCTTATCTGCTAAAACGTAGGATGATCGTATGTCACGGTTACAACGCTAAAAATATATAATCCGAACGATTATCACAAATTATTTACTCCATAGCTTTGTGATTATTTTTAATGACCACAAACCATTTTTGACCAACTAAAACCATGAAAAAAAAATAAACAATATTAAAGTAACGATATTTTTATTTACATTATTCGTGTTTAAAATCACGTTTATGACGTAATTTATTTAATAATTTGCGTTTTAAAATGCAGGACATTAAAAAATAAAATTTAAATGACAGTAAATTTTTGCAAAAACAAAACGCGAATAACCTTCACTTATCATTGAAATGTCAAAAAGACATTTGCTATCAGTGAAGGTGTTTCGTCAACTTCGGTGCCGCACTTTTTATTTTAAAAATATAAATATGGAACCTAAAATTAATTTATTAAATGATCCAGCATACTTAGAAATAAAGAAATTCTACGAAGCAAACGCTTCCAAGATTAACATTCAGCAATTATTCCAACAAGAAGCCGACCGTTTTAATAAATACAGGTTTGTTCATAAATAATTTATTAATTATTAAATAAAATATAATTCTGTACTTGTAATAGTCATTCCTGTGTATATATAATTTATATTTAAATATAGAAAGCTAAAATTAAATAAATAATGACTTTCACTAACATAACTTTCAAACTGCTCTAAAGGTCGCTAGAACTTTGCTATTTTTTTTAAATGGATTTGTAACCAAGACTTTCTCCGCCTAAGGGCTTATTTTTATATTTTTTTATTAAATTATCCTCCACGCAAAAGCTGGAATGTCATAAAAACATCAATAATTTAGAATTTATTTTATTATTTTAGTTTTAAATAAAAAACACACCTATGTATTATAAGTTATAAGTTACAAAATAATCTATAGTTATTTATTTACTATCTATATATTCTTTACGAAATCAATAATTTTTTTAGTATCAGTTTTCATTTTGTTTCTACAAATTTTTTTTTTCTTGGTAATTTGACAACATTATATTTTGAAGAAATATAATGTTTAAAATTTCTTATCTGTGTCCAGCCTTCGTATCCCGACTCCAAATGACGGCGAGATCTTATTAGATTACTCCAAAAACCGTATCAATGATGAGATCTGGAAGCTTCTACTTAACCTGGCTAAAAGCCGTAATGTTGAGAAGGCCAGGGATGCCATGTTTTCTGGTTAGTACAAAAATTATTAAACAAATAAATAAATATTCATAAACATTTCACTCAACGTCCTCTGGTCCCAACCTAAGCTTATATGCTTATGTTATGTGTACCAGAATATGGACAGAATACATATAATACTTTTCTTTCGTAAATACATACATTTTATTTATTGAACATCACATTATTAACTTACATTAACTTAAATACATACTTATAATAAATAGAAACACTTATAATAAATAGAAATTGTATAAAAACATAATTTTAACGACTATAGGAGAGAAAATCAACTTCACTGAAGACCGTGCAGTACTACATGTAGCACTTCGTAACAGACAGAACCGACCTATATTGGTGAATGGTAAAGATGTCACTACTGATGTTAATGCAGTACTCGCACATATGAAGGAGTTTACTGGACAAGTTGTTAGTGGGCAATGGAAAGGGTAAGATTGATTTTTTATTCCCTTTCCTTTCCAGGCTATTTACGTTCCACTTTGGGAGGGATTATGGTCTACTGTGCCGTGCTAACCAGGCGTGTTTTTACAGGGTTTATTATAGAGTTTTGACACACAGAGGATGTTATCTATGTGCAATATCCTTTAGCTGTCTTTTACAGCACCCTTGGGAGGAGATGGGGTGGTGACACTTGTATTCTTAATCCGTCACCACATGGAGATTTTTTAATTAACACGCTTTTATTAGTTAAACTTAACTGTTTCCCGCAACTTCGTACGCGTGGAATTTACATAATAACTAGCTGACCCGGCAAACGTTGTTTTGCCATACTAAAAAAAATGGTTTGAAAAATAGATGTTGGCCGATTCTCAGACCTAGAGGATATGTACACAAAATTTCAGGAAAATCGGTCGTGCCGTTTCGGAGGAGTACGGTAACTAACACTGTGACACGGGAATTTTATATATTAGATAAAGCTATAACAAATTAAAGTTATACAAAATGATCTACTTAGTTCTAAAAGTAAAAGA
The DNA here is from genome assembly GCA_916999025.1 of Orgyia antiqua. Lineage (NCBI taxonomy): Eukaryota > Metazoa > Arthropoda > Insecta > Lepidoptera > Erebidae > Orgyia > Orgyia antiqua. The sequence goes on from OU779871.1 coordinate 22,754,576, forward strand.
CACGCTAGAAAATCCTGAATATTTTTTTTTTATTATTGCATTGTCATCAGTCCTTGATATATGTGCAAAATTTCAGATCGATCCGACTACTGCAAGTGGGTGAAAATCACTTTCAAATATTCCCTTACTTAGATTAATACAATAAATAAATAAATATTCATAGACATTTCACACAACTTCCTCTGGTCCCAAGCTAAGCTTATTATGCTTGTGTTATGGGTACCAGAATACGGACACAATACATTGATAGATACGTGCCGAGTTAATATTAAGCCTGTGATACCTTCAGCCATTGCTGAGTAAAAAAAATTTTGATGTACAATCAGATAGACAGACGGACACCGAATTGAAACCACTACACTTGTTACTCGAATGAGTTTACATATTTTTACGTAACTACTTTTTCCACCATAATTTGATTTATTAAGTAAAAAGCATAGTATCATTTATTATTATTAATATTAGATTTTTATTGCAGTTACACTGGTAAACCAATAACAGATGTTATCAATATTGGTATAGGTGGTTCAGATCTAGGACCACTCATGGTCACGGAGGCACTCAAACCTTATGCTAACCACATCAAGGTAAGGTTACAATAATCTATAGGTACTAGTTTTCTAAACTAGCTGTGCCCACGACAATTTCCGCGTGGATCGATTTTTTTTAATCGACTCAATAAATATTTTGATTCCTTTTTTTAGCCGCTAGAAGGCGCTGCAAGTGACCAAATTGAGAAATTTTGTATTATATAAATATCTCTTGATTGAGTAGACCGATTACGATAAAACAAAAACTAAGTAATAACTTGAGTTGTGTACAATTTTTACGTATAACATTTATATTTATAAGTGTTGTACATTTTTACGTGATGCGTGCACAGACAAACATCTAAACAGACAAAATTTTTTAAATTACTGGAAATGGGTTTTGTTTATTGTCTTGTCCTATAATCATTTAAAAATATATTCAATGTACAAAAATTTTTTTCTACAGAGATTTTATATGTATAGATGTGAAAGTTTGTGATTTGATGTTTGGATGTTTGTTATTCTTTCACGCAAAAACTACTAAATGGATTTTATTGAAATTTTACAAGAATGTATACATCAGAATAACATAATATATAGGCTACTTTTTATTCCAGCAAAATGCAATGTTCAATGTTATAATAAAAAAAACCTGTCAAGAGCGAGGCAAACTCGCACCCTTAGGGTTTCGTACCTACTAGACATATAAACATAAGTAACTGCATTCAAATAATCAGTTAATTAAACTCAAAACTACTCACCAACTTAATTTTGTAGTTGAAATATAGGGAATCGCCTACATTTCAGCTACTTCGTAAGTTGGTATTAGTATAAACACTTTTTTCTTGTGATGTGATGATAAATAATAAGTTTTTGGATTTTTCCCTATATCAGCACTATATAGACTTGGTCTATGCCAAATTTCAAGGCTCTAGGGCAACGGGAAGTAACCTGTGAATTTTGATTCCCTAGCATAAGTCGAAAATTCTTAAAAATAAATAAATAAATATTCACGGACATTTCACACAACGTCCTCTGGTGCCAAGCTAAGCTTATTACGCTTGTGTTATGGATACCAGAATACGGATATACTACATAAACTACTTTTCTTTTGTAAATACATACTTATAATACATAGAAAACACCCAGACGTAGTACAAACATTTGTATGATATTTATGAATATCACACAAATGATTGTCCCAAGCGGGAATCGAACCCGCGACCTTGTGAACGGCAGTCCAGTACATGAACCACTACGCCACGAAGCCCGTCAAATGTTCGTAATTCGGTTATATCTTTTAAATGCGTAGAGGTAAAAGGTTGACTGTATTTTTTGCAGCAAGGGACCGCATAGATCTACATATCGTATGAGTTTCAAGTTGATACCTTCAGCCGTTGATGAGTAAAAAAAGTTTGACAGACGGACATACAGACAGACACCGGAGTGATCCTTTAAGGGTTTGTACGAAACCCTAAAAACGATTTTTAAACCGTTGGGCACAGCTAGTAACACGAGAAATATTTAAGTGTATACAACAAATGTTTTCCGTCCGTCCGTAACTTAATATATTTTCCTTGTTGACGTAAGACTTAAGGACGATAAGAGGATACCAAAAAATAACTTTAAAAACATAAGTAACTATTATATATAGAAACACGTAAATCAGAATTAAAATATATTTAGTAGATTTTGAGTAAATAGGAAAAGTATCCCTAATTCTTCATTTTCTGTGCCTACTGGCTGTGTTAATATGTACGTGTCGGCGATGATATACGATAATATTGATGTAGGCCCTTAATTAACTTTAAGTTATAAATAAAATTATCTATTACTAGCTTTTAACTGCGGCTACTTACGCACGAAATTTAGAAATATACTTCCCGTTTTTGCAACATTTTTCACTTCTACTTTGCTCTTACAAGTCGCAACGTGATGTTTTAAAGCTTATAGCATTCCCCGATAAATGAACTATCCAACACTGAAAGAATTTTTCTAATCGGACCAAACAAACAAACAAATCCTTCCGCAGTGTATTATTAGTTTATGTAAACACCTAGACGCAGTACAAACATTTGTATGACACAAAATTAAATTATTGTCCGTTCCGGGAATCGAACCCGCGACTTCGTGAACGACAATCCGTTACATGAACCACTAGACCACGGGGACTTCTTTTCTCTCAAACAAAGCTAATTAAAATATTAATAACAATAATAAATTAAATTATGGTGGAAAAAGTGATTACCGCAAGCGGTAATTTTTCCATCGTAATTTAATTTATTAAGTAAAAGCATAGCATGTCAATTGCACAATTAATAAATTAATAAATAAATATTCACGGACATTTCACACAACGTCCTCTGGTCCCAAGCTAAGCTTTATATGCTTGTGTTATGTGTACCAGAATACGGATATAATACATATACTACTTTTCTTTTGTAAATACATACTTATAATACATAGAAAACACCCAGACGCAGTACAAACATTTGTATGACATTTATGGATATCACACAAATGATTGCCCCAAGCGGGAATCGAACCCGCGACCTCGTGTTCGGCAGTCCATTACATAAACCACTCCACCACGAAGCCCGTCAAATTACTTTATTTATAACAATATTTTTTTATTTACTTCCACACGCATGATGTCGTGTGGAATAACTAGTTTATCACTATAATTATAATAAAGTTTACCGATAAGTGTTAGGTATAAATATGAGTTGCATGTCATCACAGTTTATCAATTAATTATTATATCGGTATGACTGTTACATAATAAGTTAATTACAAAGTCAAAATGACCATGTATGACCAGATGTATGAGTGTAAAATGAAACCAAAGATCACAGATGACTGTGGTCTAGAAATTATAGTGTGGACGAATGGGAATAAAAAGGGTGTTGAGGAAAGGTGCCGTTTATTCCCATTTGTACACACTATAGTGCAGGGCAGTGCAAGGGCTGACACTCGATAAAGTTTAATTTTTAAAAAAGATGAGTCGGCCGTCTAAATGTTTAATTACGACTTTCAATGGCAAATGAAGCTATCAAAACCTGTCGTAAAATAAATAATAGTTAAAAAAAACTAAAAAAACACGCTTTATTTAATCGAATTATTGCATTGTCATCGGTCTTTGACAGGTGTGCAAAATTTTAATAGAATCTGACCGTTTAAAGTGGGTCAAAATAGCGTCCAAAGGAGTCGGTTACAAACATACAAATATACAAACAAACATACAAACAAACATACAAGTGAAGCTAATATAAAGCGTGTAAAAAAGTTGCAAAGTTACACAGATAATATTGTCGGCTTTTAAATTGTTAGATTTACCAGCTGTTCTTTGTCTAGCCAACCGGAGTCGCTTCTGCACTATAGTGTGGACGAATGGGAATAAACGGCACCATTCCTCCACACCCTTTTTATTCCCATTCGTCCACACTGTGGACGACGGAGTGTGGACCAATGAGAATGACCCACGTTACCGACAAATATATCATTTTTTAGGGTTCCGTACCCAAAGGGTAAAAACGGGACCCTATTACTGAGACTTCGCTGTCCGTCCGTCCGTCCGTCCGTCCGTCCGTCCGTCCGTCCGTCCGTCCGTCCGTCCGTCCGTCCGTCCGTCTGTCACCAGGCTGTATCTCAAGAACGGTGATAGCTAGAGAGTTGAAATTTTCACAGATGATGTATTTCTATTGCCGCTATAACAACAAATACTAAAAATAAAATAAAATTAATATTTAAGGGGGGCTCCCATACAACAAACATGATTTTTAGGGTTCCGTACCCAGTATCTCAAGAACGGTGATAGCTAGACAGTTGAAATTTTCACAGATGATGTATTTCTATTGCCGCTATAACAACAAATACTAAAAATAAAATAAAATTAATATTTAAGGGGGGCTCCCATACAACAAACATGATTTTTAGGGTTCCGTACCCAGTATCTCAAGAACGGTGATAGCTAGACAGTTGAAATTTTCACAGATGATGTATTTCTATTGCCGCTATAACAAAAAATACTAAAAATAAAATAAAATAAATATTTAAGGGGGGCTCCCATACAACAAACATGATTTTTTTACCGTTTCTTGCTCGATACTAATAACGTTGCCTTATGTTGCATAGATAATGGTACGGAACCCTTCGTGCGCGAGTCCGACTCGCACTTGACCAATTATCTTTATACATCTATCTCTTTCTCGCTATATTAATAAAACATGAAGAAACATTAATAATGGTAGATTGTATAAGCCGCCCATCGTGTGCTGAATTGTATTGTTAAAAATGTAACGATGGAACACTGTTTCTCAAAACACAGGCATAAGCCTAGTTTGAGAGGCAGGGAACATTTTTATTGAGCTAAATAATATTATGTATCTATTACTGTTGCACTATGTAATTTTATTATTAGTAATCAATAAATATATTATTATTATATTATAATATGCGATGTTGTGAAGCCCTTAATCACGAAGACACAATGTTTTATTCCTACGACCGCCGGCTCAGGACGTTCAATCTGCTGAGATAAACCGGCGTAAGAAACTCAGCAAAGCTTTTCTTTTTATTTATTTGACGGACCTTGTGCCCGAGTGGTTCATGTAACGGACTGCAGTTCACGAGTTCGCGGGTTCGATTCCCGCTCGGGATAATCATATGTGTGATATTTTTTATAATTGTCATACAAATGTTTGTACAGCGTCTGGGTGTTTACTATGTATTATAAGTATGTATTTACAAAAGAAAAGTAGTATAAGTCGTCTACCCGTATTCCGGTACCACACACAAGCTTCATAAGCTTAGCTTGGGACCAGAGGACGTTGTGTGAAATGTCCGTGAATATTTTTTTATTTAAACATTTGTATGACATTTATAATATATAACGCAAATTGTCCCGTGCCGGAATCAAACCCACAGCCCCGTGAATGACAGTCCGGTAAATGACGCCTGTCAACGTTGTGTGAAATGTCCATGAATATTTATTTATTTAATTTAAATTAAAGGTACACTTTGTGTCAAACATCGATGGTACACATCTAGCTGAAGTATTAAAACGTCTGAATCCAGAGACAGCCCTGTTCATCATAGCATCCAAGACTTTCACCACACAAGAGACCATCACTAATGCTACTTCAGCCAAGAACTGGTTCTTACAAGCCGCTAATGATGTAAGTTACGCTAATAATGGTTAAAGTTTATTATAATTTAAATGTATCTCTGTCAGTCAAATACATTCCACTCCATCCCAAGGTTGCCATTTGTACAATAATAATAAGGCAAATCATGTTCATCGTCAATTTTGTTTCTTTTTCTATTGGTGTACAAATAACGAGTTATCTATCTATGTATCTAAGTTATACATATTTAATAAATGAAATTGTGGTGGAAAAAGTGATCACCGCAAGCGGGACTTGAACCGACGACCTCGGAATACCGTTCCGTAGCTCTGCCAACTGAGCTTATTGCGGTCGTGCTAACAGTAACCAATTAGTTTGCTAACAGTTTATTAAGTAAAATCATAGCAAGTCAATTGCAAAAAATAATAAATTACTTTATACATATTTATTTTATATTATGTTGGAAAAGGATCACATCATTTGGTAAATCTATGTATGTATGTTTGTTTTAGCCATCGGCTGTAGCGAAACATTTCGTTGCACTATCGACAAACTCTGAGAAAGTAACAGCGTTTGGTATCGATGCGAACAATATGTTTGGATTCTGGGACTGGGTCGGTGGAAGGTAATTAAAACCTTTTATTTAGTTTCATAGTTTTTAAGGTTTCGTACAGTATAACGGTACGCTATAAGCAGTGGCGGATTTGCAGTCTCGGCTGCCCTAGGCCCCAAGCCATTAGCCGCCCTAGGCCCCAAGCCATTAGCTGCCCTAGGCCCCAAGCCATTAGCCGCCCTAGGCCCCAAGCAATCAGCCGCCCCTCTCAGCTTCCACCATATAGACTACTTAATGAAATTACTTCATTGCCAACTTTTATCTAAATAGATTCAGAAATTTAGAAGAAAAATTCAGTTGTATTACGCAAGAAAATTTTATTTTGTTGTAAATAAGAAGGTTTTTTGGAAATCACCGCCCCTAAATCTTGCCGCCCTAGGCCCGGGCCTTAGGGTAAATCCGCCACTGACTATAACTGAGATATCGCTGTCTGTTCGTCACCAGGCTGTCTCTGCAACAGTAATAGCTACAGAGCTGAATATTTCACAGTTTATGTGAATCAGTTGATGCTATAACAACAAATACTACCACTATCCTGCCCTTATCCCATTATTTAGGGTCGCTATGACGAATATAGTTATGATAACAACGAACGGTAGAGAACCCTTCGTGTTCGAGTACAACTCGTTCTTGACCTATTTTTATTAACCGACTTCAGAAAAAGGAGGAGTGTCTCAATTCATCTGTGTTTTTATTATGTTTGTTATCTCATAGCTAACTGGGCGAAGCGATTTTAATGATTCTTTGAATTCTTGATTTCATTGACACCAGGTCAGGATTTTATCATTATTTCCTAAGAATTCGAGGGAAACCTAAATAACCAATAATAATTATTAACTTCTTCTTCTTCTCCAGCCCATTTACGTCTCACTGTTGGGCACAGGCCTCCTACACTTTGGGAGGGATTATATGGTCTAATGTGCCGCGCTGACCAGGCATGTTGGCACAGGGTTTATTTTCGAGTTTTCCGTCTCTTACAGAAGATGTTATCTGTATACATTATCCCTTAGATGACTGTTACAGCACCCTTGGGAGGAGATGGGGTGGTGACACTTGTATTCTTAATCCGTCACCACATGGACAACATTATTATCTTAATACTCTAGAATTAAAACCCTGTTTGTCTGTTATACAGGTATTCTCTATGGTCCGCTATTGGTCTATCTATCTCGTTGTACATCGGCTTCGAGAACTTCGAGAAACTACTGGAAGGTGCAAATTTTATGGATAATCACTTCACAACAGCACCGCTTGAGAAAAATGTAAGTTTAATATAAGCTGTAATAGGATTTGTAATATTAAAATTCATTTAGCTAAAGATTTACTGTCTTATTCATAATGACTTATCGGAGGTTTAAACGGAGATTTTATCGGAGAGATAATAAACGTTTTAGCGTAAAAAGACTATTATGAATCACAAGTTTTGACAATTTTAGCGAACTTTTAAACCTCCAGTAAGTTATTATGAATAAGACCATTACTCACTAACAATACTTTATTTTTATTTGTTTACTAGCTGGCCCGGCAAACGTTGTTTTGCCATACCAAAAAAAAGTTTAAAAAAAAATTAAAAAAAAATGAACTATAAACCTCACGGAGCCCGAGACCTTTCCAACGAATGCAAAACCGTGAAAATCGGTTCGTGCGTTCTGGAGTTATAGCGTCAGGAAGGAAAACCCGACTTATTTTTAGGTTTCCGTACCCAAAGGGTAAAAACGGGACCCTATTACTGAGACTTCGCTGTCCGTCCGTCCGTCTGTCACCAGGCTGTATCTCAAGAACGGTGATAGCTAGAGAGTTGAAATTTTCACAGATGATGTATTTCTATTGCCGCTATAACAACAAATACTAAAAATAAAATAAAATAAATATTTAAGGGGGGCTCCCATACAACAAACATGATTTTTTTACCGTTTCTTGCTCGATACTAATAACGTTGCCTTATGTTGCATAGATAATGGTACGGAACCCTTCGTGCGCGAGTCCGACTCGCACTTGACCAATTTTTATATAGTAGATATGTATAATGTTATGATATGTATGTTTGTCTGTAGGCTCCTGTAATCCTGGCCCTGTTAGGTGTATGGTATTCCAACTTCTATGGCGCTGAAACACACGTATTACTACCATACGATCAATATTTACACAGGTAAATATTTAAAAAGTCTAAAACGCTTAGCTTGAGACCAGAGGACGTTTTGTGAAATGTCCATTTATATTTATTTATTTACATTACCTACATTCATTGTTTTAATTGATTTTGTTTACAGATTCGCAGCATATTTCCAACAAGGAGACATGGAGAGTAACGGCAAGTATGTGACCAGATCTGGGGCCCCAGTCCAGTACAGCACAGGGCCCATCGTGTGGGGGGAACCTGGGACTAATGGACAACATGCATTCTATCAACTTATACACCAAGGAACTAGGTTTGTATAATTATGTTTACTGCCCCGCTCCTTGGCTGTTAGCGTGATAATATTTTACCTATTGTTATTCTGATCTATAATCTATATATCTGCAAAGTTTCATTCAAATCTATTCAGTAGTTTTTGCGTGAAAAAGCAACAAACATTTTTAGATCCGTTTATAGACTTCAAATTTTCATGTTTATAATATTAGTAGGACCAGCTTTTGTTAATGTTCTAACTGGCTTTTGTTTATATCCTAACTGGCTTTTATTTATGTTCTTATTGGCTTTTGTTTATGTTCTAACTAACTTTTGTCAATGTTGTAACTGACTTCTGTTTATGTTCCAACTGGCTTTTATTCATGCAATTGTCATTATTTCCAGGCTAATCCCATGTGATTTCATAGCCCCCGCTCAGTCCCACAACCCAATCAGTAATGGTATTCACCACAAGATACTGCTCGCTAACTTCCTGGCGCAGACTGAAGCGCTTATGAAAGGGAAAACTGCAGCTGAAGTGAGTAGTACTTTTTAGGGCACTTTAAGTAACTTTAAGGGATCCTATTATTGACACAACGCAGTCCCTCCATCTGTCACCAGGATGTGTCTCTAAAACGGTGATAGCTAGAGAGCTGAAAATTTCATAGTTTTTGTATATCATTTGTTGCTTCAACAACAAATATTTGTCATCATTTTCCTACCCTTATCCCGATATTTAGGATCGGTATGACGAATATAATAATATTATGATAATAACTTCGTAAATAATTGTGGTGACTGATTAAGAATACAAATGTCACCACCCCATCTCCTCGGCATCCTCCATCAGGGTGCTGTAAAAGTCAGCTAAGGGATATTGCACACAGATAACATTCTCTGTGAGAGACGGAAAACTCGAAAATAAACACTGTGCCAACACGCCCGGTCAGCGCGGCACAGTAGACCATAATCCCTCCCAAAGTGGAGGAGGCCCGTGCCCAACAGTGGGACGTAAATGGGCTGGAGAGAATATGATAATAACGATACGAAACTCTTCGTACCGAGTATTACTCGTACTTGGTCGGTTTATTAAGCTATTGTATAGCTTCTATCGCGGGCCTTGATCATGGAGACCGAATTCAGAAATTCCGTAACGAAAATAACCTAACACCCCCCAATCCGACCGGCACAGTGGTGATACTTTTTAGTTTTGCCATCTATCCATGAGTAGCACATCCTTTAAGAGGGCACGGTACCAAATTATGCTCCATACAAAAATATGGGTATCGTACTTCCGTTTTTTCTTCGCGAAAGATTTTAATTGTTTCTACGCTATATTATAGATGAAGAGTATATCTATGCTTCTGTCACTTTCTTTTTTTCAACACATAATAACTCAAAGAAATATGACCATCCGAAAATCCCGATTGTTTCGGTTTTCTTTAGGTAAAGTTGCAGCGTCTATCACACATATCTGGTAACGTTTACCAAAAAAAAAGTGATACAAGCATAGATATATTCTTGATCTATAATATAGCTTAGAATCAATTAAAATGGGTTTAACTTTCGCGAAGAAAAAAGGGGAGTATGAAACGTCTTTTTTTTCAAAGAATTTGTAAGTGGTGGAAAAAAAAAGAAAAAAAAAACCCTACATAAATAAAATAAATGTTTAAATAAATTATAATTAATTGTGGTAAAACTTTACCAATTTTGTGTGATAGACGCTGCAACTTTATATAAAGAAAACCGAAAAAAGTAGGTTTTTCGGATCGTCATATTTCTTTTAGTTATTATGTTTTGAAAAAAAAAGAAAGTGATAGAAGCATAGATATACTCTTTATCTATAATATAACGCAAAAACTATTAAAATCGGTTTAACTTTCGCGAAGAAAAAACGGAAGTACGATACCCATACTTTTGTATGGAGCATAATTTGGTATCGTGCCGTCTTAACACGCTTTTATAAGTTCAGTATGTATCAATGTATTAATCTATGTAACGGAATCTTTGAATGTGGTTCTCACCAACTTGCAGTAGTCAAATTGATTTAAAATTTTGCACACATATCAAGGACCGATGCAATTATTTAAAAATATATTCAGGATTTTAAAGCTTGTTTTTTTTAGTTTTTGAATTAGAAAATTATTTATTATACAGGCTAAAGCAGAATTAGAGAAGTCCGGTATGTCTGCGGAAGCTGTTTCTAAGATACTGCCACACAAAGTGTTTGAAGGGAACCGTCCAACTAATTCTATTGTTGTTAAAAAAGTATCACCGTTTACACTGGGAGCACTTATTGGTATGTATTTATATACCAACATTACAAAAAGTAGAATTCGTTCGCCTTAACGCACACGCACGCAAAATTTTATCAAAAGTGGTTCAGCCGTTTAGGAAGTGTTTGGTGACAAAGAATTTGTATATAAAGATAAGAATAGTTAAATTTACGTTTATTATAGCAACAAAAATTCAAGTTGGAGGAGGCCTTTGTCCATTGTTGGCAAACAGATCCGAAAAAAAAAACAAAAACGCAAACTGGAGTAAATAATAACATTAACTTTATCTATGAAGTCTAAATAAATAAATATTTTGGACATTTCACACAACGTCCTCTGGTCCCAAAGTAAGCTATATATTTCTATGCTTGTGTTATGGATACCAGAATACGGATATACTACTTTTCTTTTGTACTTATAATACGTAGAAAAAAATTCCTTAGTGTGTTTGTTTTGTGCTTATTAACTTTTACTCTAATTGTAATTTAACTTCTGATGGTTCTGAATAAAAGGCTATTTTATTTCTTAATGATATTATAAAGCTGAAGAGTTTGTTTGTTTGAACACTCTAATCTCAGGAACCACTGGTCCGATTTGCAAAATTCGTTCAATTTTGGATAGTACATTTCTCGAGGAAGGCTATAGGCTATATAACATCACGCTGCGGCGAATAGGAGCGGAGCATCAGTGAAAAATGTTACAAAAAGGTTTTTTTTTATTCCACGCGTTCTAGGTACAGGCAAATGCTGATACATAATAAAATAATACAATGCTAATTTTCAGCAAAGACCTAACATAATTTCGACGAGCCTCGTGGTTTATGTAACGGACTGCCGATCAAGAGGTCGGGGATTCGATTCCCGCTCGGGACAATCATTTGTGTGATTTTTGTAATTGTCATACAAATGTTTGTACTGCGTCTGGGTGTTTCTATGTATTATAAGTATGTATTTACAAAAGAAAAGTAGTATATGTATTCTATCCGTATTCTGGTACCCATAACACAAGCATATAAGCTTAGCTTGGGACCAGAGGACGTTGTGTGAAATGTCCATGAATATTTATTTATTTATTTATAATTATATATTTTTCTTTCTTCAGATTACCAACAAATTATAAACTTTACCTGTTTATTAATAGTCTCTCTCTCTATCCAGCCCATTTACGTCCCACTGTTGGGCACGGGCCTCCTCCACTTTGGGAGGGATTATGGTCTACTGTGCCGCGCTGACCAAGCGTGTTGGCACAGGGTTTAATTGCGAGTTTCACATCTCTCACAGAGGCTCATAAAGCATCCTGGGAAGGAAATGGGATGGTGACACTTGTATTCTTAATCCGTCACCACACGGACTTTATTATTAGATAAATAAATTATAATGATATTTGTTACAGCACTATACGAACACAAAATATTCACTCAAGGTGTGATCTGGGATATTAATTCATTTGATCAATGGGGAGTCGAACTTGGTAAACAGCTTGCCAAAGCTATAGAGCCTGAACTACAGGACAATACATGTGTGACGTCACACGACGCGTCTACTAATGGACTCATTAACTTCTTGAAGGAAAACTTTTAAAAAAGAAAATTTATTAAAAAATATATGCACCCGAACACATAACCTCCTTTTTAGAGAAGTTGGTTAAAAAGAGTAGATAGTTATTGGTACAAATGTTATAATATAAAAGAAATAAATGTTATGTAGAAATGGCAAAGTACTCTACTATCACTTTAATTAAAATATTTTTTTTAGCAAAATTACGCAGGTTTCTGGTAGAAAAACAAAATTACCGTTATATTTTACTAAGACTCAAAATGGGACTTGGAAAAGTTAACCCTCTTAGAATTTACTTCAAGTAATTAATGGATGCCCCATTAATGTAGTCAGGCTTTTACTCTCTGTACATTTCTTTAAAAATTATTTTTAATACCACATTCCTTTTAAATTGATCATATCTCAATGTGGATACTAAATATAAAAAAATCTCTCTCCAGCCCATTTACGTCCCACTATTGGGCACGGGCCTCCTCCCATTTGGGAGGGATTATGGTCTACTGTGCCGCGCTGACCAGGCATGTTGGTACAGGGTTTATTTTCGAGTTTTCCGTCTCTCACAGAGGATGTTATCTGTACACAATATCCAATATGCCAATGCCTTTTACAGCACCTTAGAAAGGTAATGGGGTGGTGACACTATTATTCTTGTCCGCCATCACACGGACAATATTAAAAAGACCTATATACTCAAAATTTTAACTTTATTTTAATAAGATTTTCTGTTTTACAAATTTCTTTTTATATTTTAAATTTGTGAATTTTTTTAAATATTTTTTTAATTTAAAAATGTTTTGTAATTATTTTTGCTTATCTCATGTTATTTGTAAGCATTAATATTTTAATATTAAGCTAATTTGTCATTGATGTAGAGAAAATATATTAGACTTTTTATTTTGTGTTTTATTCTCTGCCTACCGACATGGAATAAAGGCTTGACGGTATAATGATCATGACGTAAAAACTCGAAATTACAAGGCAAGGAAAACAATTCATAACAAACAAGTTAATCAATCATTATTTATTTAAATCACAAAAACATACAAACATTTAGGCATAAAAAACAGTCTTCAATCAACTTGAGGGATAGTCTGCTACGAAGCGATAATGGTACCAATTCTATATGCACTACTAAAAAATAAAACAAATTTTAATATGCTGTATTTTGATTATTTTTGTTTAATTGGCATTGTTCATATTTTTTTAAAACTCATAATTCGAAAACTATTTCGGGGAATAGTTTCTGATCATGATCCATAGTTTTTTTTCGGAAAATTTGCTATATTAACGATTATTTTTCCAAAAAAGCAAATGATCTCTATTTGCCCTTGAAATATGGACTTAAAATATTAAGGCGTTTTTTAGGGATATACTACTCTGTGGTGGAGTTGAAATTGGTCTATTATATCAACTTGGCAAGTTTCTTTATAGTGAATATTTCATTAATATTGAAATTAGTTGCTTAAAATACTCTATATTTTCTAAAAAATATATAAAAACAGCAGGTCACAAATTATGAACAATCCCAATTGGCTATTTCGTTTTACACATTCACAACATATAAAATTGTTATTCATAATACAGTTTTTACGATAAGAAAATTCAGTTAACATTGCCGAATAAGGATGTTGACTATTTTTTGGAATTGCTTTTATTTTGTAGATAGCTCTTACTTGAAGACCATGACAATATAATTTGTAAAAAAAATACTTATTTTCAGTATAAAAAACCGACAGTAAAAATTATTTTAAAAATTCCCGCTAAAACGCTCCAAGCTGTCAAGTGACGGCGATGACGTCAGAGGCCTGATAGTAGGGGTGTCCACTTAGAAAAAAGATCGATATTTTATCGATTAATTTAGATTGTATTTTATAAAATAATACATAAATCTAACTTCTTTTATAATCAGTATTCAATTAAAATTGTTGTAAAAATATTTGCAGTCTTCAAAAAAATTGGTCAAGTGCGAGTCGGACTCGCGCACGAAGGGTTCCGTACCATTATCTATGCAACATAAGGCAACGTAATAACGTTGCCTTATGTTGCATAGATAATGGTACGGAACTTGCTCGATACTAATAAGTATCGAGCAAGAAACGGTAAAAAATCATGTTTGTTGTATGGGAGCCCCCCTTAAATATTTATTTTATTTTATTTTTAGTATTTGTTGTTATAGCGGCAGTAGAAATACATCATCTGTGAAAATTTCAACTCTCTAGCTATCACCGTTCTTGAGATACAGCCTGGTGACAGACAGACGGACGGACGGACAGCGAAGTCTCAGTAATAGGGTCCCGTTTTTACCCTTTGGGTACGGAACCCTAAAAAGTATACATATACTTTCGAACATAATATAACCGTATCCCTTTATACCCGAGCAGCGATCGTGAGTTTTGACTTTGAAAAATTCTACACTGCACACGAAACAACTTTTGCGGACACAACCGTCGCCGATCGATCGTAACACTATCTGAGAACCCGCAAAAACACTTTATTGCTATAGGTACAGGTTGGAAACTGTCAGTCGGCCGGAAGACACAAGAGAAATGGCTGTTTTTTGACGACGCCGCTCGAACAAGTATTTGATATTTTCGTAATGCTAATGGTTTACTAACATTTTTTTATGTAAATTGCTACTTTATTAGTTGCTAAACAATACTACATATAAACATATACACAGTACAACCGAGGTACCACGATCGTGCGAGTTTAAATTTCGAGGAATAGTATCAACCGATGAATAAAGTAATGTACAATAAACATATTCCTCGAAATTTAAACTCGCACGATCGTGGTACCTCGGTTGTACTGCGTAAACTTAATAACAAATGTTACTCTGTCTTTTACCTTTATTTATGTAATGTAGTGCCTTTAAATGTATCTATTTTTTTTTATTTTTAGAGCGTTCACTCACGGAACAAACAATTTGTGACCTTTTGGCGAACGGCAATATCTCAGATTTTGAGGATTTGAACGAAGATGACACAGAATTCGATCCAGATGTATTGTTTCGGCGTACTGCAGACGACGTGTCAGAGGAAGAACAGGATGACGAAGAAATACCATCTTCCTCCGTGGCAACAGTATTTGGAATTGCCAGTCCCGCCAAATTAAAGAACGACTACGCGAGAATCGCGATCTACTGTGCAAGAATCAAGATGTTCGCCATCTACCAGAGATCGCCAGTAAGTAGCCGTGGAAGAACGCCTTCAAGTGGACGAGGGGCAGCATCAGTACCTAGAGTTACAAGAAAGTGAATATGGAAGCAAACTGCTTTTACAGAAAAGGCTCACAACTATTCTGCCTTACCAATAAACCCGGTAAGAAGACCAATTGAATATTTTCATGATTATTTTGATACACAGTTTTTAGAAAAGATCTCTTATTGTTCCAACTTATATTACCTACGCACTACGGGTCATGAACTTAAATCTTCAAGTACTGAAATAGCTAAATTATTTGCTATTCACCTTATTATGGGCTGTATTCCTTACCTCGACTAACCTAACCTAACCTAACCTAACTCGAGTTTCAATGGGGCGCCAGGGCAGGAAACCTCCCCGTGTGGCCCGCCGCTTCCCGTTTCCGGAAGCCGTGGGTCCGGTGCGTCCTGGACGGCCTCCAACAACTCTCGGCCCTAATGTGCCGAGACGTTTTTGGGGGTTGACTGATGTCCTGCCGAGTTGACCCCGTGTGTCGGGGGTCGTGGTATGGCCGGCCTGCAAGGCCGGCGGCTGCGCATTCACTGCGTGGCGAGTGCAGTGCGGTCGCCCTGCTCCCGGTACTATTCTGGTGATCAGAACTGACTGGTGAGCGGGGTTGCCGCATACGCGGCGTTTAAGCACCGATTTATTGGTGCAGGAGTTCTGTCTCCTCTGTCTTCCCCCTTCGGGGGTTTGGTATAGGAGTTCAGGCTCCGTTTGGTCGTCCCCTTTCGAGGGAAGCGGTCCCTTCGTGGACGTGGTTTGTGGGCGCAAGTACTGCGCGGCGCGGCGGTCCCTCTGGATGCGTTAACTCGTGTTCAGGGGGATGCTCCCTGATGGGGCAACGTCGGGCGACCTGTTCCAGCTGTTGCGTGTCGTTGATCACGTCTAGCGGCGTGATGGCTGGGACAGGGGGCTTGCCTTAACCGGCCGGCCCGAGACAAGGAAAAGTCAATAACACCCAACAGATAAGTTGTAAAAATCCTGCGGAAACTGTCCGACCTCCGCAAGGTTCGCCTAAGTATATAGGATTGTGCAAGTACAGGGGGCTCTGCTTGCATCGACCACCCCTTCCCCCATACTCGTGGGATCTAATATGGATTTAAAAACCAAACTAAAAACCAAAAACCGAAAACCAAAAAATAACGACGAAACTGGCAATTCTCAAAGGACAACTGACGAAGATAATAATAAACATGACGAAACTGGCAACGTGCTGTCTGACGCATCCTCTGCGGATGTTAGCAGCGATGGCGTGACCCGGGCTTCAGCCCGTCAACGAGAGGCGAGAGTAAGGCTCACTCGCCTCTACCTTGGTGAAAGCGGGCCGCTGCGGCTGTCGGAGTCCGACAGTAGCAGCTGCATGTCTGTGGAGGACCGCTCGCGGTCCTGCTCGCCGAGGAACTCGAGCAAGTTGAGTGGCCCTAGCCTCTATCGGAAGAGGCCGCTCGAGGCACCGACGTCTCCAGAGAAGGAGAAAAAGAAGGGACGCGGACGCCCCCCGACCACCGGGGAGCAAACGGAGCTGGCGGCCGAGGTGGCCGAAAAGAGGGACACGATTGAGTCCCTCACCAGGAAAAATGAGCCGGCAATTGGCCCCAAGCGGCTCCGAGGAGTCGACGAGTTACGTGGCGCGGTGGACTCCGCCCTCGGCGTGATCTCGTCGGTGGCGCGGAAGTCCTCCCGCATGTCGTGCCAAAACGTGGCTTCAGTGCGGGTGGCCATGTCCGACCTCGCTGACTCCTTCAAGGAGCTGGCGGAGCTGCGCGACGAGGGCGAGGAGCTGAAGCTCGTGCGCGCTGAGTTGGCGGAGCGGGGGAGGCAGGAGGAGCTGCTCCGCGCCGAAAATGCGGAGCAGAGAAGGCAGACGGAGACGCTCCGCGCCGAACTGGCGGAGCTCCGAGTCCGGCTGGAGGTGCAAAGCCGGACTGCCACCACCGCCAACCAAGGGATGACCCGCGAGGAGGTCGCCTTCTTCATTGATGCCAGGATGGCTGGCATCAGCGACCGCCTCCTCCCGGAGCAGCGCGTCCGCCCTTCTCTGGCGGCGGACGCTCGTCGAGCGTGGGTGAGCGCCGAATCCGCTCCCGCACGCGCTCCGAGCGTCCAGATCGAGGACTTCCCGGCCCTTCCTGTTCCAAGGCCGGTGCAGTCGCTCCCCTCCGCCCCCGCTGCGACCCAAGCTGCGGGAAAGAAGAGAGGACCGAAGAAGAGCATGGCGGCCCGGGAAACGCAGGCCGCCAGAAACCAGACGGCCGCTCCGCCAGCCGCAAGACCCGCGTCCCAACCCGCGGTGACCAACACCGTCCAGCCGACGTCGCCTCCCCAAACCCAACAGGGGGAGGCATGGAACGTCGTGGCGCGCAAGCCAAAGGCGCCACGGTCGGCGAACCCTGCTGCTGCGCCTGCTGCTTCAGCGCAGCAGCAGAAGAAAAAGAAGGGGAGGCGCGGCCGCAAGTTGCGCGCCCCCAAAACTGCCGCGGTGGTGGTCACCCTGCCGCCGGACACCTCGATGACCTACGCGGAGGTCATGGCCAGGGCCGAGAGCGCCATCCAGCTCTCCGCCTTGGGCATAAATGGTGTGAAATTCCGCACGGCCCGGACAGGGGGCCGTGTGATGGAGGTATCCGGCGTGGACAAAAATAAAAAAGCCGATGACCTCGCGGACAAAGTCCGCGAGGTCATCGGCGATGTCGCTCGTGTGGCCAGACCGGAGCAGTGCGCCGAAATGCGCATCTCCGGTCTGGGGGACGCGGCCACTAGTGAGGCAGTGGCCGCGGCCGTCGTAAATGCGGGGGGCTGCCGCCCCGACCACGTCAAGGTGGGCAACATCGTCCGCCCACCTGGCCGCCCTGGGACCGTCTGGGTCAAGTGCCCTGTCCCGGCGGCCAAGAAGATAACCGACAGTGGACGCCTCACTGTCGGTTGGTCGACGGCCCGGGCCGCGCTCCTTGACGCGCGGCCGCAGCGGTGCTACCGCTGCCTTGTCCCGGGGCATGTGGGGGTGCAGTGCACGTGCGAGACGGACCGCAGTGCACTGTGCTTCCGATGCGGGCAGCCGGGCCATAAGGCGGCAGCCTGCACGGCGGCGGAGCCCTCCTGCGCGATCTGCGCGTCGGAGGGCGCCGACTCTGGTCACCGTCTGGGCCACAAAAAGTGTCCAGCGGTGGCCAAGAAGAAGCCCACGCGAGCGGCGAAAAAGACGGGCGGGGGCAAACCTAACCCCCCCGCCGCGTCTTCGGCAGCACCTCAGCCTGGTGCTGCCCCGGAGGCCATGGACACCGCCGCCAATTAAATGGCCAATAGGGTGTCACTACTGCAGGCGAATGTTAATCACTGCGCAGCGGCCCAGGATCTTCTTCTCCAGACCGCTGCGCAGTGGCAAATAAACGTAGCCATAGTCGCCGAACCGTACCGCGTCCTAGCCCGTGACGACTGGGTGGGCGATCGCGACGGTTCGGTGGCTATCGTCGCCTGGCGACGCCGTGCTGCCCCCCGACCCTTTCAGAGGGTGCTGAGGGGCCACGGGTGCGTGCTCGCGTCGCTGGGCGACGTTGCAGTAGTCGGCGTGTACTTCTCGCCCAATAGGACTCTCGCCGAGTTCGAGCGTTTCCTCGTCGAGCTCGGCGACCTAATGGCGGAAGTGCACCCCACCCCTGTGGTGGTCGCCGGAGACTTTAACGCCAAATCCCGGTTGTGGGGATCTCCGGCGACCGACGCTAGGGGTGACACCCTCGAGGAATGGGCGGTGTCCCATGGCCTCGTTCTCTTAAATACGGGGACGGTCCTGACGTGCGTCCGGCACACGGGCGGGTCCATAGTGGACCTGTCGTTTGCGAGCCCCGCCCTCGCCCGCCGTACGAGGCGGTGGAGGGTGGAGGAGGGGGTGGAGACTTTGTCGGACCATCGTTACATACGGTTCGACCTGGTCCCATCCCCCGCGGACGCCCCAGCCGTCGAGTTCGACCGTCCCCTGCCGGGAGAGGGTCCTCGGTGGAGGCTGAACACCTTGGACCCAGAGCTGGCCACCGAGGCGGCCATAGTGGAGCGGTGGATGGCGGGTCCCAACGGGACCCGCGTCGCGAATGTGGAGAGCGGCCTGGACGTGGACGCGAGATGTGAGCGGCTCTCTGGAGCGCTCTCTCGCGTCTGCGACGCGGCGATGATCCGGGCGGGTCCGACCCCTCCGCGCAAGCAGGTGTACTGGTGGAGGCCCCATCTTCAGGGCCTCCGCGCCGAGTGCCAAATGGCTCGGCGCCGGTACGCCCGCAGTCGCAGGAGGGCCAACAGAGACCTCGCCCAAGAGGAGGTACTGCTCGCCGCGTACCGGGCCGCGAGAAACGCGTTCACCGCTGCCATCAAGGCCGCCAAAGCCGAGGCTTGGCAGGAGTGGCTCGAGGAGGTGGAGAGAGATCCGTGGGGGCGCCCGTATAAGACGGTGATGGAGAAACTCCGTCCAGCGGCGCCCCCCCTGACGAGAACCCTCGAGCCACTCTTCGTGGAGCAGGTGGTCAGCTCGCTCTTCCCGGCGAGAGGAGAGTGGTCGCCGCCGAGGATGGCGGCGGCGCCACGATTCGACGGACCGGCTGCGGGCGAGGAAGTGCCGCCCGTGTCCGAGGCCGAGTTAGGGGTTGCGGTCCTCAAACTCAAAGAGAGGAACCGCGCCCCGGGCCCGGACGGCGTCCCTGGGCGGGTCCTCGCCCACGTGATGCCGGTCCTCGAAGGTGAGGTTTTGTCCCTCATGTCGGAGTGCTTGGCGTCCGGAAGAGTCCCGCGGCGGTGGAAGTCCGGGAAGCTCGTGCTTCTTCCAAAGCACGGGCGACCCCCCGACTGTCCGTCGGCCTACCGTCCGATCGTCCTTCTCGACGAGGCGTGCAAGACCTTTGAGAGGGTCGTGGCGGCACGCCTCGTCCGACATCTGGAGACGGTGGGCCCGGATCTAAGCGGAAATCAGTTCGGGTTCCGCCGCGCGCGGTCGACGATTGACGCCGTGTCCCGACTGAGGGACCAAATGGAGAAAGCCGTCTCGCAGGGGGGGGTGTTGTTGGCAGTGTCGCTCGACATTGCTAACGCTTTCAACACCCTCCCCTGGGCGACAATTCTGGAGGCCCTGAGGTACCACAAAGTTCCGTGGTACCTCAGGAGGGTCCTGGCGGACTACTTTACGGACCGGGCCATTTTCTACCCGGCCCGGGATCGTGTAGTCCGCCGGGACATGTCGTGCGGTGTTCCACAGGGGTCGGTGCTGGGCCCACTCCTGTGGAACATTGGATTTGACTGGGTCCTGCGCGGTACCAATCTTCGGGGAGTCGGCGTCATATGCTACGCCGACGATACCCTGGTTACCGCGCGGGGCCCAAATTTCAGAGATGCCGGTGTCCTCGCCACGGCGGGCACCGCGCAGATTGTGAGCCGCATCAGGGCCCTCGGGCTAGAAGTGGCCCTAGAGAAGTCCGAGGCCCTATTCTTCCATGGGCCTCGGGCAAGGCCCCCCCGCGACTACAGCATTGTAGTGGGAGGGGCCTCCATCGCCGTCGGCTCCAAGTTGAAATACTTGGGGCTGACGCTGGACAGTCGGTGGAGGTTCGGCGAGCATTTCCGGGCGCTGGCGCCGAAGCTGGTGGCGTGCGCCGGAATGCTCGCCCGGTTGCTCCCAAATTGCGGGGGGGCCGGTAGTGTCGGCCGCCGCCTCTACGACACGGTGGTGCGCTCGAAGGCGCTCTACGGAGCGCCCATCTGGGCGGCTGCGGCTCTCAGCGCCGAGAACTCCACGCTGCTGCGGCGCGCGCAGCGTGTGATGGCGCAGAGGGCCGCACGGGCGTACCACACCGTGTCGCTGGAGGCGGCATGTGTGATTTCCGGGAGCCTCCCCTGGGACCTCGAGGCTGGGGTCCTGGCGGGGGTTCACCGAAGGAGGGCCCTGATGCGGCAAGACGGAGTGGAGCCCGCCCCCGACGAGGTCGCTCGCTGGAGAGGCGAATTCCGCGACGACCTCTTCGGGAGGTGGGCCTCTAAATTGGAAAATAGTAGGGTGAGCGCACGGCTTCTCACGGCCGTGCGCCCAGTATTGCGTCAGTGGGTCGAGGCGCCGCACAGGGTGCCGACCTACCATTTGACCCAGCTCCTCACAGGTCACGGCTGCTTTGCCAAGTACCTGTGGGAGCTGGTGGGAGTAGAGTCGGCGCCCGACTGCAAGAGCTGTGCGTCCGGAGCCGTGGACACGGCCGAGCATACGCTGGCCGTGTGCACGGCCTGGTCCGCTCAGCGCGTCAGGCTCACTGACGCAATAGGCGTGAATTTGTCGCTGCCGGCCGTCATCGCCTCGATGGCCGGCAGCAGAGAGTGTTGGGCCGCCGTCGCCTCGTTTGCGTCCGAGGTGATGGCGGCCAAGAGAGAGGCCCTGCGGGAGCGCGAACGCGCGGGCCAAACATTGCCCCCCCGCAGGGCCGCGGGTAGGGGTCGTCGGCGTGCAATAGCCGGCGGCCCCGGCCCGCGAGGAGGCCACGCGCGACGGGTCAGGGGACCTGTCGCGCCCAATGTGGCGGACGACCCCTCGCCTAGTGTTCGGGCGAGGGGTGACCGTCCGACGGGGGGGCACGTTGCCCACCCCGTCGCAGTGAGCCCCCACTACTAGGGGGCCCCCCGTGTCGGGTCGTGGTCATACCTGAGTGACTACCACGGCCCGGCAACGGGCGAGGAGGACACCGTAGGTTTAGTTGGTAGGCTGGGTCGAGAGAAATTTTACTCCCCGGGAGTCCAACACGACGTCCTCCGGCTGCCCCTGCAGTCGGGGGGTAAGTGCGTAAAAAGCATTCCTACGAAAAAAAAAAAAAAAAAAAAAAAAAACTCGAGTTTCAATGTATTGGAGAGTTGGTATGAAGTTAGGCTTGATCACTGACCTGATTACAAGAGACAGGTTTCTTGCTCTTCGTAATGCACTCCATGTTGTCGAGTCCGATTCAGCAGCTCCAAACGAGGTGGATAACCCGCTATGGAAGGTACAACCCGTGATTGACAAGGTAAAAGAAGCCTGTAACAAATTGGTTAGAGTTCCAGGCTTCTACTCGATTGACGAGCAGCTAAGCTACGGCAGGTTGTGAAAAATAAACCACGACCTGTAGGCCTGAAAAATTTTGTCCCAACTACAAGTGACGGATTGATGCTAGATTTCGAAATTTACAAAGGCGCTAAAAGCAGTTTCGGTGATACAAATCTCGGACTCGGTCCCTCAGTAACTTTACATTTGATAAAAAGTGTCCCACCTGGTAGCTGTGTATATCATGACCACTATTTTACTATCATTCCTATAATTGAGGAAATGGAAAAGATGGGTTTGCATTCGACAGGAACCATCATGCAGAACCGGATTCCTGACCGAGCAACAATTAAATTTAAGAAAGATACAGAGATGCAACGAGGCGAGTCCCAGCAGTTTGTTTGTAATCCTACTGCAATCGTGAAGTGGAAAGATAATAAATCCGTATTACTAGCATCGAAGTGTACTGCTTCCGAAGAACAATCTGGAATAAAAAGTGGGACAGTAAACAAAAAGTGTACATCGATGTTACAGCCCCAAAAGTTGTCAAGAACTACAATCAGTACATGGGTGGAGTCGATGTGCTAGACCAGCAAATGGAGTACTATCGAGCGTTCATCAAAACCAAGAAGTGGACTTTAATAGTACTCATACACTTTTTAGATCTGACTGTAGTAAATGCTTGGAGGCTTTACAAAGACGATTGTTCCGCTAATAATTTACCCAGAAAAGACACAATGCCACTGCTAGATTTTCGTTTGAACCTTGCAGATAGCTTATCTTGTGTACCTGATCGATCTCGTCCGGACGACAGCGAACAAGATTCTCAAGTGCCGCGCCGAGATTATAAAATTTATAGACCAGCCCACTATCCTATCAGTGATGATATAAAAGCGTCTAGATCCTGTCGAATGGAAAATTGTGGCAGTCGTTCAAAAATTCGATGCGAGAAATGTGATGCATATTTATGTTTGTCACGAGATAAAAATTGTTTTAAGTCTTATCACGTCAATATGTAGTTCATTTTTCTATTTAACTTTAATAAGGCTGATTATTTAAATAAGTACAGATCCTATAATCACTTACCAAAATTACCACTAGTGTCTTCAAAAAATGATTATTTTGTTTAACTTCCGTCTAAAGACTGATTAAAGTAATGAAAAAGCGTTGATCTTATAATATTTTATTAAAATAAATATTATGTTTGTAATTATCAATCGTTCTCGTATCAATCAATGTTATATTGACATATAATAACACAGACTCACGATCGTGCGACTTACAATTATTTCCTGAAACTCACGGTCGTGAGGGTCTGATTGCTGCAAACCAGGTGCACCAGGATTTTTTTCAATATTTTTATCATAATTTTTTAACATTATGGAAGTTACGGAATAACATTTAAACACGATATTATAGAAGAACTTCATCTCTCGGGTGTAAAGGGGTATTCTGGTACCTACCCACAACAAAAGCAAGGAAGTATAGCTTAATTTAGGACCAAGGGGGGTTGTGTAAAATATAATCCAATTTCCCCTGATAAATTATTATAAAGGAGACAGAAAATTGATGAATTTCCCATATTGGTCTAAGGGTGTTCAAGAAATCGGGGAACATACATAAAAAACAAAAGGTTACGGCGGCGTTTCGAGAACTTCCAGCTTTTTCTTAAGTTGGTTACAATTTAGTTGAAAATTTGACCGATATATCCACATCTCGATACTTTTCCTCGATATATTCGATATTTCAATTCCGCCATCCTTGGCTATTCAGGGTATCTACGTCACTGCACCCGAATGCAAAATAATGCAATTTAAATTCATTTTTATCTAATTTTAACATATTAAACTCTCAAAACAATATTTTAGGTATCAAAATACTGTCTTCAATCTATAAAACATAATTTTACATGAATTTGTTACATGAGTCAACATCCTTTTGCACATAAAATTGGTAGCAATGTCAACTCCTGTTACTTATAATGCTCTGAGAAGCATAGTCAGCAATCCATTCAGGTTCTTTATGTTAAAATTATTTCAATGCGTCTTATATCTACCTTATTTAATATATAATATCTATTAATAATGCGCCAGCGCCATATTATTGTTATAATTAATTATTATTTAGGTTTCCTTCCTCGTCCACCACCGCTCGCCTTGGTCTTCTTCTTGGCCGCATTCTTTTTGTCATCTTCTGCTTTACGCTTAGGATTCGGTGTTGTTGATATCTGTTGATAAAATATATTATTACAAACGCCTCAAAAAGGCACCATATATTAGAGGCCACGCCAAAAGACAAATAATAATAATAATAATAAATAATAAATATTCATGGACATTTCACACAACGTCCTCTGGTCCCAAGCTAAGCTTATATGCTTGTGTTATGGGTACCAGAATACGGATAGAATACATAAACTACTTTTCTTTTGTAAATACATACTTATAATACATAGTAAACACCCAGACGCAGTACAAACATTTGTATGACAATTAAAAACATCACACAAATAATTGTCCTGACCGGGAATCGAACCCGAGACCCCATGATCGGCAGTCCGTTATATGAACCACTACACCACGAGGCCCGTCAGATAGAGACTAGAACAAATAACTAGAGTCCGACCGAAAATGGTTTTCCAGCCCAAACTGAATGTTCAGCCGTGGCTTTAGTTTCGGCCGAAACCGAAACTCACGTGGTCAAGTATAACATTTCTTAAAATACTGAAATTTGGTGCATTCTACCTATTATTTTGCATTAGTTAGGGCATGAGACGGAGACATAGTATATTAAGTTTGTTGAAATCATTTATTTAATATAATTAATAAAAA
Source organism: Orgyia antiqua (assembly GCA_916999025.1). Taxonomy (NCBI): domain Eukaryota; kingdom Metazoa; phylum Arthropoda; class Insecta; order Lepidoptera; family Erebidae; genus Orgyia; species Orgyia antiqua. Next base: position 22,780,136 of record OU779871.1, read on the forward strand.
TATGTAGTAATAACATTTTTATTATTTTTTTAAATTATAAAATAAATAAATAAATATTCGTGGACATTTCATACAACGTCCTCTGGTCCCAAGCTAAGCTTATATGCTTGTTTTATGGGTACCAGAATACGGATAGAATACATATACTACTTTTCTTTTGTAAATACATACTTATAATACATAGTAAACACCCAGACGCAGTACAAACATTTGTATGACATTTAGAAAAATCACACAAATGATTGTCCCGAGCAGGAATCAAACCCGCGACCTCTTGATCCGCACAAATTTCGGTTCCGGTAAAAGTTTCGGCAGATTTAGGCCGAAACCGAAACTGTCGTCGAAACTTTATTTTTGGCCGAAACTGAACTTTCGGTCGGACACTACAAATAACACACTTGCATATAGCTAAAAGGCTGAATACCATTGACAATTAGAAAAAAAAATTATGTAACCGTATGTATGTATTGTATGTATTAACCGTAAAGAATCCATCAAGTCGTCCCTGAGTAGTTCCGGAGCGTGACTTCATCAGTTTCTTAGCACCATTCCTTACTCTTTCCTCATTGAACTGTTTATCACCACATAGGAACTTCACTAAACCTTCCTCGTCTGGATCTGACCATTTTAACTGGAAATTAATTGAAACAATAAATAAAACATGTCAAGTGCGAGTTGGAAGGCTCAAGAGACAATATATATGGGATGTCCTAGTAGACATTCTAACCTAATAAGAGACTACTTCCTCTCTGGAGGAACTGTTCTCAAACGTCATTTATATCCTTCCACGAATCTGCTAAGGGCTTGTCTAGTCGATCGCAAGACTAATTAGAAAAAAAAAAATTTTTTTTTTCCTAAATAAATACAATAGTTTTTTTCTAACACTTGCGCGACTCATCTGTTTAAATAAAACTACTTTTTACGGATTTAGACGCGTATATTTGTTTTAAATTTTGGCCCGACGTTTATATATAACTAGCTGACCCGGCAAACGTTGTTTTGCCACACAAAAAAAAAAAGTTTGAAAAATAGATGTTGGCCGATTCTCAGACCTACTGAATATGTATGTAAAATTTGAGAAGAATCGGTCAAGCCGTTTTGGAGGAGTACGGTAACTAACACTGTGACACGTGAATTTTATATATTAGATAAATAATATGATATAGTTTATAGTAAAAGTCTATCTTTATGGTCAATGTAAAATTAAAATCGAATGTGGGTAAACCCTGTAATAACTGATCGTAGAAGACACATTACAGCTCAGTCTCACCCGTGACCATGGTGACTGCAAAGTCTCCGAAACGTCGGGCCATAATTTAAAACAAATATACGCGTCTAAATCCGTAAAAAGTAGTTTTATTTAAATAGAATAGTGTTAATAACATAATATATTCATCATTTTATGGACCCCAAATAACGGGATGAGGGCAGGACAATAATGATATTGAGTATTTGTTATAGCATACACTAGCAAAAATTTTATAATTAAATTTTTTAATTTCTCTTTTAGTAAAAGTTTTAGGTTTCTAGCTATCACTGTTCCCGAGATCAAAACGTCTCCGAAATGTCGGGCCAAAATTTAAAACAAATACACACGTCTAAATCCGTAAAAAGTAGTTTTATCTAATATATAAAATTTTCATGTCACAATGTTAGTTACCGTACTCCTTCAAAACGGCTTTACCGATTTTTACCAAATTTCATATGCGTATTCAGTAGGTCTGAGAATCGGCTACTATCTATTTTTCAAAAAGCTTCAAATACCGAGCGGGAATCGAACCCGCGACCTCTTGATCGGCAGTCCGTTACATAAACCACTCAACGACGAGGCTCGTCAATAATACCTCATTTTTACACAGATATTATGTTTATTATCCTTACCAATTTATAAATGCACAGTGTTGCCAACTGTTTGAAAACTTTCCCCCTAAAGCAATTTAAAAAAACCACTAAATTCAAAACTAAACTCCCCAAATGACGGATCAGTTAAGAAAATTTAAAAATTTCACCCCCTAAAAAAATCCCTGTATAGGATATATTTTTTCCCCCTAAATTTGGGGTGAAAACCCCGGAGTGGCCGGAGTTGGCAGAGTTGGCTGTAAATGCAAGAAGCGGAATGAAAACCTATAATTTTGACGAGCATATGTGTTAATGTGTGTAACCAAACCAGTGCGATTTAAAAAAAAATGTACAACGCCATCTATTGAGCGGTAGTAGTAAACTTCTATTTGTTGTCTGTTTTCTAAATTTCACGCGTACGAAGTCGCGGGCAACAGCTATTATATATATATGCTTTATACACATTTATTAGTATGTATTTGTTTTTATATTTACACACCATAACAGCGTCTATCCAATCGACATATCCATGCAGGTTGTCTGGAAGAGATCGCTGACAGCGATAATAAATAAATAAATATTCAGGACATTTCACACAGCGTCCTCTGGTCCCAAAGTAAGCTATAATTTCTATGCTTGTATTATGGGTACCAGATACGGATAAACTACATATACTACTTTTCTTTTGTAAATACATACTTATAATACATAGAAAACACCCAGACGCAGTACAAACATTTGTATGACATTTATGGATATCACACAAATGATTGTCCCAAGCGGGAATCGAACCCGCGACCTCGTGATCGGCAGTCCATTACATAAACCACTCCACCACGAAGCCCGATAAGACCGCCGATTGTACATTAATTGTTTGTAGATAATTTAAAAACTCTGTACATATTATTGGTGTGCAATAAAGTATTGTAATACCTCAATATCCTTAGGATTAGTAACTTCTGGTTCCACAAACAACTGTCTAGCACGTTTAAAATCCCAGTTCTCTGGCGGTGGATACTTCTCAGTGTCAATATTCTTCAGAACATTCTCCAAGCTGCGATGTTGTCGTATCAACTCTATTGCTCGTTTTGGACCTATACCGCGTATAGAACCGCAGTAATCACAACCAAGTAGAATGCATAGATCAATAAACTGAAATAAAAATGTAAAAGTTTGTGAGGATGCTGAGGTGTTTGTTACTCTTTCACGAAAAAACTACTGTATGTAGAAAAATAACACAAATGATTGTCCCGAGCGGGAATCGAACCCGCGACCTCTTGATCGGAAGTCCGTTACATAAACCACGAGGCTCGTCGAAACATACAAAGTAATTAAATAAAAATTAATGGATTACTGTATGTTCTTATTTGAGCTATATAATATATCTATATCTTTAAAACTACGCAACCAATTTTGATGCAATTTTTTCAATAGATAGATTGATTTTCATTTCTAAATTCCACGCATACAAAGGGCTACAAAAACTAGTTGTTTTATAATAATTCATACAAGTATTAAAAATATTAAAAAGAATATTATGTACCTCAGTCTGTTCCAATTCAAGTCCTTTAAGCACTTGATCAAGATGGAACTCCTGAACTGGCATCTTGCGAGCTTCAGAGAACGTCAAGTGACGTAGTAACACGTTAGTACCGAATGTTAACGCGTCCATATCTTCTGTAGCTGAGGCGAACACTTTCCCAGCTTTTACCTAGAAAAATATATTTTTATAGTAAGAAATTACTTAAAAGGGTCAAGTATAGAGCACTTACAACCGTCAGGCTTTTATAACCAGATATATAAGTGTGGTCCGTGTGGATTAAGAATACAAGTGTCAGCACCCCATCTCCTCCCAAGGGTGCTATAAAAGTCAGATAAGGGATATTGCACACAGATAACTTACCAATGCAGCACATTGTGCCTCCGCCTCACAGGGTGCTTCGACCACAGGTATACCCATCAACTTCAGCAGTTGTCTGGCCTCCTCATTGTGCTGTTTCGTCACTTTAACTAAACGACGATTAAACTTCTCTATTGATTCTTGGTCACCTAAAAGTAGAAATATTTTAAATAATATAAAAAAGTACACCCTTACAACCCTTAAAACAATAATGTTTTAAGGGTTCAGTACTAAAACCTAAATTGGCCCAAGGCGGCCAGCCAAGGAAGGGCGGCGAAAGCTTTCAAGTTTAAGATTTTGCTCTATCTCAATTAATTTATAGGGATAATTACTTGCCCCTGGGCGTCAAATCAAATGGCCGTATGTATGGCAGTATGTATATCAGTTGATGCTCTATCAACCTAATACAGACCATTAGCATTCTTCGGCCTTTATCCCATACATAATATTATGAAAGTAATAGTACGTAAGCCTTCCTGTGTCATTATACATGACCAGTTTTAAGAATATATCATTACTAGCTGTTAAAGAAACAAGCCTTCCTCTTGGACCCTCTACCTATTAAAAAAACCAAATCAAAGTCCATTGCATATTTTTGAGGGACATACATACAAAAATAACAACTTTGTTTTATGATAAGTAAAGATATATACCAGCTTCCGTAGCCTTCTGCAATTCTTTTTCCGCTTCCTCTCTTCTTTCCGCTCTCTTATTCAGTTGATGTGATTTCATGTCTGGTGGTTTACCATCAAACACATACACTGGTTTGATTCCATTCTCAACTAATCTTATAGTGCGGTAGAAAGTTCCCATTAAATGAGATGTAGTCTCACCATCTACTGAGACCAACTGGTTTCCTACAAAAAATGTTTTAATAATATATTTACATTGTATGTAATCTACTATATAAAAATAAGTCAGGTTTTCCTTCCTGACGCTATAACTCCAGAACGCACGGACCGATTTCCACGGTTTTGCATTCGTTGGAAAGGTCTCGGGCTCCGTGAGGTTTATAGTTCTTTTTTTAAAATTTTTTTTTCTTTACTTTTTTTTTGGTATGGTATAACGTTTGCCGGGCCAGCTAGTACATACTAAACTTGTATGTAGCCGTTTGTATTTCCATGGAATATAGGCAATTTTCCCATTTTTGCAACATTTTTCACTACTGCTTTACTCTTATTAGCTGTAGGGTGATGTTATATTATTATTATTATAGCCTTTATTTCAGATTACAATTTGATATTACAATTATATTAATTACAATTACATGTCATATTATTAATATTATTATCATTATTTTATTTTTCCATAATTTTCATTTCAATTGTTTTGAATCTGTTTGCCCTTTGGCAAAGGCCTCTCCCATTGCTTTCCACAAAACTCTATCCGACGCCAATCTAGTCCACTAGGGTGATGTAATATAGCGTTCTTCAATAAATGTGCTATCCTACACTTACAGAATTTATCAGTGGTTCCTGAGATTATCATGTTCAAACAAACAAATTTTTCAGCTTTATAACATTGGTATACATGAAGTTTGTACTAACTTGTATGTAGCACACCACAATCTACGGGGCTATTTATCCTAGGAATTCCTTTCCATCTGGGAGGAATAACACTAGTCATAAGGCCAACATTTGTACAATAACTTTAAGATTTTATTATGTAAGCAAAATTTATTATTGTGGTGTACAAAAAAGTTTTCTATCCATATTTACTATGTTACACAAGCATGATACTACACCCATTAGTGGACAGTAAAGGTCTGTCACTTAAAGTAACTAAGATTTCTATCTAGATTTTAGCTAAAAAGTCAGTTTGTAATCTTAAATACATCATCATACCATCTTGGCCTTTTCCCTATGGCCCCTATGGGGGTAGGCAGAGACCACACAGTAAGTAAGTACCACCTGCTACAGTTTGTCCAAAAATGTGTTGGTATAGAAAATATACATTACCTTCACTTCTAACAGCGATCAGGAACTGATACAAGCTCATATAAGCGTCTATTGCAATTTTGCGGCCTGCAAAACATCATAACATTATAATAAATAACTGTAACCTCTTAAACTTCAGTGTACCATTTTACATATGTTACATATATTTAGTCAATGCATTTCAGTTTTTTAAAGTTACATACCAAAATAATTTTTAATCTCCATTTCTTTCACGGCATGGGGAGCAATATCTGCTATAAGTTTTGATAAACCTAGAATACCCATCGTTGCAGCTACGAACACAAAAATTTAAACACATGCAAACACTGGCACTTCACAAAAGATTTTTTTAAAGTTTAAACTGTTTAAACCAGTTTAAACCATTTAAAACCGTCAGTACAGTAATAAGAGTAATAACAATAAAAATAAACTCTGGGACGAAAAAATGAAAAATTAGCGGGAAAAATAAAAAATCCGAAGAAGCATAGAGCACAGACATCGCATAGAGAAGAGAGAAAGTCGACGCAAAGGCACCATCACGTCATCTGTCTATTGGCGCTAGGTTGTCATGAATCAAAACATAAGCTTTATATTTATGAAATGTATTCAAAATAAAACACTCGTTTCGCAGTGTTTGTGTTAGTTATCAAAGTCCTCCAAAAATTTTGTGCACATTTTTTTATCAAATATGTTTTAGAATTTTTAATACATTGATATGTATGGATCAGCTCGGCATCTACTTTGACAGCACCATCTATTTTTTGCCTCCGATCTTATCGCTATCATTAGTGCTGCGCATATGCATATGATTCGAAAGAATCGATTTATCAAATGGCATCGCAGTGCAAATAACATCTACAGATTAAACATTTATCTGTTTCAATTTTGGTATGAGTTCATACATTAAATTCCCTAACGAAAAACTTTTGAAACATACCAAAATTTAAATAAAACCACTTTTTACGGATTTAGACGCATATATTTGTTTTAAATTTTAGTCTGACGTTCCAGAGACTTTACCCGTCACCCCCGTCACGGGTAAGCTGTGAAGTGTACTCTACGCTCAGTTGTTATTGATGCAGGGTTAAGCTACATTTGATTCGAATTTTACATCGGTTTGATTTTATTTAAATATATGAGTTTTTAGCGTAGACAGTTTTTAGAGAACAAAGCAGTGTTTGTTTTTATTTAACAACGCAATTTTCTTTAGTCTTTAAATTTCACTCTTTGTATTCTAAAAATATGTTCTTACATCAAACATTGGGCGAAGTTTAAAACACATGGAAGACTACTTATAACATATTTTTTTAAAGTCTAAACTAAAATAAAAAAAAATATATATATTTAAGGAAATTGCAAAAAACGTCTTATGGTCCCAAAGTAATTTATTATATCTATATTTGGGTTATGGGTACCAGATACAGATATAATACATATATGTATAATTTTTTATAATAGGTATATTTAGATATTTTATTCCATAGAAAACACCTAGACACAGCCGAATCATTTGTGTGGCATTTATTAATACCACACAAATATTTGTACAGTGCGGGCATCGAATCCGCGATCACGTAAACGAACGGCAGTTTGTTACATGAACCACTAGACTACAAGGCTCATGTGATATATTACGATACTATTAAATGACTTGATATATTTTTCTTGAAATTATTATGTTAACCATAGATATTATTATGTACATGTTTCCATCGACGTGGATTGTGGTGACGTGGATATACTGTAAGATAACATTCATGAACTGTTGAAACTCGCGCATAAGATAGTAAAAGTTATAATTTATCACCGGATGAGTTATACAAAATATCGACATTTTTCTCAACAACAGTGGCCACATATTTTAATATGATGGTCGAACTGCTCATTTATATTTCATAGAAAACTGAATTACTATTAATAAAAACTCACCTATTTTTAGGGGCCATTTTACCCTACTAGAAGCCCCGGGCATATAAGGATAATGACCAAAAAATATGATCGAAAAAAGACTAGGGATCCAAATAATCATGAAGCCCAATGTGTTACAGCTGCCCGTGTGTTAAAGTGTGATTCATAGGGGTCCTTTTATTCATCGCCATCGAAATTAGAATTAATTCAATAAATCAAAAGAAAGTAATTAAAATAAAATTTTGCAAGTAATTCTTATACTTATCGATATTTATTCGCCAAACTCAGAGAAGACAAGTGCAGCCCTAAAATCTATAATTTTCTCAAGTTTTATCCATAGACTTAGGATATAGATCTAGACGTAACACTCGGTACAATGACCCCGTTTTCCAATCAGAGCACAATAGCGCATTATGCGGCACAATGCTCAACGTTGAGTGTTCCAATTACAGCATCGCATCGCACAATCGAGCACTCTCAAAAGTGATGCGTGCAATCCATACCAACTTCAGCGACAGAAAATTAACAAGTATTTTTTCTTTAAATTGGCATTGATTGAAATTTTATTTATATATTATCGTTAGTAATATTATTAAATGTTAAAAAAACATATAAGGCTTTCTTTTCGTCGGAGTTTTCTGGAAATATTCAAAGTTAATTCAAGCTGTGTTAAAAAATAAATAAATATAAGTATGGAAGAAAGTTTAAACAATGACTTTTTTTACATTCCACACTTATAATGTGAATACAATGTTTATTTTAGAATTTTTTTTTCAACACTGAACTTAGCGCGCTCTGCTGGCGCATTTTAAAAATTATTCACGTTCCAATGAAGCGTCAGCATTGTGCGGCATTGTACGGCACTGAGTCGCATTATGCTCTGCCATTGGAAAACAGGGTGAATCCGGCCCGGTGCTTTTTTTAGTTGAACACAGTAAGAAAAATAAATGACAAAGAGCCTATTTAGTAGCCTTTCCAGCTCTTTCTTTTTGATCTGGAGTAAAAGAGAAAGCAAGGCTACTATTAACTATTTTACTTTTAAACCATAAACGGGGCGGCCCTGCCTTGGAACAAATCTATGTTCCCGAGTTGTTACTCCCTTTACATTCTTGGTTTTATCTGAATTCGAATTGTCAAATTTATCAAAATGTCAATGTCAATTGTCAACAAAGAGTATAATAATATAGATATAACAAGAGGGGATGGTCTATGCCTAAACGTGCATGTATGGAAAGTGTTGCCGCGCGGCGACGGTTCCGAAAAACTTTTTTGACATTTAGGGACGTACCTATAGCTATATTTATTTTTTATAGAGGTATCATTAGTTTACTTGCAAAACTCACTAAATATTTTTAGATAATTCCGAGCTGTTATAACAATACATAATAAAGGCAAAAATTGTGAATATTATATTATATTTAAAATTTAATTCATGGAATAACATGTAAACTGAGATATTACATTTTATTCTATGGATTGAATTGTGAATTTAATATTTACAATTGTTGCCTTTATTATGTATTATTATGATAACAGCTCAACATCATCTTAAAATATTTGGTGAGCTTTACAAGTAAACTAATGATACGTACCTTATGTCATGTATAGTTTCGAAAAATTAATGTGTCAACAACTCCACATAATCTGAAGAATGCTTTATTAATTTATATTATACAATACAAATAATTAATATCACATCTTTATCTGATGATTAGGAGCTTTCTTCTTCTGGTAAGCGAAAGTATTATCTGAAAATAAATAGTAAAGAAGTTAATTTCATAAATAACAGACTTATAATGAAAGTGAAAGTGGGTGTTTCTTTGTGACATTTTCACAATACCTAAGTGAAATTAAATGAAATTGCCTGATACTTGGTGATGAAATTGGGTAGTAACACTAGTATTCTTAATCAGACACCACACAATTCTTCTAAACATTAACAACATTTTTTTCAAATACTGGTACCAACTCCACATCCACAACTAAACTAAACTTAACTAAATAATGAAAATAATTTTTAGTTAAGTTTTGATTCATTGGTTGTTTCATACTATAAATTTGTATTAATTAAAATCGTTAGTCTATATTACACAGTTTTCATTATAACAAAGATAAGATTGCATTGCCGAATTATGATAATGACGCTATCAATTTTCATTTTTAGTTAACCTAAGTTTAATTATGTGCCATTAATATATAATCGATACCATTGTCTAATTTGTAAAGATCCAATTAATGTTGTATTAATGCTGTAAATTGTGTACCTACATTATATGTCATCACTGATGTAGTTTTGTACTCTGATAAACCTGGCGATGGCTCTTTTTATGACATCATGTGAAGTTCTAACTTGTTCACAATCCCTGACAAGAGGGCAGTACAGGTACCCTGGAGAAAAAATGGGGTGGTGACACTTGTATTCTTAGTTCATCACCACACGGACGATAGGTCTAAGCTCATTTATTGAAAAAATAATATTTAAGATTTTAAGTTGGTGTTTATATATAAATTAAATAGCAACTTTTAAAAAAATCGGTAAATAAAAAAAATCGATTATTTTTCAAGAAACATCTATTTTTAGATTTTTGATTTTTTTGGCCCATAAAAAATCTATGAAATAAAAATCGATTTTTTAGGTCCAATGTCACATCCCTAAAATTGACAACTGACAAATATGACAAGAAAGATGGCAGCGAATCATAGATAAATGAATGAAAAACAGCTACAGAGTACTAAAAAAAAACCATACGTGAGCCTGGCAATAATCCGTTAGTCAGTGGGTTGCTACAAGGTTTAAAAAAAACCAACATGATGACGTCATCCAAAATGGCGGGCAAAAATAGTACAGCAACTACGACAGATGGCACTAAGGTGACGAAAATATAGGCCAATAGGCTTGTTCTAAGCGAACCGCCCCTGATTGTCAATTTATTAAAATAAAATTTCACTGTTGTTGTTTGGTTGTTGTATTTAGTGTTTGAGCGATAAATATATGAATAATATTCCATTTATAGTATATAGTTCTAGCCTTTGTAGAAGCTGCATTGTTGAATCAAAAATTGAATAACAATTTTCGACTATTTATCTAAGATCAAAGTGTGAAGAATCATTTTAGTGTTTACACCAATTTTTTTTGATACAAACTACGAATAAAACTAATATCATGGGCAACTATTTCACTATAAATATGGAAGAAAATTTCAAAAAGAATCAAGAATTTATTCAAACTATGAATAAAATAAAAGTAAGTTACTTGAGTATTTTATTTATTACATATTTTTATTGGATGTGACTATTTGTAGCCGTACAAATAGTGGTAGTTACTGGACGAATAAATTATATTTAAATTATATTTATTCGTACATTTATTCAATTTTTTTTTAAAATTATGAATGAATTGGATGATTAGCTTGTTTTTGAATGAGTATATTCATACGGATATTATTATTTTTTTTATTATTAAATTTATTACTAAGAATTTTTATCGTGAAAAAAGTGAAAATCTTTTTCGACACTATCCACGGAGCATAAGGAAAAAAATGCGGAGTTATTAGATCTCGAAGCTAACCGAGTGAAGGTTAGGTTAGGGTTTTTTTTTATCGAAAACCTTATTTTATTTTATTTTTAAAGTTAGAATGAATTAGTACCCGTATTAATAATTATAAATTGTTCTTACAGTACCCGTATTAATAGACTCAGCCATTTTTTATTGCGTAGCGAGTTTCAATAAAAAATGCATTTAGTCGCGTGCCAAAAAAATCAAGGTGAATCTTGTGTCATCTATATTGGGCTGATTTGAATCACATGTATTATGTTTATATTGTTTTATTTTAGATGGAGAGACAAATACAGCTTCAATTCCAAATGCAGGAGCGCTCAATGGCTATGGCGATAGCTAAAAGTAGAGATACATGTCTTTGGGTTACTGTATTTGCAGTTACCGCGGGAACCGGCTTGTTTACTGGGTATTTTTTCCATTTTCGTCTGTGCTTATGTCATTGACCAAGCCACAATTGGATGTAAATGTGTTACCTTTGCCTACATATTTTTTTATATTCATCCCAGCAATAGTCAATTAAGTAAAATCTATCATCACAACTTCATCACATAAAATAAAGAGACTATTTGCAGTTGTGTATGTAGTTTATGAGGCAGGTATTCAAAAAGGCAGGTTCATTTCCTGCTCAGGACAATCTTTTGTCACAAAAATATATTTGCATTTAAGTATTTTCTGTATTATTTTTACAAAAAAGCACTGTATATGTAGTTCATCTGTATTCTGGTACTCATAACTCATAATACAAGTAGGTAATTTATTACCTTGGGACCAGAACAGAATATGAAAAAAACTGACTTTTTAATCAAATAAACTTTTTTTTTCAAAAATCCTAGTAAAAATCCTAATCCTAATAATGCCTATACTACAAATGTTAATATATAACAGTTTCAGAAAGACTAAGCGGCCATTTCTACTAGCTCCGATGCTACCTCTATCTTTTATGACACTGTATTACTGGGACCTGGCATATGGCAATAAATTACACAGAATAAGAAGTGAGTTATTATATTTTTGACTCGCTGTTGCCATCGACTCCATCCGCGTGCAATTTAGAATATTTTCCCCATATTTGCAACATTTTTCATTACTGCTTCTCTTCTACTGGTCGTAGCGTGATGTTATATAGCCTAAAGCCTTCCTCGATAAATGCCCTATCTAACACTGGAAGAATTTTTAAATCGGCCCTGTGATTCCTGAGATTAGCGCGTTCAAACAAACAAACTCTTCAGCTTATAATTAGTATAGATGTCATCATCATCATCATCATAACATCACGCCTTTTTCCCCCATGGGGATAGGCAGAGACTATATATAGAGAATCAGCTGCTACAATCTAAACACACTTCCTTAGCTATATTTACACTCATACATCTGATCATGTATCTAACTACACAGTGATATTATAAATAGAAAGTAGGAAAGATAATAGAACCAATTCTACAGGCACAACTAAACAAAACTAAAAATGAATAGTCGAAAACACAAGTTGGCAATGTAAACTTTCTTGTTATAAAACTGTTTATTGTAGACTAATGATTTTAATTAAAATATATCTGCAGACTAAACAAAATAGTTAATCAAAATACAGGAATAGCTGTTATCATTTTTTAACATGCTTATACATATGTATAAGGTCGGTATGTATCTATCAATGTATTAATCTATGTAATGGAATCTTTGAAAGTGATTTACACCCACTTACAGTAATCGGATAGATCTGAAATATTGCACACCTAACAAGGACCAATGACAATGCAATTATCCTTACTAATATTATAAATAATAAATAAATAAATAAATAAATATTCATGGACATTTCACACAGCGTCCTCTGGTCCCAAGCTAAGCTTATATGCTTGTGTTATGGGTACCAGAATACGGATAGAATACATATACTACTTTTCTTTTGTAAATACATACTTATAATACATAGAAACACCCAGACGCAGTACAAACATTTGTATGACAAATATAAACATCACACAAAGTATTGTCCTGACCGGGAATCGAACCCGAGACCTCCTGATCGGCAGTCCGTTACATGAACCACTAGACCACGAAGCCCGTCCTAAATGCGAAAGTAACTCTGTCTGTCTGTTACGCTTTCCCGCTTAAACCTCTCAACTGATATTGATGAAATTTGGCACAGACAATCTTTAGAACCTGAGAAAGGACATATAATTATTCAAATTTCACGCGTTTTAAAAAAAATGTATTCAGAATTTTCAAGCGCGTTTTGTAGTTTTTGAACTAAGTAGATTATTTAGTTGAGTTAAGTTTAGCTGTGCACGTAGAATTAGCACCAATATTTGTGTTATTTGTTCGGTGGATTCATTAATTCGTAAAAGTCATTTGCTTCACGTAATTAATGTTAACTTTAGTTAAGTAATATAGTTTACAAAAGATCTAAAGAAAGAGAAGTTAAGGTAAATACGTCAAAATCAAATCGTATTTGATTTGATTTTGACGTATTTACCATTACAATGGCATGAGCATTTGTTACGTTATGAATTTTTTAACACCCTTGCTCGTAAACTTGATGTAATTCCACCGGTTTTTATTATGTAAAGCGGGTCATAACAAACGCGTGTGTTATCAAATCAAATATGTAGTTGAGTTATAGTCCATACAAATTTCATAACAGTATCAAATTTCGAACAGATCACAGATTGAGTTTATTTAAAATAAAAATAAAACAGTTTATTCGGTAAACTTGGCTGCATGCTCTAGCGTCTTTGCCAACATTTTCACGCAGCCACGGCAGAAAGTAATCCTCGCGCCATTTTTCTCAAATTTTCTTTTCTTTGTAGTTTGAACAAAATATAAAATGTTTTTTTTTCTGTTTCCTCGCAAATGTGTTAAAAAACATCGTACCTACGATATACGTGCGTATTGGTTATAACGTGTTCGGCTCAATTACGGAAATTCCGCCTCGCATGTTATAACCATTTTTACGCACTAAAGCCCGGTTTCCACTGCGAAAGGGTAATGTGCGGAAAATGGTTAGGCGGAACGGACTCCTTTTTAATGCTGAACGGAAAATGAGAAATGAAAAACGAATAGATAATTTCGACAGAGAACGAGTTCAGTTGAAGTTTTGAGCTGGTTGCGTGTGGTCGTCTTGTTGCGATGTTATCGAGTGAGTGAGTGTTTATGCGAGCGAGTCCGTTCTGAACTAGCCGGTGCAGGTGCTCAAGTCCACTATTTTGGAACAATTGTCATACCGGCACAATACCGGCACGATACCGTTGCAATTGAAGTCAAATATCCGTAGTCTGCTATATGCCGTCATAACGGTCTTTCAATGGTAATAGAATTGTCGATCTCTTTTATCTATGCATTGAATTTTCGGTCTCTTTTATCTATGGATTGTGTTAGAATGGTATGTATGTGTTGCCGTTTTTAAAAAATGCGTTAGTTGAAGTGATTTTCGAAAAACTACTAATAAATTTAAACATTTAATCATGCTAGACTTCGTTTAAATATATTTGTACATACTATTTATTAGTATAAAAAGCAATGTGAAGTTTAGGAGATTAGTAAATTGCAATAAATTACAAAGAACAATTTCTAATATTTCTATCTATCTATTTTTTATTTATGGCAATCTGTCGACACAGGACAATTTAAAAATATTACTGTCAAATTCAAAATAGCAGACTACCGAAACATTTCAGTCATTGAATTGGACGGATAGCGATTGATCTTGTCAGCGGGAATTTTCAAAAATATTTTAATTTTAACTTGATTATTCTTATTTATCTTATTTATTAGTCATTATTTTGTATATTTATTAGTAAATATTGTGTTTAGTTTATTAAATCGTCTGGTCACCACAAAATTATTAACCATGGAGGAGGATCCTCCGAGACCACCAGATCCGCCTGACCCCAAGCGCGAGGCTAACGTAAGTACTAAGCGCCGTCTTGAGCCTAGTTCTCAGGCCCCAGTTTTAAAAAAAACTATTACGTCTCCGGAGCTAGCGGCGGCATCAATTGATACAATCTATAATGACCCGTCATTGATTGTCGGTGGGCTATCTTATTTGAAATCAGATGCTGGACCTTTTATCGTGCATGTTTCCAGATCTGAGTCTGAACTGATTTCAAACTCCTTTAAACCTATCAGATTTGGGCAGTTTCTTAAAACACATGATGTCAAAAACGTTTGCCGTGACGGTTTAAAAAAATTAGGTAGAAACAAAATTGCGGTTCAGTTTAGCACAGCTGAGGATGCCAATTCATTTGTTTCCCTTCCTATTCTCGCGACCTATAAATATGTGGCTACTATTCCAACATATAATGTTACTCGGATGGGCCTGGTTCGCAATGTGCCCACTGAGTTGTCGATGACAGAATTCGTCGAATCTTTAGAATTACCCTGTGGTGTCGGTAAGATATTAAAAGCCAGACGTTTAAACAGGAAGATCATTGAGCATGGCAACCCATCCTGGGTCCCAACTCAGACTGTTGTGTTGACATTTAGAGGACAAATTCTTCCTTCCAAAATTTTCTCTTATTTCACTTCACTTCGTGTGGAACTTTATCATTTCCCGACCATACAGTGCAATTCGTGCTGCAGATTTGGGCATACTAAGCTTAAGTGCCGTTCGAAGCCTAGATGTTTTCGGTGCTCAAAGGATCATGCCGGTGAAAATTGAATTTTTCCAGAAAATATGGCAACGTGTCTCCACTGTTCCGGATGTCACTTTGCTACGAGCAACAAATGTCCAGAGTTTGAGAGGCAGAGGGCCATTAAAGTTGTAATGGCTCAAAGTAGTATTTCATATCAAGAAGCTCTGTTGCAAATTCCTCGCGTCACAAGGTCATATGCGCTAGCCACTCAGGAAGCTCCTCCAGTCAATCAAAATTCTCATCCAGTTTCAGGCCATAAAAATCATTCACCTTCCACTTCCACCCGCTCGTACACAAAGGTAATCTCATCTCCATTACGCCCTAAAAGTCCATTAGGTAAATCATACGACAAAATTGCACATAATAATATAATCGCCTCTCCATCATATCACTTACCTAATGGTAGTGCCCTTTGTAGCACTCCTCAGTCTAACTCTCATCCTGTCAACTCATTAGAATCTCTTCTTTCTCTTCTCATTGACTTTATTATTACTAATCCACATAGTTTACCGTCCAACGTCGCCTCTAAACTTTCCCAATTCACTTTTTTCCCTTCCACGGATGGACAAGATAAGTCTTCTTCAATGGAACTCCCAGAGCGTGTTTCGTAAGAAGCACGAGCTGGTTCATTTGATTTCAAAATTCCACCCATGCCTGATTGCCATCTCGGAGACATGGTTGAGGCCAGGTTCTCGGTTCAGGGTCCCTGGCTTCTGCTGTCTGCGGGATGACAGAGCCGATGGGTATGCAGGTTGCGCTTTGTTTATAAAGCGCTCCCTTCCCTTCTCTTTAATCACTTTCCCCTCTCATCCTCCTGATATCAATATTGTTGGTGTCAGATTGCATGACATTTCTTTCGTTTCTCTATATATTCCACGCCCTAACTCTTGTCTTATTGCAGATATTCTTTCATTACTTTCCTCCGTTCCCCATCCCATGGTTGTAATGGGTGACTTTAATGCCCATCATACTATGTGGGGTTCTAGTCACTCAGATTTTTTTGGTTTATCACTTTTGGATGTATTTGATGAGGTTGACGTGTGTGTGATGAATAACGGTTCCCCTACTCGTCGAGTATATCCATCTCAAAATCCTATGAGTGCAGTCGACCTAACTCTTTGTTCTTCCTCCTTGGTTTCTATTTTCTCGTGGAGTATATTATCATCTACGTTTGGCAGTGATCACTATCCCATTTCTTCCTCTATTTCTATCAGGCCTATCCCTTTTTCCAACCCCAGCCCTTTGCAGAAATACAAACTGTCATCTGCTGACTGGAAGTCATACTCTCTGTCCCTTGATAATAAAATTCAATCATCTTTTGCAGACTCCTCAAACAGTGATCCACTAAGCCTATATAATTTATTTGTTAAATCTATTCTATCAGCTGCTGATCTCCATATTCCCTCTAAAAAACCTTTCAAAAACTTCAGAATTTCCTCACCCTGGTGGGATTCCGAATGCTCAGACGCTATTGCTGCCCGCAAAGCAGCTGAGAGAATGTATAATTCGGCAATGACCACTGAAAATTTTATAAAATATCAAAAAGCTGCTGCGCAATTTAAAAGGTTGGTTAGGAAAAAGAAACGGCTTGGTTGGCAAGCGTTCTGTAAGTCCCTTGCTCCCAAAACCCCATCTGCCATAGTTTGGTCACAAATCAGACGCTTTCGTGGATCCATGAATTCTCTGGATTCTCCATACAACATCTCCCTGTCTTGTTTAGAAGCTTTTTCAGATAAGCTAGCCCCTCCCTGTGTACCTTCCTTGGACTCACTTTCTTCTCCTCTTTCTTTTCTTCATTCTTCTAATATCTTTGATGGTCCTTTTTCTTTTGATGAACTATCTCTCGTTTTAGATAAACTAAAAGACTCGTCCCCTGGTATAGATGGCATTCCGTATTCATTTATCACTAAATCTTCTTCCCATACAAAAGAATCGTTTCTCGAGCTTGTCAATCACTTCTTCGACTATGGTGTCATCCCAAACCAGTGGAAGACTCAAATAATAGTCCCTATTTTGAAACCAGGTAAGGACCCAGCTTCTTCTTCTAGCTGGAGACCCATTGCATTGTCATCTGTTCTCTGTAAAATAACCGAGCACCTCATTAAATTGCGCCTGGAATGGCTAGTAGAAAATAAATCTATTTTAGCAAGTAGTCAATTTGGATTTAGAAAAAGTATGAGCACTAGTGACAATTTGGCTATTTTAACTTCTGACATTTATGCAGCCTTTAAAGAAAAGTGTTACCTGGTAGGAGTCTTCCTGGATGTGGTAGCTGCTTATGATAACGTTCTTTTACCGGTGCTTAGAAGCAAGCTTATTCGGTTAGGTATTCCTGTAAAACTTGTTCGTTTTATTTTTAACATTTTAGCTGAACGTTCGATTGTCATAAAATTTAACCAGCAACTTCTATCCCCTAAAACAGTATGGCGTGGTTTACCACAAGGTTCAGTTCTTAGCCCTCTGCTGTATAGCCTGTACACGTATGACTTAGAACTAACTGTTAATTGTTTTTGTGGTGTCCTTCAATATGCTGATGATATTGCACTGTATGTAAAGGTTGATAACATTCCGAGCGCAACAAATAGATTAAATTCAGCTTTAGGTTATCTCAGTCACTGGCTTGTGGACCATGGTTTATGCTTGTCTCCCTCTAAAAGTTCTGTCGTGATATTCACGAAAAAGCGGTCAATTCCCGTGATAGATGTGATTTTAAATGGAGAAAAAATTCCTCAACACAATAGTACAAAATTTTTAGGCCTTTATCTTGACAGTAAAATGTCGGGTGCCCTTCATTTTGATTATGTAGCGAATAAGTGTGAGAGGAACCTCAACATCCTTCGGGCTTTGTCCGGAGTATGGTGGGGCTCTCACCCTTATTCACAGAAATTATTATATAATGCAATAATCCGCAGTCAAATGGACTATGGATGCTTCTTACTTAACCTCTGTCACAAATCTGCATTGAATAAACTTTCCAAAATACAGTCTAAATCTCTTAGGGTTATTATCGGCGCCATGAAATCTTCGCCAATTGCTGCTATGCAGATTGAATGTGGGGACCCCCCTTTAAATTTACGAAGGCAATTTCTTTCTGACAGATTTATGTTTAAACTTGTACAAAATTCTAGTCATCCCCTTCTTCATAAATTGAGCGTCCTTGTTAATCTTTATCAATCATCTGATCCCGACAAAATCCCCTGCATTCTTCTCAGTTTTATCAGGTATTCTAAATTACCCTATCAAATTGTTCAATTCCCCTTAAACCCTCTTTTTAGGGTTCCGTACCCAAAGGGTAAAAACGGGACCCTATTACTGAGACTTCGCTGTCCGTCCGTCCGTCCGTCCGTCCGTCCGTCCGTCCGTCCGTCCGTCCGTCCGTCCGTCCGTCCGTCCGTCCGTCCGTCCGTCTGTCACCAGGCTGTATCTCAAGAACGGTGATAGCTAGAGAGTTGAAATTTTCACAGATGATGTATTTCTATTGCCGCTATAACAACAAATACTAAAAATAAAATAAAATAAATATTTAAGGGGGGCTCCCATACAACAAACATGATTTTTAGGGTCCCGTACCCAGTATCTCAAGAACGGTGATAGCTAGACAGTTGAAATTTTCACAGATGATGTATTTCTATTGCCGCTATAACAACAAATACTAAAAATAAAATAAAATAAATATTTAAGGGGGGCTCCCATACAACAAACATGATTTTTAGGGTTCCGTACCCAGTATCTCAAGAACGGTGATAGCTAGACAGTTGAAATTTTCACAGATGATGTATTTCTATTGCCGCTATAACAACAAATACTAAAAATAAAATAAAATAAATATTTAAGGGGGGCTCCCATACAACAAACATGATTTTTTTACCGTTTCTTGCTCGATACTAATAACGTTGCCTTATGTTGCATAGATAATGGTACGGAACCCTTCGTGCGCGAGTCCGACTCGCACTTGACCAATTTTTTCTTCTCCATATGAATCTCTCGTTTTTCAACCTAACGTTATTCTTGATTTAGGAGTTGAAAAATCATCATTTAATGCTAATGCTATGTTTTTGGATATTGTACAAACTCGTTTTCAAGGTTGGAATAAAATTTACACAGACGCCTCTAAACAATCCGCGACTAGTGATGTTGGTGCCGCTGTTTGGATTCCTTTCACTGGCATCTGTTTGAGTTTTAAATGTCCGCCTATCGCTTCGGTTTTCACAGGAGAAACTTTGGCTATCTTGGAAGCCATCCTTTTCGTTAAATCACATAACCTTAATAATTCAATCATATTCACTGACTCTAAAAGCTGTCTGCAAGCCATCCTTTCTAATCCCTTTTATTCCAAATCTAAATTTCCCCTAGTTTTTCAGATTAGACAGGCTCTTTATGAATGCCATGTCTCCAACATCCTTGTCGTTTTAGCGTGGATACCTGGTCACTCAGGAATATCCGGTAATGAATCGGTTGACTCTTGTGCTAAATCTGCATCCCAAATTGGCTCGTTAGGACATTTCAAAATTTTTTCTCATGATTTGTGCCTACTTCCTAAATCTACGCTCCAGAAATCCTGGAATCGGTATTGGATGTCAATTAAACAAACAAAAGCCAAGTACTATGGTGATGTCCAATCCGAGATACCTGCAAAGCCATGGTTTTTTAAATTTCGTAAGGCTAGTAAACGCGTAACTTCTGTAATCTGCCGTCTCCGATTGGGTCACTCTTGTACTCCTTCCCATCTGGCTAAACTTAGGATAAAGGATAACTCACTCTGCGAATGTGGCTTAGATGAAGGTTCAGCTGATCATATTTTTTTCAATTGCTCACTTGTACAACAATCACTTTATGATTTAATCCCTAACAATATCCCGCGTCCTGTCTCCTTTAAATTTCTCTTATCTTTTATTTTTTCATTTGAAATAAATTCCATACTTTGCAACTATATTAAAAAACATAAAATTAAATTGTAATAATTAGACACATTATATAAAATGAGTATTATGTTACATTCATATTTATGTATTTAATTCCTATAATACTTGTATATATTTAACATTTCTTATTTGTTAATGTATGTTTTTATTTTTATCTATTAATTTTTCTAAGAATAATCAGTTATCAGTTTATTATTTAACTTTTTCACTTGTTTCGGCCAAATATTGTTTTCTCTCCATAGATCATGATACTAGCATGTTCTTGTCTGAAGTTAATACAAAACACTGGCGGAAAGTGACTAGTCCTAAGATAGTCACATATGGGCCATTAAAAGAAGAATTGAGTACCAGTCATTGAATTGCAATTGTGAAGCAGTTGTGTACGAGACTAGCAATTTATGTCACTTTGACAATTGTAAGACAATGATGAAGTCGTTATGACGACACATTATTAGTAGACTACCAAAAACTTTACTATTGCACCATAATGGTACAATAATGGTACAGTTGTGACACCGTTGAAATACCCGACTCAGGGCCCTGGCCTTGCGCAGCGGACTCTTTTCAATTTCTCATAATCAAATCTCTCAAATTCTCTAATGCTCATTTCTACTCTTTCTACACGCTCGGCTCTTTCCGTCCGACTATTTGTTAGTGGAAATACAAGTATGCAGTTTGCGTTTGCGAGTTTAACGAAGTCATTAATGGGTCCGTTCCGCTCGCGGTGGAAACCGGGCTTAAGGGCCTACATCAATATTATCGTATATCATCGCCGACACGTACATATTAACACAGCCAGTAGGCACAGAAAATGAAGAATTAGGGATACTTTTCCTATTTACTCAAAATCTACTAAATATATTTTAATTCTGATTTACGTGTTTCTATATATGATAGTTACTTATGTTTTTAAAGTTATTTCATTAGTTAATACGCGATAATAGACCGACAAATGAAAAAAATAAAAAAATTGAGAGGTTGTTTCGCCAAGATTTTCTATCGAGAAAACTTTTTTCAATCGCGTTTCTGAGTTTATGCGATCCTAGATAATATATTGAAAAAACATATACTTAAAATTTAGAGCTCTAGCCATTCAATCTAAAGAAACAATGAAAACTTCGTACATAGAAAAATGCACGAAGCTATTTTGGTATCCTCTTAATATCGTAATCTTCTTCTTATATATAAAAATCAATTGCTGTTCGTTAGTCTCGCTAAAACTCGAGAATGGCTAGGCCCGTTTTGGTGATTTTGGTCTTGAAATATTCGTGAAGGTCCAGCGAAGGTTTAAACGGTGACAAAATATATGGGGATCTAAAATTCCACGCGTACGGAGTAGCGGGCATCAGCTAGTGTACTATAAAAATAACATTTCTGAAATGAGTATTTTTGAAAAGTTTTACAAAATTCAATCGAATTCATATGCTTTTGAAACTAGAGACAAAACAAAACATACATATTTTCAGCATAAAAAAGCGAAAATAAAAATTATTTTAAAAATTCCCGCTAAATCGCTCCAAGCTGTCAAGTGACGACGATTACGTCAGAGGTCTGATAGTAAGGATGTCCACTTAGAAAAAAGATCTATGTTTTTATCGATTAATTTAGATTTTATTTATTTATAAAATAATAGATCTAACTTCTTTTATAATCAGTATTCAATAATAATTGTTATAAAATTATTTGCACTGTCTTCAAAAAAAAGTATACATATACTTTCGAACATAATATAACCGTATTCTGGTACCAACCCATAACAAAAGCAAGGAAGTATAGCTTAATTTGGGACCAAAGGGCGTTGTGTAAAATATAATCCAATTGCCATTGATAAATTACTATAAAATAGACAGAAAAATTTATGAATTTCCCAAATTAGTCTAAGTGTGTTCAAGAAATCGGGGAACATACATAAAAAACAAGGTTACGGCGTGTCGACAACTTCCAGCCTTTTCTTAAGTTGGTTACAATTAAGTTGATAATTTGACCGATATATCCACATATCGATACTTTTCCTCGATATATTCGAGATTTCAATTCCGACATCCTTGGTTATCTAGGCTATCGACGTCAACGCGCCCGATTGGTGTTCGCCACGAAGTATAGATAGAAGGAGTCCGAACGTAATGTTGAACGAATGGTCTCAATTTAAGGGACAGATTTTTTGCCGGTAGAGCGCGCCATTTTTCAAGGAGTACTCGTTTGAATTCTATTATATTTATAAATAATATTATTATTTATTTATAAATAATATTATGTATTTAATTAAATGTATTTAATTTAATTAAATTCAACATTCACGAGCCAGCACGTGTTTACATGTAATAATAATAATAGCATCGGTACGCCCTGAACACTTGCGCAGCCAGTGGCAGAAAATAGAACTATGATCTGGGTTTATTATTGTGTACACGAAATATTATGGAAAAGCCTATACCGTTCGGACTCCTTCTATCTATACTTCGTGGTGTTCGCAGTCACGTGATAATGTGTACAAAATAGTGCAATTTAAATTAATTTTTATTAAATTTTAACAAGTTATTAAACTCTCAAAACGATATTTTATGCATCAAAATACTGTCTTCAATCTATAAAACATATTTAATTT
This sequence comes from Orgyia antiqua, assembly GCA_916999025.1. Classification (NCBI taxonomy): domain Eukaryota; kingdom Metazoa; phylum Arthropoda; class Insecta; order Lepidoptera; family Erebidae; genus Orgyia; species Orgyia antiqua. The sequence goes on from OU779871.1 coordinate 22,803,440, forward strand.
ACATGAGTCAACATCCCTATTTGGATGTTTAAACACTTTACGCTTTTATTAACTCTGCACGTATTTATCAATGTATCAATCTATTACGTGTTTATAAATAAATCGCAGATTCATTTGTGTCTAACTTTAGCCAGCGACCTCGTACGTCTAGAATTTGGATGTATAAACACTTTCTTTTATTAAGTCTGTACGTATCTATTAATGTATTAATCTATTATGTGTTTACGCCGCAAATTTAACTGCTTGGGAAATTCGTATTATGAACGTAACTCCTAGCCATTCAGTTCGCTAAACCAGCCATTGGTAACAATTCTCGTGCACAATTAAACTTAACTAACAACGTAAAAACTACCGTTGGTGTATTTTGTTTAGTTGGCTATTTCGTTGTGTACATTTATATTAATTAATGTCTATATTTCACTGTTTGTGTAATTTTTTTTATTTTTTTTTTCCCGTCTCCTTTCTACCCTGCCGGGCCATGATGGTGCCTTGAGCTTTACCATGACCCGGCGAGGGGTGGCCCCCCACTAACCGGGGCCCGACTCGACGGGGGGCCTATTGTTCCCCCCGCCGCGTGGCCGAGTGCCACATTTGCCGCGGCGGGTCTCTGAATACCGACCCGCCGCGCACGACCACCTCTTCGAGAGGGGCCGCCGGCTCTTGCCCGTCGACGACCCCCGCCCGGGGCCCTGCGGGGTGGTAACGTGTCGCCAGCGCGTTCACGCTCCCGCAAGGCCTCCCTCTTTGCCGCCATCACCTCCCGAGCAAAGGTGGTGACGGCGGCCCAACACCGTTCGCTCTCGGCCATGGACGGAACGATGGCCGAGAGCGACAAATCCTCGCCCAGCACGCCAACGAGTTCGGCGCGCTGGGCGTCCCAGGCCGTGCACACGGCGAGTGTGTTTTTTGCCGTGTCCACGGCCCCACTACCACAGTTTCGGCACGCGGGATCCGACTCGATGCCAACCACCTCCCACAGGTACTTGGCAAAACAGCCATGACCTGTTAGGAGTTGGGTGAGGTGAAACGTCGGATCCCGGTGCCTCGCCTCAACCCAGTCTCTTAAGACTGGGGGGACCGCCTCGACGAGCCGTCTGCTCGCGGAGGGATCCGCCAACCTCTCGGCCCATCGTCGGAAGAGCTCGTCGCGCATCTCGCTCCTCCAGCGAACGATCTCTTCCGCGAGGGGCTCTATTGTCGCCTGCCGCATCAGGGCCCTCCGGCGGTAGCTCTCCGCCAGGACCTCGCCTTCGAGGTCCCAAGGGAGGCTGCCCGCAATCAAACAAGCCGCCTCATAAGAGACGGTGCGGTACGCTCTGGAAGCCCTCTGCGCCATGACCCGCTGCGGACGTCGTAGCAGGGTCATGTTCTCGGTGCTGAGGGCCTCCCTTGCCCATATGGGCGCTCCATACAGCGCCATAGAGCGCACCACGCCGTCGTAGAGGCGGCGACCAACTCGGCTGCCCCCCCCCCCCCACAATTGGGGAGCAGCCTCGCGAGCATTCCCGCGCACCTTAGCAACTTGGGAGCCAGTACACGGAAATGCTCGTTGAACCTCCACCGGCTGTCGAGCACGAGTCCAAGATACTTCATCGTGCCTTCGACAGCGATGGAAGCGCCACCCACCACAATTGAGTACCCAGAGGGGAGCCTCATCCGAGGACCATGAAAGAACATGGCCTCAGACTTCTCGAGGGCAACCTCCAGGCCGAGGGCCCTGATGCGGCGAATTACTTGTGCCGTGCCGGCAGTGGCCAGCACACCCGCGTCTCTGAAAGTGGGGCCCCACGCGGTCACCAGGGTGTCGTCAGCGTAACAAATCACGTGGACACCCGGGAGGTTAGCACCGCGCAGGGCCCAATCAAATCCGATGTTCCACAGGAGAGGGCCTAGAACCGACCCCTGTGGAACACCGCACGACATGTCCCGGACTACGCGGTCCCGGGTCGGATATTCGATGACCCGGTCTACGAAGTAGTCCGCCAGGATGCGTCTGAGGTACCACGGGACGTTGTGGTACCTCAGCGCCACCTCAATAGTGGACCAGGGGATGGTGTTGAAGGCGTTCGCAATGTCTAGCGACACCGCCAGCAACACCCCCCCGGGAGACTGCATTCTCGACGCCGTCCCTCAGTATCGAGTACGCGTCAAGCGTCGATCTCCCGTGGCACTGTTTTTGTAATAAGAAAGTTAACGTTGCCGAATTGTGTTAAGGGGCAACCGGGCAACTTCACGTTGTACTTCACACAGACATATATTTTTTTGACCTCAAGCCGGATCATTTATTTAGCCGTAGATGCACTGTCTTGTATGTCTATGTAAGGATTATATGTATAGTAATGCTGATAATTGATCACAATACATGTTACGTAAAATGCGTTTTTATTATTTTATTTTTATGTTAGTGTAAGGAAAAACTGAAATTTCATCAGTCAGTAGTTATTTTATGAGATTATGGCGATAAAGTCACCGTAAATCGCAAAACTACATGTACTTACTGGGTTATCACCATGTGTGCTTATCGTCATCGGCTTAGGCAGGATTAACGGGAGTTTAATCTTAGATTCGATTCAAAATAAATAACTATTCATGGACATTTCACAGAACGTCCTCTGGTCCCAAGCTAAGGTTATCATACTTGTGTTATGGGTACCAGAATACGGATATACTTCATAAACAACTTTTCTTTTGTAAATACATACTTATAATACATAGTAAATATCCAGACGCAGTACAAACGGAGTTTTCATTCTCGTTTATTTATTACTAGCTGTTGCATGCGACGTTCGTACGCATGAACTTTAGAAATTAAACCTTAACAAACAGAAGTTTACCATATCACTCGATAGATGGCGTTGTACAGTTCTTTTAAATCGCACTATAGTTTGGTTACACATATTAACACTTAAGCTCGTCAAGATTTTTAGTTTCTAATTCCGATATTCGCATTTATAAATTAGTAAGGAATATGTATGCATATCAGTAACACAGTTTATGTATATCTGTCTGTTGATACTATAACAACAAACATTCATCGTCATCCTCCTGCCCTTATTCCGTTACTAGCTGGCGCGCTCGCAACTTGATAAAAAATTTAGAATCTAAACAATATATACAAATAAGCCATTCTCTTGAACCACTCTATCTAATAATAAAAAAGCCGCATCAAAATCCATTGCGTAGTTTTGAAGATTTAAGCTCACATAGGCACATACATTCAAAAGTAATCAGTTTGTTTTATCTATAGCTACATATACAAATATTATAAAGCTGAAGAGTTTGTTTGAACGCGCTAATCTCAAAAACTACTGGTTCGAATTGAAAAATTCTATTTGTATTGGATAGTGCATTTCTCGAGGAAGGCTTTTCTATAGGCTATATAACATCACGCTGCGACCAATAGGAGCGAAGCAGTAGTAAAGAATGTTGCAAAAAGACAAAAGATTACAAGTTAATGGTGTAATTAATATTTTTCCCCAGTGGAAGCTGAACACATAATGACACACGAGGCAGATTTACTCCAACCACCCTGTCGCCTGCCCTCTCCATCCTCCATCGATCTTGGGCGCTTAGATGAAGAAGAGAAGAATAAAATCCACCCACCAATGTTGTAAAACAATTATTTATTAATTTTTAATATGTGCCTTTACCGCATATAGATTTGATTAGATCGATGACGGCTGCATTTCCTTGGACGAAAACTATTTGTGTTAGTTATCAATGTTTTTTTTTAAGTTATGTTTCTTTTAAAGGCTTAGAGACAAATGTGTGAATTAAGAAAGAAAACCGATACTAAAGGTAGTTAATCGATATTTTAAGGTGTTATTCGGTTCCTCACAACCGCCATTAAAAGGATACCAAAATAGCTTCGTGCATTTTTCTACTTACGAAGTTTTCATTGTTTCTTTAATTGAATGGCTAGAGCTCTAATTTTTAAGTATATGTTTTTTCAATATATGATCTAGGATCGCATAAACTCAGAAACGCGATTGGAAAATGTTTTCTCGATAGAAAATCTTAGCGAAACAACCTCTCTAATTTTTTATTTTTTTCATTTGTCGGTCTATTATCGCGTATTAACTAATGAAATAACTTTAAAAACATAAGTAACTATTATATATAGAAACACGTAAATCAGAATTAAAATATATTTAGTAGATTTTGAGTAAATAGGAAAAGTATCTGTTATGTACCAAACGATTAACTTATCATATTTTGTCTGCGCACGGGCATCTCTAATTATTGATAACGTCACTATCGATGACGTCGAGAACTGACCGGTGCATCTGTCCTCGTGGCTCGTTTCCGCGCGCGCGACACGGTTACCGAGCGCGCGTTGTCAGTCGCAAAACACATCTTGTTTGCAAACTACGTCGCGATTTGATTGAGATTTGAAGCGTTTTTCTTGCAACTGTTTCGCGAGTTTAAAATTGTCATTAGAATTAATTGTTGATAAAACTAATTATCCTTGTTGTGTGAATCGATAATTACAATTGAAACAAAACCTTGAAATGTCACCGCGAAATGTAATGTTCGCCATTTTTGTATGACATAAATGCGTTATAAAAACTAGTGAATTTTGTGTCTCCATACTTAATACTATTTAATGTGAGTTGAACTGTTTGATAATTATAATTGTGATAGTATAATTGCATTAAGACGATTGGTGAAAGTTCACGGCTTAAGTCGCGCCAAATGTGGTCATTTTGAGGACTTAAAGAGTTCGTGTCTGCCTGCATAAAGTTAAGTATAGTTTGATTAGCATTCTGCGTTATTTTGGCCAATTTATCGTAGTTAGTTAATGAAGCTATAGCTAGGGCTTGACACAGTGAAGACATTGTTGAAGAACAAAACAGGGTAAGTTTGTACTATTGTAAATTTTGTAACGCTGTGAAACGCAGATTTTAAGTTAGTTCGTCTTGACCTGAAGAATTGTCACGCTTCCACAAAACTAATGAATTATAAATCCCAGGTTGAACGCAACATATTTTTGGTACCCAGAGCGTGGTTTAAACTCCGTTTCTCGAATGTTCCATGTTGAACAAACTATACCCTCATTATTTGTGAAAATTGATTTAATTAATTTAATTAATTTAATTTGATTAATTTAGTTGTTTGTTTGTTTAATCTAAATTGTTGGTATAGTTTTAAATAATTAATTTGAGTACTTGAATTGGCAATTAGATTTTAAAGGATTTGATAATTATTTGTGCTATTGCTAATCGTATTTGTTGTTGCTCAGGTTATTATTTAATATAAATTATTATTTAATTATTGTCTAATATTGAACAACGTTATAGTTAAATTGTGGCGTTGTGCGTTTGTGTAATACAACATTTATTTTATACGTTTGTTTGTTTGTTGGTTACCTTAAAATAAATAATTTAAGTCTTAAATTAATTGCACATTGGCAAGGAATTGTTTGTTTGTTTGATTTAAAATATTAAAGATTTGATATTTGTTTGGAGTAATAGCGGCTTGTCTCATTGAAAGATATTTTGTTTTTCGCTATTGTAATATTGTTTGTTTGTGAAAGATATTTGTTTTTTTTTTTTTTTGTTATTATAAGATTGTTTGTTTCGTGCCGTTTGTGCTTTGAAGATGTCTACCGCCGCGTATAATGTTGTCCGCGAGACATATTCCGGGATTGCGACTCATTTGAGATGGTTCACGTCAGCTGCCGCCTTGGTGAAAAGGGAGAACCGAATCGAGGCATTGTTGGACAGGCATGAGAAATGCCCTACACGACTTCAGGAGGTGGAGGCGCTTTACCGGCGCTTCATCTTGCATCTGGATGATGTGCCCCTGGAGTCATTCCCCCAGGAGCGACGGGACCAAGTCCACGAGGACTACGTCCAAATTATGGACCTTGCCGACGACATCGCCCAGAGCGCGCGGGAGATTTTAGCCTCGCGCGCCGGAGTACCGGCTCACCGGGCCCCCTTGAAGACTCCCGTGGGCCTTTTGACTAGATTACCCAATTTGGATCTTCCACGTTTTGATGGTCGATTAGACACGTGGATGGGGTTTATTGGTTTGTTTGAGAGCCTTGTGGACTCGAGGGACGATTTGGGTCCGTCTCAAAAACTGGCCTATTTACTCTCCGTGCTTGATGGAGAGGCGAGGGGCTTAGTACAGCACCTCCCAATATGTGACGGGAGCTATGGGATCGCGCGGGCGTTGCTCACCAAGCGCTATCACAACCAGCGCTGTCTGGCAGATACCCACGTCGACCAGATTTTGAACCTTCCCGTCGTGAGCAATGCTGCCCAGTTGAGGACCGAGCTGCTGAACCCCCTCCTAATAGCCACCAATTCGCTCAACCGCTTAGGACTGCCGGTTGCCAAGTGGTCTTACCTACTGGTGCGTATTGTGCTCAAGCGATTGCCGGTGTCTTTGAGGGCACGTTTTGAACAGGGGCACACTAGGGATGAGGCATCTGCTCTCCCTACCTTTGACCAGCTCCTGACGTTCCTGGAGGACGAGTGTCGCATGGGTGACGTCATGGTCGCCGACACGCCGGTGGAAGCATCACGTCCCAGACCCACCAACCAACGGCGCAATGCCCAACCTGCACCAAGAGGAGGTACGGCCGCCCGCTTCGCTGTCGCTCAAGCTGCGCCACCGGACTGCCGGTTTTGCAAGTCGCAGGGACACCAAACGGTGCGGTGCCCAGACTTCGCGGTCCTGCACGTGGCCGCTCGTAGGCGGATTGCCCAGGCCCGCGGCTGGTGCTTCTCTTGCCTAGGGGACCATTACCAGCGCGCCTGCCCCGACACTCACCCGTGTCCTATTTGCGGAGGGCACCATTTGAAAATCCTGTGCGCCAACGCGAATGGCCGTCGCGACCACGCGGGGTCGCCTTCGGGCGGGTATGCCAGTGGACACCGGGACCAGTCCCGCAACTTGGAGTCCGGCTCATCACCCCCACGCCGCGCAAACTGCGCTGCCGTTGATCGCCGAGTTGGTTCGGCGCGCAGCCCCACGGGCGGGTATGAAAGCGGGCCCCGGGTTCAATCCCGCACCTTTGTGTCCCGCTCGCCCTCCCCGCTTCCACGTGATCAAGCGAGATCACCTCCGGTAGTGTACCACGATTACCGTGACGCGCGTCCGGTACCACTACCGTCCCCCCCTCTGGCGGAACGTCCCCGTTTGGAGACGCGCAACCCTCGGTACGGACGCTCCAGGCGCTACGAACCGCCGTCTATGGCTCGTGGCAGTCGTCACCGAGAGGAGGCCGAGTTTAGGCACTACCCGCACTTTGATTTGCCGTCTCGGGACAACGGCGCTCAGACGCCGCCACGCCAGCATTAGGATGTTGGCGTCTGCCCCCGCTATGCACCGCCCCCCTTTGAGACCGTCCTCTTGCCCACGGCCCATGTCAGGGTCTGGGGACGGACGGGCGCCTCAGTTGTAGTCCGAGCGATATTGGACACAGGCTCACAGGGGTGCATAGCCTCGTCTTGGTTGGTAGGGCAGACTGGCCAGACTATTGAAAAATATTCAGATGTAATAAGGGGTGTCGGGAACGCCCCCGTGGCCACGGTAGAGGGCCGCGTTTGGTTTGAGTTCTCCCCCTCAAATTCTCCACGTCCGACGTTGGAATCGTCGGCCATTGTGATGGAGAATATCTTGGGCAATCACCCGCAAGTTCGTTTGTCTGCGGATGCGGTAAAATTGACCGCGGATTTGAATTTGGCTGACCCTAAATTTGACCTGCCTGGCACGGTCGATTTGTTGCTTGGTGCCGATGTTTTGGGTAAAATATTACTCGGCAAGGATCGTGTTTTGCAGCCAGGTGGCTTGGTAGCCCTCCGGACCATATTTGGGTTCGCACTGATGGGGCCTGTATTGAGGACTCCCCCCCCTGCCGAACTTGGAACGGCCTTGATGGTGGGGTCCGCCCTTTCTGACGCCGTGCAGAGATTCTGGGAAGTGGAGGAGCCACCACAAGCTCCCCGCTCTGATCCGGAGCATGAAGAGTGTGAGCAGTTCTACAAGACCAACACCAGTTATCTCCGTTCTGGCCGGATCATGACAAGATTGCCATTTCTCGCCGTACGGCCGCCACTTGGCGTCTCGCGGCCTATTGCAGAGAAGCGTTTGTTGGCGATGGAGCGCCGTATGAGCAGGGACCCACTACTCAAGGAGAAGTATATTGACTTCATGCGGGAGTATGAGGATTTGGGACACATGTCTGTGTCAAAATTGGATTGGCGTTCGACGGAGCACTTCTTTCTTCCGCATCATGCTGTAATAAAACCATCCAGTGGTAAGTTACGCACAGTATTTGATGGTTCTGCGCAGACTACTTCAGGAGTGTCATTGAACCAGTGTCTGCATCCTGGTCCCAAATTGCTGAAGGACCTTTGTGACGTCATCACGCGGTTTCGACGTCATCAATTTGTTTTTGTGGCTGACATCAAGATGATGTTCAGGCAAACGGTAATTCACCCGGATGATCGCCGATACCAGCTGATATTGTGGCGAGAAAACCAGCAAGATCCCATGCTTGTCTACGAGCTCAACACGAACACATACGGGCTGAGGTCTAGCCCCTTTTTGGCTATACGTTCGCTTTGGGAGCTCGCGGATCGAGAGCGTATGTCGTTTCCTCGCGCAGCCGCCATTTTGAAGGAGGACCTATATGTTGACGATGTGTGCACTGGCGCGGCCACGGAGAGAGAGGCCCTGCTCTTGCGTGACGAGTTGATTGGCATTCTAGCCTCCGCAGGATATGAGTTGCGTAAATGGATCTCCAACTTACCTGCGCTCTTGGAAGGGCTACCGGACGACCACCAGCAGGATCCTCACCTATTTGAAAACCGTGACAACCCTACCATGATGTCAGTGCTTGGAATCCAGTACAGACCAGTCCAGGACATCTTTACATTTAATGTCAATTTGGATTCGCATCACACTTGGACGAAACGACTGGTTCTGTCGACTGTCGCGAGAACCTTTGATCCCAATGGCTGGATATGCCCGGTCATATTCTGGGCCAAATGCTTCCTGCAGAGACTTTGGACTGCAGGTCTTGGATGGGACGAGCCACTTCGCGAAGCTGTTTTGAAGGACTGGCTCCTATTTGCTTCCTCATTGCCTGCCATCAATAGGATATCGTTACCCCGTGCTCTGCTTCCGCCAGGGAAGCACACCGCGTCCCTTCATGGTTTCTCGGACGCTTCGGAACGTGGGTACGCAGCAGCTGTATACTTGCGCACCGTGACCACAGATGGTCAGGTGAAAGTGTTGTTGGTCATGGCGAAGAGCAAGGTCGCGCCTCTTCGAACTGCCTTGACAATCCCTAAGTTAGAGTTGTCAGGGGCGGCCCTTCTTGTTCGCCTTTTGAATCACGTCATGTCCACCTTGTGCACGTCAATTGACATTTCCACGATATATGCATGGACTGACAGTCAAATTGTGCTATGTTGGCTGAAGACGTCAGTTCACACCTTAGAGGTGTTTGTAGCAAATCGTGTCTCTCAGATACAGAAATCGGAGACCCCGTTGGTTTGGAGGCATGTGCCTGGCGAGGTCAACCCTGCTGATTGTGCGTCACGGGGATGTATGGCCCCCCTTTTAGTTGAGCACTCTCTGTGGTGGGGACCTGAGTGGTTGACCAGATCAGAATCTAATTGGCCGCGAACTCCGGCCTTAGACATTGTCGCACTGCCTGGGTTGCGAATGCTTGCGCTCGAACGGCAGGACCGTCCGTTCGACCCCGATTTCTTACTTAATCGTTACAGTTCATTGGACAAATTGTTGAGTGTCACCGCTTGGATCAAGCGCTTCATGAGAAATTGTAGACATCCACAGAACAAATGTTTGGAGGCCTTCTTATCGCCACAAGAGCTCCAAGATGCTCTTCTTCACTGGGTTCGTTCTGTGCAAGAGGCACATTTTGAAGACGAGATTGACATCTTGAGGAAAGGCAAATCCAAGCTGTCTGGAGCCATTTGTAAGCTGAACCCTTTTTTGGATAGTGAGGGTCTTTTGCGTGTCGGAGGGCGTCTTAGGAACGCAAACCTCCCTTATGGATCTCGTCACCCCCTCTTATTGCCAAAGAGTGGCCACTTGGTGAACATGTTGGTGACTGATCGTCACATCAAGAACTCCCACGCCGGCTGTAATGCCTTATTGGCCATTTTGCAACGGGAATTTTGGATTTTATCGGCCCGTCGGACGATCCGTAGTGTGGTCTTTCGTTGTATGCCTTGCTATAGGCTCAAGGCCCCTACCATGCAGCCTATCATGGGTGACCTACCTTCGGATCGGGTCACTGAGATAAGGCCCTTTGCTGGAGTTGGTACGGACTTTGCAGGCCCTTTTTTTGTTAAAACCTCGACCCTCAGGAACAGTAAAACTGTCAAGGCTTATTTGTGCGTCTTTGTCTGTCTGTCCACCAAGGCGGTACATTTGGAACTCGTCTCAGCCCTCTCGACAGAGGCATTTGTTGCGACGTTAGATAGATTCGTGTCACGACGAGGACTACCGTCCTTGATTCGGTCGGATTGCGGTACCAACTTCAAAGGCACAAACAACTATTTAAAAGCGATGTATGATTTTTTGTCGGCTAACGAGACTGAAATTGCGTCTAGACTAGCTACACGTAGAATAACTTGGAGGTTCAGTCCCGTGTCATGTCCCCACTGGGGAGGAATATTTGAAAGCGTAGTAAAGGTTGCTAAGACACATTTGCGACGGGTAATTGGCGAGTCTGTATTGACCTTTGAAGAGCTCGCAACTGTGTTTTGCAAAATCGAGGCCGTTTTGAATTCACGCCCGTTGTGCCCGATCTCTTCAGATCCTAACGACTTGGAAGCCCTCACGCCGGGCCATTTTTTGATTGGGCAGCCACTGAACGCCCTGCCGGAATATCCCCTTGTTGATGTGAGACCTAATCGTCTCTCGCGGTTTGAATTGGTCCAACAACTCACTCAGAGCTTTTGGAAACGTTGGAATTTAGAATATTTGCACATTCTCCAGCAGCGCGTTAAGTGGACTGACAAGACTGATCCACCTCATGTTGGTGACCTCGTTTTGGTTAAGGACGCTAACTCACCGCCACTGTGTTGGCGCAGGGGGCGCATTCTCAACCTCGTCTTTGGAGCAGATGGAGTGCCCCGTTTTGCTGAGGTCCGGGTGGACGGTTCAATTTTGAAGAGAGCTGTATCAACCTTGTCGCGACTGCCAGTGAATTAGCGGCCAGGTAGTCCTGGCCGAGGCGGGTAGATGTTATGTACCAAACGATTAACTTATCATATTTTGTCTGCGCACGGGCATCTCTAATTATTGATAACGTCACTATCGATGACGTCGAGAACTGACCGGTGCATCTGTCCTCGTGGCTCGTTTCCGCGCGCGCGACACGGTTACCGAGCGCGCGTTGTCAGTCGCAAAACACATCTTGTTTGCAAACTACGTCGCGATTTGATTGAGATTTGAAGCGTTTTTCTTGCAACTGTTTCGCGAGTTTAAAATTGTCATTAGAATTAATTGTTGATAAAACTAATTATCCTTGTTGTGTGAATCGATAATTACAATTGAAACAAAACCTTGAAATGTCACCGCGAAATGTAATGTTCGCCATTTTTGTATGACATAAATGCGTTATAAAAACTAGTGAATTTTGTGTCTCCATACTTAATACTATTTAATGTGAGTTGAACTGTTTGATAATTATAATTGTGATAGTATAATTGCATTAAGACGATTGGTGAAAGTTCACGGCTTAAGTCGCGCCAAATGTGGTCATTTTGAGGACTTAAAGAGTTCGTGTCTGCCTGCATAAAGTTAAGTATAGTTTGATTAGCATTCTGCGTTATTTTGGCCAATTTATCGTAGTTAGTTAATGAAGCTATAGCTAGGGCTTGACACAGTGAAGACATTGTTGAAGAACAAAACAGGGTAAGTTTGTACTATTGTAAATTTTGTAACGCTGTGAAACGCAGATTTTAAGTTAGTTCGTCTTGACCTGAAGAATTGTCACGCTTCCACAAAACTAATGAATTATAAATCCCAGGTTGAACGCAACAGTATCCCTAATTCTTCATTTTCTGTGCCTACTGGCTGTGTTAATATGTACGTGTCGGCGATGATATACGATAATATTGATGTAGGCCCTTAAAAGTCAACTTTTACGTTTAAACCCAAAGAAAAGACAAGTATGTATTTATGTCCCACTGCTCTCGTAATATAATAAAGCCGATCCGGATGTTATTTTCAATACACAGTCAACTTGGGTTACGTGACGCAAGTTTCTAAAAACCGAATGACACCTTAAAAGAGAAGAGAAATAATTAATGCATTATGCTTCAAAATGAGAAATTCTTAATTAGCTAGTTCCTTTTTAGGGTTTCGTACAAACCCTTATAGGATCACTCCGGTGTCTGTCTGTCCGTCTGTCAAACTTTTTTTACTCAGCAACGGCTGAAGGTATCAACTTGAAACTCATATGATATGTAGATCTATGCAGTTCCTTGCTGCAAAAAATACAGTCAACCTTTCACCTCTACGCATTTAAAAGATATAACGGAATTTCGACCATTTTTAGGAATTTTTCGAGTTATGCTAGGGTATCAAAATTCACAGGTTACTTCCCGTTGCCCTAGAGCCTTGAAATTTGGCATGAATCAAGTCTATGTAGTGCTGATATAGGGAAAAATATAAAAACTTATAATTTGTTATCACATCACAAGTAAAAAAGTGTTTATATATTAGTATGGTTATTATATTCTCATTCATATCTTATACATTGGTATTAACCAACTTATGAAGTAGCTGAAATGTAGGCGATTCCCTTTATTTCAACTACAAAATTAAGTTGGTGAGTTGTTTTGAGTTTAATTAAATGATTATTTGAATGCAGTTACTTATGTTTATATGTCTAGTAGGTACGAAACCCTAAGTGTGCGAGTTTACCTTGCTCTTGACAGGTTTTTTAAATGGGGAACGCATTTAGGCACTTTGGGTGTCTGGTTGCGAGAGCAACTTTCGGGTTTCGTGTGGGACCCCGGCATATTGATAGAGCCCACTAAATCGCATGATGTTTCTCTTCAGCCTAATCCGGGCCATGGTAAGGTGCCTTGAGTTTTACCATGTCCCGGTAAGTTAACTAGTTAAGATATTCAATTTTGCTATTGATACGCCAAAGAAGTATAGCTACTTACGTGCTACCCATGGCATTTGGCAAACCGGAGCTGTCACCGAGAAAATAAAGAAATAGAAATATTAAAGTAAGGTTTTTTTTTTGTAAAATAAGTACTTACTTCATACGTTACGCAAATCACAAATTAATTTTACATTTAGTAATACAATTTACAAAATATATTTTTTTAATTTTTTAAAATACGTTTTAACAATTGTTTTTTTTTTGTATTTTTAAAATACATTTAAACATTGTTTTTTTTTGTATTTTCAAAATACATTTGTCATTTTTTTTTGTATTTTTAAAATACATTTTACAAATACTTTTTTGAATTTAAAAATACGTTTTACAAAAAATATATTTATGTTAAAATACTTAATTTGTTACTTAAATCATTATGATCTATTTTGATGTTTTATATATGTGTTCTTATTTCTTTTAGAAATCGATTTTATAAAAAATATTCTTTTCCTTTACGGATAAGATATACATAATACAATATATAATATCTGGAAGTTATGCAAATCGATAATTTTATAGATTTAACACAGAAAATCTACAAAATTACCGATTATTTTTCGATATTTTTTTCGCATTTATACCTACTTTATTATGTATTATTTTTTTTTTTATTTACGTTGTGTGGTTTTTGATGTATTTTTAGATACGTCACAGATCATCTACAAAAGATTCCGCAAGGCAATCAACGCACACCGAACGTATTATTTTCACTTAAATAATGTCTGGGAATTCGACGTGTGATTTTTGCAACGAAGAATTCTATTGAAGATGATCTGTCTATGAATGAATGAATATGCTTTATTGTACACCACAAGGATTTACAAACATTAAACATAAAAACTAGACATCAATCTTTGTAGGCACAATGGGCGGTCTTATCGCTAAAAGCAATGTCTTCCAGACTTACATAGACAAGTGTACATAGTTTTTTAATTATATTTGTTAAGTTTTTTCATACTTATATACGTTATATATATTATATTTTGCTATAGATATAAAAAATACATCATTGTCCTGCCCTTATCCCTTTTGGGGTCGGCGCGACATGTGTTTATTCTTCCATGCTAAAAATATATGTTTTAAGTTATTCTTGTTATGGTAAAAAAATTATTTTTGAGCCAATTTTTATTTTATTTTATGATTACACTTCAATTTTAAATGGTTTTCGTGTGAATGAAAAATAAACGATATTTTTTTGCTATTAATAGCATTGGCATAGGTTTTACCCACATAGCGTACTTAATCATCATTATAACATCACCTTTTCCCATTGGTTAGCCAGAGAATCTGCTACCAAACACTTCCTTGGTTTCGTTTACACTCATACATACACGCGGACGGTTGTAAGTGCTAGGCACTTGACCCTTTTGAAGAATATCGAAGGATACCTTTCTCGGGCGTACGGAAATAATGAAGCACTTAAATTTTTCATTATTGTTATTATCTATAGAAATAAATACGTATGATATATATAATCTGTTATCACGTAATATTAAATAACTGAAAATAGTAACTGTTATCAATTGTATTTACGTGGATATTTTGTATTTACGTTATTATTATGTATCAATGAAAACCTGTTTTTTAATCGCCAATCTAAACTAAAATTATAAAGCTGAAGAGTTCGTTTGTTTGGTACCACTAGTTTGAATAAAAAAATTTTTTCGTGTTGGTTGTCATTTATCGAGGAAGGCTTTAGGCTATATAACCAATACCGTCTTTGACGAGCCTCGTGGTTGAGTGATTCATGTAACGGACTGCCGATCAAGAGGTCGCGGGTTCGATTCCCGCTCGGGACAATCATTTGTGTGATTTTGTCTAATTGTCATACAAATGTTTGTACTGCGTCTGGGTGTTTCTATGTATTATGAGTATGTATTTACAAAAGAAAAGTAGTATGTATTCTATCTGTATTCTGGTACCCATAACACAAGCATATAAGCTTAGCTTGGGACCAGAGGACGTTGTGTGAAATGTCCATGAATATTTATTTTTTTATTATTTATTTACCATAAGGGCCAGTACACGGGGCCAGTGCCCAGGGTCTCCGTTCTTAGGGTCCCCCAATGTCCGAAATTTTTTTCTCACACCAAATATTTTTGTTTTCACAAATCAGTGATCTTATCAGAAGGTATTAGAAAGGTGAAGAGAAAAAAGTATGTATTCTTTTAATGAGACAGCAAGTTTTGGAAACCATTGTCAAAGAACGTAAATCAGAAAAGTACTATTCTATTAACACTTCTATGCCAAATCTGTCCCACGTTTTTTACTTTTTAAAAGGGCCTCAAATTCTTGTGTGCCCAAGGGCCCCAGCTTAGTTTAAGACGGCCCTGTATATAAAATTTATTTATTTATAGCCCTCCTCGATAAATGTACTATACAACACTGAAAGAATTATTCAAATCGGACTAAAGCACTAATCTCACTAATCTCAGGAACCTCTGGTTCCTGAGATTCAAACAAACAAACAAACTCGTCAGCTTTATAATATTAAGTATAGATACGCTCAGCTTGGGCCCAGAAGATGATGTGTGAAATGTTCATAAGTACTGTTATAGGTATTATTTCTTTATTTTGTTGGTTCTTCTTTGGTTCCTTTTTCCGTTCTTTTTTCGTTCTTTTTTCCGATCTTCTTTTATTTCGTTCTTCAGTCGGTTGAAAAAAAGTTAAGTATCTATCAATGTATTAATCTATGTAACGGAATCTTTTGAAAGTATCACCCACTTGCAGTAGTCGGATTGATCTGACAATACAATAATTAAAAAAAAAATCAGGATTTTCAGTTTTTGAACTAAGTATCTAGATTATTTTTGAAAGTTTTCCTCGTAAATGTAGCGCTTAGTAACAGCTAGATTGTAGAATGTTCACAACGAGGTAGAAATAATGGTTATATACTTTGATTGTTATGAAAATTGTTAGTGATACGAATAATATTCCGGCTTGAAGCGACAGATTTATCTGTGTGTGCGTGAAGTACGTATCTATGTAGCTGGGTTGAGGTTTTCAAAGTCAAAGTCAATTGTAATTAACAAAGTAATAAGGCATTGAGTATATGCGGGTGGCATTTTAAACATATAAGGAGTAGATAACGACCGAAGAGATCCGTTAAAAGTAGTTTTAAATGAGTCACGCAAGAATTAGAGAATATTTTATAATAAGACAGCTGTTTGTGTCTGACATCACATTTTATTTGTGTAAATTTGTGCGGGTATGTTATAATAAGTGGTAAGTTATATTTTGAAGGGTTATTCTTATTTTTTTATGTTTTAAGAGTTATTTCTGTTGTATATACATATATCTCTACTAATTGTATTAATCCATACTAATATTATAAAGCTGAAGAGTTTGTTTGTATGTTTGTTTGAACGACCTAATCTCAGATATTGAGAATGATATCAATCATCTTAGATATTAAGAAAAATCAAATGTGTAAGCCAAACGGCAGATTTTGGAGAACAAGTTTTTATTCTATTTATTTTTACATCTTTTGTACCCAGAGGCGTATTTTAAAATTTAGCGCCAGGCCATTTGATTTGACGCCCCAGGCCAATTTAATTAACCGCCCTATAAATTAATATAGATAGATCAAAACTTTAAACTTCAAGACATCTCCGCCCTTCTCAGGCAATTTCACACTAATAAAGATTATGATGACGATAAGGAACTAGGTACTCGCTCGAATAAAAAAAATCTTTTTGTGTTCGATAGTCCATTTAACGAGGACAGCTATAACCAAGGGCGTATTTACCCTAGGGCCAAGAGAGCCATAGCCCGGGGCGGCAGCCGGACTAATAGGGGCGGCGCAAGCCGCACTTACATCTTAAATCCCCCTTACAACTTAAAACTGCATGAAAATTCATTCAGTAGTTTTAAGTTTTGTCGCGAACAGACACACAGAGATAGACTTCTAGTGGTGTACTTTGTTCAATCTCCATTAATTTATAGGGGTGGCAAACCTTTATGGCCCGGGGCGCTAATTTTCTAAATACGCCCCTGGCTATAAAAAAATCACGCTGCGACCGATAGGAGCAAAACATTAGGGAAATATGTTGAAAAACTGAAAAACTCGTATGGAGTAGCGGGCAACAGTTATGTTTACGAGAGTTACAATGAATTTTCGACTAAATGATATAAAATCAGTCGCTTTGGAATGTTTGATAGTTTTAGCTATATTTTAAGAAAGGTTTTTAAAATAGGTCTATTAACAGTGTACCTATACACTAATGGTCTTACTCATAATGACTTATCGGAGGTTTAAAAGTTCGCTAAAATCGGTTCGCAAAAATTGTCAAAAATTGTTATTCATAATAGTCTTTTTACGCTAAAACGTTTATTATCTCTCCGATAAAGTGACATTATTTTATTGTTTAAACCTCCGATAAGTAAGTATAAATAAGACCAATTAATATATATATTTATTTATTTTCGATAAAATGTCAAAATTATCTGAAAATATTCATTACTGTTGAAATTAATAAATTTTCTTACAAAAATAATACTGTTTAAAATTTTGTATTTTACATTTAGTAATGCAGGGCTATTTTTAAATGGGTGGTCCAAAATAATTTTCGTACATTTTATTTAACACTTATCAGTATAACAATAATATCACAAAATATTTGAAAGAATTCCCTATTTCATAGTTGATACCTTAGATTTAGTTGAGAACGGATTGGTATTACGAGGTCGTGGGTTCAAGTCCCGGTCATAATAAATATATCGATTCCTGTACTGGATTATTTATAACTGTCATATAAATGTTTGTACTGCGTCTGGGTGTTTTCTATGTATCGTAAATCGTAAGTATGTATTTACAAAAGAAAAACTATACATGTAAGTAGTATATCCGTATCTGGTACCCATAACACAAGCATAGAAATATAGCTTACTTTGGGACCAGAGTACTTTGTGTGGAATGTCCTTAATATTTATTTATTATAAAGTTATCTATTGTTTTTATATATTTTGTAAATCTATTAATACCAGATCGTTCTGCGATACTTAGGGTAGGTACCTACTTATTTGAAAATATTCCTGTATAAGAAAAATATATAGATTTAGGTACCAATTCAACGTGCACAACTAATCTTTACTAAAAATATGAAAGCAACTATTGGTGTATTTAGATTATTTGGCTATTTTGCTGTGCATATTTATAATAATTAAAATGTTTAGTCTAATAAACAGTATTTTTATCAAGAAATATAATGAAACAACTTTGTCCTTTTAACATTAACTTTTATTCGAACTTAATATGTACTTGCAACAATTACTTTATACATAAAAGAAACGTTACTACTACTTATTTGCTAAAAAGCTCTTCACTTGGTAGCTCACTAAGAACTGCCGTTTGTACTACCACCCCCTTCCTTGTTGATTGTCGACCGACATTGCAATCGTAGAGCCAACAAAGTGGGGAATCGAATACAACACGAAGTTAACACAGATAGTCAATTGAAGTACTCTTATAGCTATTTACATTTTTATTAGAACTAAAGCTAAAATTATGGTATCATTAAATCATTAAAAATAATAATAAAATAGGAATCATGACAGAAAGTTCAGTTAACATTGCCGAATTGTGTTATCGACACTATCGAAATTCATTATTTAGTTTAGTTTAGTTGTACGCGTAGAATTGGTACTTTAGATTCTTAAAATTGCTCATAAATAACGTGTTTCCTGTACTAGTATTATTTATATCTAATATCTATTAATAAATCTGTTATTAAAAATAAAAGTTCCAATTAAATTATTGTTTTAATTGTCCCGTATGGTGGTCTCTAATCTTAGAACATTAATATGAGTTACAAACATTTGTGTATCTCTCTCCAGCCGTTTAACGTAACTATCTGCCCTTAGAATATTTTGTAAAACTACAGAAATTAACTGAATAGATCTGCAGTGCCGGATTATGCCAGTGCAGGGCCTGTGCCAAACTATGAAAGGGCCCCTTGATAACCTTGATTGTTTTATTACCTTCAGCCTTGCCCTTGTATTTGTGTAAGCAGTACCTAATGGATTATGGTTTGCCGCGCTGACCAGGCGTGTTGACACAGGGTTTATTTTCGAGTTTTCCGTCTCACACAGTGGATTTTGTCTGTGTAGAATATCCCTTAACTGGCTTTTATAGCACTGGCAAAGAAAAGGGGTGGTGACACTTGTTTTCTTAAACCGTCACCACACGGACAACTACTACTAATAACTAGTTTTAGAGTACTTAATCAAAGAAAGGCGCAAATAAGTTATCAACAAACTATCTCTTGTTACGATATTAAACATCTAACATTGTTGTTACAATTTTTTATCCATGTAATTAGCGTTACACTAAATTTGCTCCTAGAGGGCGTTGTTATAAATATCTAAACATGTAAAGTTTGGGTTCAATAACATCTTAACATTACGGAATTACAGAACGATAATAAATAACTATCGATTACACATGGTAACCTCCTTACTAAAGTTGTCAGCAACGGTTTCCATGGCAACGGACGGCATGTTTGGCTCGTAAACAAATGAATGTCGAATGTCACATTCAAATGGTCGCTCGCTGTCTAAATATCTGATGAAAACAAACTTTAATACAAAAATTACCAAATGGATAATAGTTTTGTGATGATAGTATTATAATTTTGTATGTAAGTATATATTTGTTTATTAATATTTAATGTACATAGGTTTGCTAATCACTTTTTAATTATTTTTTAAGTTTATAACAGCAGTTGAGAACATCATTAGTATTTCAATCCCTTTCAATTCTCTGCTAATATATTTTTTATGAGGATTGAACCATAAATATAATCTTTAGGCATTGAGATAAGTGTTTTAATAAATCATTGTCTTTAGGTAGGTACCTATTATTTTAAGATATTGGAAAGTTCACAATTCTTTACACAACCATGAAGAAATGTTTTTTTATTATTATTTCGTGGTTGCTTGTATGTGTTAGTCAGTATTTTACCATGTAATAAATTAAACAAATAGGTACCCAAATAGATTGTTCGAAAACAGACAACTACATCTATCATCTCCATCTAGTCCTAAATTAAGCAAGCAATTTTGTCCTATTACGCGTTAGTAAGAAAATGAATTCTGTTTTATGGCTATCCTATTTTAAAAATTATTTGTTATTCCTAAAAAACGAAATCAAATATTATTTTTATTGCCAATTAATAATTTATCGATAAATTTTTCGTTGCTTAGTTTTCATGATCAATAGGTACGATAGAGTCACGCTTCTCTGTTATTCAAATCAGTTCACAATATCCTTCAAATTAACATATATTGCTGATAGTAAACTTGATAGTAAACTTGATTGTAACCTTATGAATTTAAATTCTGATTATTGCAGTTTCGTTTTACAAATACTGTGTTACTTCTGTCGAAAAGAGGAATGAATCAAAATCAAGTGAAAAAAGATGAAAAGAAAAAAGACGTCGTTCAAAAACAGGTGCCGAAAAAGAGTCCGGATAAAAATATGTCGGAAATTGACGAGCACATTTTAAAACGGTTTGAAATAAAAAAAAGATTGGGCAAAGGCGCCTATGGCATTGTGTGGAAAGCCGTTGATAAAAAAAGCAAAGATGTAGTAGCGATTAAAAAAATATTTGATGCATTCCGAAATCAAACTGACGCTCAAAGGACTTTTAGAGAAATAATATTTTTACAGTCGTTCAGAAATCATCCAAATATTGTCAAGTTACATAGCATACACAGGTATTTGAATTTTTAAACAGATTTTTGAATATATGGCTGCCTAATAAGTTATTTAAAGGGCTGTGTTCGAGAGAAAAAAAAATTTCTCCACATTCATCCATCAGCCCCTTTCCGTCCACTGCGGGCAATAATCCCCCATAGAATTCTTCCATGCGCGGTCCTGGGCTATTAGCATCCTGTGGCTCCCTGCACATTTGACGATGTTGTCAGTCTATCTTGGAGGCCACCCGCGCTGCGTCACGCGTTATGTGGTCGCCACTCTTCTTTCCCAATGGTCGTCAGATCGTATTGCCACTTCAGCGTGCTAATTCGTCGATGCTATGTCGTATACACTGGTCTTTTTACGGATCTCCGTATTCCGAATCCTATCACGTGGAGATACACCGAGCATAGCCCTCTCCATAGCACGCTGCGTGACTCGTGCGTGAGTTTATTTATGAGGCCATCATTCAGAGACCACGTCACAGTTCCATAAGTCATCACTGGTAACACGCATACTTATTATAATATAATAAATAATTTCCAGGGCTTTAAACAATCGTGATATTTACCTTGGCTTTGAATACATGGAGACTGATTTACACAACGTGATCAAACGTGGGAATATACTAAAAGATATACATAAGAGATATATAATGTATCAGATGTTAAAAGCTACAAAGTACATACATTCAGGGAATGTGATACATCGTGATCAGAAACCAAGTAATGTGCTTATTGATAGCGCCTGCAGGTAAGTTTGTAGTTAGAAAATACGAAATATGGTATCGTTCATCTGATGTAGGTTTATATTCTACAGACGGAACCAGGGTCGGACTGAGCCGGAATGGCCCAGGTGGCTGACCATCAGCGAGGGGCTCGAGATTTAATGATAGCGTATACCTACTCAGGGGCTCAAGGGTCCTGCGCTAGGAGGGCCCCGGCTGACAAATGCCATTATGAATGTAATGAAATAGGGAATTAATCGAAATTCAAACACCATAGTTGTTTTCATCTTAGTTAAGTTAGGTTAAGTTTTTGACGTATCAGAATTGGTCTCGTCGTCCTACTCTTGGGCGCTAGTCTCCTTTACTTTTAATAGGACTTTATTCTAGTACCAAGGAATGTCTCCATTGATTTCCGTTTATCTGTGTTAGGGTTTAATATGGTGATTTGATGTAAGCATTATTTAAATGCTGATGTTTCGTGCAGTAGCAAAATATTGACAAAAGCACTGCTCAATACATCTTTACATATTCAAGGACAATCATGCCGATGGTAGATTAATACAATGAAAAAAAAAACTTTGTTCTATAGTTCTAACCGGTACTTGATACGAGGCATGTTGATCAGCGATATACATTCATTCAAGGTTCATAAAATAATGGCATTGTTATTGAAGCGTACACAAAGTATAATAGATATCGTTTTGTTAAAACTTAAAGCTACAGTGACACGGCAGGAAAATAAATATTGATTTTTATATGTTACACGAAAAGCAAAATCTAGAGGGTTTTCTAATTACCTTCTTTTCTATATTATCTTCGTTCATGTTTATGAATCAATGGTACCAATTATATACGCGCAACTAAACTAAAATTAACTAAAAATGAATTTTGATAGTGTCGATAACACAATTCGGCAATGTTAACTGAACTTGCTTGTTATAAAAACTGTTTATTATAGAGATTTTAATTAATATTAATGTGTACAACAAAATAGCCAAATAATAAGAATACAGCAATAGTTGTTTTCATTTTTTAGTTCAGTTTAGTTGTGCACGTAGCTATCAGCACCAGTGTATCGGAATATTTAAATGCTGAACGCGTGAATTTGTTTTAAATTCTGGTCCGACGTTTCGGAGACTTTGCAGTCACCATGGTCACGGGTTTTTTTTGTCCGTGTGGTGACGGATTAGGAATACAAGTGTCACCACCCCATTTCTTCCCCAGGGTGCTGTAAAAGCCACCTAAGGGATATTGTACACAGATAACATCCTCTGTGAGAAACGGAAACCTCAAAAATAAACCCTGTGCCAACACGCCTGGTCACCGCGGCACAGTAGACCATAATCCCTCCCAAAGTGGAGGAGGCCCGTGCCCAGCAGTGGGACGGTAATGGGCTGGAGGAGGATATGTCTTTTTCTTCTATACTCTTGTGTTCCGCATACATATAGTTATTAACATTTTTATCAGAGTGAAGTTGGCAGACTTTGGCTTAGCTCGCTCCGTGTCAAGTATATATTCTGGAGGTGAGGAAGGCGCGGACCCCTGTCTAACTGATTATGTGGCTACTCGGTGGTACAGGGCTCCAGAAATACTTATTGCCAGTAAAAAGTAAGTATATAATATTTTGAAGTACCTAAAGTTTTTGCTCGTGGCAATATTACTATTTACACCCATTTTATCCGTTTTTCGCTATATGAAATAAATGTAGAACTGGAACCCCGTACTTAAACTTAGCTGAGACTTAGTTTAGAACTCCGTCCGTACAAAATTTTTTGGGTCGTCCCTACCACGAACTGATAAGCACTGGAATAATTTACAAATTACTGTGTTCGCGGAGATGTAAGTTTCGGGGAATTCATTGGATAGGGATTCCGTTGTTGCTTACCATCAGGTGGCATGGGATCAAGTGCCAACATGATTTATTAAAAAAAAAGAAACTATGTAATTTCTGTTACCACTCTTAGTGTATGTTTTTAGTTCTAAAATTAATTTCTGTTTTTCACAGTTATACCAAGGGTATAGATATGTGGTCGCTTGGTTGCATTTTGGGTGAGATGTTGACTGGGAAACCATTATTCCCTGGTACATCCACCGTCAACCAAGTGGAGAAAATCATGTCAGCGTTGCCCAGACCTTCTAGCGAAGGTAAAAACCATTTGGATTGTGTAATTTTTATTGTTTATTAGGTTAATTTATTAATTTTTGCATTTGACATGCTATGCCTTTTACTTAATAAATCAAATTATGGTGGAAAAAGTGAATGTGCCGCAAGTGGGACTTGAACCCACGACCTCGGAATACCGTTCCGAAGCTCTTCCAACTGAGCTTATTGCGGTCTACTTGCAACACCTTCAAATTAGCCACCATTTATATATTTTTACGTACACCGCCATCTATCAAGATTGGTTTACACCATCTCGACCAACACTTGAGTATTCTTCCCAGAATACGAATGGTTGAAATAATGACGCGACGTTCATTATTAATTTATTAATTTTTGCATTTGACATGCTATGCCTTTCACTTAATAAATCAAATTATGGTGGAAAAAGTGAAAGTAGACCGCAATAAGCTCAGTTGGAAGAGCTTCGGAACGGTATTCCGAGGTCGTGGGTTCAAGTCCCACTTGCGGCACATTCACTTTTTCCACCATAATTTGTTTATTAGGTGTTACAACTTCGTACCGAGTTTACTTCGTACCCTAACAAATTGAGCAAATAAGCCAATCTTGGAAACCATTTTATGTAGGTAGGTATTAAAGAACCCATCCCGTATCCGTATATCCCATCTTTTGAAGAAATAAACTCACATAGAGACATCCATACAAAAATAACAACTTTATTTTATTATAAGTACTAAAGATAAAAACTAGCTGTTGCCCGGAACACGTCATGCATTGGTCTCTTAGCTACCCTGCTAAAATTCGCTAATTTGATCTCCACACGACAATTATTTATGCAGTGTATACAAATATATTTATCGCATTCGTAAAGAATAGATAGAAAACTAATTCATCCATCTATCACCCTTTCTGCCTGTCCACTGCTGGACATGGGATGGACCTCCACTATAGAACGCCTCAATGCGCAAGATCACGCTATCAGCATACCAAAAAAAAAAATTGAAAACTCCCAGTTATCTATTTTTACACGCTTTTATATAATATAAGTTCGATATGTATCAATGTATTAATCTATGTAATGGAATCTTTGAACGTATTTTAACCCATTTGCAGTAGTCGTATTGATCTGAAATTTTGCACATATATCAAGGACCGATGACAATGCAATAATTTAAAAAAATATTCAGGATTTTCAAACGTGTTCTTTACTTTTTGATCTAAGTAGATTTTTTTTTTGAATTTTTTTTTGTATGTCTCTATGTGTGCCCTTATCTTCAAAAGTACTCAACGGTATTTGATGTGGTTTCTTTTAATAGATAGAATTGTTCAAGAGGATGGCTTTGTGTATAATTTGTTAAGGTTTGGTTTCTTAATTCCACGCTTAAGTAAGTATTATATTAATAGTATTAAGTAGCAAGCAACAGCTATGTGTATATACTTTTTAATATCTTTCAGATATTCAAATTGTATGTAGTGGCTACGGTTCGTCGTTAATACGTGAGCAAGCATCAAACAACAATGGAGGTGCCTCTCTAACCTGTCTTATGTCTTGCGCGCCACGTGATGCTGCGGACCTGGTCCAGAGACTGTTAGTCTTCAACCCGGCTAAAAGACTCAGCGCTGAGAGAGCATTGGACCATGAATATGTTAGCAAGTAAGAAAATCTTGGCTCATGAATGCCCCAATTTCTGAAGCAGGCGTCCTAAGGGTATTTGGTCTACCACATATAGGCCAGAGGAGGGTTTTCAGGATTCTACACCACCATCCATGGGCCGGATTAAGAATACTAGTCCCTACTAATATTCTAATTTTATTACCTCCCACGTAAAAGCCAGACAAGGAATATCATAACTAGATAACATCACAAATTTACCAGATGGCGACGGCGACATCGCTCAGCCGGCTTGAAGCCACTTACATATCTATGTCTACTTGAAAATGTATCTATGTGTGTCTATGATACAGGCTATAATGTCATATGAAACGTCATTATCTATGAAGTACGATTTAGCCAGGCTAAAGTCACTTGTCCTCAATTTTAAACGTCAACCCACCTTGTCGTGTATGTCTTTGCCTAAGGTTATCAATAACTATTAAATAAATAATTATGATTAAAAGTTAATAAAATGGCGTCCACCAGGTTCCATCGTGAACGTGATGAGCCAACACTGCCATCAGACGTGCTGCTACCACTGAGAGATGATAAGCAGATGTCTGTGGACGACTACAGGAACAAATTGTACAGCATCATGGCTAAGGGCTCGCAGACTACGAATGGACAATCCAGAAGATCTCATCATACTAATAGCAGGTAATATTTCTTATCTCAATCCTTACTTCCTTATCAATTAGCTGTTCCGACTTCATACGTGTGAAAATTAGAAAATTTCCCCCATTTTTGCATCATTATTTTGCATTGTTTCTTCGCTCCTATTGTGTATAACGTGATGTTAAATAGCCTTCCTCGATAAGTATAGAAATATAGCTTACGGCAAGCATAGAAATATGGCTTACGTTGGGACCATAGGGCGTTGTATGAAATGTCCAAAATTTTTAATTTATATTTTATTCCCTTATAGCAACAAAACACATCCGCTGCCTGCTTCTACAGCTAAAACAAGCAAAAGTTACCATGATTCTGATATTACCAAGACTTACAATAAGACCAAAAATTTATCCGCTGATCAGAAACCTAGACCCAAATTAACGAGACCGATAGACAGACCAGTGAAAGAATATAGGTCTGAACAAAGCGTCTCCAACAAACCCTTGAGAGCTACCAAGGTTTTTGAAAGGCATGACTGGGTTGAAGCGAATTGCCATGGAGATTATTTCCAACCGGTCACAAGGCAAAGCCCTTCGGAGTTAGGTTTTATGAGTGGTAAAAAAACATCCTTCCAGCAACGGAGGAATTCCACATCCTTTTCGACTGTAACTATTGGCGGGGATGCGGATTATGGTGCTTGTGTTGGGAAACAAAGACATGGGGTTATAACTGCGAGTGCGTTAATGGATTTAAGAACTAGCATACGATGAGGTCTTAGGTAAGTTGGTCGAATCTCTTTTGGTACCGATTCTATTGTCACCACTAAACTTAACTAAAATATAAATCTTTATAACGCCATTAACAAACTTTTTATAAAAACTATGTAATATGTACCTATCATTATATAGGTTAAAGATTTTATTTAATACAAATGTGCACAATGAAATAGCCCTTTCTAAAATTATGCACTTTCATAAATATAGTTTGCTTAAAAGGAATAGAAGATTTTTATAGGGCTTTTTCGACGGCAATAAGTGTTTGCCACGTTAGGGGTCCGTGCCACTGCAGCACTTAAATCAAAATACTCTCTCTCCAGCCCATTTACGTGCCACTGTTGGGCACGGGCCTCCTACACTTTGGAAGGGATTATGGTCTGCTGTGCCGCGCTGACCAAGCGTTTTGCCTGTATCATAGACATAGATAGATACATATTTCACGCACACCTACATATTATGTAAGTGGCTTCAAGCCGGCTGAGTGATTAAGCCATAGTCTAAAGAAACATTTGGTATAATTATATTTGTATTTGCAAAGTAACTGACTAAATTTTACGAGTAATAATCTCATAATCAAATTGTGTAAGTATTGTATGTTTTCTTTTGTGTCTAGTCATAAAATATGTTTCAAATATAGCTATTGTATTAAATTTGAATGCTTAATTAATTATTTTATTGTATTTTATTCTTTTTCAAATATTATAAAGCTGAAGAGTTTGTTTGTTTGAACGCGCTAATCTCAGCAACTACTGGTCTGAATTGAAAAATTCTTTCAGTGTTAGATAGTACAGTTATCGAGGAAGGCTATAGGCTATATAACATCACGCTGCGACTAATAGGAGGGAAGTGTCAGTGAAGAATATTGCAAAAACGGGGAAAATTTTCTAAATTCCATGCGTACGAAGTCGCGGGCGACGGCTAGTAATAAATAATTATCTGTACAAGATCTTAAAGGTTAAATAAAGTATGAAGTAAAACTGTAAAAAGTGTTCTTAATATCCTAATTATTGTTATTGATAAACTTTTGTAATTTTCAAGCTATCAGATTTTTATGAAAAGCTAGCTGATGCCCGCTATTCCGTTCGCGTGGAATTTTAGATCTCCATATATTTTGTCTTCGATTAAACCTTCCCTGGCCTTTCACAAATACTTCAAGACCAAAATCACCAAAATCGGCCCAGCCTTTCTCGAGTTTTAGCGAAACTAACGAATAGCAATTGATTTTTATATGTAAGATAATTGTAGACTGGATATTATAATATAGATAATTAAAATTGTAATTAGTACCACTTTACTGTCAAATTGTAAATTAAATATCTTAAGGGCCAGCACAGATTATAACAAAACAATTATTATAACAAAAATTGGATTTGGTAAACATATGCGGGAACCATGATAGCTCAGATGGGAGAGCATCGGAACGGTATTCCGAGGTCGTGGGTTCAAGTCCCGTTCATGGTTATCATTTTTTCCACTATAATTTAGTTTATTTAGTAAAAGCATAGCAAGTCAATTGCAAAAATTAAATTAATTAATGTAAAACAATTTTTTTTTTATTTAATACACACAATAATTAATGTACAACATTACAGCTTAAAAACCAATGCGTTATACATATCTATACTAATACTAAGTAGCTGTTGCCCGCGACTTCGTATGAGTGAAATTTAGAAATCAATCCATAACAAACAGAAGTTTACTCATCTGCTCAATAGATGGCGTTGTGCGTTTTTTAAATCGCGCTATCGTTTCGTTCCACACATTAACACTTAAACTCGTCAAAATTATTATTGCGTCATCATCCGGATTTCGCACTTATAAATAAAATTAGTAAGGAGTAAGGATTATATAGCTGAAGAGTTTGTTTGTTTGAACGCGCTAATCTCAGGAACCACTGCGCAGTGGTCAGATTTGGAAAATTCTTTCAGTGTTGGATAGTATAGTACATTTATCGAGGAATATTTATCTTATAAACGAGGATTATAATCTTTCCATAATCGTGGGTTGATTATTGAAAATGGACGTAAATCTTTCTCATGAAGCATTCTATTTAATACTATTTATTGGTACAAGCCACATACAAATCAATTCAGTAGTTTTTTAATTAGGTACATTGCGAACATGACACAAGGAACTTATTTTTAATAGTCTAAGATCCCGTTATAAAAGGACCTTCACCGAGATGCTTATTTAATGAAACGTATTTTATATTTTATTTAATATGCCAATAAATATATTGCATATGGGTTACCTAACAAATTTTAGTCCAGAGTGTTTTTAATTAATAATTAAAAATTTTTTTTTTAACATTTCATCCGTTTGATTATTAAATAAATTCTATACCAATCGAAAGTATGAAAGCCCATAGAATATGCAAACGTTAGGTTGCCTATTCTTTTCCAATCACAACTATCGGGTTGCCAGGTAGGTGTAAACAGGTAAATCTTAATAAATCAAATTCTCAGGTAAATCTTCCCAAAAATTTTTTTAAATTTATTAATTAAAAATACTCTGGACTAAAATTTGTTAGGTAACCCATATGCAATATATTTATTGGCATATTAAATAAAATATAAAATACGTTTCATTAAATAAGCATCTCGGTGAAGGTCGTGTGTTATATCGGGATCCTTTACTTTGATTTGCGCTGGCTCTTTGATGCTAAAATATTATCTGTATACATATAAACATATAGAATAAAGATCTATATCTAGTTACACTAAGTAGATAGGTATATAGTATTGTATTTTGGACACTGCCATAGATTGTAACATCTTATAATGAAATACGCACAACTTTGCGGAAAACTGATTACAATAAAATAACTTTTACACCTATAAATGTGGTTTTTATTTCATTATCTAATGCCTGCGGATAACAGCGTTTTCAGTTTCTGCCTCGCTCCTTTGGCTGTTAGCATGATGTTATATAGCCTATATGTTATTCTGGTCTATAAGCTATAAAACCGGAAAGTTTCATTAAAATTCGTTAAGTAGTTTTTGCGTAAAAAACTCATCAGAGCAAGAAACATCCTTATATCTACAATTTTGCCAAGTATTGCGTGTATATCTTTTTAATACATATACCCTTTGCATATACCTATATAAATGGTCGTCTAACTCATCAAATGAAGCAGAAAATATGATTACCACCAATGGGATTTGAACATGATTTGAACCCACGACCTTGGAATACAATATAGAGACCGATTCGATGTTTTAGTCTCCACTTTTTATTTAGCAGCTCTTCCTTAATAATTCTGGTCATAAAATTCTTCTTTTGACGTATAATCTATCAAAGAAAAATTCAACCTGTCAAAAGAAAGTCAAAATACCATCAAAATACTCAAAAAAATATCAAAACATTTATAATTTAGAAAAACAAAGTCGTAAAATATAATAATGAATAGAGCTTTGCCAATATTTTATATTATATTTGGTTGTTATTTATACAATGTGGCTTCTACGAACTTGGTGCCAGTTATTAGTCTGGACTCACAAATTAATAATATGGAGATGAATAATAAAACTAGTGAAAATTTAAAGGTTAATAGTAACATATTATTCTTCTTAATAACTTATTAATAAATATAACAACGTTGGGCACTCGGCCTTCTCCAAATCGTGAGGGTTTTTTTTTACCTACTACGCTGAGTTGACAAAACGTGTTGGCATTAAGTTTCGTTTGAAGTTTTCTTTCTCCTTTAAAAGATGTGATTTGATTATAATCTCACTTAGTTGGGTATTACAGCATTCCTGGCTATGAAATCGGGTGGTGAAACTAGATAAGATTAT
The DNA here is from genome assembly GCA_916999025.1 of Orgyia antiqua. NCBI lineage: Eukaryota > Metazoa > Arthropoda > Insecta > Lepidoptera > Erebidae > Orgyia > Orgyia antiqua. Next base: position 22,833,992 of record OU779871.1, read on the forward strand.
CATATTAGCGGAAACGACAGTTTCTGAATGTCTGAATAGGCTCCAACGGCTGCTATGAAAGGTGTATTAAAATGTGTTGAGAGGCCTAAAGGAAAGAGATATTTTTTATAGGAAATCTCTCTTAGATACTTCTGGGGTTTATCCACTTCCATCCATATCACGGATCCATATCACGGATACAGTTAATAACCGCCATATTAGCTGTGCCATTGTTAGTAAGCCTGCAAAAGGAATTTGGAGCGATAAATACAATTTAAAGTAGTGATTAACCAATCTACCAAACTTTTCACTTCTCTGTCTAGTAACGAGCTTCTATAAAAATGTTTCAATTAGCTAACTTTTACACTATTTATGGGTAAGGTTCAATATCGGAAATTAAGTAAACGCGTTGCTTGCTTTAGTCGGGCATGTCAAATTGTGTTGAGATGTCTAAGAGATTTTCAACTTATTTATACTTCTAAGTAATAATGTTCCAGTTTCTACCATTTATAATGCTGATAGACACAAATTTGGATACAAGCGAGTATTGGCGGGAGACTGAGATACTGTCCTTAGTGCGTAACAATGAGATGGATATTGACTACGAGGTGTGTGAACGAACTGCTCCGGAAGATGGTGCTGTACGACTTGCTTCTATGAAGGTCGTCAGACCCATCTGTAGGAACCGAATAGGTGAAAATGCTTATGTATTGTTTTCGCATTTAAAAACTATTAGTAAAACCTTTTTAAGCAAGCTTTTATATCATTTCACTAAAAGTAGAAAAAATACAGACCAAACCACATTAAATTAGATATTGCGATGTTTTTCACAGGAATATCCATGTTAGAAAGTGTTTTTCAGCCTTACAACGCAAAAGTTCAGTTCAAATGATGTACGTCCATAATCCAGGCTGGTAGGCTCAATTATAGACTACATCGCCACAGGGGAATATGAAACCTTTGTTGGATCTGAAATCATGCAACTAATGTTAGAGGTTTTATTTCTATTTTTAGACTATCAGCTTTGTCCACAATGCCCACATTTCAATAACCACACAGAATGCGAGCTGTTTAAAGATTCCTGCAGGTACATTTATTTTAATAAATAATATTTGTACGTTCACAAACAAATGAAATAGACAGACCTTTGCTTTATAGTACCTCACGAAGAGATATAAATTTTATATCCCCCTCCGAGCCCCCCGTTAGACCTTTAGCCCAGTTATTCATAAGGTCTCCTGAGCAAATAAAATCTAATATAAGACTACATTTTGGTGTACATTAGGTTTATGTGCGTATCACAATGTACTGGCACATGGGCCAATAATATATTTTGGATGCACCGTGCTTTTATGTAATTGGCATCTTTTTGGCTCTGACAGGAATGTTCATGGAATGTTCTCTACCGAGAAAGTGAGAAAACATTAAAGAGAAACAGCTACCTAAAATTCGGCTGTTCATTCTTCTCTTTAAAGTTGTCTTAGGTCTTTTATGTTTCGGAATTCATAGCTTTAAGGGCCTACATCAATATTATCGTATATCATCGCCGACACGTACATATTAAACAAAGCCAGTAGGCACAGAAAATGAAGAATTAGGGATATTTTTCCTATTTACTCAAAATCTACTAAATATATTTTAATTCTGATCCACGTGTTTCTATACATAATAGTTACGTATGTTTTTAAAGTTATTTAATTAGTTAATACGCGATAATAGACCGACAAATGAAAAAAATAAAAAATTTGAGAGGTTGTTCCGCCAAGATTTTCTATCGAGAAAACTTTTTTCAATCGCGTTTCTGAGTTCATGCGATCCTAGATCATATATTGAAAAAACATATACTTAAAAATTAGAGCTCTAGCCATTCAATCTAAAGAAACAATGAAAACTTCGTACATAGAAAAATGCACGAAGCTATTTTGGTATCCTCTTAACTTGATTGATTATAGGGAAAGAAAAGTCCATTCATCCGAATACCGTACTTACTGTGACCGAAAGTACGGTAAATGGCGTACTATGTTTGTGCCTGCTGACTACTCGCAATGTCGCTGTTGTGACGAATGTATTTTCTATAGAGGTAAGTGTAAAACTGTTCCGGAAAATTACGGCTTAACTAAACTTACGGTAGTAATACAACTATAATTCAGACTTTGAATTTCAGAACTTGATCAATCCTGCGTTGAAGATGAATTTAGTTTTGATGCGGAAGAGTTCTTGCCTGTCACTACTATAGGTAAATAGATAAAAATTTTATTGTATACTTCTATACTAATATTATAAAACTGAAGAGTTTGTTTGTTTGAACACGCCAATCTCAGGAACCGCTGCTGGTCCGATAAAAAAATTTCTTTCAATATTGTATAGTACATTTGTCAAGGAAGGCTATCTAATATATAAAATTCTCGTGTCACAGTGTTAGTTACCATACTCCTCCGAAACGGCTTAACCGATTTTTATGAAATTTTATATGCATATTCAGTAAGTCTGAGAATCGGCTACAATCTATTTTTCATACCCCTAAGTGATAAGGGTTGTCCACCCCTAACATTTGTATGGGAAAACAACGTTTGCCGGGTCAGCTAGTAGGCTAAAATATCACGTTGCACGTTCGAAGTCACGGCTTACAGCTAGTTTGTATATAAAATATCAGTAGTGTAGTGGCGCAGACTACACGTTGTCGCGGGCACAAGCAGCGGGTTCGATTCCCGAACGCGTGCAACATATTATTTGTTTGCGCGACGCGCGACGGCTAGCGGTCAGTGAATGCGTACAATGACTTTGTCTTGTCCTCTGCATTAACCAGTGCATCGCTCGCTATCAATAAGAACGCACGCTGCGTTTCCTATTAAAAACATTTACGCGATCCTTCAGATTGTATAATATATATATACCTGAACATAAAGTGTTTTATTAAAAATAACAAAGGACAGACACCTACATATTGGTGACCTCCGAACATGGAACAACAGAAAGAAGGATATGGAGCAGAAATGTCTCGTGTGGGTGTTCGTCCGCCTCCGTTCTGGCCAGATGATCCAGAAATGTGGTTTGCGCAAATGGAATGCCAGTTTGCATTATCAAACATTACGGTTGATTCTACAAAATTTTATCATGTGGTTTGCTCCCTGGAACACCGGTATGCATCAGAGATCAAGGATATTATTGCCAATCCTCCAGCAATAAATAAATACGAGAAGTTAAAGTCGGAATTGATTAGACGTCTCTCGGCGTCACGGGAACGTAAAATGAAACAATTACTGATGCACGAAGAGTTGGGTGACCGTAAGCCTTCCCAGTTCTTACGGCACTTGCAGCACCTAGCCGGTCCATCTGTACCAGAGGATTTCTTGAAGACATTGTGGTCTAATCGCCTCCCAACTAACCTACAAACGGTTTTAGCGTCTCAGCCCGAGCTTGCGTTGGACAAATGCGCTGAGCTAGCTGACGCTGTTCACGAGATTTCTCCCGTTGGACTACACCAAGTGGCGAGTGCGACCGCGTCAACTACGTCAAATCCCATGCAGGATATGGCTAATCAAATCTCTGAACTAAGTAAACAGGTAGCTTCACTATCGCAGCGTATGAATAACCAAGGTACAAATACAAATAACCAGGTACGTTACAATCGTTCTCGAGCACGTTCTAGAAGTCGAAATAAAAGAGGTAGATCTAAATCTCGACAGTTGCCTGAAAACCACCCACATTGTTGGTATCATTATTTTTATGGACAACGAGCGCGTAAATGTCAACAACCATGCCAGTGGCGATCGGAAAACTTACCGGGCAGCCGGAACTAGCGGCCTACGACTGCCCCACTGGATCAGGCCGTCTGTTTATTACTGACCGATATTCAAAAGCACTATTCTTGGTTGATACAGGCTCGGATTTATGTGTTTATCCTCGGTCAGCTGTCAAGACGTCCTGCTTTCAAACAAAATATTGTTTAACTGCAGCTAATGGTACAAATATCAATACTTATGGACCTATACAGCTTACTCTTGACTTCGGATTGCGACGAAAATTTACATGGAAGTTTACCATCGCCGACGTTTCAAAACCTATAATAGGTATCGATTTTTTAAGTTTTTTTAATCTGCTTATAGATTGCAGAAATCACAGACTCATCGATGGTACAACAACGCTGTATGTGTTCGGCTCACCGCAACGAATACCAGATGACGTAGCCTCCGTTAAAACTGTTAATGGTGATTCGGAGTTTCACCAGCTGCTACGTGAATTCCCAGAGGTGACGCGACCATCAGGTACAATTAATTTAATTAAACCTAAGCATAATACTGTGCATTATATAAAAACAACACCAGGCCCGCCTGTGACAAGTAGACCTAGGCGTTTAGATCCAGAACGCTTAAGAGCTGCTAAGAAGGAGTTTGGTGATATGATGGTCAATGGTACAGCCAGGCGTTCTAAAAGCTCATGGTCGTCAGCACTCCACCTGGTAAAGAAGAAAGATGATGGATGGCGACCGTGCGGAGACTACCGTGCACTTAACGCACGCACCGTCCCAGACAGGTATCCCTTGCGCCATATACAAGACTTTTCACAGCAGCTTTCTGGATGCACTATATTTTCAAAAATAGACTTAATTAAGGCGTATAACCAAATTCCTGTCCACCCAGAAGATATTTCTAAAACAGCTATAACAACACCTTTTGGGCTATTTGAATTTCCATTTATGACGTTTGGTTTAAGGAATGCCGCTCAAACCTTCCAGAGATTTATAGATGAAGTAATGTCAGGATTGGATGACTTCTGCTATGGATATTCTGATGATATTCTCCTCTTTTCTTCTTCTCCTACTCTGCACAAACAACATTTAAGATTACTGCTTACACGCTTAAAAGAATACGGCGTATTAATTAATCCTGCCAAATGTGTATGGGGCCAATCTGTTGTAACATTTCTAGGCTATCAAGTATCTTCTTCAGGTACCCAGCCTCTCGACACGAAGGTGAAGGCTATCCAGGACTACCCAGTGCCGAAGACAATAAAAGAACTACGAAGATTCCTGGGTATGTTTAATTTTTATAGGAGATTTTTACCCGACGCTGCTACTTACCAAGCTCCGCTTGATGCTCTGTTGGCTGGTGCGAAGGTAAAAGGCTCACAGCCAGTACACATGACTTCCATACAGCTAGAAGCTTTTGAAAACTGCAAAACATCGCTTTCGAACGCTACGCTTCTTGCTCATCCTCTTCCGCATTCTAAGCTTTCCATTTTAACAGATGCATCCGATATTTCCCTTGGAGCAGTACTGCAGCAGCGCCGTGGCACGATATGGGAACCACTCGGATTCTTTTCTAAAAAGCTAAGCACTACTCAGCGCAAATATAGTCCCTACGATCGTGAACTTCTCGCTATATTTGAAGCAATAAAATATTTTAGACACATGGTTGAAGCCAGAGACTTTGTTGTTTTTTCACAGATCATCGACCTCTTACGTACGCTTTCCAGTCACCCAGAGAGAACTGTTCACCCCGTCAGTACAGATATTTAGATTTTATATCACAATATACAACGGATATTCGCTATGTACCGGGTGATGAAAATATTGTGGCGGATGCGATGTCTCGAATAGAAGAGATAAGTCAAGCTGTTGATTACAAAATTTTAGCTAAGTCTCAAGAGACCGACTCTGAGTTGCAAACATTACTGAAAGAAGGTTCATCACTAAAACTTAAAAAGATTACTCCGGAAGGCTCAGGTACACAACTGTTCTGTGACGTATCTACTAAGTCTCCACGACCATACGTTACACCAGAGTTACGGAAACCAATATTCGATGCACTACACTCTCTGAGTCATCCCGGACGTACAGCTACAGTGCGCCTAGTCACCCAACGTTTCGTGTGGCCAGGCATACGCAAAGATTGTAGAGAGTGGACTAGACGCTGTCTTCAATGTCAGCGCTGCAAAGTTACCCGTCACACCTCTGCACCTCTTTCCAAATTTCCTTTGTCCTCGTCGAGATTTTCCCATATACATCTCGATATAGTAGGGCCATTAACACCTTCGTCTGATTACAGATATTGTCTCACCATCGTTGACAGGTTCACACGATGGCCTGAGGCAATCCCACTAAAAGACATCACTGCCGACACCTGTGCAACCGCCTTGGTATCCGGGTGGATATCGAGATTCGGTTGCCCGTCACAAATCACAACAGACCAGGGTCGTCAGTTTGAATCCAGCCTGTTCAAGTCGATCGCATCAATAGTCGGTGCACATCACTACCGCACCACAGCTTACCATCCCGCGGCGAACGGAATGGTTGAGCGACTACATCGTCAAATGAAAGCAGCCATAATGTGCCACAACACAACACAATGGACAGAAGTCTTACCAGTCGTTCTACTAGGTATACGTAGTTCTTGGAAGGAAGACGTTCAAGCGTCGTCAGCTGAACTAGTTTACGGCGAGCCCTTACGCCTGCCGGGCCAGTTCCTGTCGCCTTCAAAAAATCACGCAGTGGAGGATGTCACTAGTTTCGCAACACGTCTAGCGAGATATATGGCCAAGCTCACACCTACTACTACAGCATGGCATAGAAGTGGACCATTCTACATACCTAAGGACCTGCAACACTGTTCGCATGTTTTTGTGAGACAAGACCACGTTCGCAAATCACTAGAACCGCCATATGCTGGGCCATACAAAATACTACAGAGGAGAGATAAGTTTTTCAAAGTGACAATACGCAACAAGGAAGTTAACGTATCCATAGATCGTTTAAAACCTGCCTATATGACTCAAGAAAGTCGCAATGATGTCCCGACGTCCATCATAAGTTCTCGAAAGAAGCCGTCTACAGCCACTTCCACTGAAAAACCAGCTGTGTACACACGGAGCGGTAGAAGAGTTCGTTTCCCTGACTACTATCGACCGTAGTATCGGTCTCAACGGGGGAGTAGTGTAGTGGCGCAGACTACACGTTGTCGCGGGCACAAGCAGCGGGTTCGATTCCCGAACGCGTGCAACATATTATTTGTTTGCGCGACGCGCGACGGCTAGCGGTCAGTGAATGCGTACAATGACTTTGTCTTGTCCTCTGCATTAACCAGTGCATCGCTCGCTATCAATAAGAACGCACGCTGCGTTTCCTATTAAAAACATTTACGCGATCCTTCAGATTGTATAATATATATATACCTGAACATAAAGTGTTTTATTAAAAATAACAAAGGACAGACACCTACAGTAGTATCTGGTTATAATGAGTAGTAATTTGAATACCAACTAAACTAAAATGTAGTTTCTTTATCTTTTCGAAAATTGTTGTCGGACAGTTGTCTGTCCGAATTATATGATCGGTTCCAGTCCAGCATATCTTTATGCCAAAGAAATATATTCATCAGATTTCAGAGCTGGATGTAACCCGTACTGGGGTCATCCTGAACAAGAACTAAAAGCACTCAGATGTGATAAAACGCTAAGGAGATGTAAGTACTGATTATTGATATACTTATATTATGTGGCTATATGTTATTTTAGTTATTTTTAGTAAGTTTCTTTCTCAGGGCATAAGGGCATGTCTCAAAATGAAATTCTCTCCAGCCCAGTAACGTCCTTCTGTTAGAAATTGGCATCCTCCTTGGGAGGGAATATGGTCTACTGTGACGCGCTGACCACTGATGTTATCTGTGTACAATATTCCTGAACTAGCTTTTACAAACCTGGTAAAGAAACAGGGTGGCAGAGGCGTATATTGAAAATTAGCGCCCCGGGCCAATTTAATTAGCCGCCCTATAAATCAATAGAGATAGAGCAAACTTTTAAACTTTAAGGTTCTCACCGCCCTTACCGTTCTGGCCGCCACGGGATGTGGCCCCTATGGCCCTAGGGTAAATACGCTTCTGCAGGATGGTAACACTTGTATTCTTAATCCGTTACCACACGGACCTGAGGGTATTATAAACTGCCCTGACCGAATATACATATAGGTACCTATAGGTCGATCGTTTCGAATTTCGTGATTCATTTTCTGGGTCCTTTGGACCTGATTTGATGTCAGTGTTAGCATAGGTATTTCTGTGACAATTTCTGTTATTTATTTACATGATTATTACAGGCGTACCAGTTACAGTTCCGCACATACCAAATGAAACTTTGAATACGTGAGTAATTTCTAAAATGCACAGTCTTGTAAAAAAGCATTTCATCTCGCATATTCATGTCAATACTTAATACACAATGCGAGTACATTCTTTTGCATACATAATCCATCCAGCAGCTCTTCTCCGTTCACTATTGGATATTTTATTTATTTATTTATTTATTCCAAAAACTTACAACTAACATTACAGGCAGACCTAATTCGTTAGTGCAGCGCATCTTAATTAACATCTATATGATAAAATGTATAAATGTATATAGGTCTCCTCCATAGAACCACACAACGCGCGGTCCTGCGTTGCGTCCTTCAACGTGGTCGCCACTCGAGGACCTACATACATATTATTACCGTCTAATTTATTTGGGACTTTTAAGAGCCTAAATAAATGCACATAACAATTAATGTAATAGGAAGAGAAATTAAAATGAAATTTTTACTTTGTAGTCGACGGACTTTTCGCTTCGAGCCGGCTACGAATGAGGACTGTCCGGTCTCGTGCCGTGGTTACCAGTGTAGCATGGGGCAAGTGACTGAGGATGTCTGCCCTGAAGGAGGGTTCCTGCCAGATAAGGATCAGTGCAATTGTTGTGGACGATGTAGCCCTTACTTCCGTTAGTAGTACTCTGTCAAGAGGCATTAAAGTTGGGCTATATAGTTTCCTTTCTAACTTACTACTTACTAATTTCCGTGTGGTGACGGATTAGGAATACAAGTGTCACCATCCCATCTCCTCCCAAGGGTGCTGTAAAAGTCAGCTAAGGGATATTGCACACAGATAACATCCTCTGTGAGAGACGGAAAACTCGAAAATAAACCCTGTGCCAGCACGCCTGGTCAGCGTGGCACAGTAGACCATATTCCCTCCCAAAGTGGAGGAGACCCGTGCCCAACAGTGGGACATAAATGGACTGGAGAAGAGGAAGAGAAGATATAGTTTACTAGCAGTTGCCCGCAACTTCGTACGCGTGGAATTTAAAAAATATTAATATAATCTTAACAAATTATACAAAAATGGCATCCTCTTGAACCACTTATCTATTAAAAAAAACCGCTATGAAATCCTTTACGTAGTTTTGAAGATATAAGCTCACATAGGGACATACATACAAAAATTACGACTTTGTTTTATAATAAGTAAAGAATTATTGCATTGATATACATATATCCCCCAGCCTTTCTACATACATTGCTGGGATATCAGCTTACTTGAGCCTACTCTATAAAAAGCTGTAAGGCACAATGTGTGCCACTTTCGTTCAGCAGCTTTCTGCATCTTGATCTTTGCTCTACCTTATTGGTCTAGTACAGTCTGGGCTCATAATATATTATTGTTTAAAGCCATACATGGCCTAGAATGTAGGACTAGAACAGAGTGCAGATATTAAACAGTGGTTTGTATTTGCCTATGAATCTGGATCTGAATGAAACGGAAAGTAGAATAATGGGTTTAAGTTTCCTGGTGAAATAACAGCAAACAAAAGGTTTACCTAACCTTTAATTTATTTCACTATACTATATTTATATCTTAACAGTTGTGTAGAATCCTGTACTTTGACCCTCTTATTTCTTATAGAACAAGGAGAGAAGTGTGCAGAGTTTAAGAAAACTATACAGAATGTTAACGGTAGTGTCGAATTAGAAGTAAGTTATAAATTTTGCGAATTTCAGAAGTGTAATTTATTTGAATACTTTATTTGTTGAGGATAAACCTTTATAAATGTAGGTGGAAGAAGAGTTCCTAGAAGCAGGATGTGATGATGGTCTGGTTTGCAGACAGGGCCGCTGTCAGGATATACACGAAGTACAGTCCTATACCTCTGGGCGTAGAAAGAGAGATGATGATGCAGATCCGGCCCATGGTAAACTCTTAATATTGAAAGTAATTCTAACAATCTATGCTAATACATATAGTCCAGTGACAGATTTTCATGACCAAGTGCCTCCCAATCAAAAATTCGAGAAATGCATTAGGGACTTATACTATGAATACTCGCGACCGCCAGCTGCGACTCCGTGGGTGGGATGAGCAGTGGCAGCCTCCCACGCATGGAGAAAAAAAAATTGTTTTCAGTCATTTCCTCTCATTTGTACCTGTATGTTTTTATTATTATTTATACCTGTTTATTGTATTTGTATGTTACATGTTGTATGTATGTTGTATGTTATTTGTATTTGTACCTGTGTTTAAAATTTTACCTGGCTCCTGGACTAATATTATAAAGCTGAAGAATTTGTTTTGTTTGAAAGCGCTAATCTCAGAAACTGATTATCCGATTTGAAAAATTCTTTCAGTGTTGATAGTACATTTTTCGAGGAAGGCTATAGGCTACATCACGCTGTGAATAATGGTCCAGGCGCGGGCTAGTTTAAGTTTCTTAGCACCCTGGGGAGGGGACACTTGTATTCTTGGTCCGTCACCATACGGACATCTTTATTTAAACCCTGGAAATGTTTACTAATATTTAATAGAGCCATGTAAACGTGAGATGAAGATCTTCAAGAAGAAGTATGGACTTGATGGACATCTACATTACAATGCACCACAATGTACCCCACTTTGGTTATACGCACCAGTTCAGGTGAGCAAACACTTATTGAACAAAACTGAATAATTAAAAAAAAACTTCACGTGCCTTTGTTTGAGGGTTTTCCTCGATTTATTAAGAGATAACCAACAGATCCTGACCTGGTGACAAAGGGACCACACGGGAACCACCAGCTATCAAATAAAAAAAGTATCATTAAAATCGCTTCGCCTAAATAAGTTACATAAAAAAAACATACAGTCAAATTGAGAAACTCTTCCTTATTTTTTGAAGACGGTTAAAAAACAAAACCAGCCAAGTACAGCTTGATGAAAGGTCAGTTATAAATTATATAATTGTTGTCAGTGTCGCCGGTTCATGTGCTACTGCGCTCTTGAAGACGGCTCCAGAATACAGGGCATTAAAGTGCCTAGAGTCGAGGTCTCTAACATGAACTGTGGTCAGTATTTAATAAGATTGGATAAACTGGTTAAGAGTCGTCTACAGTCCTAATTCGTTATTTGCCTTAGGTATTGCTATCCCTATTCCCGAACGCCGCCGCAGTGAAAGGGACAAATATAGCTGAGGCAGATGTTACCTACAAATTCTTTGGAAAAAAGACGTTTCGTAGTCCCCTGTTTACTTCGCGAAAATTAAACCTGGACTTTTTTTACGTCATATTTATAGATGAAAAATATATCTATGCTTCTATCACTTTCTTTCTTTGTAAAACGTTACCAAATTTGTGTGATAGACGCTGCTAACAAATTTTGGGTATATTTCTTTTAGTTGAATGTTTTGAAAAAAGAAAAGAAAGTAAAAGAAGCATAGATATAGCTTTAAGACAAAAAATAATCTATGCTTTGTTTAAAAACCTGTCAAGAGCGAGATAAACTCGCACACTTAGGGTTTCGTACCTACTAGACATATAAACATAAGTAACTGCATTCAAATAATCATTTAATTAAACTCAAAACAACTCACCAACTTAATTTTGTAGTTGAAATATAGGGAATCGCCTACATTTCAGCTACTTCATAAGTTGGTATTAGTATAAACGTTTTTACTTGTGATGTGATGACAAATTATAAGTTTTTGGATTTTTCCCTATATCAGCACTATATGGACTTGATCTATGCCAAATTTCAAGGCTCTAGGGCAACGGGAAGACTGTATTTTTTGCAGCAAGGGACCGCATAGATCTACATATCGTATGAGTTTCAAGTTGATACCTTCAGCCGTTGCTGAGTAAAAAAAGTTTGACAGACGGACAGACAGACACCGGAGTGATCCTATAAGGGTTTGTACGAAACCCTAAAAAAAGAAATTGATAGAAGCATAGTTTAAGAAAAAATCGTTCCTCTGGAGACAATATCCACGAAGAATACAGGGGACTACGATGCTCATATTTTTGTATACAAGTATGGGAGCATAATTTGGTGTGCCCTTTTATATATTATTTAAAAAAACTATTAAAGTTACGCCTGAGAGAAAAAAGGCTTGATCGTTGTGAATGTTCAATTTAGATTGTGCCCGCGAAAAGTGCCGTACCGGTGTGGATGTGGCGTGTGATGGTTATGGCAACTATAAAGAGGCCATATTCACGCCTCGTGTTGATCAGTTCAATACTTGGCATCCACCACCCGGTGAAAATAAACGTTAGTATAATACTTGCTACATACGTAACGATATATCGTACCGATTAATCTTCACCACCACACTTAACACGGAAACGGAAGTCATAGGGTTTTGTATGCCTGAGACATTCCCTTCCAGTAAACCTTAGGTAACCTTAACCTGAGGCCTTAGAAAGAGGAAGTAGTAGGTTGTTATATCTATATTTCTATACTAATTTTATAAAGCTGAAGAGTTTATAAAGGAATTTATTAATTTTGCAATTGAGTTGCTATGGTTTTACTTAATAAATTAAATTATAGTGGAAAAAGTGATCAGCGCAAGCGGGACTTGAACCCACGACCTTGGAATACTGTTCCGTAGCTCTGCCAATTGAGCTATTGCGACCGTGCTAACAGTAAGCAATTTCGCCACTACAATGTTACTCAATTGAGTCTACATCGCATTTGATGTACAACGCCATCTATCGAGAATGTTTTGTAACAATCTCGACCAGCCACCCAGTATTCTTTACATAATACAATTGGACTGAAATAATGACGCGACTTTTTTATTACTAAAGTAATTTATTAATTTTGCAATTGACTTGCTATGCTTTTACTTAATAAATTAAATTGTAGTGGAAAAAGTGAAGAGTTTTTTTGTTTCTTTGAAAGCGCTAATCTCAGGAACCACAGGTTTGATTTGCAAAAGTCTTTCAGTGTTGGTTAGTTCATTTATCAAGGAAGGCTACATAAATAATCCGTGCAAATCGGTTTGTACAGATATATCGCTGCGATATATCGTTAAGTGGCCCAAAGTTCGTGTGGTGACGAATTAACGAATTAACGGTGCAGTAAAAGCCAGCTAATGCCAACACGCCTCGTCAGCGCAGCACAGTAGACAACAATCCCTCCCGAATGGAGGATGTCCGAGCCCAACAGTGAGACGTTATTTGGCTAGAGAAAGAAAAAAAAGGGGATACTAACTCTGCCTGTTTCTTACTCCTTTACGTCAAAATGGAACAATAAATTTTATTACTTAACTTCTTTTTAGGGCGATATACTCGCAAAGCAACCAAGCCCTTTAAACAAAAAAAAAATCTTTTTTAAAATTTCCAGTGACCTACTTGACATCAACGAGTCATATCGTGGAAGATTTCCTGCCTACAACACTTCCACCCGCAAAGACGTCTTAAAATACTTAATTAAATAAATTTTAATATTTAAATAATAATTATATTTCTTATTACTTATTTGATTACGTTGTCTTTTATTTATTTATTATGTAATTTCAAGTCCACGACTTGATACGCCGGGGACTTGAAATTACATCATCATCATCATAACATCACGCCTTTTTCCCATGGGGGTAGGCAGAGACTGTAGAGCGCTATCTGCTACGATCCATACATACTTCCTTCGAATTACTACTACATATAGATATAATGGTGAAGTTATGTAGAATCGGTACCAATATAATGGCACTATATTACTCTCAGAGACTGTAGCTTCCAATCAGTTAAAAAGTTTTTAGGATTGGGCCATTACTTTCGTAGATTCTCCGTCATCCAGACGTGCTTCGTGGTCTAGTGGTTCTTGTAACGGAATGCCGATCACGAGGTCGCGGGTTCGATTCCCGCTCGAGACAATCATTTGTGTGTGTATAAATGTCATACAAAATATGTTTGTACTGCGTCTGGGTGTTTACTATGTATTATAAGTATGTATTTACAAAAGAAAAGTAGTATACGTAGTATATCCGTATTCTGGTACCCATAACACAAGCATATAAGCTTAGCTTGGGACCAGAGGACGTTGTGTGAAATGTCCATGAACATTATTACGAACTTTACCTTCTAGTATAAGTACCTAACTAGTTATCTTCATTTAAATAAGTCAGGTACAAGTACGTTTCAGATGTAGAGCAATGGAATTGCATTCCAAAGGCCGTGGGTTCAAATCCCACATTTTTTGCCAATTTGATTTGATAAAAATCTAATCCAGGGAATTGCAAAATATATGTAATTTGACTATTTGGCGTTTACGTTACATATAATTTTGATAAAAATACCAAGGGCAGTAATGCCGTGTTAAAAATGCAGTGCTTAGACTTAATTTGAATACGTGACATAATTATGAGGCTAACGTAAACGACACGTGCCATAAAATTCTATGTATTGTTAACGTCATAAACTCACTAATCTAAACAGCGTGAGAGCGCTAAACACTTAACTCGTATTATTTAACTCCCATATAAGTCTAGGATTAGACGTACAAAAAAAATACACAAGCTCTATCCTCGCTTAAAACCTTCAATGTCATTTTAATTTGGCAAGATTGCCTTCCGCATTGCGCCTGTGCAAACTTGTAACAGCTGATATTATGTCAATAACATTTTTAAAAATCGAATTGTGTACTATAGAGTTTATAGAGTTACTAGAAACATTGTGTTTTAGAGTATTTATTTATAATACTAGGTCATTAAAAATATCGTGCGGGTTTTTGTTGAACATTTCTAAGAGTTAGTTGCGCCGGTCATTAAATAACCTTCACCTAGCCGCTGAAAGCGAGTATTTCTGTTCGCCCTCGTGACGTTGGTGTCACGATAACCATTACAGTGTTGCCACCTTGAAGAAACTCCTTTAAATATTGCAAAATCAACTAAGTTAATGAATTACCCGCCGAGGATTTCCTATTGGACTAGAGCATGGGGGTTCTTCAATAAAGGAGCGAAAGCATTTCTATTGGCTCTGTGAAAGCTTACCATCAGGCGGACCGTATGCTAGTTCGCCAAATTTATTGTAAAAAAATAAAGAGCTATGTTCAGCGTTATAATACACTTCTGGACACATCTATTGGCCCACCTTAGAGTTTAGGTTTCGATGGCCCCTACCGAAATATGATTGCTAGATTGAACAAAAACTGTTGATGCAGTTTTAAACCTGATACATTTTACCATCTTTTTCGATCGTATTGTTTTAAATTTGAATTCAGAATACCATACGACATGGAGCTACGCCTAACAAGTCGGATATGCGCCTTGTTAAAGGCAATTGATTTTTGAATACAAAACATGTTTTATCAAATAAAGGTTTAATTTAATTACGCGTGTTGCCTCCATGGGCATCTACCACAGCTCTCATACGATCAGGCATAGAGTTTATCAACCGCTCTATGAAATTTTGAGGGATCATCTCCCATTCCTCTTCTATGGCAGTTTTCAACTCCTGCATCGTTTGGGCAACTGGCTGACGAGCCGTAACACGTCTTTTTAGCTCGTCCCACATGTGCTCAATGGGGTTCATGTCTGGGCTTCTGGCTGGCCAGTCCATAACTGTGATGTTCACATCCCGAAGATATTCCCTGACGATGCCGGCCGCATGGGCTCTTGCATTATCATGCATAAAAAGGAAATTTGGGCCCACATAGTCCGCGTATGGTATCACGTGAGGTTCTAAGCACTCACGAATGTACCTTTCAGCATTTAATGTTGGCAGCCGTGGTCCTGTAACAACCTCAAGTTGAGTTTTGCCGCTCGCGGATATACCGCCCCAGACAGTCCATGAGCCACCGCCATAAGCAACCCTCGCTTCAAAGCAGCATTGTGCGAAGTCTGTGTCTCCCTTACGTCGGTAGAGCTTCTTCCTTCCATCATTGCCATGTAACACAATTTTAGACTCATCAGAAAAGAGTACACGGCTCCAATCTTGCTGTGTCCAATTTAAATGACTGCGTGCGAAATGAAGGCGCGCTGTTCGGTGGGCTCGCGTTAGTTTGGGCCCATTAGCTGGCTTGTGTGGTACCATATCGCGTTCTTTTAACCTTCTCCGAACAGTTTGAGCGCTCACAGATACTCCGTGGAAGTCGCGAAGTTGGTTTTGTATCTCAATGGAGGTAAGGTGACGATTTCTCAAGCTGGTCGTCACGATGAATCGATCCTGCCTTTCAGTTGTGACCCGAGATCGTGGCCTTCCTTGGCGACGAACAAAGCCGCCAGTCTCTAGGTACCTCCGATAAACATTTCGGACCGCAGATCGACTTAAATTAAGTTGAGCACTCATGTTTCTTTGGCTGTGTCCGGCCTGAATAAGTGCCACAGCTTGGGCAGCGACTTCAGGTGAAGTATCCATAGATTATTGATAGAACCTCACCTTAATGTTAACAATAAATAATGTATGTTGCAAAACCAAAGATATCAATCACTTTTTCAAGAATTAAATCCAAGTAAACCTATAAAACCAAGTTTTCTTAGTATTCGATTGTTTGATATCAACAAACAGGCTCCAAATTGTCTTTTGTTTCTTTAAATTCTGTGTTCGAAATTCAAAAAAAGACTATTGAATGAAATTGTGAATGTGCCAGGTTCAAAACTGCATAAAAACTTTTTGCTCGACCTAATATAACATTTTAGCTAGGACCAAACGAAACTGAAAATACAAGGTGGGCCAATAGATGTGTCCAGAAGTGTATTAGGGATTAAAAATGTGTGGTAATTAGAATATTTTGTTGCCTGCCTTGTATGTTTCGGTTTTACATATCAGGTCGCTAAGCTATCCAGACTTTTGCAAAAAGTCAAGCCTTCATTAAGGTGTGAAAATGTTACAAAAGTGAGTGCAACCACAATTTCACTAAATAGTGTTAGGGAAAATTTCTCCGGAAAATTATTTTAATATAGCAACACTTACCGCATTTGCCAGTCGATATCACGCGCTGAAAGCGGGCGCTGGTCGGTTGTAATAAACTGTATATTTTACGAAAAACACTTGTGTTCTGTGAAAAACAAAATGCCTAATATTATAAACGAAGTTAAATTAGACTTTAAGGATGTACTACTGAGGCCTAAAAGAAGTACATTGAGAAGCCGTAATGACGTAAGTATTTTTTTTTATTTGGAATCATTGTGATGCCAAGGTATTAAGGAAACTGCCAACAGCTGTTTTTCCGATTATATTTTCAGAACTTTTTTCTCATTACTTTATTAATAAGATGATTAAATTAGTTACATTAATATTCTGTGTTTAACTTCAGTTAATTAACTAATATTTGTAGTAAGTTTGACTAGTTGATAACAATTATATTATATTTTCTAACACTTGCGCGACAAATCTGTTTAAATAAAACTACTTTTTACGGATTTAGACGCGTATATTTGGTTTAAATTCTGGCCCGACGTTTCGGAGACTTTGCAGTCACCATGGTCACGGGTGAGACGCGTCTAAATCCGTAAAAAGTAGTTTTATTTATACAATTATATTGTGCCTTTTAGTAGATCTATTTCAGTTCTATGTTAGCTGTAACCTTGAAAGAATTTATTTCTGAGTAACTAACACTGTAGTTATGACTACAGCAGTGACATTTGCGAGATGTTTTCTTTATTTAACAAGATTTAAACAAATACACTAGAAGACCAAGAACGAAATTAATATTATTTTCTACTTTATGTATTTTTATTCTCTGTAACTATTTTGCCTCCAAAATTCCACCATTAAGTTTTCGGTTTTAAAAAATGTACCTACTTAGGTGCTTATTAGTCTATTCAGGAATTTACACAGATAATTTCGTTTGATGAAGTAAACGGTTAGTAGGTCCCAAGGTCATTAAATTAGGGTCTGATGACTGAAACCTGTAGAAACATAGAGACGAATTATATTATTAATGATCTCGTTTTGAATTCGAATGATATTAAATTATCAAGTTAAAATTTTTTTTTTTAAATATTCATGTACATTTTACACAATGTCCTCTGGTCCCAAGCTAAGCTTATATGCTTGTGTTATGGGTACCAGAACACGGATTTACTACAATAACTACTTTTCTTTTGTAAATACATACTTATAATACATAGTAAACACCCAGACGCAGTACAAACATTTGTATGACATTTATAAATATCACACAAATGATTGTCCCAAGCGGGAATCGAACCCGCGACCTCGTGATCGGCAGTCCGTTACATGAACCACTCCACCACGAAGCCCGTCAAAGTTTTATTGGCACTATTGAAAATACTTCGTAATTTAAAGCAAGTCTATACATTTTGTATAGAGTACAAGTCTATACTATCTCCTGTCACGATGTTTGTCCGCGATGGATTCCTAAACTACTTAACCGATTTTAAATTAAATTGGCACACCGTGAGCAGTATGGTCCAACTTGAGAGATAGGATAGCTAACATTTCAATTTATGGTCGCAATATTATTTTATTGCAAATTATTTGTTTCAATGGCAAAACAACGTTTGCCGGGTGGTCAGCTAGTACTTATTAAAACACTAGCTGTTGCCAGCGACTCCGTACGCGTGGAATTTAGAAGTAGTTCCCTATTTTTGCAACATATTTCACTGATGCTCCGCTCCTATTGGTCGTAGCGTGATGTTATATAGCCTATAGTAATCCTCGATAAATGTGCTATGCAACACAAAAAGAATTTTTCAATTCGAATTAGTTGTTCCTGATATTAGTGCGTTCAAACAAACAAACAAACAATTTAACTTTATAATATTACTATAGATCACGGTCCTCCTCAACTTCTGTAGGTTTTAAGATCTACTTATGCTATGACCAGACGCGTTGGCATAGCATTTTGAGTTTTCCTGCTCTTACAACAAGCGTTTTTGCTTCCATTCCATTTGCTGGCCACACGGACAGCTAAATAAAAGCAGGCTGTACAACTGACTGACATTTTTTACTCCCTATCACCAGTTGGTGATAGGGAGTAAAAAATGTCACTGATAATGTATTTCTTTCTACTGATGCTATAACAACAGATACTAAAAACTCGAATACAATAAATATTTAAGGGAGCTCCCATACAACAATGAATATTCTAAAGTAATCAAATCAAGAGAATAAACAGAGTAGATTTATTGTTTGTTAGCAAACTGTTGCGTTGTCAGTGAACTCGGGGCGGACGACGATCAATTTGACTATTCATTTACTTTAGTTAAAATGTTGTTATCAATTAGCAATACTGTAACTTTGTCGTGTTTTAAAACATAACTAACGTTTAGATTGTTTTATACTGATACCAACTGTTGCCCGTAAATTAAAAATCAAACCCTAACAAATTTTACAAAACAAACCATCCTAAACCACTCTATTTATTAAAAATACCGCATCAAAATCCATCGCTTAGTTTTGAAGATATAAGCTCACATAAGGACATACATACATAAATAACGATAATTAAATATCAAATGTGATGCAGTAACTGGTCGTAGAAGACATTTTACAGCCCAGTCCCATTAACCATGGTGACTGAAAAGTTACCGAATCGTCGGGCTAAAATTTTATAGTATCTGTTGCGTTCAACCTGGTGTTTTAATTAATAATAGGTTAAGTGGAAGCGTGATATCTCTCAGGCGCGAGAGGAACGAACATATAATCTGCGTTTCACAGCGTTAACAAATTTATAATAGTACAAACTTACCCTGTCCTGTTCTTCAACAATGTCTTCACCGTGTCACCCTAGCTATTGCATAACTATCGATTAAAATATTGGCCAATATTAAAATAAATAATCAAGCTTACCTAGCTTATTCAACAACACAACACGGGTAGACCACGGGCTCCTGATGACATCAATCGTCCCAATACAATTACACTATCACAATTATAGTTCAATTTCAAAATAGTTCAATTTACATTAAATAGCATTAAATATAGACACACAAATCGTATTAAGTATGGAGACACAAAATTCACTAGTTTTTATAACACATTTATGTCCAACAATTTGGCGAAGATTACATTTCGCGGTGACATTTCAAGGTTTTGTTTTCAATTGTAATTATCGATTAACACAACAAGGATAATTAGTTTTATCAACAATTAATTCTAGTGACAATTTTTAACTCGCAAAAACAGTGCAAGGAAAACGCTTCAAATCGCATTCAAATCGCGACGTAATTTGCAAACAAGATGTGTTTTGCGACTAACTCGCGCTCGGTAACCGCTTCGCGCGCGCGCAACGAGCCACGAGGACAGATGCACCGGTCAGTTCTCGACGTCATCGATAGTGACGTTATCAATAGTTAGAGATGCCCGTGCGCAGACAAAAATATGATAAGTTAATCGTTTGGTACATAACATCTACCCGCCTCGGCCAGGACTACCTGGCCGCTAATTCACTGGCAGTCGCGACAAGGTTGATACAGCTCTCTTCAAAATTGAACCGTCCACCCGGACCTCAGCAAAACGGGGCACTCCATCTGCTCCAAAGACGAGGTTGAGAATGCGCCCCCTGCGCCAACACAGTGGCGGTGAGTTAGCGTCCTTAACCAGAACGAGGTCGCCAACATGAGGTGGATCAGTCTTGTCGGTCCACTTAACGCGCTGCTGGAGAATGTGCAAATATTCTAAATTCCAACGTTTCCAAAAGCTCTGAGTGAGTTGTTGGACCAATTCAAACCGCGAGAGACGATTAGGTCTCACATCAACAAGGGGATATTCCGGCAGGGCGTTCAGTGGCTGCCCAATCAAAAAATGGCCCGGCGTGAGGGCTTCCAAGTCGTTAGGATCTGAAGAGATCGGGCACAACGGGCGTGAATTCAAAACGGCCTCGATTTTGCAAAACACAGTTGCGAGCTCTTCAAAGGTCAATACAGACTCGCCAATTACCCGTCGCAAATGTGTCTTAGCAACCTTTACTACGCTTTCAAATATTCCTCCCCAGTGGGGACATGACACGGGACTGAACCTCCAAGTTATTCTACGTGTAGCTAGTCTAGACGCAATTTCAGTCTCGTTAGCCGACAAAAAATCATACATCGCTTTTAAATAGTTGTTTGTGCCTTTGAAGTTGGTACCGCAATCCGACCGAATCAAGGACGGTAGTCCTCGTCGTGACACGAATCTATCTAACGTCGCAACAAATGCCTCTGTCGAGAGGGCTGAGACGAGTTCCAAATGTACCGCCTTGGTGGACAGACAGACAAAGACGCACAAATAAGCCTTGACAGTTTTACTGTTCCTGAGGGTCGAGGTTTTAACAAAAAAGGGGCCTGCAAAGTCCGTACCAACTCCAGCAAAGGGCCTTATCTCAGTGACCCGATCCGAAGGAAGGTCACCCATGATAGGCTGCATGGTAGGGGCCTTGAGCCTATAGCAAGGCATACAACGAAAGACCACACTACGGATCGTCCGACGGGCCGATAAAATCCAAAATTCCCGTTGCAAAATGGCCAATAAGGCATTACAGCCGGCGTGGGAGTTCTTGATGTGACGATCAGTCACCAACAGGTTCACCAAGTGGCCACTCTTGGGCAATAAGAGAGGGTGACGAGATCCATAAGGGAGGTTTGCGTTCCTAAGACGCCCTCCGACACGCAAAAGACCCTCACTATCCAAAAAAGGGTTCAGCTTACAAATGGCTCCAGACAGCTTGGATTTGCCTTTCCTCAAGATGTCAATCTCGTCTTCAAAATGTGCCTCTTGCACAGAACGAACCCAGTGAAGAAGAGCATCTTGGAGCTCTTGTGGCGATAAGAAGGCCTCCAAACATTTGTTCTGTGGATGTCTACAATTTCTCATGAAGCGCTTGATCCAAGCGGTGACACTCAACAATTTGTCCAATGAACTGTAACGATTAAGTAAGAAATCGGGGTCGAACGGACGGTCCTGCCGTTCGAGCGCAAGCGTTCGCAACCCAGGCAGTGCGACAATGTCTAAGGCCGGAGTTCGCGGCCAATTAGATTCTGATCTGGTCAACCACTCAGGTCCCCACCACAGAGAGTGCTCAACTAAAAGGGGGGCCATACATCCCCGTGACGCACAATCAGCAGGGTTGACCTCGCCAGGCACATGCCTCCAAACCAACGGGGTCTCCGATTTCTGTATCTGAGAGACACGATTTGCTACAAACACCTCTAAGGTGTGAACTGACGTCTTCAGCCAACATAGCACAATTTGACTGTCAGTCCATGCATATATCGTGGAAACGTCAATTGACGTGCACAAGGTGGACATGACGTGATTCAAAAGGCGAACAAGAAGGGCCGCCCCTGACAACTCTAACTTAGGGATTGTCAAGGCAGTTCGAAGAGGCGCGACCTTGCTCTTCGCCATGACCAACAACACTTTCACCTGACCATCTGTGGTCACGGTGCGCAAGTATACGGCTGCTGCGTACCCACGTTCCGAAGCGTCCGAGAAACCATGAAGGGACGCGGTGTGCTTCCCTGGCGGAAGCAGAGCACGGGGTAACGATATCCTATTGATGGCAGGCAATGAGGAAGCAAATAGGAGCCAGTCCTTCAAAACAGCTTCGCGAAGTGGCTCGTCCCATCCAAGACCTGCAGTCCAAAGTTTCTGCAGGAAGCATTTGGCCCAGAATATGACCGGGCATATCCAGCCATTGGGATCAAAGGTTCTCGCGACAGTCGACAGAACCAGTCGTTTCGTCCAAGTGTGATGCGAATCCAAATTGACATTAAATGTAAAGATGTCCTGGACTGGTCTGTACTGGATTCCAAGCACTGACATCATGGTAGGGTTGTCACGGTTCTCAAATAGGTGAGGATCCTGCTGGTGGTCATCCGGTAGCCCTTCCAAGAGCGCAGGTAAGTTGGAGATCCATTTACGCAACTCATATCCTGCGGAGGCTAGAATGCCAATCAACTCGTCACGCAAGAGCAGGGCCTCTCTCTCCGTGGCCGCGCCAGTGCACACATCGTCAACATATAGGTCCTCCTTCAAAATGGCGGCTGCGCGAGGAAACGACATACGCTCTCGATCCGCGAGCTCCCAAAGCGAACGTATAGCCAAAAAGGGGCTAGACCTCAGCCCGTATGTGTTCGTGTTGAGCTCGTAGACAAGCATGGGATCTTGCTGGTTTTCTCGCCACAATATCAGCTGGTATCGGCGATCATCCGGGTGAATTACCGTTTGCCTGAACATCATCTTGATGTCGGCCACAAAAACAAATTGATGACGTCGAAACCGCGTGATGACGTCACAAAGGTCCTTCAGCAATTTGGGACCAGGATGCAGACACTGGTTCAAGGACACTCCTGAAGAAGTCTGCGCAGAACCATCAAATACTGTGCGTAACTTACCACTGGATGGTTTTATTACAGCATGATGCGGGAGAAAGAAGTGCTCCGTCGAACGCCAATCCAATTTTGACACAGACATGTGTCCCAAATCCTCATACTCCCGCATGAAGTCAATATACTTCTCCTTGAGTAGTGGGTCCCTGCTCATACGGCGCTCCATCGCCAACAAACGCTTCTCTGCCATAGGCCGCGAGACGCCAAGTGGCGGACGTACGGCGAGAAATGGCAATCTTGTCATGATCCGGCCAGAACGGAGATAACTGGTGTTGGTCTTGTAGAACTGCTCACACTCTTCATGCTCCGGATCAGAGCGGGGAGCTTGTGGTGGCTCCTCCACTTCCCAGAATCTCTGCACGGCGTCAGAAAGGGCGGACCCCACCATCAAGGCCGTTCCAAGTTCGGCAGGGGGGGGAGTCCTCAATACAGGCCCCATCAGTGCGAACCCAAATATGGTCCGGAGGGCTACCAAGCCACCTGGCTGCAAAACACGATCCTTGCCGAGTAATATTTTACCCAAAACATCGGCACCAAGCAACAAATCGACCGTGCCAGGCAGGTCAAATTTAGGGTCGGCCAAATTCAAATCCGCGGTCAATTTTACCGCATCCGCAGACAAACGAACTTGCGGGTGATTGCCCAAGATATTCTCCATCACAATGGCCGACGATTCCAACGTCGGACGTGGAGAATTTGAGGGGGAGAACTCAAACAAAACGCGGCCCTCTACCGTGGCCACGGGGGCGTTCCCGACACCCCTTATTACATCTGAATATTTTTCAATAGTCTGGCCAGTCTGCCCTACCAACCAAGACGAGGCTATGCACCCCTGTGAGCCTGTGTCCAATATAGCTCGGACTACAACCGAGGCGCCCGTCCGTCCCCAGACCCTGACTTGGGCCGTGGGCAAGAGGACGGTCTCAAAGGGGGGCGGTGCATAGCGGGGGCAGACGCCAACATCCTAATGTTGGCGTGGCGGCGACTGAGCGCCGTTGTCCCGAGACGGCAAATCAAAGTGCGGGTAGTGCCTAAACTCGGCCTCCTCTCGGTGACGACTGCCACGAGCCATAGACGGCGGTTCGTAGCGCCTGGAGCGTCCGTACCGAGGGTTGCGCGTCTCCAAACGGGGACGTTCCGCCAGAGGGGGGGACGGTAGTGGTACCGGACGCGCGTCACGGTAATCGTGGTACACTACTGGAGGTGATCTCGCTTGATCACGTGGAAGCGGGGAGGGCGAGCGGGACACAAAGGTGCGGGATTGAACCCGGGGCCCGCTTTCATACCCGCCCGTGGGGCTGCGCGCCGAACCAACTCGGCGATCAACGGCAGCGCAGTTTGCGCGGCGTGGGGGTGATGAGCCGGACTCCAAGTTGCGGGACTGGTCCCGGTGTCCACTGGCATACCCGCCCGAAGGCGACCCCGCGTGGTCGCGACGGCCATTCGCGTTGGCGCACAGGATTTTCAAATGGTGCCCTCCGCAAATAGGACACGGGTGAGTGTCGGGGCAGGCGCGCTGGTAATGGTCCCCTAGGCAAGAGAAACACCAGCCGCGGGCCTGGGCAATCCGCCTACGAGCGGCCACGTGCAGGACCGCGAAGTCTGGGCACCGCACCGTTTGGTGTCCCTGCGACTTGCAAAACCGGCAGTCCGGTGGCGCAGCTTGAGCGACAGCGAAGCGGGCGGCCGTACCTCCTCTTGGTGCAGGTTGGGCATTGCGCCGTTGGTTGGTGGGTCTGGGACGTGATGCTTCCACCGGCGTGTCGGCGACCATGACGTCACCCATGCGACACTCGTCCTCCAGGAACGTCAGGAGCTGGTCAAAGGTAGGGAGAGCAGATGCCTCATCCCTAGTGTGCCCCTGTTCAAAACGTGCCCTCAAAGACACCGGCAATCGCTTGAGTACGATACGCACCAGTAGGTAAGACCACTTGGCAACCGGCAGTCCTAAGCGGTTGAGCGAATTGGTGGCTATTAGGAGGGGGTTCAGCAGCTCGGTCCTCAACTGGGCAGCATTGCTCACGACGGGAAGGTTCAAGATCTGGTCAACGTGGGTATCTGCCAGACAGCGCTGGTTGTGATAGCGCTTGGTGAGCAACGCCCGCGCGATCCCATAGCTCCCGTCACATATTGGGAGGTGCTGTACTAAGCCCCTCGCCTCTCCATCAAGCACGGAGAGTAAATAGGCCAGTTTCTGAGACGGACCCAAATCGTCCCTCGAGTCCACAAGGCTCTCAAACAAACCAATGAATCCCATCCACATGTCTAGTCGACCATCAAAACGTGGAAGATCCAAGTTGGGTAACCTGGTCAAAAGGCCCACGGGAGTCTTCAAGGGGGCCCGGTGAGCCGGTACTCCGGCGCGCGAGGCTAAAATCTCCCGCGCGCTCTGGGCGATGTCGTCGGCAAGGTCCATAATTTGGACGTAGTCCTCGTGGACTTGGTCCCGTCGCTCCTGGGGGAATGACTCCAGGGGCACATCATCCAGATGCAAGATGAAGCGCCGGTAAAGCGCCTCCACCTCCTGAAGTCGTGTAGGGCATTTCTCATGCCTGTCCAACAATGCCTCGATTCGGATCTCCCTTTTCACCAAGGCGGCAGCTGACGTGAACCATCTCAAATGAGTCGCAATCCCGGAATATGTCTCGCGGACAACATTATACGCGGCGGTAGACATCTTCAAAGCACAAACGGCACGAAACAAACAATCTTATAATAACAAAAAAAAACAAATATCTTTCACAAACAAACAATATTACAATAGCGAAAAACAAAATATCTTTCAATGAGACAAGCCGCTATTACTCTAAACAAATATCAAATCTTAAATATTTTAAATCAAACAAACAAAACAATTCCTTGCCAATGTGCAATTAATTTAAGACTTAAATTATTTATTTTAAGGTAACCAACAAAACAAACAAACGTATGAAATAAATGTTGTATTATACAAACGCACAACGCCACAATTTAACTATAACGTTGTTCAATATTAGACAATAATTAAATAATAATTTATATTAAATAATAACCTGAGCAACAACAAATACGATTAGCAATAGCACAAATAATTATCAAACCCTTTAAAATCTAATTGCCAATTCAAGTACTCAAATTAATTATTTAAAACTATACCAACAATTTAGATTAAACAAACAAACAACTAAATTAATCAAATTAAATTAATTAAATTAATTAAATCAATTTTCACAAATAATGAGGGTATAGTTTGTTCAACATGGAACATTCGAGAAACGGAGTTTAAACCACGCTCTGGGTACCAAAATATGTTGCGTTCAACCTGGTGTTTTAATTAATAATAGGTTAAGTGGAAGCGTGATATCTCTCAGGCGCGAGAGGAACGAACATATAATCTGCGTTTCACAGCGTTAACAAATTTATAATAGTACAAACTTACCCTGTCCTGTTCTTCAACAATGTCTTCACCGTGTCACCCTAGCTATTGCATAACTATCGATTAAAATATTGGCCAATATTAAAATAAATAATCAAGCTTACCTAGCTTATTCAACAACACAACACGGGTAGACCACGGGCTCCTGATGACATCAATCGTCCCAATACAATTACACTATCACAATTATAGTTCAATTTCAAAATAGTTCAATTTACATTAAATAGCATTAAATATAGACACACAAATCGTATTAAGTATGGAGACACAAAATTCACTAGTTTTTATAACACATTTATGTCCAACAATTTGGCGAAGATTACATTTCGCGGTGACATTTCAAGGTTTTGTTTTCAATTGTAATTATCGATTAACACAACAAGGATAATTAGTTTTATCAACAATTAATTCTAGTGACAATTTTTAACTCGCAAAAACAGTGCAAGGAAAACGCTTCAAATCGCATTCAAATCGCGACGTAATTTGCAAACAAGATGTGTTTTGCGACTAACTCGCGCTCGGTAACCGCTTCGCGCGCGCGCAACGAGCCACGAGGACAGATGCACCGGTCAGTTCTCGACGTCATCGATAGTGACGTTATCAATAGTTAGAGATGCCCGTGCGCAGACAAAAATATGATAAGTTAATCGTTTGGTACATAACAGTATCTAAATCCGTAAAAGTGGCTGTATTGAAATAAATGAGTAACGCAAGTGTTCGATAATATTACGTAACAAATCATACATTAAACTTTCCTCTTCCACTCTATCTATCAAAAAAATAATTGAATTAAATGAAATGAAAAATCATTTAATCAAGTAGACATAATTTTTTAGAAAAATTATTATGACATGTCCATTTTTTTTCCCTACCTGCTGAGCAGAACCGGCGTAAGAAACTCAGCAGAGCTTTTAAGTAAATCAATATTTTTTTAAATTAAATGTCAATTATACTTACAATGCTAATAAAACGTTACAATGTAGAATATGTATTGCTCCAGAGCAACCTACTCCCAAGCTTTATCATCTACATCTACACTAGTCTACACTAATATTAACTATAAAGAGGAAAGATTTGTATTTTTGTATGTAACGAATAAACTCAAAAAGTACTGGACCGATTTTAATAATTGTTTTTTTCATTAGAAAGCTACATTATCACTGAGTAACATAGGCTATATTTACCCGTGCGAAGCCGGGACGGGCCGCTAGTCTTTAATATAATCAGAAATTTTATAATACACCTTTTTACATAATTTAGTTTTAATGAAATTTTTAAATTTATAATTATTTAATTCTCTTACATCAATAGGGAGTTTATTATAAAATCGTATACAATGACCCATGAAAGAGTTACATATTTTGTGGAGACGGGTTACATGCATTACAAGATTGTGTTTATGCCTTGTATTAACATTATGGTGGTCGCTTTTTTTGTAAAATTATGAATAATTTTATGAACATACAATAAATTTTCATCTTTATATTGCGAAGCGATTAAAGCGTTAACATATTTGTCTTTAAATTTCTCCCTTAGAGAATCCCGAGGCCTGAGAAATATTTAATAAAAAAAAAGTTCAACCGACTTCATGTGTCTTTGAAATTTGAGGATTTTTCTCGATTTCTCAGGAGATAACCATCAGATACCCGGTGCCAATGAGACCAAACGGGCACCACTAGCTTTTAAATAAAAAAATAATCATTATAATACCTTCGCCCAGTTAAAAGTTATGAAAACATACAGACGAATTGAGAACCTCCTCCATTTTTGAAGTCGAGTTAAAACTGTAGATATAAAAGTACAGATTGAGACATACAGAAATAACGATTTTATGGATGACAGCAAAGTCTCAGCGACATGGTCTCGCCTTAACTTTTGCATGTCCTTTAACCATTTCAGTTCGCTATTATCATAACATGCAAAATACTATAGAAATCTCGTGTTACTAAATATCAAGGCCAAATATGTACTTAATCTTTGAAGTTTTCAGTTACGTTAAATACACACTTTATATTACTATAAATAACTAAATAAAATATTTATGGACATTTCACACAACGTCCTCTGGTCCCAAAGTAATCTATAATTCTATGCTTGTATTGTGGGTAGGTACCAGATACGGATATACTACATAAACTACTTTTCTTTTGTAAATACATACATAAAATACATTGAAAACATACAGACGCAGTACAAACATCTGTATGACAATTATGAATATCACACAAACGATTGTCACAGGCGGGAATCGAAGCCGCGTCCATTGCATAATGCAAGTCAGTGCTCATCCATTTACAGTGTTAAATAAATTAGAATACTAATTATGGTATCATTAAAACTGGAGGCATGGTTTCGCGATCAGGATTTGTTTATTTATGGTGATGAATCGAAATTACTTTGTTGAATTTCTGTTTAAAAAACAAGGCTTATGGCTATCACCGTTCCAGAGATACAGCAGAGGACAGCAAAGTCTTATGGTCTTATTCATAATGACTTATGGGAGGTTTAAAAGTTCGCTAAAATCGGTTCGCGAAAATTGTCAAAGCTTGTTATTCATAATAGTCTTTTTACGCTAAAACGTTTATTATCTCTCCAATAAAATTTCCGTTTAAACCTCCGATAAGTCATTATGAATAAGACCATTAGTAATAGGGTTCCGCTTTACCTTTTGCTACGGAACCTCAGGGCTGACTCCTATACGAACCCTTCACTCCCTCAACCTCAAGGGTTGAATTTCAAACGATCCTTTGATAAACCTTAATTACAGTGTAAAGGGAACCAGAATACAAATTTTCAAGACCCTTCACTGTAATTTTAGACGAGTTACACGAAATGTTAATTTATTGTCGGGCCGCGTGGTTTAGTGGTTTATGTATCTGACTGCCATTCACAAGTTCCCGAGCCAAAGCCGACATTTAGCGTCTCAGTAAAAAGTCACCCACACACACACACGATATCTTAGTGGATAAGAGCTTGGAAAAGATCACCCATTTTTTAATATTCTCTCTTCAGCTCATTTACGACCCACTGTTGGGAACGGGCCTCCTCCATTTTGGGAGGGATTATGGTCTACTGTGCCGCGCTGACCAGGTGTATTGGCACAGGGTTTATTTTCGAGTTTTCCGTCTCTCATAGAGGACGTTATCTGTGTGCAATATCCCTTAGCTGACTTTTACAGCACCCTTGGGAGGAGATGGGGTGGTGACACTTGTATTCTTAATCCGCCACCACACGGAGAATTTTTTAATATTAAATCGGTTTAAATCTGGTGCTTAAACAGACGGAGTCCAGAGCAAAACATTAGGAATACGCAATACGTTAAAAGTACGGGCTACAAACGACCTAGTTTAGTTATGCAACTTTCTTCTTGAACATTTGCCAATTTCTTCTTTATATCGGAAATGTGTTTTGTTTGAAGACCCACTATGCACTGCTGCCAACTAATATTGGCGGTAAGGTTTCTAGGTCATATTATGACCTCAGACGTCATTCTGAAAAAGGTCACTATTAATATTGCGGAACTATAACAATGCGTTAGCAGAGTCTTGTAAAGAAGCAGTTTTAGACTCAAATCATGAGTCGATTTGAGTTCTAGTTGATAGTTAAACTTACACGTAAAAGAACTGACTAACTACCCCTTTACCCGGAATTTCGTCCATCTCAGCAAGAACGGCTATCTGTTACATGTACCACTAGACCACAACACCCCTTAAAATTAGAAGATTTAGTGGAGCTTCTAATTTTTTTTAACTGAGATACTAAACTCGTTTTCATAGTTCTACATTTCAATAATCTGCTTAGTTTAAAAACTTAAAAACACGCTTGAAAATCCTGAATATCTAAGTTTTATTGCATTGTCATCGCCTCATCGGTACTATAAAATTTCAGATCAATCCAACTACTGCAAGTCGGTGAAAATCACTTTTAAAAATTCCGTTCAGTAGATTAATACATTGATAAATATGTACCGAGCTAATAAGAGCGTGTTAAATCTCTTGTCCCCTTTAAAGGTTAAATTTTTAAACACCTATTCCTAGTTATGTATATTCCATTTCTTGTTTCTCTCGAGACAGAATCTTATTTGTATAGTAACATTTTACTGTTAGATAAGATATCTGAAATGTCCTTGAGACAAAAGTTCGCAAGAATCTTTAACCGGTAACGTTATCGTATGTCTGTCTGTTTGGCAGTGTGCCTATTTAACTCACGTCACTACTTCAATAAATGATTGGGGTTCCTTGGTGGTTGAAAAAATATAATAACTTAAAAAAACAGTAAGGACACTCGGACTATCAAAGATTTTTCTTGATTCCAGTACGGAATCTATACTAATACTAGCTGCCCCGGCAAACGTTGAAAAATAGATTTTGGCCGATTCGCAGACCTACTGAATATGTATGTAAAATTTCATAAAAATAGGTCAAGCCGTTTCGGAGGAGTACGGTAACTAACACTGTGACACGAGAATTTTATGTATTAGAAGATAATAAAGCTGAAGAGTTTGTTTGTTTGAACGCGCTTAGCTCAGAAACTACTGGTCCGATTTGAAAAATTCTTTCAGTGTTCGATAATACATTTACCGAGATAAACTTTAGGCAGCTGTTACTAATAGGAACTAAACATCAGTGAAAAATGTTGCATAAACGGGGAAAAATTTCCTACATTCCACGCGTACGAAGTCGCCGGCTAGTCAGCGCTAGTCTAATGGCCTTATTCATAATGACTTATCCGAGGTTTAAAAGTTCGCTAAAATCGGTTCGCGAAAATTGACAAAAACTGTTATTCTTAATAGTCTTTTTACGCTAAAACGTTTATTATCTCTCCGATAAAATCTCCTTTAAAACCTCTGTTAAGTCATTATGAATAAGACCATATATCTATACTAATATTATAAATCTGAAAGTTTGTTTGTTTGTTTAAACGCGCTAATCTCAGGGACTGCTGGAACGAATTGAAAAATTATTTTTGTATTGGATAGGCCATTTATCGCGGAAGGCTACATAACATCATACTGCGACCAATAGCAGCGAAACATTTGTGAAAATGTTGTAAAAAGGGGGAAAGTCTTCCTCATTCCACGCAACAACTAGTAATTTATATGTGTGCAATCAACACCAATATTTAACTATGTTTTTCTATGTATTCAACCTTCCCAGCCTATCAAACTTACCACTGTTGGACACGGCATCATCCATTTTGATATTATATTTGGTCTGCTATGCCACGCTAACCAGATATGTTGGGATAGGGTTTAGTTTCGAGTTTTTTTTCGGTCCTGGTTAATAAAGACTTCATAAAAACTCTTAGCTGGCTCCTAGAGCACCCTGAAATGGGGTTGTGACATGTATTTTTACACCGTCATCAGAGACATACACAATACATATCTATTTTACGAGTGCGTACGTATATTATACATATGCAAAAAGATGTGTTTATGTTATCTGTAGTTACTCATAGTTCAAGCGTTAGACTAACTTTAGGGATCAGGATGACGTTGTATAAAATGATGAAGTATTTAAAAAAAAAAAATTTTTATTGTTTCAGGTCGATTTGTACCGGGAGATCACATTCCGGAACTCTGGCCAAACTTATAAAGGCGTGCCCGTCATGGCCAGTAATATGGACACTGTTGGAACATTTGAAATGGCTGAAGAACTGTCCAAGGTACGTCCATTTACGACTATATCGACAATACGGGCCCAACACTGCGGCTTCTTTCTTTTTTCATTTATTTCGTCTCTTTCTTCTTTTATTCTGTTTAGTTAGTCGTAAAAGAAAGAAAAAAATCGTTTTCTTTCATAAATTGCAGAAAGGTACAAGCTTGCAACAAAATACAAGTAAAAACAAAGCAGTAACAAAATATTTTATTTTTTTATTTATTTTTTCTTTAAAGTAAACAGCATTAAACATAAATTCATTTTTAAGTATACATACTAGTTTGGGCTGCATGGTAAACCATTAGTTTGGTAAACCCTAAGTGCAAAGCAAAAAGGGTCCCAGTGAAAATTGCGAGAGCACAAGAGGCTTGTCGCAAAAATTGTACACGTAGAATTGATGCCATTAGCATGCCAACATAGTGGTGTAACCTGTAGGTAGAACTAATAATACCCATTTTTTCTAAGTACAGGTTAATAATATTGATAAACAACAAACTAGGCCTTTGTTTTACAATGTTTGCAAAAGCTGGTGATGTTGTTAGCAACGCGATTCCAACAATAATGGTCTAATGTTCAAATATTTAGGCTACAACTCTTGGAACTGAATTTATGAAAGCAACTTTGTTTTTTTATTAAGCAAAGGATGCAATAACACAATACTTAATACAGAACTAAACTATTTCACAGCCTTGATTATTATTTAATAGTTTTACAGCTCAAAAATACACACGTAATAAGTAAAACACTTGAACATATTATTTGATCAAATAAAACCACTTTTTACGGATTTAGACGTGTGTATTTGTTTTAAATCTTAGCCCGACGTTTCGGAGACTTTGCATGGTGACTGTACGCATATAAATCCGTAAAAAATGTTTTTATTTGAACGTTGCGTCAAGCGTTGTCAGGTTTTGTTTAAATTTCATTGTAATTTTCAGCACGGTCTCTTCACATGCATACACAAATACTATACGGTCGAGGAATGGAAAAAGTTTGCCACAGATCACCCTGAATGTTTAGAACAAATGGGTAAGTTTTTATTAACTATTATTAAAATAGAATACTCTTTCTTTTCCTTCTAACATTAAATTTTTTCCTCTTACTAAATTATTTAGTTTTATTTTATATAATAGATTTTACACAAGGAAACAATAATTAATACAGTCATAAGAAAAGTAGTGTAGGGATCTACATATTTCTAAAAGAAATCTCTCATTGGAAAAAAATCATTTATTGGACGCTTAACGAAATGGGCCCGGGATGCTAATTTTAAAAATATGCCACTGCCTTTAGGTCTCTTTGGTGCCTAGAGACGTCTTTTACCGACTAGAGGCCTTTGGGACATTAGAATATGTACCCCACTATGATCTATCAATTTAAGTACAAAAAAATGAAGAAGTAGGGAGTAGGAGAGCCCCAATCATCGTTAGGCCCAGTAAAGAAGACGGGTTTGCCGGTGACAACGTTTGTGTTATTGTCTGGCTTAACGTACAGGCTTAAAAATACTAGGTTATATACCTAATCAACCATTGAGTTATTACCAATTCTAATTTGTCCGTACTACCCAATCACATTATTCCGAATAGATAAATAGTAATAACACTTTGTTTATAAGGGCTTTACGAGGATACAATCCTATATAAATTATTTACCTAACTAGTAGACCAAGATCCCAGAGGTGAATCCTTTTCCTTATTTTCTCAGCGATGAAAAATGTTGTATTAAAGTTACAAAAATATTTTCGGACCTTTGAAGCATTTGTTCAAAGTAAGGGCTGACAGAAAGCATCTGGTAATAGACATTATAAATTGTTTGGATTATTTTCTAAGACAGACGTAAATATGAGCGCTAAAAATATAAAAATAAAATTAAGTTAGTAACATACAAGATAGAGTTATGGATATTTTTGCAATGATACTACGTACAAATACTACCTTATCCAATATCACCACTCGGATCTTGGTCTACAAATAAGTTGGACAAATAAAATTGGCGTATTACAAGAAAAATGCATTAGTTCTGACGCCGATATCTTCAAGTACTTGTACACGAACGTCATTCATAATTATTGGTATTAGATGTGTAATGACATCACGTATTACAAGATTACTATATAATGTGATGTCATTTATTGTTGAATATGTTCTACGAATGTCACATACAGTGACTGTACTTTTACTTTCTAGTAAATTGATTTTGAAAACATAACCTATTTAGTATCACGCTTTTTTGGATAGCCAATTTATCGAAGAAGGCTATATAACATCACGCTGCGTTGAATAGGAGAGAAGCATCAGTAAAAAATATGGTAAAAACAGGGGAAATTTTAGATAACAGCTAGTTAAGAATACAAGTGTAAGAACCAGCAAGGGATATCCTATTCTGCGAATGTTACCAGTGAATATCAACTGTGAGGGACGGAAAACTTGTCTGGTCAGCGCGGCACAGTAGTAATCCAGAATCCCCCCCAAAGTGGAGGAGGCCAGTGCCCAACAGTAGGGCGTTGATGGGTTAGAATGAAGATGGGATGCTAAGAAGTAAATATCTTATCTTATCTTATTATTTGCAGCTGCGAGTTCAGGTACCGCAGAAGCAGATTTTGAGCGGTTACAAGAGATCCTAAATACAGTAAAAGATCTGAAGTTTATCTGCCTAGATGTTGCTAATGGGTATTCACAACACTTTGTCGAATATGTAAGAAGAGTACGCGCTGCTTACCCCACACATACAATTATTGTAAGTTTCGTATATTTATTAAAAAAAATTCCAACCTTAACTTTTTTTAGGTTTTCGCGTCAAAAGGTAAAACGGGCGTGATTACTAAAACTTTGCTGTCTGTCTGTCCATCTGTCTGTGACCAGGTTATTTAAAGAGAGTTGAAAATTTCACAGTTTATGTATATCAATTGATGCTATAACAACAAATACTCATCATCATTCTTCTTTCTTTTCATCAATCATCATTTTCAGATCTTAATCTGTAGCTCAAGCTCCCTTAGTTGCTACTTTCAGCAATAATGAGAAATAAAGTCGCTAAGGTCCAGATTATTTATTCTTTACATAATTTTTCAGGCTGGAAATGTAGTCACTGGTGAAATGGTTGAAGAACTCATTTTATCTGGAGCTGATATCATAAAGGTATTTACTTTTTTATAAACAGTGTATCAAAAATATGTAGACAAAGCAAGTACAACAGTAAAAACGTTGCAAAAACGGAGAAGATTTTGCTAAATTCTACGTGTACAAAGCCGCGTGTACCTAACAGTTGGTATTATTTAACAAAATGAATTAACTATGCATGAATGAATAATGAATGAGTTTTATTTATTTATTTTGATGTACAACATTACAGTTTATAAAATCAATGCGTTATACACAAAGCAATCATACAAAATCAGACAAATTTATAATACTAAAAGGACAACATTAATATTAAAAAAAAAAACAAAATACTAAAATTAACAAAAAAGCAATAAAATAACAAATAACATTAAAAACAATAAAAAAATAAACACGAAGTATATGTACCATAAAAAGTAAAACACCTTACTTTAAACAAACACTAGTTAACTATCATTCATCATCTCACAGAACTTAAGGCACGCACGACGCACATCCAACCAAGCACTTGCAAACAGATCACATTCAGGCATTAACGTCAACAGTGAGTTTAACATGGTGAGCGCACGAACCAGCGGAGAGTTTTACCGTCTGGCATGTGTGACCAGCGGCCGTATTATGAGCTCTTATTCCCAGGCCGTTTACGCCGTGAATGGAACTGCCCGGCAAATTCGTAATATGAACATAGCTCCCAGCCATCCAGTTCGCTAAAACAGTCATAGATTAATATGTTTATAGTGAAGGTACAACTAAAAGTTTAAGTACGAACTAAAATTTTTCAAGTAAATGTTTTATGTTTACCATAATACATAATTTAGTCAGGCAGCGTACGGCCTGCTTGGAACTTGCATGATTTTTAAAAAGCTCATAATACGCCTGCAGATGTATGAGTGTGGATGAAGCCAAAGAAGTGTGTTTGTATCGTAGCAGATGGCGCTCTATAGTCTCTGCCTACCCCCATGGGAAAAAGGCGTGATGTTATGATGATGATGATGAATGAGCTCCATTTTAATCTCGCATCTGCTATTTACTCTACTAATAATTTCAATTATCAAAGTATTAACAATGTAGCTAAAGTGATAAAGAGTCACCTAGGTAATGCATTACTCTTTAATTGGAGATAACAAGTGGCCCAGTTATTTCGGGTCACTTACTCTGAGACCTAATAAGGTTGGATGTGATTGTATCTTACCAATTAAATAATATGATATTACTCGTAAGTTTATTTATTAATATGGAGATTTCACATAAGACTTTTGGTCCTATATAAAGCATATATATATATATATCTATAGAAAACTTCTAGACGAGCTACAAAATATTCGTCTAAAACCGCGGACTTTGTCCTGTTTATTTACGAAGAATTAATTCCTTCACATTTGCCGGAAATCAGACTACAGCATTAGAAGTAAGGTTACAACAAACTATTCGTATGTGCCCACGAACACATGTATCAAACACCTAACTCCTAACTTTAAGAACTCTTAACTTAACTCTTAACTTAACTATAAGACCCTAAAATATTAGTCTAGTATTTTTCAAATAGTTAAATCGTTCGTGTGTTTTATATAATGAAACCATCTATTTCAGGTGGGTATAGGACCGGGTTCAGTATGTACAACCAGGATCAAGACTGGTGTAGGTTATCCACAACTATCCGCTGTCATTGAATGTGCGGATGCGGCTCATGGATTAAAAGGACATATTATTTCTGTAAGACCTTTGAAATTACTTTATTTATTTTTTATTTATTTATTTTTCACTTGTATTTATACTTTGATTTTACTTGATGCGGTATTTTTTAATTTGAACGTTTTTTAGATAGTTTGTTAAAGTTTGGTTTCTAAACTGCGTAAACATTTCCGTAGATCATTAATATACAAGTCTTTCACGAGATTTCCCGGAAGGTCTACAGTACAGGGGTCTTTAAAAAAGTAATAAATAGTTTCTTGTCTCCAACCCATTAACGTCTCAATGTTGGGCACGGATCTCTTCCACTTTGGGAGGGATTAAGGTTCACTACGTCGCGCTGACCAAACGTGTTTAGCATATAGTTTAGTTTCGAGTTTTACGTCTCTCAAGTAAATGCTAACTGCTTATAATATCCTTCAGGTGGCTTTTACAGCACCCTCCAGCGATGGAGTGGTGACACTTTTATTCTTAATCCGTCACCACTCAGTATAACTTGGCGTGGTATAAAAACATCGATGCGATATTTACCTCACATTGAGAAAAATTTTAGTGACAGATTTGGTTAACATGTGCAGGAAGCATGATAGCTCAGTTGGTAGAGCGACAGAACGGTATTCCGAGGTAGTGGATTCAAGTCCCGCTCATGGTGACCATTTTTTCCACTATGATTTACTTTATTAAATAAAAGCATAACAAGTTAAAGTTACTTCTAATAAATTTGGTAGGAGAAAAAAATGTTGGTTTCATCTTAACTTATTAGAAGTTAGTAAAAGGCTGAATGTATTTCTCCTAAAGGACGGTGGTTGCACATGTCCTGGTGATGTCGCCAAAGCATTCGGTGCTGGTGCTGACTTCGTGATGGCTGGTGGAATGTTTGCTGGACACGATCAGTGTGGAGGTGATGTTGTCACGCATCCTGATGGGAAGAAAGTGAAGCTGTTCTACGGGATGTCTTCCTCAACAGCTATGCTTAAACATTCCGGGAAAGTTGCCGAATATAGATCTTCCGAAGGTATGTTTCTGCCAAATTCTCTCTCTCTCCAGCTCATGAACGCTCCACTGGCGGGGAGGGACATCCTCCCCTTAAGAGAGATTATGGTCGTATACTATGTACTGTGTCTCGCTAACCAGACATGTTGGCACAAGATATATTTTCGAGTTTTCCGTCTCTCACAGAGGATGTTATCTGCGTACAATATCCCTTAGGTGACTTTTACAGCACCCTTGGGAGGAGATGGGGTGGTGACACTTGTATTCTTAATCCGTCACAACACGGAGAGGCGCTACGCTATATATATGCAGCTTTACTCTATATACTGTTGAAATTCCAGACGTACGAAGTCACAAGCAAGGTTTTATTTAATGTTACTCGTACTTGCTTTTTTATTTCATACCCTCCTCAAATTGTTTCTTTACTTTCACACTTCTGTGTGTCTGGTTTATCTTGAAGATAATTCACCATTTCGTGTTATAGGTAAAACCGTGGAGGTTGAATACCGTGGTGA
This sequence comes from Orgyia antiqua, assembly GCA_916999025.1. Lineage (NCBI taxonomy): Eukaryota > Metazoa > Arthropoda > Insecta > Lepidoptera > Erebidae > Orgyia > Orgyia antiqua. The sequence continues at coordinate 22,872,681 of OU779871.1, forward strand.
TGTTGCCGATACTGTCAAAGATATCCTAGGAGGACTCCGATCTGCCTGTACATACGTAGGAGCATCCCGACTTAGGGAACTAACGCGTAGAGCTACTTTTATTAGATGCTGCCGCCAAGTTAATGATAGCTTCTCTTAATTTAATTTTAAGGTTAATTAATTAATTCCAGCACTTGCAGTAGGGAAGTGAAGCTATTGCTGTGTCAGCGTATCAATTATAGAGGGCCCTCCAGCTAGAGTGGCCCAGAAGTAACGAGTTCCTTGAAAAAAAAAGTTCGCCTTTCATTACATATTTATAAAGGGCCCTTTTGCAGAGTTAGGTCTGAGTAAAGCTGAGCTGAGCTATTGAGATTGCCTAAAAAGCAATGACGTCATTGCTTTTTAGGCAATCTCAATTGATTAAATAAAACTACTTTGCTTAAAATTTTGGCCTGACGTTTCGGAGACCTTGCAGTCACCATGGTCACGGGTGAGACTGGACTGAGAAAAGTAGTTTTATTTAAACAAATGAGTCGCGCAAGTGTTAGAAAACAATCTCGATTGACTACACCAAAAATTGCTTTTCTTGTAAATTTTCTTAGTAGCACAGCTTCAAAGATTTCTTACCTAGTTTATAGAAAGTTATCCCACTTCTGATAATTAAAGTCACTATTGTTCTGTTTAAATTTATCGCGTCCTTTAAGGCATTAAAGAACAATGGGCATTATTGTATGGATGGCGTCCCAACCCTCGTAACATGTTGCGACTAGTTTAAACATGTTCACTTAAGTTTTTTTTTTATAAATAATTCAAGTTTTTATTATAATTGTGTGCAGGTCAAAAGTTCTGGGGTGTAAATGAAAAAAAAATAGTTTTTGTATTAAATAATGCTTTACAGACTTTTACATTTTGTGTTACATACTCACATAGGTACTTATTACGTTCATAATAATTGTACAGTAATCACAGTCAGTAATCGTTATTTTAGACAGTTATTAATAAACACACAGTTGAAAATGGTACAATTATGGCTGAATAATTCTCTTATATAACTTAAACAATGCACTTTATACACTGGTACTTGTGATACAACAATCAGTTTCTTTATCGTATCACAGTATTTATATTTATTTATGTTAGTATACAGTACCTATCCTTTAATAATGGACATTATCTACAACAATGTCGTCGAATAAAGTCGCCGGTAACAATATGCTTGGCTGGTGTCCTGCCCAGCCAAGGTACCAAATGATACTCATTATGTGAGCGCAAGTACCTACTGTTCTCTTCCCAGTCAAACAAGAGCAATAATAATGAGCAATTGATTCTCTCGGTGTTTCTGCTCTATTGTTAATCAAAATGTACAAATAATAAATTCTACCAGATACGTGTCGCGATTTTATCCGCCCAATCAAAAGAATACCATCTAAAATGTTTATATTGTGTCGCACAAGGTTTGGAATAGCTCCTATGCATATTTCTATTGTGTATATGCCGTTTTTCTATGTGTTCACTCAAATAAGACCGTGCAAGTTTTATTTGATAAGTTCCTAATGAAATTAATAAAAGGTTTTCTTCTGCTAATTTTGGAAATTGCATTAATTGATTGTCATCTGCGGTGATAGTACAAAAAGAAGCTCGCTGTCGATTTATATTATTTTCGGTAACATAGTCACTTAGACTGTTAGCCATATGAATTTCGTGAACTCGAGGATGGTCTTTTAAAGGCTCTCTAAACGTATTTAAAAGAGCAGCAGCAATGCGTATATCAATGAATAAATGCGTCATTGCCCGATTAAAATATTCTTGTCTGAATATTTTAAAATCGCGCTTAATCCACCCATTGTAGTGAATGGGTGGATTAAGCGCGATTTTCTACAACCCATCTTACGATTGTAACTAATCTTGATTTATTAGCTTCTACTGTACTCAGTTGGCTTTCACTTCTAAGTTTTGTTGGAGGCATGTGGGCTTGATAGCCCCAAGTCTCTAAGGTTGATATGGCGTCTCTGAAACCTCTGTCTAATACAAATGTATCATTATTTTGAAGGACATAATGAATTGGATTCATTTCATTTTCAATATAGGCATTCATTATCGTCGCATCTGAAGTCGTAGCAGCATGAGGGCCAGTCACATCTACTATGTAGCCATCTGTGCATATTATCAGAAAAGGTTTTAGCAGGTTTCTGAATTGGTGCAGACTATATGATTGCTTCTGAAATAATAAATTACTACTTTTCTGGATGTAAATGTAGGTTCCGTCGCATATCAAAATGGCTGGTGGCACTTCATTGCCAACACCAAATATAGCATTTGGAATTGTTAAGCTTCTTGCTACAATTTCATCACGGCTAATGTGGTCCCATCCGAGATAACGAGGAACAAACTCATTTGTTAAACATTCACGTGCTAACTCCAATTTTCGCTCCAAACTACGCCGGCTCATATCTAAACGGCTTGATAATCGTTCATTTGGTTCTCCCGTTGCTGCTCCTTCGCTTACAATGAAAAACAATGGCAGCGCGTGGCGCGCGGGGTGATAGAGGGAGTGTTGGGTCAGAGTAGGCATTACCTGGTCGATCGTGTTTTTTTCCCACTTGGTTTTTTAAATCGCTTTAGTCCTATAGTTATTAAAAGACTAATTAATTAAGATATATTTAACATTTTTATGAAATAAAAAATACCACTATAACCGTTTCCCTGCACGAGATACGGAGTTATGCCTATACAAAAAAACATAACACTTGTTGAGATCTTTCACATGATGTAGGTAGAAAAATGTTACAACACTTTGGACGAAACCGCCCATTGCTCTTTTTTTTAATAGTTTTCGTATACTTCCCTAGTATAGACTTGGTGTTGGTTTTTGAAAGTTAGGTAAAACAAAAGCAGAAAATCTTTTTTAAGGCCTATCAGGTAACTTAAACTTTATTAATAAAAAATCTTATGTTACAAGATCTTAAGAGTTACCTAGAGTGAGATCGCACAATTATTACTTATAACAGAACTTGTACCTACATTTATTAATGAACAAGTTTAGCTAGATTATATTTTACTGTTCAGCCTGATTGTATTTCAGGAGACTGATATTTAAAGCCTGAAGAATTCGTCACCAAAACGATCAAGCGTCTCCATAATAATTCGAAATTCTGTTAAGCTAACTATTACCATCCGACCGTTTTCAATCCGACGCCCAATCACAGTTTTGTAGTTGATAGCTCATGGAGAAATTGTATCGGAAGTTAGAGTCTGAATGAGGTATGAATGAGTTGTTAGACCGGCAGGATTGACTAGAGATACGTCCTTTATTCGGAGAAATCTTCTAAAATATGGAAGTTGGATTTTATCTTATGGAACTTTATAAAAACTTGAAGGTGGTTGAAAATAAACACTAGGAGATTGTAGTAGACATCTAAAAGAAGAAGCTGGTGCTAACATTTTGTAGTCGAAGTACTTTGTATACATAGATTAAAATTAATCTTACTTAAGTGTTCTCTCAAAATTTCAGGCTTTGAAGGGTTTTAAAGAAATCGTCTTTATAAAAATGAACAAAAAATCAAATCTTATCAAATACAATATTTATCTTAACGTAAAATGTGAAAAACGCTTTCTTAAGATAAATACTAAACCAATCTCTATCTAATTTTAACTAAGCTAGCTATGCAATTATTTAAAAAGTAAAAATAATGTAAGATCGCAGTGTCATATTTATTAGAATGTTGTGTCATTTTACTTAGAACAATTCTACACAAAGGACTCTGTCATTTTACATAAAGCAATTATTATGCTAGAAGAATAATGTATAATATTGGTTTGGTCCCAAAGACCCTCTCATAACATCACGAGAGGCTGTGCGGCAATAGCAAGTCGGTGATGGCCCGGATGCAGAAAGCAGTCTAGCTAGACAATGCCCGTATAGTTTGTCGGTTTCCGCTCCACCACTCCGGCCGACTGTTGCCAAGCTCGTCGGAGTGCGTCTTGCCGCCTTTCGAGGCGAGGCAGTGTCCTATTCATTAATATTGTATTATTATATTTTTGTGTCACTCTATTAATAAAATTCTACTGAAAGAACCATGTGTCATTTTATTCAGAACAATTTCTGCCTGAATGCCATAGTGTCATTTTACTTAGAACTATTTTACTCTTAAGACAATGTGTTGAATGTTATTATTTATCTAGGTCTGAATTTTTTAACTAATGAATTCTTTAAAGTGAAAGAAGTGACTACTTCTTTTTGAACTAACTTCATTTTATTTATAAAATGAGTTATTATGTGCACAAATAATATATGTATTAAAAAGAATGATTTTGTTGACGCTTTTGTTACTATATTATTTAAGAAATTTTCTTACTATTAAATAATAATAATAATAAATGAAATACTTTGTTTAATTTTTATCCAATCTGTTTAGATCATAGCAGATGGTCTCTATAGTCCTCTATAGTCTCTGCTTACCCTTCGGGGAAAAAGATGCATGAAGATGATGATTTTTATCTAAGCCATACAGCCTTTGTAGGTAAAATACTCATACTATTATGAAGCTTAAGGGCCAACATCAATATTATCGTCGACATGTACCAATTATCACAGCTAGTAGGTATAGAAAATGAAGAATTAGGGATATTTTTTTTGTTTACTCAAAATCTACTAAATATATTTTAATTCCGGTTTACGTGTATATAATAGTTACTTATGTTTTGAAAGTTATTTCATTAGTTAATACGCGATAATAGACCGACAAATGAAAAAAATAAAAAATAAGAGAAGTTGTTTCGCTAAGATTTTCTATCGAGAAAACTTTTTCAATCGCGTTTCTGAGTTTATGCGATCCTAGATTATATATTGAAAAAACATATACTTAAAAATTAGAGCTCTAGCCATTCAATCTAAAGAAAAAATGAAAACTTCGTACATAGAAAAATGCACGAAGCTATTTTGGTATCCTATTAAGAGTTTGTTTGTTTGAACGCGCTAATCTTAGGAACCACTGGTCTGATTTAAAAAGTTATTTCAGTGTTGGATAGTACATTTATCGAGAAAGGCTATATGAAATCGCATACGGCTAATAGGAGTGAAGCATCAGTGAAATATGTACGAAGTCACGGGCTATAGCCAGTTTAATTATATTTAGACGACCCATTTATTCTTATAAAGCTACTTTTAATAGAGACTTTACTTAATTATCACCCATTACATTATATGCTGTGCAGATGATGTACATATCTTTTCGATCTTTTTAAATGTTATGTTATAGCTGCCAGTGAAATAAAACTATTTCATAATCGTCTAGTTGAGACATTTATTTATTTATTATATTTAAATTAATTATATCTTTGGTATAATATGTACAAAGCTAATAAAATAGAACGGAAAACAAAAAAAAAAAGGAAATACATGTAAATAAATTACGCGTCAAAGTATTCCTCCGCATCGTCCTCAACTGGCAAAGTGCCCAGAACACTGGCAGCATTGCCACGTTGGATGGCAATGCTAATTCGTTGCGCAAAATAATGGCCAGCGCTCTGGTCACCGGAGGCGTCGACTAGCCGCTTCGATAGCTCATTGTAAAATGAGCGAGTCGTCGGACCCCACGGTCCGAGCGTTTCGACCCCAAACGGCTCAAACAAGTAATCCCCGACAAGATTACTGTATTTGCGCCGCTTGAGGGTCTCCGCTGATGCAGCAGCAGCGCCAGCAGAACCCGCTGTACTAGGAACATGGGATGGCGCAAGGGTGTCGACGCAGGTAGCGTCCCACACCAAAGGCCTACCCATCTTCCATCGTCTAGTAATTGTATTTCATTAGATTCACATCGCTTTGTAGTACAAAGTGTGTTACCATTTGCTAAACAGTGACATACATTGCAATCCACTCTATAACTATAACCGCTAGGACAAATCGCTTGTTTTTGTATAAAAGTAACGAACTCTACAAGGATCCCATCTTTATTTGAACAAATTTTAGACGTACAAGCAACTATTTGACGATTACTTAGGCATTTACAAATATTGCAATCCATTTAATAACTATGTAAAGGCTCACAATATTCATGCATACTCAAGACGTTGGATTTTTTGTTAATCTACCCTCTATTTTACACCTATCATTAAGATTACAAATCTCCCGTTTTATTCCGTTTTCTGTAACACATTGACAAATTAAACAGTTCTTTTCATATTTTGTGTTATCTACGCAATCTATATTGATAATTTGTGTTTGTTTAGCATTATGACATGTTTTTATTGTACAACCAAAATATTTGACACCATTTAACACAAAACAATTGCATATATTACATATATTATCTTTCTTATATTTTGTCATTGAAACGCATTCATTGTCATCTATAGGGGCGTTTACTAGCTGAAAATTTAATCCAGGTATTGAAATTTTACTGTCAAATTCTAAGCATTTTAATACGGTACAGTACATAGTACCTTTAGCATCGCAGTGACAAGTATTGCATTTGTTTCTAAATGGCTTCTCAGGTTCTCTTTCTGAGCAAAGACTGTTTTCATTTTTGTCTTCTTTTGCTTTTAATTGTATTAAACTGTTAATTCCAAGATCATTTATATTGATGTTAGTACAATTATCACAGAGTAGTCTGTTGTTTGGAAGACAGATACATGTTTGGCAATCAATTTTATAAATTGTGCCTCTAACACAAGTCGCATAAACTTGTACGGGGAGATTAGAGAGATCTTTCGTGTCTACTTGTTGTTTAGATTCCTTTTTTTCATCATTACAGTTTCTTTTTCAGTTCATTTTTCAAGTAGGTTGTAACGTTTGCTACTGTCTTTAGATGGCAAGCATGTTTGGTTATTTGCTTTTTTATATTGCGTTGGTTTTACTGAATGTAGAACTTGGAATGTGTCTCGACAGACTGCATTAGGCCAGTTGCCGTCTTCTGTGCAAACACAGAGGATCTCTCCTTTTCTATAGTGAACTCCTTTTGTACACTGGTCTTCTGTTGACCGCCAAACTCCATGGCCTTTCATGCCTACATCGAATTGTGTTATTGCATCTGTTTTAGGGTTATATGTCGTGTTGGCTGGTTAGAGGATAAAATGAAATACGTCCGGACTTGAATGGCGTTTATTTGCGACTCAATATATTTAATATAATATTAGCTTATATAGGTAAGGAGAACAATCGTTTGTATATATTCCTAAAACTGCTGATACGCAGAGTGTTGCATACAATGAATCCATACATAATATATTTGTATACAATTAATTAGCCGGCGAGCAAACAATAGGACCATACATACTGCAATAAATATATTTGTTTATAATAACTTAGGTGGCTAGCACAATGGTCTCTATAGATTCGTAGACCTGTTGACAAACGTCTACTTGCAAACAATGAAATCATACAATGTGCCTACACTGTAATTTAAATAATTAATCAACTATTTGCTTTATTGAATATGTTCATAGTTAATTGATTTCTGATATATTTCAGATCTATAGTCTCTTTATGATGCCAGAAAGTTCAAGACGCATATTTATCAGACGGTGGGTACCCGTACAATCTTGGTAATTTAGTTTGGCTAAATCGTATTTCACAGACATTCAATCGTCATATGATACATTATTAATTGTTTCATATGATGTATGGCCCGTATCAGAGACACACATAGATACGTATTTCACACATATGTAGTTATTTATATGGCTTTAAGCCGGGTGATTGATGTAGCCACTAGCCACAGGCACTTTATCTGATAAATCTGTGGTTCTAGGCATTTACCCAATCGACCAAATGTTAAGTAATTGCGTTTTTAATTTATTTGAAATTACCGTTGAAGTGTCCAAACATATCAGCTCTTTCACAAATGCGTGCACTACACTGATATCTAGCATTGCTACATCGACACCAGTTGCAGTCATTCAGGGCTAGTGATTTACCATTACATTTTTCTTGCCACACTCGTTCAGGTACAGCTGAAAATATGAAATAAGTATACAAGTTTAAGTAAAACCTCTTATGCAGCTTGCTTGAAGCAAGTCCCGTGACCACGATCGATGCAACTCGGTCGAAACGACGGGAGCAGAGGTATTGTGCCTTTTAAATAGTTATTCACGTGATTATAGTCCCGGTAATATTAACAATTTATGAGTTCAAATCGCGTAAGCTTAAAATCAATAATTGCTTGAAGCAGATGTGGCCAATATTAATAAAGTAACTTAAAACAACTCTTTCTCAAATCTAAAGCCATTCTTCTTCTTCTTATGCCTGCCCTTATCCTAAATTAGCACTAGAATAATATTGAAATACTGACTGAAGATAATTCGGGTGTAGGTAGACAAGAGTTAGATGGATGTTTGGTCCTTCCTTTTCCACTGTGTAGATGTATTAAGTTTTATAATTATTCTTGAAATTTTTAGGTGTGATAGTTAAAAGTAAGAATAGTTTGTTTCAAGTAATGAGTATTTTGGCGGGCCAAGTAGCGCGCAAAATTAAGGGGCTATGTACTAGAAAAAACATTCAGCTGGCATTGCCTCACAATTTAAGAGCTTCAGCGTACAAGAGTTATAAGAATCACGTTGCAATGCTGCTTACATTATTATTGCAGTACAAATCAATTTAATTAAAACTTACGTGCAATAGATAACAACCATACCGAGGAAACGTTGAAGAATAGTAAAAATAATATCTTTATCAACATTTCCGAGCGAATGAAAATTAATTCCAATTAATTTATTTTAAAAATTTCTTTATGAAATAGCTGCCATTGATTTAACAATGCATAATTAAATGTGATTTTAATGTCTTTTTAAATTAATTTTTCAACTAACCTTTCGTTTATTATCAAATCGATTGAATTTTAGGATTTCGTATTAAAAAGATAAGAACCCGTTTAGGATTACATTCATCTCTGTTTTTTAAACTAATACGTGGAAAAGTGATACCTACTATTTTACTGTATATGACGTCTCATTTTTCAAACAGAAAATCTACGTTATATTTAATTGGAAAACATGATAAAAAATGGTCAAAATAGGACTATCTCTGGGCATTTATTGTAATACGCAAGTTTATCAAAAAGTACAGGTTATTTCCTATTCAGTACTTTTTAGAATTTGCCAATCAAACTATCACAATAAAATATAGTTTACGGAACTCTCTGTGTGCAAATTTATCTCGCTATCTAGAAAAAAAGCCAATTAAGAACATAGGAAGGAACAATCAGATCAATGATCACCCAGGCTGTATACTTTCTAACAAAAATAATTTCCCAATTCGATAGAGACATTTTCTAGGAATCTGGTAACATACAAAAAGAACATTAATTTCTTAATTTTTGCAATTGACTTGCTATGCTTTTGCTTTTAATTTAGTTTTCAAAGTATTGCCTGAATATTCGAGATTTTCTTCAGATTTTTTATCTTTATTCGAACCTTTTGTAACATGTCTACCTTTGCCCGTTGCAGTAATATTGCTATCATTACCAGATGTAGTAAGTGAGCCCATATCCAAACTTATTTCATTAGAATATTCAGAATTGTCCTCATCACTGCTTGTATTTTCGTTAAATTCTGGTTGACGTGTAGATTTTATTTCATCGTTTACTGTCGTTTTAGCATTGGACATAACAATTATTCAAGGAGTATCTGGAATAGGTATTTCTTCATCATTTTCTTGGGAATCACTATCATCTTCTTTATAACTTTGATTTAATTCATCAATATGATCAGCACTTTTTGCTGTTTCATGATTTTTAATGTCATCGTTGTCTTCTTCCAAAATACCGACTTTATTTGTTCCTTCTGAAATCATGCTTGAATAAACACTTGCCCTCGATGATTTGTACTCACTTGGTACCAATTCTAAAGCTTCCCTAATAAAGATTTTTCCACATTGTCGCAAATCGTAACTGCCTACAGTTACATTGTTGTTATATTTGGTTCCAGTATTGCATATCAATTTATTTTCGTTAACACAGTAGCAATATTGACAAGGGGCAAACGAGTACCAGTTGTTAGCCTTACAATTGCTGTAAAGATTATTCTTTTTGAAGATTGTCTCCATGTTATATCTGCGAGTGTTACGATAGGTGCCGTCTGCGCAGTTGTTTTTGGTACAACGATTGCTAATAAATTCTCTATCTTGGCTACATCTGCATATATTACAATCAATCATGACATAAGTGTTTGGGTCACATTTGTGGGTTTCTATATTTTCAGATGGCAAGGACTGGAAAGTTTCAGAGCAGTTCCTGTGTGGCCATTTACCATTATTAGTGCAAATGCAAGTTATAGCATTTTGGACGTACAGACGATTTAGTGAACACATTTGTAAGGCACTATCTCCTGCTGCACCAGAATCTGGAAAAATAAGCCTACATTTAATAATCCTATACAATTAGTCGGGCATCTTAATGATTTAGGAATCGAATTAAATCAGTTAACCTAATGACGTCTCGATTAAAATCATATATTGACATCATCTTGAAATCATAACTTCAATGTTTATAAAACCTGGGCAGGCCTGTCATCTCTACTGGAGACACCGGGCATTAGCTCAGGGCCTCTCGATTATTAGGTCCTCCTAGTGTATACTTCCCCATGTTTCTACTTATATTCAATAGGGCGTTCGGGGCGTACATCTTAATGTGCTCAGGGCCTCTTGTAGGTAAAAAATAGTTGGTAGTAAAACGTATTCCTACTTGGCTGCTTTTTGGGTGAAAGAGGATATTTCATTCGAAGACCTCTATCATCATCGATTACTTACCATCATTATTGATGCAAGGAATAGGCGTACATTCAAAAACACTTTTAGAAGTACAAAGACATCTGTTACATTTATTTCGTACCACGTCTCCAATATGGCAGGATTTAACTTGAGGATGGAAATTATCTGAAAAAAAAAGCCACTACTTAAAGCCCAAACTTAACCCACACTAACATTATACTGCGGTCAAAATAGACAAAACGATGTTCGGCAATTAACAAAAGTTCCGACCGAGCACAGAGCTAATTTTTGGTGGAGACGTTGGGCACACTAATAGAAATAATTTAACGGAAAGTCCCGAGGATCCCATGTGTGCCAAAAACTTATTCAAGGTTAAAGGTCAAATTTTAGGATATTTTCAAGTTATCCTGAGTGAGTAAGTTGTATCAAAATGATGTGAAGGAATCAAATCAAATTAAAACAAATTTAATTTATTGTGGTCATAGGTATAAGAGGTACAAAAATATAAAAAAAGCATACAATATTTAACTTAGCTTAACTTTAGCTTAAAAAGCATACAATATTTAAAAACAAAAAATAAAGATATACATTATTGAATATTATTATTATCATTAATTTATTACACTATTAATTAATAATCGCTCGATCATTAAAATATTCATTAAAATATATACTATATAAAAATAAGTCGGGTTTTCCTTCCTGACGCTATAACTCCAGAACGCACGGACCGATTTCCACGGTTATGCATTTGTTGGAAAGGTCTCGGGCTCCGTGAGGTTTATAGTAAATTTTTTTTTTCTTTTTTTTGGTATGGCAAAACAACGTTTGCCGGGCCAGCTAGTCTACTATATAAAAATAAGTCGGGTTTTCCTTCCTGACGCTATAACTCCAGAACGCACTGACCGATTTCCACGGTTATGCATTCGTTGGAAAGGTCTCGGGTCTTCGAAAAATTCTTTCAGTGTTTTGTACATATATGGAGAAAAGCTATAGGCCAAAATAACATTACGCTACGAGCAACGCGACACATGACTGAGAAATGTCGCAAAAACTGGGAAAGTTTTCTGAATTCCACGCGTACGAAGTCGAGCATAACAGCTAGCTTATCATCATCATCATCATACCGTCACGCCTTTTTCCCATGGGGGTAGGCAGACATTATAGAGCACCATCTGCTACGATCCAAACAGCTAACAGTTTAATTATTTATTCGTTCATCTCACCCAATCTTGAAGTAACTCTACCAATACATAATAACAACAGTGGTATTTGAAACATTGCCGCGTTGATAATTATATAACAGAAAAGAGAACGATCTTTATTTTGCTAATTACTAATTTTACGTGCTTAATATCTTTTATGAGTCCAATTTTTATTGCACCAATCGACTGTTAAGGCAATTATATTTCTTTTGTTAAATTAAAACGAGCGTTTAAAGTTTGTAATCCGTTAAAAAGTATGGATATTATCGGTATTTAGGCTATCACGAGGGACAAAATATATTTAAAACATTTGCTCATCAGCATATATACGACGTTTAAATTTTTGTTCCCTGCCACCAGAATGTAGTTATTGTTAATCATTTAATATGATGCAGGTTTAATATGATGCTCAATAGATGGCGTTAATTTCAACATTAGAAGTCGATGTGAATATTTAACATGAATAAAAAACAGTTCCCTGTAGTTTAATTGTGTCATAACAATCGCCGTTGTCGGAAAATCTATATTGCTCTTGCTATTGCTATTGCTATTGCTCTACTGAACTACAAAATGGGCTGAAAAGTTGATTTTCTGTCAATTGGGGATGTTATGATACTACAAATGACTACAATTAATAAGATATTAAATAAATAAATATTTATGAATATTTTACACAAATGTTAATGACAAATAAATATAATAAATATTCACGGACATTTCACACAACGTACTCTGGTCCTAAGCTAAGCTTATATGCTTGTGTTATGGGTACCAGAATACGGGATAGATTACATTATACTACTTTTCTTTTGTAAATACATACTTATAATACATAGAAACACCCAGACGCAGTACAAACATTTGTATGACAATTAGAAAATTCACACAAAATTTTGTCCCGAGCGGGGATCGAACCCGCGACCTCTTGATTGGCAGTCCGTTACATGAACCACTGAACCACGAGGCTCTTCAAATTTAACTCTAGTCCCAAATTAAACTATATTTCTATGCTGGTGTTATGGGTACCAGAATACAGATAAATAAATAAATAAATATTCATGGACATTTCACACAACGTCCTCTGGTCCCAAGCTAAGCTTTATATGCTTGTGTTATGGGTACCAGAATACGGATATAATAAATATACTACTTTTCTTTTGTAAATACATACTTATAATACATAGTAAACACCCAGACGCAGTACAAACATTTGTATGACAATTAAAAACATCACACAAAAATTTGTCCTGACCGGGAATCGAACCCGAGACCTCGTGATCGGCAGTCCGTTATATGAACCACTAGACCACGAGGCCCGTCACGATATAATAATATTTACTTTTATCTGTACTAATACTATTATAGCTGAAGAGTTTGTTTGTTTATTTGAACGCGTTAATCTCAGTAACTGCTGCCGCTGCTCCGATTAGAAAATTTAATAATATCAATATCGCTAGCTTGAGTCGAGATTCGTAATCCATGTCACTAAGGTTTTAATGTTCTTACACAAAGGAAATAAATGTATTAAAACTATTGTGTAATCCTCAGGCAATTTATTTTCTATCTTAATGAAACTAGGCTTTGTGATATCTAAACAGTTTTCAGCATCGCTCTTGAAGCAATGTTCTTCTATGAGGACATTTTGCTCACAGTCACAAATGAAGCAATCATCTTTAATTCTACCAGGATTGTCACATTTATACCTTGTATGATTATGTGGCATATGTAATTGTATTGGATATTTCTTTTTAACAGCTGATGCACTGTCGTTATTTGTCTGATTCCCTGTAAATTTTAACCTAGATTTTAGGAAATAAAAATTAATTTATAAGAGACCTGCTTTTCGTGTAAATTTATAAGATCAAATTAAATAAATATAGTCCTGATGACTGTATTTACAGCAGACGGAGAATAAAATCGTTGGCGCCTTTTTAGATAAAAATAAATACCACAACAATTTAAAATAACAACTTACTGAGCAAGAGCAAGTTATTAAATTCTAGCGGAAGTATTTATCTTTATTCGCCTTTTTAATATCAGTAAGATAAGCAAAAGCTTTTTAGTACAATATTTACCATTTTCTTCATGTCTCCTCCCCATTGGTTCGAAATTATATCCAGGGTAAGCCATTTCACAATAGCGATCTGGAGGCATTGGTCGACAGAAGTTGTATATGCTCCCCATGTATGGACAAATGCATATTCGGCATCTTTAACACATAGATGTAATATTTGAATGAGAGTTGCCTAACACATTAGCACTCCTCCTCTCTAGCCCATTTACATTCCATTGTTGGGCACGGGCATTCTCCACATTGAAGGGATTATGGTCTACTGTGCCGCGCTGACCAGGCGTGTTGGCACAGGGTTTATTTTCGAATTTGCCGTCTCTCACAGATGATGTTATCTGTGTGCAATATCCCTTAACTGACTTTTACAGCACCCTTGGGAGGTGGTGACACTTGTATTCTTATTCCGTCACCACGCGGAATGTTACACACGTTAACACTATTGAGACTAAATTATTAACACGCCTGTTTAGTGTGATATAACAGACGAAATATTCATGTGTTATGTAGAGTCCACCTGCCCAGTAGTGGAGCGCTTACAGTGAGTAGATGGAGTAAGGCAATTTGACCGGGCAATAACAGAAGAAGTTGAATATCTGACGTCAAGGGGACACAATATTTTCTGTATAAATAAAATTTATTATTTCATTTTAAGAGGGCCGCTGCGAAGTGAAGACCAAGCATGCTTCTCTTCCATATTTTATTGTTTGGTACTATAGTATGCTTTAGAAATCAGTGTGTTCTTAACAACCTGTTTGAAATACAAACTTACTTAATGATATATTCAGATCCTGGAGTACATTCGCCCATCTCTCTACTCTCTGTGATATTGTATACTTTGCAGAGATCAGCATTTGCGTTTATATACGTTTCTTGTCGTCTATAATTAACCTCGTATTCTGGTAGTTCATCATTGTTAAATTTTCTATCCTCCTTAAATTGCTTGGTACTAACTTCTTTACTTTCTTCGGATATAGGAGCAATGGTCTACGAAAATATAAATAGATATTTAACTTAATGTTAAAAGGATTGGAATACTTTTTTTAATCCATCTTAATCAAAAAAGTTGTTAAGGCGTCCTTTTTGTACCGCAACACAAACGCACAAAAACTAAAAGATTGGGGACTATGTTTCGACCGACCGCGACAGCGTCTATATCTGTTATCACTGAGATCACAGGGAAATGGCATTGAGAATGGTGTGGGATTGCGCGTTCTATGAGCGAAGTCTATGCCTGACAGTGGACTCTCATGATTGTAGGGTAAGTACTTAAAACACTCTTCATAGCATTCAATACAGAACTTACATGATTTAATTCATCACATAAAGTTTCTGCACATGTAGCATATGCCTTCAAACCCATCTTAGGACATACGCAAATCTTGCAACCAAGTTCAAACTCTTCGCCTGGAAAACAGGTCTGTAAATTCTGAGAAGAAACTGTGTTCTCATCCCTTAACTTTAACAAAGTTTGAGATATTCTGAAAATATTCTTCCACGGTGTATCATTTGCAGAGCAAGTTCTATTTGTACAGATTTTATTTTTCTTGTCACCATTTGGAGGGCAGATGCAGATGTTACAATCATCGCTAAAAAATTCTCCAGGAGAACAAATCTGTGATCGTAAGAAATTATTTTCGCATTGATTTTTAGTACATTTATCTACATTTTTTATACCATCAGACGGACAGAGGCACACGTTACACTCTACAGTATAATATGCTGCAGGTTCGCAGTTAAATTCATTGCTAGTTATATAGTGGTTGACGCAATCTTCCTTTGTGCATGCACTCTCAGCTAGGAGGCCGGAACTGCCGCAAATGCAAAAGTTGCAATGATTTTTTATTACTGTTCCTGGAAGACATTTACCATTAGGAAATTTTTGTGGTAATGAAACGGGAGGCCCTTTAAGACTCTCATATACTAAGTTTTTGGCTTTACAATTGTCATTTGTACACCATTTTCGATTTATTTTACCATTTTTTGTACAATAGCAAAAGTTGCAGCCGAATTCAGTATAAGTATTGGGCTCACATGAAACTTTGTAGTCTATCTCTTCCTGTTCATGCGCCCCAATTTTTGCAAAGAATATTGGCTGCCTTTTTGGAATAGTATATTCTACTACAGAGGTACAGTATTTGATATCTGTATTTCCTTTTTCAGAACATAAACAGTATCTACCTTGGTCAAGGAATAGCGCATTAGTGTCACAACTATCAATACCTGAGGTTTCTTTCAAAATATTTCTATCTATAAGGTGTATCTTTTCTTTCAAGACGTTTTCTAGAATGGCAATTTTGTTCTGATTGGAGCATACTTTGCTGCAATATTTTTCTATAGTCAGTTTTGATCGTGGACAGAAACATTCCATGCAAGAAGGAACCATTTCTCCTAAAGTACAAGTAGCTCTGATAGAGTCGTATTTATAATCATCTATTTTCAAACATTCCTGTTCCATACAAGCCTGTTCGTTAACACGTCCTTCAGAATTACATTCACAATACATGCACCTTGGCTTCGTAAACTTATTAGAAACACATGAAGGCATGTTATTTCTTATAGCATTTAGATTGATTAGTTTAAAATTATTAGCACATTTTACTTTAGTGCATGCATTACTGTTTGGAATCCCAGTCTCAGGGCAGTAACAAATATTACAATCACTTTTATAGAAACTTCTAGGAATGCAGCGTTTACCTGCATCAGTTAATGTATAGCAAGTATCAGTGCATTGACTGCTTAGAAACAGTCCACTATCTGAGCATAGACATTGGAAACAATTAAATAAGTACATAACTTTTGGTATACATATATGTTGTGAAATTGTATCGTACGAAGTGTGGTGACCTTTTAGAACGCATGATGAATCATTTGCGCATTTACCATCTGATATTTTACCAGAGGCAGGGCATACACAAAGGGTGCAGTTGATGTAGTAAGAATGGAATGGTGTGCACCAAATTTCGGAATCAATTCTTAAATGGTGTTTAAGTTTTCTTTCATCAGCACATTCTGTGTTTGTACACAAAAGATTACCATTTTCTTGACAGATACATTGTCTACATTCTTCCCAGATAATTTGTCCAGGGTAACACGCTTGTCTACGTGCTATCAATTGGCATGAAGCTTGATTCGATTGTCCAACATTATTGCAGTAACATAAATGATTATTCAGTATAAAATGGCTATTCGGTACACACGAAACTATAAAAAACATACTAGTAAATTTAAATTAAAGTAATGATACTTACAAAATAAACTAAAGGACAAGAAGGAAATAAGCAATTTTATTTTATTTTTTAAAAAATAAGTATTCAGGACATTTCACACAACGTCATCTGGTCCCAAAGTAAGCTATATTTCTATGCTTGTATTATGGGTACCAGATACGGATAGACTACATAAACTACTTTTCTTTTGTAAATACATACTTATAATACATAGAAAACACCCAGACGCAGTATGACATTTGTATGACATTTATGGATATCACACAAATGATTGTCCCAAGCGGGAATTAAACCCGCGACCTCGTGATCCGCAGTTCATTATTAAGAATTATGTACATAATGAACGTTATCGAAGAATTTTTTTCGAACGAAGTTCTTTATTCATTTATTATAACGTCATCTGTTGCTGTTTAAACACTCTTCCTCCCTATTTTGACGGGCTTCGTGGTCTAGTGGTTCATGTAACAGACTGCTATTCACGAGGTCGCGGAATTCATGCTCAGGACAATCATTTGTGTGATGTTTATAAATGTTATACAAATGTTTGTACTGCGTCTGGGTGTTTCTATGTATTATAAGTATGTATTTACAAAAGAAAAGTAGTTTATGTATTCTATTCGTATTCTGGTACCCATAACACAAGCATATAAGCTTAACTTGGGACTAGAGGACGTTGTGTGAAATGTCCATGAATTAACTTCCACTAAATGAATTTAAAAATAGAACCCTACAATACTTACTTAAGCTAGTGTTGCTATACTGTATTTTTGCTAATAAAGCTAGAAATAATAGAGCTAATAACATACTAACTAACAGAAACTTAATTCTTAATATATAGAAATAAATACAACAACATTAAATTCTTTCAAAATTAAAAATGTTAAATGATTTACTATATACATATAACTATTAACATTGCAACTTATTTGTCATTTAATATTTCGTCTTGTCTTTTTTATTGTTATAAAGAATAAATAGAATTTTTAATCAAATTATATGAACCTAATTTAGTTTCCGCTTATTAAATTTTAATCATATGATTGATTTAATTGATTTTTGAGTCAATTAATTACTTTCTAACTATTAAAATTACATTCCGTTACAATGCCATTAAACCTGCTTGATTTAAGTTTTTTTTGTAACGTAGGTCTTTTATGTATATCAGTAGATAAACAAGAATTAAAAAATACAAATGATGCTGTAAACACAGATTTATGAGATGCGTCAAAGGACAAACTCACCCGGCTTGAAGCTATATAAATATCTATGTTGCGTGAAATACGTTCTATGTGTGTCTCTGATACATGCCACAAACATAGACTTACGATATAGATCTAGACGTAGCATTCGGTACAACGAATCCGGCCTGCTTCTTTTTTTAGTTGAACACATTAAGAAAAAAATAAATGACAAAGAGCCTATTTAGCAGCCTTTCTAACTCTTTCTTTTTAGCCAAAGTAAAAGAGAAAGCTAGTAAGAAGAAAAGAGAAGGCAAGGCTACTATTTTACTTTTAAACCGTAAACGGGCCGGGCCTTGGGACAAATCTATGTTCCCGAGTTGTTCCTCCCTACTTATAACCTCCTTGGCCACAAATTCAATTGGACCATAGACTAACAAAACAGGGACCTAAGTCTGCTATTACAATGTTGTATGGAGGGTAGAGGTAAGGAGAATCATCTGTGCACATGAAAAAGTGTCCGTTGAAATGCATTAAATTAGAGATAGATAGATTATTAAATTAGATATTTTATTTAATGTTAACAATCACTTACCATTATGCATCCAGTCGGCGCTCTTGCCGCGCCGGCTCGTTCACTATTGCTGTTTTGATACCTACTTTAAGTTTAAGTATAAGTTGGATAGCTATAATTGGTCTATTCTTAAGTAATTCTAAATATGTAGATTTGTTTGTGAAGACTGTTGTTATCCTTAATAAATAAATAAATAAATAAAAATTATTATTATTATATTAATTTTTTTTTTCTAAAATACGCGTACGAACTCGCGGGCAACAGCGAGTTGGGTTATAGTTTTCATCACTAAATAAAACTAAAACACATGAAATATTGTGATTTATTATTTATTTATTTATCTCTTTATTAATTGTACATACAAGGATTTACATTATACCTACAGAGAAACAAAAACAATAATTTTAAATAAACAAGTGGCGGTATAATTAAGGTTTAACATTTTCAAAAGAACATGGGTTTATTTTTTCTGTTAAGTAATTTGATTATGTAATGAAATAGGAATAAAACTTAGAATAGGACACAAACTAAGAAGGAATCAGTTTATAGTCTATGCTTTTCAAGAAATTCTCTCTGCTCCTCCAATTCTAAGGCTTGTTTGTGATTTAAACACAGTTTTCTAGTACAACGAAGAGTCTTGTCCGCTTGGCAGTAACATCTGTTACACTTATCTCTAAAATAATGAAAAAAAAAACATATTTTAAAAACTAAAAATGTTGATTTTATGCCTGTTTTTTAAAGCTATATAATATAACTTACGAAATTTGTTACAATACTTAACAATAGACCAACGTCAGGATTGGATTGTCATTGGTTGAGAGAAATTTCGCATTTTAAGTTTATACTGAATTTCTTTTTTATCTTATATAAATATCTTATTTATATAAGAATGACGTCAGTGACTGTTCATTGTAACAACATTGTAATAGCAGACTTAGGTCCCTGTTTTGTTAGTCTATGGTCCAATTGAATTTGTGGCCAAGGAGGTTATAAGTAGGGAGGAACAACTCGGGAACATAGATTTGATATCTTATTTATATAAGATAGTATCATCTTAAAAGATGGTAGAATTAAGGCCCTGCTACGTTGTATAGACAAAATTCTGTGAAAGAGTGTATTTTGGATTGGGGTATTGGGTAGTTTTGGATAACGGAATGCCTGTAAGTAGACGATCGGTTATCATTTCGTCACGGAATAGGGACCGGGAGCACTTAGTTAATCGTGAGGTCCTGTGCTTTTATAAAAGAAGGGTCTGTAGTTGCGGTCGTGCATTGTTATAGAAGCAATGTGCAAGAACATAAACTGTTACTTACTTGTAAACGACATTCGGTACGCATTCCTGTTTTGTAAAATCGAAAGTGACTCTTCCTTCCATATTAAATTCGGACAACATCTGTATGTCACTCTTCTTATTACAGTTGCTTACTGCCGAGCACTTCGTAGTACCATTTAAACACAAACATTTTATACAATCCTTGGTCTCAAACGAATTCTTGCAAAGTTTACCTATAATAGAATAATTCAAAATTAGATACATATAAACTACTTGCTGCCTGTTTGATCTGCGTTTATAATTTTAACGAGCCTCCCGCGACTTCGTTCGCGTAGAATTTAGATACAAAATTACAAATTATACAAAAAAGCCATCCTCTGACTAATAATATTATTATTAACCAGTCTATCTATTAAAAGAAAACCCCATCAAAATGCATTGCGTAATTTGCGTACTTTTGAAGATATAAGCTCACACAGGGACATAAATACAAAAATAATGACTTTGTTTTTTAATAAGTAAAGATACATTGGTACCAATTCTACGTGCACAACTAAACTTAACTAAAAAATGAAAACGACTATGGCGTATATTGATTAGTTGACTATTTCGTTGTGCACATTTTTAAGAATTACATATTTCTACATTAATATATTATTACATATTTTCTAATAAAAAGTTAAAATGTTAACATTGCCGAATTGTGTTATTGACACTATTAGTTTTCATGAATGGATTCATGGATGGATGAATGTCATGGATGAATAGAAATAAGGAACAAAAAATTTTTGTTTGCTTTTAACCTTCCAAGTAAGTAGTTTTACGTTGGAGAGGGGCAACATATTTTTCGGCTTTAGTTACTTGACCCCATCTCCTCCCAAGGGTGCTGTAAAAGTCAGCTAAGGGATATTGCACACAGATAACATCCTCTGTGAGAGACGGAAATCTCGAAAATAAATCCTGTGACGACACGCCTGATCAGCACGGCACAGTAGACCATAATCCCTCCAAAGTGGAGGAGGCCCGTGCCGAGTGGGACGTAAATGGGCTGGAGAGAGAGAGGATCACAATTACCAGATTTTTTGCCCGCCATAATCTGAAGAGTAGTACTTTCATCGACACACATATGCTCCTCACAAATAAGATTTCTCTCTTTATCACAAAAGCAAGCATTGCAATCAATTCTGTATAAATTATACGGAGTACAATCAGAAGCATGGTGTAGTAGTTTTGGTAATTTCATAAACTCTTCATCAGTCAGTTTTGCTAAATCTTCGGGCGTCATTTCTTCAGTTACACTTACTGGTTGTGCTGTAAAAAGTTGTATTATTTCAGTTTTTAACCGACTTCAAGAAAAGGAGGAGGTTCTCAATACATCTGTATGTTTTTTTTATGTTTGTTACCTCCTGACTTTTAACTGGTAGAAGCGATTTTTATGATTCTTTTTTATTTGAAAGCTTGCGGTTCCCGTGTGGTCCCATTGGTACTAAGTCCAGATCTGATGATTATCTACTAAGAAATCGAGGAAAATCCTCAAATTTCAAAGGCATATGAAGTCGGTTCAACATTAAAAAAAATACACAATTATAACACCTAAATAGTGATCGCCACTTAACAAAGGATATTTGTGTCTAAAAAATTCGTTTAAGTTAATTGAAAGAAGAAAAATTCTTTTCAATTTACTTAAACGAATTTTGATTTAAGCGAATTTACTTTAAACGAATGAGCATCGCATTTACTATCGTAGTTGCCATCATTATCATAACATTACGCCTTTTACCATGGCAGTAAGCAGAAACTATAAAGCGTAATATCATACGGTTTAATAACTTCATTTATTTATTTATTACATGTAATTCATGTACTATACAATGTACAACATTACAATTTAAAACTTGATTTAAATTTTAGTTAACTTTCGTAGTATTGAAATTTTCGTAAGTTTGAGTCATATTAGAAATATTATGTCACCGGCTAACACTCACTGTTATGGGATCGATATGTAGACGCAGACGTCGCAGCGCACTCGTCCTGAAGATGAGCATCGGATATACTCGAAACCTGCGTCGACATCATCGATCCCATAACAGTGAGTGTTAGCCGGTAACATATAATTTTTATAACTTTAGTCGCGCGAGTAAAATCGGTACATTCTTTACCTATTGATTCTGTATGAGTTCTTAATTGATCTTTACTTCTACCAGGATAGAAGCAGGCCATCTTTGTACAGAGAAGTATGTTTCTATGACAGGTACATGTATTACAACCCATTTGTATCGTTGTGCCATCAATACACTTTTGTACGGTAATTTGATCTTTAAAACTTGCTGTAATATGTAGAAAATTAAAGTGTTTTATATTAAAATCTTTGCGTCTTTCTTTTTATAATAAATATTCCTGGAAATTTCACACAACGTCCGATAGTCCCAAAGTAAGCTATATTTCTGTTTCTGTTATGGGTATCAGAATACGGATAGAATACATATACTACTTTTCTTTTGTAAATACATACTTATATTACATAGAAAACAGCCAGACGCAGCACAAACATTTGTATGACAATTATAAATGTCACACAAATTATTGTCACGAGCGGGAATCGAACTCGCAACCTCGTGTACGGCAGTCCGTGACAAGAATATACCTTCAAGTGTAATGAGTATGTACTCTCAAGCGACCGCTGGCGCCCGCTAGGTGTTTTGTCGTAATTGACACAAAATAACTTAAACTTCCCTCCGGATGATCGTTATTTTGAAGTACGGAGATATTCAGGATTTGGAAAAATGATATTTATAATTAGGTCCAGATCCTCAGATTAAAAAAAGCTCTTTTCTTTTAGTTTACTATCTACGTAGTCTAATGCGCGTACTATTACATTATATCCTTATGGTATATCAGATCAGATATATTAATTGCTTTGGAAATTAATATTGGAAGTGGTTTAGGTATTATTTTAAATATTCAGACTCAAATAAAATTCAGCATTATGAATTTAAATATATTTATTAAACACTATTCCCATTAGCGACCTAAAGTAAGGGCTCCTCTAAGAGTCTTCTCATCTAAAAAGTAATTTTCTAAGCACATCATTGTAGCACAATCAGGTTTACCAGCCTTTGAACATTCACATGTGTTGCAGTCATATCGATAACGCTTCCCAGGTTCACACGAATCACTAAGATCCAGTAGCTTTGGCAACAATTTGAAGTCACATTCCATTTTACTTATCGGAATTCCATGTCTTAAAACATCTTTTTTTGAATTTTTAAATTTTTTCTTTGTACAAGCAAGTTTGCCATTATTGCAAGTGCATGTATTACAATCTACTGTATATACTATTTCTGTGTTACATTTTTGACTATGGAGTTCTTCAGACCAAGATTTACCGGTTTGTGTCAAGTTGGATACATCATTGTTGTTTATTGCGTGAATTTCAGAACCATTGATTGGTAAGCAAAGGCGATCTATAAAATAGTGGATATCACTGCAAGCCCAAATTTCATTGCCTGTGTTTAGGTAATCTCCTGGTTCACATGAATCTGCTTTATGACCTTTGACAATCTCTAGTAGTGCAAGTTGCAAGTTCAATAAAACCATTATTTTCACAACGACAAACATTGCAATCTACTACATACAATTTTCCTGATTTACAAGCTACATTACTCCGTAATTGTAAATCAATACGCTTCATTTTTGGGGATAAATATTGAAATCTTTTTTGGCAATTGTCTGATTGCCAATAACCGTTATCATCGCATATGCAATATGCCGTGTCATCTCGGTACATGAAATTCGATTCACAATTCTTTTCTCTTCTTTTAAAAACTGCAATATTAATTAATATATTATTTAAATCTGAAGTTTTTAAAATAATAGTATTAAATTATTATATAATGGTATTATTCTTCATTAAAAAAATTTGACTCCATACATATACGTAGATATGCATAAACATTACATTGCTGAGTTCGGACTTCCTTTTCTTCAGGATGGTATTGGTTTAACTAAGCTGCAGTTATTAGATGTTTTGGTGTAGACATTGAAATAGTCCGTAAATAACATCTACATTAGATCAAGGATGTAGTTTAATCTACTTGTACTTATACAAGCTCGTTAATAACTAGTATTAATAGTATGTATATTGATAAGCCATTATTTTTTACTTGGCAATTGTAAATTGATATTGATATTGAAATTGATATTGCAATAAAATTTTCCATGTGGCGACGGATTAATAATACAAGTGTTACCATCCCATCTCCTCCCGAGGGTGCTGTAAAAGTCAGCTAAGGGATATTGCACACAGATAACATCCTCTGTGAGAGACAGAAAACTCGAAAATAAACCCTGTGCCCATACGCCTGGCCAGCGTGGCATAGTAGACCATAATGATAATCCCTCCCAAAGTGGAGGACCACCGTGACCAACAGTGGGACGTAAATGGGCTAGAGAGAGAGAGAGAATTGTAAAGAAAAGATACATCATATAAGTTAATCTCTGATACGTGAGGTCATTGTTTCATATCTTTTACATAAGAGAGAAAACATGACTAAAAAAATTTTACGATTTAAAAAGTTCTTATACATCAGAAATTTTTACGTTACTTACCCTCATCGGGCTCGGTGCAATTTCGTTGTTGACAGTGAAATAATCCATCAGCCGTGCAAACACAATAATGACAGGGACCGTACACTGTGGCCGTCGGCACGCATTTCTTCTTCGTTTCCACTAAGCCCAGTTAGAAATCAAAACCGAATTTCATTTGATATTAAGTTATTTTTAAATCTCATCGATTCATTTTTGATTTTCACTTTAACTATAAAAAAATTATTCGCAACTTTTGATGCTCTAAGCGTAAATCAAATCTATCAAATCAAATCGTTTATTTCAGATCACAATAATCCATACAGTCTACACGATACAATTTTAAAATATTATAACAGTAATTTAAAATCCAATACTTAATTAATCCATTTAAAATCTTACACAATTAACCAATTAAAATCATAACAAACAAATAAATTAAAAATGTCAATAACAAGATGAAAATTAAATAATTAATAATTAGTAAAATATTTAAATAAAAATCGCAAATAAATCATAACACAATAGAATCAAAACCTTCTCTCCGGCATTGTAGTGAAATATGTCTCTCACAACAATGCCGAATGAAGGGACAGTTTAGCCTATCAGCTATCATCCTCAGAATGGTGTAGGAGCTAGCCCGCACTCTGCGCACCAACGATGCGGCTCGTGCACGCATGGTTGTGTGGAAACAGGCAGTGCGCGCATCTGCGAACATACCCGAGGCACTACAATAACGGGGTAGCCCCAACAACATCCTGAAGGCGTTATTATACAAGATACAGAGGTCACTGTATTTCTTTTTAGTATAGATCACCCAAAGACTGCACGTGTACAGCGATGTGCAATATGCTTTAAAGAAAGTGATTTTAGCTTCAGCTGAACAGCGCGCAAATCTTCGGGCTATCATATTTATTCTAATTGACAGCGACCTCCTTTCACGATCTATATCCTCGTTATCTTTGAGATCTGTCGTCACGATATGTCCCAAGTAAGCAAAACGCAACACCCTCTCCAGGAGGATATTGTTGAGAAGAACTGGCGGTACGCCCTGCACACACTTCCCTTCAGACTCAAATACCATCCATTGACTTTTCCTTACATTATACTGAAGACCGTGGTCATATGCATACCCTTCACAAGTCCGTATTAGTTTTCTCAAACCACATATAAAGACGCTCAGTAGCACCATATCGTCAGCGTAACTTAAATAATTGACACACACACCATCAATGTGACATCCGACATGCTGTCTACTGAGCGCCACTATTAGCCCATTAATATACAAATTATGCTATCATTAAAAAAAAGTAAAGAATATCGACAATATACGATGGTGAAAACGTACAACCTTAAACCAAGAATTGAGACAAAATGCGGGACTCCCTATGTCGAGAAAAGAAATGGACCAAAAATAGTGACTCCGCGTCGAGGTAAGGAATGAACCAATTATAGCGCCCTGTGGAATTCCGTGTCGTGAATAATAGTGGACCAATAATAGTGCCTTGCGAAACTCCGCGTCGTGATACTAGTGGACCAGTAATAGTGCCCTGCGGGACTACGCGCCGTGAAAAGGAATAGACTAATAATATCAGGTACCTACTCGTATTTATAATTTAGTCTAATATAGGTAGTTTTATATACGACTAGGATCCGTCTAGCAATTAATGTATACTTTAAATAAAATTTTAGTTTTAATAGTGAAAATGTTACCACTAATTTTATTGTGTACTAATTCTGTTCATTTAGATGCATTTTATAATTTTATTTTAAATAAAAAAAGCTGTATTTTTTTATTATTAAAATTTCTTTTCATAAAGTTAATCGAGAATAACAGTATCTACTAAATATAATTTCTTTTAAACTAGGGAAATGTGATTTTTTTAAAATATAGTAATCACTTACGAAAAGTTGTTTCTAAAGCTTGACAAGAAATAAAATAAGGTAAAATATGAATAAAAAACAAAATAGTAGCAGCGTACATCTTTAAACCTCACCGTTCAAAGATTTTTATCAAATAAAAGCTAAGTATAACTAATTGCTTTATGTAGTACAAGAAAATATAATTTTATCGCTAATAAAACATGATTAGGTATTTTCATAGGCTGTATTGAAGTTAATAATAAAATTATGAGCAGTAAAGCCAGTATTGAGTCAACAATTATTAATTTTAAAGTTGTTACGATTTACTTAATTGCTGTTTTTATTAATGGATTTCATGGCGTAAAGATAATACTGGATGTTCATGGAGGTTCATGGAGCTTTGGGTTCGTTTTCTTGTGATGTAAAATTCAGATAGTGCTGTTGTTTGACGGAACAGAATTGATATCATTATCGAATTTAGCGCTGCTTGAGACTGGAAACTAATAAAACCCTTAAGATAACTTTAGATCATTACGATCAACTAGACAGAGTTAAAAACCTCGGCCGTGTGGTGACGGATTACAAGAGTCACTACCCGATTTCCTCTCCTAGGTGCTGTAAGTGCTTTTGTGAGAGACTAAAAACCCACACTATTACGCTAACATGTCAGGTCAACGCGGCATAGTTGACCAAATAAACTCCCGAACTGAAGGAAGGTCTGTGCTTCGGCACACTTTCGGCTTTCGCCTCACTTTTTTAACGTTCCCTGAGTCCCGTCCCTCAGCCTGAAAAGTATGAGGAAAAAGGTACAATCAAACACACATACAAAGTAAAATCATTTATTCGTTTCGTGATTGATTCTTACTAAAAACATTCATAACATATCGTTTAATACATGATGGTACGTAAAACTAAGTTAAGCAAAGTTATTATCTTTATATTTACTAACACATTACTGTTAATCGATTAAAATAATCGAGAGAGCTATAAGAAATGACTAAAGAACCAAAATAAATGAACTACAATTGTTGAACTACCTTCATTTTCTATTGTTAATATATGAACTAGACACTATCTCCATTTCTTTATTTTCTCGATTAAGGACCTAATTTATCCATTTATTATTTTATCAATTGCCTCATCACTATCGGTTTATTCGATTATGACCTTGTATGTGTCTAAGTGTCAATTTTTTTTATAAAATAATGCATACATATAATAAGTATACATTATTAAATAAAACGCTCATTCAGGGACTACAGGAGCTGTAAATAAGTGGTAGTACCTACTTACTTACGTAAGTACGTACCTACTTATTTGTACGTCTCGAACAGATCAATATTAAAAAAATTACAGGAAATAACATAAAATAAATCTAGCGTATAGAAAAACTAGAAAAAAAAAAACAATTTAATAGGAATATTATTCGGAAACCAGCATACATTACATTACACGGGTATAAAAAAGCAGCTGTCATTGATATACCGCAAAAAACAAGCACACGAAATTCATACAACTAAATAAATGAAAACACACACAATTTTATCATATTCGTTAGCCAAATTGATTATTTTTATTTTTGTTTAAAATAAAGATTTAAAATTAAATACTGCAATACTTTAGAACAAATAAATCAACTGCTTAAAAGTTGTTACAACTAATTAAGACTATTGTTATGAAAATTCGTATCCACTCTTTCTTAGTATAAACTAAATAAAATAGTCACAAAATACTTCAACACATCGAAATAATAATCGATAACAACAATCGATTAAATTATACTAGTATATTCGTTATAAAATCGATAAGAAATTAAGAATATTTTTATATGGCAAGATATTTATAAGGAAATTTAAAAATAAAAATGCTAGAAAAATGCTTGATTAAAAAAACCGGTTATATGCCATTTAAAGCTTACATAATTCTGTGAGTTAAGAATAATTACACTATGACTGTAAGCAAATAAAGCATTATTTAGCTAAGAGAAAAGTTGCTAAAAAATCTAGCTATTTATACCAAAAATTTATAGAGCGGCCATAAAATCTTACGTACGTTCGTAAACATGCTTTTATGAGCTTCGTTCATACCTATCTATGTGTCTATTAATTAATTAATCAAAGTAATCACATGCTCGGATGTGATTTTGATTTCTAAATTGGATTGATCTGAATTTTTTACTTATCAGGGGTCTATGACAATGCCATAGTTTAAAAAAATAGGGATCTTATAATCAACTAGTGTTATGAATGTTTTTAATTTTTAAAATATGGAGATATCAGTATAAAAACAAAGATTTAAAAAAATAGATATGTTTGAATTCTTTAAATTTAATATTATCTAACACTTGCGCGACTCATTTGCTTAAATACAACTACTTTTTACGGATTCAGATGCGTATATTTGTTTTAAATTTTAGCCCGACGTTTCGGAGACTTTGCAGTCACCATGGTTCTTTACATTTTTTATAGTTCTTAAAATTTTTGGTCTCTATTGTTGCAAAGATAGATAAATATTTTCTATAACTATTTACGCCTAAAGAAGCATTATTTAAACGTTAACTAATTAGCCGCTCTATAATAAAAAAATTGTAACATATATACCATAAGTCACTATAAAGTAGGTACACTAAAATGCATTTAAAATATAGTTCGTACAATAAAAATACTTATTTCATTTTGTGCCTAAGTAAACGAACTGCTAAATGTATCATATTAAATTACATATTAGTTTGATTGTGTTTCTATATCTTCTGCTAAGTCAACGTCACAAAGTCTGAGTGTACAAAATATGCTTTTACCATCAGCAGAGCACGTGCAGTCATTGCATTCACGTTTGAACTGTTCTCCGGCGTTGCAGCGGAAACCTAAATCTGCTAAAATGATAAAAAACACACTATTACTGGCTATTTTAGCAATTAACTTACTTAACTGGCTATTGCCGTAACGCAGTGGGGTATTTTGCAAGCAAATCCCTCGAAATATCGAAAAAGTAATTAAATATTTAGTTCTTTACTTTCTCTATAAAGCCACGTCCCAAATCTCGGCAAAACTGAATTACATTTATTTATTTTAAATCCTGATTACATTTATAACAATATGGACTGTAAAATTCTGGCGCATCAAAAATTTAACCTTACTTAACTGCAATCATCTATGACGTAATTTGATTAATTGGCTATTTCGTTGTACACATTTATATTAATAAAAATCGTTAGTCATAAATACACAGTTTTTATAGTAAGAAAGTTGAGTCGACATTGCCGAATTCTATTATTAACAGCATCAATTTTCATTTTTAAATCAAGTTGTGCATTTAGAATTGGCACTATTGATTAAAAATATTATATAAGTAATTTGTCAAAAGTGAAATTTTATGTCGTGAAATTTTGATATATAAGTGGTACCAAATTCAACTCAATGGTTTCATACCATTAACATTGAGATCGCTATCATTATCCTTGATCTGCGTGCATCGCTTGATTGTGCACGTAGCGTGGTTGCCATCTTCAGTACAGCGGCACACGTTACATTCACGGTCGAATACGCTGCCCGCAACACATTTCATTTCTATCGGCTCTACATTCGACACTTCTACAAACAATACAAATATTACCAATTTATTGCTGTATTGACGGGCCTCGTAGTCCAGTGGTTCATGCAACGGACTGCCGTTCACTAGACAAGGTTTCGATTCCCACATGGGACAATCATTTCTGTGATATTCATAAATTCATAATTGTTTGTACTGCGTCTGGTTGTTAGTAAGTATTTACAAAAGAAACGAGGTTAATAATATGTATGAACCTAGTATATCCGTATCTGGTATCCATAACATAAGCATGTAAATATAGCTAACTTTGGGACCAGAGGACATTGTGTGAAATATACAGTCTGGCGACAGGAAGATGGATGAAGAGGGGAGTCTTAACAATGGGTTACCGGAAAAAAAGTGTTGACCCCAAAAAAAATATTAAGAAAAGTAAAAATACTGTGGATAAATATTATATAGAACGCACCTCTTTTACTCGCATGATGATTATTTATTGAACTACAATCGTTTCTTGTGCATGAGAATGACAGTCCTGTGCTGTCACAGAGACACTGGTTGCAGTCTAGGCGGAACTCTTGTCCTGGCTGACAGGTCTTTTGTGTCTCCGACTAGAAGAAAACAAGTAATATAGGATTATTATCATTACCAAGTTTTGATCTGACTGAATTGCTGGCTTAAATGTCACTAAGGATTTTTCTTTACGATATAGGTGTAATATCACCAAATCAATGCAACGCGTTTCAGATATTATTATGTTACTCACAGCTAAGGTATTTTAGAAGGGGGCGAAAGCCCTGGCCAGTGCTGATCACCTAGCCTGGTTGGAGAATTCTCCATTTGTGGTTGGAGGAGCCCACGCTCCTCCACACAGACCCTAAACTAGTTTTAGCCAGGCTAAAGTTACGTATTTTAGCAGATACAAATGATGATTAGCGCATTCAAACATAAAGATCAAATAAAAATATTACCGTTGGAAATGACCGGATCTTTCTCGACAATGTGGTATTCTGGAATAATAAAAAAATCTTTATTAGAAAGAAAGAAAGAAATATTTTATTTGTAACTACTCAATGAGCATGTAACTGTAACATAAAATTTAAAAAACAAACAGACACACATACACTAACACTTAACATACATAATAATATAAACAAAGTAGGAGTAGTCACAAATACGGACCCAACTCAGCATAATGCTGGTTATAAACCAGCGCTGGTCTTCCGTTGGGCCGTATTTGGAGGACGTCACGGATTCAACCAACAACAAATAAAAAAATAAAGTTAAACTAATTAGTACAACAATAGTAATAGTAATAGTAATATGGTAATGTAATACAATAGTAATTAAATTAGATGTAGATATTCGTAAATTAAGTGGCTAAATAGTAATAAATATATGTAATAGGTATTGAAATATTGGTAGTAAAGAGATAATACATCAAGGAAAACAAAACGTAACTAACATAGTATATAGAATGCTCGAGATATTTTTAACAAACTAATAGCTAGGTAGGTATTATTTTATAACAAAAAAAATATTTACACTACACAAAGTTATATACTTATTACACTACAATTCATTACATGGACTTACACATGAACCCACATCACCATTAGTCATAAAACCAGTTAATATACATTTGATAATAGAATGAATTAGTTTATTATATTATTACCAGTATGCTACTAGAAAATAAATATAAAAATATATTCCCTGTTAACAATATTATATGAAAGTTAGTACCAATAAAACAACTTATCAGTACTTAGTAATTCTTTATTAATAAATAAAAACACCACCACCAGCAATATACATACTCGTATATTAAATAAATAATAAACTTGTCACCACACCGGGCCACATCCAGAATAATCTACGAAATAGGGTAAATAAACAGTTAAGACTAATAGAGAATATCGAAGCTTTGTCAAACTATAAAAAAAAGAAATACCGGATTGCAAGCTGGGACCCGTCAAATATAGATGAATAGGGCTTTAATTTTGGCTACTAAACTAAACCAGAATACGCAAACAATTTTGAAATTTTTTTTTAAATTTTCAGGACATTTCACACTACGTCCTCTGGTCCCAAAGTAAGCTATATTTCTATGCTTGTATTATGGGTACCAGATACGGAGAGACTACATATACTACTTTTCTTTTGTAAATACATACTTATAATACATAGAAAACACCCAGACGCAGTACAAACATTTGTATGACATTTATGGATATCACACAAATGATTGTCCCAAGCGGGAATCGAACCCGCGACCTCGTGATCGGCAGTCCATTACATAAACCACTCCACCACGAAGCCCGTTATTTGGACTTTGGACCAAAGAAGGTTATAATATAATAAATATTGTTGTTATTAGTAAAAACATGTTGGCACTGTATTTTAGAGAAAGTCCGATCCAATACCCGAGATATAAATAAAATAGCCTCTAACTAAACGTGCGCGAAGTTTAACTTCAAAAAGCACACCTTTCTATCTGTTTCCTCACAAGCTTTCCGAGTACAACCGTATGATAAACCATCTGGATTGCAACGGCACGTATTGCAATCTAATTGAAATACTTCGTCTGGACGACATTGTTTCTGAGTAACACGTAGATCCTGTACAAAATTAAACAATAAATTTACTATACATCTTGCGAAGACTGCTTAAAAGCTAAGTTCAAGGTAAGACTAAGAAAGCTCATGCATGAATCCAGATGCACCGGCTCATACCATCATCATCATAATATCTGTCAGACAGTCTTAATCATATCCTCTAAGCATATCATCAAATTTAATTTAAACTCTTGTGTACCAGAGTTTAAATATTATATTCTGGCTTTAAGTTAAAATTTCAACCCTCTAACTGTCGTCGCTACCGAGATACAGCCTGGTGAGAGAGAAACGGATGGTGAGGGCTCAGCAATAAAACAGGATTCGTGTTACTTTTTGGTACTCTCAAAATCTAAATTAGATCTAAGAAATAACTTTCATCAAATTACCTCAGCAGGGATACCTCCAAGATCTGGTTCTTCATCAGGCAGGAGAGGCACACAGACACGCCTTGTACAGAAGTAACCAGTACCATCTTCGTTACACCAACAAGTGTTGCAGTCTTTCACAAACATTCGATTCGCAACACATACTTGTGATTTTGTTGTATTTTTGGATGACTTACTTGTCTAAATGTAAGTAATGAAATGCAAATTTAGTTAGGTAGCTAGGCGTTAGCTGAATGGAACCACATTTATGGTATCGCACTTAAAAAACTTTGATCAGGCAAATACAAATCTAGAGGTATCGGACTCACAAGGACCCCTCCTATAAGTGCGATAACTCCACAGTTGACCACATGTGGCCTAATGTATCTTGATTGGTATTATAGAATATATAGACTATTACCATAAATATAGAACATATAAATTATGAAAATAGTATTTAAAACATTTACTCGTAAGTTTATAATAGACTATATAATAAATACAAAAATGTTTCCTATAATAAGCATAAGTGGATAAATGAAACAAAAATATTTGAAAAAACAAAATTTAATCTGGCTACAAATATTCAGGCCTTTAGCATCTCCAGATCATCATCAGTGGATGCTGGCTTTATGTCCTGGAAGAAAAAAAAACAAATGACGACAAATTTCAAAAGTGACGAACCCGGATCTGTCCTTATTACTTAGTATTTTATAAGTACGGGAGAAATTTTGTCTGTCGCCTTCCTACGGTAAAACTACGCGCTAGATTTGAAAACTAAATACATTTAAATAACGACCTTTTTTGAGTAGCGGCTTATTAGGCTATATCACGCCTAATATCACTGCGACCGGATTGATCTATTGTGATCGCCACTTTCTACAGCTCATGGTCCAAACCTGTCGCCATAAAGAACTCTAGGATCTTTTTGGCTGCGGGAAGTTTGATCTCTTCCGGGTGCATGGTATAATTGCCCAGAAAAAAAGACCTTAGTATGACCTTATTCACAAAGACGAAATTTGGTAATTAGTTTAGAGTCTGAGACATATGTAATAATTCTACGTGCACAACTAAACTTAACTTAACTAAAAATGAAAGCAACTATTGGTGTATTTTTGTCAATTGGCTATTTTGTTGCGCACATTTTTACTAATTATTTTTATATATATAGATAATCTTTAGTCTATAATAAACAGATTTTAGAACAAAAAGGTTCAGTTAACATCGCCGAATTCTGTTATCGACACTATCAAAATCGATTTTTTAGTTAGGTTTAGTTTAATTGTGCGTGTAGAATACCGTAGACTACTTTTTATTGTGAAATAGTATGCAATGATTCCGAATACTGCGCGTGCAAGCAATATAAATAAATAAATAATAAATAAATATTTATGGACATTTCACACAACGTCCTCTGGTCCGACTCTAAGCTTATATGCTTGTGTTATGGGTACCAGAATACGGATAGAATACATAAACTACTTTTTTTTTGTAAATACATACTTATAATACATAGAAACACCCAGACGCAGTACAAACATTTGTATAACATTTAAAAAAATCACACAAATGATTGTCCCGAGCGGGAATCGAACCCGCGACCTCTTGACCGGCAGTCCGTTACCTGAACAGTGGTTCAGGTAACGGACTGCAGAGGTTAGGTCTATTGACGAGCCTCGTGGTTGAGTGCAACCACGAAGGCTCGTCAATAGACCTAACCTATCCGAGATCTTTAAATAGACATTGCTTTGGTATATATTTTTTTAACCCGTCCGTTGTATAATTTTGTTTCTAATATACACCGTGTGCCCTTTTAAGCAAAACTTACTTTAATGTCTCGGAAAATTTCAACATCTGCAGGCAACGGGCAAAGCTTTTGTGTACACGTATAGTCAGTTCCTAATGAATTGCAATTACAAGCATTGCATCCAATATAAAAAGTGTTCCGAGCTCGACATACGGAGTGGCGTTCTATGTAATGCACACCCTAGAAATGAAATTTCACATTAAATTACGATAACACCTATGTTGCCGTCAAGAAAACTTTTAAGTAAGCTTTTGTATTCTTTTAACAACATTATTACACAAAGTGCTCCAGCCCTGAGCTAAATTAAAACAGAAAATAAATCTCCGTCGAGAACATAGAGATCATTACGGCTTATTGGATGCATCACAAATCTAAAAATTTTTATAATCTGAACTGAAGAAAAAATTTTGTCCATATCGGCTTTGAGTTCCGCGTTTTGTTACGCGCTGGGGATGACTTTATGATCATTTATAAACACATTAGTATTAACTGGAGAATACGCTATTGACGAGAGTTATTTTAAAAACTAATAATGTCCTAGACCAAACCAATACCTTTGAGTAACAGCATAAAATTATTAAGTTCCTGGAAAGAATTTTTGTAACTATGTACCTCATTCTGCTTAAAAACTTCGACATCTTTGTCCATATCTGCCTCCAGGCATTCATTGTTGGTACACGAATAGCTTAGTCCATTCGCAGCGCATTGACAAGGATTACAGTCTTTATTAAATCTTTCAAGTGGTTTACAAACCATTGCCGATCTTTTGAAAATATTAACATGTGTTGGTTCGTCACAGCTGTCTTTATTTTGTACCTGAAATTTTATAGTATTTGCTATATTTTTAACTACTGCAACAGTTTATGATGCAACAATAAAGAATTTTAAGTGCTTGGATTTGGAACTCGGACTATTGGTGATGAGAGAAAAAAATATTGTGTTACTTTCATCTCATGATATCATCTCATGATCCTCAATGTTATGTCTGAATATTTTCAAATCAAACAGTAGTTTAAGCTCCTTAAACCAATTTAGTCCCTGAACATCGTGTATCACTACTACAATATGGTATGGTTAACTTCCTCAATATATGCTTTTTTAGGGTTCCGTACCCAAAGGGTAAAAACGGAAACCCTATTACTGAGACTTCACTGTCCGTCCGTCCGTCTGTCACCAGGCTGTATCTCAAGAACGGTGATAGCTAGAGAGTTGAAATTTTCACAGATGATGTATTTCTATTGCCGCTATAACAACAAATACTAAAAATAAAATAAAATAAATATTTAAGGGGGGCTCCCATACAAAAAACTGATTTTTTTTACCGTTTCTTGCTCGATACTAATAACGTTGCCTTATGTTGCATAGATAATGGTACGGAACCCTTCGTGCGCGAGTCCCACTCGCACTTGACCAATTTTCTATAATAACATTTTCTTCTTCACAAGTGACATAAGTGTCACTTCAATTATTATTACAATGACTGCACGAAAAGTTTAGAAAGTTTATAACTACATAATTTCGAAGTAAATTAATATTGAAAATGTTTACTTACCTTATTATGTGCACCATCAACCATTTGTGCTACTGTCATTATTATTAATCACTATATTCGATGTAAGTATTCAACATCGATGAACACATAAATGACTAATGAAAAGTGCCGTTTAATATTTTACGTCGTGAGTTAGTTAAAATATAAATTAACCAATACCTGTGCATTACCTGGTTTGAGTAAATAATTCGAATCATAATTGTTTACGCGACAATATCAAGCTCTATTTTAGACAAAAAATATTTTATAGTAAGTAATTTGGAAATCTATATTAAGAGGATACCAAAATAGCTTCGTGCATTTTTCTACGTACGAAGTTTTCATTGTTTCTTTAGATTGAATGGCTAGAGCTCTAATTTTTAAGTATATGTTTTTTCAATATATGATCTAGGATCGCATAAACTCAGAAACGCGATTGAAAAAGTTTTCTCGATAGAAAATCTTAGGGAAACAACCTCTCAAATTTTTTATTTTTTTCATTTGTCGGTCTATTATCGCGTATTAACTAATGAAATAACTTTAAAAACATAAGTCTCTATTACACATAGAAACACGTAAATCAGAATTAAAATATATTTAGTAGATTTTGAGTAAATAGGAAAAGTATCCCTAATTCTTCATTTTCTGTGTTAATATGTACGTGTCGGCGATGATATACGATAATATTGATGTAGGCCCTTAAAATTATAAAGCCGTAGAGATTGTTTTTTTGAACGCGCTAATCTCAGGAACCAATGGTCTGATTTGAAAATTCTTTCAGTTTTCGATAGTAAATTTATTTAGGAAGGCTATAGTTAAGTACTTAAGAATAATGAGGTTTCATATGACGTATCATAGACACACATAGATACATATTTCACGCACACATAAATATGTAAGTGAATTCAAGCCGGGAAGTAGCCATAGACACTTCATCTGGGTATATCAGTGATAATCAGTGACGATAACAATGAAACATTCAAAATGGTAACAAGTGAAATGAACGTTACATCATATATGACAACCACCAAATGTCAAACAGTGATGGACATTAATGAACATTGAATAAATATGGCGGTAACTATGACTATAAAAAATGTTCTCGAAATAAATTTCTATTTTATGGTACAAAGGATATTCTTACCGGTGCTACAACATCGGTTTTATCCGAATTATTTGTATTCTCTTTTTCACTATCCTCTTTTTCCGTTAAATCCGTTAATTCTATGGGGATATCTGAAAAAGAAAAATTATTTTATTTAGTATAGCTGTCCCGGCAAACGTTGTCTTGTCGTACCTAAGAATGTTAGGGGTGGACAACCCTTATCACTTAGAGGTACGTATGAAAAATAGATAGTAGCCGATTCTTAGACCTACTGAATATGCATAGATACAAATAATTTGCAATAAAATAATATTGCGACTATAAATTGAAATGTAAGCTATCCTGTCTTTCAAGTTAGGTCGAATTAATTGCACACGATGAGCAAATCAAATTTAAAATCGGTTCAGTAGTTTAGGAGTCCATCGCGGACAAACAACGTGACACGTAATTTTTATATATAAAGATTATTTAAATCAAAAGTTTTATGCAAAATATTGTATTTGATTAGCAAATTTCATTAATTTTTCTTTTCACTGTAATCCATAGGCTTTATCCAAAGAACAGAATAAAATATGGTTCATCGCTAGATAAAGTCCGGCAATTACTTCGTCCACCGAAGAATCTTTCGGATATACCTGTTTTTACAGGATTGCCAGATGGTGGGTTGACGTTTAAAATTGAGGACAAGTAACTTTAGCCTGGCTAAATCATATTTCATAGAATAATGACGTTTCATATGCGGTATCATATACACACATGGATACATTTTCACGCACATGTACATATGCAAGTGGCTTCAAGCCGACTACTGAGTGAAGTAGCCATAGACACTATATCTGCACTCTCTCTGGTATATCTGTATTGTGAAAAATCATTCATCCAATTGAATTTGTAAACTTACCTGATCTTCTGCAGGACTCCAAAGTACAGAGTCCGAGTCCATTGTCCAGACAGATGCAGGTGTTACAGTCTCGCTGGAATGTTGTGTTTGGCTTACACACTGCCGGCTCCGCTGAAAATAGGGCGGCAATCTTACTAAATCTTAAATTACAAGACAAGTTTCATAGGTGCAATTTTTTGTATGAAGTATCAGCCTAAATAGGAAGTTTTAGATTCATTTTGGACATCTCAAAAATGTTTCTTACTTTATCGTGTATCTTATTTCTGAAATCGAAGGTTTGACTTTGAGTTTACGTCATTGTATTAAATGGTAGATTCTACGAGATTCTACAGAATTCTACGTGTGCAACTAAATTTAACAAAAAAAATTAAAAACACTTAAATAATTTTTCCAAGTCCCTAGTGAAGCTTATTTGCTTGTGTTACGGGTAATTGAAAATAATATAATCTACGAAACTTATCTATACTAATAATTATATAGCTGAAGAGTTTGTTTGTTTGAACGCGGTAATCGCGATTTTAAAAGTTCTTTATGAGCTAGATAGTACATTTATCTAGGCAGGTTATAGTCTATACAACATCACGCTACGATGTATAAAATCACGCTTTCACCAATAGGAGCGAAGCATCAGTGAAAAATGTTGCAAAAACGGGGAAAATTTACCAGATTCTTCTGTTGCGTGCCTTGCGTTAGTGGTTTATATGCATTTTTGTTTTAGATTCCATGCGTATAAAGTCGTTGGCCACAGCTAGTTTCTAATACAAGTAGCGCGTATTAAAAGGCATGACTTGCACCACTTTTATCCACTTACCAAATATCGGGTTATCACAGAGATCTTGTTTAAGACACTCGGCTATTCCCGAGTCAGAACATCGGCAATAATGACAGTTGCTTTCCCATTCGGTGCCGGCGAGACACTGCACGTCTGTGGTTGTGGACCCGCTATTTTCTGAATCTGAAATTAATGTTTGACTACAGGCTAATTTAATTATACAAAACGGAGACTGAGAAATGAAAATTTTAGAGATAAAGTTGAAGCCGACTAGTCTAATATCAAAAAAAAAATCGAATAACTTGGCCAAGTGGTACTTTTTCCGTGTGGTGACGGATTAAGAAGACAAATGTCATTTCCTCCCCAGGGTAATGTAAAAGAGCGCTAAAAGATGTTGTAAACAGACAACAACCTTTGTTAGAGACGAAAATCTGAAAATTAAGCCCATTGCCAACACGTTAACGTAGCACAGTAGACCATAATCCTTCCCGAAATTGAGGCCCGTGCCCAACAGTGAAAAGTCAATAGGAGGAAGAAAAACTTCGCAGATCAGCTTTACTAACACATCTTTCGTTTTCAATCCAATAAACCTCAAAACACCTGGATGCTGGGTTAAGGTTTAAAATTGAGGACAAGTAACGTTACCCTGGCTTCAAGCCGATTGAGTGATGAGGCCCTATTGCTCTGGCAGATATACCAGATGTAGTGTCTATTGAGTGTATTTGTGAATAGGTACAATGATATAGGTACCTTGTGTGTCATCTTCTTTCTTCTCTTCCATACATACAGGGTCTAATGCACCGGGAGGACATCTCAAAGCTGAAATAAACAAAATACCAATTTATACTGACAGATAAGCAAAATATAACTAATTTCGGGTGGAAATTCTAAAATTATAAAGAAATAAATATCTATGAACATTTAACACAACATCTTCTGGTCCCAAGCTAAGCTCATTTGTTTGTGTTATGGGTACCTACCAGAATACGGATAGAATACATCTATGTACTACTTTTTTTTTGTTAATACTTATTATATACCTATAGAAAACACCTAGACGCAGTACAAACATTAGTATGATAATTATAAATATCACAAAAATGATTGTACCGAGCGAGAATCAAACCCGTGACTTTGTGAACGGTAGTCCATTACATGAACCACATTACCACGAGGCCCGACGCTTACTTGTATTGTACAGAGAACAAAGTATGTACCTAAACAGTGTTTATTTTAGTAGTCTCTCCTAATAGACCAGTGCCGATAATTTTTAAAACAAAAAAAATTATAGTAGGATGAAACCCATTAGAAAAGGAGGAGAATATTATAAAAATGAAAGGAAAAATAATTTACGGGCGATCTGAGGTCGGGAAGGCGATGGGGTGGGTTCTTTTAAGGGTAATAATGTTTTTTCTCGATTTCCGGCAAAACTAATAGTCCTATGGAAAAAAGTTGAAAGGCAAAGTTGTAGGTAATAAAAAGATCTAAAACTTTTGTATTCACACTTTACTCACATAACCTCAAAATTTATGTGAAAAATTCAAAAAACCAAGTTTTTGGTTTTTTATATTTTTCTTTTACAAAAATGTTTTTTCATTCACGAAATTTGGTGAAAACTTACCTTTATATGTCGTTAATACGCTGTAATTTATTTGATTAGAAATATTTATTTTTTCACCTTATTTCGAATTAATATCGAAAAAGCACCCTTATTTTCAATTAGTTTTGCCGGAAATCGAGAAAAAACATTTTTACCCTTAAACGGATAGCGAACTCTCAGTAATAGCGTTTTTTTACTTTTTTTTATGTAGTTTTACCTTTTGGTACAGAACTCTAAAAATATCACCATGAAAAGAAATGTGATAGTATTTTTGACATTTCATTTGGAGCCATAAATTCCAACATGGCGGATGCGTCACGTGACACGTTTCGGGCGGCGCACGTCCGACCGATCCCAAGTTGCCCTTTAACCCTCGCAATTATTGCAGTTCTATTAATAGCGACAAACAATAATTGGTTTCAATAATATTGCCAATGATTTGACGTGACAACATTTACTTACCTCCAAATATAAAATATTTCACAAGCAAATAATTTGTGTTAAGTAGTGTTATTATAGGAATATACAGAGGAAAACGAGTAAGTAATCGTATCTATATTCTAAACATACAACAACGAATAAAATCAGAACAAATTGACTTTAGATCAGATTATAGTGGAAATAACCATGAACGGGAGTTGCGCGGGTCGTGGGTTCAAGTTCTGCTCATGGTGATCATTTTTTAGGGTTCCGTACCCAAAGGGTAAAAACGGGACCCTATTACTGAGACTTCGCTGTCCGTCCGTCCGTCCGTCCGTCTGTCACCAGGCCGTATCTCTAGAACGGTGATAGCTAGAGAGTTGAAATTTTCACAGATGATGTACTTCTATTGCCGCTATAACAACAAATACTAAAAATAAAATAAAATAAATATTTAAGGGGGGCTCCCATACAACAAACATGATTTTTTTACCGTTTCTTGCTCTCATACAACAAATGTGATTAATTAAGTATTGTGTGTGTTGTTTGCTCATTTATTAATAACGTGCCTTATGTTGCATAGATAATGGTACGGAACCCTTCGTGCGCGAGTCCGACTCGCACTTGACCAATTTTTTATTATTACATATTATTAAAAAAAAAAGCATCGCAAGTAGATTGCAAAAATTAATAAATTACTGGGTCAGTGATTTATTTTTTAACGATCTGAAGTCAGTATCGATAAGAATCAAGATGGACGTCAGAAATTTTGAACATTTAGAAGTGTAGAAGATAACTACTTGCGAAGAGTTGCAATATTTAAATAGCTATTATAACAAGATGCTTATAATAATTTGTTTAGTTCAAAAACTAAAAATCACCCTTGAAACTCCAGATAATTTAAAATTATTGCATTGTCATCAATCGTTAAAGTGTGTGCAAAATTTCAGACAGTGGCGGATTTGCGGATTTGAAATAAAATTTTCTTACGTAATAAAATTGAATTTTTTTCCTAAATATCTAAATCTATTTAGATAAAAGTTGGCAATGAAGTAATTTTACTATGTAGTCTAAGTAAGGTGGAAGCTGAGAAAGGGGCGCCTAATTGCTTGGGGCCTAGGGCGGCTAATGGCTTGGGGCCTAGGGCGCCTGAGACTGCAAATCCGCCACTGATTTCAGATCAATCTGACTACTGCAAGTGGGTGAAAATCTCTTTCAAAGATTAATGCTTTGATAGATACATACCGAGCTAATAAAAGCGTGTTAATAACAAGCATTTATAATCAGAATGTCAGCATAATATGCTTAGAACTGTCTCATGCACTACCTACATAAACTATTTTTCTACAT
Source organism: Orgyia antiqua (assembly GCA_916999025.1). NCBI lineage: Eukaryota > Metazoa > Arthropoda > Insecta > Lepidoptera > Erebidae > Orgyia > Orgyia antiqua. The sequence goes on from OU779871.1 coordinate 22,915,352, forward strand.
CACCCAAAGAAAATGCCTACGGCATTAAGGCCGCCTATATACTCGTATCAGCTTTGTGTGCATCTTTACTTATTATAAAACAAAGTAATTATTTTTGTATGTGTGTCCCTATGTGAGCTTATATGTTCGAAACTACGCATCGGTCTTTAATGCGGTTTTTTTCAATAGATAGAGTGGTTAAGGAGAATGGTTTTTTTGTGGAATTGGTTTATTTTTGGTTTGTATTTCAAATTCTACGCGTACGGAGTTGAGGACGGCAGCTGTATAAAAATAAATAAAGAAAAATAAGAGGGGTTGTCGCGTGTTCGCATGACGTCACAACACTAGCAAGATCGCGTTCAACTTATATGAATGAACACAACCTTTGACCTATGATAACAGATGACGTATGCCTATATAACGTTTGTTCATATCTTTTATTGTTACTGTTCGTTAGTACTGGGAATATCAAGGGGTGGGGGACTTCACTATGATAAGAGAAAGTTGATTTTATTACGAATTAGTTGTTGCCTCCAACTTTTTACGCCTCGTATTTACCTTAAGGGTCATGGTCCGTGGCGGCCAGCCCGAGAAGGGCGGCGAAACCCTTCAAACTTAAAATTTTACTCTATCTCTATTAATTTATAGGGCGACTAATTGAATTGGCCCGGAGCGTCAAACCAAATGGCCCGGGGCGCTAAATCTCAAAATACGCCTCTGTTTTTACGCGTGGATTTAGAAACAAAACCTTAAAAATTATGCAAAAAAGCCATTCTTTTGAACCACTCCATTATTTAATAAAAGCCGCATTTAAATCTGTGTGTAGTTTGGAAGATATAAGCTCACATAGGGACATACATACATAATATAACGACTTTGTTTTATAATAAGTAAAGACTTCTTGTTACGATAAAACGTTTTATCTCTCCGATAAAATCTCCGTTTAAACCTCCGATAAGTCATTATGAATAACCATAACAGTTTCGTAACTTCGTACGCATGGTATTAAGAATATATTCCCCGTTTTGCAACATTTTTCACTGCTGCTTCGCTCCTATCGGTCGCAGCGTTATGTTAAATAGCGTTTAGCCTTCCTCGATAAATGTACTATCGAACACTGAAAGAATTTTTCAAATCGGACCAGTCGTTTCTGAGAGTAGCGCGCTCAAACAAACAAACAAACTAAGCTTTATAATATTATTAAAGAAGTATAGATTCTGAAATACTATCTCTCTCTCTCTCTCTCTCTCTCTCTCTCCAGCCCATTTACGTCCCACTGTTGGGCACGGGCCTCGTCCACTTTGGGAGGCATTATGATCTACTATGACACGCTGACCAGGCGTGTTGGCATAGACTTTATTTTCGAGTTTTCCGTCTTTCACAGAGGACATTATCTGTGTACGGGCAACAGCTAAGTAATCAATAAAATGTACGAAAAACAGAAAAAATTAAGTAACAACTTCGCAACACAACATTTTATAAATATTTTTGTTTTTAATAATCAATGACACTAATATAACAAGTTCATAGTTTGTTTGTATGTGTGTTTGCTAACGAGTGTAAAGTAACGTTCGATTCACGGAAACTAAGGTTATCTGTTGTGTACAGGATATTGTTTACTACGAACCCGTGTGTGCATTATTATAATATCAATATTTACTTAATATTGTATAGATTATATATCGATAACGTAATATTGTTTATCGGTATAATTAAAATTATATTAGTTATAGCCCGAAACTAACATTGAAACAGACTGTACGTGGTCAACTGAACTTAACTAAAAAATTTGTGTCCGACCGAAACTGGTATTCCGGCCGAAACCGAATGTTCGGCCATGGCTTCAGTTTCGGATTGAAACCGAAACCGAAACTCACATGGTCAAGTATAAAATTTCTTAGAATACTGAAATTTGGTGCATTTTACCTATTATTTTGCATTAATTAGGGTATGAAATGGAGACACAGTATATTAAGTTCGTTGGAATCATTTATCCCTACTAATATTATAAATGCGAAAGTAACTCTGTCTGTCTGTTACGCTTTCCCGCTTAAACCTCTCAACTGATTGTGATGAAATTTGGCACAGACAATCTTTAAACCCTGAGAAAGGTATGTCCTTTCTTTTATTGTGAAAAAAAGGGATTAAAAGTTTTCTAAATTTCACGTGGACGGAGTCGCGGGCAACACCTAGTTTAATATAATTTAAAAAAATATTCATAACATTTCTATAATTTTTTTAAATTATGTTCTAATGATTCTCGAACAACGCCGTCAAAGCGTTGCCGCGGGAAACTAAGTTAGGCGAGCATGAGTGTGCGTGAACTGCGACACAAGTTTCGGTTTCGGCAAAAGTTTCGGTCGATTTTGGCCGAAACCAAAAGTGCCGACGAAACTTGATTTTTGAAACCGAAACCGAACTTGCGGTCGGACACTATAAAAAATTAAAACGTCTGTGCTGTACCTATATTCATTAAGTGACTATTTAATTGTGCATATTAAATATTATTTAAAATCGTTAGTCTATAAGTTAAGTTAAGTTAAGTTTTTATATTTAATAAATCAAAATTATGGTGGAAAAAGTGACTGCCGCAAGCGGGGCTTGAACCCAGGACCTCGGAATACCGTTCCGAAGCTCTTCCAACTGAGCTTATTGCGGTCGTGCCTGCAACATTCAAATTAACCACCACATTTGTCACTCGATTGGGTTTATATATTTGATTTATTAAGTAAAAAACATAGCATGTCAATTGCAAAATTAATAAATTACTTTAGTAATGAACGTCGCGTCATTATTTCAACCCATTCGTATTCTGTAAAGAATACTAAGTGGTTGGTCGAGATGTTGTAAAGCAATCTTGATAGATGGCGTTGTACGTAAAAATATATAACTCACATTTTCCACCATAATTTGATTTATTAAGTAAAAAGCATAGCATGTTAATTGCAAAATTAATAAATTACTTACGTTTTTATAGTTAAGTTAACATTGCCGAATTGTGTTATTGACTCCATCAATTTTAATTTTTTAGTTAAGATTAGTCTTCCATTACTTTGCCAGAATATTAACGGCTCATTTTTGGCCTCACGGCCAAGTGGTTTATGTAACGGGCTACCGTTCATGAGGTCGCGAGTTCGATTCCCGCTCGGGATATTCGAACCCACGACCTCGTAAACGGTAGTCCGTTACATGAACCACTCCACCGCGAAGCCCGTCGTTGAAACTAATTGAAACCTTCTGTGTAGTCATTCAAACCTTCTGTGCAATCATTCAAACCTTCTGTGCAGTCATTCAAACCATCTGCGTGCACATCTTATTTCAGCTATTCAATAGTCAACAATCTCCGTGTGGTGACGGTTTAAGAATACAAGTGTCACCACCCCATCTCCTCCAGAGGGTGCTGTAAACGTCAGCTAAGGGATATTGCACACAGATAACATCCTCTGTGAGAGACGGAAAACTCGAAAATAAACCCTGTGCCAACACGCCTGGTCAGCGCGGCACTGTAAACCATTATCCCTCTCAAAGTGGACGAGGCCCGTGCCCAACAGTGGGATGTAAATGGGCTGGAGAGAGAGAAAATAGTCAACAAGTATAATACTCAGTATGAGAACAGAAAAACTAATTTTCTAGTAAAGAAATAAATAAGCAATTCTAACAATTCTAAGAAATTAATGAAGTCAACGACTACACAGAATTGTTATTTATTAATTAAATGGCCTTCTGTGCTATGAATCGTATCAATTTTATTGTTTATAATAACCATAATGTACACACTACATATTGAACAGTAATTAAATATTATGATATCATTATTATATCATCAATTAATAATAATAATCGTCATCTTTAGCCTAGAGTAGACTTCATCCGCGTGGAATTTGAAAATTTTTGCGCCGGTTGAAAGTGTAAGAATTATTGTTGAAAATAAGTTGAAAGTGTAAGTATTTGTGTGATTATCCTTACAACAAGTCTTGTTGTAAGGATAATCACACAAATACAATTAGGTACAGAGAAGAATAAACATAAACAAGGAATAAAACAAACAATCTGTGAAGCCTTCACAAAACGGCCTCAGCTCAGCATAATGCTAGTCGACACCAGCGCTGGTCTGTTAAGGGCCTACATCAATATTATCGTCGACATGTACCTATTAACACAGCTAGTAGGTATAGAAAATGAAGAATTAGGGACATTTTTTTTATTTACTCAAAATCTACTAAATATATTTTAATTCCGGTTTACGTGTTTCTATATATAATAGTTACTTATGTTTTTAAAGTTATTTCATTAGTTAATACGCGATAATAGACCGACAAATGAAAAAAATTAAAAATGAGAGAGGTTGTTTCGCTAAGATTTTCTATCGAGAAAACTTTTTTCAATCGCGTTTCTGAGTTTATGCGATCCTAGATTATATATTGAAAAAACATATACTTAAAAATTAGAGCTCTAGCCATTCAATCTAAAGAAAAAATGAAAACTTCGTACGTAGAAAAATGCACGAAGCTATTTTGGTATCCTCTTAAGTGATGACACAGACTACAAGAAAATACATAACAGTAAACAAGAGAAGGAAAAAGTGATATGCAATTGATTCTTTTGAAGAATTACATTAATTAAATTCGAGTATATCTTCATGGTCTTATTCATAATGACTTATCGGAGGTTTAAACGAAGATTTTATCGGAGTGATAATAAACGTTTTAGCGTAAAAATACTATCATGAATAACAAGTTTTGACAAATTTCGCGAACCGATTTTAGCGAACTTTTAAACCTCCGATAAGTCATTATGAATAAGACCATTAATCTTTTGCATATTAATTAATTCAAAAGAAATAACGTCACACTCTCAACCTGACGATTGACTGCAACCTTTAACTTGACACTGTGCGTCACTTAAACAATAGCCATTTTTTTTCTTTAATAATACATAAACACTGATAATTACATTGGTACCAATTCTCCGTCCACCACTAAACTAAACTTAATTAATAAATGAAATTTGATTGTGTCAATAACACAATACGACGAATTCTCTTACCCTAACTGTGTAAAATAGAATAACAATTTTAATTATTGTGAATGTGTATATTGATATAGCGAATTATTCAAAGATTTGAAAGAGAGATTAAGAAATGAAGTTATAAGAGAACGTTGCGGTCTGAAAGAGTATGTAGTGACTAAGGTGGAGAAAAGTATGCTTAGGTGGTTTGGTCATGTGGAGAGGATGGATGAGAGACGCTTAACGAAAGGCATATACACGGCGAAAGTAAGTGGAAATGCTGGGACAGGACGCCCGTGAAAAATATACTCCGATGTCATCGCCGGGATACTCCAAAAGGGGCAAGTGCGTAGCACTTACAACCGTCGAGCATGTATGACCAGATGTATGAGTGTGGATGAAGCAAAGGAAGTATGCTCCGATCGTAGCAGATAGCGCTCTATAGTCTCTGCCTACCCCCATGGGAAAAAGGCGTGATGTTATGATGATGATCAAAGTACGGCATAGTTGTTTTTATTTTTTTGTTCATTTTAGTCGTGTACCAATAACAGATGAGCTGAATATATCACGGTTGGCAACCCTAAAAGTAGGATAACGGTAAAATATAATAAAATCTGATTATAAACACAAATAAGATATTATCTAGCAAACAAATGTGACTAGTCGCTGTATAAATTTGCAATGTCGGAGACATTTAATAGCGCAACTTGAAACAGTCCCGTTAGCTGGTACTGGCTTAACGTGCTTGCGCATAATCTCGCCTTCATATCTTAACAAGTCCTTGATAAACTTTAGACCAATAATATTGTTTAATGGTCTTATTCATAATGACTTATCGGAGGTTTAAAAGTTCACTAAAATAGGTTTTCGAAAATTGTCAAAACTTGTTATTCATAATAGTCTTTTTACGCTAAAACGTTTATTATCTCTCCGATAAAATCTCCGTTTAAACCTCCGATAAGTCATTATGAATAAGACGGTAATTATTTAAAACTGAGGGGCTTGGTGATCTAGTAGTTCATGTAACGGACCGCCATTCACTAGGTCGCGGGTTCGATCCCTGCGTAGCACAGCATTGTTATGTTTATAATTGTCATGCAAATGTTTGTACTGCGTTTGGGTGTGTTTTCTATGTATTATAATTATGTGTTTACAAAAACAAAAGTAGTTTATGTAGTAAATCCATAATCCGATACCTATAACATAAGCATATTATAAGCTTAACTTGGGACCAGAGGACGTTGTGTGAATCTCCGTGAATATTTATTATTTATATAGTGCTTATAAATAAATTATTATTCTTTATAAAAGTAGTTAAATCTATTAATATATTGCACTCGTATACACTAAAGATCTCTTTCTATTTATAGCAAATTATCGCGAACTTTATTTATAGATGGCTCTAAATCTCTACAAATATAAACTGTGACTATTTTTAGCAGAGTTACTGACTTGTTGAACTTCTAATTATAAACGGACAAATGCAGAACGGTGCAATCAATTTTGTATTTTATAACTGCAATTATATTTCATTATAATAATATTATTTATATTAATGTCAAAGCATGTTATGAATTGATACAGATAAATTAATTTAAAGTAGTGATTGACGTGTAATTTATATCTGATATAGTTATCATATGCGGTCACTCTTACAAAGTTTCAGTATCGCTTTATGGCATAATAATATGTGTTAATCTGGTAAAGATCTAAGTTATATACGTAAATAAATGATTTAAATAACTGATTTCAAGGGACAAATGGAACCAATTGAATAAAAAAATTTGCATATCTGAAAAGCTTGAAATTTTTCTGTAACAAATTTATCAGAAAGTCCGTTGAAGCCAAGTTTGAGGTTTTACATCTTGTTTTTATTATTTCAGCGTAGGTTTAACCATAAATTAGGATCTATTTCAAACATAGGCGTAGATGGATCTAATTTCGAAAAGGGGGAAATGAAAGAGGAGGAAGAAAAAGAAAGAAAGGACAACATTGGTTGGAATTTAAAGTATTTTTAAAAGTAATTAGTTAGGTATCTTGTTTTTTTTTTGCTACAAATTCGCCATCCGGTGAATCGTTCATGTAACCCCTAACTTCCACATGGATACCTATACTTGGAATTATCATCCGGTTGCCATAAAAAATACCTTTTGTATTTTCAGTTCCTATAACTTTGTGGATTAAATTCCGATTATAGAATTATATCTATACTAACATTATAAAGTTGAACAGTTTGTTTGTTTGTTTAAAACGCGCTAATCTCAGGAACCAGTGGTCCGATATAAAAAATTCTTTCAGTGTTGGATAGTATATTTATCAAGGTTGGCTTTATTTAGGCTATATAACATCACGCTGCGAGCAAAACGAAGCTAAGCAGTAGTGAAAAATGTTCCAAAAAGGGTTTAATTTTCTAAATTTTACGCAATTTCAGATATTACTATTATTGGCCTGCCGTGTACAAGGCTTACCTCGTGTGTGGGTGAACAAGTTCGAGGGCATTACCCGACCACTGATTCACTTTATAATATTAAATAAAATCTAAGTTTTATAATAACTTATGTTATCTATGTATTTGCAAACTACATATAACTATATTAACTATTGACGGGCTTCGTGGCGTAGTGGTTCATGTACTGGACTGCCGTTCACAAGGTCGCGGATTCGATTCCCGCTTGGGACAATCATTTGTGTGATATTCATAAATGTCATACAAATGTTTGTACTACGTCTGGGTGTTTTCTATGTATTATAAGTATGTATTTAAAAAAGAAAAGTAGTATATGTATTATATCCGTATTCTGGTACCCATAACACAAGCATAATAAGGTTAGCTTGGGAAATGTTATTTTTTTATTTTTTATTTTTATACCACTACGGTGGCAAACAAGCTTACGGCCTGCCTGATGGTAAGCAGTTACAGTAGCCTATGGACGCTTGCAACACCAGAGGTGTCACTCGCGCGTCGCCGACCCTGCACAAATCTTTTAATACCTTTTTTGAAGAGCCCCATGCTGTAGTCCAATGGAAAAACTTCGGCAGGTAGTTCATTCCACAACCTAATTGTACGTGGTATAAAATTTCTATTAAATCGTACGGTACGGGATGGTAATGGTTCCAAGGTGTGCGAATGAACTCGCTGCCGATGCCGAGAGGTGCGGTGATAAAAATTTTTGTCCATGATGATCCAAAAATGTCCATGAATATTTATTTATATTTATTTATTTATATATGTAGGTTTTCGAAGTCCATAAATATAGTTAAGTTAATGCGTGTTTTACAACTTATGCATTAAAAAATATAATATAAATATGTAAATATACACAATTTGCCCCTAAAAAATCTAGAATTTTCTTTGTATTTATTCTGCCGTTACCGGCCCTTGAGACGTGTGCAAAATAAATGCGTGGTAAGGAAAAGCGGTGAAGTAATGGTAGCTATATAAGCACAGTTTAAAAGTAAAGATGTATCTATTTATTGGTCCTTGTACAAATGTATGAAGTTATTTCTTACTTTGCCTACAAATTGAACGGCATATCTTTAGTTATATTATATACCTACTCCAAGCCGGTACACTCGTCTTGTAGGAACCCGTTCAACATTTTCCTGTTAACTTTACGTTAAAACATCTGCTTACTGTACTTTCCACTAACCTTTATATTTTGAGAATATATTTTGAACATCATGAACTGAACATCTATACTGAAGTTTGTTTGTTTGTTTATTTGTTTGTTTGCTTGAATGCGCTAGTCTCAAGAACCATTGGGCCGATTTGAAAATTCTTTCAGTGTTAGATAGGGCATTTATCGAGAAAGGCTTTAGGCTATATAACATCACGCTACGACCAGTAGAAGCGTAGCAGTAGTGAAAAATGTTGCAAAAACGGGGAAAATTTTCTAAATTCCACGCGGACAGAGTCGGGGGCAACAGCTAGTCTTACATAAGTATGCTCATTGATGTCGAAAACATTTCTTTTTTAACAAGATACTTATAAATTTCGCTTTTGTCTCACACAGACACTTTACGTTTTAAAGCACTATTATTCGGCGGGTCTCGTGGTCAAGTAAGTGGTTTATGAATCAGACTGCCGTTTACGAGGTTGCGGGTTCAATTCCCGCCCGGGACTGCTATTTGTGTGATGTTTATAATTGTCATATAAATGTTTGTACTGCTTCTGGGTATTTTCTATCCCTACTTAATTAATATTATAAATGCGAAAGTAACTCTGTCTGTCTGTTACGATTTCCCGCTTAAACCTCACAACCGATTTTGATGAATTTTGGCACAGACAATCTTTAGACCCTGAGAAAGGACATAGGCTACCTTTTATTGCGAAAAAAAGGGGTGTACACGTCGCAAAAAAGGGCTTTCCCGAAGGAATCAAAAACTGTGCCCAGAGTAAGACGATTTATTCCAAAACAACAAAATGTATATATAAAAGTGGCGAACGAAATGCTTGCGAGTTATAAAAATAAATAGTAACGCTATCTATTGACAAAGTTCATAACTATTCGTCTCAAGATACAAAAACTACTAAACTTCTAAACTTAAAATAACATAAGATTAGACATTCCGCCCACCATGGACGTACCCGTCCATCCATAACGTTAACAAATCAAACAATTAATGGCAATGTGACCGCCCACCATGAACCTTACAATAACATATTATTATATTATGACAATTCGGCTAACAATTAACATTTCAAGAACAACAACAATTCTAAGTAAATCATAAGTATCATAACATTCATAACAGATGCAACTCATAAGTAGATAAAACAAAAATAGTAACTAAAAATAAGCTTCAGCAACACATTAATACTATACCAAGCAATCGGTATAAAGTTACCAAACAAATACTGAAGAGATATAAAATAAAACAATAAACACAGTATAATCACTTAGCTACTGGTAAAATAATTAACTTAGAGACAGGTCTTTTAATCTCTGTCCCTTTGCACCTTAAAGTAACAACACGTGTAATATTGTCCAAACCTGGATGTTGCTTTGTAATAATCCCATATAACCACCTTGCAGGAGGGAGACCATCCTCCTTCACTAAGACAATATCTCCAACCTTAGGTTCGGACTTACTCTCTGTCCATTTATGTCGGTGCTGCATTTGCGTTAAGTATTCTAATGACCACCTACGCCAAAAATCTTGTAGCATTCTCTGAGTAAGATGCCACCGTTTTAAATTGCTAATAGAAGAGTTCTCATAATTAAAGTCAGGAACAGTAACTAAAGGTTCACCTACAAGGAAGTGCCCTGGCGTTAACGGGGTAGCATCCTTGGGGTTGTTAGAGAGTTGCGATATTGGCCTCGAATTAAGGCACGCCTCTACCTGAGTCAGCACAGTTGTCATTTCTTCAAATGTCAACGTACTGTTGCCCACGACTCTTTTCAAATGGTGTTTCGTTGACTTGACACCAGCTTCCCATAATCCTCCGAAATTCGGAGCATGGGGAGGTATGAAGTGCCAAGTCGTACCGTTCATAGCCAAAAATTCAGCTATTTCCAGCGCCACTGCAGAGCTCTCAGCATTAAACAACCGTTGTAACTCCCTTGCGCTACCAACAAATGTAGTTCCGTTATCACTCCACAAGTCCAATACTCTACCACGGCGTGACACGAACCGCTTAAAAGCTGCAAGAAATCCCTCTGAAGTCATATCACTGACAACTTCCAGATGGATAGCTCGTGTCGCCATACAGACGAAAAGACAAATATATCCCTTTGTGGAGTGATGACCGCGGCCTTTGGTAGTTCGTATATTAATCGGACCTGCATAATCTACACCGCTACATTGAAAAGGTCTCTGAACAGAAACTCTTGATTTTGGTAACTGTCCCATTATTTGTTGATTTGTTTGCGAAGAGTGTCTAACACAATTCACACATTTATGCACTTGTTGCCTAACGAGAGTTCTTGCGTTTATAACCCAATATTTAGTCCTTAAATAATTTAACATTAACTGTGGACCCCCATGTAAAGTTCTCTCGTGGGCCTCTACAATTAAGAGGTTGGTAAAGTGCGATTTGTGAGGAATGAGTATAGGATGTTTCATATTCTCGTTAATATGAGCTTGCTGCAGACGACCACCAACTCTTAAAACCCCGTCATCATCGAGAAATGGACTTAACGAGGTGAGTTTGTTAGACTTACTTAATTTATGTTTATTCTTCATAGATTCTATTTCATCTCTAAAATTACATGACTGACATATTTTTATACAGGTAAGTATAGCATCGTTTAATTCTTTTGTAGTTAGCCAAGTAGTTAGTTTTTCTCTATCAGTCTTTTGTATTTTAAGTCTCAAGAATCGCTTACAATAAGCTACCACCCTTATTAATCTATTAAATTTTGAAAACTTAGTTATTATAATATCTTCATCCATAACTTCAGTTACATGACAATTTATTTTCTTCTTCCGTTCTTCCAATGTTGTTTCTTTAATGTTTCCTTTATTAAAATGTATAATTTTCTCCTTTAACCATGTAGGGCCTTTCTTCCAAAGAGTAAAGTTACTACACTCAGAAGGGCTTAAACCCCGAGAGGCACAGTCAGCTGGGTTTTCAGCTGACCCTACATAAGACCACTGACTTCTGTCCATTATCGTGAGTATTTCGGATACTCTATTTGCGATGAAAGTTTTCCATCGGTTGGGGTGACTACTCAGCCACGCAAGGACCACAGTGGAATCTGTCCACGCGTACAAATTCTCCTTGGGAACCTCTAAAACAGATGCGACTTCCTGAAGGAGCTTTGCTAATAATACCGCACCGCAAAGTTCTAACCGCGGAATTGTAACCTGTTTGATAGGAGCTACCTTAGTTTTAGAAGTAACCAAATTGGTATGAATATTTCCGCCTTGATCTATGACTCGAATGTACACTGATGCTGCAAACGCTACATTGGACGCGTCTGAGAAACCATGTAATTCTAGAACCTTGTTCTCTTGATTAGCGTTTATCCACCGAGGCAGTCGAAAGTTAATTACATTATTAAGCTCGTTCCGAAAGTCAAGCCACTCTGACAGCAAAGGTGATGGCAATTCCGTATCCCAATCGATTCCAGTCATCCATATTCTTTGGATAAATACCTTGGCTGTGATTACGATTGGTGCCAACCATCCAAGAGGGTCGAAAAGTCTCGCTATATCCGAAATAACCTTGCGTTTGGTTACTGGCCGCTCCGCCTTGTCGAGTTGTAGAGTATATACAAACTCGTCACTCCTCTTATCCCAAATTAACCCTAATATTTTTGATGTAGAGTCTACTTTTAACTGCAAGTTAACTTGAGTATCAGCTGTTTGTTCACCATCAATTAAATTAAATAACTCTGAATTATTAGTTGCCCATTTTTGCAACTGGAATCCCCCACGATTCAGCAGCTCTGACATCTCTCTATGGATGCCTATTCCCTCTTCTACAGTTTGACAACCCGTCATAAGGTCATCCATGTAAAAATCAGACAATACGCGACCTTGTGCTAATGGAAATTCTCTACCTTCATCATGAGCCAACTGCTGCAACGTCCGTACTGCAAGATATGGCGCCGATGATGTACCAAAGGTAACACGTAAATGGCGAAAAACCTGGAGTTCATCATTTGGATTTTCACGCCACCAAATGCGCTGAAAATTTGTGTGTTCATCGCATACTTTAATCTGCCTGTACATCTTAACGATGTCCGCTACCAAGCAGATTGGATGACATCGCCATCGCATGATTATGTGTCGGAGTTCTGATTGCAAAGTTGGACCGATCATTAAGTCATGATTGAGAGATACACCGTTACTACCAACACAAGATGCATCATATACAACACGCAACTTCGTCGTAGACTTGTCATTACGAATAACGGCATGATGTGGCAAATAAATTGAACCCTGTTGATCCCGATCCTGCACTATATCCATGTGATTTAAGTCTAGATACTCCTTTATAACCTTAGAGTACTGGGCTTTGAAGTCGGGATTCTTAAGGAACCGTTTTTCAAGTGATAAAAAACGCCTTAAAGCAATCTCTTTTGATCCACCATATTTACATTGAGGATCATTAGATCTAAATGGCATCTGAACAATATACCGTCCCGATTCGTCTCGTTGCGTTGTGGCCTTAAATATGTCCTCACACCGCTGTTCTTCCGGACTCAAAAACTTTGTAGTGTGACTAAAGTGAGGCTCTGACTCTAGCTCCCAAAATTTTTTAAGAATTTCATTATCATCTACATGAATTGTATGTAAACTAACTACATTATAGTTACACATCTCGCTTTGGTTGAAATCCTTACTTATTTGGCCAGATAAGATCCATCCCAGTCTGGTATTTTGCGCAATAGGTAAACCTGGCGGACCTTTGATTAACCCTTCTAACAATATCTGACCAAAAACTTCAGCACCTAAAAGCAAATCGATCCTGTTTGGAGTATCAAACGACGGATCAGCTAATTCCAAAGACGAGATAGTGGATGAATTGTTTGATAAAATTTTTCTTTCTGGTAAAATTGTAGTCAATTTCTTTAAAACATAAGCCTTAACCGTAATTATAAAACTAGGGTCGATTCGTGATTTAATCTTAACAAACACTACGGTGTTAAGCGAAATTGATGACCGTTCTTGGTCACCACCTATACCCGAAACTGAACCCCTAGCTGGTAGTTTTTTAAGGCCTAAGAGCTGGACTGCGGACTCCGTCACGAACGAAGCCTGAGATCCCTGGTCTAAAAGAGATCTTAGCACAATTGCAGCACCGCTCTTTGATTCCGCATTCACTAACGCGGTTGCCAACAAAATTTGGCCTTGATTACTAGCAAAACAACTTACAACATTAGTGGACTTACTCTGGTTTGTTGAAGTTACATCTGTATCGCTGGGTTCTACCTTATCATTTGCGTCATCATTATCAACTGGTTTAGAAACAGTTTTCTTAAGATGAAGGAGTGTGTGATGTTTCCCTTTACATGTATGACATCTAGTGGATTGGCGACATGAATAAACTGAATGATTCCCACTCAAACAGTTATAACATAAACCATTCGTTTGGACAAAATTACGACGCTTTTCTACATCAAGACGAGCAAACTGTTTACAATTAGCCATTTTGTGACTCTCTTTACAAAATGAACATGTAACCGTTGAAACATGATGTGATTTAATTGGATTATTACGGTTATGTTGAAAACGTGGATTTTTATTATCTAAAAATTCTAAAGCTCTAAATCTTTGCTGTAGAAACTCTTTAAACTGATTGTATGTAGGTAAATCATCAGAACTATCACTAACCTTAAGTTCCCATTGTTTACGTGATTCACCGTCTAGTTTCAAACACAAAATGTAAATATCCATAACATCCCAACTAGCCACACTTATATCTAAATTTTCTAAAGCATGTAAACATTCGTTTGATGTATCTAATAATTCTTTAAGACCGCTGGACGATTCTGTGACAATATTCTTCTGACTCATGAAACGCTTCAATATACAGTTTGCTAAATATTTTTTATTATTATATCTACTCTCTAATTGAGACCAACATGTTGTGTAATTATCACTAGTAATAGGAATATGTCGTAAGAGGCCTTCGGCTTCTCCCGACAAATGAGTTTTTAAATAATGCAGTTTTTGTACTTCATCTAGGTGCTCATTGTTGTGAATTAATGATACAAAAAGATCTCTAAAACTAATCCATTCAGCATAATTCCCTGAAAAAGTTGGAAGTTCTATTTTTGGTAATTTAATAGAACATGAAAATGAACTCTTTGTAGAGGATGCTGACGCTTTATTTGAATCCCTAGAACCATATCTTTTCAGTATATCTTTTAACATAGACTTGTAATCAGTGTACAATTCTTCACAAACTTCGTATAAATTCTTTTGGCTATAATCAGATGTTTCCAAATCTGTAGGCTTAAACGATGTAACCATTTTTTGATGAGTATCACAGAACTTTGACCAATTAGCTTCCAAATTCTCTAGTCTAGTTTCGACGTAAGAAATAGTTATACGCTCCTTAGGCGACTTCTTATAGTTCGTCCTTGCTCTATCTATTGTAGAGTAAATATTGAACTGTAGGTTAGATAAAGCTTCCATGATGTTGTTCGCTTTGAATTAAACCCTTGTAAAATTTTAAAGTTCGTACAAATTTGCGTAAAATTTTCTAAGTGTTTGGGGTTTAATTCACTTCGCACTGAATTTGGGCATAGGTTCCCCGTCGGTCACGTTTTATCGAATTTATTCTAAGTCCCACAACTATGATAATTTATTTTTCTAAGTTAATATTGTTGTCAATCACTTACAATAGTTTCACCAAATACTTCTCTGCCAGTCACTCACAAATAGTCGTCGTGATGATGATAGTAAGGGCGTCAGCGGGGTGCTCTACTGTTCCTCCCGCTCAGGCTCGGTCGTAATTATGAACTTCTGCTTCCTTTAACATGGTATTCCGCTGTAATAAAGCTGAAATATCCTGAATATGGCTACAGCCAGAGACTATGTACACCAATCCATCAACCGGTTCCGAAGGACCACTTGTACACGTCGCAAAAAAGGGCTTTCCCGAAGGAATCAAAAACTGTGCCCAGAGTAAGACGATTTATTCCAAAACAACAAAATGTATATATAAAAGTGGCGAACGAAATGCTTGCGAGTTATAAAAATAAATAGTAACGCTATCTATTGACAAAGTTCATAACTATTCGTCTCAAGATACAAAAACTACTAAACTTCTAAACTTAAAATAACATAAGATTAGACAAGGGGTGAAAAGTTTTCTAAATTTCACACCGACGGAGACGCGGGCAACAGCTAGTGTATTATAAGTATGTATTTACAAAAAAAAAGTAGTATAGGTATACGTATACCCATATACAAGCATAATATAAGCTTGGCTTGGGACTAGAGGACGTTGTGTGTTACCACATGGACTACATATTTGTTGTATTCAACACAACTTTGCCCACTAACAGTAACGTTGCTACCAAAGGGCTAGGCGGGGTAGTGCCCCGGGCTCTCAAACTCACGGGGCCATCGAATCCTTACCAGAAATCTTGATCGCACTGAATTAGCTTTTTTTCAGCATTTTAAAAATATTTGCATTTTTCATATTTTTATTTAAAACACATGGTCAGTTTACATAACTGTTGAGCCCCATTTTTTTATTTGCCCAGGGTTCTTAGTTACTTAGCTACGCCACTGTCCACAAGTGGGAAAAGATTAGACAGTTCGTTTTCACATAACTTGTAAATAAATTTCCGTGTTAAGAAATATCGTTTGTACATTCCATCCGTGTTCAATTACCTATATTATTAAATATTAATAAAGAAAATAGTTATATTTCTCACGAGTTGTCATGACTCCCATTGTTTTTATATTTGATATTATCTTATTGCATGTCACTTATACATGCAAGGTCTCGCACATTTCCTAGAACTTGGTTATAACACTTTTTGCTAAGTTCAGCTCTGGATTTCCACGTTGTACCTAATCATAAAGTATTCTTAACATTATTTTCTTTAATATCCTATAACACTTGCGCGGCTCATTTGTTTAAATAAAACTACTTTTTACGGATTTAGACGCGTACACGCACGTTTTCGAGTCTCACCTGTGACCATGGTGACTGCAAAGTCTCCGCAACGTCGGCCCAAAATTGAAAACAAATATACGCGTCTAAATCCGTAAAAAGTAGTTTTATTATTTTCTTTACTCATTATAGAACAGTCCTTCAAAATTACGCAACAGATTTTGATGCGGTTTTTTCTAGTAGATAGAATGATTCAAGAGGATGGCTTTTTTGTATAATTTGTTAAGATGTTTTTTTCATTTTCTAAATTAAATGTGTACGAATTTTTGTTGAACTGAGTACTGTATCTATTGAAAAAGTAATCTCATCAAAATCTGTTGCCTAGTTCAGAATACTTAAGCTCACATACAGAAATAACGACATTGTTTTATGTATAACTAGCTGTTACCCGCAACATCGTTCGCTTAGAGTTTAAAAAGTAAACCTTAACAAATTATACAAAAAGCCATCCTCTTGAACCACGTTATCTGGAGTGGGAGTGGTTTATGTAATGGACTGCCGATCACGAAGTCGCGAGTTCGATTCCCGCTTGAGACAATCATTTGTGTGATATCCATAAATGTCATACAAATGTTTGTACTACGTCTGGGTGTTTTCTATGTATTATAAGTATGTATTTACAAAAGAAAAGTAGTATATGTAGTCTATCCGTATCTGGTACCCATAATACAAGCATAGAAATATAGCTTACTTTGGGACCAGAGGACGTTGTGTGAAATGTCCTGAATATTAATATTGTTAGATGTTACCACTACCCACACCACGCCGTTGCGAGTGGGGATATAAAAACGAAGCGAGTTGTACGGACAAGAACACCCGCGCCTCCCGCTGTCGCCGCCGCCACCGCCGACACCGCGTGCGCCCCTGCGCCGCGGCCGGCGCCCGTTGCCGCCGCACCTTCCGTTGCTGCCGGCGCCCCCCCAGCCCCGCCTCCCCCTGCCGCCAGTGGGCGCTACCCCCCACTGGTGGT
Source organism: Orgyia antiqua (assembly GCA_916999025.1). Classification (NCBI taxonomy): domain Eukaryota; kingdom Metazoa; phylum Arthropoda; class Insecta; order Lepidoptera; family Erebidae; genus Orgyia; species Orgyia antiqua. The sequence continues at coordinate 22,932,892 of OU779871.1, forward strand.
GGAGGAGTTCCCGGAGTGGTCAACCCACTTCAGGGAGCTCAAGAGGCTGCTGGGGCACGTGCCCAACGCGCGCCCGTATGGAAGGGGCGTGCGCTTTCTCCCTAAGTCCGGTGAAGAGTACCGCGCCATCCAGCGGTACCTCTCGGACTTAGAAAAACAAATGAAGCTGTCGTGGTACTCGTACTCGCTGCCGTCCGAGCGGGGCCTCAAGGTGGCCATCAGAGGGCTGCCGGTGAACACCGCCGTCGAAGAGCTGGAGGCCGAACTCCGGGACTTGGGGTTCGAGCCCGAGTTTGTGAAGCCCATCCTGGCGCGGCGTGGCCGCCCAGGCTGCATCTTCTTCGCGCAACTGGCGCGAACAGCCAACACCATCCCGGGCATATACGAAGTGTCAGAGCTTCTGTGTATGCCCGGCATTAAAATTGAAGCTTGGCGCGGCCGGCGCGGCCCGCCACAATGCCATCGATGCCAGGGCTTCAGGCACTCGTCCCTCAACTGCCACCGGCCTCCAGCCTGCGTAAAGTGCGGCGGTGCCCACGCTGCTCACGCCTGCGAGCGGCCCCTCGCGACGCCACCTACGTGCGCGAACTGTGGCGGTGAACACACCGCCAACAGCGTCACCTGCCCCGTGTTTCGCAGGGAAGCGCGAAACAAGCGGGCGGGAACGGTGTCGCGCACCTCCGCTCCTACCACCACCACCGCTACCACGACAGCTCCCCCCGCAGTGACGTTCGTCGCTCCGGAGGACAGCGCGCCCGGTTCACTGATGGCGCCAGCGAACGCCGCCGGCGCCCCTGCAACCTCTCCAAAAAGGAAGAAGCGACGCAAGCGGCGCCGTAGCGACGCCGACGCCGCGGACAGTGAGCCGCAACAACCGGCCACACCGGCCGCCCCCGAAGCGACGAAGCCAGCGCCTGCCCCCAGGGCAGCGCCCCCCAGCAGAGCCGCGCCAGCAACGGCGCCCTCCACCAGAGCCGCGCCAGCTGCGGCGCCCTCCACCAGAGCAGCGCCAGCAGCGGCGCCCGCCGCCTCTGCAGCTGCGCACACTGCCACCGACGCCCCCAAGACTGCCCCGCCCACCCAGCGGCAGCTAGACGCCGAAACCATCAAGCTGGTCGCCAGGACGTTGCAGGACGTCCTGACGGCCATCTCCGAAGGCCGGGACCCGACCCAGGCCATCGTCAAAACCCTGGCTTGGTTGTGTAACAGCTTCTAAGTCAGGGCCGCCGCTCCTGCGAGGAGGACACCACGCTGCTGGCTGACGGGCGCTCGCCGGGCCTCCCCCAACGGGGTCCCACCCGGTGGGCTCGACCTCGCCAGCAGCAGAAGAGCAGAAGAAAAGAAGACGCCCCAGAAGTGACGCACCCCTCCAGCAGGACCCAGTCCTACTGGAAGGCGAACGCCGAGGACGCCGGGGCTGGCGCGCCGCGCGCGCTGCCGCGCGCGTCGTCGCGCCGTCCATGGCGCCCCCTCGGCGCACACAGTGCCACCCCATGGCTGAGCACAGCCCACCCAGCGCCCCGCCTGTCGTCGCAGGCGGCGTGGACGCCACAGAAAGGGGCCATCGCCCCAAACTGTTACCTCGGGGCCCTTGCGGGCCCGTGAGACGACTCGTATTGGACAAGAACAGTCTGCCGGTTGTCTTCATCGAGTTAACACTGTCATCAGCGTCGTTACCCTGTCATTAGCGTCGTTACGCTGTTCTAAGTAGAATTATTAATTTGCATTGTGATTTGTGGTTATTTTATTTCAGTTTAATATTTAAGTCATTGTTTTATTAAATTAAATTAAGTTTCATTTATAAGAATATTATATTTATATCTATTCAAAACAACCGCATCAAAATCCGTACTTAGCATAGTTTTGATGATATGAGCTGACATAGGGACATAATAAACAAAAATAACAACTTTGTTTTATAATAAGTAAAGATTGTATTTCATATACACAGCACAATTTGCAAATGACGATAATCTCATAAAATATTGTGATCATCAGAAAATCGATCGCATTACGTACGTCATAGTTTGGCGCCTCACTAATAATTCCAATTCTATTCAATTGTGACCAATCGAGCTTTCATTTGTCACAAGAACGTTCTATGTCTAGTAACAGTTATTTTTTTAAACGTCTATAACTAAATTAATATCTTGTGACTATACCAATTGATAATGGTACTGTGAAGCCTCTGCTTCACATATACCTTCTTCTTGCAGAACAATTCATTTATTTCCCTTCTAGGAGTGGTTACATTTACAAAATAAAAACATTTAAGGATTTATAAATAATTGTATTCTTTTTAAATTTTTAAATAATAAAATTTTCTTTTTAAATTTTTTAATTGTTATCTTTTTTAATTTGTTTCACAATATCTATTTTTTCATCCTCTTCCATGTCCTCTCCAATCCCCCAAAACTTTTTCTTTTCTTATTCCTTTTATAAAATTTCTATTACTTTTTTAAAAATAAACCATATGTGGCCTGTATCATTGAATAGGTTATATTCAATGATCACGACCTTTACAGTACCAATTCTAAATGGACAGCTAAACTTAAAAAATTAAAACAACAATGGCGTATATAATAAACTAAATTATAATGGAAAAAATTATCACCATAAGTGGGACCATTTTTTCCACTATAATTTAGTTTAATAAAGAAAGAAAAGCAAGTCAATTGCAAAAATGAATAAATTAAGGGCCTACATCAATATTATCGTCGACGTGTACATATTAACACAGCTAGTAGGTATAGAAAATGAAGAATTAGGGATATTTTTTTTGTTTACTCAAAATCTACTAAATATATTTTAATTCTGATTTACGTGTTTCTATATATAATAGTTACTTATGTTTTGAAAGTTATTTCATTAGTTAATACGCGATAATAGACCGACAAATGACAAAAAATAAAAAATGAGCGAGGTTATTTCGCTAAGTTTTTCTATCGAGAAAACTTTTTTCAATCGCGTTTCTGAGTTTATGCGATCCTAGATTATATATTGAAAAAACAAATACTTAAAAATTAGAGCTCTAGCCATTCAATATAAAGAAAAAATGAAAACTTTGTACGTAGAAAAATGCACGATAATATTGATGCAGGCCCTTAACATAAAACTGTTGCGTATTTTGATTAATTGTCTTTTTCGTTGTATACATATTTTTATTAATGAAAATCGTTAGTCTACAATATATAGATTTACTAATAAAAAAGTTCAGTGAACATTGACGAATTGTGTTATTAACACTATCAATTTTAATTTTTAGGGTTCCGTACCCAAAGGGTAAAAACGGGACCCTATTACTGAGACTTCGCTGTCCGTCCGTCCGTCCGTCCGTCCGTCCGTCCGTCCGTCCGTCCGTCCGTCCGTCCGTCCGTCCGTCCGTCCGTCTGTCACCAGGCTGTATCTCAAGAACGGTGATAGCTAGAGAGTTGAAATTTTCACAGATGATGTATTTCTATTGCCGCTATAACAACAAATACTAAAAATAAAATAAAATAAATATTTAAGGGGGGCTCCCATACAACAAACATGATTTTTAGGGTTCCGTACCCAGTATCTCAAGAACGGTGATAGCTAGACAGTTGAAATTTTCACAGATGATGTATTTCTATTGCCGCTATAACAACAAATACTAAAAATAAAATAAAATAAATATTTAAGGGGGGCTCCCATACAACAAACATGATTTTTAGGGTTCCGTACCCAGTATCTCAAGAACGGTGATAGCTAGACAGTTGAAATTTTCACAGATGATGTATTTCTATTGCCGCTATAACAACAAATACTAAAAATAAAATAAAATAAATATTTAAGGGGGGCTCCCATACAACAAACATGATTTTTTTACCGTTTCTTGCTCGATACTAATAACGTTGCCTTATGTTGCATAGATAATGGTACGGAACCCTTCGTGCGCGAGTCCGACTCGCACTTGACCAATTTTTAAGCTACTGCATAGCTTCTATCGCGCGCCTTGAGCGTGGAGACCGAATCCAGAAATTCCGTAACTAAAATAACCTAACACTCCAACCGACGACGGACAGACGGACGGCCGGACCGACGGACGGACGGAACGACGGACGGACGGAACGACGGACGGGCGGACGTACTGACAGACGGACGGACAGACAGACAAATAAAATAATAAAAAATTTATAATTGCATAAGTTGATAAAAATGCTATGCAATAGGTTTACCGCCTCAGTCACCGAGTGCCACACGTCTTTTTTAGTTAAATTTTGTTGTGCACGTAGAATCGGTACTAATATTGTAAATTCATTTCATTTCATTTCATAATATTTTATATTTGAACCAATAAATTCGGAGATATCGATACGGGTATTGGGTTTATGGGCCAATTTTCTTTCTTGTGGTACCAATTCTACGTACACGACTAAACTTAACTTAACCAAAAAAATTAAAAATGTTAGTATTAATAATATATCAGCTATTATTTGCTATTTCGTTGTACACATTTATATTAATTAAAATCGTCAATCTATAACACACAGTTTTTATAATAACAAAGTTCAGTTAACATTGCCGAATTGTGATAATGACCCTATCACTTTTAATTTTTTAGTTAAGTTTAGTTTAGTTGTGCGTGTAGAATCGGCACCATTCTCTCGTAGTGCACTACTATTGATTGGTTGCATCTCTCTAGTAGGAAGGTAGGTAGGATTGATTGATTTAAGACCAAAAAAAACACTACAGTAAGAAATATCGTGAGTGTTTCCAGTAAATAAGAGCCCATTAATGACGCAATAGGCAAAACAATGATAGGCACACGTCCGGAATTGAACTCTTGACACTGTATCTGGTTATCTTAAACATAAGAGGGTACTGTACTCCTAATTTAGGTAATTGCCTTAGGTATTGCTATCCCTATTCCCGAGCGTCGTGCTGAAAGGGACAAATATAGCTGAAGCAGATTTTACCTACAAATTCTATATAAAAAGACGTTTGGTAGTCCCCTTTTTTCTTCGCGAAAGTTAAACCGATTTTGACTGTTTTACGCTATATTATAGATGAAGAGTATATCTATGCTGCTATCACTTTCTTCTTTGGTAAAACCTTACCAAATATGTGTGATAGACGCTGTAACTTTATCTAAAAAAAAACCGAAAAAAACGGGATTTTAGGATGTTCATATTTCTTTTAGTTATTATGTTTTGAAAAAAAAGAAAGTGATAGAAGCATAGGTAAACTCTTCATCTATAATATAGCGGAAAAACAATTAACATCGGTTTAACTTTCGCGAAGAAAAAGGGGACTACGATGCCCATATTTTTGTATGGAGCATAATTTGGTATCTTGCCCTCATAAGCCCACGCGTTCAACTGACGCTCCGCGCGCGGTATATCTCTACCTCCCAGCCCATTAACCTCCCACTATTGGGCACGGAATCCACATTGGGAAGGTTTTTAGTTTACTATATATCACGCTGACCAGGCGTGTTGGTTCAGAATTTACTGTCAAGTTTTCTCTCACAGCTACGAATTTGTCTGCTTGTAATATTCTTTAGCTGGCTCTTACAGCTCTCTTGGGGGGGGGGGGGGGTGACAATTGTATTCAAAATCTATCACCGAACGGACGCTATATATTTATTGATATATATTTGGTGAATTAAACATATATTAGGCAAAATCAAAATAATTAAAGTAATGAACCCAGGAAACTAATAGCAAAAAGCTACAGCTCAGTCCAACCCGTGACAACGGCTGAAAAATGATTGGGATAGATTTTTCCCTCTCTCTTCAGTCCTTTAACGTTCCACCTTTGGGCACGGGCCTCCTCCACTTTCCGAAGGTTTGTGGCGCGCTGACCAGGCGTGTACATATAGTTAAGTTTCGAGTTTTTTTTTAATAATAAATAAATATTCACGGACATTTCACACAACGTCCTCTGGTCCCAAGCTAAGCTTATTATGCTTGTGTTATGGGTACGAGAATAGAATTTTGTTTCTCACAGAGGATATTATCTGTGTACAATATCCCTTAGCTAATTTTTACCCTAGGAAAGTAATGGGGTGTTGAAACTCTTATTCTTAAACAGCTAGTTTTAATAAAAATTTTAAACAATTTCAGAAACAGCTGCCATTCTATATTCTGCCTATTTCTCGAAAACGAGAGGAACGGTTTATTATAAATTCTAGATTGCGCCATGGTCATTAAGATTTTTCCCTTCCTTTTTGCCCTTACCGGACAATGGTATAGTGCCTTGAGCCTGACCATGAGGTGGCCCTGTTATTCGGGGCCTGACTCGTGGGGGGGACATCAGAACATTAATATAGGTACTTAATTATTTAAATTTAACAACTCTCCAAATAAAACTACTTTTTACGGATTTAGGCTCGTATATTTGTTTTAAATTTTGGCCCGACGTTTCGGAGACTTTGCAGTCACCCTGGTCACGGGTGAGACTTTTATTTAGACAGATGAGTTGCGCAAGTGTTAGAAAATATTATATTTAACAAATCTCTTGAAATAATTGGGTATAATTTTCAATTATTATATAATTGGTTATTTGATTTACACAAAAACAATAAAAATATTAATAGTAGTATGGTGACGGCAAGAATAAGATAAAAATTATAAACAATACTTTTGAGTTTTGTTATTATAATTTTATTAATTCATTAATGATAATGATGAAGTAATACTTGACAAATTATCTTGATGTGTTAATAATTGGTCATTTAACTGTTAAATGTTGAACTGATTTCATGTGCCTTTGAAATTTGAGGGCTTCCCTCTATTTCTCAGGAGATAACCAATATGACCACACGGGAACTATCAGCATTTAAATAAAAAAGAATTATTAAAATCGCTTCACCCAGTTAAAAGTTTTGAGGTAACAAACATAAAAAAAAACATACAGACGAATTGAGAACCTCTTCCTTTATTTGAAGTTGGTTAAAAATATTTCAATTTCAAAATGTTTTTGAATCAATTATTTTCTAATATTCTTTTATAGTGCTTCCATAGTGCTGTGATAAAGCGTCAGCTTTGTAACCTAAAGATTTCCGATTCATGTCGTGGGTTGCGGACTCTAACTTTGAATCTGATAAAATGCTACTATAATTTTTCTGTAAGACTCTAACTTTGAATCTGATAAAATGTTAGTATTATTTTTCTGTAAGACTCTAACTTTGAATCTGGTAATGTTCGTTCGTTACTAGTGCAGCAAAAGATTTACAAAGACTTGGGATTTTTGAAAGCTCAATAATGCTCTAATAATGGGCTTGGGCCTCCTCCACTCTGGAAGGGATTAAGGTCTACTAAGCCGCGATAACTAGGCGTATTGGGCTAGGGTTTATTATCGCGTCTTCCATCTCTCACAGAGGATGTTATCTGTGTGCATTATTCCTTAGCTGGCATTTACAGCACCATGAGGAGGAAATGGGGTGGTGACACTTGTATTCGTGATCCGTCATTACACGGACATATTACTCTATTATTAATGCTAAAAAAGTTTAAATACTTAGGTCATTTCACCCTGTACCTTTAGGGATGTGCATGATCCTAACAGAATAGTTATATTTTCAAAAGGGTTAAACTCACCCCCGGCTTCGCAGCATACTGTTAGGTAGAACACGAGAAAACAAACAATAATTAAGCACTTCATTTCACAGTCTGACACAACACACAATTATAAGCGGGTCACACGACCACTACTTATGAAACACAACATACGACTGATACGCCTTCGCGTACAATTCAAATGATATACTCCTGGGCAATCTTACATTTACCGTTCGTTAAACACCCCACCCCTTTTCAACACTGTATATATAATGACGAATTAACATTTTCATAACTGCATCATTATGTTTGTTATATTATCTATAATTATGATTATTTTAATAGGTTCTAAATACGGAGTTCGTGAATTAAATTGGTTCATTGTTTGGGACACCGCTGTTCGTGTGACCTCCTAGCGAATGATGTTTGGTGATTGACTAGAATTTGTGACCGGTGTTCATCGGAGATAACTTAGGTTTAATGCAGCCTGAGCGTCTCCAGGCCAGGAGGATCCCAGATTACGCAAGCCCGTCCGTCCAGGTTTTCTTAAATAAGTATGTCGTAGATAGAAGGGCATCAGGACATTTTTTCAGATATAGGGATTGCCTTAAATCTCAAAAATATTGCCAATTAATTAACCATGTTAATCCCGAAAATTGAAGTCTGCAATTTAGCTGATAAAAGACCTGCCCTGGACATATGTATGAAAAGTACCCTAAACTGCAGTGCCCTAAAACTGTTTCCATTGTGCTCATCAACACAGTTTGGGTGGTCTCCTATACCAGGATATTTTTGAGTTTAATATCGAGTATTCCGCTATTGCTGATGTAATCTGCTTAAATCCTTTCCCTCCTCTACCCAGCCTACTAGAGCCCGTCCTATTGAAATGGCACTGCGATAATATCAGATTAAATTTAGTATTCCATGTGCGCAATCTGAGTTGTCAAGCGAGAAAAGGCTATTAAATTTAGGCAAAGGCAATCTCCGACATGGCTAAATTACAAAATCGAATAAGATGCCGCGATTTCAAAGTCACCATGGTATCTTTAGTGCCTTTTTTGCATAAATACTTTTTTCTTTTTCGAACGTTTAGTTTAAATTTAGAATTCGCATTTTCCAATGCATAAGGGCAATCGTGCACGGAGCGAAAGTGGTAGTAGTTATTAGAAATTTATTTATAGTGAAAGCATATGAAGATAGAAGCACAAAAGTAGAATAAATGCTGTAGAGATGCGCTCTTTGAGAAGTATGTGTGGTGTGACTTTGAAAGAGAGATTAAGAAATGAAGTTATAAGAGAACGTTGTGGTCTGAAAGAGGATGTAGTGACTAAGGTGGAGAAAAGTATGCTTAGGTGGTTTGGTCATGTGGAGAGGATGGATGAGAGACGCTTAACGAAAGGCATATACACGGCGAAAGTAAGTGGAAATGCTGGGAGAGGACGCCCGAGAAAAATATACTCCGATGTCATCGCCGAGATACTCCAAAAGGGGCAAGTGCGTAGCACTTACAACCGTCGGGCATGTATGACCAGATGTATGAGTGTGGATGAAGCCAAGGAAGTGTGCTTCGATCGTGGCAGATGGCGCTCTATAGTCTCTGCCTACCCCCATGGGAAAAAGGCGTGATGTTATGATGATGATGATGAAAGCATATGAAACAGTAAAATGGAAACTTAAATAAATTATATAGCCGTGCTTACAAACATTTTCTTCGATTTCTTTAAAGATATATTAGTTATCTTGATGACTACGTAATAAAGTTATGTTAGTTTTTAAAACGATAGGTAATAGTTGTGTAATTTGGTCTTTATGTAAATAATTCTCGGATGGATACGACGTTGTACCCGTCAATATAGGTATTATCTAGGTAAGTATTATTTTTTTTTATCAATATATATGGAAATTATATACAACGTCCTGTGGTCCAAAGCTAAGCTTATAATGCTTGTGTAATGGATACCACAATAGGTACGGTTATATACACTTAAAAACTACTTATCTTTTGTAAATATGTACATACTAAACACCCAGACGTAGTATATTTCTATGACAATAATAAATATCACACATATTGTCTTGTGAGGCAATCAAACCAGCAACTTCGTGAACGGTAGTCCGTTACATGAACCACTAGACGAGCCCCGTCAAATTTATCATTTTAATTTTTCGTTTGTCCAGTGTGCGTTAGTCCAGATTAAAGCGTTCTTGTTTTTATTAATCTCACTGGCCAGTCGGTTGCTAACTCCGGTTTTGTTTATATTTTTTTATGGCGCGCTCTTTGATGCTGGCTCGTGCGGCCTGTGTTTTTTTTTAAATCCATAGTCAAAAATACTACAAAGGTTTTTATAGGACCTACGTCAATACATATTGATGAATAAAATTCCTAAGCTTTATGATAGTTTTACTGTTGTTTGTTAAGTTACTAAAATATCTCTCTACCTACGCTTAGATGTATAAATTAAAATAAGTCGATCAAAAAATAGTAAATTGATTTGCGAAGGTGTATCTTTCTTTGGAGGAATTCATATCTTTATTGAATTATTATCGATTCCATATCATTTTATATGAAAATATAAAACTGACGAAGTACAAGTTGGACTCGTGCACAAAGTGTTTCGTACCTAACATTATTTATTTATTTAAACTTTATGCACATAAGACGTAAAATGGCGGACTCAATGCCTTAATCATTATCTACCAGCCAACCAAAGTTATTGCAGAGATTAACATTAATATCATCAAGTTAACCTGAAAATGTTTTTTTGTGTGGGAACCCCTTGGGAACCCCTAAATATTTATTGCATTTTTAGTATTTGTAGCTGAAGAAACAAATCATCAAATAATTTGCTTAGTTCAAAAACTAAAAAACTCGCTTAAAAATCCTGAATATTTTTATTAATTATTGCATTGTCATCGGTCCTTAATAAGCATGCAAAATTTCAGATCAATCCGACTACTGCAAGTGGGCGAAAATCACTTTCAAAGATTCCGTTACATAGATTAATACATTGATAGATAGGTACATACCGAATTAATATAAGCGTGTTAAAAAATGTCCACTCTCTTGATAGCTATAACTGTTAGACAGCAGAGTCTAAATGGTTTTACCTTTTGGTACGGAACCCTAAAAGACAAACGGGTTCGATTCTCGCACGGGATAATCATTTGTGTGATGATTATAAATGTCATACAACTATTTGTCCTGCGTCTGGGTGTTTCTAAGTAATAAAATAATTTACAAAATAAAAGTTGTTAATGTAGTATAGGTATCCGTATTCTGGTACTCATACACAAGCATATAAGCTTAGCTTGAGACCAGAGGACGTTGTGTAAATCTCCAGGAATATTTATTTATTAATTATATACTTATTTAAGAGTGTCCTGAGTTCCATAAAATAACACTACCGAGGAGTCCTTAGCTCAATCGTTCACAGTTCAATTCCTAGTAGCCTGGCTATTAAATTATTATAATACAGCAGCCGGTTATCTAAGGATTCACAACATTTAAATATCGTTGTCCGTATGAAGGTTTAAGAATACAAGTGTCACCACTCCTCCTTCCCAGGGTGCTGTAAAAGCCAGCTAAAGATTTTATAGCAGTTCTGCAAGAGAAGAAAAACTTGAAACAAAACCCTAAGCCAAAATGTCTGATTAGCGTAGCATATACCTACCCTATCAAAGAAGAGAAGCGCTCAACAGTGAGACGTTGATAAGCTATGAAGAAAAAATAATCAAGTCGCAAGTAAGACAAAAGAACGTTGTGTCCATCCCTCCATCAGCCTGTCTCCGTTCACGGCGGTTCACTGCTAGACATTGCATCAAACTCCACAACGCGCGGCCCTGTGCCGCCTGCATCCAACGGCTCCCCACGACCTTGACTATATCATCACCTTGTCGGGGACCGCCCAACGCTACGTCGCGTCGTCGTCCGGTATATCAGTCCAGTGATGTGGCCTGCCCATTGCCACTACAGCGTGCTCTATGTCGAATACACCAGTTCTACAGATCCCGTATTACGGATTTTATCCCGTAGAGAAATACCGAGCATCGTGGACGTCGTGTAAATGTCCATAAATATTTATTTATTTAATAAATCAAATTATGGTGGAAAAAGTAAAAAATGCCGCAAGTGGGACTTGAACCCACGACCTCGGAATACCGTTCCGAAGCTCTTCCAACTGAGCTTATTGCGGTCTACTTGCAACACTTTCAAATTAACCACCATATCTGTCACTCGCATGAGTTTATATATTTTTACGTACACTTGCGGCATTTTTCACTTTTTCCACCATAATTTGATTTATTAAGTAAAAGGCATAGCATGTCAAATATCAATAAATTAATTAATTTATTTTTTAATTTGGGAATCGCTGGTAGATCATGGTATAGGTAAGGCCAAGGCATGAGTCATATAGGACGACCATGGAGCGGATATAACTTCAGATATCAACCGGAACTGACATCAGATAGACGTGAGAACATCCTCGCTAATTGAAGTTCAGATTAAAAATGTATATATCCAAATACCATAAAGTAAGTAATTTTTTCTTCTCCTTACGGAGACCACCACCAGAATTTGAATTTAAAAAAGGAATTCCTAAGAAAATTGTTCGTGAAATTAAAGTTGCTGCTTTAAAATCTATACTTATAATAAATCTGTAGAGAGGTCAATTCTGTACATGAAATATATTTTCAAAATAACTATCAGGGGGTGATTAGTGATCGATACTGATGCCAAAAATGCAATCAGTAAAATTTTTGTCTGTCTGTCTGTCTGTCTGTCTGTCTGTCTGTCTGTCTGTCCGTCTGTATGTTCCTTATAGAAACAAAAACTACTCGACGGATTTTAACGAAACTTGGTACAATTATTCTTCATACTCCTGGGCAGGTTATAGTATACTTTTCATCACGCTACAATCAATAGGAGCAGAGTAGTGAAGGGAAATGTTGGGAAAACGGGAAAAGGTGCTCCATTTTTTAAGCTGCCGTCGCGTGTGCAGCCTTAATGGTTAAAGTTACATAGAAATCATGTATGACGGAAATATTCTACATAAAATTGTCTAAAAAATATCCCGGAACAGCACATATCTATATTTTATGGTTGACTCACAATAACACGTGTAACTCCTGATAGCTTAGCAGATCGTTCATTCTGATTATATTTGTTTACTCTTACGTTTATAATACTCTCACTCAAGCAGTAGTTAAAAATTTTGCAAAAAGGGCAAAATTTCCTAAATTCTACGCGGACGGAGTCGAGGGCAACAGCTAGTGTAAAATAAATTGAAAGTAAAAATCTTTTTAATTTATAAATACAAACATTGCTCTAATTGCTAGAAATTTCACAGTTTATGTATAACAGTTCATGCTAATGTTCATCAACACCTCATCATCATCATTCTTTTGCCCTTATCCCGTTATTTGGGGTCGAAAATATAACGAATATGTTATGATAATAAACTTCGTGTGCGACTGTAACTCGTACTTGACGGGTATTTAATGTCATCAACAGTTTGATAGATTATCAAATATTAGAAAGTCTAGTAACGGCATTCCTTCTATAAATAGTATGTGATAACATCACAGTCATATTTTATAATGTACGGCATTCGCATAAAACTTGTTTGTTTCGACGTGAGCTTCAAACAGGAATTCAAGGAACGCGACGTGCGTATTATGAATTACTTTACGTTTATGATTTATCATTATTTTGTTACAAACGTAAAACAAAGTCGTTATTTTGTATTTATAATATGTATATTATTATGAGCTTACATCTTCAACATTACGCGATTTAAAAAAGTGTATTCTGGTACCCATAGCACAAGTAATTAAGCTTAGCTTGGGACCAGAGGACGTTGTGTAAAATGTCCATGAACATTATTTATTTACTTATTGTTAAGCGGCTTTTTTTAGATGATAGAGTAACTACTCTATCATATAAAAAAAGTCGTTATAAAAAAGACATCCCTCTAAACTTAGAGGGTTGTCTTTTTTATAATTTGCTAAGATTTGGTTTACAAAATCCACAGGTACGAATTTGCGGGCAACAGCTGGTCATCTTTACTTATGGTATATAACAAAGGTCGTTATTTTTGAATGCATATATATGTCCCTCTCTCTCCAGCCCATTTACGTCCCACTATAGGGCACGGACTTCCTCCACTTTGGAGGGATTATGGTCTACTGTGCCACGCTGACCAGGCTTGTTGGGACAGGGTTCATTTTCGAGTTTTCCGTCTCTCACATAGGATGCTATCTGTGTGCAATATCCCTTAGCTGACTTTTACAGCACCCTCGGGAGGAGATGGGGTGGTGACACTTGTATTTTTAATCCGTCACCACACATAGGGACATATATGTCCCTATGTGAGCTTATATCTTCAAAACCACGCAACGGATGCGGTTTTTTAATAACTGTTGCCTGTGACTTTAGTACGTCGGGGCGTTGTAATTTAAAAAATTTTGCCCTTCTTGCAACATTTCCCTTGCTGCTTTGCTCTATAAGTCGCAGCGTTATGTTATATAGCATAAAGCCTTCCTCGATAAATGTATTATCCAACTCTGAAATAATTTTTCAAATCGGCTCAGTGGTTCCTGAGATTTGCGCGTTCAAACAACAAACTCTTCAGCTTTATAATATTATTTTATATATCTAGGATATCTATTATATTGATAGTTAATGTACTACTTATTCGATATCTTTGATTTATAGTGAGGTAACTAGATTATACCCGTAGTTATATAAATAAAAGCCGTATTATAGCGAGTACTACCGACAAGCTATGTCATTAATCTCAATTAAATCATTATGGTATTTACACAAACTGTATAATTTTCTTTGTTTTGCTATTGTACCTACAATAAACAATTTTATGTAAATAGTTACTTTGTTATTAGTTCTTTCATAAGTTCATAACGAGGCCATTGGTTGGGGAACATTACACAGTACATTTTTTTTTACCTTTAAAATATTATTTACGACACAAGCAAGCAATAGACTGTGGCCCGGAGTAGAGGACGTCGCACAGTGTACGGACGGGTGCTAAAAACGGAAATTTTTTATTCTGCTCAATTATGGACTGGCATAAAGATGTAAAAGTCGAGAGTAGAACACCCAGATGCCAATTCCGTCTAGTTTTGGTGCTATGTGATACCAAAGTTTGCTGTTTTTTTGCGGTTCGAAAACGAAAAAATGATATTTCTTTTAAATTATTTTTCTATTAACTAAATATTTTATAGTATCTGATAGCATATTTAATAATGTATGTTTGATGATTTTTCCTATGCAATAATGTCAATATTAGGGCTAAAAAAAGTTAATTTTAGTTTATCAGATTTTATTTTTTTTCTTTAATGTTACACACTTTTGGCATCTAGTTTTTACTTTAAAATGAAGGTAAACAATCATTCTATGCATACAAAAAAACTAGATGCCAAATCCGTGGAACTTTTGAGAAAATTGAGATAACGCAATTTACAAACTTATGTGTCAACAGGACTATAGAAATGAAAAATGCGAAAAAAGTTTTGACGAAAATGGCCTGTTATGCCTTGTCCTAGAAGAACTAGACTAACTACTGATATGTAATTTTAACTTATTGTAACAATGTACTTAGTATGTATAAAAATAAATAAATAAATCATAGCCTGGTGAATGCGGCCATCTAGGTGATTGAGAATTTTTCATCACATTTACACTTTCCTCATCGTTTCTAATAAAGATAAGAACAATTAAATACGATTTTTTAATTTTTACTATAAAGTTGGCAGCTGGGGCTCAACACATCGCGCGTAGTGTCAAGTTGTCAACCCTAGTACAAATTTTCAAAATTGTATATCTCAAAAGTTCCACTCTTCCTGCACGTAATTTTTTTTCTGGGCTTAGTATAAAGCTAGATCTTTGATTCTAAATGAAGGCTAGTTGCCAACATTTTGTACCTTTGGAGAAAAAAAACAATATCTGAAAAGTAGAAAATGCCTGTTTTAAGACTAGATACTGACGTAACAGCTTAGCAAAAAAGCCTAAAATATAGCTTATTAAGTAAGTAATGTGTAAATGTCGCGGGGGGGTTTGGAATGAAAATTATTGTTTTGTGTAAATAAGGGTTTATTTAAAAAATATATAATTTAGGAATCGGTAAATTCTCCGCGTGAAAATAAAAATAAAAAAATTTATAATATGATGGTCGGGGTTCCGCACTTAATCCACACAAGCTCCCCAATGTTATCGATTTAGGTACTCCCCTGAATTATAATCAGCGGCCCAAGGAGTCGCTTCTGGGAACCGCTGGCAGCAGTACAGCAGGGATGGGCAGCCAGCCTCGAGAGTCACGTGACGGAAGGCAATGTAGTTGAATCGCTGAAGCGTCCAAACGTTGGGAGTGTCGAAACGTCGGAATGTTGAACGTTGGAAAGTTGAACCCTGGAATGTTGAACCCCAGTTTGGGGTAGATCGACACCAGTGTTTATTTATTATATATTTACCAATGTAATATATTCGACGAACGCTCAGTGACGCACGATAATATGTAATATTGAAATATTATTCAAATAACGATAATAAAATATAAATTAACGTGACGTGCATTCATTCGAACAATATGGCAAGTGTCCGTTATGCAGTTTTTCAAATGTCATCGATCACTTGCCGTGCCAATTTACCGACAGCAAACGGGAGTGTTGCTAGGTGAAATATCTTATATATAATTGGCAGTATGCTATTTTATTATTTTACCACATAAGGCTGTTTAGTGTTTAGTTTAATAATATGTTTTATATGTTTATGTAAATATGTTTTATAAAGATTAAGTTTTAGTAAAATGTGTTGTATATATTGTGAATATTATAATTTATTTAAGTAGTTATTAGGTATTAGTGCTGTAAATATATTAAATTTAAGTGTATTTAAAGTTGTAATATGAATTATGTACGTACAACGTTACATATACCCCCTCTCCCAGAGAAAGGATTTTACCTAATAAAATCCGCTGCGGTAAGCGCCTATTGAACCGCTCAGTAACTGTTTCACATTCATACTTCCACAAACAAACTACCTAAACCTGTCATGCGACCTATCATACGACCTAACAGATGATTGTCTGATGTATTTCAACATCAACAGACTAACCTTACACACAAGAGTGCACTTCAAAAATAGAATTGGACTCAAAACAGAACTGGTTGACAAGATCACCCTAGAGAAAGAATACTGCAAGTGTATTGGTAACTTTTCACGTATCGGCACTGTGGAATATATTTGGTCTTTGATGAATTTATTGGAGTCACGACCCGCTCCAATAAAGAACTTTAATGTAGGCTTATTTTAAGAGTCAATCCGCTCTTCACACGCTGAAAAACGCAAACAATGAGGGCTTATTTAAAGAGTCATAACCCGCTCTTTAGGTACGCGCTAAAAAACGCAAACAATGAGGGCTTATTTAAAGAGTCATAACCCGCTCTTTAGGTACGCGCTAAAAAAGGGACCGCAGTACCAAAACTCCTAACTAACATAAAAAAATCCGTGTAGGCTTGTTTAAATTCATCAAAGACAAACATAGGCAGTGACTGAAACGCAACCACTTATATTTTAAGAATGGTTGTAGACAAAGAAACGAAAAAACAACACTCCAAAACATGAAGTAAAAAGAATTAGAATTGAATCAATGATATTAACTACAAAATATCTTTGAATGAACAACAGAGTAACTATATTTATTTAAATCTAGGTTTGACTTAACATTTAATTTATTTAACTAATTGATTATTATTGTTAAATAGCTTCAGATCCTTAATATGCCAAACACCTATGTTTTTTCCGGACATATCCTCTAGAACATACACAAGCGGCGAACGTTTTTCGATTACACGACATTTCATATATTTTGGAGCCAACTTTTTACTAAAATATTTGTCTTTATCGCTCAATATATATGTACGTTTAAAGACTATGTCACCCACTTTGTACTCGGCAGGTTTCCTGCGTAAATTATAGTGTGTGGTATTCTTCACATGTGCATTCCACAATGAGGCCTGCACATCATTGAAAATTGACGAAAGGCATCCTAAGTTTTCAGCGTATATATCGCGAGGCAAGAACAAAACTTCATCATTTAAATCAGAATCCGTATAGTGCGATCCACATAATACTAACTCCCTACCGTATACTAAGAAGGAAGGAGTGTAGCCAGTAGCTTCGTTTACTGAATTATTAATAGCGAATTGTACCTTGGGAATGTAAGTGTCCCAAGATCTATGGTCATTTTCAACGAAGGTTGATAGGCTAGTGACTATAGTTTTGTTGTAACGCTCGACTAAGTTTATTTGAGGCGTATACCTGGGCGTGAAATATACATTAGGGACTTTATATTTCTCAAACAACGCTTTAGTTGTTGAGCTGATGAAATGGCTTCCATTATCTAAAAAGATCGTTTGTGGTACACCATAAACTAAAAATATGGAGTCTTCTAAAATTTTTACTGCAGCGTCTGCGGTTGCGCGGCGTAGAGGGAAAATGTTACAATATTTAGTGAAACAGCAGGTTACTACCAGCATATAACTATTTTGCTTACGAGAGACAGGAAGAGGACCTACAAAATCAATGGAAATCATTTGATGGGGGCGTGAGCACTGCTTCGGACGTCCCATTTCTCCCAATGTAGTGTGATTTTGCGACTTGTAAGCTAAACAAACCGAACAAGAACCTACGTATTTTACAACACTTTGATGCATGCCAGGCCAGTAATAAGATAAAGCTAAGCGATTGTAAGTTTTAAAAACACCGAGATGACCAGCTGTTGGTACAGAATGGTTCTCGCTTACTACCTGTTCTCGGAATTCCATTGGAACGACTTCTTTCCATGCGAACTCAGCAGTAAGATTAGATTTATTTTTGGAAAGTCTAAATAAAGAGTTATTTTTAATTATAAAATTTGGAAAATGGTTTGGATTATTCATACAACCGTTAAAAATCTTTTTGTACCAATCATCAGAAGTAGTGTTAATAGAATTTGAAAGAGAGATAGCTGAAATAGGGACAGCACGAGAGAGAGCATCTGGTATTACATTATCAACGCCCTTTCGGTGCTTAATTTCAAAGTTAAATGAAGATAATCTTACTCCCCAACGTGCTAGTCTACCTGTAGGATTGTCTAATGACAGGAACCACTTCAGTGCAGAATGGTCAGTGTAAACCACAAATTTCTGTCCATTCTCGAGATAGCATCTCCAGTGCTCAAGAGCAACTAACACAGCAAGCGTTTCTCTTTCTGTGATGCTGTAGTTTCTCTCCGCACCGGAAAGAGATCTACTCATGTAGGCTATGGGATGCTCCTTACCATCAATGTTTTGTGTTAACATCGCTCCTATGCCATAATTGCTAGCGTCCGAGTGGACCTGAAAAGGCTCAGTGTACACCGGGCAAGAGAGGACCGGTGCAGAGACTAAACACTCCTTCAGAGTATTAAAAGCTGCATCAGCCTCCGGCGTCCATTTAAAAGGAGGTGCCTTTTTGCCATTAGATGTAAGTTTATTAAGTGGGCCAGCTACTGTACTAAAATTAGGGACAAAACGTCGATACCAAGTAGCAGTGCCAAGAAAGCGTTTCAGTTCCTTTTTACTGTTAGGGACTGGAAAATTTAAAATTGCCTGTACCTTTTCTTGGTCCGTGCGTAGACCATGAGCATCTACGACGTATCCAAGGTACTTAAGTTCGCTTCTGAAAAAATTACACTTCTCGAAATTTACTGTCAAGTTAGCTCGTTTTAATTTCTCTAGGACACGTAAAAGAAGAGACACGTGATCCTCAAATGAAGAACTTATGATTATTATATCGTCTAAGAATGCGAAAACCTTACCATCCATATCTCCAAAAAGCAGGTCCACCAAGCGCTGTTGAGTCGCTGGTGCATTTGTCAGGCCAAAAGCAGTGGTTTTGAACCGTAGAGTGCCTCTGCCTGGTACATAAAATGCAGTCTTATCACGATCCTTAGTCTCTATTGGAATTTGCCAAAAAGCTTTTGAAAGGTCAACGCTGGAAAGATATTTTGCATCACGAAGATTGTCAAGAATTTCCGAGACATAGGGTAAATTATAGGCATCTTTCTTCGTTGCTGCGTTGAGTTTTCGACTATCGAGACAAAACCTGGGCTGTCCATTCTTCTTATTCACGATAAGCACCGGAGAAGACCATGCACTCTCGCAAGGCTCGATAACGTCGAGAGCCAACATTTCATCGACCTGTTCTGTTAAGATGCGTTGTTTCTCTGGAGACATCCTATAATAACGCTGCCTTATTGGTTGGGCATCACCAGTGTCTATTCTGTGCGTAATTAAATTTGTTCTACCCAGTCCTTTCTCTTCAGTAGATATAGATTTAAATTGAGCAATAATATTGTCAGCTATTGACTTTTGCGATGCAACTAACTGACTATATGAATTAATAAAAGTTTGTGAATTATTTAATTTTACCTCAGCTAATGGACTATCTGACAAAGTAATACTACCTAAATATTTAGGACAAATCTGAAAAACACGCCAGAAATCAACACCTAATATAATAGGAGTATCCACTTCAGGGACTACATATGTCTTAATCACATGCAATTTGCCCTCGAAAGTAATGGGTAAGTACATGTAACCAATACTCTTAAGAGATTGTCCACCAGCTGCCACCATTGAAATAGTTTCATCCTGTTGCAAAGTGCAATCAACAAAATGTAAATGGGAATTATTTCCTAAAATTGTTACTGCAGCACCAGAATCAAGAAGACCGCAAACTTCAATACCGTTAATCTTAATATACACATATGGTCTAGTGTCATTTGATGGTTTTGAATGCGGAATTGTAGATATTCTATAAGTAGAAGAAAATGTTCTAAGAAATGAAAGCCAAGTTTCCCAGTGTTCCCTGTTAAAATTTCCACAATTCCGCTCATTTAGTTTTTTAAATTCTCATTACCTTTACTACACACAGGGCAATCAGGTGTTTTCACATCCTTCAATCCGCATTTGAAACAAAATATGTCACGATTTGCTTGACACTGTCTTATGTGATGTGTGTTATTACGACACCTAGGGCAATATGGTTGTTTATTTACTTGAACTGTGTGTATAAATTGTTTGTGTTGATTTTTATTGTAAATATATTGTTGATTTTTATTGTAACCATGTTGTTGATTCTTATTGTAACCGTATTGTTGATTTTTATTGTAACCATATTGTTGATTTTTATTATTATGATTAAAGCTATGATTTTTTGAAAATTCTCCCTTGTTGTAATTATTTTTGTATATATTGTTTTGTTTATTAATTGTATTTTCAAAATTTCTATTAAAGATTTTATTTGTTTCTTTAGAGTACGCAAATTCTGGAGCGACGGTTTCAGAAGTAACCTTAGGGGGTTCTTGAAATTGTAAAAGGCGAGAATTAATAGTCTCGTAATTACGACAGAGTAAGCGTAAGGCATCTATAGTGTCAATCTGAGATATTGATACAGCTAACGTACTAGCATAGCAAGGCCTTATATTATGAAAAAGTATTTCTAGTTGTTCCGACTCGGTAAAAGGCTTAGAAAGACGTGAGAACATTCCATTCATAATCGAGAGATAAATAGTTATGTTTTCACGTTCGCCCTGAGTGCGCGAACGAATTTCTGATTTAAGGCGGTAGTCGTAATCAGACTGATCAAAGTCTTCCTTGAGCTTAGCAGAGAGCTCAGGCCAGGATGATATCTTGTCCTTTACTGAACGGTACCAATGAAGAGCGTCGTCCTGGAAAATTTCCGTAGCAAAAGCTAATATTTTTGAGGGAATTATATTTCGTGCAACAATAAATTCATCGACGTGTTGTATAAATGAACGCACACACGTTTTACCATTAAACTTTAATTTGTTAAGATCAGCAATAGTACGATCGCATGTCACAGAAATTAAATTATGTACTTCCGGTGTCGAGCTAGAGGAAGAATTAGATGATACCGGAATAGGTTTTTTTGCTTGAAGAGACGCGAATCGCTGCGAAAGAAGTTTATAGCCTTTACAAACTTCATCATACTCGGATTTAGTGTCGTCACTGGGCGTTAACCTTGCTAAGCGATTATTAAGATGGTTTAACATATTTTGTGTTCTCATAAGTGATGGTTCACTAGGATCCGAGACATCTAAATTTGTGTGAATTTTAGTGAGAACTTCGAGACAACCTTTGAGGTCCTGTCGAATATCTAAAGGAGACTCCAATATGTGTTCGTCCGGGTATTCTGATGATAATTTAACAATTTGTTTACGTAACTCTTCGACAGAAGGTGCTGCGCTAGCTCCACGAATGCGAACCTCATATTCGAGCTCCGATTTTTGAAGTGATAGATATTTGACGGGTAGCATTGTGCCAAAAAAAATAAAAAATTGGGTAAGTGGCAAAACTAATGAATAAAAGCACAAATCTAAATAAATAATCTTCTCCGATCTGTTACAATATAATTAAGCTATCAACGTTTGTTTTTACATAAAAATTTATATTAATAAAAATAAAAAAATAAAAATGGTTAGCAGCAAATAAAAAATAAAATGAAAGCAAAAGTGCTACTAATGTGTACTTTACAATACAAAAACAGCTTTCCTTAAAAATTAACAATAACAAATTAAAATAATAATTTTTTAACGTACCTACCTATAAAAAAAAAACGAGGTAAAATTATTATTATAATTTTTTTTTTTTATATATACAAAATGTAGGTAGATATATGCCGTTATAAAATGAGAAAGAAAAAAAATTGTAAACCAGAACAATGTATACAGTAATTTACGTTACTATTACAAAACTTTAACACTTTTAGTACACTTTAGTAACAACTAAAAACCAAAAACAAAAAACGTTTTACAAAAATAAGCCACAAACACGCTAACTACTAAAAGAACCGATAATAAAGGAACTTGTGTGAATTTAACCACGTTTAAGGGCGCCAGTGTCGCGGGGGGGTTTGGAATGAAAATTATTGTTTTGTGTAAATAGGGTTTATTTAAAAAAATATAATTTAGGAATCGGTAAATTCTCCGCGTGAAAATAAAATTAAAAAAATTTATAATATGATGGTCGGGGTTCCGCACTTAATCCACACAAGCTCCCCAATGTTATCGATTTAGGTACTCCCCTGAATTATAATCAGCGGCCCAAGGAGTCGCTTCTGGGAACCGCTGGCAGCAGTACAGCAGGGATGGGCAGCCAGCCTCGAGAGTCACGTGACGGAAGGCAATGTAGTTGAATCGCTGAAGCGTCCAAACGTTGGGAGTGTCGAAACGTCGGAATGTTGAACGTTGGAAAGTTGAACCCTGGAATGTTGAACCCCAGTTTGGGGTAGATCGACACCAGTGTTTATTTATTATATATTTACCAATGTAATATATTCGACGAACGCTCAGTGACGCACGATAATATGTAATATTGAAATATTATTCAAATAACGATAATAAAATATAAATTAACGTGACGTGCATTCATTCGAACAATATGGCAAGTGTCCGTTATGCAGTTTTTCAAATGTCATCGATCACTTGCCGTGCCAATTTACCGACAGCAAACGGGAGTGTTGCTAGGTGAAATATCTTATATATAATTGGCAGTATGCTATTTTATTATTTTACCACATAAGGCTGTTTAGTGTTTAGTTTAATAATATGTTTTATATGTTTATGTAAATATGTTTTATAAAGATTAAGTTTTAGTAAAATGTGTTGTATATATTGTGAATATTATAATTTATTTAAGTAGTTATTAGGTATTAGTGCTGTAAATATATTAAATTTAAGTGTATTTAAAGTTGTAATATGAATTATGTACGTACAACGTTACATACAATACAAGATTAAATTGTTAAACAGATAATTTCAAAGAAATATAACTTTTTCGTAATTAAGTCGCAGAAAAACGGCGAACTTTGGTACCGCATAGCACCAAAACTAGACGGAATTGGCATCTGGGTGTTCTACTCTTGCCTTTTACATCTTTATGCCAGTCCATAATTAAGCAGAACAAAAAATTTCCGATTTTAGCTCCCGTCCGTACACTGTGCGTCGTGAAATTGTCCGTAAAAAAGAAGAACGAGACTAACTAAAAAACTAATTGACCGACTGACGAAATTTAATAGAGAACAGAACGAAGTCCATCAAAAACTATTATTGTATAATCGTTATCTTATGTAAAGAGAGCGCCACATTTATAGGATCATCGCTATCGCTGTTGTTCGAACTTTGCAAGCGTGGAATTTAGAACATAAAGCAAACCACAACAAATTAAAATTATACAAAAAAGCCATCCTCATGAACCACTCTATCTACAAAAGAAAACCGCGTCCAAATCCGTTGCGGAGTTTTAAAGATATAAGTTCACATAGGGACATACATACAAAAGCAGCGACTTTGTTTTATAATAAGTAAGGTAACCTAGTAGTTCTACCTGCATAATTTATGTGATATAATAATTGTTTCTGAAGCTTTAGCGTATTTTTGCGAATTTTAAATTAAGTTCTGGTAACATAAATACCAATAATTTTAATATGGCCACACCGGATGTCGCAACTGACACTGACAGCATAGAGTACCTAACTTTAACAAGGAATTAGTGAACCACGAAGTATAGATACAAGGAGTCCGAACGTAATGTTGAACGAATGGTCTCAATTTAAGGGACAGATTTTTTGCCGGTAGAGCGCGCCATTTTTCAAGAAGTACTCGTTTGAACTATTGACACCTGTGGAAAAAAATATTCTGAGAAACGTGGAGTTAAATATAAGTTTTAGGAATTTTTTAGAAATTTTTCGAGTGCTTTACACCCAACAATACAGAGAAGGTCAAGAGATATTCTGATATTCTATAATAGCATCGGTACGTCCTGAATACTTGCGCAGCCAGTGGCAGAAAATAGAACTATGATCTGGGTTTATTATTGTGTACACGAAATATTATGGAAAAGCCTATACCGTTCGGACTCCTTGTATCTATACTTCGTGTAGTGAACATTGTACAAATGGATTGCGTACTCCCTAATATTTGAATGTCTACGTGTCGATTTAAGGTTTACTTATAAACAAAAAGGTTTTATTTATGTTCTCTCTCTAGATATGCAGAGATTATTATGCCTCTGTAAACTTTAAATTGACAACATAGAGTAATAGTGAATGACCTGAACTGACAGCAGCAGTGACAGCTGTCAGACAGTTTATGATTCTCTGAATTCTGATTTCACGTCGGCAAACTCGGCAAATAAATATTTTATTTTATTCTAAATAGATTTTTCAGCAGAAAATAATGTATGGACTAATACTATTAATAATACATATCTGGTAAATTCTATTCGAGACTACATCACATCATAGTCTTGTTAAATGACATTGTTGTACCATTGTGATGTAAACAAGTCATATTTAATTTAATGTTATTCAAATAAGGGGAGACTTCTAGACGATGGAGGAAGGAAACTCTATTATTTATGGTCTGGAACATCAGGTATGCAATAATGTTTATTGTTTTTTAAGTTAAGTAAATATTCACGGACACAGCCAATTTTAA
The DNA here is from genome assembly GCA_916999025.1 of Orgyia antiqua. NCBI lineage: Eukaryota > Metazoa > Arthropoda > Insecta > Lepidoptera > Erebidae > Orgyia > Orgyia antiqua. The sequence continues at coordinate 22,957,976 of OU779871.1, forward strand.
TTCTTGTATTATAACTATAGTATTCTGTATGGTGGACGGATTAGGAATACAAGTATCACCACACCTTTTCCTTCCTAGGGTGGTGTAAAAGCCAGTTATAGGATATTGTACACAGATAAAATTGACTGTAAGAGACAGAAAACTAGAAGATAAACCCTGTGCCAACGCTAGTCAGCGCGGCATAGTAGACCATAGTGGACCAACCTTCCCAAAGTGGACGCGCCCTGTGCCCAACAGTGGGACATTAATGAGCTAGAGAGAGAGAGAGAGTTACCAATAATACAGATATAATTATCTTGTTTGTAGGTAAAAAGAAGGAACTTTATTATGATTTTTCTTATTACTAAAAATACAGCTGCATATGCTTTTTATTTTTACTTTGCCTCTGTTGCCAGTAAAATAAGTTATTTAAAAAATACACAGATTATATGTAAAAGTAATACCTTTATGTATGTGCTTTTTCACATCTCACTTAAAGTAAGTTATATTAGAAGATATAATCAACACTTTCTTTCAGACAAGAGCCCTATCCCCACAGTATGGAGAGAGTGATGCCATTAGATTCCTAATAGGCACACAAAGCCTCAAACCGAATTCTAATCAAATACATATTGTAGAGTTGGAAGAAGATACTGGTGCTTTGCACACTAAGGTGATTAATGATTTATATTAACTTACCTCATCACTAACTCCATTACTCTGTCACTAACATTATTACCGCCATCACTAATGCTATAAACCCGTCACTAATGATGTTTTTCTGTTACTAATATTATCACACACATCACTAAAACTATTATACCCATCACTAATGCTATAACCCCACCACTAGTGCTAGTCCATCACTAACTACTCCATTATTACCCTATCACTAACATTATAATCCTGTCACTAATGCTCTTTGTCTATTACTAATTATATATAAATAAATAATATATAATAATAATAAATATATATTGGAGAAAATCACCGTAGACATACCTAAACTATTTTAATCAAGTCTCCTACGACATATATAATATTACTAATTAATTACACAGATCACTAACGCTACAACCCCACCACTAAGACTATTATCCCATCACTAAAGCTATTACCCCGTCACTAACACTATAATCTTACCACAAATTCTGTTGCCTCACACAATAACCTCATCACAAACTATATTACTCTATCATAGATACTACCGGCCGAAACTGTATTTCCGGCTGAAACCGAACTGGAATGTTTGGCCGTGGCTTCAGTTTCGGCCGAAACCGAAACTCACGTGGTTCAAGTATTAAATTTCTTAAAACACTGAAATTTGGTGCATTTTACCTATACACACCGGCACAATTAGCGGAACAGAAAAAAAGTGAGACTATGAGATAATAACGCATATATTTGACGAAAATGTAATTAGACACAAAATAACATATTGATTAACATCTTTTAACAACGACTTTGAAAAGTCTTCGTTATTTTTTACTGAAAAATAAAGAAATTTGAAATAAGTGAAATTTTTAGATGATTATGAACCATCACAAAAAATAAAAAAAGTAAGCATTAAATGAATTAACAATAAAATTAAAGAAAAATTAATAACGAGTGTTTCCCCCTCTTGCTTACGGTTTCCATTCGTCTGGGCATGCTACAGATTACCACACTGCATCACCGGTATACCTACGTGGCTCAGATATGCCTGTACCGATTGTGCACTATGAGCACGAGCATTATCTTGCATTAGAATAAAGTCGTCACCAATAAATGGGGCAAATGGTACAACATGTTCTTCTAAAATGTCTCTGATGTATCGATCTGCTGTCATGGTCCCTCCTGTGACTATCACTAACTCCGTGCGAGCTCCCAAACATATCCCTCCATATAAGCCACTGTGTGTTCAAAATTAGACTGTATGTGGCGTTCTCCTTTGCGTCTCCATATTCGCTGTCTCCCATCGATCTGTTTTAAAAGAACTCTGCACTCATCAGTAAAGAGAACCTGCTGCCATTCGTTCAAATCCCAATGACTATGTCCTCGCGCATAGCTTAATCGGTTTACGCGGTGAGGTCTCTCAAGTTTTGGGCCTTTGGCAGGTATATACGACCCTAAACCAACTTCTTCAAATCTCCTGCGAACTGTACGCTCACTTACTCGTACTCCTCGAACGTCTTCCAGTTCATTTCGAGCTTGTACAGCCGTTAATCGCGTATTCCTACGAACTCCAAGTTGTAAAAAACTGTCATCTCGCCTTGATGTACATCTTTTTCTACCTTGACCCCTCCTCCTCACAAGAGAATAAGACGATCTGTACCGCTGGATGCTGCGATATATCGTTGATACTGGTCGACGAAGCCTTGAGGCAATCGATCTGTAGGTATGGCCATTTCTTCTAATTTCATCAGCCCTAATGATTTCCAGTGATGTTAAAGTCAGGCATAATAAAGAGCTTTTAATAAACAAAATTGCCTATAGAATAACAAATTTATAAAAAATTGGTTAAGTGCGAATCGGACTCGCGCACGAAGGGTTCCGTACCATTATCTATGCAACATAAGGCAACGTTATTAGTATCGAGCAAGAAACGGTAAAAAAATCATGTTTGTTGTATGGGAGCCCCCCCTTAAATATTTATTTTATTTTTAGTATTTGTTGTTATAGCGGCAATAGAAATACATCATCTGTGAAAATTTCAACTCTCTAGCTATCACCGTTCTTGAGATACAGCCTGGTGACAGACGGACGGACGGACCGACGGACGGACAGCGAAGTCTCAGTAATAGGGTCCCGTTTTTACCCTTTGGGTACGGAACCCTAAAAACCATTAAGTGCAATTTTTCAAAAAAATTACAATTACGTAGTCATTACTCGAACAAGTTGACAAAACGTATTGTTCGGGAAAATAAAACAAATGAATGAAAAAAGTGTATGTCTAATTTTCTATTTTCAAATTTGACAATAAATTAAAAAAATATAACTGTCCAGTTCCTCAAGTAAAAGATTTTAAAATCCTGCTTTATTTGTGTTCCGCTAATTGTGCCGGTGTGTATATTATTTTGCATTAATTAGGGCATGAAATGGAGACACATTTATAGGATAATCGCTATCGCTGTTGTTCGAACTTTGCAAGCCTGGAATTTAGAACATAAAGCAAACCACAACAAATTAAGTTTGTTATAAGAGTATTAAGTTTGTTAGAATCATTTAATTAATATTATTTAAAAAAATATCAATCACATTTTTATACTTAATTTTTTAAAATTATATTCTTATAATTCCCGAAAAGAAGTTAGGCGAGCATGAGTGTACATGAACTGCGACAAAAGGTTCGGTTTTGGCAGAGAAACCGAAACTGCCGCCGAAATCGCAACCGAACTTTCGGTCGGACACTACTAGTAACCCATTACTAATACCATAACTCTATTACTTAACCAGGTATTTTAAAAATTGTTTGTTTAGGTATTTAAGCATGATATAGGCGAAGTCTGGCATTTGCGTTGTTCACCACACGACGCCGCTGTCCTACTTACAACTCACAATGCCTACGACGCCGCCACCTCACAGTGTACTATGGGAGTTTCTATATACAAACTACCTACTACTGATGTAAGTAAATATACACTTAAATTATTTCCTTTTATTTTTGTTTCAACATTGTTTGTTAAAACGCTGTTTTGTAATATCGCACTTTTAGTACAACACCGTAACAACTCAAATTATACATACATAAAATATGTAGCATAATAACTAATTTACTTTATAATATTTACTGATGCTAAGTCAACATCGCACAAGCTTATAATATGTTAAGCTGGGATTCTGAGTAACTAGATTTTTGAGTTGAGTCACTTTCATTGTAATCAAAGTGTGTTAAATTCTGAGAGTATGATGGTCTGGCCAAATCTTAAGAGTTTGTCGAGTGTTACTTTTCCTGCGATCAAGGCATTAACTTAATCACACTCTGACTTCCGAAACGGTTGGCTGATGACCCTTTTTAGTGGACTTTTTAAAACGCGTATTTCTAAGGCTTGTGTATGTCGCATCCTTAGAATGAAAGCGACACAACTCCAAAACATTATCCTCAAAGATCGTGGCTTATTACTCAATAAATAATTATGATATTTATCAACGTTTTGTCAGCTTCGAACAATCCGGGGTGTGAGGCCCAGTTTTGTGTACATTTGCTTTTTGGGTTATGTCAATTTAATTCTAATTATATTCATTTCATGACACTACGCCTTCTAATAGCGTGGCGTTGTCTGCCTTAAACTTCGCGGTATCTTGCCATCGGACAGTCTGGCTTCTTGCCATGGCTATAGGTCTAGAATTCGCCATTTCGCTACATTAACAGTTGTTTTTTTTATCGTAGGTTATACCTAAAGATTTGGACGACCTAAGTGCAATCCAAAGTAGAAATGCTGAAGATCTTGATAGTCTTTTAACTATTAGACCCGAGGTAAGCTTTTTTTATATACATATCTTCAAGAATCATGGATATCTATCTATGATTCTTATTTAACTTTTGTACCCAGGGGTAAACGGCACTTTATTAATGAGATCTCGCTGAGATCGTAATATGCTGTTTGTGATGCCCTTATTAGATGGTTCTTGCTATCCTTAACCTCAGATATATATTCCCTTAGAAATCGGAAGAAGAAATCCGTTGTGCTGAATGGCATCCAACAGATAATGGTCGTATCGGTGTAGTGTGTGAATCAGGTCTACGCGTGCATGATGTTAATACAGGAGAGGCGTTAAGTCAAGCAGCGCCTAATACACGCATTAAACTTACTGGTGGGAAATGGAATCCACATCAGGGAAATGCACAGGTATTCATTTTCAACAGACTTCAAAATATGTGGGTATTTTTAAAAAAAGATAAACCGACTTTTTGTGCCTTTGAAATTTGAGTGTTTTCCTCGATTTCTTAGGAGATAAATATCAGATCCTGACTTGGTGCCAATGGTATCACACGGAAACCACTAGCTTTAAAATAAAAATAAAAATTGGTCAAGTGCGAGTCGGACTCGCGCACGAAGAGTTCCGTACCATTATCTATGCAACATAAGGCAACGTTATTAGTATCGAGCAAGAAACGGTAAAAAACTCATGTTTGTTGTATGGGAGCCCCCCTTAAATATTTATTTTATTTTTAGTATTTGTTGTTATAGCGGCAATAGAAATACATCATCTGTGAAAATTTCAACTCTCTAGCTATCACCGTTCTTGAGATACAGCCTGGTGACAGACGGACGGACGGACGGACAGCGAAGTCTCAGTAATAGGGTCCCGTTTTTACCTTTTGGGTACGGAACCCTAAAAAGAATGATTGAAATCGCTTCACCCAGTTCCAAAATTATGAGATAACATAATTAAAAAAAAAACAAATTGACTTGAGAACCTCCTCCTTTTTTGGAAGCCGGTTAATAAGGAGGAGGTTTTCAATTCGTCTGTATGTTTTTTTTATGTTTGATACCTCATAACTTTTAACTGGGCAAAGCGACTGATGAATTACTATGACTAATGATTATTTTTTATTTGAAAGCTGGTGGTTCCCGTGTGGTCCCATTCGCACCAGAATCTGATGGTTATCTCCTAAGAAATCGAAGAAAACCCTTAAATTTCAAAGGCACGTAAAGTCGGTTTAACTTTTTTTTTAAATAGATACACCTTTATTACGCACGCTTTTGTCCGCGACTTCGTACGCGTGGAATTTAGAAAACTTTCCCCGTTTTTGCAATGTTGTTCACTGATGCTTCGCTCCTATTATTCGTGCGTGATGTTATATAGCATATAGCCTTCCTTGATAAATGTGCCATCCAACACTGAAAGAATTTTTCAAGGGGTTGGAAGGCGAAGCGTGCAGTCGTGTCCTTTGTATTACGTGCTAATTTATTTAAAATAAAAATATAAAGTGATCACGAATAGACTCTGTGTGTGTCAGAATAGAGTGCATTATTCCGTGTAAGCAAAAGACAACACGACGAAAAATTGCAAGTACAAATAGTCGGGGAGCCAGATTGCCTCCAATTCTCAACTTTTTGTAATAATGAGTATACCACAAACATCTTCACATACTTTTTTGTCTGGTGCTATCGAGAGTGGTGGTGGATCAAATTCTAACCTATCAAATTGGGAAGATGAAGAAGAAGTTAAGAGTAGGAACTCTCGGAAACGAAGACCTCACACTTTGGATTATGATTATAAAAAAGATTTTGATGATTTTCGTACCCAAATTATGGATTGCCTGAACGATGCATTATCGACTCAAATGGAAAAGATCTCTCAAATGCATCAAAAAATGCAACTAGATATTAATGAACTAAAATCAACAACTGAAAATCTAACCTTGGAATGTAAAAATTTAAATAAAACTGTTGAAAACATCACCTTAGCAAATAAAATCACACAAGATAAAATAAATATAATTGAAAATGAACTAAGCTATTTAAAAAATAATGAGACAGAAAACAGAGAACTGCCAAAATTGCAACAAGAAATGATGCTAGAAATTCAGGATAGATTGCAAAGAGAAAGAAATGTCATAATAGTTGGATTAAAAGAGGTAACAACAAAAGATGAAGGTATTATTACCTCGGAGAATTGTAAAGACTACGACAATGTAACTGTTATGCTAAAAAGTGTATATCGAAACTGTCCGCTTCCCCTGAAAATAATGAGGTTAGGCAAATACTCTGATAATAATCCTCGACCTATAAAAGTATTTTTTGAAGATCCCTATATACCAAGACACTTACTGAAAAACCGGTCAAAGTTTCCTAAAGTGATAAAGGTTTATTCAGATCAAACAATTGCTCAAAGGAAATTTATGCGAAACCTAAAGGATGAAATTAAACAACGTCAGCTGAATGGTGAAAGTAATCTAACTATTAAATATATCAAAGGAGTGCCTTGCATTATCAAAAACGACAATTTGTCAAAAAACTAAAGCAGACTAGTGTACAAAACGTAAAAGCTAATACAGAAAACCTAAAAACTATCACATATCAAATAACAAACGACTATAAAAATTTACATACAAGCGCATCATTTCTCAAAATATTTTATGCAAATGTCAGGAGTATCCGTACGCCGGGCAAATTCGATGAACTGCAATGTGTTCTTAAAGCCATCCCTACCACAGTTCACATAATAATCTTGACAGAAACGTGGTTAAGAAGCGAGCATGATGGCATTCTCCACAATATTCCGAACTACCACCATTCTCTTAGCTACAGACATAACAGTCGAGGAGGAGGAGTATCCATTTATGTCCACGATAGTATAAAATTTGAGATGACGGAAGAGCAACATAAGGATGGTAACCACTTTCTTTGGGTATATCTCCCAAAATATGCTTTACATGTAGGAGGCATATATAGAAAAGGGGACTCAAATATTGTGGAGTTTATTGAAACATTTACCCCTCAATTAGAAGACCGAAAGAGATCTATTGTATTCGGAGATTTTAATCTAGACCTACTAACAACTAATAGTTGCATTGCCCAATATCTAACGGCATTGGATGAAAGCGGATATGAATTGCTTAATAAAATAGATGCCAGTTTTTCCACGCGACAAACTAGCACTACAAATACCATACTAGATCATGTCTTGACGGATTTGGATAAGAATGGTTTCCACTTTGCAATAATTGACTCTGCAATGTCTGATCACAAGCAATTGTATATTGAAATCCTAAGGTGCAAGACGCAAAGAAAACAAAGAAGTTAGTACCAGGCCATAGACTATAAAAATTTATGCAAGTGTATCTTACAAAATACCTACCTAAATGAATATAACGACTACAGTTATCTACAGAATTACATTAAATCGCACATAGAAAAGCACAGGAAATTAAAGACAAAAATAATGAATTTACCAAAAGAAGATTGGATTAATAGAGAAATCATTGCCATCATCAATCGTAGAAACATTTTATGGCATAAACTTAAAACAGATAAGAATAATGAGGTTCTGAAACAAGAATTTAAAAAGGAAAGAAATGAAGTACGCAAGAAAATAAGAAATGACAAAAATAAGTACTACTATAGCCTATTTCAAGAAAATAGTAAAAATCCTAAGAAAACATGGGAACTGATTAACTTCCTGGCAGCAAACAAATCTAAGAAAGAGACACATATTCCGAAACTCATCATAAACTCTCAGGTTCTGACCAGTGGTACCGATGTATGTGACGCATTCAATAAATTCTTTTCTACAATTGGCGAAGAGTTAGCTCAAAAAATTCCGCAAAATTATCATTTACACTCAGGTAATACACTAATGTACGATCATAGTTACGAACATGAGATAACACTCACAAATTTTTCACACTGCACAGCGGAACAGGTGGCAAGCGTTATAGATGATTTAGACCCTAATACTAGTACTGGCGCAGACGGTATAAGCACAAAAACGATCAAATCCATAAAAGATTTCATCGTGAGACCTCTAGTAGACTGTATAAATGAATGTTTTGATCATGGCTTATTTCCTGATTGCCTGAAAGTTGCAAAAGTGACCCCTATTCACAAATCTGGTGCAAAATCTGATCCGAATAATTACAGGCCTATCTCGGTGCTGCCAGTGATATCCAAGATTTTTGAAAAAATTATTTATTACAAATTACACGACTATTTAAAAGCAAAAAAATTTCTTATTAGTGAACAGTATGGTTTTAGAGAGAATTCAAATACTCTATCTGCTACAATTGACTTAATGACGAAAATAAACACAAATATAGATCAAAAAAACATATGTCTAGGAGTCTTTATCGACTTAAAAAAGGCATTTGATACGGTTTCTCATAATAAGCTATTGCAAAAAATTTATAATTTGGGTATCACTGGAGTAGCCTATAACCTTTTTGAATCTTATTTGACGAACCGAATGCAAATGGTAAAAATAGGTGATTATGCTAGTTCAAGTAAAAACATTACATTTGGTGTCCCGCAAGGATCGATTTTGGGGCCAACACTATTTTTAATTTACGTAAATAACATCAGTAAGATAGGGCTCAAAGGATATCTAACGCTCTATGCCGACGATACTAGTTTATTTTATTTTAAAAACAATATAGAAGACATTATAAATGAAGCTCAACACGATTTAGATACTATTAACGAATGGTTTTTATATAATTTACTCTCAATCAACACTTCAAAAACTTCTTACATAATATTTTCCGCAAAAAATAAAAAGATTCCACCTCATACACCTCTTAGTATAAATAATGATAAAATTAAGCAATCTGACACCGAAAAATATCTTGGGCTTATATTGGACGATAAGTTAACTTGGAAGCCGCATATCCAGCACGTCAGGTCCAAACTGTCGTCGCTCTCGGGTTGTCTTAGAAAAATGGGCTGTAACTGTCTTCCACGCTCAGTGAAATGTGCAGTTTACAACTCCTTAGTGAAACCAAACCTAGAATACCTAATCGAGGTTTGGGGGTCCGCCGCGAAAACAAACTTAAAAAACTTACAAAGAGTGCAAAATAAACTAATTAAACGATTACATAATTACGACTTTCTTACACCTACTGATCAAATATACAAAGAAACTAAACTACTTAATTTATCTCAAATACATATTTATAAACTATGCATACTTGTTAAAAAAATTCTAAATAAAAATGTACAAACAAATATAATTTTAGAGAAATACACAAATACACGCAACTTAAGAAATAAAAATAAATTGATTCTACGTCCACCCAGAACAGAAAAGTATGGCAAAAAGAACTTTCTTTATGAAGGAGTTAATTTATATAACAAACTTCCAAATGAAATTAAAGATTGTCGAAGTTTTAGTCTATTTAAAAAGAAGTTGCTAGCATATATTCAGAAATAACTTATTATAAACTTTTTATCACTGTTTTAGTAAATAATTTAAATAATATATTTTAGTAATGCATTAACATGAAAATAATTCATAAAATTTGTAAATCAATAATACTAGCAAAAATGTAACATTCTTTTATTTTAGTTTGCATGCATTAAAATAAAAAATACAATAAAATAAATATATATATATATAATATATATAAAAAAAAAAAAAAACAAAAATACAAAAAAAAAAAAAATTAAGAACAGTGAAGAATGACAGCATGCTCTCTCTTAGACTATGTATAATTTCTCAAGGTGGGTACACTGGGATTGGCATGTTGCGATGAAACCATTTGAGTGCCGCATACGCATAATGTGGGTATACCTGGAATTGTTTGCCATCTGTTTACGCTCACTAAATATCATAATATTTCAATTTAATTTGCCATGTCAGATTGAGTGTAAATGATAAAATAATCCCGTCAATTAAATATAATGTATTAATATTTATTAGTCCGTATTTTTAGCGAATTTTGTAATGCTGATTTGTATAAACTATTGTTAACTGCCCATCTGGCGAATTAGTTATCTATGTTTTTTATAATGATGTAATATGTATATAAGTGTACTTGCATGCTTTGCCTCCAGGCGAAATGTAATACTATAAATTTAATTTACTACCTATCTCATATAAGTGAACTGTATTGTTCTTTTGAGAAAATAAATTCTTCTTTAACCTTAAATCGGTCCAGTTTTTCCTGAGATTAACGCGTTCAAACAAACTCTAAAGTTTTTTTTATAATATTTTATAATAATATTCTAACATTTCAGTTTGCAGTCTTACAAGATATGCATATAAAATGTTACGATACACGGACAGACTGTACCAAGCCTTCCTGGAGCATAGACAATGCTCATAGACAACTCGCCAGAGATTTGGACTTTAATCCTAACAGGTATTTTACTTTATTATTATTTTTATATTATTAAAATTATTATTATTATTTTAACAAAGAAATTTATTGACTGACACTCATAGCCCCAAGTGAAATATTATTACGAAATTCATGATTTCTATATCACAATGCCACAGGGGCGTGCGCTCCCTATAGGCAGAAAAGCAGTACTTTACTTGCCATTCACAGATATTTTAATAAAACGTTCGTATGTTTTAGATGACTTTATTCATTTATTTACTATTAATTAAACAAAATATTATAACTTAAAAACGCCTAATAATTCATAAATAGCACCAATATGTGCTTGCAAATTGGTGCTTTTTGCCAGGCGTTTAGCGAAGGAATAATATTGGTCAGACGGACGGAAGTAAGCCCGACGCCGCCCGCCTGCCATGAGTTCATATGTGTGTAGAAATTTTGGTGTCTGTGCACAGTTTACAAACGCACACAGGCTTGCATATTGAAGACGCTTCGTACTGTATCTCCTGCCGCCTGCTTTGGCGATTGGATGTTTCCGCGAGTATTCGGCGTTCGTTCGTTGCCTATAATCCGAATAAAAATAATTGTCGGAAGTCTAATAAATCAAAATCACGTATGCACACTATGCATTTTTATTTAGTAAGGTTTTAGCTATTTAAATAGCAGAAATATTTCGTGGCGGCGGAAGCCATTTTATTTTTCATGTGATTCATTGAACTGTTTAATATAGAGTTTCTATAATATAATAATTGTATGGATTTCCGTTTGTTGATTTTAAAATGTTATTTGATTGTGAAATGTGTGTTGATAGTGTGTGTTTGTTAAAAATTAAAAATAACAAGATCTCACAATTGTCATTCAGTGAAAAGATTCAAATTGTGTCTAAAGGTAGGTGTGTACCCGAATTACAACTTAATCAGCAAAAAGGTAAAGTAACTCGAAAATTTCATGTTAAAAGTTATGAAACGTATAACTGGCTATGTGGTTGTGTACACACGAATAAATTATTTTGTTTCCCTTGCTTATTGTTTAGTAATTCTAGTACAGTGTGGACTGATTCGGGATATTCAGATTTAAATAATTTCCATTCCGCGACAAAGAAGCATGACCATACAGAAAATTATCTGGAGGCCTGCTTAAAATTAAATACTTTTGGTAAATCTCGTATCAAAATGAGTATCAACAGTCAGTTACGATTAGTTTTTTTTACTAACCCGTAGTTTTATTATTAAGTTTATTTATATATTTTGCGAATCACATGAAAATCGGCCTTTTCAAAGGCCACATCGGATATCTTGCAAGGGACGTGTTCTGTAACTATCACTCACTTGGATAAGATATTTGAGGTGGCCGAAATCTTACATCGGGATATAGTAATCTTCAGTAACCAGAACCTTGTGAATATGATCCAGAACGTTTAAAATAAATTGAAGCTGACTAGGTGAGTAATTATTATTTTACTTATTAATTGTCTGCGTTGCCGTAGAATATGTACATAAATAGTAGTACATCTAAGACTTGTTCTGTTGGCATGGTTTCCGACTTAGAGATCCGTCGCGTGGCTATGCTAAAAATCTATAAAAGAAAAAGTTTTTGTGACTGAGTACTGCGCCGCATACCCAGTGTCATATTCCTGTGCACGCCACTGCAATGCCAGTTAACAAAATCGAAAACGGATATGCTATACAAACTACTTGTCTTTTGTAAATACATACTTATAATACATAGAAACACCCAGACGCAGAACAAACGATTGTACGAGGCGGGAATCCAACTCGCAACCTCATGATCGGCAGTCCGTTATACGAACCACTAGACCACAAAGCCCGTCAACACAAGTACAAATATTTGTATGACAATTATAAATATCACACAAATGATTGTCCCAAGCGGTAATTAAATCCGCGACCTCGTGATCGGCAGTCTGTTACATGAACCACTAGACCAAGGGGCCCTTCAAATGCTCACGAGTGTGTATAAAATATAATAAAATGGTATTTTTCAGACAATTTCAATTAGCAAGTGCGGGCGATGACGCGGCACTTAATATATGGGATTACAGGAATGGGAAACAACCAATATTCACTAGAACGGACCATTCGCATTGGTAAATATCTCGTCTATCTCTCTCTCTCTTAGCCCAATAACCTTCCCACTGTTGGGCACGAGCCTCGTGCCGCGCTGACCAGGCTTGTTGGCACAGGGTTTACTTTCGAGTTTTCCGTCTCTCACAGAGAATGTCATTTGTCGACCACAGTTTTACCAGATGTAATGTCTATGGCTACATCTCTCAGTAAGCTTGAAACCACTTACATATCTATGTTTGCGTGAAAATATATCCATGTGTGCGTGAAAATATATCTATGTGTGTGTGCAAATATATCTATGTGTGCGTGAAAGTATATTATCTATCTAAGCCTGAAAATATTTCTATGTGTGTCTATGATACAGGTTATACGTCATATGAAACGTCATTATTCTATGCGTACGTATAGTACGATTTAGCCAGGTCTCGTATATCTGTGCCCTAAAAATTCTACTTAAAATATTTTTAAACTTTTTAGATATAAAAGTAATTTATTAATTTTGCAATTGACATGCTATGCTTTTACTTAATGAATTAAATTATGGTGGAAAAAGTGATTACCGCAAGCGGGACTTGTACCCACGACCTTGAAATACCGTTCCGTAGCTCTGCCAACTGAGCTTATTGCGGTCTTGCTTTTCAGTAATCAAATTAGGCCACCATAATCGTCACTCGATTAAGTTTATATCGTATTTTTACGTACAACGCCATCTATCAAGGTTGTTTTGCAAATGTTTTTAGATATACTTTTACTTTATTTTTGAATTGAAACAAATTAAATAGGAATTATTATAATAAATGAGTTTTTAGGCCTAGGATTCGAACCTAAGTCCTTAATATACGTTTTTTTGCATTGGCCTCCTCCACTTCGGAAGGGTTTGTGCTCAACTATGCCGTGATGACCAGACGTCTTGGCATACGGTTTCGAGATTTCCGTCGCGATATTGATTCTCCTATAATAATAATTAAAAAATAATATTTATTACACTCTTTATTGTACACGCAATGAGTATATGTATTGTACAGAATTACTGAACGGCTTGACCGATTTTGATAGAATTTTTCATCAAGAATAACAGAACATGCATTTATCTGTTGTTTAATCTATATAAATAAATAAAATTTTATTATAGGGTATGGACAGTCCGTTACAATACTTATCATGAACAATTACTACTGTCTGGTAGTTCAGATGCGAGAGCGTTACTTACAGCAGCCGCTAGTGTGTGCTGTGATACTGATCATGATGGGAACAAGGTGTCGCAAGTGTGAGTATACCTTTAATAATCGTACTTAGAGCATTTATACAACAGGAGATGGTAATAAAATAAAATAATTGTTTATACATTTATTTATTAATTTTTGCAATTGACTAGCTATGCTTTAACTAATTGTAATTGTTTATTTTCTTTCTTTTTATCATGGTAATAAATACCAATTTTGTTAAAAACTTAACGTAACTTAACTAAAATGACAACAAAATACACCATATTTTGATTATTTGGTTATTTTGTTGTACATATTTAAATTAATTAAAATCTTTTGTTATGGTGCACATTTTCTTCTTAACTTATTATAAAATAAAATTGTTATTTTTGTATGTATGTCCCTATGTGAGCTTATATATTTAAAACTACGCCATGGATTTAGATGCGACTGTTTTTAATAGACAATTTTCATTACTGCTTCGCTTCTATTGGTCGTAGCGTGATGTTATATAGCCTTCCTCGATAAATGTACTATCCAACACTGAAAGATTTTTTCAAATCGGCCCAGTGGTTCCTGAGATTAGCGCGTTCAAACAAACAAACAAACTCTTCAGCTTTATAACTTTGAACTTCTATTTATATTTCTAGTTTAGAAGATGGTGTACTACAATCATACGAACAACATGAAGACTCGGTATATTGCGCGGAGTGGAGCGCGGCTGAACCCTGGACCTTCGCGTCTCTTAGTTATGATGCACGACTAGTACTGTCTAGAGTACCTAGACACTTTAAGTATAAAATATTACTGTAGATTTAAGAATTTTTAATATAATAGTGGCGTAACTCAAAATAAATATCAAACAATTGTATTTTTTTGTTTTGGTGTCATACGATTCTGGGCTTATGTCATGGTACAATTATGTTTATGTACTGTTTACCTACGTCTTTAGTTTAATAATGACACAACTCAAAATTAATGAATACAAGAAATATTTCTTGTTTTTAAAGTCATACACACAAAACTGGGCTTGTCTTTTCTAATATCTTAGTGATATTAAAATGCAATAAAATGCGAACCGATTTGAGCGAAATTTAAACATCCAATAAGTCATTATGAATAAGACCATTAGTGTGTTAAATTTTGAATTAAGCCACTTTTGTTTTAAAGAAGTATTTTATAGATTTTATTTTACAGTGCAATTTAATTAGTTCAATTATCATGAACTTTGATATCTAAGAACAAAATGTCATTTGTACATTCCAGTAAATACTGGAGGCGCATATTTTGCTAATAGGTACACTTTGCCAGCAATAGTAGGGAAACTTAATAATCTCTCTCCTGCCCATAAACGTTGCACTTTTGGGCACGTACTTACTCCACTTTGGGAGGGATTATGGTGTACTGTGCGGCGGTGACCAGGCATGGTTTATTTTCGAGTTTCCGTCTCCCACAAGGGATGTTATCTGTGTACAATATTATTATGTCTGCTGGCTTTTACAGCACCCTGGGGGAAGAAAAAGGGTGGTGATGTATTTTTAATCCGTCACCACACAGCCAGACAAAATTAATAATAATTAATGTAAATTATTTAGGTCATTTGTAAAAGAATTCCAAAAATATGTATAACTATTTAATATCCATAATATATAAAAATACAAAGGGAAATAAATAAAATAATTTTGATAAATACAACTTTTATTTATAACTAAAATCTCTCAGCCACTCTATTTGCTACATTTCTCAAGTTACCATATACTTTTGAAGGAGGTGAACCCATAATAAGATTGCATACAGCTCTTCGGGCCAAAGCAATGTTTTGGTAACTGCCAAGTATATGTATTTTAGAATCTGCCAGCACTATTCTTGTTTTCGTTGCATTCTCTATGGTGAACTTTGTACGGCCTGCTTTACCGGCAAGTCGGGCTATCGCTCTGCTCAAATGATCGCCTTGTAGAGTTTTAACATCTTTGATTTCAAATGATTCAACGAATAGGTCGTCTAAACGTAATAAAGCTAGGGCGTCATCAACTTCAAAGCCATATAGGAAAGCCTGAAATATAAAAAAAAACATCATAAAATATCCCATTATCAGTACTACATCTAATATATAAAATTCACGTGTCACAGTGTTAGTTACCGTACTCCTCCGAAACGACTAGACCGATTCTTATGAAATTTTGTATGCACATTCAGTAGGCCTGAGAATCGGCTAACATCTATTTTTCAAAACTTATTTTTTTGGTATGGCAAAACAACGTTTGCCGGGTCAGCTAGTAATAATATATTTTTTTACTTTATATACTGATAATTCATAGAAATTTGTAAGGAATATTGTTCAATTTCAATAGCGTTTTTATCCTGAGCTATGCATTGGGAGTTCTGTTACTTATAATGTCATATGATCATAGTATGTTACATAGGTCAAAGTGCTTCCTGGCAAAGGCCTTTTCTAATGACTTCATTAGATTCTGTCTTGTGCAAACCTTCTCCACTTGCCTACCGCCTGCCTATCGCCCCACGGACGATATTAGGTTAACCGTGGGATGCAACTGGAGAAGGGTTGCATGAAACAAGGAATATTGTTAATGTTTTTAAAATTTTTAACTGATTTTGGTATTGTTTAAAAAAGTTAAAATCCATCAAGATTTTTTAATCTTTAGTTGCTCCTAACTATGACCGTAAATTATAATTAGATGCATATATTAATATCAATTTACCTTAACAAAGTCTGCTGCTTTTTGCAAATTTGCTATATCTTTTGTCTCCGGTCCTACTTTGATTTCGACATTACGTGTTTTTGTATTAAATCTAACTTGTAACAGCAAATGTTCTACAATTGGTGTGAAGATTTTCAACCAGTTCTCTTTAAGAGGTGTGTATCTGTAAATTGAAAAAAAAATTTATTTATAAATATTCATGGACATTTCACACAACATCCTCTGGTCACCAGCTAAGTTTATGCTTGTGTCATGTGTACCAGAAGTCCAAAGGAAGAAGGATATACTACATGAACTAGTTTTCTTTGCAAATACAAACTTATAATACATAGTAAACACCAAGGCGCAGGACAAATATTTGTATGACATTTATAAACATAACACAAATTATTTACCCTTGCGGGAATCGAACCCACGACCTCGTGAATGGCAGTCCGTTACATAAACAACAAGACCACGAGACCTGTCAAATACATGTTGAATACAAAAAATAAATAAATATTCATAGAAATTTTACACAAGAATTATTTTGCCTTTCAGCTTATAATGCTTACTTATGACCAGATTATAAATATATTTCGTGTTTACAGCTCAAAAGTACTTATTTTTAGATATATCTGCAAAAATAACACCATGTTTCTTTAAACTACTGTTATAGTAGGTACTTGTTTTTTCTTGTTGTGACGTCCTTGTCCCTTTCTGTTGTTTACTAGATGTTTTTGTGTTTAAAACGTGGATGTTTGTTATTAAATTGAACCTATATACACAAGCTAAACAAAATATATTGTATGTAAACATAATTTGAGGTTAGACTTACCTGTGTGACGGAACTGCAATTTTTCTCATATTTTCTTTACTTTCATTCGGTTCCACATTCTTTTTCGATTTCTTTGATCTTGTGCGACTAAGTTTAGCTTTACCTTGAATACCATTATGTTCCTCAACTTCCATACCATCGCCAGATTCAGACACAGCCCGTCTCTTTATATTTTTGAGTTTTACAGTATTTTTGGCCGGCAAAAACTCATCAATGTTTATATTTTCTGGGTCCATTGTCGCGTCTGTAGTCGTAGACATGTCGTTAGAATTATATGAAGCCACTATTCCTTTAATTTCCTATTAATAAAATTATTCACACATGGCTCTTACACTAGCACAGAGCAAAAAGAAAAATACTATGAAACTGTCAAGTTTAGTGTCAATGTCAGTCAGCTGTGATCATAGAGTACTGTGATCAATGCTGTCAAAAATAGTGTTGCCTACATTATTCAAAAAAGACCATTCACAGCATACCTAGGAAAGTAGGTACCTATGTGTGGTAGATAGTGCTAGTTTTCCAATTGCAGAGCATAATGCGACTCAGTGCCGCACAATGCTGAACTATGCTGACGCTTAATTGGAACATGAATTAGTTTTCAAATGCACCAGCAGAGTTCAGTGTTGTGTTCACTAAGTTCAGTGTTGAAAAAAAAAACTAAAATAAAATTGTATTCACATTATATGTGTGGAATATAAAAAAAGTCATAGTTTGTACCTTCATCCATACTTACATTAAATTTTTTTAAACACAGCTTCAATTAACTTTATTTCCAAAAACTCCGACGAAACGAAAGCCTTAAAAATTTTTTAACAATAAATAATATTACTAATGATAATATATAAATAAAATTTCAATCAATGCCAATTTAAAGAAAAAATACTTGTTAATTTTCTGTAGCTGAAGTTGGTATGGATTGCACGCATCACTTTTGAGAGTGCTCGACTCGATTGTGCGATGCGTTGCTGTAGTTGGAACACTCAACGTTGAGCATTGTGACCATTGTGCCGCATAATGCGCTCTTGTGCTGTAATTGGAAAACGGGGGGTAGTTCGTTACAAAAGTCCTTAAGTTTTGAATTATTTAAGTTGCCTTTTTGGCCTTGTTTCAGTGCACTTGTAATGAAACAGAATAAGAGCTATATTACTGTTTTCAGGCAGTACCTAGTCCGTTTTTTTATGGCCTAACCTTGCCCATGCCATGCATATGGTATGGTAGTCTTTTTTTATTTATAATTTGGCAACCCGAGTTGTAATGGTTATGTCATCTATTTTGTAAAAATATTCGCGATACGAAATATTATGAATTAATTTGTGGTAAGTAACATAGAAATATGTGTCTAAGTACAAATCTGCAACATCAAAACTAATAACCAATGTACATTTTAGGCTGGACTAAAGAAACCTAAATCACGATGGCCACTCTAATAAAAAGTGGAGTTATTAAGGTTCTGAGCCAAAATCAGGGAAGTAAAATAGCGGCATTCGCTTTTTTTCAACACCGTTCAATTGCTGGACGAGCTCTCAGGGAGTCGCTTCCAACTCCACCACCAAAGCCAGCACCTTTCGACTACGTAAATAAAGATTATACCTGGTTACGCAGTCTTTTAGACCGTACTACTCACAGGTTCGATGAGAACTCGAAGGTTATTGTTGTCGAGGGTCCTGTGGCTGTGGGGAAGACCGCATTTGCAGCTGCTTTAGCTGATGATTTAGGTATGAAGCATTTTCCTGAAGCGAACATGGACATCCACTATGTAAGACCAAATGGTTGCGATCTCCGAATGTTCGATGATCAAATCCCAGAGGATGCGAGAACCTTTGACCATGTCAACTTTAATTTAAACCCATCTCACCGTCTAGCAGCTAATTTCCAGATTATGACATATATAGCTAGATATAGTCAATATATTGATGCTCTTGCCCATTTATTGAATACCGGTCAGGGAGTAGTATTGGAAAGGTCCCCATACTCTGATTTTGTGTTCCTGGAGGCTATGTACTCCCAGAAATTCCTCAGCCGTGGTGCTAGAGGAGTTTACTATGAGCTGCGGGCTGAATCTATAGAAGAGCTGATGCGCCCACACCTGGTTATATATTTGGATATGAGTGTTGATAAGGTAATTTAAATGCTAACTACTTGAATTTTTTAACACTAAACAAGAATAGTATAGATTTGACTGGAAATTGGTGGGGAGGTTAAACCTAGTGATAATAACAGCCGTATTCACAAATGTTACTGTGAGGTCTCATAGTAGGCATGGTCGCACAGGGGTAGCAAAATCATTTCACAAACAATACTTAAGTGGTGAAGCGCACTATGTGTTTGTTAAACTGAATGCATAGCTAAGTTTTGTCTATGAATACATAGGCTCGATGAACGGAATGCACTGAGAAGTGTTACCCTTAGCACAGTGCATCAATACTTAAGTACTTAGTTAAGTAAATATTGTTTGTGAATACGGGTGTAAATCTTGAGTTCAGGTATTCTTAAAACATATTAAGTAAAAGAAAGAAGAAAGAAAATAAATTAAAATAATGAGAGAGAAAATATTTCTATAAGTATGACATGCCTGGCACCTAGTTAGGATCCTGTAATTAGTTTAATAAAATCCAAAACACACTCGGTTTCAAAACAGCAAGACACTGTTAGCACATTTTGCAGACAACAAGACTTAAAATCCCCTTAAGGGCCTACATCAATATTATCGTATATCATCGCCGACACGTACATATTAACACAGCCAGTAGGCACAGAAAATGAAGAATTAGGGATACTTTTCCTATTTACTCAAAATCTACTAAATATATTTTAATTCTGATTTACGTGTTTCTATACATAATAGTTACTTATGTTTTTAAAGTTATTTCATTAGTTAATACGCGATAATAGACCGACAAATGAAAAAAATAAAAATTTTGAGAGGTTGTTTCGCCAAGATTTTCTATCGAGAAAACTTTTTTCAATCGTGTTTCTGAGTTGATGCGATCCTAGATCATATATTGAAAAAACATATACTTAAAAATTAGAGCTCTAGCCATTCAATCTAAAGAAACAATGAAAACTTCGTACATAGAAAAATGCACGAAGCTATTTTGGTATCCTCTTAACTTCACTTTAGACCGACAACATAAAGTTAATAATAAAAAAATTTCTTTGACTCCCCTTGAGTTTTCTTGCCAGATCTTTCTCAAGTGGGACGCGTTCCGATCTGGTGGTAGTATATTAGATAAAATAATAAAAACTAAATAATTAAAATAAATACTAATTTTTTATAAATTCAAATAAAAATTAACAATTTTTCTTTTTAATATAAACTATATTAACTCTTCAACCCAAAATTCTTTTTAAAATTTCTTGTTATTATGTAAATAATATTGTATTTAAGTACCTATATAAACTTAGTTTTGCTTGCTATATGCTATATTGTATACTACCTATATAATAATTAAAACTTTAGTCCATGATAAAATTATGTATGTTTGTCCATATATAATTTAAAAAAAAAATTCTTTATATTGTTACAATTTGTTAATGTATTTTTAGAAACTAAAATAATGTTATTGATTTTATGTAGTCTGAGCACAATGTAATATGATATAGTTAATGGTAAAAGTCTATCTTTATGGTCAATGTAAAATTAAAATCGAATGTGGGTAAACCCTGTAATAACTGATTGTAGAAGACACCTTACAGCTCAGTCTCACCCGTGACCATGGTGACTGCAAAGTCTCCGAAACGTCGGGCTAAAATTTAAAACAAATATACGCGTCTAAATCCGTAAAAAGTAGTTTTATTTAAGCAAGTGAGTCGCGCAAGTGTTAGAAAATATAAATGAAAAGTTTTCATAAATATTTACAGGTTCTCGAGGCAGTAAAGAGGCGCAACTTGAAACATGAAATTGAGGGTAAAGCATTAACCAAACCATTCTTACAAGAGGTGGAGAAACAGTATAAGAACAAATATCTGCGTGATATCGCCACTCATGCTGAACTGCTGGTCTACGACTGGTCTGGTGGTGGTGATGTCGAAGTGGTATGTTACTTATGCATATTACCACAGATCTACCAAATAGTGAATACATATTTGATCTTAACTTAGCCTGGCTAAATCGTACTTCATATACTAATAAAATTTTGAATTCATGTGAGACGTAGTTCTCCCAAACTATAAATAAATATTCACGGACATTTTACACTACGTCCTCTGGTCCCAAGCGAAGCTTATATGCTACTATAAACGTCACTTGACTACAAGGCCCGTCAAAATATAGTCGTCCGTCTTGTCACAATAGATAAAAGCTTTATAGCTAAAAAAAGTTGAAAAATAGTGGAAAACTGTCAAATTTCAAAGGCACATAAGCCTTTGAAATTTGACGGTTATCCACTATTTTTTAAGAGATTCTGACCTGGTGCCAAAGGAACCACACGGGAACCACCAGCTTTCAAATAAAAAAGAATCATTAGATTTGCTTCGCCCAATTAAAAGTTATAACAACAACAAACAAAAGAGTTTTTTGAAAGTATATAAAAAAAAATTCACACTATCCGCGCGGCTAGCGAGCGATCCGAAAGGCCCCTTTACCTTCTAACTATATAGTCCAAGATCCCAGAGCAATCAGACATAACTTACTTTCACACGGATGAAACCTGAAGTTTTCAGTAGCGTATCGTGTGCCTTGAATACCTACGCGCTTTGTGGAACTTGCTGAGTGACACCTGGGCAGGTACCAGGTGAGAAAGGTAACTAAAAATAAGAATTATTTAACTTAAATTCACATGGCTGATTTTTATATATATCATGTAGAATATTATTTTAAAGTAATATCATAAGTGTCAGACACTTTTGATGGACCAGAGCGTTTGTCAGACGCTTTTAGGCTACCCAAAAAATAAAATATGAACTTTACTTATTTTTACATGTCTGATTTTTTTATATGTTATTGAAGTATTTATTTAAAAGTAATATTCAATCAGTCAGACAAATTAGAGTGACCAAACATCCCCTAAGACAAAAACTATTCAGCCAGAAGTATGAGGAACGATTTACCGCCCTCAAAACCTACTGTATACCAAATTTCATGAGTAAGCTTAGTTTAGGTCCAGACGACGTTGTGTTAAATTTCCATACATATAAAATAAATACACCTTTTAAATATTTCCTCTTTCCAATAAACTTAGCTTGGGACCAGAAGACACTTTGTAAGGGGTCCATAAAAAAGATGAATTCGAGTAAAATTATTAGTATAGCACGGTACGATATTAGCTATTGGACTAAATGAACTACTAGAACAAACGAAGTACTGAAGCATATGATTTACGGAACCAAAAGAACTACTGAACTAAAAGAGTTGTATAGTTCAGCATGGTCAAAAGATGTGTACCTATCACTCTTTTCAATTCAGTGACCCATTCTGCGCATCGCTACTGTATACTATAAGTTATATTACACGCAAACAGCACATTCGCAGTAGATTGAAACAGATAGTGAGTTTAAGAAGGGGAACCGAGTTATTATGTACGTCTCACTCACTCTGAAGCGCATGCATAGTGCTCTCGCCCTCATACTTCTGGCTGAATAATTTTTGTCTTAGGGGATGTTTGGTCACTCTAATTTGTCTGACTGATTGAATATAACTTTTAAATAAATACTTCAATAACTTATAAAAAAATCAGACATGTAAAAATAAGTAAAGTTCATATTTTATTTTTTGGGTAGCCTAAAAGCGTCTGACAAACGCTCTGGTCCATCAAAAGTGTCTGACACTTATGATATTACTTTAAAATAATATTCTACATGATATATATAAAAATCAGCCATGTGAATTTAAGTTAAATAATTCTTATTTTTAGTTACATTTCTCACCTGGTACCTGCCCAGGTGTCACTCGGCAAGTTCCACAAAGCGCGTAGGTATTCAAGGCACACGAGACGCTACTGAAAACTTCAGGTTTCATCCGTGTGAAAATAAGTTATGTCTGATTGCTCTGGGATCTTACTCTAATAGTATTAAAATTGGTTCCCAGGTGGTCGAGGACATAGAACGTCTGAACTTCGAACAGTCCACAGAGCGCGATGAGCCTAAGATGAAAGACTGGAGGCTCCCTCGTGAAATAGATTGGGCCGATCAGCGCATGATCTATACCAATCAGAAACACTACCTAATGAACCTGTTTGGTGTACCAAGATTGGATGTACCGGAACTGATTACTTCCCCAGATGATGCATATGAGAGAATGAAGGTAATAGACGAGAATTGGACCCGCATTACTTGACTTTCACTTTTTAGGCATCTATACCAAAACCTACCTATATTGAGACTTTGCTGTCTGACCAGCCGTCTGTATCTCTGAAACATCATCATACCGATACCGTCATGATGACGATGTGGGTAGGCAGAGATTATAGAGCGCCAACTGCTATGATCCAAAGACACTGCCTTGGCTTCATTATACATCTGGTCATAAATGCCCGATGGTTTCTATACAATCAATACTAATATTAAATTAGTTCAGTATTGAAGCTGAAGAGTTTATTTGTTTCGACGTGCTAATCTCAGGAACAATTCAAATTGAAAAATTCGTTTTCGTGTTGGGCTGTCAATTTATTGAGGAAGGCTATAGGCAATATATTATAACATCACGCTGCGGCCAATAGGAGCGAAGGATCAGTGAAAAATGTTGTAATAACGAGAAAATTTTCTATATTTCACGCGTAAGTCGCGGTCAACAGCTATTATTTTTATAATTAATGGAAATCTTCAGCTAAATAGTCTAATAGCCAATTAAAATTTTTCTCAAATATACGACGTTGATACGACATAGGGGCATTAAATTAGACTACATATACTATAGGTGTATAGTATTAATTCGATACAGTATAAAAATAAATAGCACCAAAAATGAGATTTTTTTTTTCAAACTAAATGGCTTTTAACTCCAACCACCCTGTGTAAATAATCTAAGGTACAATAGCAAGTTTCTATCTCTTTCAAGCGCATCTTTTTTGTTATTTTGGTCACTTTCGTAATAAAAGTGCAAGTGATTTGAATAGTGAAGAATGGCAACTTGCATCGTAAAATGTACCGTAATTTATCGTTGTAAGAATGTAAGGTAGATGACCTTTGCCTTTAAACTTATCAGCTGTAACGAAAGATACATCGTGTTCTTATAGAACTAAAATTGTTTACCTAATTTGCGTCTAAACTATTGCTTGTATTTATTTGATTTTTGGTACAGATCTTAAAAATGTTACCTAATATATCCAGTTTAAAAAAAGCCTATATGTTGTATCAACCTCGTAAAAATATCCTAACGTACGTATGTAGCCGTCGTAAAAAAAAGCCTTATGTCGTATCAACATGTCATATAATTCGTTATTTCCAGGTAATAGAGGCTCATCCATCCTTCCGGTACATGGATGGATATAATGAAGGTGGTGTTCTTTTTAAAACTAAGATTACCAAGTACACAGAAAATCTTTGAATTTAATGTTGCGATACATGTAGATTGTTAATATATAATAATAAAATTAGTTTGTGTTTTTATTTCTCTCTCCAGTCCATCAACGTCCCACCGCTGGGCATGGTGCCTCTTCCACTCTGAGAAGGATTATGGTACACTGTGCCGCGCTGACCAGACGTGTTGACACGGTTTAGTTTCGAGATTTCCGTCTCTCACAGTAGACGTTAACTGCTTGACTGTTCCTTAGCTAGCTCTTACAGCACCCTGGAAAAGAAATGGGGTGGTGACATTCTTAATCCGTCACCACACGGAAAATATTATACAGAAACATGCGATTTAAGCGCTAATTTTAAACACCCAAATAGGTAATAAATCAAATTATGGTGGAAAAAGTGACTACCGCAAGCGGGACTTAACCCACGACCTCGGAATACCGTTCCGAAGCTCTTCCAACTGAGCTTATTGCGGTCGTGCCTGCAACATTCAAATTAACCACCACATTTGTTGCTCGATTGAGTTTATATATTTTTACGTACAGTCACGGCAGTCACTTTTTCCACCATAATTTGATTTATTATGTAAAAAGCATAGCATGTCAATTGCAAAATTAATAAATTACTTTACCCAATTAGGTACTTATTTATCAATACAATGGTATAAATAAAACAAATGTTTAGTCAACGGTAATCAAAATATATTTTATTACAACAGCACCTAAGATAATGTGTAACAATCTGGCTAATTATTAATCTATAATAATATTATAAAACTGAAGAGTTTGTTTGAACTCGTTAATCTCAGGGCCCCAAGTCTGCTAATGAATTGTGTCAATGGTAGTTATTGCATTTGTTTGCAATAACACCAAATAAATAATTGCTTAGTAATCTAATATAATCTATATAGTAATATTATCAAGTTTCGTAGTCTATTGCTATTTTTTTGTGGTTATAATGGTGCCACCATTGCGACACAATTCATTTAGCAGACTTGGGCTCCAGGTCAGCTCTCCCAAACCAAAACCTAGCAAGAGGCATTTTTTTTTTAAAATGAGAAATATTATTTTAAGAAAACTAATTTCTTAAACCAATATTTCTCATTTTTTTACTGCAAATGCAAAAAACTGTATTTCTATCTTAAATAAAATCAAAGATATGAACATGTTTACCTAAACCTAGCAAGTGTACTTCGTACTTGTTGGTAACAAAATGAAAAAGCTCCTGAAAAAATTACTCAAATGTACTTGCTAGGTTTTGGTTTTGGACAGCCAAGGTACTAGTGGACCGATTTTATAAAAATTACTTCTGTTAGATAGTACATTTATCGAGGAAAGCTATATGCTATATAACATCACGCTGCGACCAATAGGAACGAAGCATTGGCGATGAAACGGAGAAAATTTTCTAAATTATACGCGTAAGAAGTCGCGGGCAACGGCTCGTTTTATTTACAAACAGGGTTTAAAACCATACAGTCAGAATTAATACTGGGGAAGAAGAATCTAATAAAAGTAAACTGACAGTGCCAGATTGTTAAACAGACATACATTCAGTCTTAATCACACTACAATTTGTGTTTTAGTTTGAAATATATTAAAGTACCTATATTAGCAATAATTTATAAATACTTTATTTAATAATATTAACTTAAGGAATGCCAGAATTCATTCATAATAAGAAATAAGTGCAATATTTGTATTAAATTTGGTTGGCTGGTAGATAATGCCTAAGGCATTAAGGCCGCCATTGGTGCCTATTCTGTGTCCAACGACTTGACTAAACTTAACTAAAAATTGATTTATTCCTGTCAAATCTCACTTTCTTATTCTGAAAGACACAACTTCACTTAAATTAAGTTTGACAGGACCAAAATAAGTCAATCTATACAATTTAGTGATAATGCTATTCTGGTGTACATCTTAAATGTCAAAATTTCACTTAATTTAGTGAATCCTCGACCTATTTAGTCGGGATGTGAATAGGTACCGACTTAAAATCACTTAATTTTATCATGGCTTTTTGAACATTAAAAGTTGATTTTCTGATTAAATATTGAATAATAAATATTTGTCAGCAAATAAAAAACAATTATAAATTAAAATTATACTTGATAAATTAAATATTGGCGCCAAAATTGAGGTTAAACAAAGCGCGAAAAACAGACGAACGACAGTCAAGTGCGGAGATTCGTAGAACTAATTATTTAGGTATTTCTTTGTTTACGTTACGTTTTTTGTCGAAATAGTTTTGTAATTTACATACTTATTATCTAATATATAAAATTCACGTGTCACAGTGTTAGTTACCGTACTCCTCCGAAACAGCTAGACCGATTTTCCTGAAATTTTGTGTACATATCCTCTAGGTCTGAGAATCGGCCAACATCTATTTTTCAAACCATTTTTTTTTTAGTATGGCAAAACAACGTTTGCCGGGTCAGCTAGTAATATATATTTTTACTTTGTCATAGAATTCCAAGTCATCATATATGTAAGTATACAAGTTATGGTAAAAAAATTATAAACTTATAAAGTTGAATACAAAGCGAACGATTTTGAGGTAAAAGGCGTCTAATGATATAAATATACCTTTTTTCCAGGTCATTCAGTGGAAAATAAATGTCCAGTTGGTGGCATAATAGAAAATTGTCGTCCAGTACCTATAAATGCAGTTGCTACCAGTTATATTAAGTGAACCACAGGAAAAATCTTTGGAAATCGTTGGAACCATAGTTTGGAACAGTGAAACTAGTGATAAAAAATGTGTGTTTGTGTCTGCCTAAAGTTATGTAAATATCATTAAATAGTAGAAATAATAATTGTAGCCAGTGTTAAAACTATACCTACCAAATGGTGCTATTTGAACTGTGATACTTAATAAGGTTTAAAACAGTTTGTCTCTAGAACAGTGAGCTATATTTTTTATCAGTAGGTTTCTAAATTTATTATTAAAAATAACTAATGAAGAAATGATTAGAATCAGCCAAGCCAAGCCGGAGAGTTCAGTGGACCAACATTTTTTTATATGTACTTAGAAACATTCAGATTTATTTAGTAAAACATGTACCTATTTAAACAAATATTGCATTTTTATTTGTATAATAAGTAAGTATTAAGCCTCTTACTATATCAAAAAGTAATGTCCATAACACATTACTATATATGTAATTTATTGGAATTCTTAACATTCTATTAATCCATATAGATTGTTTGTAAGAATTCATGGATACATATCGACGTAGGAAAACGTATTTGCTGTAAGCACCAAAAAATCGAAAATACGTTTTTTACGTAGTTTAAATCAGAAATTTTTTTTGCATCGATTGGTCTGGGTCTCGCATTTCTGCGATGAAAAAAAAATCACTTACGCCGTAAGTTTTTTTGACTACACTAGGGACTTCCACGCTGTAAGTCTACCAAAAACCAGTGTTTAAATGCATGTGTTGCTTACGACATTCTTGCGGTCAGCAAAACAAATTTGTAACAAAAGCTTACGCTATTTTCGTAGGATGAGTTTTGTTTACTAACTACACTTGCATCATTTTAGTGATTATTCAATTAAAAGGCTAAGATATTCACTACGTTTATAAAATTGTATTTTATTAACTATAAGTCATGTACTACAAATAAATGGCATTTATTTTGAAAATAATCTACCAGAGACCGATGAAGAGGATTGAACATTATTAGCTCCATAAGCTAAGGCCAAACGCACGCGTTCAACTCGCGTCCGCGGTGGCGTGCACGGTGGCGACCAGTTGTTGCGAACAAATTTGTACAACACGCTTATATGTATAAGTTCAGTATACCTAACATGGACCAATGACAATCCAATAATTAAAAAAAATATTCAGGATTTTCAAACGTGTTTCTAGTTTTTTGAAATAAGTAGCTTATTTATGTTAATGTCAAGGTAACAGATGAGTTTTTTTAAATAATTTTACAATTAAATTCAGTAACCTTCCTTACTGCCTTTTATTCGTATAAAAATATTTCCACTTCACACATTTAAAACAATCTCATCAATGCCAGGCAATTCTGCGCTATAGCTTACATCTAATTAGCTTTACCTAAAAAGCGATGAATGCCATTTGCGACATTTTAAAGGTCTAGACGAAAAGTAGATATTTTGGTGCCATAGTAACATCATTATGGTTACAGCATTTTAAACGTCTGTAAAAAAAAAAACTGGTTTGCTGTAACCTCCATTATTTCTGAAAGTAATTGACTTAGAAGGACATCTTTATAGCTAACGTGTAAAGCAAAATAAAATTAAAAATAAGTTTTAAAAATCGTGCTCCTACTACTTATAGTTTCGGAAAAATGATTATTTTTTCTCTTTTTTGGAAAGTTTTTGGGCTCTGGTGAACATTGCATGTTTTGGTGCTTACAGAAAATACGTTTTCCTACGTCGATATATACTGTTGTGTAGCTTCTAGCTAGATCAGAATACTTAATACAGGCTATATTATTTAATATAGTAACCACTTGCAGGCTTAGCTAAGTTACAAATAAAAAGAGAAACAAAGTATATAATTTATTGGAATTCTTAACATTCTATTAATCTAAATATGTTTGAAAGAATTCATGCATATATGTTGCCCTTATGAAAAGACTATGATGAAATTACTGTTGTGTAGCATAGAGATCAAAATACTTAACACATACAACTACATACTTAGCACACATAAATAAGTTACAAATAAAAGTGGAAATAAATTATTAGGTTCATTTAATATCTCTTGCAGAATAATACACCACATGGTATCACTAAATTTTATAAAAACAGATTTTCATGTTTACATAAAAACACTTGGCTTTTGTCATTGTTATCTTGATATGTGTTTCCGTCATCAACTTAAGGTATACGAGAAGTAAATATGTGCTTATAATTATATTTTTCCTTAGTTGCTGTAATTATTTATATTAAACAACATCTATAAATAAATAATTTACGAATTTAGTTGTTTGTTTTTGTCTAAAGTAATATAGGATAGGCATACCACAGAGTGAAAGTAGCGCTAATCGCTCCACAGATAACCTAAAAGATTTGATGCTCGCTATGCTCATATTTAAGATGAGAAATTCAATGAAATAAGGCCGCCAACTAATTAAATTATTAATAAATGTTTATAACAATGATGCAGAAATAGTTGTAAATATTTTTAAATAACTATATTGCTCAAATAACGTTTGAAAAGGAATTTTAGGCATTTTTGTCTGTTAGTGGGCAGCTTTAAATGATTATGTCAAAATCAATTTAGTCCTGTCAACTAAAATTTTAAGTTAAATTACTGTTTGAAACAGAATAGGTTTATCACTAAACCAAACTAAATATAGTTAATTTTTAGTTAAGTTTAGTTAAGTCGAACTTGCACTGGAATCGACACCATTGTATGTCTTATGTGCATAAAGTTTTAATAAATAATTTGTTTTTAGTTTTAATATATTTTTTTTTTTTTTAATTTTTTTAATAATTAATTTTAATTTGCGAATAAAAACTTAACATTCTGCAATAAAAACTATTACTTGTACATAAAACATCAATATTTTAAAAATAATTGTACATATATATGTTACAAAGTATTTATGTATAGTTTACAAACGATTTATAGAGTTTACAAAGCATTTATAAATAGTTTACAAGGTATTTATGAATATATTACAGACTATAAAGCACTTATAAATCAGTAGTTTACAAAACGCTTATAAACACTTTACAAACCATTTATAAAGTTTACAAATACAGCATTAATTGTTAATCTCTTTTTAAAACTTAGAAGCTAGTAGGTCTGCTAAAATTTTGCAAGTAAAATTGAGTTCTCTCAAATATTACAATTTTTTTACATATATTTATGTAAGTACATTTTCAATATCTTTGTTCAAAATATAACAAACAATTTTATTTTAACTTATTTTACATAATAAATCAAATTATGGTGGAAAAAGTCATCATCGCAAGCGGGACTTGAACCCACGACCTCGGAATACCGTTCTACGTCAAAATGCGATGTAAACTCAATCGAGTGACGATTGTGGTGGTCTAATTGGTTACAGTTAGCACGACCGCAATTAGCTCAGTTGGCAGAGCTACGGAACGGTACTCCGAGGTCGTGGGTTCAAGTCCCGCTTGCGGTGATCACTTTTTCCACCACAATTTGATTTATTAAGTAAAAAGCATAGCAAGTCAATTGCAAAATTAATAAATTACTTTAACTTGTTGCAATAAAGTTACTTAAAATATTTAAAAAAAAGTTATTGCGATGATCTTTTGAATGAATCAATTATTCAAAATAAAGGATTTTTTTGGGTCTATATTTAAAATAATTTTACAATTCTATTGTCATAAAAATAATTTAGGAACAATTGCTAAGAATTTTAAGGCTACATTTCGGTTAAATATGGTGAATCTAAAGCCCCAAGCCCTGCGGCGACTCCGCCCTCATTGGCATCAGCAAGCTTCGAACGTAAGACATGTCCTACTTGACGATTATGTAATATCTTGTCTCTGCTTCTGTATATATAAAAACATTCGTGAGTTTGACCAGCGATGACATACGGAACAGAAACGTGGTCTTTAAATGTCGGCCTCGTGAGCTCAAGGTTGCACAGCGTGCTATGGAGAGGGCTATGCTCAGTATTTCCCTACGGGATAAAATCCGAAATACGGAGATCCGTAGGAGAACGGGCGTACATAGCCCGAAAGGTTAGCACGCTGAAGCGGCAATGGGCAGGCCACATCGCTCGTAGGACTGATGATCGTTGTGGAAGAAAAGTCCTAGAGTGGCGACCACGTACCGGACGACGCAGCGTTGGGCGGCCCTCGACAAAGTGGAGCGACGATATCGTCAAGATCGCGGGGAGACATTAGATGCAAGCGGCACAGGACCGCGCGTTGTGGCATTCTATGGGGGAGGCCTATGTCCAACAGTGGACGGAGAGAGGCTGATGGATCAGTCAAACTAATATTATATCACTAGCTAATGCCCGCGTTTCACTCACGTTTATAGTTATTAAGCCCATCAATAGCCCATTTTGATGCGGTTTTTTTTTAAATAAATAGAGTGAGAAGAGAAATTATTTCCTATAATTTGCTAGTTTCGTGTGTATTGGGGCTAACTAATGGCAGCGGTCTAACCCGCGTTTTTAGTTATGTAGCCCCCCCGGCTCAATTAACTAAAAACGCAGGTAAACCCCTAGCATTAGCTAGTTAAACAATAAACCTAATTATATTAACAAATCAAATTATGGTGGAAAAAATTGACTGCCGCAAGCGGGACTTGAACCCACGACTTCGGAATACCGTTCCGAAGCTCTTTCCAACTGAGCTCATTGCGGTCGTGCTAGCAACATTCAATTTAGCCACCACATTTATCACTCGACTGAGTTTATATATTTTTACTTACAACGCCATCTATCAAGATTGCTTTACAACATCTCGACCAACCACCTAGTATTCTTTACAGAATACAATTGGGTTGAAAATAATGACGCGACGTTCATTACTAAAGTAATTTATTGATTTTGCAATTGACATGCTATGCCTTACTTAACAAATCAAAGTCAAGTTCAAGTCCCGCTTGCGGCAGTCAATTTTTTCCACCATAATTTGATTTGTTAAGTAAGGCATTGCATGTCAATTGCAAAATCAATAAATTACTTTAATTATATTACTTCTCTGTCTCTCCAGCCCATTTACGTCCCACTGTTGGGCACGGGCCTCCACTTTGGGAGGGATTATGGTCTACTGTGCCGCGCTACAGGCGTGTTGACAGAGGGTTTATTTTCGAGTTTTCCGTCTCTCACAGAGGATGTTATCTGTGTGCAATATCCCTTAGCTGACTTTTACAGCACCCTTGGGAGGAGATGGGGTGGTGACACTTGTATTCTTAATCCGTCACCACACGGATTATATTACTTACCCAATAATAACTCCATATATACCAAGTTCAGAGACGAGATCCACAACAGGTGGTGGTACAGCTGCTCCAGGACGAACCACGTAACCGGGAACCTGGATTTTTCGTAAAACACTACATTAAACTACTGCAAGATACTCGTACGTGTATATCTATTCTCCTTAGCCCGTTATCGTCCCACTGTTGAGCACGGGTCCACTTTGGAAGGTATTACGATACAAATTCTTTATTTACGTTTCCTGTCCTACCGGGCCCTGGTGGTGCCTTGAGGCATACCATAACTCGGCAAGGGTCCCCCTTTTTTCACGCGAGAGACATACTCGATGGGGCGAGCATCAGGTCCTCCATCGTTTTAATGTGGCCTCCTGCAACGACTGACGCGGCGGGTCTCTGAACTACGACCCGCCGTATGTGACCACCTTGTTGGGATTATGGTCTACTGTGCCGCGCTGACCGGGCGTGGGCATAGGGTTTATTTTCGAGGTTCATATAGGATGTTATCTATGTACAATATCATTTAGCTGGCTTTTACAGCACCCTGGGAAGGAAAAGGGGGTGGTGATACTTGTATTCTTAATCCGTCACCATGTAGATATCTATAATAATATTATAAACCCGAAGAGTTTGTTTGTTTGAACGCGCTAATCTCAGGAACCACTGGTCCGATTTGTAAAATCATTTTAGTGTTGGATAGTACATTTATCGTGGAAGGCTATATAACATCACGCTGCGACTAATAGGAGCGAAGCAGCAGTGAAAAATGTTGCAAAAAAGGCAAAAACTTGCTAATATCCACAAGTACGACGTCGCGGGCATTGGCTAGTATCTTATAATTATTGCTATTATTTTTAATACGTACTAAGGGTGGTACAATTCTCTCCATAAGAATATAAGCAGCTCTCTCCCGACTGTGTCTCATGCGTAGTAATGCGTCACGTACTTCCGAGCCGTACATATTATTGCCACCACCTTCACGTTGTGGCTTCAACACAAACCTACATAACCATAATTATCGTTAACAGCCATCATTCAGAGGCCCACCCTAGGGACATAGGGGTCATAGCTCGGGGCAGCCAGCCTGAGAAAGACGGCGAAAGCCTTCAAGTTTAAAATTTTGCTCTATCTCTATTAATTTATAGGGTGACTCATTAAATTGACCCGGGGCGTCAAATCAAATGGCCCAGGGCGCTAATTTTCAAAATACGCTTCTGGCATCATTGCTACAACGCTAATACACTTTTGAAAATATTACCTTCACATTACAAAATATATTTATTTATTTCTATTCTTCATGCACATAAAATTATAAATAAAGTATACTTGACGAGCGACGCGGTCGAGTGGTTCCTGTAACGGACTGCCGCTCATGAGGTCGCGGGTTCGATTCCCGCTCGGGACAATCATTTGTGTGATATTTATAAATGTCATACAAATGTTTGTACTGCGTCTGGGTGTTTACTATGTATTATTGTTATTATTTACAAAAGAAAAGTATTATGTGTATTCTATCCGTATTCTGGTACTTATAACACAAGCATATAAGCTGAGCTTGGAACCAGAGAAAGTTGTGTAAAATGTTCATAAATATTTATTTTAACATTTAGGGCCCAATAAGGGCCCCCTTCTATCTACGGCGGTCCTGTAAAGTAAGAGAGTAACCTACCTATCAGCGTCTGCCAGAGCCATCTCAACAGCTTTCTCTCCGCTCTCATCGAAGTCCAGGGAGTACAGTCCAGTGAAGATATCCCTCACCCGGGTGGTATTAGCGCCCGCTCCCATAAACTTCTCCAAAACTCCTGGGGCAGCTAAAGCTTGCTGCACCTTCTTAGTGCCAGCGAGCTGATAGTGGATTGAGGGACACTTGATTGCGCTGCGAATATCATTTGTAATCTATTGCATATTATAGAACTTCCTTATCCCCCAAAAGGGTCAAGTGCGTGGCATTTACAATCATCGGGAATAAATTAGTGCAAATGAAGCCAAAATAATGTAGAAGACCGTAGCTCTACAGTCTCTGCCTATCACCATAAAAAAAGGCGTGATGCTATGATAATGATCATTCTGAGGATATTAAAGAAAAATTGAAATGGCGTAAGAAAGCCTAAAGCCTCAGAACTTTACCATCAAAATACAAAAATTGGTCAAGTGCGAGTCGGACTCGCGCACGAAGGGTTCCGTACCATTATCTATGCAACTTAAGGCAACGTTATTAGTATCGAGCAAGAAACGGTAAAAAAATCATGTTTGTTGTATGGGAGCCCCCCTTAAATATTTATTTTATTTTATTTTTAGTATTTGTTGTTATAGCGGCAATAGAAATACATCATCTGTGAAAATTTCAACTCTCTAGCTATCACCGTTCTTGAGATACAGCCTGCTGACAGACGGACGGACGGACGGACGGACAGCGAAGTCTCAGTAATAGGGTCCCGTTTTTACCCTTTGGGTACGGAACCCTAAAAATGATGAAAATTGTGCCAGAAAGTAAGATCTGATCGCATTTCTGACAAATTTAATTCTTCTTTCTGGAAACCGTCTCCGAAACTAAATACTCGCTATGCCCTAAATGGGTCTGATGTAATTGACATAACAAAAAGTTATATTGGTTTTCTGTAGACATCTTCCTGCCTTTATCCCTGATTATTTGAAGTCGGCGCAGTACGTTTTTTCCATCCAACCTCTTCTATCAGCCCCCATATTCTCATATTGTTATTTGTAGACATCTTCTATATATGAGCACATCGACTAATTTAAGATCAAAGCATGTGTGAATTGCCCAGGTACTTATACTATAATGGGCGTTCTATGGGAGATGCATATGTCCAGCAGTGGACGGCGAAAGGTTAATGGATGGGTGGATATATAACAGAAATTACAAGAACAATGTAGGTATAAATACTTACGTAGACCTCTCAACTTTCAGTCTCGCCTCCCACTCCTTAGACGAGGGATACTGCGCCGGCTCGTAACCTGAACGATAATAAACTACCGCCACTGGACGACCATCGCTGTAATACATAATATTCTGTTAATACCCTACCCTTTTTTCTGTCATAACCCATCAACGTCTCACTTTTGGGCACTGTTTTTTATGTCACTTTGAAAAGACGCATTCGGATATTGATTTTTTCTCTTTTGATTTAGGAGGGTTCTGGTCTACTTATGCAATTAATTTAGTCTGTGTGAATTAAATAAATAAATAAATATTCCTGGACATTCCACACAACGTCCTCTGGACCCAAGCTAAGCTTATGAGCTTGTATTACGGGTACCAGAATACGGATAGAATACATATACTACTTTCTTTTGTAAATACATACATACTTATGTTATGATACATAGAAAACACCCAGACGCAGTACAAACATTTGTATGACATTTATGAATATCTCACAAATGATTGACCCAGGCGTGAATCGAACCCGCGACCTCGTGAACGGCAGTCCGTTACATGAACCATTCCACCACGAAGCCCGTCAAAACTAAGAAAGTGTCTTACCCCCTTTCCTTCTCAGGGTGCTGTAAAAGCCAGCTAAGGAATATAGAACACCGATAACATCCTCTGTGAAAGATGGAAAGCTCGAAAATAAACCCTGTGCCAACACGTCTGGTTAACGCGACATAGTAGACTATAATCCTTCCTAAAGTGGAGGAGGCCCGTGCCTAAAAGCGGGACGTAAATGGGCCGGAGGGAAATGCACAGCACAGGCTAAGCTTACATGATCAGTTGCTTCTTATCGTTCAATTCCATTTCATCGTGAATCTCTGTTAATGTTTTCCTGTGAATCTGAAAATAAAACATGCAGAGACTTTTATCTAGATATAAATTTAAATTACTATGTTAAAGAATTGAAAATGGTTGCGAACCTACATACCGGTGATACTTCCGAAAACATTATTAATGGCTAATAATTTCACAAGTACTTTTCAAACAACAAACGTTGGACACGAGTATTTTTTCAATTCTTCTTCACGAATTGTCGATGTTTTTGGAAGTAATCCAGAAATGGCTGCCCGCTTTTGAGAGAAATACAATTTTCTCTCTTAAGCAGGTAATATTTCATGTTTTTGTTGCTGGCTTGATATTAATAACAAAATAGAAAAATATCCGTAGCTTAAAAACGGTTATATTGCCTTTTTAGGCACATGAATAAAGAGCTTAAAAAAAGATTTTTTTTAGAAAACAAAAATCTTATTTTAACTGGATGAAAAAGTCATGTCATGTTGAATCAAACTTACCATGATATCCGGTCGTTTTTCACATATCTCAAATTCATGGAACCTCTGGTCACAAATATTATAGGAGACCTCCTCGACAACAAACAGAACCACGGCGGATGGCACTCCAAACAAATCATAAGCTTCTATTATACCGGCACATAGGCCAGATAATGCGCGATTTTCTGGCATCTACAAATTAATATTATACTCTTATACTACCGTAGTATTATAAAGGCAAAAATGGTTATGTTTGGGTGTGTATATTTGTTACTCCTTCACAGTTAAACGGCTTAGAGGATTTGAATGAAATTTGGTTCGTAGATAGCTTGCATACCAGATTACGGATAGGGTACTTTTATTCCCCAAAAAGTTCCGATATTCTTGTGGGATATCGAAAATTACCAATGAGGTTTGTCACTCCTTTATGCTTAAATGTGTTGTTCCCGTAGGATTATCGTAAATATTATATAGTTAAAGAAGAATTTAAATAAATCACTCACATTTTTTATAAGATCACCATGTCCCAACTGCCGCAGAATATAACTGAAAATTTAACCAACCTCATTGTAATAAAGTTAGTACACAACGCCATCTTGTTCCAAATTTAAATTGGCAATGTAAGATGGCGTGTCCCCTTTAAGACAATAACAAAAGCTAAAATCATGCTATGCAATAAAATTACAAACATTTTACAAAATAAGCAAGTACAGATCAGACTAGCCGGTTCGTTAGTTGGTATCGCATTTATAAAGCAACGAATCGGAATCTGTAACAATTCAAAACGCCATATTCAAGTCTAAACTTCCAATACTCAATGTCAACATTCAAAAGAATATCTAATGGTAATCGAAACTATACAAGCTTTATAAAAAGCCAAGATTTTTAAGTAATTTGCAAAAAAATTCAAATTTGTGTTCTAGTTTTATCGAATTTGTTTATTTACGAGGGGAGGTCCAAAAGTTCGTGGAATGAAAGGGTTTTAGTAAAAATGAAACAGTAAATTTATTTTTCCTTTTCAATATAATCACCCTTAAGCTGAATACATTTATTAGATCTATGAATTAATTTTTCTAAACCATCGTAAAAATATTTTTTATCTTTTCCCTCAAAATGAGCCAAAATTGCCTCCTTTACCTCATTGTCGTCGGAAAATTTCCTTCCCCTTAAGTCTTTTTTTAAATTGGGGAACAAATAAAAATCACTTGGGGCCAGATCTGGACTATAGGGTGGGTGGACTAGTGATTCGAAGCCATGCGTGTGTAGAGCAGCCATTGCAACTTTGCTCTTGTGAACCGGCGCGTTGTCTTGCAAGAACAACACGCCCTTGGTCAATTTTCCCCGACGTTTTTCTTTGATGGCATCCTTTAATTTTTCTAGTATTGTTGCGTAGTATTCTCCGGTTATGGTCCTGCCCTTTTCTTTATAATCAATTAGTATTATCCCCTCACAATCCCAAAAAACAGTAGCCATCAACTTTCCAGCCGACTCCGACACTTTGAATTTCTTTGGCGGTGGTGTCCCCTTTTTATGCCGTTGCATGGACTCTTGTTTGGACTCAGGCTCAAAGTGATGAACCCATGTTTCATCGCCGGTAACAATTCGCTCCAAAATCGGTCCAGGATCGTCGCCACACAACTCCAAAAAATGTTTTGACGCTTCGACGCGCTGCTGTTTTTGAAGCGGCGTGAGCATTCTCGGTACCCATCTTGCACTGACTTTTGTCATACCCAGGTGGTCATGTAGGATTCGCAAAATGGTGGTATCTGATACTCCAACTAATGCAGATAACTGTTTTTTCTTCAAACGGGTGTCCTCCAGTACAATTTTTTCCACTTTTTCGACGATGTCTGATGTGGTGGCCTCAACTGGCCTTCCTGAGCGGGGGTCGTCTTCAATCGACTCCCGACCATGTTTAAAAAGACCATGCCACTTGTAAATCATTGATTTACTAGGGCACTGTTCCCCGTAAACAGTTTCCATTTCATTCAAAATGGTCTGAGCGTTCTTTCCTTGCTTGGTAAGGAATTTAATGACCGCACGGTGTTCAATTTTCTCCATAGTTTCAGTTTTCTTCCGGATTGACGTGTTTAGCAGGCGAGTGTTCGTAAACGAATGACGCAATAGGGCTGAAACTCCATTTATATACTAATTATGAGTCCCCAATTAGTATGACACTAAGCGAGCGCCCCTATCCCCACTCCATCCCCTCCATTCCACGAACTTTTGGACCTCCCCTCGTAGGAGACAACATACAAGATTTTTAATAAGCATTGCTCTAGAATGTGATATTGAGTTTTGTCATTTAGTGGTATAGCATAATGATGTTAACATAGAACTAGCAAATCTGCTACGAAAGTAGAAAACAAATAAAGTCTAGATCACCAACTAGTCACTTCGTTTAAGCAAAACTACTTTTTACGGATTTAGACGCGTATATTTGTTTTAAATTTTGGCCCGACTTTTCGGAGACTTTGCAGTCACCATAGATCCTAGTGACTAAATCCGTAAATAGTCGTTTTGTTTAACCGTGTCATGATCGTCAAAATGCAAAGTAAATAATTTTACAGTTATTACTTCGA
Organism: Orgyia antiqua; assembly: GCA_916999025.1. Classification (NCBI taxonomy): domain Eukaryota; kingdom Metazoa; phylum Arthropoda; class Insecta; order Lepidoptera; family Erebidae; genus Orgyia; species Orgyia antiqua. The sequence goes on from OU779871.1 coordinate 22,997,728, forward strand.
ACTATAACAAAAGCTAATATTTATTACTAAATAGAATTAGGTGTAATACGCGGATTAATCATATAACAGGAGTAGGAAATGATATTCTACGCCTTTAGAGACTCCCGCAACGAGAAAATTCAGTATTTCTTGTCAAGATATAAAAGGCTGATAAAGCAATCAAGGGGCCCTCTATAGAGTTGGCTACAGGCCCCGCGCTGACTTAAACCGGCAATGTTTAGGTGCTATGAAATCCAAATGGTAATTATAGACTGTTACAATGTCATGAAAGATTGGTGACAGATGGAGTTTGCAGACCAAGTAGACGACCATTTGAAACTATTAATATACCTCAAATAGAATATGACTAAAGAATTTTCGAAATATTAAGCTGATGATCGATTTTGGTGGTCACAAGAAATGAATAACACTCCGTATTTATGATAAGATGAAAATAAAACTGAGATGAGAGAGTCGAGGTGGACAGCCGTTTATACGAGGTCAGTATTATCCATTGTCCCCCCCGTACTCCATTACAAAATGATAGCTGATAGTCCAGGACCTTAAAGGTGAAACTCGGCCCTCGTCTCCACACACAAGGACCTCACAGCAGATATAAGTGCCTTTCGACCGGGCGTTCATTTCATTTGCATTACGTGCTACTTTAAAGCAGTTTTATATTATATTTATAGTAATAAGTTTATAATGCATCTGTTTGTACAGTTTTTATATCTTTTTTCGAGTCCCGTTTTAAAGTACTAACTAGGATTAGTACCTAGTTTAAAACGAGAAAGCACCTTATAGGCAAGGTGCTACCATTTTCGCTAGTGATCTGAATTAATCCTGTAAAATCTTTGATAATGTTAATGTTATGCATATGAAAAAACTTATGTAATGTTTTTTAGATTTGTATTAATAATACATTTTAAATTTTTATTATGTTTATTACATAAAAACCCACACATATGAACGCAATTCAATAATTCAAGGCCTAGACAGTGTATTTATCTGCGGAATTATCCTTAAGACTTCACTTTTTTACATACAGTTATAACTACTGCTATACATTTAAATGTATTTCAGATGTATCTGAAATACACAAAGCAAGTATAAAACGGAAATATCACACAAGGACTTCTACTCATAAAATATTTAGACCCTTCTAATGCAACCTTTCCCGAAGTCGACGATAACGCCCCCTTATAGGCGCTGCAGGCCTTAAGAAAACGGTAATAGACCCAAAAAAGGGATAATAGTGGTTTTAAGAAGGTGGAAAAATGCTGGTAAAAAATGCGCTAAAAATTATTTATTCTCAAAGAGACTAAATAAGTTTGGGAAGCTCTGTTCTAATATCCATCATAATACTTTGTTTCTTAATATTTGTCTTTTGTGAAAACTAAACGTACGAAATATGCACGGCATCGAAAATATACAAAAAGAGACATATCTAGGCAAAAAGCTTATATACTTTTTCTAGTAAATCACTGAAATAAAACGTTTTATATAAATTGCATAATTTTCGAAGGCCGATTTCTTTTTTAAGATTAATTTAAGATTACCGAACTGTTTATCAATTCGGTTACGGATAATGGGTACCTACTTATTTGTTATTAACTAATTCGTTTAGCAATTTCAATTTCGGTTTTTTAATAACTACTTTTCTAAACACGTAAATATAATCATTAAAATTCCCCTTTAGCAAAGGATTATAGAAGAATTTATACAGGGGCAATAATTTCTCAATGTACCTCGGTACCTCTTGTACATTGAGAAAGGAAAAACACAACGAAATGTGGAAAATTCTATAGACGCAGTCATTAACTTCATAATAAGTGAGTCAATAATAATTATTATGTTATTTTTTATAAGTAAGACCGTAGACGAGGAAAAAATTTAAATCAGTCTCCATGTTATAAGACTATGTTGAAACAAGTTTACCAAGACTATCAAGTCTTAGTACACTTTAAACGACCGTATCTAATCTAATAAATCTCAAAGAAGTGTATACAATACTAGCTGTTGTCAGCGACTTCGCACGTGTGCTATTTAGAAAACTTCCCCGTTTTTGCAACATTTTTCCCTGTTGCGAACAATAGGAGTGAATCCTATTGTTCGCAGCGTGATGTCATATAGCTTTTAGCCTTTCTCGATAAATTTACTATCCAAGACCAAAAGAATTTCTCAAACCGGACCAGCGGTTCTCGAGATTAGCGAGTTCAAACAAACAAACTTTTCAGCTATATGGATATTCTTACAGTAGGATTGCATTAAGTTGTTGAATTGAAGGATGATTTCAAAACGCACTAAAATTTTAATACGTATACTACCTACTCGTAAGTCTTAGAAAATTGACAGCGAGACAAAAATAGAATTTAATAAAAATGTGGTATCGATGAAAAAATTTTACAAGGCAGCATAGAATTTTTTTCACATTGCAATAATTCATATTATTTTACTAATACATTTTAAAATCACACATGTATTTATTAAGAGGAATAAAAGATTTGATACTTTAAATCAACAAGGCATTCTATTTAAATGTTATGAGTCCTACCTAATCAAAACAAAAACTTAATAATGCCAAAAACAACTGTACACACAGAAAATGATAAAAAATAGCGAAGAGAATTTTGAAAGATGTGTACCCTATGCCATACCCAGCCATGAATGGACAGAAATACACATAATAATAATTAAAAAATTTTACGCGATTAAAAGTGAAATTTCATGAATACCGACAAAGCAGGCGTGGACAGGTAACATCTCTCAAGTGATTGTGCTAACATAGAGGTCTAAAGCATCCAAATCAAAAGCACGCAACGACAAGAAACAAATGTATGATGAAACTAAAATACAAACGCTATGATACTTTGTCAGCATATACCTTACATAACTAGGAAGCAGAAAAAATACTGCAAAACATGCTCAAAAACAAGCAACTAATCTAAAATTGAAAGCATAGCATAAGAGTTCAAGAAAACAAAGAAATCTACAAAAGAAGACTAAGGTAGCGTGCAAACAAAGACAGCAGTCACATGAGAGATGTTGACTGACTTTCGTGCTGACTTTTCATCAAATATCTGGATACTAAAAATAGCAATTTCAAAACTATCAGATATTTTTTTTAAATTTTGGTAATGTCAGAATATCTAAATATTTTTGATATTGTCGGATTATTTATAGTACGTGAGAAAAATAGTATCCAGATATGGATTAAAGCTAGCAGCAAATATGTCGGTACCGAGACATCGTAGGCAGATACGACGATATAGCACCAAAACTCGTGGCGATCGTGTTAAACTCCACTTGCTTGATTTTACACTCTTCAGGGAACTGCATCAAGTAGTCTGAGCGGAACAGTCCCAGGTTGAGCGACTGAAATGAATTAACTCTGTGAATTTCTGTCCAATTATCACTTGTAATCGGAAACAGATTTTTACATTATTATCAAATACGATTCATAATATTCCAATCGCACCATCACCAGCAAATATTTACAAATATCTCCTCAAAAACCAGCTGAAAATAATTGAGTTTCATTGCCTTAATAGTAAAATAAGTATATACAATGCATATAATAGGATGGTTATAGTCTTGAGCTATGATTTATGAGAAAAAGAACAAAGTCGAATGCTTAGTTCAAAAACTAAAAAACACGCTTGAAAATCCAAAAAATAGTTTTAAATTATTGCATTGTCATCGGTCCTTGATATGTATGCAAAATTTCAAATCAATCTGACTAGTACAATTGGGTGAAAATCACTTTAATAGATCAATACATTGATAGATACGTATCGAGCTAATAAAATCGTGTTAATTATTAAGTATTGTAACCGATGAAAAAAAAATGTTATGATGTTTTCAACAAGTTGACTGTTTTTGCTCTGCTCTAATCGTTGTTCAGCAATGTGGTTTACGGTGAACTTAACGTGATAAACAATTACGTGGCAACGAAACTAAAACAAAACTCTTTACCATTTGTAACAATAAAAATCAATATTTTATCTAAATTGTTAATAGAATTAGAAGTAGGTAGTTCAATTTAAACTAGTCATGAAAATTTGCCATATCGGCTTAAGTACCGAATCTGGCATCTTTTTGTAACTTATTCAGTTTCGATGGTTACCATTTACAATAGATATGATAGACGATATTTACCATACATAAGTACGGCTCTAACTTTAGTATTTACTAGAAAATTCGAACAAGCTAGCAATCCTTCAAGGGTTGTTTAATTACACAAGATTCAGTACAAGAAGATAAGTACTTAGTAATATTGTTGACTCATACAGTATGACTAGTAGGACTTGAACAAACAAATAAGATTATGAATTATTTACTCTAACGTTTTTATTGCCGAGTCACCGTTAAACCGTATAGGAATTATGCAATCATCGTAATTAATTTGTAATAATTTTCTACAACTTAGGCACATGGGTCTAAGAGTTTCTCAAACGTGCAATACAGCCAATTAAGAAATCCCTTTATATCTTCTGAAACCGGGATAAGACTGGGATAAACCGGGACTAAGAAGTTTTTAATGATGATGTGTAGAAACTTAAGCTTATTTATTTGAGGTTCTATAATCTTATCAATCAATAGTGGCAACAGTTACTACAACACTACTAAAAAAAGAATAATATTGACAAGAACCAACGGTAGAATACCATCAACGAGAGAACTGTGTAAACTAAAACCCGGAAATCCCATAAAAATTGTTATAAAATATCTTCATTCCAGTTTAAATATTTTGAAATCGAATCTAGAATAGTGTTTATTAGGTTCTAAACAAAGAACAATACGTTGTGTTATAAATATTGGATATCCGTCACCATTTTAATATTAACCACTTTTTTTATTATGAGATTGCATAGCTTTACGACAGACATCTCAAGGCCACCTTTCAGTTTCACTGTCAAGTTTGCTGCGTGTCGTAATTGCACATTATACCCAAAATTTCAACAGAATTGGAAAGTAATAATTGGGTTGTTTTTAGTTATTTTCACGGTACATGATTCTAAACAAAATCTGAACGGAATACACAATAATAGTTTTAAGATTAGAACACAGAATTTGATAGATTCTGTGTTCTAATCTTAAAACTATTATTGTGTATTCCGTTCAGATTTTGTTTAGAATCAATCTTGGATTTGAAGAAGTTGGTATAAAAGCAACGATCAAAACTACATTATCCGACTACATTTTTTTCTACTTATGTGACAGCTCCAAATTTCTCAAATTACCGAACAGCAAACAATAAAAATATAACTATCTATACAATATTAACAAATTATTAACTAACAATACAATACAGCTATTAGTTTAGTTAACAAAAAAGGACAGGATTAGAAAGAACTGGAATTTATCATTAGAACAAAAAAGAAATGCCAGTCCTTTTAATCTGTATTTCAAACGTCACATTGGTATCATAACTAGGTGCACAACTAAACTAAAAAATGAAAACAACTACGGCATATTTTGAATAATTGGCTATTATACCTATTGTGCAAATTTTTATTAATTAAAATCGTTAGTCTATAACAGGTGTGGCCAACTTTTAATTTTAATTTTAAAATTGAGTCGCGATCGACCTATTTCTTAGGTAAGAAGGGGGACGTTTATGCAATGTCCTTTTATACCGCCGTAACTCTTGCGAGTTCCAGCAACATACATGAATATTTATTTAATGGGTTAAAAAACTTTGTCCAGGGAAATTAAAATTAAAAATCCATGCTCAAAATCTACTAAATTAGTAGAAAACTACTAAAAGTGGTCACGCTGAACGTCTCCCTATTCGAAGATTCCTGTATCAAGTACTAGAAACATTTGGCATTGAATGCGACCCCTCGTGGAACTTGCGTGTGATCGACCAAAATTGGTCGCGCGATCGACTTGTTGGCCACTCCTGGTCTTTATTATACAGATTTTTTAATAAAAAAGTTCTGTTAACATTGTCGAATTGTGTTATTGACACTATCAATTTCCATTTTTTTAGTTAAGTTTAGTTGTGTACGTAGAATCATCATTATTGTTATACAACACGAGCTCCACGTTCAGTTGTGTGAGTTGAACATGCAATAACAATACACAATGAATTAAAGAGTTATCACTATATATGTATTACTTTTAAATATAAACATTCACATATTCAGAAATGGCGGCATTATTACGCCAAGTTAGAAACAAACAAGACATTCACAAAACATGTCATTAAAACGGCTATAATAAGTTTTTTTGCTTGGACTAAAACTTCTTGATCCTTTCTGCTAAGTATCAGGGACTGTATTAGTAAGTTAGTCATATAAATAAATTTTACTAGAAATGCAATCGCTGTATAAAGGACTAAAGGCATTATTTTCAAATTTTCGAAATACAGGAATAATTATCAAAAGAACAGAGGCATTATTTTCATATTTACGGAATGCAGAAATCCGGCAATTTCGAAATACATTGCTAGATCGTTTCGTTAAAGGCGATAAAGCAAACAAGCTTAATATAATAGCCAAATTTTACGCGTTTCCTAAATTCAACTACCAAATAATACATTATACAATACGCTCTGTGCAATCCATCAGCTATGCTTTTTGCCTTATAACTCAAGATTTCTTAGAAGACATTATTTTTTGGAAGTATGTACAACGAAAATCTTCACACGATCATCAATTACTAATAATAAATAAGGAATTTTAAGATTTTCTATTTATTGTGACTAGTTTCTAGTAAAATCTATATTATCAATGCACAACTGAACGCGATCCTCGATTCCTCAATGTTATTCACAGGCCTGTTGCATTGAAAACTTATTCGCACATTATCTGTTAGACGACATTAAAAACATTCGTCTTAATTTTGAAAAGTAATTAATTTTGATTTTTTGACGTCCATTGTTTTATGTTCCATAGGATCATAGCAATATTTAGTTTTCAAATACAAAATACATTTTTTAAACATTCAAGTCTATTTCGTTCCTTAAAGTATTTCATTAAGAAACTGTCTGTTGCCCACAACTTCCTAAACGTGGAATTTAGAAAATTTGCCTATTTTGGCAACATTTTTCTATGATTCTTCTATTGATCGCAACTTGGTGTTCTATAGCCTAAAACCTTGATAAATGTAGCATCCAACACTGAAAGAATTTTTCAAATCGGACCAGCGGTTCCTGATGTTAGTGCGTTCAAACAAATAAACAAACAAACTCTTCACCTTTATATTATTAGTATAGAAGTATAGACACATACGCTTTTCAAATAATGAAGAATTATCCAGAATAACCTAGGTCAATGTAAAATCGGCAAAAATTTTGACTAATCGACAACTTGATAAAAACAGATTCAAAAATTAAGAAGCACAGACAACACATTATCGAATACATAATTCGAAAAGCATCAAAACCAATCCCAATCAAATGTGCAAATAAGCTTCATGAACAATCCTGTGAATCTTCTACCTCTGTATTTCCCTGGTCTTCGGGCCCATGTGTCCGAATCCTGATGCAATACTGTTGATCTCCACTTGTTTCCAAGAGCAGTAAGGTGTATGCTTAGCGCATTGGTTCTCTGTATGCGGGCATCGTGATTCCAGCATGATGTCGGAGCGCAGCATCCCTAGCGATATTGGCTACGCCACATGGCACATTTTACCGTCACGACTTCGCGGTCACAAGAAACACTCAACACTCAAACATCAAAATAATGGAACAAACAGGTGATGAGTTAGATTGTTTCTTGTGGAATGATATAGCTTAATGAAATATATTTATGGCGTTCATGCATACACAATTGTTAAAGTACAACAAAATAGATCTAACAAACGGCAGAGAGTAAGAAAGTAAAACTGAGATACATTGCCTAAAATTTATTTTAATTCACAAGAATAATTTGCATCCTTAAAGGATCAAAATTATTCTGCGCGCTACGATATACTTCGAGGAAGGCCTATACCCAATATAGGAAATATAGCTGTTGCCCGCGACTCGTACCGCGTGGAATTTAGAAAAACTTCTCCGTTTTTGCAACATTTTTCACTACTGCTTCGCTTATACTGGTCGTAGCGTAATGTTATATAGCCTAAAGCCTTCCTCGATAAATGCCCTATCTAACGCTGAAAGAATTTTTCAAATCGGCCTTTCCTGAGATTAGCCCGTTCAAACAAACAAACAAATAAATAAACAAACTCTTCAGCTTTATAATATTAATATAGATAAAGGCTTATGGATGGAAGCAGATAAAATATAGATTAGGGTCTTAAATTTAAAATCTCTACAAATCAATAAAGTAATTATAATATAATCCCTATCCCCCTTATTACAAAACGCGGCTCAACGTTAAACCCAGATTTAACAAAATTTATTTACGAGGAATTGGATAGTTAGACCCGCTCTGACACTAGTTTGGCGTCGGTTTAAGACTAAGGTCGTTGTTAGATCTAGGATTTGAGAAAAATCTGCTTGAAATGCGCAATTGAAGTGTTTAAAAAGCCAGGCTTAAACTGTGGCTTAAACTTAGTCCACGTTTTGTAATAAGGCGGAAAATGTTTTAATCGTTAAACAAGTAGTTAAGTTTAATGGTTGTAAAGAATTGATTCAGGAAAATACCAGCAAAGCCATAATTTCCTCTATGCTATAAAAATCTTCTTATAAAAATATACTATGCACAGTCTTTGCTACTTAAGGATGTTGACTTTCCTAGAGGAAAATCTATTACACATTAAAGATGAATAATTTCTTGCACTTAACTAATGCGTATGCATGAAGTAATATAGCAGAATATGGGTGCGTAAAGACGACTATTTTAATAATATGATAGAAAATTAAACCATACATCTATTACCGAAGAACTATAACGAAAGATTTTTGGCATAATCTAACAAATAGTTTCACAATAATCTGATAAATGGTTGGGAGCTGGGTTTTAAAATGATCAGTCTCACTCTTATAAATGGTTTAAGAATAATCTGACAAATGGTTAGAGAATAATCTGACAAGTGGTTAGAGTAATCTGACAAATGCTTAGAGTAATCTGACAAATGCTTAGAGAGTGATCTAACAAGTGGTTAAAGTAATCTGACAAGTGGTTAGAGAGTAATGTGACAAATAGAGTAATCTGACAAAAAGAACATGGTGGTGTACGATTATAGAAGTTGATAGGAAGATCAATATAATGGTAGGGATAGCAGAGCAGGTTTTAAAAAATTAATCTCACTTGTAAATATGGTGGGTGCAAAGTATATGAAAGATGGCAGAAACACCATGATCTATTCAATAATGTCAAAGACTTGTTGCAAAAAGTTACTGTTGTGAAATAAAACAAACAAACACACACCACATCTAAAATTTAAACAGAAAACCGACATTCTTTGAAAAAACAATCTAGTATATATTAATGTTTACCTGAATCACTTCCTCGTTTCGGACCTTCATCCAAATATCATATAAGCTTGCAGTGAATTCATCCACTTGTAAGGCGTTCTGCAGTGTATTCATCAAAAAATCATCGTCATGCGCCACCTTGACGTTAAAAAAATTACGATCGATTATTCTCATTTTATATATTTAAATTTACGAGGCTCGTGCTTGAGTGGTTCGTGTAACGGACTGCCGATACAGAGGTTGAGGTTCGATTCCCGCTCAGGACAATCATTTGTGTGATTTTTTCTTATTGTCATATTTTTTGTACTGTGCCTGGGTGTTTCTATATTATAAGTGTGTATTTAAAACAGAAAAGTAGTAAATATTATTAGTATATAACACAAGCATAAAACCTTAGCTTGTGACGTTGTGTGAAATGTCCATGAATATTTATTATTATCAATCCCTTTGCACCCAGCATGTTAACGTCCCACTCAGGGGCGTGCGCTCCATAAAGGCAGAAAAGCAGTGCTTTACTTGCCATTCACAGATATTTTAATAAAACGTTCGTATGTTTTAGATGACTTTATTCATTTATTTACTATTAAGGGCCTACATCAATATTATCGTATATCATCGCCGACACGTACATATTAACACAGCCAGTAGGCACAGAAAATGAAGAATTAGGGATACTTTTCCTATTTACTCAAAAAATACTAAATATATTTTAATTCTGATTTACGTGTTTCTATATATAATAGTTATTTATGTTTTTAAAGTTATTTCATTAGTTAATACGCGATAATAGACCGACAAATGAAAAAAATAAAAAATTTGAGAGGTTGTTTCGCTAAGATTTTCTATCGAGAAAACTTTTTTCAATCGCGTTTCTGAGTTTATGCGATCCTAGATCATATATTGAAAAAACATATACTTAAAAATTAGAGCTCTAGCCATTCAATCTAAAGAAACAATGAAAACTTCGTACATAGAAAAATGCACGAAGCTATTTTGGTATCCTCTTAATTAAACAAAATATTATAACTTAAAAACGCCTAATATATATTATAATATATATAATATAATTCATAAATAGCACCAATATGTGCTTGCAAATTGGTGCCTTTTGCCAGGCGTTTGGCGAAGGAATAATATTGGTCAGACGGACGAAAGTAAGCTCGACACCTGCCATGAGTTCATATGTGTGTAGAAATTTTGGTGTCCGTGCACAGTTTACAAACGCACACAGGCTTGCATATTGAAGACGCCTTGTACCGTATCTCCTGTGGCATGCGTTGGCGATCGGATGTTTCCGCGAGTATTCGGCGTTCGTTCGTTACCTATAATCCGAATAAATATAATAGTCAGAAGTCTAATAAATCACATATGCACACTATGCATTTTTAGTTTTATCTATTTAAATAGCAGAAATATTTTGGTTCGACGGAGGCCATTTTTTTTTTCATGTGATTCATTGAACTGTTTAATATTGAGTTTCTATAATTTAATAATTGTATGGATTTTCATTTGTTGATTTTAAAATGTTATTTGATTGTGAAATGTGTGTTGATAGTGTGTGTTTGTTAAAAATAAAAAATAACAAGTTCTCACAATTGTCATTCAGTGAAAAGATTCAAATTGTGTTTATAGGACAACTAAGCCAGCAAAAAGGTAGGTAATGTAACTCGAAAATTTCATGTTAAAAGTTATGAAACGTATGTACATACGTACATGTACGTATGTATGTACGTACGTAGTTATTGTTTAGTAATTCTAGTACAGTGTGGACTGATTCGGGTGTGCCACTACCCCATTTCTTTCCCAGGGTGCTGTAAGAGCTAGATAAGGGACAAAATAAGCACTTGACGTCTACTGTAAAAGACGGAAAACTCTAAAGTAAAACCTCTGCTAACAAGCCTAGTGGGCACGTCGCAGTGGTCCCTTCCAAAGTGGAGGACACTCGTGCCCAGCAGTGAGCCGTTGAGGATGGAAGGAAGGAAGAGCATCCAATTTACATAAGTTAAACTGGCATACTTTTTTACCTTATGCATTAATTCATTTAAAATTGGCTGCAATTCAACTGCTTTTTCAAACTCTGTCTTGGGGAATGGAGAAGGCAGTAATGCAAATGGTGCAATCTGTAAAAAAATTTCAATAATTATAGTTTTATTTATTTTAAACTTTAAATGGATAAATTAGATCTGTCATCAAAAAAATAAAGAATGAATAAAGATTGCTATAAACTATATAACATCATGCTGCATCCAATAGGAGAAAAGCATCAGTAAAAAATGTTGTTAAAAATGGCAAAAATTTTCTGAATTTAACACTTATGAAGTCGCAGGCAACAGCTAGTTTAATTAAAGAGGTTATGAAAAAATTCTCAAACAAAAATTATAGTTCTCTACATTTAATAGATATAGATAAAATATCTTAGATATTTTTTGTATTATTGCTTTGTCATCATTGCTGAATGAGTGCAAAAATTTAAACCAAATCTAAAAGCTTAAATTATTCCATAACTAAAATAGATAAAGAGATACTCAGATAACAACGAACAAAGTTATTAAAAGATTATTAAAAAAAAACACGGAAAACATGTAGGTTTAAAACTTGAATGTTTTTTTTTAATAAAATTTTGTGTAGGTAAAATAAATACAAAATACCTGTATAGCATCCTTATTGAATTGTATTCTGTCCCTCATACCAACGCCGTGCATAAGAGCCCAATCTTTAGCTTTTTCAACCACATTAACCAATGTTTTGTGATCTATTGGAAGAGGAATACAAGAAGCGAGCCGGGCTTGAGACATTTTCAGACGATTAAAAATGTTTAGACAGAACAATTTTTTATTTGTTAATAGACTACTTATTATTTTAATATGTATTCTTAAACGGCACCTATGACCTGATGAGCGGCTCGCAAAACGTTACGCTTTTGTATGACGGAGACCGAGTGACCACAGAATAGATCATGGTGGAGAATCTGCCATACATTGTTTGGTCAGCAAATTAATGTATAGTAACTGCTGCCATCTCTAGTATCGGGTACTACAAAATATCGCTATTTTTATACAAAAACGTATAGATGACGCTAGGTGCTGCAAGCCTATCTTTATTTATTTAGAATTATTTAAAGTATTTATACTAAAGACCACATAAAAGTTAATTGACTTCAAAAAAATTGTTACAATGCCTAAAACTAAATGTTTATAGTTTATTAATTTTAAACTATTCAAGTAGCATCTGTGTCAAAAGAAACGTAATTTTTTCAAAGATTTGACAGTGTTACCATTTTAGCGTTCTCTCCCCCAAAGTTAGGGTATTTTTAAGATAAGAATATTTTGAGGCTAATCAATTTACTTACTGTACAACTTACTCTCTACTCTCTCGGTCGTCGGATCCCATTGAAAATTTTTTTTGCAACATAAGGAGCAATGGGATAAGAAATACTTCTCCCACTTGCTCGCAGTTCATTGGAGCATTCAAAACATTATTAGTTAATAATTTAACATCTCCCCATTCAGTTGGGGCGAACTGCGAGGAAGACGATAGTAAAGCTCTCGCACCACTAAAAAAATTAGTGGAACAGAAAGTGGAAGCGAGAGAACAACAGACTAAAGTTATTGATGTGGATTATTTTATTAACAGTCTCATGCAAACTTCAGAAAATGCATTAAATGCAACCAGCAGAGAAGCAAAACGATATGTTGCGGGATACATACTAAAAAATACTTTAAAAAAAATTTGCAAGACATGCCATACTTGCCGAATGCATTTAATTAGTACGACGCCACCGAAAAATAAGGACTATATTTTAATAAGAGATTACACACAAAAATCTCTTAATTATCCATCGGAGGCGTTGTGTGCATTTCTAGACGAAGTTTGCATGACTATCCAAATCGTATTAAATGAGGAACCACAAAAAAACGAAATAAAACACACAATAACTGAAATGATAAAAGTATGCTGTAATTTGTTGCTGTTCTCTTGCGAAACACACAAAGAAAAGGTACAAGATTTTGTTATCAATACTATAACAAATATTGTAATTTATAGCTGGTGCACTAATGTTAACAGGCTGCTTAAGGGCAAAGCGATTAATTGTGATGGTAACAAAATCAAAATACAGGGCCCTGAGTCGGGTATTTCAACGCTGTCACAACTGTACCATTATTGTACCATTATGGTGCAATAGTAAAGTTTTTGGTAGTCTACTATTATTGTGTCGTCATAACGACTTCATCATTGACTTACAATTGTCAAAGTGACATAAATTGCTAGTCTCGTACACAACTGCTTCACAATTGCAATTCAATGACTGAAATGTTTCGGTAGTCTGCTATTTTGAATTTGACAGTAATATTTTTAAATTGTCCTGTGTCGACAGATTGCCATAAATAAAAAATAGATAGATAGAAATATTAGAAATTGTTCTTTGTAATTTATTGCAATTTACTAATCTCCTAAACTTCACATTGCTTTTTATACTAATAAATAGTATGTACAAATATATCTAAACGAAGTCTAGCATGATTAAATGTTTAAATTTATTAGTAGTTTTTCGAAAATCACTTCAACTAACGCATTTTTTAAAAACGGCAACACATACATACCATTCTAACACAATTCATAGATAAAAGAGACCGAAAATTCAATGCATAGATAAAAGAGATCGACAATTCTATTACCATTGAACGACCGTTATGACGGCATATAGCAGACTACGGATATTTGACTTCAATTGCAACGGTATCGTGCCGGTATTGTGCCGGTATGACAATTGTTCCAAAATAGTAGACTTGAGGGCCTGGCATTAAACTATTATAAAAAACATATAAAAAGAAATTAATAAATATTGTCTACACGAAAAACTTGTTTTATTACGATTATTCATAGATATTTCTAGGATTTATGTTATTTATTTTGTGTAATGATTAAATTTGTTCATTACACAAAATAATAAAATCCTAGAAATATTTATGAATGGCTGAACTTATCACAATGAGGAATTATAGCTAACGCTATCTAGCGGCATATAGCTGAAACTATACAGCGCCATCTCTTAAAATGGGTACTCAGTTTTTTTTTTAAAAAATACCGAAGTGGCGTATCTATCTCTAGTATATAGTGTATTATCTATGGAATAGATAGAAGATAGTAAGATACTACGTATCAGAAGGGAAACTCAGAAGAACGGGTAAATTAAAGAGGAGGGGTATTTTGCATTCTGACAACTGTCATTTGACTGCTCAACTGTCAACCTTCTGTCAAGTGAGTACAGCCGTAATAATTAAGCCATGTTTAGATATTAAGTAATATTAACCACATGCTTAGACCACATGTTACTGTGAGTTTCCACTAAAAACATTAAACATGCAATGTATCGAAACTTAACACTGTCAAACCAATCACACAACTGGTTTTGTCGAGTTTACGTTCGCACTCAAGAAAACTAGTTAAAATCTTTGACAGCATTCAAGATTTGTTGTTGTCTGTGTTCGCACTGACTAAAATTATAATCTTTGACAGGTTTGTTTAAAGATTTGACATGGCTGACGTTCACACTGCTGTTATATTTTGCCTCGCAACTTGTTTAAAATCTCAATATATTGTTTCCCAGCACCGTCGGTAAACAACTGTGTATTATTACAATATTAGTGTGATTTTTATTACATAATTAATAATATGAGTTAATTAAAGTGAAATATGGAATGGACGAAAGCAGATACGTTAAAATTTATTGAGCTTTGGCAAGGCTTTCCATGTTTGTGGAATACACATTTAGCTCAGGAGATGGGCACTGACATCTTTGCAATTGACAAGAAAGTTATTTCTTTAAAAACCCAATATAATCGGGAAATAAATAAATTACGAACAAAATCAGGTGCTGGATTAGATGATATACCCCAATCTAAATAATAGTAGTTAAAAAGAATAAATCTTCTTCGTCGCTGGAATCCATGGTTTAATATTATGATAATAGTAGTAAACCAACCAAGTACCTACGTCTGTTGTGACAGTTTCAGCGAAACGTCAAAACAACGTTTATAAACAAATCAATATAGAATGTCGCGTTACTAATCCAGAGCGAAATTTCTATGAGTATTGTCTAGACTGTGAAACGTCAAATATGTTTAGGTTCCACAAGTTGTGTATCAATGCGAACGCGGCTCAATACATTGACAGAAAACAGAGTTGTCAACGTGTTTTTTTGTGCATGTTTCGTCAGTGGAAACTCACAGTTATAGCTATGTAGCCACATATTTTACACAATAGATAATTATTTAGATGCAAAAATAAAATTACAACTATCTGGTTACCGAATTATTTTATTGTAAATGACAAAACAGGATGAACATATCTACGAAAATACACTTATAAATATAAATAATAAATAGGTACACTTATTATCAAGGTCAGAGCAAGCCAATATACTTTTAAAAACTAAAAAATATGTCTACATTAATTTATTAATATTTTGCGATTGACTCGCTATGCTTTTACTAAATAAACTAAATTATAATGGAAAAAATGATAACCATGTTGGTGTTGAATTTTGATGTGTCTGGCTGGAAAGGTTAGTTTATGGACAGTTCTTTTAAGTTCAAATATATTATGAAAGATGTCAAGAATATTATAATGTGCACTTGTTTTGTTGTTTCGTTGAAGGGTTGTTCGTTTGATTGTGAAAAAATGTTTTGTAACAGAGTTTGTGTTTTTGTATAAGATATGGAATAATAAAAGTTATTTACGTCAAGAAGAATGTGTTTTTAAATTATTTTTACAACAGGTCATGGGCCCTCACATGTAAGATAAAGTAGCATTTTACGAAAGGAGAGATTGATTGGTAATTGAAAGTTGAAAATGACTGAGGATAATTTACCGAAATTAAATTGTGAAAATGAATATACTTTATGGAGGAAGAAAATCGATATTTTATTGTTATCAAAGGATTTATATTCGGTATTGGAAGATGAAACTGAAAAAAATTTTGTAACAAAAGATGCTAAAGCAAGGTACATTATTATTAGTTCGATAAATGAAAAATATGTTAATCATGTGATTAATTGTAAAACTACTAAAGAAGCATTAACAAAATTAGATAAGATTTTTTCGGGCTGTCAAGAAGCAGAGATTTGTCAATTGTATGAAGAGTTCTACAATTACAAATTTAAAAATAATGACATTATGATTGATGTTTCTGCGCTAGAAAACATAGCAACGAAAATAAGAGGTTCAGGAGCAGATTTATCAGATACGCAGATAATGTCAAAAATACTATGCTGTTTACCAGAAAATCTACACAACCTGCGAACAGCATGGGAATCGACAAGTAAGGAGGATAAAAATTGTACAAATTTAATATCAAGAATCATTCTTGAAAACAAAATTAAACGGAGATCGAGTGATAATTGCGAAATAAATGCGGCCAAGGAAATTGAAGTTGATCAACACAATACGTTTATGACAGTAAAGGAATGCTATAATTGTAGAAAGAAAGGACACATTGCAAGATTCTGTCATAAAAATTTCCATACAAAGCCGGTACAATGCTTCAAATGCTTAAATGAAGGTCATCAACAGCGAGAATGCCAACAGAAATTTAATTGCAGAAACTGTAAAAGTAATAGTCATTTTACAAAATTTTGTTTTGATCATGGAAACAATCATGTAAGCGATATTAATATTCATAAATATGCTGATTCCATTGAATTTGTTATCGATTCGGGTGCAACATGTCATATCATTAATTCAAAAGATTATTTTAAACACATCGAGCAATGCTCATATAGCATAATGACGGCAGATGGTAATAAACATAATGTTGATCTATTAGGAGAATTATAAGATAAGTCGAAAAATTTAATTTTAAAGAATGTTTTATATTTACCGGAAATAAAGAAAAATTTACTATCGATTACAAAACTAACTGAAAATAAATGTAAAATTCTTTTTTACAGAGATAAATGTGAAATTTATGATGAATACACAAACAAGTGTTTCATCTCTGGTTATAGGGGCAGTGATGGACTGTACTACGCAAAGCTTTTGTTAACAAGGTATGCTGTACATGATGCAAGGTCAGTCGAATTAAATTTAGTTAACGACTCGGAAATAAAAAATTAAAATTTTTGGCATCGGGCTTTAGGTCATACTAAAATTACGAAAACAAAAAATTTAGTTACAGGTATTAATGTTAAAAGTAACAAAGAGATCAGTAACTGCGAAGTCTGCATACAGTCAAGGCTATGTAGGAAGCCATTTGATACAGAAAGGCAAAGGGCCAAAAATCCTTTGGAAATAATTCACAGTGATGTTTGTGGAATAATTAACCCATATACATGGGATGGGTACAAATATTTTATTACGTTTTTAGATGATTATACACATTTTATTAAAATATACTTGTTAAAAAATAAAGATGAAGTTTTTTCTAAAATTAGTGAATTTATTAACTTATCAGAAAACCATTTTACAACAAAAGTGAAAACAATTAGATGTGACAATGGGGGTGAATATAGTAGTAAAAGGTTTAGGAATTATTGTCAAGAAAAGGGGATTTATATTGATTATACTATACCACATACACCGCAACATAACGGCAAGGCTGAACGACTTAATCGCACCATTATGGAAAGAGCAAGAGCGTTACTTTTTGAATATAACTTACCAAAAGAATTGTGGGGTGAAGCAGTATTAACTGCAGCTTACATAACAAATAGGTGTGCAAATGTTGTAAATAAAGACACCTGCTGAGATGTGGTTTAACGCGTTCAATGCTGAATAATTTGCGAATTTATAGCCAATGCTAAAAAAAGAGTCATTCGCCCAGTGCTGAAAACGCGTATGTGCGTTCAAAAAATTTTTCGCGTAGTGCTAAGAACGCTTATATGCGTTCAAAGAAAACTCGCGTAGTGCGGCTGGACGCTATAGCGCGTTGTCTTTTACCTTCCCGCAGTGCGGCCGACGCTTATGTGCGTTCGGTAACTTTCGAGTTTTATGACTGTCATATAACAATTACGGGTCATATAAAGGTGTTGGATGGATAAAGGTGCTTCCACACTAGTGTTTATTTGTAAGAGATTTTGTGATGTTTACGCCATAATATATCTTCGTTCGGTTTTGTTAAAATAGTAAGTTATACCTTAATAAAACAGTAATAGTAAAGGTACATTCTCCCGAAAGCCCTTTTATTCTTAATTTTTTTTAATTTACGACTTTTCGCCCGCCTCGTAATCGACACCATTTATAAATAGACTAAAACTACCTATTAGTTTAGTTAAAAGAGCGAGTCATAATAAAATTATTTCAATAATCTATTGTACTAAATTAGGTTATTGTTGTCGTCGCCGCCGCCGTCCCCCCCCCCCTGCAAGATTCGTAGCAGAAACCTGACTAGTGTGTAGTCTCCTTTACAATTCCACATTTTACGACCGCTTCGAAACAATAGACACCCAGAATACACGCTATAAACGCACAGGTGCGGCGCACCCCGTTTGCCTACAGATTTTTTTTTTGTATGGACGCGTATACGCGTCGGCCCGCACTTGGTGAAGATCAGA
This sequence comes from Orgyia antiqua, assembly GCA_916999025.1. Lineage (NCBI taxonomy): Eukaryota > Metazoa > Arthropoda > Insecta > Lepidoptera > Erebidae > Orgyia > Orgyia antiqua. Next base: position 23,016,625 of record OU779871.1, read on the forward strand.
AAAACGCGCATAAGCGTTAGCCGCACTGAACGTATTAAGAGAGTACCAAATTTAAAACATTTTAAGATTTTTGGCTCATTGGCTTATTTTAAAATAAATAGAAAATTAAATAAACTGGAACCAAGGTGTGGTAAAGGACTGTTAATAGGATATACAAATAATGGTTATAAAATTTGGGATCCGATTAATTACAAAGTATATTTTTCTAGAGATGTTATGTTTATTGATAATATTGAAAATGTTAAGAAATTTTTAAAAGAATGTAATACGATTTCAAGGGAGTCTGATTTGTTAAAGTTGTTTAAAGATGATAATAGGACTACTGATGATGAAGATGGAGGGGAAAATGAATGTCGAGTTGAGAGGGGAATATTGAACAAGAAAAATGGTTTTGATAACATGGATGATATTTCAGATGATGTTGATAATATAGAGAATGAAATTTTTATAGACAGAAATGATGAAGAATTATTAGATGGGAATGATGGTGTCGAAACTTTTATAGAAGATGAAGGAAGATATCAAGAAAATGAAAATGAGGTTTTAATAGAAAGAGATAATGGTGTGCAGCATGGGGAAAATAATGAAGAAAACAATGACATTTTAGAAGAAAGTGATAGAAGTATAAAGCATAGAGAAATTTCAACAGACGATAATGATTCGTTTGAAGATGCAATTGAATCTGATGAGGAACAAATAGTTAGAATTTTACCAAAAAGAGATAGAAGATTACCAGAGAGACTGAAAGATTATGAATTAGGTAGTACATTTTTAACCTATAGTGAAGCTTTGCAAAGTGAAGAGAAAGATTTATGGGAAAAGGCAATTAAAGATGAAAACGATTCATTAGAAAGTAGTAATACATGGGAAATTGTAGACAAATCTGAAGCAAAAGACAGGAAAATTATAACAAGCAAATGGATTTTTACAATTAAACAAGGAGGAAAATATAAGGCTAGATTAGTAGCTAGAGGATTTTTACAGAAGTATAATGTTGATTATAAAGAGACTTATAGTCCTGTAGTGAATACTACGAGTGTTCGTTTATTATTATCCATAGCTGGACAAAGAAGGTATAAAATAAAAAATTTTATGTTAAAACAGCTTTTCTATATGGGGAATTGGAAGAAGATATTTATATGGAAATACCAAAAGGCTATGACATTGACAAAAATAAGAAAGTTTGTAAACTGAAGAAAAGTTTATATGGTCTTAAGCAGGCACCGTTAAGATGGAACATGAGATTAACAGAATATTTGAAGAAATTGGGATTTACACAGTTGAAATTAGATCCATGTTTATTTTTATGCAGGGATAAAGAAATTTATTTAGCAATATATGTTGATGATGGAATATTGATTGGAAACAATGAATCTGAGTTAAATAAAATTATCGCAGGTTTAGAAAAGGAATTTCAAATTAGAAAATTTGATAAGGTTGACAAATTTATTGGCATAGATATTTCAATTGAACAAGATTTTATAAAAATTTATCAAAAGTCATATATTGAACAATTACTTAAAAATTACAACTATGAGAATCTAAAAGAAAATGTATTTCCAGAAATTTTAATTGATACACATCAAGAGGGGAAGGTTAATAGTGATGATGTGCATCGATATAGGCAATTTATTGGGTCTCTCTTGTATTTAGTCAATAAGACAAGATTAGATCTTTCTTTTCAAGTAGGTTATTGTAGTAGACATCAGGAATGTCCAAACTTGAATGATTTTTCGAATATTAAAAACATATTTAGGTACCTTAAGAATACTACAACTTCTGGCATTCGTTATCTGCCAGGTAATGATTTGACTTTAAGGGCTTTTTGTGATGCAGACTTCGCTGGTGATCCAGATACTAGGAAAAGCACGACTGGTTTTGTTATCATGTATAGTGGTGGACCAATCCACTGGTGCTCGCGTAAGCAGTCCGTTACTGCACTCTCTAGTACGGAGGCTGAATATATTTCTGCAGCAGAATGTATTAAAGATTTGTTGTATGTTCAAAGTCTTTTGAAAGAAATTACTGGAAAGGTTCCTAAAACAGAATTGTATATAGATAATCAATCGGCAATTGTTTTAATTAAAAATGGAATTTTGAATAGGAGAAGCAAACATATTGATGTGAAATTTCATTTTATCAAAGAAAAGATTGACCAAAATTTAATTGAAATTTTTTATTGTCCAACCAATGCTAATCTAGCAGATATTTTGACTAAAGGATTAGACAGAACAAAGTTTTTACGTTTGAGAAAGTGTTTAGTGAGTGATCAGTAATTGAATCTGTGAATACATTATTGTTTTATAATTTGACTGCTGTTATGAAGATTTAGGAATTTATTTGAAATTATTTTTAGTTTTATTTTGTATTTGTGTTAAGTACGGTTTAGGTCTTTCTTTGAAATTATTTTAATTGCGCTAGTTTATTATTGTATAAGTAAGGTAGTTAGGGTTTTATAGTTTTAGTTTTTATGATAATGATTAATGTAGTGATGATTACAAAATTCAGAGGGGATGTTGGTGTTGAATTTTGATGTGTCTGGCTGGAAAGGTTAGTTTATGGACAGTTCTTTTAAGTTCAAATATATTATGAAAGATGTCAAGAATATTATAATGTGCACTTGTTTTGTTGTTTCGTTGAAGGGTTGTTCGTTGGATTGTGAAAAAATGTTTTGTAACAGAGTTTGTGTTTTTGTATAAGATATGGAGTAATAAAAGTTATTTACGTCAAGAAGAATGTGTTTTTAAATTATTTTTACAACAAACCATAAGCGGGTTCAAGTCCCGCTTATGGTTATCATTTTTTCCATTATAATTAAGTTTATTTAATTAAACAATATGTATTGCCCCAGAACTACTTACTCCAAAGATTTATTTTATTATCATTAACATAGTCGAGTTACATGCATTACAAGATTGTGCTTATGCCTCGTGTTAACAAATGGCGGACAATTATTTAAAATAATAATTTTATTTTTTTTAACGTACAATAAATTTTCATCTCTCACAGAGGATGTTATATGTGTACAATATTCCTTAGCTAACTTTTACAGCACCCTAGGAACAAAAAGGGGTGGCGACACTTGCATTCTTCACTATACGGACAACAGAAACAGAATTTACAACAGTAAATTGTTAATTTTAAAATTACCTAGCTGACTTAATAAATTAAATTAAAGCAGAAAACACGGGTACTAACTGACACCCTGAATAGCCGATGGGCCTTGAGATTCATAACTAGTAGCAAATGCGTCAGTCTCAATTTCCTCTTTTAAGAATAAAGTAGAATATGAGAATTGCCAGCGTCGTAACAAATCGTAGTTCAAAGTGTTTGTTACACACATATTATGACGATCTTACTTGATCTTCCGAAAGGCCCTTCAAAAGAGCAGAGTCAATACTCTAAATACACTTCTTGGTGACTGATTCTCGAATCGGAAATTGGTGCAGAGCCACATTCTTTCGCTTGCTTTTGCATTTAGGAACACAGCATGTCGTCTTCATGATAAAACATATACGGAATATTGCAGTTTTGATGAGAGAAGATATGCTCGCAGAATATACTCCTGATACATTCAACTTATAACTAAAATTATAATTAAAACAAATAAGATGTAAAAAATTGCAAATTAAAATAAGGGCAAATTATACAATGGTGATTGGTGACAACCATGTGACAACACAGGTGACAAGTTGACAAACGGCGACAGTCACAGAAAGAATAAAGAAACAAAAGTTCTCTAAAAAGCTTTTATTCTTCCACTACATCACATTGGGCTCCTTAAAAAAACGCCGAACTTTGAGACCCTGCGCCGTTTGCACTCCTTCAATCCCAAGACCCCAAATAAATCATCACATTTCACAATGTATGAAACAAAGACAAAAATCGTCACCCCTTTTATAATTAGATTTTTTGGAGAATTTAATTTGATGAATGAATTTAGTTTGAGAGGTTAGTTCTTTGGAGGAGCCCTATGAACCAGAGGTAGTTCCAAGGCTACTATCAATCCTCGTCTCCCGGTTTGTGGCCGCCGCATAATTTACAAATTTGAATCATGGATCAAATCTGTGCTCTTAAAACCTATCACAGAAAGTTTAGAACATATTAGTCTGTGCTGAACAATGGCAACACTAAAATTAATGTCATGGACAGACATGACGCCTTTCAAAACCTAAGTTTCCTCAAATTTCCGCTGACGTCCGCTGTCACAAAATAGTTGTTTATGGTTTCTTCTAAGATTCCGGGCAGTGCCGAGTGACTGATGGTGACTCTGACCCCCACGAAGTATAGATACAAGGAGTCCGAACGGTATAGGCTTTTCCAAAATATTTCGTGTACACAATAATCAACCCAGATCATAGTTCTATTTTCTGCCACTGGCTGCGCAAGTATTCAGGGCCCTGAGTCGGGTATTTCAACGGTGTCACAACTGTACCATTATTGTACCATTATGGTGCAATAGTAAAGTTTTTGGTAGAGTCTGTCAAGCGAGTCTAGTCCCATGAAAAAGGCGGCAAATTCAAAAATCTTTCAGGTGTCAACACTGATATAACACGCTAAAAACTTATTGATACTTGAATTTTTAATAAAAAAGAAACATATTTGAAATAAATAAAAAAAAAAGGATTTCAATGTAAGTATTTAATTGTCACAATCAGAACTAAAATCAGAATCAAGAAATTCAATGCCTTCATATGAGAAATCACTGTCAGTATCATCATTACGCACAGAAATGATGAAAGGTTCCAACTCAGTTTCGGATATCCTGTCTCTTACTTTATATTCCTGTCATAGCAGCAATTTTTGTCAGATAGTCTGTTTCAGATTTCATTTTTTTATTGTCTTCTATGGCTATGACTTGCTTAACTAAATCATGAATTGTGCTTTTTATTAATTCATCATCCAAGGTGGCTGAAAAAAATGACAACAATCTTTATAGTAGTTTTCACTTAAAGATGCCCCAGTAAGTTTTAAGGTCATGAACACGACGTCTGGATCTAAACCAAAACGGAAATCGTGATCACATCACAGTAAAATAAAAAAAGTTACACAATTGTGCTAAAAGTATCAACACGTTGTTGCCAACCTACCTGATGTTGAAACGATTTCATCCAAAAGTCGTCGTTTTTGCGATAACACGTCGTCAGATTCACTCTGTACACGATTATATTTATTAATCATTGTAAACAACAAGCTCCTGACACTACTTTTAATAGGTTTCGGCATTATAACATTAAAAAACTCAACAAAAACCGGATTATTACGAGGTTTCAACAGAATTTGTGACAATCTGTTTGACAGATCATAGTATTGCCATTATAAGAAATCAGTAAAAGGGTTGTGGACTCGACTCGCTTGACAGACTCTAGTCTACTAATAATGTGTCGTCATAACGACTTCATCATTGTCTTACAATTGTCAAAGTGACATAAATTGCTAGTCTCGTACACAACTGCTTCACAATTGCAATTCAATGACTGAAATGTTTCGGTAGTCTGCTATTTTGAATTTGACAGTAATATTTTTAAATTGTCCTGTGTCGACAGATTGCCATAAATAAAAAATAGATAGATAGAAATATTAGAAATTGTTCTTTGTAATTTATTGCAATTTACTAATCTCCTAAACTTCACATTGCTTTTTATACTAATAAATAGTATGTACAAATATATTTAAACGAAGTCTAGCATGATTAAATGTTTAAATTTATTAGTAGTTTTTCGAAAATCACTTCAACTAACGCATTTTTTAAAAACGGCAACACATACATACCATTCTAACACAATTCATAGATAAAAGAGACCGAAAATTCAATGCATAGATAAAAGAGATTCTACTAAGAAGTCTACTATTTTGGAACAATTGTCATACCGGCACAATACCGGCACGATACCGTTGCAATTGAAGTCAAATATCCGTAGTCTGCTATATGCCGTCATAACGGTCTTTCAATGGTAATAGAATTGTCGATCTCTTTTATCTATGCATTGAATTTTCGGTCTCTTTTATCTATGGATTGTGTTAGAATGGTATGTATGTGTGCCCGTTTTTAAAAAATGCGTTAGTTGAAGTGCTTTTCGAAAAACTACTAATAAATTTAAACATTTAATCATGCTAGACTTCGTTTAGATATATTTGTACATACTATTTATTAGTATAAAAAGCAATGTGAAGTTTAGGAGATTAGTAAATTGCAATAAATTACAAAGAACAATTTCTAATATTTCTAACTATCTATTTTTTATTTATGGCAATCTGTCGACACAGGACAATTTCAAAATATTACTGTCAAATTCAAAATAGCAGACTACCGAAACATTTCAGTCATTGAATTGCAATTGTGAAGCAGTTGTGTACGAGACTAGCAATTTATGTCACTTTGACAATTGTAAGACAATGATGAAGTCGTTATGACAACACATTATTAGTAGACTACCAAAAACTTTACTATTGCACCATAATGGTACAATAATGGTACAGTTGTGACACCGTTGAAATACCCGACTCAGGGCCCAGGCCGTGGTTCAGGCAGATGGCTTACTCCCGATTTTTTGTAGACACTTACTTACTTACTTTTGACGTTTTTTATTTTGCAACACTGCTTTTGTCAGTCATTATCAGTGTGACCAGATTCAGTATTTTAATACTTTTTCAGTATATTTCAGCGATTTTTCCGAACATCAGTATATTTTCAGGTATATTGCTGGCAGTCAGTATTTTTGGGTATATTTTGGTTGAAGTTATGGCAACACCGTAGTGAGTGATCGTCTTTGCGACAATGTTTGCGGAATTCCCCGAAACGCGAACATTGGGGACTTTCCCGGATTTAGTTTATACTTATACATGTTATCTATGAGCAAAGATGAGTTACTGTTACTGACTGTTATAAAAAAAACTAAGCAACCAAGTATTTTTTAAATTTTCAGGTTGACACATTTTTCCAAAAGGCCCCACTGAAAGACGAAGTCAAGAAAGCTGAGCTGCGTTTATGCAGTTTTCTGTCGGAACACAACATCTCATTTAGAGCTATGAACCATCTTAGTGATGTTCTAGTGAAGTGTTTTACCGATTCCGATATTGCGAAAGAATTTTCCTGCAAGAGAACCCAAGCAGCCGCTATAACTTATAATCATCATGTAATATTATCATGTAATAGCTTTGTAATGTAATGTCCTCAAAATCAAATGTTTTAATATATGAATTTTTTATTTTTTTATTTTTTTTTATGTATTTATATTTTAATTATATTATTCTTAAGTAGGTAATCATTTTAATGGATGTCTTTGGTTTTAAATTATGAATGAATAATATTAATATTGTATAGAAATGAAATTATTTGACTGTGTATTAATAATTATGTGATATGGATCTCGTTATCTGAATAAAAGTTATTATTATTATTATTTTTTAAAACATTTTGGGTTCCTTGATTTAGTTGATTTAAGTGGTGAAACCGCAGGTCATTTATTTAATTCGTTGTCATCAAAATTATCCGAATTAGGTTTAGAAATAAAAGACGTAATAGGATTCGCTGCTGATACTACGAATGTGATTATTGGTCAACATTCTGGCATTGTTGCAAAAATTAAAGATGTAAACCCAGTGCTTTTTCATAAAATGTGTTTGTCACTCTGCAGCATTAAGTGTTAGCCACGCCTGTAAAATACTGCCTAGAAATTTAGAACAAATAGTAAAAGAAGTATATGGATATTTTTATCAAAGCAGCAAGCGTCAAAGAGAATTTGCTGAGTTCCAAAATTTCACAGACACTGAAAATCACAGAATTTTGCGTCATTACGACATAAGGTGGCTTTCACTTCATGCCTGTATTAGTAGAATAATTGAGCAGTGGAGGGCATTGCAATTGTTCTTTCAAGACCAATACTTGAGTGATCGCAATATGTCATCAGAATTTTTATTTAATTCTTTTACCACTGATATAAAAAAATTGTACTTTTACTTTTTGGACTACATTTTGCCGATTGTAAACAAATTTAACATTTCAAATTTAAAAAAACAAAACAAATTTAACAAGTCTATCAAAGCACGGATAATCGCCTTGAAAAATTTTTCAAGGCGATTATCCGTGCTTTGATAGACTGTATGATGATGCATCTAGTATGTACTTGTCGATTTTGGGTTGCTTCATGAAAGCTAATTACATCAAACGTACGGACAATGTATTTACGTTAGACCCAAAGTCTAATGTAAATTATTTGCCATTGAAAGATATGTACTTAGGTATTCAAGTAGGCCAAGAATTAATCAAACACAGGGACAATCTAAACATGAAAGAACAGATTGCTGAGTTTTTCAGAAGGTGCCAATCATTTTTAATTGAGTTGAGCACGCAATTGAAATCACGTTTGCCTTTTGAAAATCCAGTTCTTCGAGAACTGAAATTTCTTGACCCACACACTGCCGTGCATAAAGAATTTCGCAGTTTACGAAATGTGATAGAAACTTTCCCATGCGAAGTACAGCCAGAACAAATGCAGTTAATTGACGAAGAATATAGAACCCCAAAGTTTGATCGCGAAGTAAGTGATTTGTTACAATCTTCCAGCACTGGCTCACCCATCTCGTGTGAACAATTTTGGGTGGAAGTTGGGAAAATTTCTAACAGTGATGGCATGTTAAAATACAAAAATATAACTAGTTTTAGTAAATCTCTTCTATGTATACCGGTGTCGAATGCTGCATGCGAGCGCATATTTTCACAGATAAATTTAATAAAAACGGACCAAAGAAACAGGTTTATAAACAAAAATGTGTCAGCTATTTTAAAAACAAAGCAAGGTGTTAAGGATAAAGGAGGTTGTGTAAATTTTAATCCTTCGAAAAGGATGTTAAAATATAACTCTAACATTTATTGTGAGTATGAATACATAAAACGTGTTAAGAAAATCAGTATTTTTATTGGTATTTCTGTCCTATGTAAGTCAGTATATTTCAGTATTTTTTTGAGGTGCCTCGGTATTTTCGTAAAATTTAATCTGGTCACACTGGTCATTATTGTCAACGTCAAATTAGTAATTTTGTAATGGTGGACGGCTGTTGCACATCCAACATCCAGCAATGGCTTGAGGCTTCTGGCTTCTAGTCTAGTTTTGTTATCTTCTGTTGTTGTTGTCATATCTTTTAATAATTTTACCAAGAAAATGAGATTTTTCAAAATACAAAGTCAGGTCAAGAAAATTCGTGAAAAAAAGAGTGTGAGATAATACTTGTATTACTTACTTGATATTATTCCTTGTAATTTATAGAATTCATGTTATTTTTAACGGTACAAAGAGAAACAATCTGGAATAATAATAAATTGAAATATGAAAATCCGAAAATACGGTGGTAATGCATACATGATGCTGAAACGTTTTTCGGATTTTCACGTTATAAATGGCGTTAAATTAACCTTGTTAAATCTGTCTTGTCCTTTTTGGTCGGCAATTTATTGAATTCAAAATTTGTGGCTGTGTTGTGTTTCTGTTTGTGGCCATGTTGAGTTGGTTGCGTCTTAATCAAATTGGTCTATTGTAGTCCGTGGTTATTGGCTTCTCCCATTTCACGCCAAAAATGTAGGTAGCCATTGGGGGAGAAACAACCCAAAAATGGCAAAATAAGTAACCTTAAAAAAGATTCTTCATTATTGTTATCAAATTTAGTACCTTTTTGGTTCATAAACCCCCTAAAATGAAATGTGGAATTAAAAACCTGTTCCTTATCTAACACCAGGCTATGCTCATGTTTGATGTGCTTTCTTTAGATTGCCGCAGGGATGCAGTATTTTACAGACCTAGTGGCTAATCTCCCAGCACTTCTTATGTAACCACACTTTATTGGCCAAGAAAATGCTTTGAATTCTGCTGTTCTTTTGTAGAAATATGTGACAGATCTTTTAAACGCATCTTTTTTTTGGAGTCTATACATTCTATATTTAAGCTTTTTTTTTTGTGTTTTCATTTAAATAATCTAGCATACCCAGATTATTTAAAGACATTGCAATCTAGCCTATCAGACTAATGAGTAATTTAATCCTGACTTAAATTGCTAACTATAATTACTTCAGAAAGTGTCCATTAACACCTATCTTACTGTCTCTATTAAGGGGAAGACACTTTGTTCATGTGTTCTTTATAAGTAGCACTGACACACTGCACTACACATCACTAACACTATTAATAAAGTAATTCAAAAGGTTTTGTCCTTTTGAGTCTTCTTACTATGGCTGGATAGCCTAGTCTAGCTGGATAGCCTCGACATTTACATGATGGAGAAGTCTATGTTCATGTGCTTCTGTGTATTTTTTATAATAAATGTGACCAGGTCTGCTTTGAGATCCCGATGAAGGTCATCGTTGCGAATGTACCAAGGTGCGTTTAAAATGCCTCTGAGTACTTTGTTCTGGAACCTCTGGATAATTTGTATGTTACTTTGTTTGGTACAGCCCCATAGCTGACTACCATAGGTCCAAATAGGCATAAGGACTTGTTTATACAATAAAACTTTATTGTGTACCGACAACGAAGAATTTTTTCCAAGTAACCAATACATGCTTTTGTAGCGCAGCTCTAGCTCAGCGCGTTTCTTTTTGACATGAGCTTTCCAGCGAAGCTTAGCGTCCAATGTCATGCCTAGGTACTTGGCTGTATTTTCGTGTGGTATAACTTTGTCATTTAAGTACACCGGTTGGTAGTTTGGCCTTTTGTTAGTAAAGTCTAAATGGGTAGATTTTGACTCAATTTAGCTTTACCTATATGCCACTTTTTTGTCCAGTCGTGAATAATATTAACGGCTCTTTGCAATGTTTTCACTGCTTTAGCTTGAGTTTCCTCTATGGCCATAACAGCTGTGTCATCAGCGAAGGTTGCAATCGTGTTATTTTTTATCTCTGGGATATCGCAGGTATAGAGCAAGTACAGGATTGGGCCTACTACACTCCCTTGTGGTGCTTCAGCCTCAATGTACTTTAGCTTAGAGTATGACTCATCATATCTCACTCTAAACATCCTTTGCGACAGATATGACTTTAGGAGGTCTGCATACTGCCTTGGGAGTAGATTTCTTAATTTATATATAAGGCCATAATGCCAGACCTTATCAAACTAAACTTTAATTTTATTTTATTTATTTTATTTTAAAAATTTAGAAAACTTACAGCTAAAATTACATTACAGTGTAATCTCACTAATCCGGCACTATTAAAAACCGGAGGGTGCCGGATTATTGGAATGTTCGGATTACTGGGTTATACTGAAAAAGTCATAGGTAATAAATAAAATAAAGCATTTCATAGAGAGAATAAATGTATGTAATGTATTATGGAACAATTGAATTAACATGTAGGTACATACGAGGGGAGGTCCAAAAGTTCGTGGAATGAAAGGGTTTTAGTAAAAATGAAACAGTAAATTTATTTTTCCTTTTCAATATAATCACCCTTAAGCTGAATACATTTATTAGATCTATGAATTAATTTTTCTAAACCATCGTAAAAATATTTTTTATCTTTTCCCTCAAAATGAGCCAAAATTGCCTCCTTTACCTCATTGTCGTCGGAAAATTTCCTTCCCCTTAAGTCTTTTTTTAAATTGGGGAACAAATAAAAATCACTTGGGGCCAGATCTGGACTATAGGGTGGGTGGACTAGTGATTCGAAGCCATGCGTGTGTAGAGCAGCCATTGCAACTTTGCTCTTGTGAACCGGCGCGTTGTCTTGCAAGAGCAACACGCCCTTGGTCAATTTTCCCCGACGTTTTTCTTTGATGGCATCCTTTAATTTTTCTAGTATTGTTGCGTAGTATTCTCCGGTTATGGTCCTGCCCTTTTCTTTATCAGTATTATCCCCTCACAATCCCAAAAAACAGTAGCCATCAACTTTCCAGCCGACTCCGACACTTTGAATTTCTTTGGCGGTGGTGTCCCCTTTTTATGCCATTGCATGGACTCAGGCTCAAAGTGATGAACCCATGTTTCATCGCCGGTAACAATTCGCTCCAAAATCGGTCCAGGATCGTCGCCACACAACTCCAAAAAATGTTTTGACGCTTCGACGCGTTGCTGTTTTTGAAGCGGCGTGAGCAATCTCGGTACCCATCTTGCACTGACTTTTGTCATACCCAGGTGGTCATGTAGGATTCGCAAAATGGTGGTATCTGATACTCCAACTAATGCAGATAACTGTTTTTTCTTCAAACGGGTGTCCTCCAGTACAATTTTTTCAACTTTTTCGACGATGTCTGATGTGGTGGCCTCAACTGGCCTTCCTGAGCGGGGGTCGTCTTCAATCGACTCCCGACCATGTTTAAAAAGACCATGCCACTTGTAATGATTTACTAGGGCACTGTTCCCCGTAAACAGTTTCCATTTCATTCAAAATGGTCTGAGCGTTCTTTCCTTGCTTGGTAAGGAATTTAATGACCGCACGGTGTTCAATTTTCTCCATAGTTTCAGTTTTCTTCCGGATTGACGTGTTTAGCAGGCGAGTGTTCGTAAACGAATGACGCAATAGGGCTGAAACTCCATTTATATACTAATTATGAGTCCCCAATTAGTATGACACTAAGCGAGCGCCCCTATCCCCACTCCATCCCCTCCATTCCACGAACTTTTGGACCTCCCCTCGTATGTAATTAACTAGTTTTGAAATAGTAATCCTTAATTGAGGTCTGCTTTTGTGCAACTTGTAGTCCTTGCTTAAAAACCTTTTCTCGCATATTGCGAAGAATTATAATATCTTTGGCAGACATGCCGTTTTCTTCTGCCCATGTTATGCAGGTATTGAAACAAATCAATGCATCATCTGGTTTAACCCTTGTAGCAGTTGCAGTAGTTGGTGGTTCCAATATTTCTACAGAGCTTTCTTCTTGTACTGCTTCACATACAATTTCTTCATCAGTCATAATTTCCTCTGTTTCTTCGATTTCTTCAAACCAAGAATTCAAATTTTCTTCACTCGTCTCCAACCCTTTTTCTGATAGATTTTGTAACCAATCAGCAATAGGCACATTATCCTCAGGATCCCATTCATCTGTTTCTTCTGTTTCTGAAACATCATTCATTGTAGGCCACAACTTTTTCCATGAAGATTGGATTAGGTTAGGAGAAACAGACCTCCAAGCATGAGCGAGAGAGAACACAACATCCTTTAAATTCAATCCTTTAAGGCTCTGCGTTATATCACCATCCTGAGATATAATATGGATCAGTAATTTATTTTTATACAAAGACTTTATTTTTTGAATAACATTTTGATCCATTGGCTGCAGTAAAGGTGTGCAATTTGGTGGTAGGAAGATGGTTTGGATATTCCCATCACTTGATTTAAGGTCTTGTTCATTTGGATGGCCTGGAGCATTGTCAAGTACGAGTAAAGCTTTTATGGGCAAGTTTGATCTTTTCATAAACTTCTTGACTTCTGGGACAAAGTCTTTATGAAACCATTTACTAAATAACTCTCTCGTGACCCAACTTTTCATTTGATTCTTGTAGCAGACTGGGAGACAAATGTTCTTGAAAGCTCTGGGGTTTTTCGCTTTGCCAATCACTAACAAATCCAATTTGTCGGTTCCAGTAGCATTTGAACACGGCATGAATGTGATCCTATCTTTACTCACTTTACGACCTGCGGCCGTATTATGAGCTCTTATTCCCAGGCCGTTTACGCTGTGAATGGAACGGCCTGGCAAATTCGTATTATGAGTTTAATATTGACAGCGAATCAGTGGTCACGTGACTTCAGACTGATATCGGCCCGACTTTTGTTTCACTGGCTGGCGTTAAGCGTATTACGAGCGCAAATTTGACATGTAGTTGATCGTTTTAACTATCTAGAAGTGACAAGTAAATCCATTCAATAGAAGCTGCTATATTGTTACGTAAAATAAATTGTTTTGGTTTATTTAGAATTAAAAGTAACTATTAACTACATATTAACGATGGGTGATGAATTGGAGGTGTTTGAATTTTCGGAGAGCGACGATGATGAACAAAACACTAGTCGAATGCGAAATAAGTTAAATATAAAAAATAATATTAATATATTATTACAATAATTATTCATTACAATAATATCGCCATGTGTATTAAAGTTACTTTCATGCTGTTACGAACACACAAAACACAAAGGAGCTAGCGCCATCTAGCAGCAACTAGTAAAACCAATTAAAGAACCGAACAGAGTGAAACCCCTATTAGATACTAGATGGCGTTAGAGGAACTACCGTACATGTGCGAATCTTCTGGAAACATTCGTTCCGGGCGATCACGTTCGCGCACAGTCGGGAACATTCTGGAATAGTCTGGTACTCGTCTCGGCGCATATAAATAGCGGCAGGGAGGCGAGCCCGGGCAGTTCAGTTCGAGCTACGATTAAGGCGACTTCGAGAGCGAAAACAAGTGATCAAGAGTGATACCAGTGAAACCTACAACTTGGCTACGATCTAGGACATTGTTAGTGCTTAGTGTTTGGACCTAGTGCTTAGTGTTTGGACCTAGTGCTTAGTGTGTAACTAGTGCTAGTGAATAAAGTCTTCAAAAGAGTCAGCAGGTCTTTCTCTCCAAATCCTTCGAACCCTAACACGTAACAATGCGAATCATCAAACAAAAAATATTTTTTTAAAAACTTAAATGTCCGTTCTAGGATAATGAAAAACTAAGCATATGTTCCCACTATATCAGCTGACAGTTCAAGTGACGGGTGTCGTTCCAAAACTAAATCCCAAAACATAGATGAATTATATAAAATAATAAAATCTAAATATAAAAATAGATAATAGTATTACCGTTCTTTTCTTTTATATAATGGTCTAAGTAACTTTTGTTTAGCAAATATATTGTATTTTGTATTATATTGAATACAAAAAAAAAATATATAACCGTAACTAGCCGATAAACATAATAATTAAGTTTCCGAACGACTCTATCAAAAAGCTTTACACGGCCATAGACACATAATCCATTCAAAAGTCGGCTAGTTTTAAGTATGTCATAATACGAAATAAAAGTCAGGCCGTTTGCCGCCGTCAACAGAATCGCCTGGAACTTGCATGATATTTTGAAAGCTCATAATACGCCTGCTGGTGCACTTGCTTCTTCAGAAGAGACAAATGTTTTATTGGGCAACAGTCTCCAGAACAGACCACTCTCGTCTGCGTTATAGATTTGGTCAGGAAGAAGACCCAGTTCTTCTACTTTGTTTTTAAAAAGCTCGATAAATGGCTTCACTGCAGATTCGTTGCTTGATAATTTCTCACCCGATATGGTTAATAGACGGATACCAAATCGTTTTTTAAATTTATCTAGCCATCCATCGCTGGCACGAAAATCATCTTTGTTGGTAATTTTTTTATAAAATTCAATTGCTTTGGCTTTCAAAATTTCTCCAGATATAGGAGTGTGTTTAGAACGCCGCTGTATGAACCACTTCGTTCTTGTCTTAAAAGTTCACGATTTTCTTGATTTTTTCTCAATATATCTAGGATTTCATCGTTCTTCCTTTTTCTCGATGTGGATGGAATCGGATTAGATGTCGAGTCATCGGAAACATTGATAGAGGCAAGGTTATTTGTACTTGATTCTTGAGAATTATCAGAAGTATTTGTCAAATTTGAATTCTCATTTACCGAGTCTTCAAAGGATTCAAAATTTGATGTCCGACCTCTGTTACACATGTACGGTATAAGAAATGACATAGCCTTTTGATATTTCCATTCCTTGCGTTGTCTTGCTGCCTGTCCACTTCTTGTTGCCTTTTGACGTTTTAATGCATCTCGATGGTTGTCTCTAAGTTGTTTCCAACGGTATTTGGCAGTTGTAACTGAAACAATTAACAACAGTTCAATATTTAGTTAAGTTTATTTTTTAATATAGTATTAATCGTATTTTTTTTATTTTACAGATATTTAGCAACCGGGCAGTCATTTACGGGGATAGCAGAGAATTTTAGAATTGGAGTAAAAAGTGTGTCAAGGATTGTTGACGAAGTTTGCGATGTTCTTTGGAACGTTTTGCAACCTCTTGTTATGCCAAAACCAACAGAAAACGATTGGAAAAATATTGCAAAAGATTTTGATGACCTATGGCAATTCAAAAATTGCTTAGGTGCTCTTGATGGCAAGCACGTATACAGGGTGTCCCAGAACGTAACGTAGCTGGGAAGGGGGGTGATAGGGGGGGTCACAAGAGTCACCAGAAAAATAAAATAAAAATTCCCCTCTGGCTATTTAAAAAATAAATGGCATTTTTTTAAAAACTAAAAATTTTACACCTTGTGGGGCTATTTTGCTAACTGTACCTAAAAATATAGCTGTTTGAAAAAAAAAAGATGTTATGTAATCCTCAATAACCTTCATCGAATTGAATTAAAAAAATAATACATATCCAACCAAGATTTTAAAGAAAATTAAGTTCTTTTCCAGTCAAGGACTTAGTAATTACAATTTCACTCAACTTTCTCCAAGTGTACTGAAAAAAAAATGTACTATGCAGCTCCGGCGTGTAACTTAAAAAGATAGGTAATTTTATTGCAATTCCAAAATGGTATAACACTTATTTGAAAAAATCATACTTAGACATTTAAAAATAATTTTCGGGAACAATACCCCTGCAAAACAAAACATATCAATAAAACAATAGTCTCAAATTCCTAAGAAAATACATTTTTAAATGTCTCTTCTGTTCCTCTAATGTTACTGCCCGTTAATTCTTAAGATTGGAGTACTGTACATACCTCAAACACTCAAGTACAGTCTAGGCCAGATAAAGCTTTACCATATTTTATGACAGGGAATTTAAATGAAACTCGAAAATAAAACAAAATTGTAATTATTTATTCAAATTAAGTGCTCGAAATGTGCACCACCAACATAAATGCACGCCCTACATCGTTTTAAAAATGAGCGGGAAATGTGCCGAGCAAATCTTCTATTATTGATTGATTCCGCGGCCTCTGTGATCCTCGCCTTCAAGTCACCCAAGTCCCTGATGGGTTTCCCATAAACTTTTTCTTTTATAGCACCCCAGTAAAAGAAGTCCAACGGGTTTAAATCCGGTGAACGAGCTGGCCACGCTATAACACCGGCCCTTCCCATCCACCTACCAGGATATTCGTTGTTTAGGAAATCTCTTACTGGGCGTGCATAATGTGCTGGGCACCCATCATGCTGGAACCACATATTCCTTAATGTTTCCAGCGGCACATCTTCCAATAAATTGGGTAATTCGTTTTGTAAAAAGTGCAAGTACGCCTCGCCAGTCAGTGCCTCAGGTAACTCAAAGGGTCCGATTATTTTACCGTTCAGTATTCCGGTCCACATGTTCACTTTAAAACGATATTGGGATCGATCTTCTCTAATAAGGTGGGGATTTTCTACGTGCCACTCGTGTAAATTATGTAGGTTCATGTAGCCGTCCTTGTTAAAAGTAGACTCGTCGGACCACAATATTTTATTAAAAATTGAGGGTCCTCCCTATGCATGCGCAGCATCCTACTACAAAATGCAAGTCTCGCAGGAAAATCGCGTGGTATCAGACTCTGTACGCGTTGCACGTGGTACGGGTGGAACTTTTCTGATTGTAATATGCGATGAGCAGTACTTTTTGATACACCTGTATTTGCTTCAATTGTCCGAACTGAAGTACTCGGGTTGTCTGCGACGGTTTGAAGCACTACATCTTGGACATCGAACCGAGATCTGCGTTCATTAACCATTTGATGTGGAAGTCGACCCTCAGACAATAGTCGGTGGACATTGACAAAAACACGGCTATCCGGGTGACGTGGGGCGTTCGGATATCTTTCTCGGTACAGTCTTGCTGCAGCACCGGCATTACATCTACATTCGCCGTAAATGAGATGCATGTTCGCATATTCATGTGGAGTGTACGTGGGTGGCATGGTGGCACTGTATCACACACTTTAGTCCTTGAGAAAGCCAAGTCGTTGGAAGAAATCACAAACAATGTCCAAAATCACAAAGAAATAATCAAGTCCAGAAAGCGAAGCAAAGTTGTTAGTACTAAATGAACACAAACGAATACAAAGATGTGCAGTAAACGAGAGAGCTTAATGTACTGCCCGACTATTTGGCTAACCAAAGACAGCACCCCTACTTTTTCTCTTCCTTTAACGTATCTACCTGTCTCTTTCACTCCCTGAACTTGTTTTGTTTCATTGTTCTCGCGCATGGCTAACGGTACGAGAGGGGTACCTGCCTACCTGCCTGTACAAGGAACAGGAATATTTGCTTAGGAATTTGAGACTATTTATGTTGGTGGTGCACATTTCACATGTGCACATTTTTGTGAGGCCTTTTTCGGCTTTAGCGAGCTTCTCTTGTCAGTAATTGTCATTCCGGCCTTTGAAAATATGCGCTCACACGGCACAGATGTTGCTTGCAAGCAAAGTCTTCGTTTCATAATGGTGAATAAGTGTGGATAGTGAATACGACGCTCACCCCACCACTTCAATGGATCATCTGTCCGTTTAATTAAGGGCTCGTTCATATATTTTTCTAATTCAACTATGCTTGCCGCTGTAGGGTTTTTTATTGTTTCTTTTTCCACTTCTTTATCAAAAGAAGCCCAGATACTTTCTGAAGTAGAGGTAGAAGGGGTTGGTTGCGGTGGCTTGTCATTTTCGTATGAGGCCTCATCTCTCGCATGCAAATCACGTAGTCTTCCTTTGATATTTTTCAGGCAAGTTTCATATTTGGTCTTATTCAAAAATCCATGTTTTTTAAAACGGGGGTCTAACAATGAAGCTTCTGATGCTAAAACATTATTTTCTACATCCGCAAAGCGCTCATTAAGCTGACTGCGGAGAGCCAGTATTAATTGCATGTAGGCATCAGGTGTAGTGGTGACAGGAAGGGCAGAAAGGCAATTTTCAATATGGCTCCTCATTATTTTCACCAGTACCAATACTTTTGACATCGATACTGATTTCTCAGCACTCATTTCTTCTGTCACTTCGTAAAAGACTTTCAATACTTCTACGGACTTTTCTATGAGTGCCCAATCTTCTAGCGTCAAGGTGTTTAGGCGTGGCTGCTCTATGGCTAGTGTACTAACCACAGCATCCTTGATCTTGAGCAGCCTCATGAGCATATCATAGGTGGAATTCCACCTAGTAACTACACTTTGCTTTAGCTTGAGGGGAGGTAATTCCATTTGTGTTTGCATAGCCATTAGTTTGTTTTCAGCTATTGTGCTGTGCTTAAAATATTGCACGATTGCTTTTACTTGGTCTAATTGTTCTCTTATGTTATTCAAGCTGTGTTGAACAACAAGGTTCACCGTGTGAGCAAAACACGGGAAATGGCGCCATGTTGTTAAACGAACAGCTGCTACAATATTTGCTGCATTATCAGTAACTATTCCTGAAACTTTATTGGAAATGCCCCACGCTTCAGCTTCTTTTATTAAAAACATTGACAAATTTTCTGCCGTCGGCCGTTCGTCAAATTCAATGCAGCCTAACAAAACAGATTTCATTTTAACTTCTGGATCTATACAGGGTGTCCCAAAAGTCAACGTCCAACCGAAAACCCAAGCTAGGCCTAGTTGTGGGGGCTCTCAAAAAAAAAGAAAAAAAAATCTATCTCATGTAGTTTCGAAATGACAGCCATTTTTCTTAAATTGACACCCTGTGACGAGTTTACGACTACTGGGGCTACAAATGAGCTCTTTTATAATTTTATTTTTGTGTGGAGTAGTCTTAAGTGATGCTCCTACAAATTCCAATTCATCATTTGCACACAACTTCATTGGAATTTCAGAAAATATCCGTTTTATACCGAACCATGACGTGAAAATGACTACATCACTAAACTTTGACAGTCTGTACTGAAAAAAAAATCTACTATGCAATTTCGGCAAGTGCCCTTAAAAGTTGGCGCATTTAATGGGCTTTCCAAAATGGTATAATACTTACTAAATTATTTCTTAGACGACGAGAAAAAAAAAATTAAGAAAGTCGATATATAGCTTATTATTAGTTAGTCATAAAACTTTCTCAAAATTATTCTAATATCATCTAGGCGTTCTGTAAGGTGTAATTAAAGAAAGAGACGAAGAAAAGTTAGAGCGGGATAGTGACGCTACTAAAAGAAAGAGACGAAGAAATGTTAGAGCGGGACGGAGAGTGACGCTACTTGGTGTCAGTGAATTTTTGGGATTGTTTAAATAAAAGTCAATTATTAAAAATCGAATGTTTATTTAAATCATATCAAATGTTCAAATTGCTTGCCATCAGCGCGTATGCACGCCCTACACCTTCTTAAAAACGATCGTGTAATCTGGCGGGCGAAACGTCTGGAATTGATGTGATCAGCGGCATCTTGAATTCTCTGACGCAGTTCCTCTAAATTTTCAATTGGTTTTTGGTAAACAATTTCTTTGACCGTTCCCCAATAAAAAAAATCAATAGGATTTAAATCCGGGGAACGGGGGGGCCACGTGATCTGACCGGATCGACCAATCCACCTATTTGGATATTCTTGATTAAGGAATTCTCTCACTGGGCGCGCATAGTGTGCCGGACAGCCATCTTGCTGGAACCACATGTCTCGATAAATGCTAAGTGGCACGTCTTCTAACAAATTGGGTAACTGATGTTGTAAAAAGTCCAAATAAGCTGCCCCATCGAGGTTTTCTGGCAGTTCAAAAGGCCCAATAATGGATCCATTTAAGATCCCAGTCCACATGTTTATTTTAAAGCGGTACTGTGACCTATCTTCGCGCATCAAATGTGGATTTTCGACGTGCCACTCGTGCAAATTATGCAAATTCATGTATCCGTCTTTTTTGAAGGTCGATTCATCAGTCCAAAGAATTTTACGCAAGAATTCTGGATCTGCTCTGTGCCTTTCGAGCATTGATTGACAAAATAAAATCCTGCTAGGATAATCACGGGGTAGCAAAGTTTGTACCCGTTGCATGTGGTACGGATGCAATTCGTTTCTCTTCAGTATCCGATGTGCTGTACTTTTAGGTACCCCCAGACTTTGCTCGATTCCACGTACTGAGATACTCCGGTTCTCTGCAATTGCATTTAGGACATCTTCTTCATAAGGCACGACGGTTCTTCCCACTCTAGTAGCTCGAGTAGGAAGTTGATTTTCTGATAATAAACGGTGCACATTTACAAAAACTCGATGATCTGGGTGACGCTCGGCATTCGGATATCTCTCACGGTAGAGTCGAGCTGCAGCTCTAGCATTGCACCTACATTCCCCATAAATAAGGTGCATGTTTGCATATTCCTCTGCAGAGTACAAGAAAGGCATTTTCTTACAAAAACAGTCCAGGAGAAAGCCAAGTTCGTCAGAAACGGTTCGAAAACAAATCCAAGTCACACGCAATCAAGTCCAGTAAACAGAGCCAAGGTTGTAAGCACGAAATAAATACAAACGAATACAAAAAGATGCGCAGTAAACGAAGGCACGAAACGTACTGAATTATTGTACGTATACCACGCTGTTGTATTAGCGTGCTATCTGTTTCACCCACACTAGCCAAAATGTCAATTTCGTCTCGCTCACACATTGTAGAAAGATTCACTGACACCAAGTAGCGTCACTCTCCGTCCCGCTCTAACATTTCTTCGTCTCTTTCTTTTAGTAGCGTCACTATCCCGCTCTAACTTTTCTTCGTCTCTTTCTTTAATTACACCTTACAGAACGCCTAGATGATATTAGAATAATTTTGAGAAAGTTTTATGACTAACTAATAATAAGCTAAATATCGACTTTCTTAATTTTTTTTTTCTCGTCGTCTAAGAAATAATTTAGTAAGTATTATACCATTTTGGAAAGCCCATTAAATGCGCCAACTTTTAAGGGCACTTGCCGAAAACGTAAACTCGTCACAGGGTGTCAATTTAAGAAAAATGGCTGTCATTTCGAAACCTTTCCTTCCTTTCCTTTGTTTTTTCCTTTGTTTTTTGGTATAGCTTAGGTATTAAGCTTGTAGATACTGTTTTGCGTGAAGGAAGAGTGTATGTTGGCAAAATAGTTTTAAAAATGTTTTTCAGTTCCTCTTCTTCCACTATTGCAAAAGAGTGATAGCCTTTGACAATAAATTTTACTATTTGCTCATCAAGCTGCTTTGATTTGGCAATTGGTAACGGTCTCGTAGATACCGCAAAATTATTTATTTTAGATTGTGATTGTACTTGTATGGTTAGAGGAGCAAATGAGGCAGGTGTTCCAGTTTTGTCAAATGCAGGAGCTACTGATGCACTTGATGATGAAAGCACACCATCTGCTCCTGAACTGTTTTCGGTATGACTTGATTGAGGCCTTGGTAATCCAATCTGTTCCTGAGAATTATGCACTGTTTGGTCAATCGGTATTGTTCCGTGTAATTTTTTCATATGTCTTGTCAAATTGCCAGTCCCACCTCCAGCATAGCTGACAATTTTTGAGCAATATTCACATCTCGCCTTATCTTTATTTATAATGGCAAAATGGTTCCATATTTTGCTTTTCTTCTTAGATAGTTCTGACATAATTACAGTATTTTTAGGCAATATTAATATAAAACCAAAACCACATAATAACAGTCATGCAATCACATCAAGCACCAGATATATTGTTAATATATACACACTTATAAAAACACGAAATAAAATCTATAAAATCCAAAAATAAAAAGCAAAAAAACACGCAAACAAAACCCAAGCGTCTGTTAAACAGTAAATAAAGCAGGCATATTTTTTAAACTTTTACGCACGTATCGCAGGTCGTATGGTCACCGATGCAACTGACTGATCGCACGAACCCGCGTTCGATGTATCACAATTAATCACAAACGAAAGAGACATCAACATATCGATTGCGAGCCGCGACCCACAGCTCACGGCATACCCGATCCCGTACAAACCGGTTTATTTTGTTTTACAACACAATACAAGAAAGAGCGCGGGAATCCTAAGAAAACGTGTGAACGAAAGAGATAGATGATAATGTGTACGTAGAATGAACGACCCGACGGTTTCAAAAAGATCGGGTGTTTTCGAGGCTCATGATTCGATCACTTACCTACAAGCTGCGATCGAATCGATTCGATTCAATCAATCGTGATCGACACAGGTCTAGTATAGGGTCTTATACAACAGCTATAAGAATTTATCGGATTTTTTAAGCAGGGATGTTTTATAATTGCGGAAATAAAAATAAATTAAATTTGTCAATAATTTAATAGCTTTTAAAATTCTTACCTGTCTATTTTTATGACTTACAGACTGTCTCTTGGAGCAGCAGTTGTTTTTCGTATCTGCTTGCTTTCAAATGGAAAGCCTTTTTTTTTGTAATAATAAATACCTCATCTGAAAATAAAAAAATTTAATTATTTGTAAAAAGTAGTATTATATAATTAATTATAAATTCTTGGTCATGCAAATAATAATAATATCGAGTCTTATCACACCCTTTAACATGAATATCATTAAAACTAACAGAGAATTTTAATATTAACTGAAGTGTGTTATGTCTTTCTCAAATAGCTTAAATAAAGATATAACTATTTTTAAAGACTTTAATCTACATCTTAGGAATATTGGCTTAAAATCGCTATTTATCGAGCGAGTGTGAGAAAAAATGTATGAACGTTAAGGTCTGGTGTGAGAGAGAAGATGAATCGTATATTCAGTAAAAAATAGTAAGAAATGTAATCACCTCTATGATAAAAAACGAAAAGAAAAGTTATCATAGTAAAAATAAATCCAAACATACTGAGACATGCTAAGACTATCACGATGTATTTAATATTTTATCTTTCTGTTAAGAACAGATGTATTAAAATTCGTTATAAAGAGGTTGTACGCAAAGAATGTTCGCAATGTAAAGGTATATTTTATATTGACTCTTATGGACAATTCAAGGGGATTACGAAGAATTTGTTAAATCGAGGAAGTCGTTATATTGAGGCACGTTATATGTATTAAGGTTGCACTGTATTAATAATAACATAGATTTATCATGAATATTATTTTTTTATAATATATTTCTCTAATTATAAATATTGGGTTTAATCTTATAATATTTATGGATAATATATTAATTTAAAACTATAACCAAACATTACCTGTGTTTTGACTTCAATAAACTTTGGCACTACTGCAATATAAACATACGTAATTTTACAATATCGAATAGGGTTATCTGCCAGAAGCATTGTGGTTACCACCAAGCAGTATGGGATGGGCATGACGCCCATACTGAAATAGACTCATACGCCATGATTATTGTGAATGTTACCATTCCCGGTCATCATCATCATACCGTCACGCCTTTTTCCCATGTGTGTTGGTCAAATTATCTATATTTCATTTATTGTTAATTTCTTTCCGTGTACCTATTTTAACATTGATATGACAGCAGAATATTTGTGAAATGTTTTATTTAAAAGCTTGCATTTCGTGTTAATGCTTAGATTTTTATTGTTTACTTTTTTAAATATTGTAAAATATATTAGTTCCAGAGATTACCCCGCCCCGCCCCAAACATATAAAAAAAATGTTACTTCTTTATTACAATAAGTATAGATAGTTAAATTAAATTGTTACTTACCTAATTAAATAATCCGTCAAAAACAAATATCTACTTTAACACTATTTACATTTCAACTTTTTAGTCAAAACTAAAGTCACTCGGTAGTCGGAACGAAGAATGACGAGACGAACATCAGTATTGCAACGTAGGACGAACCGTCTGATTACTGCGTCTCTTTGTTTTAAAATAATTGGAATAACTGTTTTAAGTACGTGCACCGATGTAATGAATGAAAATGAGCTGAGTGTGTTCCGCTTCGTCAAAAATAACATCAACTCTCTAATTTAAACGTAAAAAAGAGATAGATAATGTTTTTCTCGATGGTCGGGGATTCCCGGTAAAATTAAATGCATGCAGTGCAGTGCTCCGATTTGAACACGGGGCGTTCCATTCTAGTGTTGCCAACATATCGATTTTTTCGCTCCCTGGGCGGTCGCCCAACCGCGCCCCACCCTAACGCCGCTACTGATTGTGGTTACCTATCGTTGGGCTGGCATCAGGTGGATAGGACCTGTTACACCTTTTGACATTAAAGTCAAATATGTCATCCAGTTGACGACTTATTTAAATATTTTTTCCTGAAATGCATTGTTATTGAATCACTGCATAACAACATAAAACCCGTTTTTGAAAAAATAATAATTAAAGGAGGTTAAATTAGTAGTAAAATTATAGGATCATAAACACCTGATCCTGGCACTAGTGTGTACGATTGCTAGTGATGTCAAATGAAACGCCAATATAATTAAAAAGAACCAATTTATTTTCACCTCAAAAACAGTATGCGCTTCATTATAACAGTCATGATAATATGTTTTTGTACATTGGGCACAATGAGTCATCACTTTTTTAACTTTTTTGGCAGCCTCTTTGCAACTAAGTGTTCTTCTTAGTTTATTGTAGCACCCAAAACAATTCCTTTTTTTGGACCTTTCGTCAAGGAATGCTTATTGGCTTGATCTTCATTCTCACTTGCATTATTATTGGTAGCCCGAACGTTCGTATCTTTTATTGGCGCATTTCCGAACTTTTCAATTATTCTTTCAACGAAGTCAAGTTTTGTCATTTTCGTACTATTTTTTGTGTTGTAGACTATACGGGCATTAATCAAAGCGGTCCCAAATAATAATTCCATCATTACCTTCCTGTACCATTTTAGACCTTTCCTGAGAGTAGAGTAAGGCCTCTTTTCCACGTCACGGTTGTTGTTGTTTGAAAAAACGTGCGAGCTTGTACATGGCACGGCAAAATCACCGGGCGAGACATTGGCCAGGTACGGGCTAGTAGTGTTTTTATCTGGAGCTGTGTCGGACGTGCTGTGTCATGAATTTTCTTACGAAAAAAAAGATTATCGTTGCTTATTACATATACAGGTTGGCCCAAAAGTCGTGGATCAAACGCAACTAGGGGTTAGATGGGGTCATCAGCTGCAAAAAGTTGTTCTACGGGAGGTCCTTAAGGTCAACCCCTGCAGAGTTATAATTTATTTTGTGTTTTTATGAGAAAATTGACTTTTTTTAACTAATTCTTAATACAATTCGAAAAAATCTGCATCCTGTATCTTTTTATAATTTTCACTAGATTGGTACTGATGAGTCCTTGCGTTAGACATGCTATTTATGGTTGTTTATTAGGTGTGTTGAAGATAATATTAAGTTTTACAATTATTTTTTTTCTCAAATCATAACTTTTTATTTCCTTCGGACCCCACTGTGAAAAAAAAATACTCTACCGAAAAGTGACCCTGTATTACAAGTTTTGGCGCATTTAATAGGGATTCTGAAAAGGTATTACACTTGGCAATGAGTGTCTCTAATATCTTTCTAGGACGAAAAAACAAAACAACGATTGTGAAATAATTGTTTTATTAAGCAAAACATTTTACAATAAATGCTCAAAATTATGGGCTCAAAAAATGGTATGTATTATGGTCAGAGGCAGCTCTGACCATAATACATAATCTGCACCGTCTAATAAAATTCCTACGTAACCTACGGAATGCACCTCTGTTGTTAGTAACTTGTACCCTAGCAAATTGGAGCTTTTGTCGTAGTTCTTGTTCGCTATTGTTCTCTCCTTGGTAAACTATTTCTTTAAAATAGCCCCAAAGAAAAAAATCTAATGGATTTAAATCGGGCGACCGGGGTGGCCACGCAATATGTCCGCCTCGACCAATCCACCGGTTAGGGAAGCGCTCGTTCAAATGATCTCTAACTGTTCGAGCGTAGTGAGCGAGCGAGCGGGGCACCATCATGTTGCAGCCACATTTCTGCTATTCTTTCTTCTGGAACTTCAGCTTCGTTAAGAATATGGTTTAAATTATTTTGCAAAAAATTTAAATACTGAGCACCATTCAGCCTTGCTGGCATTTCATGCAGCACCAACTGCTGGCCAATTATACCAGCCCACATGTTAATACCAAACAGATGCTGGAATCGATCATTTCTTATGATATGGGGGTTCACTCTGGAGTAAAAATGTAGATTGTGGATATTGAATACTCCCATTCTTCTAAAAGTTGACTCATCCGTCCATAAAACCTGGTTGAAGAACTGCGGATCCTCTCTGTGGTATCTTAGCATCTCTCTGCAAAACCGCACTCTAGGTTCATAGTCACCGGACAGCAAAGCTTGCACCCTTTGCACGTGGTAGGCGTGATATTTATTTCTGTTAATGACACGTTGCACCGTCGATCTTGAAATCCCGAGATTACGGGATATTTGGCGTTGACTTATACTAGGATCCAATCTTAATTCTCTCAGCACTTCATCTTCATTTTCAAATTGCACCACTGGTCTGCCTGCTCTCGGAGCATGCTGACCGGGTAAGACTCCCTCCATGTACGAATTATGTACGCGCATAAAGACCCTGAAGTCCGGAAAACGATCACGGTTAGGGTAGCGTTGACGATATTCCCTGGCAGCAGCCCGGGCATTACCGTCGCAAAAGCCATACAGGTAATGCATTTCTGCATACTCCCGTTGGGTGTATTCTCTCCTCGCAGCAGCCATCTGTCCACTTTTGTAGCCAATCCGTCCGATTCCGAATCCAGTCCGATTCACACAGCACTGGTCACAGGTTGGCAATCTATCACAAGTCCGAAATACAAAGCGTAGGTCAAAGGAAAGAAACTGATCACAAGTCGTCGTAAAACCGAGAAAAAGAACACGTGCGTACTCACAGGCAGGAAGCGAGTCACTAAAGAACACTAAACATTCTAAAGAAACATGCTCACGCGCATCACCACCCCCCGCCCCGGCCTTTTGTTTCCTAGAAAAGATATCGCTACCTGAACTGACGGGCGAACCGGCCTTTTATTGACAAAGGATTAAATGGTTAGTGTAAAAGAGAGGCAGAGAGTCTTTGTCATTATTTGTATTAGTTCCAGTTTATTTTTATATAAGCCTAACCGAATTTTAGGTTGGGTTAACTTTGGCCTTGCTACGAATAATCGTCCTTGAAAGATATGAAAGCCACGCATAGCCATGTGTAATACCTTTTCAGAATCCCTATTAAATGGGCCAAAACTTGTAATACAGGGTCACTTTTCGGTAGAGTATTTTTTTTTCACAGTGGGGTTCGAAGTAAATAAAAAGTTATGATTTGAGAAAAAAAATAATCGTAAAACTTAATACTATCTTCAACACACCTAATAAACAACCATAAATAAATAATAATAATAAATAATAATAAATATTCATGGACATTTCACACAGCGTCCTCTGGTCCCAAGCTAAGCTTATATGCTTGTGTTATGGATAAAAATATATATAATAAAAATAAATAAAAAAATTTATAAAAATTTATATAAATATATAAATAGCATGTCTAACGCAAGGACTCATCAGTACCAATCTAGTGAAAATTATAAAAAGATACAGGATGCAGATTTTTTCGAATTGTATTAAGAATTAGTTAAAAAAAGTCAATTTTCTCATAAAAACACAAAATAAATTATAACTCTGCAGGGGTTGACCTTAAGGACCTCCCGTAGAACAACTTTTTGCAGCTGATGACCCCATCTAACCCCTAGTTGCGTTTGATCCACGACTTTTGGGCCACCCTGTATAGGAAACGGAAAATAGAAAAAAAAGGGAAAGACGGTTTTGGATACATCCGATTTTAGAAAAAAGGGAAGAATATGGCGCGTTTCATACCCTTGTCAAGAATCAACTGAGGGAAGATGAAGACAAGTTTTACAATTATTTTAGAATGCAGAAAACTACATTCGACAACTTGCTTCAAAAATTATCCCAGAAACTAAACATCAAGATACTATCATGCGACAGAGTATAGCGCCCGCAGAAAGATTGGCTGTAACTCTGAGGTAAGTACAAAATCAAATGACATACTTTAGTTCAAAATTATTTATTGCACACAAACAAAATTGTACTGAATTTGAATTATTACTTTAAGAACATGTAAATAAAAAAATACACTACGCTGAATATGCTACTGGAATGCAGTACTAAAATCGAATTCGTCTTCAATAGAACCTTGAGAATCTGCCGAGATACTTTCCGCATCTACACTGTGTGCAGATAATTGCGATTCGGGTCGGTAGTGTATTGGCTCCATACCAGAACCCTGTCCAAAATCATGTGAAGACGTCTGTGGACGACTTATTCCAAAGCCCGATCTAGCAGCTGTAGAATATCCATGTGACGATTGCGTATTTGAGGATGCTGCACCACTTAGATATCCTTGATGGCCTTGATCCCATTGGTTTGTTGATGTAGGTATATACTGAGAACACTGTCTTTGTTGAATCATTTTAATTATTGAAATTACTTGAAATTGAAACTCTATCATATTTTCATCATTGAACTTGTCAACTGTTTCAGTAATTCCTCGAAAAAAGTTCATACTACGGCTTTTCTCTCTCTCATCTCGTTCTGTTGAATCCATAAATTTCATGAACCTAATGTCAACTTCACTTGGTTCATTTTTATTCTTTTTTAATTTTTTAGCCCTCTGTGTCTCACTCCTTTCACTGTTTCCCAATCTTGATTCATTCGGATTTGCACTATCATTATTGTGGCTAGAATCATAAACTTGTTCAGACATGTTAGAATCGGTCTTGCGATGCTCAACAATTTTTTTTAGGAACATCATTTCATCATAAAACATGTATTTTCTTATTTTTTTGCTCCAGAGCCAGACTTACATTCATTAATTTTTTTGTCATATTTTATCCAACTATCTTTCATATTCGTCCACTTCTTCATCACCATTTGACCTGAAAATAAATAATATATTAAGGGTGTAGATTGTTGGCCTGAGATCTCGAATTCGAGCGACCGCAGCGCCAAAGTTTAATGTAAGATCCGACGGGGCGGATGAATGACCTAGAGAGCGCGATTTTCAAAATGTTTTGCAACAAACGTTCCACGTTGAGAAATTGTTATTGAACTTGAATATTTACAGCATAACAATAACGTTGAATTTTTGGAAACTAGCTGTTGATTCTTTTTAATAGATGAGACACAATTTTTATGTTTTTCTATCATTTGACATCTGACATTTTTGTATTCTACTTACCTAAAATTCCAACTATTTATTTATTTGTAATTTCACTACCAAAATTTATTCTAATTCGTAAAATATTCATTCAATAAAATAATTGCAAATTCAGTAGGAAGTGTGTTTATCTCTACGCAAGGAAATGTGCCTATTGCGTAAACTCAAATACTTACTTTTTGTTTACGATCACCTCGTCGATATCTTAAAAAAATAGGGTTTTAAAAAAAATGTCAATAAATGAAACACAAGTATAAAAATGATTTATTTACTACACAATAACAAATATGAGTCGCCATTACTCGCTATCTCAAAAGCGTGCTAGGGTTGTACAAAAATTAGTAAATAATTCTGTTGCGTTCAACCTGGGGTTTATATTGGTTTGTTTTGTGGAAGCGTGACAATTCTTCAGGCCATCACGAACGAACTTAAAATCTGCGTTTCACAGCGTTAACAAATTTTATAATTACAACAAACTTACCCTGTTTTTGTCTTCAACACAATCTTCACTGTGTCAAGCCCTAGCTATAGCTTCATTAACACTAACTACGATAAATTGGCCAAAATAACGCAGAATGCTAATCAAACTATACTTAACTTTATGCAGGCAGACACGAACTCTTGAAGTCCTCAAATGACCTTTGGCGCGACTCAAGCCGTGAACTTTCACCAATCGTCTTAATGCAATTATACTATCACAATTATAGTTATCAAACAGTTCAATTTATATTAAATAGTATTAAGTATGGAGACACAAAATTCACTAGTTTTTATAACACATTTATGTCATACAAAATGGCGAATACTCAACTTCGCAACGACAATTCACTGTTCGATCTCAATGCTAATTATCGATTCGCGCAATAGGATAATTAGTTTTATCAACAAACAATTTATTAGTAATACAATTTTAACTCTTAAACCGCTGCAAGAACACGTATCTTAGGCGTACAATTTTAACAAAACGGCGCACGTTCTCGCTCACAAGATCGATTACAGACTAACTCGCGCTCGGTAACCGCGCGGCGCACCCGGCTGGCCAGCGATCCATCGATAGTGAAGTTACCATCTCCTAGGGATGCGCGCGCGCAACTTAATACGATAGGTTAAGTTTGGTACATAACATCTACCCGCCTCGGCCAGGACTACCTGGCCGCTAATTCACTGGCAGTCGCGACAAGGTTGATACAGCTCTCTTCAAAATTGAACCGTCCACCCGGACCTCAGCAAAACGGGGCACTCCATCTGCTCCAAAGACGAGGTTGAGAATGCGCCCCCTGCGCCAACACAGTGGCGGTGAGTTAGCGTCCTTAACCAGAACGAGGTCACCAACATGAGGTGGATCAGTCTTGTCAGTCCACTTAACGCGCTGCTGGAGAATGTGCAAATATTCTAAATTCCAACGTTTCCAAAAGCTCTGAGTGAGTTGTTGGACCAATTCAAACCGCGAGAGACGATTAGATCTCACATCAACAAAGGGATATTCCGGCAGGGCGTTCAGTGGCTGCCCAATCAAAAAATGGCCCGGCGTGAGGGCTTCCAAGTCGTTAGGATCTGAAGAGATCGGGCACAACGGGCGTGAATTCAAAACGGCCTCGATTTTGCAAAACACAGTTGCGAGCTCTTCAAAGGTCAATACAGACTCGCCAATTACCCGTCGCAAATGTGTCTTAGCAACCTTTACTACGCTTTCAAATATTCCTCCCCAGTGGGGACATGACACGGGACTGAACCTCCAAGTTATTCTACGTGTAGCTAGTCTAGACGCAATTTCAGTCTCGTTAGCCGACAAAAAATCATACATCGCTTTTAAATAGTTGTTTGTGCCTTTGAAGTTGGTACCGCAATCCGACCGAATCAAGGACGGTAGTCCTCGTCGTGACACGAATCTATCTAACGTCGCAACAAATGCCTCTGTCGAGAGGGCTGAGACGAGTTCCAAATGTACCGCCTTGGTGGACAGACAGACAAAGACGCACAAATAAGCCTTGACAGTTTTACTGTTCCTGAGGGTCGAGGTTTTAACAAAAAAAGGGCCTGCAAAGTCCGTACCAACTCCAGCAAAGGGCCTTATCTCAGTGACCCGATCCGAAGGAAGGTCACCCATGATAGGCTGCATGGTAGGGGCCTTGAGCCTATAGCAAGGCATACAACGAAAGACCACACTACGGATCGTCCGACGGGCCGATAAAATCCAAAATTCCCGTTGCAAAATGGCCAATAAGGCATTACAGCCGGCGTGGGAGTTCTTGATGTGACGATCAGTCACCAACATGTTCACCAAGTGGCCACTCTTTGGCAATAAGAGGGGGTGACGAGATCCATAAGGGAGGTTTGCGTTCCTAAGACGCCCTCCGACACGCAAAAGACCCTCACTATCCAAAAAAGGGTTCAGCTTACAAATGGCTCCAGACAGCTTGGATTTGCCTTTCCTCAAGATGTCAATCTCGTCTTCAAAATGTGCCTCTTGCACAGAACGAACCCAGTGAAGAAGAGCATCTTGGAGCTCTTGTGGCGATAAGAAGGCCTCCAAACATTTGTTCTGTGGATGTCTACAATTTCTCATGAAGCGCTTGATCCAAGCGGTGACACTCAACAATTTGTCCAATGAACTGTAACGATTAAGTAAGAAATCGGGGTTGAACGGACGGTCCTGCCGTTCGAGCGCAAGCGTTCGCAACCCAGGCAGTGCGACAATGTCTAAGGCCGGAGTTCGCGGCCAATTAGATTCTGATCTGATCAACCACTCAGGTCCCCACCACAGAGAGTGCTCAACTAAAAGGGGGGCCATACATCCCCGTGACGCACAATCAGCAGGGTTGACCTCGCCAGGCACATGCCTCCAAACCAACGGGGTCTCCGATTTCTGTATCTGAGAGACACGATTTGCTACAAACACCTCTAAGGTGTGAACTGACGTCTTCAGCCAACATAGCACAATTTGACTGTCAGTCCATGCATATATCGTGGAAACGTCAATTGACGTGCACAAGGTGGACATGACGTGATTCAAAAGGCGAACAAGAAGGGCCGCCCCTGACAACTCTAACTTAGGGATTGTCAAGGCAGTTCGAAGAGGCGCGACCTTGCTCTTCGCCATGACCAACAACACTTTCACCTGACCATCTGTGGTCACGGTGCGCAAGTATACGGCTGCTGCGTACCCACGTTCCGAAGCGTCCGAGAAACCATGAAGGGACGCGGTGTGCTTCCCTGGCGGAAGCAGAGCACGGGGTAACGATATCCTATTGATGGCAGGCAATGAGGAAGCAAATAGGAGCCAGTCCTTCAAAACAGCTTCGCGAAGTGGCTCGTCCCATCCAAGACCTGCAGTCCAAAGTCTCTGCAGGAAGCATTTGGCCCAGAATATGACCGGGCATATCCAGCCATTGGGATCAAAGGTTCTCGCGACAGTCGACAGAACCAGTCGTTTCGTCCAAGTGTGATGCGAATCCAAATTGACATTAAATGTAAAGATGTCCTGGACTGGTCTGTACTGGATTCCAAGCACTGACATCATGGTAGGGTTGTCACGGTTCTCAAATAGGTGAGGATCCTGCTGGTGGTCGTCCGGTAGCCCTTCCAAGAGCGCAGGTAAGTTGGAGATCCATTTACGCAACTCATATCCTGCGGAGGCTAGAATGCCAATCAACTCGTCACGCAAGAGCAGGGCCTCTCTCTCCGTGGCCGCGCCAGTGCACACATCGTCAACATATAGGTCCTCCTTCAAAATGGCGGCTGCGCGAGGAAACGACATACGCTCTCGATCCGCGAGCTCCCAAAGCGAACGTATAGCCAAAAAGGGGCTAGATCTCAGCCCGTATGTGTTCGTGTTGAGCTCGTAGACAAGCATGGGATCTTGCTGGTTTTCTCGCCACAATATCAGCTGGTATCGGCGATCATCCGGGTGAATTACCGTTTGCCTGAACATCATCTTGATGTCAGCCACAAAAACAAATTGATGACGTCGAAACCGCGTGATGACGTCACAAAGGTCCTTCAGCAATTTGGGACCAGGATGCAGACACTGGTTCAATGACACTCCTGAAGTAGTCTGCGCAGAACCATCAAATACTGTGCGTAACTTACCACTGGATGGTTTTATTACAGCATGATGCGGGAGAAAGAAGTGCTCCGTCGAACGCCAATCCAATTTTGACACAGACATGTGTCCCAAATCCTCATACTCCCGCATGAAGTCAATATACTTCTTGAGTAGTGGGTCCCTGCTCATACGGCGCTCCATCGCCAACAAACGCTTCTCTGCAATAGGCCGCGAGACGCCAAGTGGCGGACGTACGGCGAGAAATGGCAATCTTGTCATGATCCGGCCAGAACGGAGATAACTGGTGTTGGTCTTGTAGAACTGCTCACACTCTTCATGCTCCGGATCAGAGCGGGGAGCTTGTGGTGGCTCCTCCACTTCCCAGAATCTCTGCACGGCGTCAGAAAGGGCGGACCCCACCATCAAGGCCGTTCCAAGTTCGGCAGGGGGGGGAGTCCTCAATACAGGCCCCATCAGTGCGAACCCAAATATGGTCCGGAGGGCTACCAAGCCACCTGGCTGCAAAACACGATCCTTGCCGAGTAATATTTTACCCAAAACATCGGCACCAAGCAACAAATCGACCGTGCCAGGCAGGTCAAATTTAGGGTCAGCCAAATTCAAATCCGCGGTCAATTTTACCGCATCCGCAGACAAACGAACTTGCGGGTGATTGCCCAAGATATTCTCCATCACAATAGCCAACGATTCCAACGTCGGACGTGGAGAATTTGAGGGGGAGAACTCAAACCAAACGCGGCCCTCTACCGTGGCCACGGGGGCGTTCCCGACACCCCTTATTACATCTGAATATTTTTCAATAGTCTGGCCAGTCTGCCCTACCAACCAAGACGAGGCTATGCACCCCTGTGAGCCTGTGTCCAATATCGCTCGGACTACAACCGAGGCGCCCGTCCGTCCCCAGACCCTGACATGGGCCGTAGGCAAGAGGACGGTCTCAAAAGGGGGCGGTGCATAGCGGGGGCAGACGCCAACATCCTAATGTTGGCGTGGCGGCGATTGAGCGCCGTTGTCCCGAGACGGCAAATCAAAATGAGGGTAGTGCCTAAACTCGGCCTCCTCTCGGTGACGACTGCCACGAGCCATAGTCGGCGGTTCGTAGCGCCTGGAGCGTCCGTACCGAGGGTTGCGCGTCTCCAAACGGGGACGTTCCGCCAGAGGGGGGGACGGTAGTGGTACCGGACGCGCGTCACGGTAATCGTGGTACACTACCGGAGGTGATCTCGCTTGATCACGTGGAAGCGGGGAGGGCGAGCGGGACACAAAGGTGCGGGATTGAACCCGGGGCCCGCTTTCATACCCGCCCGTGGGGCTGCGCGCC
The DNA here is from genome assembly GCA_916999025.1 of Orgyia antiqua. NCBI lineage: Eukaryota > Metazoa > Arthropoda > Insecta > Lepidoptera > Erebidae > Orgyia > Orgyia antiqua. The sequence goes on from OU779871.1 coordinate 23,052,083, forward strand.
GAACCAACTCGGCGATCGATGGCAGCACAGTCTGCGGGGCGTGGGGGTGATGAGCCGGACTCCAAATTGCGGGACTGGTCCCGGTGTCCACTGGCATACCCGCCCGAGGGCGACCCCGCGTGGTCGCGACGGCCATTCGCGTTGGCGCACAGGATTTTCAGATGGTGCCCTCCGCAAATAGGACACGGGTGAGTGTCGGGGCAGGCGCGCTGGTAATGATTCCCTAGACAGGAGAAACACCAGCCGCGGGCCTGGGCAATCCGCCTACGAGCGGCCACGTGCAGGACCGCGAAGTCTGGGCACCGCACCGTTTGGTGTCCCTGCGACTTGCAAAAACGGCAGTCCGGTGGCGCAGCTTGAGCGACAGCGAAGCGGGCGGCCGTACCTCCCCTTGGTGCAGGTTGGGCATTGCGCCGTTGGTTGGTGGGTCTGGGACGTGATGCTTCCACCGGCGTGTCGGCGACCATGACGTCACCCATGCGACACTCGTCCTCCAGGAACGTCAGGAGCTGCTCAAAGGTAGGGAGAGCAGATGCCTCATCCCTAGTGTGCCCCTGTTCAAAACGTGCCCTCAAAGACACCGGCAATCGCTTGAGTACGATACGCACCAGTAGGTAGGACCACTTGGCAACCGGCAGTCCCAAGCGGTTGAGCGAGTTGGTGGCTATTAGGAGGGGGTTCAGCAGCTCGGTCCTCAACTGGGCAGCATTGCTCACGACGGGAAGGTTCAAAATCTGGTCGACGTGGGTATCTGCCAGACAGCGCTGGTTGTGATAGCGCTTGGTGAGCAACGCCCGCGCGATCCCATAGCTCCCGTCACATATTGGGAGGTGCTGTATTAAGCCCCTCGCCTCTCCATCAAGCACGGAGAGTAAATAGGCCAGTTTTTGATACGGACCCAAATCGTCCCTCGAGTCCACAAGGCTCTCAAACAAACCAATAAACCCCATCCACGTGTCTAATCGACCATCAAAACGTGGAAGATCCAAATTGGGTAATCTGGTCAAAAGGCCCACGGGAGTCTTCAAGGGGGCCCGGTGAGCCGGTACTCCGGCGCGCGAGGCTAAAATCTCCCGCGCGCGCTGGGCGATGTCGTCGGCAAGGTCCATCATTTGGAGGTAGTCCTCGTGGACTTTGTCCCGTCGCTCCTGGGGAAACGACTCCAGGGGCACATCATCCAGATGCAAGATGAAGCGCTGGTAAAGCGCCTCCACCTCCTGAAGTCGTGTAGGGCATTTCTCATGCCTGTCCAACAATGCCTCGATTCGGTTCTCCCTTTTCACCAAGGCGGCAGCTGACGTGAACCATCTCAAATGAGTCGCAATCCCGGAATATGATTCGCGGACAACATTATACGCGGCGGCAGACATCTTCAAAGCACAAACGGCACGAAACAAACAATCTTATATAACAACAAAAAAAAACAAATATCTTTCACAAACAAACAATATTACAATAGCGAAAAACAAAATATCTTTCAATGAGACAAGCCGCTATTATTCTAAACAATTATCAAATCTTAAATAGTTTAAATCAAACAAACAAAACAATTCTTTGCCAATGTGCAATTAATTTAAGACTTGAATTATTTATTTTAAGGTAAACAACAAAACAAACAAACGTATAAAATAAATGTTGTATTATACAAACGCACAACGCCACAATTTAACTATAACGTTGTTCAATATTAGACAATGATTAAATAATAATTTATGTTAAATAATAACCTGAGCAACAACAAATACGATTAGCAATAGCACAAATAATTATCAAATCCTTTAAAATCTAATTGCCAATTCAAGTGCTCAAATTAATTATTCAAAACTATACCAACAATTTAGATTAAACAAACAAACAACCAAATTAATCAAATTAATTAATTAAATTAATTAAATCAATTTTCACAAATAATGAGGGTATAGTTTGTTCAACATGGAACATTCGAGAAACGGAGTTTAAACCACGCTCTGGGTACCAAAATATGTTGCGTTCAACCTGGGGTTTATATTGGTTTGTTTTGTGGAAGCGTGACAATTCTTCAGGCCATCACGAACGAACTTAAAATCTGCGTTTCACAGCGTTAACAAATTTTATAATTACAACAAACTTACCCTGTTTTTGTCTTCAACACAATCTTCACTGTGTCAAGCCCTAGCTATAGCTTCATTAACATTAACTACGATAAATTGGCCAAAATAACGCAGAATGCTAATCAAACTATACTTAACTTTATGCAGGCAGACACGAACTCTTGAAGTCCTCAAATGACCTTTGGCGCGACTCAAGCCGTGAACTTTCACCAATCGTCTTAATGCAATTATACTATCACAATTATAGTTATCAAACAGTTCAATTTATATTAAATAGTATTAAGTATGGAGACACAAAATTCACTAGTTTTTATAACACATTTATGTCATACAAAATGGCGAATACTCAACTTCGCAACGACAATTCACTGTTCGATCTCAATGCTAATTATCGATTCGCGCAATAGGATAATTAGTTTTATCAACAAACAATTTATTAGTAATACAATTTTAACTCTTAAACCGCTGCAAGAACACGTATCTTAGGCGTACAATTTTAACAAAACGGCGCACGTTCTCGCTCACAAGATCGATTACAGACTAACTCGCGCTCGGTAACCGCGCGGCGCACCCGGCTGGCCAGCGATCCATCGATAGTGAAGTTACCATCTCCTAGGGATGCGCGCGCGCAACTTAATACGATAGGTTAAGTTTGGTACATAACAAATTCATTTATTTACTAATTTTAACAGAAGTTTGTAAATTATTAATATACTAATTAAAAGTATGTAATTAAACAATAACGAAATATGAGTTCAAAATTCTAATGGTTCATTCGATTACGGATCAAGTTCTGATTTCTGCTAATTTGATGATAAAATCAATGGCTATCACAAAACCTATCAGAATGAAAACGTTACCAGCTGCCCGATTCACGAAAGTAATAAAAACCGTAGCGCAGTGACGTCACTTCGTTTTTTGCAAATTGACCCCTTTAAACCGACTTAAAAAAAGGAGAATTCTCAATTCGCTGTATTTTTGAACCAATTTTTATGATTCTTTACACCAGGTAACTCAGAAATTGTATAGTAATTGAGCTATTGGAAGATTTATGACAATCCAAGACTAGATAAGTAAGTGCGTTTAAAACAGAAAACTTCTAAGTTCCTAAGTTAAAACGACTTTTGGACTGGCGTGTTTACGTGAATCGACTGGCTGGGTAGTTAAGTTACCTGTATCTTTCAAAATCATTAGGCGTTCTTCTCTTTCATAACACGTAAAGCTCTTTCTTTCCTCTCTTTCATAGCCTCTATGATACTGGGCGCGTCACGAATGGGCATGCTTCGTGACTGCCGAGGATCAACTAATTCTGGAAGTAGGCAATCGTAATAAAACCTAACTAATTTCATCTCCATTTTCTCCTCCCAAAATTTGTCGTCCTTTTCTATAATATAAACTTTCATAGGTACAGTAGCACCAAACCAGATGCCAAGCATGCAAACGTTTCTTTTAGTAATATGTACCTGTCCCTGAATTTGGAAATACCAGTTATGATTTTTATTTATGACATAACCCTTGGAAGCCTTGTCCTTAACCCAAAAGGTATGTTTGGCCATTGCTTCATCAAGAGTCATGCCAGCTAAAGAATGTGGGCACTTAATTTCAATTAAACCGTTTGCATAAATGCCATCTGGTGTAGTACCAAGAAATTCATATTGATCGTCGACGAACAAACCGCAACCTTGTATACTAATATTCTCTTGAATTTCTAACTGTTTAATTGCGGTTTCTTCGTTTTCGATACCGTACCGTACAGCAGGCAAACTGGAGATATTACTACCATAAACGATTTTACGAACAAGAACAGCACAACTTGTGCTCTCTCGTTTTTTACAAACTTCCCCGAACGATGATGAGGTTAGTAATTTTCTCCTTGTACTCATCCACTCAGAACTACTTATTTGCAAATGGGTCGACCTTTCAAGCTCCTCTCTTTCAGCACAAGACAACTTTAAATCGGCTAAAAAAGATGACTTGGCTTTCTCATATAATTCTGGACTCTCAGGTTTTTTCGCAGTTTGGTCCATAGTGAGAGTCTTTCGATACAGCGCTGTGGCTCTTTTTCAATGTTAATTTAGGTTTAGCAATTAAACGGATTCTACGATTACAATTTTCCACTTTCGCGATCAAAGGATTAGGACTAGATTTAAATATTACTTCATGAGTTTTACTATGAATCGATCCTGTATTAAAAGACACAACAGCAGCTGCGCATCGGCCCGCATAAGAACCACGGGAAGAATAATTTACACGCTTACCCCCTACTAATTTGGCAATCACTGCGTTAAAACTTTCAACTATATTACTTGTACAATTATGAATTAAACTTCTAGAATGATATGACAGCCTTTTACTTAAAATGTGTACCGCGTCCATTAATCCGCATCCAACAATTGCTGGAAGCAACCCAACAGGTTCTATTCGACGAGTATCAGGTCTACAGAAATACTCCTTGCAATATTGGTGATTACCAAATACGCGTTGTGGACCATTTAGGATATCTTCACTAAGATTTTTTATTTTTTCTTCGTGTCACTGATTTTGATCGCCCCAATATTTAATAGCGCATTTTACACCCGTTCTTAAACGCAAATACCTTTCTTTTAGGAATTTCCGCAATTCGCAAGGATACTTAGTGTCTTTCGACAGTTTCTCCAAGCTATTTTGGTATATTATATTATATATTGGTAGTTTCGTAAAAGATGATTTTTGCATTCAATTTTCTCTACTGTTAAATTACCGTACGGTCGCGAATCTAATATTTTTTTATAAGTACTGGAATCGCCGTCTGCTACAAATTTATTATAAATTACACCGTGATCAACAATGGAACGTTTAAACCCCTCAACTATTATGGTCGATTCCATACCGGTAGATGATCCCGAATAATTCTTGAAACAACGGTGTTCCGAGGGCTGACTGTCGTTCTTTGCGGCTCGTGCACAAACTACGCAGTATTTATTTTTAACTCCAAAAAACAATACTTTATTAGTTTTAATGCCAATTATCGCAGCTGCGCCGGTCAAGGCGGAAAAATTCTTACCATAAGATCTCTTGCTCCAACAACCGTCAACAGCAACAGATATTAATGGTGTACCATTTTTATCAACACTACCTATAGACACTGCGTACTCCGCTTCTTCCTTGACAGCTTCTGCCATGGAATGTGCTGCTGTCTTTTCCCACCAATCGCAAACCGTATTATTAATTTCATTGTATAATGAAGGTGACATGATTGGTAGGGCTACTGCGGCAGTTAATGTTTTTAACTGATAGTAGCTCCCACCAGATGATATGATACCAGATACAATTTGATGATTCACTTCCATTCTATCTTCTTTCTTTCCAATCAAACACACAGTAAATTTCATACTACACATACTACATTTCATGATGAGTTTTGAGTCCAGACCAACTTTTACTTCACCTATTATACTGAGGTAACTTAACTTACAATCCATTGGACCGTGGTCCCCTATGGCCTGAAGAGCTTTAAAAAAAAAGAAACGTCTACAACTCTACGCCCAACTTCCATTTCATCCACCTTTCCCTCTTGGTCGTTTTCAATAACTAGTTCCTGTAAAGAAAGATAATGGCTTGATTTTTTTTCATAAAAAAATAATTAAAAATTTAAAAAAATGCAAAAGAATTAATACAATATTAGGTTCCTGATGAATAGAAATTATAATTTCTTTACGCATTAGGTATTGTTTTTTTATGACGTCACCTATTTGAACGTAAATTTTCTTTTGAGAAAGTAATTGAGAAGTATTTCGGTACTAAGGTGTTTGTCTCTCGATGAAAATAATAAATATTGCAAGAAAAAATCTATAGGTAGGTATTGAGATTTTGTCTTCGCCCATCACAAACTAAGTAGTTTGTTTATTTATGTAACAAGTCTACAAGAATTACGTATAACAAGTTACCTCTATACAGCGCGTAGCATTGTTGCTCAGAGTCTCGGCCCCAAGGTTTTCTTTATTTTCAATACTGGAAATATTATTCATCAGTATTATCCACTTTTTATTTATTTTGTACAACCCTAAGCCAGACGCTAGGCGCCTCGCGTTTGTTTGGCGGTATAGGTATGTCGACAAAGTTGCGCTGTCGCGTACCTACTTCCACAATTTGATTTGATTTAGACAATACTAGCTAATGGCACTGTGGACTGAATCTCCTTCCATTTGCGTATGTCCGACTTCCAAATACTTCTGCATTATGAGGACATTATGTTGCGTTGCAAGATTTAAAAGAGCATTGCTCAAAACATTATTGCGGTTTTGGCCCGTGCACCCGTCCGTGTAAATAATTATAGGTACGTTTTTCTCCAGGCAGTGCTTTGTAATGTAGTCCGTCAATAAAGTCGCGTAGGTCGATGCTGTAAGGTCAGCATCAACCTCAGAGAACCAGTAGCATGTGACATGATGATTGGTCAAATTGTACACCGAGTAGTTATGCAGTGCCAGTTTTGTTTTATAGTAAATTGCACTAGCTGTTACGTATGGACATACTTTGACTGCTTGTACTCGTAGATCTGCATTCAAAACTATACATTTCCCATTTTCTGCGTCTTTTTTTGTCAATAGCCTTTTCCTCTCTAGCTTTCTCCTTCCTTCTAATATGTTCATTAGAGTCTGTCAAGCGAGTCTAGTCCCATGAAAAAGGCGGCAAATTCAAAAATCTTTCAGGTGTCAACACTGATATAACACGCTAAAAACTTATTGATACTTGAATTTTTAATAAAAAAGAAACATATTTGAAATAAATAAAAAAAAAAGGATTTCAATGTAAGTATTTAATTGTCACAATCAGAACTAAAATCAGAATCAAGAAATTCAATGCCTTCATATGAGAAATCACTGTCAGTATCATCATTACGCACAGAAATGATGAAAGGTTCCAACTCAGTTTCGGATATCTTGTCTCTTACTTTATATTCCTGTCATAGCAGCAATTTTTGTCAGATAGTCTGTTTCAGATTTCATTTTTTTATTGTCTTCTATGGCTATGACTTGCTTAACTAAATCATGAATTGTGCTTTTTATTAATTCATCATCCAAGGTGGCTGAAAAAAATGACAACAATCTTTATAGTAGTTTTCACTTAAAGATGCCCCAGTAAGTTTTAAGGTCATGAACACGACGTCTGGATCTAAACCAAAACGGAAATCGTGATCACATCACAGTAAAATAAAAAAAGTTACACAATTGTGCTAAAAGTATCAACACGTTGTTGCCAACCTACCTGATGTTGAAACGATTTCATCCAAAAGTCGTCGTTTTTGCGATAACACGTCGTCAGATTCACTCTGTACACGATTATATTTATTAATCATTGTAAACAACAAGCTCCTGACACTACTTTTAATAGGTTTCGGCATTATAACATTAAAAAACTCAACAAAAACCGGATTATTACGAGGTTTCAACAGAATTTGTGACAATCTGTTTGACAGATCATAGTATTGCCATTATAAGAAATCAGTAAAAGGGTTGTGGACTCGACTCGCTTGACAGACTCTATACGCCACTTCGCTGATGTTACCCGTTTTATAACCCACACACGTATCACACATGTCCTTTTTTATTTTATGTATAGACAGATTTTTATCTTTAAACATACTGGTAAATACCTTTAGAGAAAATGGAAGTGCATCATGTTCACAACAATATTTTTTATAAATTCGATACAAATCTGATATCGAACTGTATATTGGCTCTAAAAACACTTTATTAGTATTCATTCTATTATAATGCGAAGGCATCTTGGGCAAAGAATCAAAAAATTGGTGCATTTTTGCTATTCTTTCAATTCTTGTAGTGTCAATATTCCGAGTTCGAGATAATAATAATTTATCTTCTGATTCTTGCATTCCATGTTTGCTAGATTTTACCCACGCTCTAACAGAAAATGTACCGATGCATAACGTATTTAAAAACATGTTTTTACAGACTGTTTTCACATTACAGTTTCCATCATCATCAGTTATAGTCAGTGAGTACTGAAATGTTCCTGAACGTCTAGAATCCTTTTCAACAGTAACTCTCTTTTTTTGTACACAAGACACATGATTGGCAACAAACACCTTTCGCTGGTCCCAATTCATTGATCCCCAAAACTTTACGAATATGGAATTTCTATGTTCTTCAGTTATCTCTTTGCATTGTCTTACTTTACTTTTTCTACAAAATTCAGACTCACATCGGGGTCCTAGTATCCTTTCTTCTCTATTTTTATTCTGCTGCAATTTTTCACCTTTCGGACGCGTATACCCCAAATAAGACTTACCTTCTAACCGTAAACGTATATTTAATTCTTTTTTCCATAATTTTTTATTTGCCTTGCGACGCCGTCTTACGCCTTCATTTACATGACCATAAAAAACCTCCTGACTAGTAGAAGGTGCCGACAATTCACCTAATTCAGGTTCCATTTCAGCATCTAATCTTCCTGGTGTAATGCTCTCAAGTACTTCCTGGCTAGTCAAGGATACCGCTAAATCGCTTACTGCAGGTTCCATATCAGAGGAGTCGGTATCAGCTGAAAACGAGCTACTGGATTCTGAATCATCCGATGTTGATGAAGACTTAGCCGATGTTGATTGTACCGTTTCGTGATGCAATGATGTTAAATTTTTCGACGTCGTGGACATGTCTTTTGATACTCTTTCAGAAATATTCTCATTTTGTCCAGGATCACTATCACCTTGGCACAATTGTATCATCTTATCTATTCGGGTTTTATGCATTTTCCTATAAATAAGAATAAAAAATGAAGATTAGTACTATAAATCATCTGAACCAATAACTTCTATCTACTAATAATGAAAAAAAAATGTGATGGAAATAACTCCTAAGTGAAACGCCAACATTGAAGTCAATTTTTTGTTATGAATTACACTATTAAAATACAAATAAATATGAAATAACGAATATGTCATGCCTAGTAATAAGTTACAATATAAGATTTTAACGTAATTTACAGAAAAAAACAAACAAAATACTCACTTTTATTGAAGAGGACACTAAAAAACACGTTACTCCATTCAAAATCAGTTGTCAAACTGTAGACAGGAGATATTGCCGCCGAAGATTTTTTCGTCGTAGATAGAAGGTATTTCTATATCGGCTTTTTGTATGTTTAGTGTGTTTTGACAGTTAGGATAATTTGTCACATCAAAGATTACGATACGAGCTAACAGATGGCGCAAAAAACAACATTTTGGTAAAAATGTTAGTTAGAAGGTATTGGCAGCATACGGTCGATATGTAATGTGTACGCATATTACACACAACGCGCTGTCGCCGTTATTTGATTACTCGTCCAGGTCCAGACATAGCAGGGAGTTCTGCAGGAAAATGAGCAATGACCTCAGCTGATAATTTTGGAACCCCGCGATGTATGTTGGTTACCACTTCGGATCGAGATGCCTGGTGTTTCTGCAATAAATCTCTTACAAGTCTCATGCGGAACTCCCTATGAGTAATGTGGCCGTATTTAAATAAAATGTAGGCATTAAATACACTAACATTTAAGAGCCGCCTAAATTTTTTTTCGTACCAGATGCATGTCTTCTTTCGCTCCATGGGGTAAGAAGACAGCATCTGGTCCTTCTTATCCACACCACCCATGCAGATATTATAGTCTTTAATTAAAATAGGTTTATTTTGGAAAACGGCGATCCCATGGTACGTCGAGATCATTGCCACACGGTTTTTGTCTCGCCATACCATGAGATCTACGTCTCCAGATGTGCACCCATAAACTTTACCTATTGGCATGCTACTCTTTTGTAAACTAGTGATTTGCTCCGGAACGAATTCACGGTTGGTGCGGAGAGTACCGACACAGTCGTACCCTAACGACTTAATGATGCGGGCGAGAGCTGGTGAATTATAGTAATTGTCCATCCATACGGTATATACATATATACATATGGACGTATGTATGGCCCCGATATTGCATATCGGGGCCATACATACGTCCTTGCAATAATCTTAAGACGAGATTTGGAATGCTACCCGATATAATAGGTCGGTTAACTTCATTTTCACCACCTACGTGACACTCAAAACGCCACAAATAACCCGATTTTGAATCACAAATTTCTTACGTTTTGATTCCAACTGCAGCCGCCTTGTTTGGTATAAACTGTTTAATGTTTAACCACCCCTTCCACTGGGTCAATGATTCGTCAAGGGCAATGTTTTGGCCTAAACCGTACAAGCTAGAAAATTTTGTATTTAGGTGATTAATAATGGGCGCAACTCAGGGGCGTGCGCTCCATAAAGGCAGAAAAGCACTGTGCTTTAGGTACTTGCCATTCACAGATATTTTAACCTCTCCTACGTCTAACCCCTGCGCAGGCTAATTATCTATTATGACGAGGTTAATACCTAGTTTTGTTTTTGCTAGACTTTCGTAAAAACGAAGAATTTTACAATATAAATATAATTAAACAGTATAAATGATACTTTCCTGGCTTCCTTATGAGTTTACCTAACTAGTTATTTTATTTTAAAACGGTGTGATATATTTTCATTTTGTTCATTTTTCACAACACTCACACAAACTTTATCACATTATACGCATTCACTCACACAATCACAAAAGAAACACTTGAAACCGATAGTAAAATAAACAATGAACACTCGAAACAAACGACACTTTGCTTTACAACGTTACGAACATCATAAAAACTGATTTGTTTACACTACGAAAAAAAAGGCGCCATTTTGAGCGCGTCAACGAAATACTAGCGAACGCCGGCGCGCAGCTGGGCTTCCCTAGGTACCTGTGCATATCACGTGATTTGCCACAGTACAGAAGTATAGAAGTAGTGCAACTAGAAATATACCATAATGTTATTTCGTTGTGACTATTATATTACTTTATTTTAGATAACATTTATTATCTCACTATTTATGTTCCAATAAAATAATAATATCCTATTCAATAAAATAAATGTTTGGATTTATATTGTTTGTGTTCCAATAATAGGTAGGTATGCTATTCAATAAAAATGTTTTTAGAATATCCAATTTTTTCGTCCCCATTTAGGTTAAGTTTCTATCTATCAATATCTTCACGCCTATATTACCCGAAGGTGTACGCAGCAGCAATGATGCCGAATGATAGGCACATATTTACCGTAAGTTTTTATTTATGCGTAAGTAATTAGTGTTTTTCATTATGATTTTTTGCGTGTTCTCATTTATACATACATACATAACTTCACGCCTAGGTACTTACTATTATTTATATCATGTTGAAATCTTAATTTTATAATATTAAGAATGTCTAAAATGTAATGACTTGTAAATCTATGTAAGAGTTTTGTCTTGTAGTTTTGCTAAGTTAATTTTGCCTAGGTTAGTGGACGTAATAAAGTAAATAAAACTATATTTCAAACAAAATGTGTTTTATTGTAGTCATAAATACTTATTCTAATATATAAAATAAAAAATACATACCGCCCCATAAATTTTTTTATACAGTAAGCATTACAAAAATACACCATATTTTCCCGACCCGAGCGGTAACAAAAAAAAATTGTATTTTATCGCTCGATTGTGATAACATTTCATGCTGAGTGGCTTAGATCAACAACTTATACCATAGTATTGTTTATATTCTTAATACTAACAAAGTTTTCAAACAAAACAAAATTTCCAAACACATGTGCACAATAAAAAGGTATGCTGTCTTACAAAAATATTATATAACATATAGTTATGTCAGTAATAAGCATAAGTATTTTAGATAAATTTGCGATTGCTTTCCTGTGATAAACTAGACAATTATATTATTAATTTTTCTGCGACAGGTTGGTTTACAAATATCTTTAATTTATTATCTTTGCCTTATAGTAAAAACACAAGATAATGACTTGACAAAATTAAATAACGACACAGTATTGTTTATATTCTTAATTCTAACAAAGTTTTCAAACAAAACAAAATTTCCAAACACATGTGCACAATAAAAAGGTATGCGTTTTACAAAAATATTATATAACATATAGTGTTGTAATCTGTGCTAAATATTAATAATCTGTATTTTAATTTACCATGCGCCCTCTACTGGCTTTCTATAGAAAACTATATACTCTTTATTGATTGGTAGATTAGATGTCAGTGTCAATAAAGTGATTAGTGTGAATTGTCAAAATGACGTGTAACACTGTTCTTCCGCTTCTACGACGATTGCCAACTGGAAGCCTTTTAAATGTACTGCACTAGATATTCAAGAATCTAAATAAAGCTATTCAAGAATACAACGTCCTTTAATTTAACCTATTGTTAACCACTTCCTCCAACATATAGTTATGTCAGTAATAAGCATAAGTATTTCAGATAAATTTGCGATTGCTTTCCTGTGATAAACTAGACAATTATATTATTAATTTTTCTGCGACAGGTTGGTTTACAAATATCTTTAATTTATTATCTTTGCCTTATAATTATAGTAAAAACACAAGATAATGACTTGACAAAATTAAATAACGACACATATTTCTCAAAAAATAATATACTTATAAAAGGTGGTGGTCTTATAAAGTGGATTCCTATTTTTGAAGTCACGAATCGAGGAATTAAAAATATTATGTTAGTATAAAAACCTAAATCAATGTATAGTCAAACATTGTATGTAAAGTAAATTTTTAACACAAAATATCAACATACATATATCAATCATAGCATTCCGGGATTGGCTAAAAATTTGCTAAAAATGTGCTAAGTATTGACTCTCGTGATTTAATTACACCCATCCACACCCAACATTGGTGACCCCGACGTGTCTGGGTTTTATAGCTTCTCAAAGGCCATAAAGGCCGGCTATAGGGCACCGTAGTAGTATCACCACCCGGAGCTTTATTGTATTTGTTTGAGAAGATAACAGTGACACTGTTGATCCGATTTAGCTGTTTAAAACTTTAAATAGTTGCAAATTTAATTAGAATTAGAAATTTAAATAATGATATTAGTGTTTCCGCTGAAACAATTCTGATTTAAGCTTTGAACTGTCTAAAAATTTACAATGGAATGCCCAGGAATGCTATTAGCAGAGACGTCAAACAGTCAGTCGCGGATGTTATTGACCACCACCTTGAAACTAGCATGCTCGAGAAACGACACTACCACACCGAAAAGGAGAATAATCAATGCAGGTAATTATGAGATAGACACGGGACGCCCCATGCCGTCGAAACGCAACTCTGATAATGTGACCAGACGTCCCGTTTTGAACAGGACTGTACCTTTTTATAATTACGAGTCCCAGTGTCCCCGAAATGTACTCTGGGACGCAAATATGTCCCGTTTTCGAAAACCGCGCAAAATTAAAATAAAATAAAAATGCTTACTAAAAATCTTCAACAGCAAATTAACATTTTGGGTATAATTTTAATTCGTAAAATTAGTAATAATTGTTCAGTTTTTTCTGAATAAACAACTTTCGAAATAACCAATGTCCCGTTTTGAATCAAAAAATAAATGGTCACGTTATCATATGAGAGCCCGGATTTCTTTCACTCCCCAAACTGGTACATTCAAGCACGCCTCCGTTTTCGTCCACGTGTATCTTCGCTTGGTACGACTGTTGCAGAATGCCAATTTCTCCAACAGTCTACAAAGCAAAGATACACGTCACACTGGACGCACTTGGAATGTACCAGTTTGGTTTCCTTCTTTCGGTAGTACATCATACATCTCGCTCGATTCTTTTTTCCTGACAGATACACTGGCTCGTGCACGATATCTCGCCTCAGCCTCGTGATATCCCCCACAGGCTGGCTGATCTGTATTGGACAGGGACGGTGCTGTCCAGTCAGAGCACCAGCAAGCCTATGACGGAACTCACGATGCGTCACGGGCAATTTACCGCGTCGATTCAGCGAACTCACATACATCACAAGAGCATTATGAACGCTCACATTCATCAACCTTTTAAACATCTTTATATACCATTTCACACCTCTCTTTCGCTCTAACAGATACATGGAGAGTTTTTGATCTTTGAGATCAACACCCCCCATGCATGTGTTGTAATCCCTTACACAGACAGGCTTCACAATATTCCTACCAGCCCTAGTGCCATTGTAAGTATCGGGTCTGTGATAGGTGGATATAATATTTACCATTTTGGAATCCATCCATGCAATGATGGATACATCTCCGCAATGGCGAGATATTATAGTCCCCTTACTCACTTTCCTCGATACTTTGGCAATATCACTAGGGACGTTTCGACGGCATACACGAAGGGTTCCATAGCAATCAAAGCCCAGACTCTTGAGGTATCGTGCTAATGATGGACAATTGTAAAAATTGTCCATCACTACACAATGCCCTCTACGTTCCAGGCCTTGCAAAAGCTGCAGAACCACTTGCGTGCTTTTCCCTCCCAAATCGACGCCAAGTGAAGGGTCTCCCCTGGACCCTTCCACCTTGCCCGTGTAGATTTGGAATACAGCCATATAACCTGTGCGGGATTCACACAGTTCATATGACTTTATTCCAAATCGGGCAGCCTTTGACCTTATTGCTTGAACCCAAGACAAGCGGCCCTTGAACAAGGTCAAAGACTCGTCAATTGAGAGGTCGGGACCAAGGTTGTAAAGAGACTTGAACTTCTTTTCGAGATGTTCAATAATAGGGGCCAGTTTCGCCGATGGTCTTGCTGAGTAAGAATCTCCAGTTTGCGGCAATTGCTGACTAGCAACAGCCTCATTGTCGACAAAGTGGAGAAACTTACTCAGCAAAACATACCGATTATAAGACATTATACGTCGGAACCCCGGCATTTCGAGGTTCTCGTCCAATGTCCAATATTCGGTCACCGACGTCCGCGGGTCGATGGCCATATACATGAACACCCCGAAAAGAACCATTATCTCGTCGGCATTCGTGTCAGTCCACGAATGAAGGCGAGACGATAGTTTCAGAGTCCCTTCACAACGCTTAGTTTCGATTGTCTGCCAAGAGTATCGGTTAGTTTCTTCAACGATTAACCCTATGATGTCTTTATCCCATATATCGGTAAAGACATCATAAGGTGAATTGTAGTCTTTGAGTGGTCCAGGGATAGGTCCTGTAAAATTTTCGCGGACACCCCTGAACGACTCAAAGTCCGACACCCACGTGAAACTAGCCGACGTTCCCAGTAGACAATCGGCTGCGTTGTCCATTCCCGTGTCTATCTCACGTACAACTACCTGCATTGATTCTTCCAACTGCTCCATCTCGGGAAGGTTTTGCCGTTTCTCGAGCGGCTCCGGCACATCGAATTCACTGTCGAATTCGCTGTCCAAATCACTGCCATCCTCAACCCTAGGCGCCCTTGCCGATGATGCCAATCCCGAGGTTGACGGACGGACATCAACCTCGGAATTGGCATCATCGGCAATGGAAGCTGTGACGCTAGGTCTGAGGACGACAGGTGACTTGGAGCAGCCCTTGTCCACCGGCCCCGGCAAATCTTCCACCCACCGCCTGAGATGCCAAGGCGCCTCCTCCATTATTTCCTCAGCTTCTTCGCCCGACATATCCAAAGCCTCCACTCTTTCGACTGCATCGATGCTGCAAGCAAGTACAATATTCTAAAAATATAATCTTAATACTAGCTGACCCGGCGAACTTCGTACCGCCATATTTTGTTTCTCTAATCGCAATTGAGGAAATAAAACCCTGCCGGTAAAATCGAATTTTCTAAATTGAAAATAAAACTCGAGTACTCAATTGAAAAATTCATATTGTTGTACAAAATGCGTGGGGTGCTTATTATAATTACTACAGGCATACTAAACTATCGTTAAAATATTAACAGCAATGAAAATCAAGCCCCCCACGCTTTTTGTACAACAATATGAATTTTTCAATTGAGTACTTCAGTTTTATGTTTAAATTTTTAGTTCAATTAGTTTCAAAAGCGTGTTTTTTCAAACTATAATTTATTAAATGTAGATTTTATTTCTCTTATTCTTACTAACTATTCTTTATTAACAATGACTTCTTAATAATGCGTTGAACCTGCCAGCATGTTCCCCAGATGGTACTTTGTCGGCTTTGATGACAATTTGACAATTGTCACTTATCAATTGTGGCGACACTCTTTTAAATAACTGGATAAGATGATTATAATTTTCGAAAAAAACTTCCAATGATATCACAATTGCTCTTTCTTCTGCTTTTTCTATAAAATTATGCAGCCACCTAGTTGTCACACGTTCCTCACAACTGCCCATAAAATAAATTTGAAGAAACTTTGAATCCTCATCAGGCATCGGCATTTGCGACCCAATCTTATGATACACTTGGCCTTGGATTTTGAATGTCGTTTCAAAATTACATCCATCAAATGTTAAATCGCAAATTTTAGTTGCACCAAAAGATGTCATTTGAAAGCAAGAATTAAATTTACGTGTCTTGCGTAAAAATAATTTTGAATCGTCTGATTCGCCAGCAAGAAGTGATTTCAAAGGTTCCGGTGGAGTAGGAAGAGGTGGCAGTACAATTTTTCCTGATGCACAACACATACCAGTTGTTTCATTTTGGAATTTCAAAGCGTGGCAATATTGGCATACTTTATCCATCGCACCAATTGTAATCTTCGAATGTGCAGAGTAATTAATGTCTGGTTCATACTCGAACGCAAGGCGAAAGAATGATGCACGTGTTAATGCGCGACTGGTTTGTTGCCTCATTCTTTCGAGTTCTCTAACTCTGGCTATATTCTGTTGTCGCGCAGTTGTCCTTAATACAATTTGTCGCACGCGTTTATCCCGCTGTTCTTGAGATTCTCGTCTACGAATTTCTGCTGTTCTAATTCGTTGAGCTGCATTTCTTGCTGCAGTTTCTTTCTCCGATTCTCGAGCTCGCCGAGCATAATTAACAATTATCAGATTAAAAAATCAACATAAAAATCTGATTGACAATAATTAATTTTTATGATTGAAAAGAAAATTGTTGAAATATTAATAAGTTAAAAAGAAAAAATACACGTTTATAAAGTTAAATCATTTATTCATAAGTGAGTTTATTTTATTTTCATTTATTTATTTATTTATTTTTATTTATTATTAAAAAATGAATTCAAGTCTGCAAAATTTATACTCATGAAGAAAATAAAATAAAATGCAAGCAAAAAATACTTACATGTGTATAAAGTTATGATTTTGCACTGATTGATACTTGCACAGGTTATATACTTGGTAAATGCACAGGTTTTACGCAGAGACTGACGCAGAGAGTAGTACTAAACTTGCACTGAGATTTTACTGAACTATCACTTTCCGGAAGATAGTATTAATTTACTCGTTTCAAAAGGAACTGAACTGCGGTGACACTCGGCGCCAGTATTTATACCTAAACCTTGAATTTCCCGAACGTTCTAGTTCGCATGCTTCGAGAAGAATCGATTGATCGATTGTTCGAAATACTGGGTCTCGATGGTTTGAGAGGGAGCTTTGTTTACACTCAGAAGAGGTCTCGAGAACGAATGAGATACCAAAGCTTTGGACATTCAAACCAGAGATGGCGACTCGATAGAATTTGATGGCCAGATCTCTTAAAACTTTGATTAAAATTTGGCGCCAAGACTTTAATAATGCTCTAACAAAAATAGTACAAATTTTTTTTTGTTATTAATGATAATAATATTGTAACACAATACGCAGTATAATTATAAAACTATCAGTCACAAACCATTAAAAAATAATAGGGTTATATCGTGAACATAAATAAATATTACGTAAAATAAAGTAATAGAATTTATATTCTAAGAAACAGAACACAGCTCCATCTATTGGGTGTATTTGCAACCTAGGCGTAAAACAATATTGAAGAGTTTTATCGATGAATCAACGTACACCGCCATCTATGAGAACTTCATAAAACTAAACAGTAAATAAACACTTGCTTAAGAATCAATT
Source organism: Orgyia antiqua (assembly GCA_916999025.1). Classification (NCBI taxonomy): domain Eukaryota; kingdom Metazoa; phylum Arthropoda; class Insecta; order Lepidoptera; family Erebidae; genus Orgyia; species Orgyia antiqua. Next base: position 23,070,104 of record OU779871.1, read on the forward strand.
AATTGAATTAATTGATACGTTTTATTCGTTTACATTCACGATATAAGCGAATAATTGAGATGATAACTATCCTATCCAGTAAGTTAGACCAAAATACGGGTACATGTGAAATTTGATTGAAATCGGTTCAGTAGTTTTGGAGTTTATTGGCAACAAACAACGTGACGATAGATTTTTATATATAAGATGAACACTTACCAAGTATTTTATATAGGCGAGATACATACAAGAGAGGCACGGCAGGCTTGCTTCGGATACGTCGGACGCGACCCCCAGGGGTGCTCTCTATGCCCAAAGGCGCACCTTCAATGTGCATAGAGCCGCCTGGGGTCGCTACCACTGGGAAAGCATGGAGAAGGCTAAAAAGATAACAAATACTAATTAGTCAATTGAAACTAAATATAAATAATATATAATACTAAATATAAAATACTAATAATAATATCAGATATAATAATTCAATCAGTCAGACAGTAACGCAACAGATAAATATAATAAAATTAAATATAAAAATACTTACTGAGGCGGTGGTGAGGGAGATAATTCTCGCTCGGGGCACGGGTTCGTATCTATTAGCCCCATAATGAGGGCCCGTCGGGCGGCGCTCGGCCTTGAAGGCCCGCCACGATCGGGCCCCCAGCTGGAGTGGTACTCCTGGATCTCACCATACTAAAATATCATAAAACAATAATTTATTAAATTAATAGTTATAGTAAATACCTATTATAATTTTCGTCCTCATCGAATTCTCTGTTTTTTATCACAATATACCTCTTAACAGTAATAAAAAATGTGGAGATTATTATTTTTCTTTTATTTATTTCGAATAGATACATGCATTTATTTAAAAATTCAAAATCTATTGTTTCTAATAATTTTATAATATTATTTTTAATTCGTGGTTGCCAAGCCTCTGCATTGCATAATAACTTTGGCATTAATAATTTATAAATATTTGAATATTTATAAATTATTAATGCTATAGTTTGAACACACTGAATCATAATTTTATTTGTGTACTTTAATGATTGTGCATTACTAAATTCTTTAAAGCTTGTGATTATATGTATGGTTTCTGGTTCACTTACTAACAATGCAGTTCTGCAGTTTGGGCATTCATTTTGCTGCATGTTTTTATAAATGAAACCACACACATATGCACAGGCTTGTCCTTTAGGTGTTGTCAGTTCTACTGTTTCAACTGCATCAGCCAGAACTCCTTCTACTTCTTTTAACTCCACATAATAGCTATCTAAATCTTTATCTAGGGTCTATATCAGCTTTTAAAAAACTTGTTAAGTTGTCGCATAGTTTTGCTGCATCATCGTAACAATTTTTTCTTTGCCCTGAATATTTTAAATTTGATATTATGGCTGTTTTTATGCCTGCTATAAATTGTTGAGTTGTGGGGTTATTATTAGACCCACAATTATAGCGAATGCAGCCGAAACAGTTTTCTAATGGGTCTTGGTTCAAACGACGCGTGGCTAGACTACGGATTTCAATAACCTGCAAATTTTTCCAGAGTCTTTCAATGCCATTAATTGTATGGATCTATCCATCTTTTGAAGGTGGCTTGGATTTAGCTCCTACGTAAATCATTTCAGAAATAAATTTTCGCATTTCCACAATGAGTTTAAGATGAGGACAAAAAATCTTTCCTCTGCGTGCGTCGGGGCTATCAGCATTCACGGCATCAAATAATTGGTCGAATTTTTTGGTAAATGTCGCCATCGCATGGACTTCAGCAGGAAGTTCATCTGAGGAAATTATAACATTGGAATGACTATAAAACCGGCCAAGTGCGAGTCGGACTCGCGCACTAAGTGTTCCGTACCTTTACATACAGGGTGTGGCGTAATTAATGGATAAGCCTGTGCCTGTGGATAAGCCTCCTACTGCGCTATACGAATATGTATATTTTTAATTAATCCTATGTATGGTCTTGAAAAAAATGGCATAAGTCATGTTTTTCATAAAATGACTACTTTCACTAACCAATTCTGCTACTGTTGCCACAATTTTCAAAAGTTTTGCTTTCTGTTTTTTTTATAATACAGCTTAAGAGTTGAATTATTGCAAGCAATAAAGAATTCCCTATTCGTAATACAAATTTTTTGAAAATTATGCATGAAATATCAAAAAAGGGTTATTGATTATTCAATTTGTTGACTTTGTACATCGTCTAGCTTAAAAAATCTTTATGGGAGTTGATTTGCCCAATATCTTAAAAACATGCTTGTTTTATGCAGTTTCCGAAATGGTATAATACTTATTATAATACTTATTAAGTTTGATGTGATATTAAAGAACCAAATGACACTCGTAAAAAAATGTTCTTATTGTGATTTAATTAATCAAATTAATACTGTTAACTTAAACAAACTGTCAGTGGTATTTTAACTTATCTGTCTGAGTTTACCAGTGGGAATGTTAGTCGTTGAAAAAAAATAACAACTTACTTTATTTTTTTTATTCTAAAGATGCAAACACTACATAAATTTTATTTTACAAAAAATGTTCGAAATGGCGGCCACCTGCGGCTATGCAGGCCCTGCATCGACGGATAAATGACCGCTTTAGGCGTCGGATGAAGCCGGAGCTCTTGATTTCATCAGCGGCTTCAAAAATCAGGGCCTTTAGTTGTTCCAGGGATGCTATTTCTTTTTTATACACTTTTTCTTTTAAACACCCCCAGTAAAAAAAGTCTAGAGGGTTCAAATCAGGGGACCTTGGTGGCCACAAAATGGGACCCAAACGACCTATCCACCTCTCATTGTACTCATCATTGAGGTAGTTCCGTACAATTCGTGCGTAGTGAGCGGGACAACCATCATTTTGTAACCAGTAGTTTTCTGGCACATTTAAACTTTGTAATAGTTCCGGCAACGTATTTTGCAGAAAATTTAAATAATTGGGACCTGTTAGTGTCTCGGATAGTTCGACGGGCCCAACTATTTGTCCATTTAAAATTCCTGTCCAAAGGTTCACTTTAAACTGGACTTGAGCTCGGTCTTGCCTTATGTTTCTCGGATTGGTTGCCTGCCAACTATGAAGATTGTGCATGTTGACGTAGCCATTTCTTTTACATGATGACTCATCGCTCCACAGTATTTTGTCAAAAAACGCCGAATCTTCGCGTATTTTTCGCAACATGACGCGACAAAATTGGACTCTAGGCTCATAGTCTCGTGTCATTAGTGTTTGCACCCTTTGATAGTGATACGGGTGAAGCTCATGCCTGTGCAGAATTCTGCCCACAGTACGCGTATCTACACCGGTTCCTCTACTTAACTCACGAATTGATAACTCTGGATTAGCACGCACAGCTTCTAGAACTTCGTCATCACGATGTCGTCGAGGTCTGCCTTCCGAAGCACCACCAACACCGGTACCAGGCATTCGCCCTTCGCTAAAAGCGATGTGCACACGTGTAAACACCCGGTAGTCTGGGTGTCGCAAATCGGGGTATCTTCGACGATATTCGCGTGCAGCTTCATTTGCATTGCAGTTACACAGGCCGTAAATAAGATGCATATTTGCATACTCTTGAGGAGTGTACGTATGACGCGGCATGATCAGTAGTCCAGGGATATGTAGAAGTCGTCGATAATATCACAATTGTCCAATTCGTATAGCAAAAACAGAGTCCGTAGTACATAAGCCAAATTCACGTCACAATAACAAACACGATAGAGCAAACGATATGTGCGCAAGAGACGATAGTCAAAAGAGCACTAACTTTGTTAAACAAGTTCAAAAGCTGTTTTGTTGTTTGTGAGAATAATAAAAATCTATCTCTGTCGCACAACTGTTATTTACCTGACATCAAAATGCTTTGTCTCTGTCTTATGATAAGACTAACCGTCTGGATTTGCCGTGCGATAAACAACCACAAGTAGTTGACTTAGAGTCGTTATCTGCTTACCCTATTCATGGTGGATGACTACCTGCTCCCGAGCACCCAAAAAAGGGTCCATTGTGAATGACTACCTGCTCCGGAGCACACAAAAAAGGGTCCATTCAAACTGTTTACAAAGACATGTTTAAGATAAATTAATAATTCTGTTAAAGAAAATTAGGGTATTTTTTTACAACTGTCGTTTTTTTTTAAAACCTCGTGAAATGTAATAAGTATTATACCATTTCGGAAACTGCATAAAACAAGCATGTTTTTAAGATATTGGGCAAATCAACTCCCATAAAGATTTTTTAAGCTAGACGATGTACAAAGTCAACAAATTGAATAATCAATAACACTTTTTTGATATCTCATGTATTTTTTCCCAAAATTTGTATTACGAATAGGGAATTCTTTATTGCTTTCAATAGCTCACCTCTTTACCTGTTTTATAAAAAAAACAGAATGCAAAATTTTTGAAAATTGTGGCAACAGTAGCATAATTGGTTAGTGAAAGTAGTCATTTTATGAAAAACATGACTTATGCCATTTTTTTCAAGACCATACATAGGATTAATTAAAAATATACATATTCGTATAGCGCAGTAGGAGGCTTATCCACAGGCACAGGCTTATCCATTAATTACGCCACACCCTGTATAAGCACAGCTAAATTTAATATCTAGATAGCAAAAATTACGTTTGTTGTATGGGAGCCCCCTTTTTATTTTATTTTATACTGTTTTTAGTATTAGTTGTTATAGCGGCAACAGAAATACATCATCTGTGAAAATTACAACTGTCTACCTATCATGGTTAATGAGATATAGCCTGGTGACAGACAGACGGACAGAGGAGTCATATGAATAGGGTCCCGTTTTTGCCTTTTAGGTACGGAACCCTAATAATACATATTATAAAAAAATACAATACAGTTTATGCAGTGTTTTCAAGTCAATAACACTGCATTTTATGCAGGGTATTTTTTCTAAGGGTACCCAAACTTTTTTGTGAAATACAGATATAAATAATGTTATATAAAAAATATCAAATATTTAAAAACACTCTTAATTACTTAATTACTTTCATTTGAAAATATTTTAAAAAATGCGAGATATGGGCAACCTTTTCGTAGTACGCGCAATCATTCATAACTCAGTGAGTGACGCACGCACGCTCGTCTATGTTCGTATTCGAGTAGAAAATGTTCGTGTATACCGCTGCGTATGATAACGATAATTATCTATTTTTATTGGGATTGGGACTAATGTTTATTACCAATACATGTAACATGGCAAATAAGTTGCGATTCCAATTTTACTTCATACTTTTAACGGGCTTAGGACCGTCATAATAAACGAATACATACTAAAATACTATTTTAATATTTTAACACCACGTCACCACCACTAATGTTTGTATTTATTATGGGGTATTTAAAAAGTGGAATAAACTATTTACAGTAATTAAACTTACCCTGTTAAACTTTGCGTAAAATCCCATAAAAACACTATCACTGATATTTTAATAAATGTTCAAAGTGGAGTACATTTCTCTCAATACAAAGCTGCGTACGCCTTCTTAAACTGTTTTTTAACATTATCTGTGTCTTCGTACTTTTCACTTCATTAACTACTTTTCACTTAATACCCTGTCTTTGCAATCGCAGCAAAGAATCACTTTCATAAAGTCTCTGTGCACCACGTAAACTTTCACCACTTAAAATGTAGCAACGTATCATCTCGTAATACTCCCGGTTCGAGTAAGTTATTTGTGCCGCCATCGTTAGAGATAAGCAAATCCAAAAATGCGTAAACAGTAGTGACAAGGTCACGGCCGAATAGCCACTGATGACGGCAGACGCGAGCGGTGCGGGCGGTGGGGCGGGAAGAAGGGATTCCCCTTTTACAGCTCGGGGCCCGAGCCCAACCGAACGCTGGCCGACTAAGACGCCAATTTCACTTGCACAACTAAACTTAATTTAACTAAAAAATGAAAACAACTGTGGCGTATTTTGATTTATTGGCTTATTCGTAGTGCAAATTTTTATTAATTAAAATTGTTAGTCTACAAAATACAGATTTTCTAATAAAAAGGTGTGATAACATTGGTGTCGATTCTGTGTCCAAGAACTTAACTAAAAATTGATTTATTCCTGTCAAATCTCACTTTCTTATTCTCAAAGACACAACTTCACTTAAATTAAGTTTGACAGGACCAAAATTAGTCAATCTATACAATTTAGTGATAATACTATTCTGGTGTACATTATAAATGTCAAAAATTCACTTAATTTAGTGAGTTCTCGACTTATTTAGTCGGGATGTGAGTAGGTACCGACTTAAATTCACTTAATTTTATCATGGCTTTTTGAACATTAAAAGTTGATTTTCTAATTAAATATTGAATAATAAATATTTGTCAGCAAATAAAAAACAATTATAAATTAAAATTATACTAATGATAAATTAAATATTTGGCGCCAAAATTGAGGTAAAACAAAGCGCGAAAAACAGACGAATTACAGTCAAGTGCGGAGATTCGTAGAACTAATTATTTAGGTATTTCTTTGTTTACTTAATTTTTGTCGAAATAGTTTTGTAATTAACTACATAATATAATACGTATTTTTACTTAGCCATAGAATCCTAAGACATCATATATTATGTAAGTATACAAGTTATCGTAAAAATATTATAAACATATAAAATTTAATACAAAGTGAATGATTTTGAGGTTAATGGCGTCTAATGATAAATATAACTTTTTTCCAGGTCATGCAGGGGAAAATAAATGTCCAGTTGGTGGCCTAATGGAAAATTGTGGTCCAGTGCTTATAAATGCAGTTGCTACCAATTATATTAAGTGAACTACAGGAAAAATCTTTAGAAATCTTTGGAACCATAGTTTGGAACATTGAAACTAGCGATAAAAATGTGTATTTGTGTGTGTCTGCCTAAAGTTATGTAAATATCATTAAATAGTAGAAATAATAATTGTAGCCAGTGTTAAAAGTATACCTATCAAATGGTGCTACTTGAACTGTGATACTTAATAAGGTTTCTAACAGTTTGTCTCTAGAACAGTGAGCTATATTTTTTATCAGTAGGTTTCTAAATTTATTATTAAAAATAACTAATAAAGAAATTAATAGAATCAGCCAAGCCAAGCCGGAGAGTTCAGTGGACCAACATTTATTTATATGTACTCGGAAAACATTCAGATTTATTTAGTAAAACATGTATTTAAACAAATATTGCATTTTTATTTGTATAATAAGTATTGTTACGAACACACAAAACACAGAGGAGCTAGCGCCATCTAGCAGCAACTAGTAAAACCAATTAAAGAACCGAACAGAGTGAAACCCCTATTAGATACTAGATGGCGTTAGAGGAACTACCGTACATGCGCGAATCTTCTAGAAACATTCGTTCCGGGCGATCACGTTCGCGCACAGTCGGGAACATTCTGGAATAGTCTGGAACTCGTCTCGGCGCAAATAAATAGCGGCAGGGAGGCGAGCCCGGGCAGTTCAGTTCGAGCTACGATAAAAGCGACTTCGAGAGCGAAAACAAGTGATCAAGAGTGATACCAGTGAAACCTACAACTTGGCTACGATCTAGGACATTGTTAGTGCTTAGTGTTTGGACCTAGTGCTTAGTGTTTGGACCTAGTGCTTAGTGTGTAACTAGTGCTAGTGAATAAAGTCTTCAAAAGAGTCAGCAGGTCTTTCTCTCCAAATCCTTCGAACCCTAACACGTAACAGTATTAAGCCTCTTACTATATCAAAAAGTAATGTGTTATGCATATAAGTATGTAATTTATTGGAATTCTTAACATTCTATTAATCTACATATGTTTGTAAGAATTCATGGATATATGTTGCCCTTATGAAAAGACTATGATGAAATTACTGTTGTGTAGCTTATAGATCAGAATACTTAACATATACAACTACATACTGAACTTAACACACTTTTATAAGTTACAAATAAAAGTAGAAATAAATTATTAGGTTCATTTAATATCTCTTGCATAATAATACACCACATGATATCACAAATTTTTATAAATGCAGATTTTCATGTTTACATAAATACACTTTTTGGCTTTTGTCATTGTTATCTTGATAATGTTACGTGTTAGGGTTCGAAGGATTTGGAGAGAAAGACCTGCTGACTCTTTTAGAAGACTTTATTCACTAGCACTAGTTACACACTAAGCACTAGGTCCAAACACTAAGCACTAACAATGTCCTAGATCGTAGCCAAGTTGTAGGTTTCACTGGTATCACTCTTGATCACTTGTTTTCGCTCTCGAAGTCGCCTCGTATCGTAGCTCGAAATGAACTGCCCGGGCTCGCCTCCCTGCCGCTATTTATTTGCGCCGAGACGAGTTCCAGACTATTCCAGAATGTTCCCGACTGTGCGCGAACGTGATCGCCCGGAACGAATGTTTCTGGAAACTTCGCGCATGTACGGTAGTTCCTCTAACGCCATCTAGTATATAATAGGGGTTTCACTCTGTTCGGTTCTTTAATTGGTTTTACTAGTTGCTGCTAGATGGCGCTAGCTCCTTTGTGTTTTGTGTGTTCGTAACAATAATTATCAGTTTCCGTCATCAGTTTATGGTAGTAAATATGTAGAGTTTATGGTAGTAAATATGTGCTTATAATCATATTTTTCCTTAGTTGCTGTAATTATTTACACTAAACATCTATTATAATAAATAATTAACGAATTCATTTGTTTGTTTTTTTATAGTTTTTTGTATAAAGTAATCAAGAAAGTAATATAGGCATACCACAGAGTAAAAGTAGTGCTAATCACTCCACAGATAACCTAAAAGATTTGATGCACACTATGCTCATATCTAAGATGAGAAATACACTGAAATAAAGGCGCCAACTAATTAAATTATTAATAAATGTTCATAACAATGATGCAGAAATAGTTGTAAATATTTATTAATAACTATATTGCTCAAATAACGTTTGAAAAGGAATTTTATATTAGATATTTTTTTATTCATTCATTCATTCGTTCACTATAAAAGGCATTTTTGTCTGTTAGTGGGCAGCTTTAAATGATTATGTCAAAATCAAATAAGTGCTGTCAACTAAAATTTTAAGTTTAATTTCTGTTTGAAACAGAATAGGTTCATCACTAAAACCAAACTATATTTGGTGAATTTTTAGTTAAGTTTAATTAAGTCGAACTTGCATTGGAATCGACACCATTGCCGAATTTTATTGTGTTATTGACCATATCAATTTTCATTTTTGTTAGGTTAAGTTTAGTTGTACATGTAGAATCGGTACCTATGTCGGTCGTATGTAGGTATGTGTGCGTGCGCAGTGAAATTTATAAAATTATGAATGAATTTCAGACACATTGTCAACAAGTTCTGTGTTTTAGGAAATAAAATGCTTAAAGTTTTGAAAAAAAAAACATATTGTTTTTATTTCACAAGTGACTGTCCGTTAATTGAGGAGCATACACAAATATTGTGTTCATTTTATCCAATTTATAAAATGTTTCCAAATGCGACCTTTTTACTATGCCTGCAAAAAAATATTACAAATTTTTAATTGTAGCATCATCAACAGCCCATTACAGTCCACTACTGAACTATTGGCCTCCTCCACATAAGAGGGCTTTGCCATGATCTCCACGCTTGCCAGGCGGGTTGGAGATCACAGTTTAAAAGGTTCAGATTCGTCGAGAGTGCTGCTGCCCGTTCTCTGTCACACGTAGTCGGCTCTTACGACACCCGCGGGAAAAGTAGGAGTGGTGACAAATGTATTCTACTCTGCCGTCACCACACAGCCACGAACTGTAGCATCATCATCATCATATCAGCTGTAAGACGTCCACCGCTGGACAATAGCAGGAGCTCCTCTTTGGAGGTCTCCCCCAAAGATCTCTACAGCAACTGGTCCTAAGCTACCTGCATCCACTTTCATTCTGCAACCTTCACTAGGTCCCAATTGTAGCATGTTGACAACAAAATAAAAAAACAAAATAAAAACTTTTAAAAATAAAAAACTAAAACTAAAATAAACGTTTATTAAGAAAAAACTATATCATTATCAGTCTATCACAGTACACTGAACATAGGCTTTCCTAAGATCGCGGCACTAAAAAATCTACATGAAATATTATTTTAATTTCACCTCTAAAAGGCATATCATTTCCTTGTATCTCAGTTGTGCATTCAACATTATGCTTCATTAGCATATTCCTAGTGCATTTCAAGAGGTGTGGAGGGTCGAATAATATCACGATTTCCCTTCCCTCAAGGGAAAAAAGGGCTCCTGTGTTGTTGCACCTAGTGTCTTTAAAACTCTGACATTCACTGTTGACATGTCACAGACAGTAGCAACCACATTGAGATTTGCATTAAAGCTTTCGGCAAGTATCTGAAAGAATATAAAAATAATGAATTACAATCATTTGATGTATTTATCATTCTATGTATCATCATCAACAGCCCAGTCCACAGTTGGACTATGGGCCTCCTCTACATAAAGAGGGCATTGCCATAATTTTCACGTTTTCCCGGCGGGTTGAAGATCGCAGTTTAAAAGTTTCAGATTAATCAGAGAGTGCTGCTGCCCGGTCTTTATATATTCAAATTCATTTATTCATAAATTTCTCTCTATGTATATATTCTATGTATATATCCTTACTATTATAAATGCGAAACTTGTATTGTCAGTTTGTCATTCTTTCTCGTCAAAACTTAGTCAGGAGACTGCAGAGTGACATAGTTAACTTATCACGGAATTTCCACAGGATTGGGAGATTCTGATGAAACTCTGGGGCGCAGTCACTACATATTAAACTTCGACACAATATATACAGGGTCTTTCAACAAGGACGGGTCGATGTTAAAATTGAATAAAACAAGATGTGTGTGAGATATTAACGAAATTTTATTTTTATTTGAATGGCTCGTTTATGCCATTATGGATGGAATATGACATCGTTCATATGACCGCCGCGGCTTCGTATGGTGGCACGAATCCCAGAGGTCCAATTTTTAATGACTCTGCTGCATAGATCCGGCTGAATCTGCGCGATGGCTTGCGTTATGTTGGCTTTCAGGGCAACGGTCGAATGCGGTTTATAGACCTGCGACTTCAGAAAACCCCACAAGAAAAAGTCTAGCGGAGTCAAATCACAGGATCTTGGTGGCCAATTCACGTCACCTCTGCGAGAGATAACCCTACCCTTAAACCGTTCATGCAGAATGTCGATTGTGTCGTTCGCTGTGTGGCAAGTAGCACCATCTTGCTGGAACCACATATCGTTCAAGTCCATATTGTTCAATTTAAGCCAAAAGAAATTGTTTATCATTGATCTGTAGCGTTCACCGTTGACGGTGATCAGTGGCGTGCACATGAATTTGACTCAGGGTAGGCTCTTATACTGTAGGTAGTACTCTTATAGATTTTAAGCATAGCCACGCGACGGATCTCTAAGTCGGAAACCATGCCAACAGAACAAATTTAAATCTGAATATCCCGAATCAGTCCACACTGTACTAGAATTACTAAACAATAACTACGTACGTACATACATACGTACATGTACGTATGTACATACGTTTCATAACTTTTAACATGAAATTTTCGAGTTACATTGGTGCCTATTCTATGTGCAGACCTAAACTTAACTAAAAAATGAAAATTGATAGCGTCAATAACACAATTCGGCAATGTTAACAGAACTTTTTTTATATAAAAACTGTTTATTATAGACTAACGATTTTAATTAATATAAATGTGTGCAAAAAAAATAGCGAAACATTTAAGATACAGCAATAGCTTTTTCATTTTTTAGTTAAGATAACCATTCCCACGTCCCGACCTAAATACCTATTATACCGTTGTCCGTCCAGCTACGCGTGGCGCTGATTCGATCGGTACCGCGCTCGCATGTTGTAACAAAAAACCTTTATAGCTTCTTATCTATAATACCTAGAGTGAAGACAAATACTACGAAAAATTACTAGAAGACTACAGATGAAATCTATCTATTTTTTAAGATCTGAAAATTTATTTTAAAGTATTAAAAATGAGAACAGAAGAGGACAGAGGAGAAAACATAACAATTCAAAATATAACTCGATTTTACTCTTAAAACTGTGATATGTATGCTATATGTATACTTAATTATAAAGCACAAATCATCTAGTTTATCTTGATGTATAATAATATTAATAATCTATGAACTCATAAATAAAACTAAACTACTTACGACAATCCGCTGGAACTTCAAAACCACTTGTTTACTAAGCACAAACCGTAAAGTGGACTGAAGATAAAAACTGCCATCTAGTGATTATGGATTGTGAAGTAATTCATCAGCTATCTATTACACAACTTATAGACGCAAAAAATAACGCAATTTGTCCATAGATGTCGGTATATCTAATCGTAACTGACTGTTGATACTCGTTTCGATACGAGATTTACCAAAAGTATTTAATTTTAAGCAGGCCTCCAGATGTTTTTCTGTATGGTCATGCTTCTTTGTCGCGGAATGGAAATTATTTAAATCTGAATATCCCGAATCAGTCCACACTGTACTACACTCGCGTGCAACCGAATCGACTCACCTATACAAAACTGCTAAATGGTGTAATATGTTGTAAAATAATAAAAGACATAGTAAGATATGTATATTTTTTGAAAGCCTATTTCATAACCTTTAAAGTAATACCATAATTTTAAAAATCTGCTCATTAGTTTCGAATTTAATCGAATTCGAATTACAAAACAACATAAATTGAATTAGTGAAAACTAACAAATGATAATTAAAATTGAGAATTAACCAAATGTTATGAAAAATAAAGGAATTTATTAAATCAATAATTAGTGTTGCCCCCCCTGGCTTTAATAACAGCTCTGAGACGGTTCCTCATCGACCTGATAACCCTTACTACCAGATCTTGAGGGAGAGCTTCCCATTCCTCTTCGAGCGCTGTCTTTAGCTCTACAATGTTTGCAGGCGCTGGATTTCTGGCCCGGACCCTGCGTTTCAGCTCGTCCCATATGTGTTCAATAGGATTGAGATCAGGGCTGAGTGGTGGCCAGTCCATGGTCTCAATACCAACTTCATCCAGGAACTGACGAGGGATTCGTGCTGTATGGCAGCGGGCATTATCGTGCATTAGAAGGAAGCTATCTCCTATGAAGCCTTCATAAGGAAGGACGTGATCAAGGAGAACATCTTCCACATATCGGTCTGCAGTCAGACCGCTTCCTCGGCCTCCACCGGGGATGAAAACAAGAGCTGTTTTTCCTTCCACTGAAATGCCCGCCCACATCATACACGAACCACCGCCATAGGCCACTGTTTCCGCGAAACAACATTGCGAAAATCGCTCGCCTGGACGCCGGTAGACTCGAGCTCTTCTGTCGCTGCCATGCAGACACACTCTGCACTCGTCAGTGAACAAGACCGATCGCCATTGTTCAGCCGTCCAACCGATGCGTTCGCGAGCAAATGCAAGGCGCGCTTGTCGGTGAGCCCTGGTCAATTTAGGGCTTCTGGCAGGCCGTTTTGGAGTCAGGTTGGCATCTCTCAGCCGTCTTCTCACCGTCTACTGACTGACAGCGACTCCTCGAACCTCTCGCAGCCGCTGCTGCACAGCAACGCCGGTGAGATGGCGATTTCTGAGGCTTGTCGAGACGATAAAACGGTCGTCTCTCTCAGAAGTATGCCGCCGCCGACTGTTATCTGGCCTCCTAGAGTAAGAATGTGTCTCCTGGAACCTTCTGTATACCCTGGATACAGCAGATTGGCTCAGATTCAGTCGACGAGCGACTTCTCGCTGACTAAGGCCTTGTTGTATCAAAAGGACAACTTGGGCGACTTCTTCTGGTCTTGTATCCATAGTGGCGGCGAATTGCTCATCGTATCTTACGGTGATGTGTTCAGGTCAACTTCTGAAAAGCGACTGATAAGGGTGTACAATACGAGTCGTCTCACGGGCCCGCAAGGGCCCCGAGGTAACAGTTTGGGGCGATGGCCCCTTTCTGTGGCGTCCACGCCGCCTGCGACGACAGGCGGGGCGCTGGGTGGGCTGTGCTCAGCCATGGGGTGGCACTGTGTGCGCCGAGGGGGCGCCATGGACGGCGCGACGACGCGCGCGGCAGCGCGCGCGGCGCGCCAGCCCCGGCGTCCTCGGCGTTCGCCTTCCAGTAGGACTGGGTCCTGCTGGAGGGGTGCGTCACTTCTGGGGCGTCTTCTTTTCTTCTGCTCTTCTGCTGCTGGCGAGGTCGAGCCCACCGGGTGGGACCCCGTTGGGGGAGGCCCGGCGAGCGCCCGTCAGCCAGCAGCGTGGTGTCCTCCTCGCAGGAGCGGCGGCCCTGACTTAGAAGCTGTTACACAACCAAGCCAGGGTTTTGACGATGGCCTGGGTCGGGTCCCGGCCTTCGGAGATGGCCGTCAGGACGTCCTGCAACGTCCTGGCGACCAGCTTGATGGTTTCGGCGTCTAGCTGCCGCTGGGTGGGCGGGGCAGTCTTGGGGGCGTCGGTGGCAGTGTGCGCAGCTGCAGAGGCGGCGGGCGCCGCTGCTGGCGCTGCTCTGGTGGAGGGCGCCGCAGCTGGCGCGGCTCTGGTGGAGGGCGCCGTTGCTGGCGCGGCTCTGCTGGGGGGCGCTGCCCTGGGGGCAGGCGCTGGCTTCGTCGCTTCGGGGGCGGCCGGTGTGGCCGGTTGTTGCGGCTCACTGTCCGCGGCGTCGGCGTCGCTACGGCGCCGCTTGCGTCGTTTCTTCCTTTTTGGAGAGGTTGCAGGGGCGCCGGCGGCGTTCGCTGGCGCCATCAGTGAACCGGGCGCGCTGTCCTCCGGAGCGACGAACGTCACTGCGGGGGGAGCTGTCGTGGTAGCGGTGGTGGTGGTAGGAGCGGAGGTGCGCGACACCGTTCCCGCCCGCTTGTTTCGCGCTTCCCTGCGAAACACGGGGCAGGTGACGCTGTTGGCGGTGTGTTCACCGCCACAGTTCGCGCACGTAGGTGGCGTCGCGAGGGGCCGCTCGCAGGCGTGAGCAGCGTGGGCACCGCCGCACTTTACGCAGGCTGGAGGCCGGTGGCAGTTGAGGGACGAGTGCCTGAAGCCCTGGCATCGATGGCATTGTGGCGGGCCGCGCCGGCCGCGCCAAGCTTCAATTTTAATGCCGGGCATACACAGAAGCTCTGACACTTCGTATATGCCCGGGATGGTGTTGGCTGTTCGCGCCAGTTGCGCGAAGAAGATGCAGCCTGGGCGGCCACGCCGCGCCAGGATGGGCTTCACAAACTCGGGCTCGAACCCCAAGTCCCGGAGTTCGGCCTCCAGCTCTTCGACGGCGGTGTTCACCGGCAGCCCTCTGATGGCCACCTTGAGGCCCCGCTCGGACGGCAGCGAGTACGAGTACCACGACAGCTTCATTTGTTTTTCTAAGTCCGAGAGGTACCGCTGGATGGCGCGGTACTCTTCACCGGACTTAGGGAGAAAGCGCACGCCCCTTCCATACGGGCGCGCGTTGGGCACGTGCCCCAGCAGCCTCTTGAGCTCCCTGAAGTGGGTTGACCACTCCGGGAACTCCTCCACCACCAGTGGGGGGTAGCGCCCACTGGCGGCAGGGGGAGGCGGGGCTGGGGGGGCGCCGGCAGCAACGGAAGGTGCGGCGGCAACGGGCGCCGGCCGCGGCGCAGGGGCGCACGCGGTGTCGGCGGTGGCGGCGGCGACAGCGGGAGGCGCGGGAATGGCGGCGGCGGCAGGTGCCGGCCGCGGCGCAGGAGCGCGCGCGGTGTCGGCGGTAGCCGGCGTCGGTCGCGACGTAGCGGCGCTCGCAGTACCAGTACAGTATAAGGGTGTCTGCTTCTTCTTGGTCTTAATGGTCTTAATGGTCCTGTCGAGGCCCCGGCGGGGCCTCGACAGGACCATTTCCGGGGCTAAGCCCCCTGAATGGGGTAGCTCTCGCCATCCCCAAGCGTGGGGATGGGGCTTTGGGTGCGGCGTATAGCCTATAGGGAGATGTACGGGCGGGCGACAGCGGCACCTCGGCTCCGCCGGGCGATCGACGTGGGTGGGGTGAGACCTCCGGTAGCCCCGGAGGAGGCCCCAGCCACGGATCTACACCGGTGAAGTGTATCGAGGGCCCTAAGTGCCACGCGCCGTGGTGGGAGTATAGTAGGCAGAAGTGGGTGTTGGGAAGAGTCAGAGGTGTCGGCGTGGTATGTGTGTGTGATGTGTGAGCTGGATCAGGGACCGCGCGGTCAAGTGGTCAGCCAATGACATGTTGCATCAGCAACATGTATTGGCATTCGCGGGCCGAACGCGGTCCCCGGTCCAGCCAGCACAGCGACCTATGTACAGTGTTCATCTGTTTTCAAAAGTTATGTGGTGAGTATTGTGATTGTTTAGTGTAGGGAATAAATATATAAAATAAACATAAGTTATATGAAGTGAGCCTCGCCCGGAAGTAGGCGGGTTCTTGGGACCCCTCCCCGGAACCCGCGTCGGCAGCGCCACGATGGCTCCACTACGAACTAGTGGAGGCAGGTGATTGGCTGCTTGGGACAGCGGGGCGGGGAGCGGGACAACCTGTAGAGTGTAATTGGACCGTTTTTATGTGGTGGGTTAGTGTGTGTGTAGTGCAGTTATGTACGATAATGTATATATATAATTTTATGGGGAATAGATTATTAGTCAGTTACGGATGATTAGCATCCGTAACTAACTCACGCGGCAGTCTATGCCTATATTCAGGAGGGCGAGCGTGGAGCGGGGCGATGTTACGCAAGTGTGCGTACGTGGAAGTATCAGCCCTCTCAAACATGGTACTGGAGAGGCGGGAAACGAATGCGTCCAGGGGTTCCATTTGGAGGTCCCTGGAGATGGTGGTGTTTCTCACGTAACGTGGCGCGCGCGTTATTGTGCGGAGGGTCAGCGCTTGTTGCGCGCGAAGGTCCTTGCGGTCAGACTCGCTGGTTAGGGCGAACCAGGCGGGGGCGGCGTATGACAGGATGGGTCTAATATAAGCCTTGTATATGCCCACCTTGATGTTGATGGGCACATTGGGGGCGGCGAGGACTGGCTTCAAAAGTGCGCGGGCCACACGCGCGCTGGCCACGACGTGTTTCGTGTGGGTGCGCATAGTGAGGCTTGAGGTCAGGTGGACGCCCAGGTATTTGGCGACACCTGACCACGGAATGTCCTGATTTAGGAGTCTGAGCGGCGGCAGCTGTTTCTTCGGGGGAAATGGAATGGCCTGGGTCTTGTTGGCGTTGGCCTGGAGGCGCCATTTGCCAAGCCAAGGCGGGAGGGCGTCCAGCGAGTGTTGCACCTTCTGTGCAGCGAACTGGGCAGAGAGACTGGTGGCAATTAGGGCTGCGTCGTCGGCGTAAAGCGCCAGGATGGCGCCTTCCTGTACTGGGAAATCGTCCGTGTAGAGGGAGTATAGGGAGGGAGAGAGGCAGCTCCCTTGGGGAACTCCAGCGAGAGCTGGGTGGGAAAACGAGACTTTATCCTCCACTGCTACACGGAACGATCTGTCCCTAAGAAAGTCCGCCAGTAGGTGGACCAAGCGACGGGGGGCAGATGTGCCGGCAATCTTGTAGACCAGGCCGGCGTGCCACACGCGGTCGAAGGCCTTCTCCATGTCGAGAAATACTGCGACTGCGCACTCCTTCTTGTTACGGGCGGCCGAGATGTGGTGCAGTACCCTCGACAGTTGGAGCGTGGTGGAGTGCTCCGACCGAAACCCGAACTGTTCCTCGCGTTGGGGGAAGTGAGGACGGAGGCGCTGGAGCAGAAGTCTCTCGAGGATCTTGGATGTTGTGGGAAGCAGTGTGATTGGCCGGTAGCTCTCCGGCCTCTGTGTGTTCTTCTTTGGTTTCGGGAGCATTATGATGCGTCCCTCCTTCCAGGCGTCCGGGTAGGTTGCTGTGCGCAGGATGCCGTTGAGTATTCTAGTTAGGGCCGCCACTGCACGGCGGGGCAGCTGTTTGAGCGCCGTGTTGGTGATGCCGTCAGCGCCAGGTGCCTTCCCAGGCTTAGCGCTGCGGATCTGTCGCATGACCTCGGAGGGTGACAGGAAGTCCAGGTCTTCATCCGAGGGGAAGCCTCCTTTGAGAATTTTGTCAACTTCTTGTTCCACCTCGACATTGTGTTGATGGTCTGCCGGAGGAAAAGGGGAAAAGACTCTCTCCAGGTAGGCCGCGAAGATGTTAGCGCGGTCCTCAGCCCTGAATCTAGGAGTGCCATCTTCGTGAAGGAGGGGTCTTACGGGGGTAGGGGTGTGGGTGAGCCGGCGACACAACTTGTGCAGCGATGCCCAATCCTCGGATGCTCCGCCCACGTACCGCTCCCACTCCTCGTTGGTGCGGTCCTGCAGGGTGGTCTTAATTTTTTCGCTGAGCCTGTTTAGCTGGGCCTTCATTTGGGGGCAGCGTGTTGCCTGCCAGCGTCTTCTTAGCTTCCTCTTTTCACTTAGGAGTGAGGCGATGTGATTGGGTAGCGGCGGGAGTCTTCGGCCTTGCGCGGGTTCGGGGGTGGCAAGCTCGAGTGCCTGCTGGACGGCGGATGTCCACTCTCGCGTCAGTATAAGGGTGTGTTGCTTACGTGGGTTTATATAGGGGGCTGCATAGCGCAACACGTTAGTACTGCAAGGAGTAAATTTTACGGACTTACGGTTCATATCACGATATTTTTTAAAGTGGTGATTGGATTAAAACAGTAAATGTGTCAATTTAAAGCTAAAAGAATAAGCTTTAAAAAAATATACATTATGTATACTTTTTTTTATTTCTTTAAATTATAACACACTTTTTGTCTATTTTGTATGGGTGAGTCGATTCGGTTGCACGCGAGTGTAGAATTACTAAACAATAAGCAAGGGAAACAAAATAATTTATTCGTGTGTACACAACCACATAGCCAGTTATACGTTTCATAACTTTTAACATGAAATTTTCTAGTTACGTTACCCCTTTGTTGATTAAGTTGTAACTCGGGTATACATCTACCTATAGACACAATTTGAATTTTTTCACCGAACGACAATTGTGAGAACTTGTTATTTTTAATTTTTAACAAACACACACTATCAACACACATTTCACAATCAAATAACATTTTAAAATCAACAAACGAAAATCCATACAATTATTAAATTAAAGAAACTCAATATTAAACAGTTCAATGAATCACACGAAAAATAAAATGGCCTCCGTCGAACCAAAATATTTCTGCTATTTAAATAAATAAAACCTTACTAAACAAAAATGCATACGTGATTTATTAGACTTCCGACTATTATATTTATTCGGATTATAAGTAACGAACGAACATTGCCGAATACTCGCGGTAACATCCGATCGCGAAAGCAGGCCGCAGGATTTTCAGTGTAAATCGTCTTGGATATGTAAGCCTGTGTGCGTTTGCGAACTGTGCACGGACACCGAAATTTCTACACACATATGAACTCATGGCAGGCGGGCGGCGTGGAGCTTATGGGAGCTTGTCCTACGCGTTCGTCCGACCAATATTATTCCTTCGCCAAACGCCTGGCAAAAAACAATTTGCAAGCACATATTGGTGCTATTTATGAATTATTAGGTAGGCGTTTTTAAGTTATAATATTTTGTTTAATTAATAGTAAATAAATGAATAAAGTCATCTAAAACATACGAACGTTTTATTAAAATATCTGTGAATGGCAAGTAAAGCAGTGCTTATCAGCTTGTATAGAGCGCACGCCACTGACGGTGATGGCCTCGCCAACGTCGTTTTCGAAGAAGTACGGACCAATGATGCCGCCAGACCAAAATCCGCACCAAACAGCAAGTTTTTGTGGATGCATTGCCACCTGGTGAACCTCATATGGGTTGTGGTCATCCCATATACGGCAATTTTGCTTATTAAGAGGATACTAAAATTCTTCGTGTATTTTTCTACGTACGAAGTTTTCATTGTTTCTTTAGATTGAATGGCTAGAGCTCTAATTTTTAAGTACATGTTTTCTCAATATATAATCTAGGATCGCATAAACTCAGAAACGCGATTGAAAAAATATTTCTCGATAGAAAATCTTAGCGAAACAACCTCTCTCATTTTTATTTTTTTCATTTGTCGGTTTATTATCGCGTATTAACTAATGAAATAACTTTAAAAACATAAGTAACTATTATATATAGAAACACGTAAATCAGAATTAAAATATATTTAGTAGATTTTGAGTAAACAAAAAAAATAGCCCTAATTCTTCATTTTCTATACCTACTAGCTGTGTTAATATGTACGTGTCGACGATAATATTGATGTAGGCCCTTAACAAAACCATTCATCCAAAAATGTGCCTCGTCTAAGCCCATTCAGCGAACACACGGCGTTGTCTATGGTCATTAACTTTGAGCTCTTGGGTCAGTTGAATCTTGTACGGATGCAGAATCAAGTCCCGACGCAAAATTCTCCAAGTTGAAGTCTGCGAAAGGCCGAGTTCTTATGCACGGCGAGAAATCGACTTCCTCGGAGTCTCCTGAACACTCACGTACAGCAGCGATGTTCTCGGCCGATCTGGCGTTCCTTTGACGTAAAGGTGTTGGTTGGTTGTTTACCAAACCGGTCGTCTCAAATTTAGTCACCAATCGTTGGAGATTAGACTTTGAAGGGCCACCGCGTCTGCCATAAAATGGGCGCAATGCGCGCAACGTTTGCACTAACGAACACTCATTTTGATAATACAGTTTTATCATTTGCACATGCTGCTCAACCGTGTAACTCGCCATGGTGATGTGGCATCAGTGACTGAATAAGAAAAAATTGGTTTGAAAGATCCCGCCAAAACAAAATGGCCGCCCCAGTTTATTAAGGGTTTGTACACAAAACTGCGATGCGACGCGATGCGAATTCGCAACGCAGAAAATTACGAAACGAATTGCTGCGATGCGATTTCGTGCGGCAAGGCGTCTCCCAGGGTGACCATTCCTTTGACGACCGTTAACCGTACTAAACGTATTTTGAATTGAAAACTAGGTCGTGACATGGATCGTAAAAAGAAGTGTGCACTTTTATTATTGCTTAGGAGATACAGGAAAAAGAAACAAAGAAGATTTTGGGTTCATCCATTTGTTACTATTATGAATCCCGATGGAAACTATTTTCTTCTAAAATATAAAGCTTTGAAAACCGACGAAAAAAATTATTATAGGTATTTTTTTATATTTTTGGATCCAGACCCTGACCTACTTGCATCTTTGAGTTTCTTTTCATATTTATTAAAGGTATCCTTAATCCCCCTCCATCTTTGTATTACTGAATTACCTGCAAAAAAATAATGGACAATATTTAATTTATTCATTTATTTATTAATCTTTATTATTCATCAAATACCAATTGTACAGAACAATAGGCGAACTTAACGCTAGAAGCGTTGTCTACCAATTAATTAAATTAAAATTTTTTTTTTTTTTTTCGTAGGAATGCTTTTTACGCACTTACCCCCCGACTGCAGGGGCAGCCGAAGGACGTCGTGTTGGACTCCCGGGGAGTAAAATTTCTTTCGACCCAGCCTACCAACTAAACCTACGGTGTCCTCCTCGCCCGTTGCCGGGCCGTGGTAGTCACTCAGGTATAACCACGACCCGACACGGGGGGCCCCCTAGCGGTGGGGGCTCACTGCGACGGGGTGGGCAACGTGCCCCCCCGTCGGACGGTCACCCCTCGCCCGAACACTAGGCGAGAGGTCGTCCGCCACATTGGGCGCGACAGGTCCCCTGACCCGTCGCGCGTGGCCTCCTCGCGGGCCTGGGCCGCCGGCTATTGCGCGCCGACGACCCCTACCCGCGGCCCTGCGGGGGGGCAATGTTTGGCCCGCGCGTTCGCGCTCCCGCAGGGCCTCTCTCTTGGCCGCCATCACCTCGGACGCAAACGAGGCGACGGCGGCCCAACACTCTCTGCTGCCGGCCATCGAGGCGATGACGGCCGGCAGCGACAGATTCACGCCTATTGCGTCAGTGAGCCTGACGCGTTGAGCGGACCAGGCCGTGCACACGGCCAGCGTGTGCTCGGCCGTGTCCACGGCTCCGGACGCACAACTCTTGCAGTCGGGCGCCGACTCTACTCCCACCAGCTCCCACAGGTACTTGGCAAAGCAGCCGTGACCTGTGAGGAGCTGGGTCAAATGGTAGGTCGGCACCCTGTGTGGCGCCTCGACCCACTGACGCAATACTGGGCGCACGGCCGTGAGAAGCCGTGCGCTCACCCTACTCAATTCCAATTTAGAGGCCCACCTCCCGAAGAGGTCGTCGCGGAATTCGCCCCTCCAGCGAGCGACCTCGTCGGGGGCGGGCTCGACTCCGTCTTGCCGCATCAGAGCCCTCCTTCGGTGCCCCGCCAGGACCCCAGCCTCGAGGTCCCAGGGGAGGCTCCCGGAAATCACACATGCCGCCTCCAGCGACACGGTGTGGTACGCTCGTGCGGCCCTCTGCGCCATCACACGCTGCGCGCGCCGCAGCAGCGTGGAGTTCTCGGCGCTGAGAGCCGCAGTCGCCCAGATGGGCGCTCCGTAGAGCGCCTTCGAGCGCACCACCGTGTCGTAGAGGCGGCGGCCAACACTACCGGCCCCCCCGCAATTTGGGAGCAACCGGGCGAGCATTCCGGCGCACGCCACCAGCTTCGGCGCCAGCGCCCGGAAATGCTCGCCGAACCTCCACCGACTGTCCAGCGTCAGCCCCAAGTATTTTAACTTGGAGCCGACGGCGATGGAGGCCCCTCCCACTACAATGCTGTAGTCGCGGGGGGGCCTAGCCCGAGGCCCATGGAAGAATAGGGCCTCGGACTTCTCTAGGGCCACTTCTAGCCCGAGGGCCCTGATGCGGCTCACAACCTGCGCAGTGCCCGCCGTGGCGAGGACACCGGCATCTCTGAAATTTGGGCCCCGCGCGGTGACCAGGGTATCGTCGGCGTAACATATGACGCCGACTCCCCGAAGATTGGTACCGCGCAGGACCCAGTCAAATCCAATGTTCCACAGGAGTGGGCCCAGCACCGACCCCTGTGGAACACCGCACGACATGTCCCGGCGGACTACACGATCCCGGGCCGGGTAGAAGATGGCCCGGTCCGTAAAGTAGTCCGCCAGGACCCTCCTGAGGTACCACGGAACTTTGTGGTACCTCAGGGCCTCCAAAATTGTCGCCCAGGGGAGAGTGTTGAAAGCGTTAGCAATGTCGAGCGACACTGCCAACAACACCCCCCCCTGCGAGACGGCTTCCTCCATTTGGTCCCTCAGTCGGGACACGGCGTCGATCGTCGACCGCGCGCGGCGGAACCCGAACTGGTTTCCGCTTAGATCCGGGCCCACCGTCTCCAGATGTCGGACGAGGCGTGCCGCCACGACCCTCTCAAAGGTCTTGCACGCCTCGTCAAGAAGGACGATCGGACGGTAGGCCGACGGACAGTCGGGGGGTCGCCCGTGCTTTGGAAGAAGCACGAGCTTCCCGGACTTCCACCGCCGCGGGACTCTTCCGGACGCCAAGCACTCCACTCGACATGAGGGACAAAACCTCACCTTCGAGGACCGGCATCACGTGGGCGAGGACCCGCCCAGGGACGCCGTCCGGGCCCGGGGCGCGGTTCCTCTCTTTGAGTTTGAGGACCGCAACCCCTAACTCGGCCTCGGACACGGGCGGCACTTCCTCGCCCGGAGCCGGTCCCAATTTATGTATGTTTATGTCGTTTTAGGTTAGTGTTCTTTACTTTTCAAGTTTGATATATAAATTAATCCCTTTTTTTTCTATTTATGTTTCAGATTCCTAGCGACCGGAAATGAAATCAGAAATATACATTTAGATTATTATCGAGGAATAAGTACAGTTGCTAAGATAATACGAGTAGTTTGTAATGCAATATGGAAATTATGTTTAAATGCAAACATTTTTTTATTTTTTTTTTATTTTTTTATTGAAATTTTACAAAGAGTACATTTTAACAATTGCATGCACGGTAATGACTGCTTTAGTTAAGAACTGTGTTGCAGTCATTAACGCCCGCCTTCGAAACGTCGACAAAAGTTTTATTTATGTGTTTCAATTATCTTATTACTAATAAAATTGCTAATCTTAACAAATAACAATACAATTTTTATACTACTTTAATGTGTCTGTGTATATGTGAGTGTAATTGTGTGTGGGTGAGTTTGTGTGTGCGTGTTTGCTAATAATTAAACTTTTACAAGCAGATCAACTTCATCATAGCCAAGTCCCTGGAAACATACCAAAAATAACACAACAGCTGTTTGAAGAAATAGCTGCGGACTTTGACAAGAAAGCCAACTTCCCTAACTGTATTGGAGCCGTTGATGGGAAACATATTCGTATTCGTAGTCCCCCAAAAAGTGGATCACTTTTTTTTTTATTACAAGGGCTACAATTCAATAGTTTTGTTGGCTATTGTGGACTCGAAATACAGATTCATCTATGTGGACATAGGAGCATATGGAAAGGAAAGTGACTCCACTATTTTCCACAAAACGAAACTGTACGACTTACTGATGAGAGGTGATTTGACTTTTTTTTTTTTGTTGAGGAAGGGGAAATGCCTGACCGCATACCCCACTGTTCGGGGATAACAGAAGGGTAGTGTGGGGCCCTCACCCACTAAACACCCCCCGCCCCCCCCCCCTGTGCCTAACTCAGCTGGGGATTGGGCACTGGTACTGCGGTGATTCCGCCATCAGTTGCCCACCCAGCGGTTGCTCCGAGAGCATCCTCTCAAGGGTGACGTCTGGACACACCGGGACGTCACCTCTACGTGGTGGGCTCTATTGCGGATAGTCAGACTGACGTCCCCGATCCGACTCCCGCGGCCCCGGCTAGGGCGGCAAGAGGCGCGCATAGACGCGCCTCCGCCGCCCGGCTCGCCGGCGACGGAGCGACCCAGCCAGGGCACTTTCCTCCCTGAGTCGCTCCGCCGCCTCCTTCTGCGAGATTACCACCTCACAGAAAGTTGCGACCGCCGTCCAATTTCTCTCACTGGCAACCATGGCAGAAGCGATGGTCGGCAGCGAGAGATCTCCTCCTATTATTGCAGCGAGATCACGGCGCTCCACCGCCCAGGCCGGGCAAGAGCTTGGGGTCGGTTCCCTCCTTGCGACCTTGTGCAGATATTGTTGCCAAAGCACCCATGCCCCGACAATACCTGCGCTAGCCGGAAGGTAAGGACTCCATGCTGCCGCCCCGCCCACTCCTCTAGCACTGACTGGAGTGCCTCTATGGTCCGAAGACCGGCCCGAGGCGCCTCCAACCGTGCTTTCCACCGAGCCATGGCAACACGACGAGCGTCGTCGCGCCACGTGGCCTCTGTCTGTACAAGTGGAAGGTGACCGCCGTCCAACCTAGAGGTGATTTGCCGACACCAACATCAAGGCCGTTACCGGGCTTTCAAGAACCGGTTCCATTTGTTTTTGTCGGAGACGAAGCTTTTTCTATTTCGAATAATGTCATGCGTCCTTATTCTGGCAATCATTTGTCTGTTAAACAAAGAGTATTCAACTACCGTTTGAGTAGGGCAAGACGATATGTCGAGTGTACTTTCGGCATACTGGCCAATAAGTGGCGAATATTTCACCGGCCCGTTAACGTTTCATATGATTTTGCAATAGATATTGTTAAGGCTTGTTGCATACTTCATAACTTTGTAATTAACCGTGATGAACTAGACACCCCTATTGAAATGATCATAGATGATTCCGAGCTACAACCACTTCAACAAGGGTTGAATGTAGGTAGTCAGGTGGTAAGTGCAAATATAATTAGAAACGAATATTCGGATTACTTTACTAGTGAAGTTGGAGCATTAAGCTGGCAACTACAAAAAATTTAAGAATATACAATGCGACTTGCTTTGTTGCTAGCGTTCTTGGTAATAAGTCAATGCAACAGGTACAAAAGGATCACATCGTAAAACATTAAAGTAACTCGCTGTCGACGCCTAAACATTTGTAAACAATTTAAAGAATATTTTTTGTGCTTATATGAATAGAATGTTTGATTTGTAGGTAGTTTTAGTAAAAAATAAAAAGAATGTTATACTTAATAAATGTATTTGTGTACTTACCAAGTTTAGTTTTTTCATTGTTTTCTTTTTCAATATATTGGAACAACATTCTCAAAAGCTTGTTGTCCTGATATCCCTCCACTTGTTGAAGGCTGACTAATATTGCTTTCTGTATCCAATAATGGGGTTTGTATTAACATCTGAAATTAAAATATTACAGGGTTAATATTTCCTAGGACATAGTACATAGTATGTGTAAGGAAACTGATTCCTGTGGGTATATGGCAAGGAAATTAAAAAATTAATCACTGATATAAAATTAATTACACATAAATTAATTAATCAAAATTAATTAGGGATCACGCGACCACAAATATGTAAGCCATTACCTATGTTAAAGTACACTGTTATTTAAAAGGAATAAAATATCGTGAAAGAATAACAACCTAAAAATATTTTTTAAATACCAAATTAGTAATACTCAATTTGACATAGCTTCAGGTAAAAATAAGCCATTACCTGTTTTGTGCAAATTGATCATTTCAATCTGATCTGATCAAATTCATCATCCAGGTTCTGTACATTCTGAAAATAGGAACATAAAATGCATTAATGAAATACTGAGATGTACTTTGCTCTATAATCACTGAATTAAAAAAATAGCAATGGCAATAAACTATAATAGGTAAACGAACCTGATTAAACACATTTTCACGGTCACTTAATAGCTTCATAACTTCGTGTAAATCAGGAATTGCAAATTTTATCAGTTTTTGCCTCTTATTATCATAAAACTGAGATGAACTAAAATGTCTCCCGCATAAAACTCTGTTTTTAGTATGCAGTGAAAGTAAAGAGACATGAGTCCAATCTTCTTGTGACCAACAATATTCAGCCCATGCACGAGCCCTGAAAACATATGATAACTAATTAGTACTGAAAATAGCAGATTTAAAATTTAAAAGATGATCTTTTTTCAAATATTACAAATATTTGTCCTGAGCAGGAAGCAAATCGGCAAACTCTAACAATTGTTGACAACAGCCATTAGTTTCTTCATTTCACATACACGTTCCATTGTACATACCTGATAAACTTACACTAAGTCCCTGCCTAAATGACTAGAGATGACTTTTCATTAAAATATATGTTACTTACTTGATAAGGTTAGAGGTTCCTGGGTTTGGAAACCTATGGTAGGTTACCGACGGATCCTCAGCACGTGTTCTCCCGCACTTAGCGCACTTTCTATGGTCATTGGAAGACATCTGAAATAATAAAAAATAACCTAAATAATGAAAAATAACCTAAATATAAACCTAAACTAAAACGTCTTTTCGTAAAATGTAATAGAACACACAAGTTACAGAACAGATTAAGTGGCGTGTTATTAAATTGCAATAACGACGACGACACAAAAATTACATCAAAGCAAAGATTCAAAACATAACGGACCACAGAATATAAACAAAACAAAGAACTAACGGCTGTCATAGGCCAGTGCTGCCAGTAATTTAATTAATGGTAATTTTTTTATGTGGTATACTTGCACAACGAACACACGCAAAGATTTGTATGTGTGCACGGTCAAAAACGAATGTAGGCAAGATAACAGACCCTGGCTACTGGAATGCCCGTAGCTGTCGCGTCTGTTCACACGTGCCAGGTTAGCAGACCCCCGCGCCCCTCCCCCAACAGGCATGCAAGAAAATCAAATGTTGTGCTAGCTACTTGCAACTAGCTAGCTTCCAGTTACAGGCATGCCAGTAAGTGAATACACATGACTGTAGCTGGCACTTGCATGGAGCTGGTATGCTAGTGTGCAAGCTACGGGCATGTGTATCCCCAGCTTAATGTGCAATTATGACACGCAGCAAACTTGACAGTGAAACTGAAAGGTGGCCTTGAGATGTTTGTCGTAAAGCTATGCAATCTCATTTAGTCAGAGCTCTTTTGTTTTCTTTTCTTTTTACCTAATAAAAAACAGACTTTTCTATAAAAAAGTAGTTTTTCAGATTGACGAATATTATGTTTTTATTATACCTGTAGTCATCGTAAATATATGTTATAAAGTAAAAGGTACTTTCCAAGGTAATATTAAAGTAAAAAAGTGGTTAGTATTAAAATGGTGACGGATATCCAATATTTATAACAACGTATTGTTCTTTGTTTAGAACCTAATAAACACTATTCTAGATTCGATTTCAAAATATTTAAACTGAAATGAAGATATAACAATTTTTATGGGATTTCCGGGTTTTAGTTTATACAGTTCTCTCGTTGATGGTATTCTACCGTTGGTTCTTGTCAATATTGATGCTTTATTTCTGTTTTTAAGTAGTGTTGTAGTAACTGTTGCCACTATTGATTGATAAGATTATAGAACCTCAAATAAATAAGCTTAAGTTTCTACACATCATCATTAAGAACTTCTTAGTCCCGGTTTATCCCAGTCTTATCCCGGTTTCAGAAGATATAAAGGGATTTCTTAATTGGCTGTATTGCACGTTTGAGAAACTCTTAGACCCTACCCTACTCTTTGCCTAAGTTGTAGAAAATTATTACAAATTAAATACGATGATTGCATAATTCCTATACGTTAGGTTTAACGATGACTCTGCAAGAAATAATAATAATAACTCACTCATACAAAATAGACAAAAAGTGTGTTATAATTTAAAAAAAATAAAAAAAGTATACATAATAAATAAATAAATAAATATTCATGGACATTTCACACAACGGCCTCTGGTCCCAAGCTAAGCTTATATGCTTGTGTTATGGGTACCAGAATACGGATAGAATACATATACTACTTTTTTTTTGTAAATATATACTTATAATACATAGAAACACCCAGACGCAGTACAAACATTTGTATGACAATTAGAAAAATCACACAAATGATTGTCCCGAGCGGGAATCGAACCCGCGACCTCTTGATCGGCAGTCCGTTACCAGAACCACTACACCACGAGGCCCGTGAAATTACTATTGTACAATGTATATTTTTTTTAAAGCTTATTCTTTTATCTTTAAATTGACATATTTACTGTTTTAATTCAATCACCACTTTAAAAAATATCGTGATATGAACCGTAAGTCCGTAAAATTTACTCCTTGCAGTACTAACGTGTTGCGCTATGCAGCCCCCTATATAAACCCACGTAAGCAACACACCCTTATCAGTCGCTTATCAGAAGTTGACCTGAACACATCACCGTAAGATACGATAAGCAATTTGCCGCCACTATGGATACAAGACCAGAAGAAGTCGCCCAAGTTTTGTATAGGTGAGTCGATTCGGTTGCACGCGAGTGTAGTCATACTGTATGAGTCAACAATATTACTAAGTACTTACTTATCTTCTTGTACTGAATCTTGTGTAATTAAACAACCCTTGAAGGATTGCTAGCTTGTTCGAATTTTCTAGTAAATACTAAAGTTAGAGCCGTACTTATGTATGGTAAATATCGTCTATCATATCTATTGTAAATGATAACCATCGAAACTGAATAAGTTACAAAAAGATGCCAGATTCGGTACTTAGGCCGATATGGCAAATTTTCATGGCTAGTTTAAATTGAACTACCTACTTCTAATTCTATTAACAATTTAGATAAAATATTGATTTTTATTGTTACAAATGGTAAAGAGTTTTGTTTTAGTTTAGTTGCTACGTAATTGTTTATCACGTTAAGTTCACCGTAAACCACATTGCTGAATAACAATTAGAGCAGAGCAGAAACAAAATATTTAAACTGAAATGAAGATATAACAATTTTTATGGGATTTCCGGGTTTTAGTTTATACAGTTCTCTCGTTGATGGTATTCTACCGTTGGTTCTTGTCAATATTGATGCTTTATTTCTGTTTTTAAGTAGTGTTGTAGTAACTGTTGCCACTATTGATTGATAAGATTATAGAACCTCAAATAAATAAGCTTAAGTTTCTACACATCATCATTAAGAACTTCTTAGTCCCGGTTTATCCCAGTCTTATCCCGGTTTCAGAAGATATAAAGGGATTTCTTAATTGGCTGTATTGCACGTTTGAGAAACTCTTAGACCCTACCCTACTCTTTGCCTAAGTTGTAGAAAATTATTACAAATTAAATACGATGATTGCATAATTCCTATACGTTAGGTTTAACGATGACTCTGCAAGAAATAATAATAATAACTCACTCATACAAAATAGACAAAAAGTGTGTTATAATTTAAAAAAAATAAAAAAAGTATACATAATAAATAAATAAATAAATATTCATGGACATTTCACACAACGGCCTCTGGTCCCAAGCTAAGCTTATATGCTTGTGTTATGGGTACCAGAATACGGATAGAATACATATACTACTTTTTTTTTGTAAATATATACTTATAATACATAGAAACACCCAGACGCAGTACAAACATTTGTATGACAATTAGAAAAATCACACAAATGATTGTCCCGAGCGGGAATCGAACCCGCGACCTCTTGATCGGCAGTCCGTTACCAGAACCACTACACCACGAGGCCCGTGAAATTACTATTGTACAATGTATATTTTTTTTAAAGCTTATTCTTTTATCTTTAAATTGACACATTTACTGTTTTAATCCAATCACCACTTTAAAAAATATCGTGATATGAACCGTAAGTCCGTAAAATTTACTCCTTGCAGTACTAACGTGTTGCGCTATGCAGCCCCCTATATAAACCCACGTAAGCAACACACCCTTATCAGTCGCTTATCAGAAGTTGACCTGAACACATCACCGTAAGATACGATAAGCAATTTGCCGCCACTATGGATACAAGACCAGAAGAAGTCGCCCAAGTTGTCCTTTTGATACAACAAGGCCTTAGTCAGCGAGAAGTCGCTCGTCGACTGAATCTGAGCCAATCTGCTGTATTCAGGGTATACAGAAAGTTCCAGGAGACACATTCTTACTCTAGGAGGCCAGATAACAGTCGGCGGCGGCATACTTCTGAGAGAGACGACCGTTTTATCGTCTCGACAAGCCTCAGAAATCGCCATCTCACCGGTGTTGCTGTGCAGCAGCGGCTGCGAGAGGTTCGAGGAGTCGCTGTCAGTCAGTGTACGGTGAGAAGACGGCTGAGAGATGCCAAACTGACTCCAAAACGGCCTGCCAGAGGCCCTAAATTGACCAGGGCTCACCGACAAGCGCGCCTTGCATTTGCTCGCGAACGCATCGGTTGGACGGCTGAACAATGGCGATCTTGTTCACTGACGAGTGCAGAGTGTGTCTGCATGGCAGCGACAGACGAGCTCGAGTCTACCGGCGTCCAGGCGAGCGATTTTCGCAATGTTGTTTCGCGGAAGGACGAGGCGGTCTGACTGCAGACCGATATGTGGAAGATGTTCTCCTTGATCACGTCCTTCCTTATGAAGGCTTCATAGGAGATAGCTTCCTTCTAAAGCACGATAATGCCCGCTGCCATACAGCACGAATCACTCGTCAGTTCCTGGATGAAGTTGGTATTGAGACCATGGACTGGCCACCACTCAGCCCTGATCTCAATCCTATTGAACACATATGGGAAGAGCTGAAACGCAGGGTCCGGGCCAGAAATCCAGCGCCTGCAAACATTGTAGAGCTAAAGACAGCGCTCGAAGAGGAATGGGAAGCTCTCCCTCAAGATCTGGTAGTAAGGGTTATCAGGTCGATGAGGAACCGTCTCAGAGCTGTTATTAAAGCCAGGGGGGGCAACACTAATTATTGATTTAATAAATTCCTTTATTTTTCATAACATTTGGTTAATTAACAATTTTAATTATCATTTGTTATTTTTCACTAATTCAATTTTTGTTGTTTTGTAATTCGAATTCGATTAAATTCGAAACTATTGAGCAGATTTTTAAAATTATGGTTTACTTTAAAGGTTATGAAATAGGCTTTTAAAAAATATACATATCTTACTATATCTTTTATTCTTTTACAACATATTACACCATTTAGCAGTTTTGTATAGGTGAGTCGATTCGGTTGCACGCGAGTGTAGTCATACTGTATGAGTCAACAATATTACTAAGTACTTACTTATCTTCTTGTACTGAATCTTGTGTAATTAAACAACCCTTGAAGGATTGCTAGCTTGTTCGAATTTTCTAGTAAATACTAAAGTTAGAGCCGTACTTATGTATGGTAAATATCGTCTATCATATCTATTGTAAATGATAACCATCGAAACTGAATAAGTTACAAAAAGATGCCAGATTCGGTACTTAGGCCGATATGGCAAATTTTCATGGCTAGTTTAAATTGAACTACCTACTTCTAATTCTATTAACAATTTAGATAAAATATTGATTTTTATTGTTACAAATGGTAAAGAGTTTTGTTTTAGTTTAGTTGCTACGTAATTGTTTATCACGTTAAGTTCACCGTAAACCACATTGCTGAATAACAATTAGAGCAGAGCAGAAACAGTCAACTTGTTGAAAACATCATAACATTTTTTTTCATGGGTTACAGTACTTAATAATTAACACGATTTCATTAGCTCGATACGTATCTATCAATGTATTGATCTATGAAAGTGATTTTACCCAATTGTACTAGTCAGATTGATTTGAAATTTTGTATGGCAACAAGCTCACCGCCTGTTTTATGGGACTTAAATATAAATGTAGACACCAGGCTCCTGGCACTCTCACTCTCTGCTTACACCGCAAGCATTATGGCATGGTAATAAAAATAAATAGAATTTTGTATTATAACATGAATTCTGCAATACCTGGACTATTTTGTGCATCTTCAATTTGAAGGCTGTTGGTTGCCAGTTTTCCCTGATTTATTAAAGCTCCATATTATTCAGTATCCACTTTATTTTCATCATTCTTTGTATCTAAATTAGCAACATACCAGTGAATAAAACATATAATATTGTTACGTGTTAGGGTTCGAAGGATTTGGAGAGAAAGACCTGCTGACTCTTTTAGAAGACTTTATTCACTAGCACTAGTTACACACTAAGCACTAGGTCAGAACACTAAGCACTAGGTCCAAACACTAAGCACTAACAATGTCCTAGATCGTAGCCAAGTTGTAGGTTTCACTGGTATCACTCTTGATCACTTGTTTTCGCTCTCGAAGTCGCCTCGTATCGTAGCTCGAAATGAACTGCCCGGGCTCGCCTCCCTGCCGCTATTTATATGCGCCGAGACGAGTTCCAGACTATTCCAGAATGTTCCCGACTGTGCGCGAACGTGATCGCCCGGAACGAATGTTTCTGGAAAGTTCGCGCATGTACGGTAGTTCCTCTAACGCCATCTAGTATCTAACAGGGGTTTCACTCTGTTCGGTTCTTTAATTGGTTTTACTAGTTGCTGCTAGATGGCGCTAGCTCCTTTGTGTTTTGTGTGTTCGTAACAATATACACAGATAACAAATCTTTTATTGTATTATTTAATTAAATATTTTTACCATCACAACAACTTCATCTGTTCCAAAGTAAGCTAACACTTACTAAGCGTTAGTTTGTGATATGGGTACCAGATAGTGCATATAATATGTATATAACTTTTTTTGTGAGTACATGCATAGAAAACACCTAGACTGAGTACAAATATTTGTGTTCATTTCACAGAATATTGTGTTCATCATACAAAGATTTGTCTTGGGTGGGAATCGAACCCTGAACCTCTTGCATAGAATTTTTAAGTTAATTTTAAATTATATACCTGAGGCATTAATTGAGACATCGTCATCGGCATTTAGAACTGTACCATCACTGTCAAATGCATTTTTTATCTCACATAATATCATGACAGGTGCAGCCTGAAACATTAAAATAATAATAAACAAATAAATTAGTGTATGGGCATTCTAAAACAAAGTAAGCTACAAAGGCGCCTTAAGGTAATGCAGAAGATACAATAATACTAACATCTTCAACCATGCTTATTATAGCTCCAAGTCGAGGTGGTGGATGAGGTAACTGCGGTCCACCACCAGTTCTAATTAAATTCCCTCTTTCTGTGGCACGGGCTTTACGTGTGAAAGCTTTCATGTTATCCCATGCCCTCTTTAAAGTTATAGTCTACCGCTAGAAAAATAATTATGAAATTTTATAAATGAATAATTCATAGCACATTATTATTATCAATAACACCTTATGTACGTTGGCATTGCAATTAAACTCTTGAGTTAGAATCCCATGCCGCTTGCTTCTTTGCTACCGACTGGCCATCCGTCAATTTAGATTCTATGATAGGCCTATTTTTAATTAATTGGGCCAATATAGCCTTTTCATCGCCGGTAAAGTTGGCCACTCTTTTGCGTGGTGTTAGGTTGAAGATCCTTAATTGAAACAGAAATATGAATAGAAATTGAATAATTATATGCGTGGTGTTTTTGGTTGAAGATCCTTAATTGAAACAGAAACATGAATAGAAATTGAATAATTATATGTTGACATATATTCGCCGAATATATAGTGGTACTTACCATGATGTATTTTATGGGTTGAAATTAAAAAAACTCAAAACAATAATTTCAATTCGAGCAAATCTTGTATGTATGGATCGTACTTAACCTTGATATGATGTGATTTGACAGACAAATTGACACTGAATCTTACCGAGTGATGCTGTGTAAAAAAGAGCACAAATAATTTATTTTGTTTGAACGAAAATAACTGCTTCGCTTTGGTTTTTAGTAAAAACTGACAAGAAGAAAACTAATTGTTATTTATAATTTCATACTAATAATTTGTGATGTGTTTAAAGGATTTATTTTTCATTATTTAATATTCACACTTTTTAAGTGTGGCTACACCAACGCTGTATCGATATGGAATCAATAGTGATTTCGATGTTGCTCCGCCTTACGGATACTTAAAGCTGTCATTACGTAATGAACCCTTAAATAATGTCTCTGGGATGCAGCAGTCATTAACGGAATTAATGCTAATTAGTTAAGTACTCATTAAGACTAATTTAAGGAATCTTTCTGAGTGTGGCCGATAGACGTGTGGCAGATTAATATGTCCCACCGATGTAGGAATAAAAGGTCCGTTACTCGGCAACAGTTGTGATGTCGGTAAGGTACCGCCGATATAATGCAACGTCCTTATCTGCAGCAGGTGGCGCTAGCTAGCACCTTTTCAGGGTTTAACACTAACATTAATTAGTGCAAAGTGATTATTCTCTCAATCACTCGCATCCGACAACAACATTGCTACATTAAAATACCAATCGATATAAATAACAATATACTATACTATACCCATACCTGGTGTGAGGTGCGTGACCACTTTTATTTTCGTAAATCTACTAAAGCATAATATAAAATCTACTAAAATCTACCAAGTCTATGTGAAAAATCTACCAAAAATGTACCGTAAATTATTTCACCAAAAATAACTCGAAAAATATCATTTTAATCTTATTTATTAACATATTATCATATATCATCACAAATTATCAACATTATCTTCATTGTCTGAATTTTGTTTAATGATTTTATATAATATTTTGTCCTGCTCCATCACTTTTAACATATCTTTATCAGGCTGAAACATCGGACAGTTACCCGCTTCCTTCAATCCCTCTTTAGTGTGCAAAATTGCGCATAGATTTTTATTAAGAAACCTATTCCGATCTACAGTTTTAATTCTATTAATTTGTGAAAAAATACGTTCACATTTTGCGTTTGAGACAGGTAAACATAGCATTTGTTTGGCGAATTTGCTAATATTAGCAAACTTAGGTTGGTTGTCGCACGAATAAAATTTACTGATCGATTCCCAAAACTCCTCAACATTTGTAAAATTGTAATTGGTTCGTTGCTGCTAGTGGAGCACATTAAATTGCTGACGTCACTGTCCAGTTTGAGCTGTCTAAATTCGTCCTCAATCAATTGTACGTTATTTTCTGGAACAATATTTGGGAATTTCGATGCAAGATTGCTGAGACCTTTAAACTCATCATAAGCAGCAGTTTGTGGATTTAAAAAAGTTAGTTCTTGAAAAATTTCGTTATCGACGGGCAATCTTTTTTTTAATTGTATACAAAGAGCTATTAGAAAATCCTGACATCTTTTAAAAATATCTTGAATGTGTTGTTGAGGTATCTGACTTTTTATGGAATTTAAATGTTTTGAAAAGTTAACCCCCAGATACATATTGTGTAACGGTAAAAAATTTACCGACGAATTTGGGTCAACGGCTTGGATTGGCGTGCTTTTCACATATTGCGTTTTCATATAACAGTTTAAAACCATTACAAAAATATCGCGCATATCATTGTACAGCCTGTGTACCACAGGGTAGTCTCCTTGAAAAATTGTGTTAAACTTGTTGGTAAATGGTAAAATATAATCAAGAAAATATAAATACAATTTCACCGTATCGTCATTCAAGGAATTAAAAAGGAATTCCGCTGATGCATTAGAGTTCTTGTCTCCTAAATACTGTCCCTGAAAATATAATTTCAAAGCTGGCCATTGTTGTAGGATTCGCGCGATACATCCATGGAGTGAAAGCCACCGAATGTCATAATGTCTCAGAAGCTTATAATGCTCAGACTCTGTAAAATCCTGGAACTCCATAAACTCACGCTGACGTCTGCTGCTTTGTGCGAAGTAGTTGTACACTTCTTTAACCAGTTGCTCTAATTTTCGTGGTAATAACTTGCAAGCATGGCTTACTGCTAATGCCACTGAATGACATACGCATTTTACATAGACGCAATGTGGATTTAGTTCCTTCATTTTTGCCACAATGCCGGCGTTCTCTCCGAACATAACGTTGGTGGTATCAGCTGCAAAACCTATCATGTTATCCCACTGAAGACCACGTTCCTCAAAGACAGTTTTGAGCGCATCTAATAAATCTTGAGCTGTTTCACCTTGAATATCTACTATACTTAGCAATTTAGTATTGACACGATGACTTATTTTCGAGTAATATTTTATTGCAATCGCGAGAACCTTTGTAGTACTAATATCTGTACTTTCATCAATTATGATAGAAAATATAGCAAATCCAGATTTTAAATCTTCGTGCATCTTTTCTTCAAATTGCTTGCCGAGCGCATTATAAGCTATCGCTGCAGATTTTGTCCTTTTGCAAGAAATTTTTTTCGCTATTTCAGAGTCATGAAACGCTTGATTGATAATTTCGCTTAAATGGTCCATAATTCGAAATGGTACGTTATGTTCAACAAGACATGCGACGACCTTCATTTCTGCCTTTTTTACTTCATTTTCTACCGTCGTCTTCTTAAAATATTTATCAATCTGTAAAACCGCATTGTGATACCTACATAATTATTTTAAAGTCACTATAATATTACGGGGAAAAAAATGATACATCAAAATACTACCGCGGCTACCCTGCGGTGTAACCAGTGGTAGATTAGCAGATTAGTAGATTAGCCCTGATGTCAAAGTTTTTTAGCCTCCCGAAGGCCTCGGGGCCGATATATTATAATATTATAAAATATTGAGGCAGCATCTATTATGAATTGATGAATTTGATTATTTTAATTGTGGTTATAGGTTGGGGGGCTGATCGCTTTGTTTGAAGCGGAAGGTGAGCGTGACGGTGAGCTTCCTGCCTTTGCTTTCATTTGTCGTTTCAAACTCAGTCACATATGTCATTTGAAAACATTGATGTTAATCTTCCCAGATTGAAATGTCAAATAAAAGCGAAGGTCACCGCCTGAGCTTCGGCTTCAAACAACGTCGATCAGCCCGAGGTTACCCTGATAATTATCATAATAAATTATACCTGAGATGATCCAGAAAAGCCAATCATATTTTTTGCGTGTTTTGTCGAATTATTATGCTCTTTGATTGAAGCCATTCTGGGTGGGTTTTTCCTATTGCAGGCTTTGCAGAATGCACTGTTGTTGTCTTCACGACATTTACTGAGCCACATCGAAAACGGCGGGTCTTTTTCCCACTCAATACAATAACTTTGCTCATATCTTCTTTTCATTTTATAACTTTGATTTATCCGCAACGAAAGTCGAAACAATGTATTATCACGAACAAAAAGACCCTAAATGAATAAGCAATACTAATGAAATACTAGGCAAGAACCACCTAAAGAAAATTTAACTTTATAGCGTTAAGCACAAAGTTCATTTTGCTGTGTAATGTTGTTTGCTTACAATAATGGGGAATTCCCTAATTGCACTTTGAATGAAATATATTCATGGATTATTTAAAAAAGTATCTTAACTCTTAAATGTACGTTTTTTTTTTACGGGTTTAATAAATTATATCTGATTGAGGATATGTAATACTACTTAGGAAAAAAAATGAAAAAAATCTAGACTTCAATTTACCATACATTTTTTTGAAAAATTACATTGTTGTTTATAAACTACATTGCGCATTAATTGAGGTTTTGCAAGTATGGGTAAAATAAGAAATGGATATTGTTTTTGAAATGTGTTTATTTATGGGTCATTGTGATATTTATAAAAACAATTACTTTTTCTCGTATCACATAAAGACACATGACATTTTTGGCACATTTTGAATGTAAAGCCTGAACATTTTGGAAATTTACACCTCTGCTGCTTCTCCAGCCAAACCGCCCAATGACATGTCTGATCCAATCTGACATCTTTCGATGGAATTGCTTGAGATGGACCTCGGAACTTCTTCAGGACAAGTTCTCCTTGTATGGTACTCCCACTACGAGGGGAGGTCCAAAAGTTCGTGGAATGAAAGAGTTTTAGTAAAAATGAAACAGTAAATTTATTTTTCCTTTTCAATATAATCACCCTTAAGCTGAATACATTTATTAGATCTATGAATTAATTTTTCTAAACCATCGTAAAAATATTTTTTATCTTTTCCCTCAAAATGAGCCAAAATTGCCTCCTTTACCTCATTGTCGTCGGAAAATTTCCTTCCCTTTAAGTCTTTTTTTAAATTGGGGAACAAATAAAAATCACTTGGGGCCAGATCTGGACTATAGGGTGGGTGGACTAGTGATTCGAAGCCATGCGTGTGTAGAGCAGCCATTGCAACTTTGCTCTTGTGAACCGGCGCGTTGTCTTGCAAGAGCAACATGCCCTTGGTCAATTTTCCCCGACGTTTTTCTTTGATGGCATCCTTTAATTTTTCTAGTATTGTTGCGTAGTATTCTCCGGTTATGGTCCTGCCCTTTTCTTTATAATCAATCAGTATTATCCCCTCACAATCCCAAAAAACAGTAGCCATCAACTTTCCAGCCGACGCCGACACTTTGAATTTCTTTGGCGGTGGTGTCCCCTTTTTATGCCATTGCATGGACTCTTGTTTGGACTCAGGCTCAAAGTGATGAACCCATGTTTCATCGCCGGTAACAATTCGCTCCAAAATCGGTCCAGGATCGTCGCCACACAACTCCAAAAAATGTTTTGACGCTTCGACGCGCTGCTGTTTTTGAAGCGGCGTGAGCATTCTCGGTACCCATCTTGCACTGACTTTTGTCATATCCAGGTGGTCATGTAGGATTCGCAAAATGGTGGTATCTGATACTCCAACTAATGCAGATAACTGTTTTTTCTTCAAACGGGTGTCCTCCAGTACAATTTTTTCCACTTTTTCGACGATGTCTGATGTGGTGGCCTCAACTGGCCTTCCTGAGCGGGGGTCGTCTTCAATCGACTCCCGACCATGTTTAAAAAGACCATGCCACTTGTAAATCATTGATTTACTAGGGCACTGTTCCCCGTAAACAGTTTCCATTTCATTCAAAATGGTCTGAGCGTTCTTTCCTTGCTTGGTAAGGAATTTAATGACCGCACGGTGTTCAATTTTCTCCATAGTTTCAGTTTTCTTCCGGATTGACGTGTTTAGCAGGCGAGTGTTCGTAAACGAATGACGCAATAGGGCTGAAACTCCATTTATATACTAATTATGAGTCCCCAATTAGTATGACACTAAGCGAGCGCCCCTATCCCCACTCCATCCCCTCCATTCCACGAACTTTTGGACCTCCCCTCGTAGGTCGACCACGTTTAGCGCCATTTCCAGGTAGACCCAATTTACAGAGGGTTTCAGCAAGTTCTAGCCTAAATGCACCTAAATTGAGAAGTTGGTCATTTCCTTTTATCTTATTCACCTTCTTGAACATGACCCCTGAATTTATAATTGCAAGGTCCAGGAAATGATAAAATAGACGCATGGTCCACTTGCGGCTCTTCATCGTGATGTGATAACGACCTATAAATGAGTCTAATAAGTCCACCCCTCCCATGTGTGCATTGTACTCCTTGATGACTTTGGGGCATGGAATAGCCACTCTTTCCTTCTTCGATTTATCAAAACGTGTTACTGTGGTTGCTGGTTCTGCTCCAACGTAAGTGGAAAGAAGGTTGACGGGCTTGTTATCTTTCCACACAACAACACTTACGTCAATCCCATCCACAGTCGCCACGTTTTCCTCATAGAATCCTCTGGGTACATTCTTTTTCATAATAGTGTTTTTTTCAGGAAATTTGCAGTTTCTCAATCGGTTAACTCTAACTGTTCCTAGTGAATAAATTCCCTCTTTAGCTAAATAAGTGACGAGAGGCACAGATGTATAGAAGTTATCAAAGTAAATAATATGATTCACATTGCGTGGTACTATTCTAGCTAACCTGATAACTGTGTTGCCGGCTTCTCCCAATTCTGGCTCACCAGGTAAGATGTTATTTTTGGAGCCCCCTCCAGAATAAATCTCGAATCTATGAGCATATCCATGTAGACTACAAATGAGGTATAGTTTGAACCCCCACTTGTGGGGTTTGTTGGGCATATACTGTTTTATGTAATGACTCATTTTGGTTGCACACATCTGCTCATCAACAGAAAGCCTCTGGTCTAAGGGAACCTTCCCAAACTGGCAGTTGAACGTTTCTTCAAGAGGTCTTATTTTGAACAACCTGTCATAGTCTGGATGATCTTTAGGCAAACATTTCGTATTGTCGGCAAAATGGAGAATGGATCTTACTTTTTCGAATTTTTTTACCGGCATAGTATTTTTTATGAGATCATAGCCAAACTTGTCACTCCAGTAAGCTCTTGTATTTGGAAATTTTATAACTGAGGTATAAATCAGAATGCCTAGGAATTTATTGAGGATATTTTCATTTATAGTTTCGGGATTGGATATTTGTTTCTGGGCTGCATATAAGTTACTTTGTTCTACAATTTTCTTTTTCAGATCTGATGTAAAAAAGAATGAAAAAAAGTCATACGGCGTATTACAAGACATCAATGCTGCTGGTATTTGAGTTTCACCCCTAAAAATAAGGCTGTCTTCAGCAGTAACAAGGTTCCGTTTTCGCCAAATCAGAGGTCTATTTATCGGTCGTCTCGAAATCCGTTGTGATGGGGTGGGCTGGGGTGCTGCATCTTCGGTTTCTAAAATAGGAGGGTCTTGCATATCCTCAGCGTCGTCGGTTACAAGAGGAGGATCAGCATCCATTTCATCAGGCTGGACATTCTCACCTTGGTCACTATTTTCTAGGTCTCGAAGAAGATCTCGAGCGGTTTGATTATAGTCCCTTTCATCCTCTACCTCTGAGTCTGACCCATCTAAACCGTCTTCTGAATCTTCAAGAGTTTCCAAATACTTAGAAATTTCGCTTTCAAGCAATCGCGGCATGCTGAAAAGCAAAAGAAAAACCCTTCACCAAACACACAAAATTTTGCTGGCAATGCGCACTGTAGTTTTCCTACAACATACCAGTTTGAACTAATTTCTATAGTAGCATCAATTGATTTGTAATGTTTTACAGCATAAACATGTAATAGAACATATAATCAAGCAAATAAACATACACTCAGCGGCACGGAATCTTGGCCACTCACAAATGTAATCGTAAAAAGAATGTCCAAAAACGTTTCCGAGAAGTGCTTGGTTTGCACATTGATAAACCACGTC
This sequence comes from Orgyia antiqua, assembly GCA_916999025.1. Lineage (NCBI taxonomy): Eukaryota > Metazoa > Arthropoda > Insecta > Lepidoptera > Erebidae > Orgyia > Orgyia antiqua. Next base: position 23,111,950 of record OU779871.1, read on the forward strand.
AAGGTTCCGGTAATAGCAATGACGGCATGGGCGTGCACTCTAATAAGGCACAAAAGCACTGCTTTACTTGCCATTCACAGATATTTTAATAAAACGTTCGTACGAGGGGAGGTCCAAAAGTTCGTGGAATGGAGGGGATGGAGTGGGGATAGGGGCGCTCGCTTAGTGTCATACTAATTGGGGACTCATAATTAGTATATAAATGGAGTTTCAGCCCTATTGCGTCATTCGTTTACGAACACTCGCCTGCTAAACACGTCAATCCGGAAGAAAACTGAAACTATGGAGAAAATTGAACACCGTGCGGTCATTAAATTCCTTACCAAGCAAGGAAAGAACGCTCAGACCATTTTGAATGAAATGGAAACTGTTTACGGGGAACAGTGCCCTAGTAAATCAATGATTTACAAGTGGCATGGTCTTTTTAAACATGGTCGGGAGTCGATTGAAGACGACCCCCGCTCAGGAAGGCCAGTTGAGGCCACCACATCAGACATCGTCGAAAAAGTGGAAAAAATTGTACTGGAGGACACCCGTTTGAAGAAAAAAAAAATTGGTCAAGTGCGAGTCGGACTCGCGCACGAAGGGTTCCGTACCATTATCTATGCAACATAAGGCAACGTTATTAGTATCGAGCAAGAAACGGTAAAAAAATCATGTTTGTTGTATGGGAGCCCCCCTTAAATATTTATTTTATTTTATTTTTAGTATTTGTTGTTATAGCGGCAATAGAAATACATCATCTGTGAAAATTTCAACTGTCTAGCTATCACCGTTCTTGAGATACTGCGTACGGAACCCTAAAAATCATGTTTGTTGTATGGGAGCCCCCCTTAAATATTTATTTTATTTTATTTTTAGTATTTGTTGTTATAGCGGCAATAGAAATACATCATCTGTGAAAATTTCAACTGTCTAGCTATCACCGTTCTTGAGATACTGGGTACGGAACCCTAAAAATCATGTTTGTTGTATGGGAGCCCCCCTTAAATATTTATTTTATTTTATTTTTAGTATTTGTTGTTATAGCGGCAATAGAAATACATCATCTGTGAAAATTTCAACTCTCTAGCTATCACCGTTCTTGAGATACAGCCTGGTGACAGACGGACGGACGGACGGACGGACGGACGGACGGACGGACGGACGGACGGACGGACGGACAGCGAAGTCTCAGTAATAGGGTCCCGTTTTTACCCTTTGGGTACGGAACCCTAAAAACAGTTATCTGCATTAGTTGGAGTATCAGATACCACCATTTTGCGAATCCTACATGACCACCTGGGTATGACAAAAGTCAGTGCAAGATGGGTACCGAGAATGCTCACGCCGCTTCAAAAACAGCAGCGCGTCGAAGCGTCAAAACATTTTTTGGAGTTGTGTGGCGACGATCCTGGACCGATTTTGGAGCGAATTGTTACCGGCGATGAAACATGGGTTCATCACTTTGAGCCTGAGTCCAAACAAGAGTCCATGCAATGGCATAAAAAGGGGACACCACCGCCAAAGAAATTCAAAGTGTCGGAGTCGGCTGGAAAGTTGATGGCTACTGTTTTTTGGGATTGTGAGGGGATAATACTGATTGATTACAAAGAAAAGGGCAGGACCATAACCGGAGAATACTACGCAACAATACTAGAAAAATTAAAGGATGCCATCAAAGAAAAACGTCGGGGAAAATTGACCAAGGGCGTGTTGCTCTTGCAAGACAACGCGCCGGTTCACAAGAGCAAAGTTGCAATGGCTGCTCTACACACGCATGGCTTCGAATCACTAGTCCACCCACCCTATAGTCCAGATCTGGCCCCAAGTGATTTTTATTTGTTCCCCAATTTAAAAAAAGACTTAAGGGGAAGGAAATTTTCCGACGACAATGAGGTAAAGGAGGCAATTTTGGCTCATTTTGAGGGAAAAGATAAAAAATATTTTTACGATGGTTTAGAAAAATTAATTCATAGATCTAATAAATGTATTCAGCTTAAGGGTGATTATATTGAAAAGGAAAAATAAATTTACTGTTTCATTTTTACTAAAACCCTTTCATTCCACGAACTTTTGGACCTCCCCTCGTATGTTTTAGATGACTTTATTCATTTATTTACTATTAATTAAACAAAATATTAGGTATAACTTAAAAACGCCTAATAATTCATAAATAGCACCAATATGTGCTTGCAAATTGCTTTTTGCCAGGCGTTTGGCGAAGGAATACGAAAGCGTAGGTAGGACAAGCTCTATACCGCCCGCCTGCCATGAGTTCATATGTGTGTAGAAATTTTGGTGTCCGTGCACAGTTTACAAACGCACACAGGCTTGCATATTGAAGACGCCTTGAACCGGAACTCCTGCCGTATGCTTTGGCGATCGGATGTTTCCGCGAGTATTCGGCGTTCGTTCGTTACCTATTATAATCCGAATAAATATAATAGTCTTAAGTCTAATAAATCACGTATGCATTTTTGTTTAGTAAGGTTTTATTTATTTAAATAGCAGAAATATTTTGGTTCGACGGAGGCCATTTTATTTTTTCGTTTGATTCATTGAACTGTTTAATATTGAGTTTCTATAATTTAATAATTGTATGGATTTTCGTTCGTTGATTTTAAAATGTTATTTGATTGTGAAATGTGTGTTGATAGTGTGTGTTTGTTAAAAATTAAAAATAACAAGTTCTCACAAATGTCTTTCAGTAAAAAGATTCTGTGTACCCGAGTTACGACAACTAAGCCAGCAAAAAGGTATTGTACCTCGAAAATTTCATGTTAAAAGTTATGAAACGTATGTACATACGTACATGTACGTATGTATGTACGTACGTAGTTATTGTTTAGTAATTCTAGTACAGTGTGCACTGATTCGGGATATTCAGATTTAAATTTGTTCTGTTGGCATGGTTTCCGACTTAGAGATCCGTGGCGTGGCTATGCTAATAAATCTATAAAAGAAAAAGTTTTTGTGACTGCCTACCCTAAGTTAAACTCCAGTGCACGCCGCTGCAAGCAACAATCATAAAAGTTTTCAATAGAATAGAGGAATAAATAAAGGGTCACGTGGAAAGTTTTCCGGAAGTTTTGAAAACTGGTAATTTTATAGATTTTGATGTGCTCTTTCCAAATTTCAACTTTGCCACCTCGTATGTTGCACGTTTGCGCCGCCATATTGAAAAAATGGCGCCCAAAATCAGTTTTTTGATCATAACTCCTTTCCGACGCATTTTACAGGAAAACATATTTATACAAAATAAAAGCAGAGAAAATTTCCTACAGTTATGTCATAATTTTTTTTCCCTAAAATCAATAGTTTCTGCGTACGAGCGCCGTAAACCATTATACATCCACACTAACGTGTATTATTTATTTTAATTATGCGAAGGTTAAATATTGTTCCAAAGAATGAAAACCCAGCTAACTATAGTGTATCATGTCTCCGCAGGTTTAAAGGAATACGTCCCTTCTGTGTCAAGCCCCTTCTTTCCCTTCTAAGAAACATCTGGACCCTATTCTATTGGGCTCAGCAGCTGGGTTCAGATGTTTCTTAGAAGGGGAAGAAGGGGCTTGACAAATCTCGAATTTCTGAACATTTTCGCTTATTTATTTATAGTTCTACGACAAAAAGTTACTGGACCAAAGTTATAGAGAATTTAATTTGCAACAAAAAATGTTAACAAATTTTTTTATCAGATAAATAGTTTAAGAGATATATCGTAAATACCGTTTCAACCCCTATTTTCAAGATGGCGGCCGTGGGACAAGGGTGGCGACCCCACAAACTTGATTTTAGCTTTACACTTACCCCCCCTATACATAAAAAAAAAATTGCGTCATCTAAAAAACGCAAGGTAAGGCCTAAAAAATGTAACATTTCAATGGACTAAACATAAATATTTAATAAATAAGAATAGAATGGAGCTCAACAAATATAAAATAGAGATGCAATATTTTAAAATTAAGATTACAGAAATTAAAATCACCCTGTAAACATTAGGTATTGATAGGTTAGTTTTTAAGATTGTTATTAGATTATAGAGATATATGTAGGTATATATAATAGTTATGTAAGATTTATGGTGATATTAGTCTATTGTATTAATTACAGAAAGTGTACTTTTGAAATAATTATTCATATTATAAATATTTATTTAATTTTAAAAATTGTGCTTTTGTTATATGTATGGTCACTTTAGTTTGGATATTTATGAATAAAACTATTTTTTAATTAGAAAAATGTGTGAAATTTTGATTGGTGCTAAGGCCAATAAGTTGTGTTATAGGCTCCTCCTCAACAATCTGTAAGGTATCCTCTTCTAACAGCCCATCTTGCCTAGACAGTGCTATGTTGTGTAACACAGCACATGCTACAACAACTGGTGGTAAATTATTTATTTTAAGGGCCATTCCGTGTTGAAGACAAGGAAATCTTCTTTTTAAAACACCAAAGATCCTCTTGTGCTTATTTGGGCTCGATTATAAGCTTCATCAGCAGGAGTCTGTGGAGTTAATAGCGGAGTCAACAAATAAGGTCGACAAGGATAACCATCATCCCCAAGAATTGTCATATTTCTAAAATCTCCACGCTCTCCAACTGGGCACACAGTGGTGAATCATTGAAAATGGTACTATCGTGTACGGAACTTGGTCATCTAGCAACTATATTTCTAATGCGGAGTTTTGCATCACACACCCTTTGAACATTTAAAGAAAAATATTCTTTTCTGTTCCGGTATACTTCTGATTGCGCTCCTCCTAAAAATAAATGACAACATTAGTAAGACTAATAATGTTATTTCATTAGCTTGAGCTTATGGAAATTTATACAATGTACCTGATAACAAATGATCGTAAGATACACACCTGGAGAATTGATTTTTATATGGTTGCAGTCCACAGCCCCCACAACTCTTGGGAATTCTGCTATTGCATAAAATTCATTTGCAACATCCAAAAATTCGTTAGGTGTTGGCATATATTTATATACATGGATTTCATGCTTGCTATTTTCGATGTTACTTTGTGCACGATTCGGTGAACAGTTGGTTGTTCAACATGGAATATGTCCCCTATAACTCTTTGGTAACTGTCTGTTGCATAGAACCTTAACGTTATTAGTATCTGATCCACTGGTTGTATACCTCTATTCCTTTTGGTTGGCGATTTGATGGAGTCACCGAATACAGAGTCTAGATATAAAACCGTTTCTTTAGAGACGCGGAAACGCGCACGAAATTCCGTGTCGCTATATTTTTGAAAAGCGTTCAGCTTTTCCACATTTCTGCGACTCGGGGTAGAACTCTCGGGATCTGAAAGAGAAGACAACGATGATAAAGACATGTTTTTCACTGGTATATTTAACACTTAGACGACCTAAGAGACCTCGGGACCACTCTCAACTATAGGAGACGCTCAAATCAATTTGACAGTTCATTTTACAGCTAAATGGCGTTGAGTGGCGTTCCTGTATACGATTTTTTCGCTGAGTGGCGTTTAAGTACAACTTAATTTGAGTTACAATTAAATATAACAGACACATAAAATTGTTGTTTGAGTATAGCTTAAGAGCTGCTCAATAGTTTGAGAAGCCGTTACATATTTGAGTAACGTTTCAGTATTCGGCCGTTACTATTTTAATGACAAAATATAATCGCTCGCTGTGTTGTCGACTGGATGACAGATCGTGACGTATCCGTAAGTTGACAACAATGTAATACATTACGTTTAGTACTATAATATACTTTAATTAAAACATTAATGTTTTGTGCAAAGAGCCAACATTATTGTATTTATTCAAGGGACATGCAACATTATAAGATAACCGGATGAAAATGAATGTTTGAAAACTAACCTCTTGCGAAGTTGAAAACTTCTACTCCATAATAAATATTCCTTACTAAGATAGTCATTTATTTGGAGTAATAATGAATAATTGTAGTCTTCCTTATGATAACAAAAAATCCCCGGTTTTTGTGTCTGCCTTAAACATTAACAGTCATTACAAAAAACTAAATAAACCTTGGTTTAAACCTGTACTACTAAGTTCAGGCTTATCTGCAGAACCATGGTCTAAATTTGTTCGTATTACAAAACTAAAAAAAACCGTGGTCTTCTTAGTACCCTCATTTAAACCATTGTTTAAATATCAACCACAGATTTATACAAATAACATTCGTTCACCATGATGCCATTCTATTGCAACGTTCCGTATGCCCAGAAAAGAAAACGTTTTGATAATACGCTAATGATTAGATGATGTTTAGGACTGTTAAAAATATTGAGACCTGGTTATTTTGCATGGATATAAACATAATTTAGTTATTTATTGCAGTTTTGTTTAGGTTTTAAGCACATTACTTAATGTCGTATTAATTTCTAAAAATATATCCACATATGTGTTTCGAAACGTAACATTCTCCCGCGTAATATGAAACTATAACATTAAACAAAACCATCGCAAGTTGAACTAAGTTCATTTAGCTTCGTAATTCAAGTCTGTAGTAGAACAATTGCCTCTTTGTTTAACTTATTAATTTTAATAATTATGGACCAACATAAAAAAAGCGAGCTGAGAATTGGAGTGCCGAGGAAAAAGTAAGTAAACATACTTTACCTAGATACTTGAAATCCGTCTATAATTTATTTATTTTAAGCTTACCCAAAGTTTAAATATTATAGGATATACTACGCGAGATAATTGCACAATCACGCCACATAATTGAGGACAGTTCCACGAGAGCTCCTTCCAATATTAAAAAGGCTCAAGAGTGGAAGAATATAGCAAATAAGTGTTTAGTTTTTTTTTTTTTTTTTATTAATAAGTGACCCGTTAACAACGCTAATTATCATGTTATTAAATATTTTCAGAATTAATGAACTCGTGGGAAAAAATAGGTCTGATGGAGAAGTCAAATTGGCATGGAAGAGGATGAAGCTTGCGGCTAAAGCTAACTTGTCCGCTCATAGGCAATACCAGATGAAGACAGGGGGTGGTGAAAAGCCCAAGTCGCCTTCTCAAGAAGATATGGCGGTTATGGATATTGCTCCACACGATTTTGTTGTAGAATACAATGAGTATGACAGTGATGCAATAAAAACTATAATGTATGTATATATACAGGGGGTCCCAGAAAAAATGGATAACCTTGACACACCTCATAGCCGAGTGCATGGGTACTCAAAATATAAGGGGGTCGTCGACGGGCAAGAGCCGGCGGCCCCTCTCGAAGAGGTGGTCGTGCGCGGCGGGTCGGTATTCAGAGACCCGCCGCGGCAAATGTGGCACTCGGCCACGCGGCGGGGGGAACAATAGGTCCCCCCGTCGAGTCGGGCCCCGCTTAGCGGGGCCACCCTTCGCCAGGTCATGGTAAAGCTCAAGGCACCATCATGGCCCGGCAGGGTAGAGGAGAAAAAAAAAAAATACTTAAAATATAAAATTAAAAAAAATAGTACACATGTAGTACTCGAGTTATGGGCATTTTTTTAAAATAATGTTTTTTTTCACACTTCTGTGTCTCATTGTACACTGTGGCTACAAATAAACAAAATCTATGGGGGTTTTGGTGCTATAATATTCTCCATAGACTGTACCAATGGATACATAATAAATCACATGAGTAACTGATGTATTATAATTTTTTTAATAATTTTAATTTCAGTTTTAATTAGAAAATTTGTAATATTTTTGTTTAAGATTGTGGGCCCTTGGTGAAAAAAAAATGTATGAAAGTGTAAGTGGCCAACTGTTTAAAAAATATGTACATTTTATACAAATTTTAAAATGGTATAATACATACCTATTGCTCGTTGTAAATATGAGGTTTTTGCTATTAATTTGCAGAGGGAGTAAATTCGGTTAGTAAAATTTACTTTCTAGTGTTAAAGGATTGCATAAAAAAAGAGGTTGTAGTTTTCAAATATTATTTATTTTATTTACGTTACAGTAAATGCTCAAACTGTCTACCATTAACTCGTACACAAGCGCGACATTTTCGGACAAAAGCGCGACATTTTCGGACAAAAGCGCGACATTTTCGGACAAAAGCTCTTTTGAGAAGTCGCGCATAACGCCTTTGGGTTATTTTGGTAGCGGCTTGCTGTACACGGCTTCGTAACTCTTCTAAATTTGTTATCGGCTTGGAGTAAACTTCTTTTTTCAGGCAACCCCAATAAAAAAATCCAAAGGGTTTAGGTCTGGAGAACGCGGAGGCCACAAAATAGGCCCCAAACGGCCAATCCATCTATTCTCATATGTTGCATTTAAATAGGCCCGGACTTGTGTTGCATAATGCACGGGACATCCGTCGTTTTGGAGCCAATGGTTTTCTCTCACCTCTTCCGGTACCTCTTCTAATAAATTCGGTAGATCGTTTTGCAAAAACTGCAAATAACTTTGCCCAGACAAGTTGCCGGGCAATTCAAATGGTCCAATTATTTTACCATTTAATATACCAGTCCAGTAGTTTATCTTAAATTGGTATTGGGATCTATCTTCTCGCATTAGACGCGGATTTGATAGCTGCCAGCTGTGCAGGTTGTGCATATTAAAATACCCATCTCTCTTCAATGTTGATTCGTCAGTCCACAGAATATTGTTGAAGAATTGTGGATCTTCTTCTATTTTCGCAAGCATTTGTTGGCAGAAAAATAATCTTGCGTTGTGGTCTCTGTCTTGTAAAGTTTGCACGCGTGTGAAATGGTAAGGGTGAAACTTATTTTTTTTAATATGCGGTGAATTCTCGATCTAGAGATTCCGGTATGCACCCAACTAACATTTTGGTGTCATTTACAGGTTTTAATATAACTTCATTCTGTTTAAATGAGTAATAATTATCTCAGTTCTAACTTAAAATGTTATAGAGGAGTTAGAAAATAAATTTAGCTCCAACAGTGGTTCTAGAACTTTAATGAACGGTGTTAAACAGTTTTTAGAGTTAGAATAGTGCTAATCGCAGCAAGGACCGTTAAGATGTTATAGCCCAAACCTGTTTGTAGCACCTAAATCTACACAACAGTGCTCGCTGACTCACGTTAACACTTATTGTTGTGTAGTTGTTGCCGCGAAGTGTCTTATATGTCTTTAGGTATTATATTGAATATAAGGTGCAGGTATTGGTTGTAAAAGAGAGTTGGTCAAGAGTGTAGTAACTCAAAATACTAAAAGTGTTGAACAACTCATTTATGTAGATTTAAGCTGTAATGTTCATTTTACTAAAGCAAATTGCGCTAGGCAGGTACACTTTAAAGATATTGTAAAAGTAATAGTGTTAGACAAAACTATGGACTTTTATTAACACTCCGAGGCAGGCCTTAATATAGGTACTTAAATAACGCATTATGTGTTAAAACAACTTTTTGACGAACTGAGGAAATAATTTTACTGGGTATTAGATTAATTCACATTAAAATGAAAAGATTACAAACTTGGAGTAAACAAAAGAAAACAGGTGCAGTGAAAAAAAGAATTCAACAGGAACATCGTACTTTTTTGGATTCTGTTTATATTGGTACGAATGACCCAAAACAATCAAATAGTTTTGATAATATCCTATTAGATTATGTTGTTCCAGTAGTTACGAAAAATAAAGAAGATTCGCTACAAAGCGGAAATTTAAATAGTCCTAATACGAGCAATTTTGGTCAAGTTCGAATGGAGGCACAACAACATGGTTCCGTAGAACAAGAAAAAAAGGAATCTCAAGTAAATCTCAGTTTTTTAGAATCCTTACCACTTAGTGAGTCAGAAGACGAAGTAGAAGAAGCAAAAACTAGTGATATTGAAAAAATTACTTCGCTAACAAAAAAATTAAAAACGTGGTCTATAGAAAACAATATTACCCAAATTGCTTTAAAACAGTTGCTGCTGATTTTGAATGAAGGCTATGTTAGTACAACATTATTCCTTCCGAAAGACCCACGAACAGTTTTGCGAACTCCAAAAGAAATTTGTATTAAAAATATCGAAGGAGGACAATATTGGCATCATGGTATAACTGAACCTTTGACGAAATTACTTATGGATATCGGATCCACTTCCAATATTATTCAAGTGAGTTTTAATTTTGACGGTCTACCAATATTTAAGAGTGCCAAAAAGGAGTTCTGGCCAATATTAGCTAATGTGGAGGGGAATATATTGACAATTGGGATCTACTATGGTACAGGCAAACCAAAAAGTTTAGAAGAATATTTAGAGGATTTTGTAACAGAGATGAAATCGTTACTTCTTAACGGAATTTTCATTAATGAAAAGCTAGTTACTATAAAAATCAAATGTTTTGTTTGCGATTCTCCAGCAAGGGCATTCATTAAAGGTAAGCATTTTATTATTTATGGCCGTTTTTAAACTTTAACAATATTCTTCTTTAATCGTGATAGGAAAAATAAATTACTAAGTGGGTATAGTCAATTTCCATTGAGAATGACGCTTTCCATGTACTCCTTAGTTTTAGGTTGCATGACTCGCATGTAGTGCTTGAAACTAAACTAAATTAAATACGCTAATTTTTAACTAATATTTTTTTGAAATATTTATTTGTATTGGCTAAATGTGTAATATACTTAATTTTTTCAGGTGTATGTAATTTTAATGGAAAAAATGGATGTTTAAAGTGTACAACGATAGGAGAATATTCACATACATCGCATACTGTAGTTTTCTCTACTAAGGAAGATTCTCCAAGAACAGATGAAAATTTCAGAGCCAAAATTTACGGACGTCATCATAAATTAAATTCTCCCCTGTTGAAACTACCAATTGATATGGTAGAAGATTTTCCAGTAGCGGATTCTTTGCACCTCATAGATTTAGGTATAATGAAGAGATTGCTTGTTGGATGGCGAGACGGCAATTTCGGAACATATTTGACTAAACTGTGTGCGCGGGATATTGAAAATTTAGATGTATTTTTAAAAAATTGTAAATTACCGTCTGAGATACACCGGGCAGTAAGAAGTATAGATTGTCTCGCTTATTGGAAAGCCAGTGAATTTAGATCATTTTTTCATTATTTAAGCATTATTATATTGCCTGATATCCTTCGTGCTGATGTTGTTGAACACTTTTTGAGTCTATTTTGCTCTATTACGATATGTTCCACAGAATTTTACAGTAGTTTACTGCCGCTTGCCAAAGAAATGCTGAAACATTTTGTGGAACAGTACAAATATTTCTATGGATCTCATAGTATCACAAGTAATGTACATAATTTACTCCATGTTGTGGACGAAGTTCAAAAATTTGGCCCTCTTTACAAATTTAATGCGTATCCGTTTGAAAATCAATTATATTTAATCAAGAGAATGTTAAGACAGGGTGACAAGCCTCTGGCACAAGTTGCTAAGAGAATTTGTGAGGCAAGTACAATAATTAATCCCTTGGTGACAACCGAAACCACGAATAAAGTACCCTATTTGACAACTAGTAAAAATAATCGTATAATTCACTTCAAAAACTTTGTTCTTTCTTTAAGGCCGGAAGATAAATATTTTATGACTCACAAAGAAGACATCTTTGAACTAAAAGACTTGTTGACCTCTGGTAGTGAAAAAGAGATTAAGATATACGGTAAAAAATTTTTGAACAAAGATATCATATTTGACATACCTATTAAGTCATCGTTTTTATGTATGTTTAAAGTAAAAAAACCTTATGTTGTCTCTGATGATTTTATGGTAATGAATCCAGATGAAATTAAATGCAAATTAGTTTGTGTGGGTCATGAAGATATATTATACTTTCTACCATTATTACATACGCTGTAGGTTTGTACTTACTGAAATGATAGCAAGTTTTTACTTGATAATTTCTTTATTAAATTAGTAAAAAAAATTGGAAAAAATATAGTCACATAATTATGTAACTATATTTTTAATGTGTATTATGTAGTGTATTATGTAACTGTGAACATTTAGAAACAAATGGATATTAGCTTTGCCAATATTTCACAAATAAAATGAGTTATAAGAATAAAATGTATTATAGATATTTCTGCTTAAAATTGTAACTTAATTGGCTTAATTAAATATCAAGAAAATGTCCATCTCTGAATCAAAAAAATATTAAAGAACCATTATAAAATTAAAGAGGCTTACTTTAGCTTCGATTGTTAAACATTGGAAATTGTAATCATATTATAGTAACAAAAACAATGAGCAGCAAAAACAATGTATCCATAATTCTCAAAAATAAACACATAAGTACTTAAGTAATAAATCAACAAAGTTATTTTATCTAAACTATCTATGGTAACTACGAATATAATAATTTACCTATGCTTTACTAGACAAAGTTAATTGTTTTGAGATAGAACGGCCTTACGTATTAGTAGATATACTTTCAACATATAGGTATACTACTACCGTGGTCTGCATATTAAATACTCGTATATACTAACCTACAAAACATATTTTTCATATTTTGCTAATGTCAAGGAACTATATCATTCAGTCTTACTGAATTTACAATCAGTCTCACATACAACCAAAATAAAACAAAAATTAAGAATACTCCAATGACGTAGATCTTTACATAGTTTTTGATTATCATTAACGCAGTGATTCTTTTTCTTCAGGTTCAGACACTTGTCTCCTTTCCGATGTTAATATTAGAATTGCGTTTTCTTCTTTATGTTCCTCTGCCATTTCTTCTTGTGAATCATTCCTTTCTTTGTTGTCCTCCGTGTTTTCTTCTATTTCTTCTGAAACCTTCACACGCTTCGATTTACTTTTGGGGTTCGAACGCCTTGATGTTGAAGCTCTTTCAAGTTTTGCCATTTTCCTTTTCTTGGCGTTTTTCAAAATGGTTTTGAAAAATATTTCATTGTCTTTTAAACAATATGTCTCATCCCAATGGTGCACCATATTCCAAAAAAATGATAATACATGTTTATAACCTTTTAAAGGAACTTTCAAATCCTCACCTCTGCTACCCCCACTCCATGAGCACTCCGAAATAAATTTTCTTGTAAACAAGACATCAACAAGCATATAGGCACAATCTATACCTTTACCTCCAGAACATAGTATGGAATAAGTATTTTTCAAACGGTCTCTGTTTATTGGATCCGATAACTGCTTTTCTAGATCATCTAAATCCTGAGCACTGTCAACTGGCTTTATATTTATTGGAATATTGTCAATATGACCTTTGCTGCTATTTAAAGTTTGTACATCTTGACTAGATGATAAAAGTATTTGAGACACTGCATCTTCCAGTTGCACAGACAAAGCAGATACCTTTTGAATCAAACTATTTTGCAAGTTGTTTAGAGATTGAAGCTGGGCGAAAATTGCAGAGTTAGTATCCAGTTGCTGCTGATGATTTTGAAGAATTTGGCTTACAAGAGTTGCTTGGTTGTCTAATATATTTTTCTGGTTCTCAAATATTTTATTTATGTCAAAGTCAACTGAATCTGCTACTAAAGGCGTAGTATCATTTGATAACACAGGTATGTTCGTTGAACTTGTTTGTATATAAGATACGTTGCAGTTTAATTCCAAGTCAGCGGACGATGACGCTGAGTCTGATACAAGATTTGTCAAAATGACATTGCCCATCTGAAACAAAAAAGACCGGTAAATTTTTATTATCCAAAACTAGCTTTGGTTTGAGCTGTGCGTTGGTATGTCAGTCAGTCAGTCACGCTTCTCTTTTATATATATATATATATATATATAGTTGTCAACAGTGTGAAAAGCGTTTAATAATTGGTGAATCATAAATTCTAAAACACATTCTTTAACACTGCTAAAGTTATGATCTGCATAGTTCTTACCATATCTTGCGCCACTGAATTCAGGTCTAAAGATTTTTTGTTTTGTGGATATCGCCGCTGCATATAATTATCGGCATCGTCCTCCGTGTCACTGTGCTTCAGCATTTCAGATACAAGCTGTTCTCCAATTTCGTAACTTAATACATTGCTCCGTTTTACTTTACATTTCATTACGTCCCAGTCTAGCGTTGGTGAAGAACTTTCATCTTTTATATACTTTGATATGCATTTATTAGGATATCTGAGAATATTATTAGTTTCCCAACCCGAGGGAACAGTAAATAATTTATATTTTTTCCCCTCTAAGGTTTGGACTACTTTGAACGGCATACTGAAACAAAAATAATAACAACTTAGTACGCACATGCCCAAACACGCACATGCGCACACTCATACAAACACACTACTACCCAATGTGGTAACATTATTTATGTCTTTAACTGGCGGCGTCACTTATTGGCCGTATAAGGCCGCTCAGCATTAGTAGAGGGGGTGAGTTTACGCATAAAGTAAAGCGGTTGTCGATTAACTAAAAGCGTGCGCGCATTGACTTGACCGCGCGCGTTGTCGTGCCCACTTTGTTCCACCAATTTCGTCTATAAATCGCCCACTGCGCAGGTACACCGCCAGCAGCCTATAGGCGGAAACATATTTACGTGTCGTGTCGTGGCGTGCTCTGGCGTTATTTCTGAACAGTACTTAACGAGCCATTGCAGCGTTCAAACATATATAATGTTTTCTTCTGATTCGGATAGTGATTTTGATGAAGACTTTCAATTTCTGTACTCTTGTACTCCTTACACCTTGAGTCATATATAACATTTCGTTGACGTACAAGTTTTTTTTTAATTCACACAGCGCCAACTAGCCCCAAGCTAAGCTAATAAAGCTTGTGTTATGGGTGCTAGTTTGACTGATATACTACATAGACCACGTTGTAAATATATACTTATCCTACATAAAAACGTCCAAGACCCAGTACAGAAAATAAAGTTTATCACTTCAATTTTCTGTCCTGGCCGGGATTCGAACCCGGGGCCTCTTGCGTGGCAGACTGGCATGTTGACTACTGAACCGCTCAGGTCGTCGAAAGTTCAATAAGATCGGTCATTTTGCTGCAAATCTAGTAAATTAAAAGTATCCGCTAGATGTTCGCGCCACGAGCCATGCGGGTAGTATAGAAACACATTTGCCTGTTGTGTCGTGTCGCGTCATATCCCCCACCACCGCTCTGGCGCAATCGGTGGCGAGCAGTCGGCGCCACGACAGAACGCGTTCCGACACGACACGACATGCAAATATGCCCCTAACCATATTAAATGTATGAAACCGATTTGCTTATGGCGCGCCACGACACGCCACGACACGTAAATATGTTTCCGCCTTTAACTACTTAACAAATGCCAGTTATACATAAAAATACCCTACCCACGTACCTATACCTACTACATGTACTTATAGGATTTCATAAATAAACTAAACTTTCGGTACAAATACTAACTTTTAGTACATAAAACCTAACATTGTATAATATTACATTAAGTTAAGATAAACAAATATGTATCATATTCAATACCTGGATCTTGTAAGCGTATTCGGATACCAAAGTGAGATGACTAGCGTAACGCCGTAACGCGCAGACACATTGACGTCCGTCTCCGTCCGTTGACTGTGAAAGAGTGAGTGATTGATTTATTTTGCTAGTGAAGAACGAGGAAAAGTTATACGACAATTAGAAACTTGTTGAAACCTGGACAATCTTAAAAAGTAAATGTTTCTTTAGAAAAATTCAACAATTCAAATTCAAAACTTTACTTGTGATGTAATTTTTAACAAAAAGAAATTGACTTCACATAGCCCTATTTCTTTAACACAGACCCACCTTTGGAATATCTTTCCTCAAAAAATGTATCACCAATATCGATTCACAAACGACGAAAAAGCATAAACACGGTTGAATCGAGAAACCTTCCTCTTTAATTACTGTTGAAAGTTAGATCTTTCAACCTTACCTTCGTGTAACTCAAATGGGTGTTAAGCCGTATATCCGTCACTGTATGTAGTCTATATTCAATTTGTTTAAAGCTAACACTTGGTACCATACATTACATATGCTTTCATGAACTTACCTGACCTTTAAGTAGATTACAAAAGTCAAAAACAAATTTGACAAACTAGTTTCAATCTGAAAGTTCTAAAATTGTAAACGCTGCGTTGTACTCATCACTCAGTTTAAGTACTCATATCACCTACATTAAACTAGTAACAGGTATAAGCCCTACATCTTTAGATAACGTGATCTAAATTTATCCTCACTAACTCTCTGGTTAAGTCAATTTTAATTAAGGTGTCAGTATAATATTTACGAAAGCACAAAATAAATTAATCGATTCGAATTAACTTACTTCACCAAGGTTGGTTTTATACCTACCACAAAGCACTTTTCACACTAACTTCAAAATTTCAAAACTCTTTTTCACTTACCAGTAGGTATTTTGCGTACAATATCACTTTAAACTTAATTGTAAACTTTCAATGATTTATCTCGGCACGAGTAACTACATTAAATAAAACGATAGAATAGGCGAACACAAAATATCTCACGACAGACACAGCCTCTATGTCCTATACTATGTCAGTACTGTTTACAACATTACCTATTTTAAATGATAATAAACCAGTTTAAATTTAGTGTTAAAATAAGTCATTATTGTCCCGCACTTTTTACTACTAGTACATGTATGATACATGTTGTACACACACGCGTATTACAATCGTAATTACAGTAATTGTAATTAACAAGTAGTTTTAAAGGTCCCACAATTGGAGTAACTTTATGCTTTCGTGACACGTACGGTACTTACAGAAGTATTTAAGTACGGTACTTACAGAAGTGTTACACACACTAATACGCCGCGATGTGCACAGCACGAACTCTCGAATAATACTGAGCCTTAGCCACGTTCGCCTATCGTATTTAAAGCAACCTGTGAGTGGGGGTAGTGGGGAGTTGCGACACAATACAATCCCCACATTACGGCCATGATAACGGGTTATGCAATCTTCAATATCTTTAGGGCATATTCTTAGTTAATATCTCGACATTAATCAGATACTAAACTAAATGAGAATTAACTAACTAATTAGGCATAAGTAAATCAGGAACTAATTTCTTATACCTACAAATTGGTTATAACTTTAATATTCTTTTAAAACCTATGTCCTTTACGTCTAGCCGACAAATAAAAGAAAAGCAACTTAGCGACTTATTAATTATTATCATTATCCACGACATATCTAATACCTATGTAAAAAATACAACCATCCGACACTATAAAAAGATACTCCACAGATTATTTTTTATTAGTTTTAGTACTAAATAAAAAACATTGTATTTTTTGTGATTATTTAAAACTTACGTTTTGATTCTTTCGTTGAAGAACCCTAATCCAGTCAGTTTGTAAAATGCTTAGCCGGTTGTAGTGTCTTGGCTATAATAAGTGTAATTATTTAAGTCTATTAATGCACTGCTAAGTGTACTAAAGCCTGCACAATATTCTTGACTAAAGATGTTGTATCACAAAAAGTGTAATAGATGTCTTAAGTGACGACAAAAACCTTCAATGTAAGTTCGCCATTGTTTTGTTGAACTAACCTATAAATTGACTGAATTATTCAATATTTGAAAACAAAATACTTCATTACTCATGTTATTTTTTCATTCCATTGATGCCACTTTATTTAAAATGCTACTGGCTACGAAAAAAATACAAAAAATGGTATAAATTTGAAGTGTCTATGTTTTTCATTATATGTTTAATTTGAAATTTTATGGAAATCTTTAATAAATTCCAAGCGCGTTAAAATTGAGATGGAAAACATGGTATACACTTACCGTAAAATCACAACGGCAGATCGTTTTCACTTCACAACAACTTGAATACTTATGTTTACTATCCTTCTGCCAATTATTATTTCGCCATGATGTTACACTAGATCTGGTACACAATTTTGTTAAAGAACTAAATACAATTGGTTAGTAAATATACTCAAGTAACGGCATGATACTTACTTGAGAATATTTTACATAACTAATACGCTTCAAAGTGACATATATACAACTGTTTTAATAGGTCTAATAAAGTTTTAAATGGTAAATAATTCTTAGCTGACGTTTTTCTATAACCCATAGTGTTAACTAACTCATCACAGCCGCAGTTATACCGGTTGAAGCTATAACTGAGAATGAATAAACACTCTTGTGTAGGTACTTTAGCACCTATATACCACCGCTCTGTAAGCTCTCTAGAACCTTAGCCTCTAAAATCGTGGGCCTCTTTCGTGGTTATAAGTGAGTTAGAGCACTCTATAACTCTAATACTACAGGTATTCTTAACACGTAGATTCTCAAACGGAACCGATATACAAACGATATACAGTTTGTTTTAAAGCTTATGTGCTAGTTGGGCAGTGCTAATGTTCTTGTAGATACAGAGGAATCTCGCTCAATTTCATCAAGGACGATTTCTTCATCATTAGAAATGACGGGTATTCCAGCGCTAGTGCCACCGACGCCACTGCCAGGTATCCTCCCTTCCGAAAAACACCCGTGCACTCTGATAAATACCCGGTAATCGGGATGACGCAGGTTAGGGTATCTTTCCCTATAAAGGGCTGCAGCTGCATTTGCATTGCCTCTACACTCGCCATAAATAAAATGCATATTTGCGTATTCCTGTGGCGTGTACTGAATACGGGGCATTTTAAAAATTGTCCAGATCAAGCCAAGCCGTCGTAAAATCACCAAATAAGCTTGAGTCCAAATCAGCAAGCAATACAATTAGTCTAATGAAATAGCCGGGGTCGTCGTTGTTAAATGTAGCACAATCACAGCAAAACAGACAAAAGATGAACACATGCGAAGCCGAACGAGTCGAGTGACGCACTAACTACGTACTTTATCTGCGTTTCGCTCGCTCGCACGTGCATGCTTTCCTTATCGTGGATGAACAATAGATGGGTAGCATAGACAAGCTCAGGTAACAAATAACTACTGCGGTATGCACTTTTTAAATACACTTAAAATTTGAAACAAATATTTTTTTATAGTTTGCTGTACGTACAACTTATGACAAATAGATGGTCTACTTTTCTTGATAACATACTTAATGCACATGGTAAATGAAGTCCTTTTTTTTATTAAATAATCAATAAATAAAGAATTTATTATTTTTAACGAATTTGCTCCCTCTGCAAATTAATAGCAAAAACCTCATATTTACAACGAGCAATAGGTATGTATTATACCATTTTAAAATGTGTATAAAATGCGCATATTTTTTAAACAGTTGGACACTTACACTTTCATACATTTTTTTTTCACCAAGGGCACACAATCTTAAACAAAAATAAAAATATGTATTACAAATTTTCTAATTAAAACTGAAATTAAAATTATTAAAAAAATTATAATACATCAGTTACTCATGTGATTTATTATGTATACATTGGTACAGTCTATGGAGAATATTATAGCACCAAAAACCCCATAGATTTTGTTTATTTGTAGCCACAGTGTACAATGAGACACAGAAGTGTGAAAAAAAAACATTTTTTTTAAAAAATGCCCATTACTCGAGTACTACATGTGTACTATTTTTTTTAATTTTATATTTTGAGTACCCATGAGCTCGGCTATGAGGTGTGTCAAGGTTATCCATTCTTTCTGGGACATCCTGTATATGTAATAATGTTCTTTACTTATTATTATAAAACACTGATTAAATTAATATAGTTTATTTAATAATCAGTACTTGTAGGTTGAATTAAACACCCAAAAAATAGTGAAGCTACAGCTGGGCCTAGTACAGGCTTTTCTTCTATAATCACAGAACCACCTCTTATAACTATAGAATCACGTCCTGAATTAAATGATGAGGTAATAGAAGTTATAATGGACCAAGGTAAAATAATAATTCATTTTTATATTATAAAATTCTATTCCTTTATTTAAACCATATTTTTAGTATTCAAAATATATATAACATGAACTAAAGAATTTTTATATAATTTGCATTGACCTACCAATAAATGGACGGCGGGTTTCATACAAAAATCACGAAAAATGTGTCCGAAGTATTGTGATATCGTAAAAGAAATATATAAATTTTAGTCATATTAATTTATATCCTATCTCATCAACCTACGGCTCAATTTTGCTTACAAAAATAATTTGCCTATGAAGCTTCTACCAGTCGCCGCTCAGTTTTCACCATATGCAGCGTTTAATTAAAATTACAAGACATTGAAGTCTAGTGGAGTAGCCTTTGTTGTTTTTTTTTGTTTATCTTCAATATTGTAAAATTATTTAAAGAGTAATATGTATGACTGTAAACAATATTTCATCAAATTTACGAAGATATAAATAAACACAAACCAAATATGGTGTTACGATTTTAGTGCTTTGTGCAAAACCTACCACCTAAATTAGTATTTATAAAAATATTATGAAAGTATGAAATAAAATCCTGTTTTTTGACAAAATTAAACTTTTTTATTATCATTATCCTCAATTTCCTTGAAATAAATTCAACTTATTAAACAGTTGGCGTTTAGATTTGTTTTTCTTATCAAACATTTCCCTCTTACCAATATAATGCAATCTCACGTCAATATATTTTTCAGTTATCGCTCTTATTAAATTTATTCTATGATTGAACATGGCTGATTGTTCTAACGGATGTACATGGATTTCTTCGAAAATTCTGAGTTGTATGAAATTTTTCATAACGATTTTACATATTATTGCCTTTTCCATTGTAGTTTTCATACGCAAGAATTGCCGTATGATTGTTTCTGTTTTCTTGCAAATTTTAAAAACTCCCTCAGCTGCATAAAACAGTCCGCCCATTGTTTTTATGTCCACCAATTTGTGAAACCACAAGTGGTTGGTGGCTAATAACCTTGTTGAAGGTTTTTCTGATTCTTCTCGAATGTCTGGAGAGGCCTAAAAATATAACACCAAATCAAAGTATGTTTCTTAAAATTGTAAATTAGGTACTAAAATATTTCTCATTCTGTTACGATAACATTTTCATGTACAAAATAAAACACTTATTATTGTAATTTCATTAAAATCGCGTAGTGTGTGAATACAAATTTCAACATAAGAACAAAAAGTTATATATAAAAATAACGTAAAAATTAAAATAAATAAATAAATAATAAATAAATAAATATTCACGGACACCTCACACAACGTCCTCTGGTCCCAAGCAAATATAATGGTCCAAAATAATTGTGAGATGTAAAAACCTGTGCAATTATCTTACCGTGTTATTAGTTGTTGAAGTACTTGCTACCTCATCTTCGCGAAATTCGTTGTTTTCAGAAGTATTTACGTCATTGCTTAACTAGAAAGAAACATAGTATAAAATTGTTAAATCAAGATAAAAATATACTGGAAATTATGATGGCATATAAAACATTAAGTCACTAACCTTTAATCTTGGTGCAGCTATTTTAGTCAGTCTTCTTAAGCCTTTGCTAGTTATATACGTATCGGATTCTATAAAATGATAAGAACAAACGTGATCTGACGCTTTCGGATTAAAATATGCCTCTTGTCGCGATTGAGCTATAATATTCCTCCATAATGAGCAACGTACAGGATCTCGAGGAAAGCTAAAATAAATGAAGGTATAATTTATGCTGTTATAAAAATAATATTTAAAAAAATAATTCACAGGTTGTAAAAATAATACAATAAATAAAACATCAATGCGACTCATTAGCACCCTGTTCTACATTTTTCGTTCGCACAACGTCATACAGAAGCTAGCGATGACGTATAGCTGGTATCTTTCTGTCCTTTTCTTACTCATTACTCACAATGAGTAAGAAAAGGACAAATAGATACGGTCTGTTCATATGGTTACATTTTTACATTGAACTGTATTACTAACGTATAGAAAAGACAACGCGTTGCATGATTTTGCGCCACGCTTTGCGGTACACTGTACCGCAACTATCCAGTGGCTATCCAACGCCCGAAGAGAGTAGACCTGTTTAGCTCATTTAAATAACAGCATCAAAATGCCTGGTTGTGTTCTTAAAGACTGCCGTAAACACTCCAGAACATCAAGAAAAAGTGATGGTTTAACATTTCATCGGTAAGTAGACATTAAAACATTTATATCTCTTTTGCTTTAATGTTTTTTGCGATGCCAGGCGACGCCATTTCGCTATACTAATCATAGAGTAATGAAAACAAAAGACGCAGATAGTCAACATACATTTGTACCTATTTTGTTGTTCAGTTTGTCAATAGTATTATTTATTATTGTGTTGAATAAGTGTTATTTATAATTGTGTTGAATAGATGTAAAATAAGTAAATTGTGTCGTATACCTATATATTTTTTAAGTTTTCTACGGCTGGGTTGTGAGAAAAGAGAAATGTGGATAAAATTTGTGCAAAATAATCGGAATGAAGAAACATGGCTTCCGACTCCTCATACATATATATGTTCATTGCACTTTAAGGATGAGGATAAGCATTATACAAAATCAGGACGGGTTTATCTTAAGAAAACTGCTGTACCATACGATAAAAATACCCTACTAGTATCGGTAAGTGTGGTTTCTGTATTTTGTTTTGTATTTTCTATTTCTTACTTCCTTGTATGCTAATATAAAAGTTCAGCCGTTCTTGAGTTATAATAGTGTATCCAATTTTGACGGAAACATGTTCAAAAGCTATAGGCAATAATAGTAAACAATAACGAATTAAAATAAAACACTTTTATTAAATTCGCTGAAAAATAAATATTTTTATTTAATTTTCAGCCTTCAAGGTCACATCAATCCAGTTTGGATCCAATTTCTGAACCAGTAAGTGACTCAGAGTCAATTTTTGATACTCCTCGGAAAATCCAGCTCAAAAAGAAACTTTTAAAAGAAAACACGGCGAAGAAAAATTTAATTGATAAAATAAGGAGGATACAGCGTCAGAACAGATATTTGAAGAAAAAATATGAATCTTATAAAACGTTGGTTTCAACCTTAAAAGAGAAATTTGGTTTGGATCGGAATGCTGAAAATGATCTAATGTGTAAAGCTGAGGTTGTGGAGTTACAAAAATCTTTGATCAAACGAAGTAAACAGAATAATCCTAAATTATACACCGCACCACTACGAAAATTCGCCTTGACTTTACACTATTATTCTACAGCAGCATACAAATATCTTAGAGACTTCTACAATAAAGCCCTGCCACATCCTAGAACAATCTGCAGGTGGTATTCGTCAGTTGACGCAGAACCGGGATTTACTGCCGAAGCGTTTCGAGTGCTAAAAGAAAAATGTCAATTAAGTGACAAGCCTGTGGTGTGTACGCTGGTATTTGACGAAATGGCCATTAGAAAGCAAAAGCTATTTGATAAAAAACGCAAACTTGGTGTGGTTAATTTTGGAGTAGGTCCTGTGGAAGGTGAAGATGAGGACACAATAGCAACTCAGGCTTTAGTTTTCATGCTCGTGGCTTTAAATGAGAATTGGAAACTGCCTGTTGGGTACTTTTTAATATCTGGAATAACAGCGCAAACAAAAGCCAACTTGATAAAAATTTGCTTAGACAAGTGCCACGAGGTTGGAGTAATTGTCGCAAATCTCACATTTGATGGGTGCTCTGCTAATTTCAAAGCTGCTGAAATTTTAGGATGCCAATTGTCTGATGTCAATAATTTGAAAACTTACTTCCTTCATCCGAGTACATCAGAAAAAATATGCATTTTTATTGATCCCTGCCATGTAATTAAATTAATTAGGAACTCTTTTGAACGAAAGAGATTATTGTTCGATGAAAATGACCAGAAAATTAAATGGCAGCTCCTTATTAATTTAAACAAACTCCAGCAAAATGAAGGCCTTCAGTTTGCTAATAAATTAACGCCCCGTCATATACATTTTCGTAATCAGATTATGAAAGTGAAACTCGCGACACAGCTACTTAGTATGAGTGTTGCTAAAGCACTAACTCTTTGTGAAAAAGAATTAAAATCTACACAATTTCAGGATTCCATGGGCACAGTAAAATTTATTACTTTGATGAATAATTTCTTTGACATAATGAATTCTAGAAAATCTCAATTTTACGGATACAAACGTCCTATAGATCACAAAAACAAATCTGCAATTTTTGAATTACTAGACGAAGTCAAGACATATATACTACATCTTAAATTTCATTCCAAATCAAAAAGAGTTATTAGAAGAAGGAATCAGACACCCAGAATAATAATACAAATAACAAAAAAAAATATTGTTGAGTCTTCAAATAAAACAGGATTTTTGGGTGCCGTCATATGTATTGAATCGATTAAAACATTATATAACCACATAGTAGAAGAAAAAAAGTATGTAGACTACATATCTATGTATCGCATGAGTCAGGATCACTTAGAACTTCTTTTTGGGTTAATAAGAAAGCACGGTGGCTATAATAATAACCCGAATGTACTATAACTTAGAGCTGCATACAAAAAAAATTTAAGTCACCTTGAATTGCGGTCATCTTTCACAGGAAATTGCATTCCTTTAGACAATTTCAGTATTTTACATGATTCGTCTCAAAATGTCATCAATAGCACATCAATCTCTAATAGACATGATACTCTTGAATATGAAGTTTTAGAAAGTACAAGAGCTCTTGAAACTGATATAGAAGCTGAAAATAATTGTAATAGTTTCGCAAATATGTTGGACGATGAAAATATAACGCAAGCTTCCAAAATAATAGTTGGATACATTTCCGGATATGTAAGCACTCGGTTGATCAAAGAGTTAAAATGCGAGGAATGTATTGATGCTTTGACCACGACACAGAAACTTCCGCATCATAAACTAATAAGCATAAAAGATATGGGTGGATTATGCTACTCTACTGAAGATGTTTATAAAATTTGTTTATCGACGGAAATGGTTATACGTCGTTTAATTCGGTGCAGTGGCAAGAATGGCCTGTCTTCTAAATACGACTACAACTATATTACAACTAATGCATTAAAATGTTTCATTGAGAAAGACGTATTCCTTTGTTTACTTGGTCATTCATTTGATCAACCTTCTACACTAAACCACAGAGTGCATATAATACGTGCAATAATAAACAAATATACAACTGTTCGATTGCACCACGAGGCAAAGACGACAAATGATTATACGAGCAAACGCCAAAAGCTCACTAAACTTATATTATTTAAAGGGTATTAATAGTTTGTGTTGATTAATTTTGAACTTGTGTAATAAATAAAGTTTATATTATATTGCAACGATATATTTTTATTTCACTTCGTTTATTTATTTTCCACGCCTCGGTTTCACTCGCGATCACGAGGGATCTTAAATTTTTCCGCCACAAAAAATAGCCTGTATGGTATTCTAGGGTATGATCTATCTATGTGCTAAGTATCATCCCAATCCGTTCAGTAGTTTTTGCATGAAAGAGTAACAAACATACATTTACAATTATATTTACCATACATTACATAACATATTTCACCTATTGGATTGTGATAGTTAACAAAGGTTCATTATTAATTTAGTAAAATATTTTGGAACACAAATACTCTTTTTAAAAACTATACAGTATACAATGGTTAAATATTCTTGAAGAAACTTATTTGAAAACCTCCAAATTGTTTCATCAATTGAACCTTCGTGAATGCCATACAATGTAGGCAAAAATATGAATCTTGATAAATGTCTCATCTGTTTTATAAATCTTTGGTCTTATGCAAAAACAACATCCCACGTGGCATACCCCCGCCTTCTTCCGACTGGAACACAATGCTTGTTAGCAGCGTCTCCTCTAGTACGTAGTACATATTAACTCAATGCATTTTTACATTAAATTCATTTTAAATTAAATGTTCTGGTTTCTAAGCAAATAATACGTTAAAATTATAAAACAATAGTTTACTTACTGAAAATATGATACACCATCCGCTTTTCTTACTTTACTTGAGTAGTTTTTACACGTTTTAAGGATGCAGTACGGCATAAACGTGCACGTCGTATGGCGTTCAAAAAAAGACTAGCGCGCGATTGTTTCTCTTTTTAAATTTTGTTTCTCTTTTGGGTCGGACACTCGGAGCGGGCTAACCCGACGTCCATTTATTGGTAGGTCAATGATAATTTGTCTAAGTAATTAAAATACTTTCAGGTACCTCAAAAGTAAATGTGGGAATTAGTACTCCTAGAAAAAAAGGGAATATTATCGTAGGAAGCAGTCGGGTAAAAAGGGGTTTCAAAGCATGTAAGAAAGATTATCCTAGAATATATTCTTATTATTTGCTTAGTATAAAATATTAATAGTAAATATTTTTACAGAAAAGAAGCAATGCAAGAAACAATATTGAGGTCCAACAGTCAAAATTTAAAAAAAAGAAACAATTAGATATGCTAGAAGTGGAGCACCAGTACAATGTTAGAATTGCTGAATTAAAAATAAAAAAACTGGAACTGGAAATAAAATTACTACAAAAAGAGGAAGAACTCTAGTACTACTTTCCTAACAAGAGAAACTTATGGTTGAAAGAAATTTGATTCTAAAATGTTATAAGAATTAGAATTATTAAGGTTTGAAATATACATATTATTTTAATTAAAAGTGTCTTTCAATGAATTGCCGACTTCTGATATTTCCACGTACATTGTTTTCCACTGGTAAAACTACTGCTACATAAATAAGCATGACTATTCACTATCAGTAGATATTATGTCAGTGGCCACTTGTGTCTTTTTGTCTGCTCACTCCTTCAAAGCCACTAGATTTTAAAAACGTTTTTTGTATGCACAAAACATCCTAATTATACTTTTCCACTGCATCCATATTCCATGTTAAGCCAAGGCGGGTTGTTATTATTTATTGTATAGTAATCACACTACACATGGACACTGTGAGTGAACTCTGTGGTGGGTTAGACAATTTTCCAACACTATAAGCAACGCTTCATCAGGGACGGGGTTGTGGACTAAAGTCGTTGCTCCTTTATTTTGGTAGAAAATTATGAATGTAAAATCAATAATACCTGGACATTAATTGATGCAAATCCTTTTCGGTTAATATACAGTTGACCACCATTTTTAGCTTTTTAGGGTTCCGTACCCAAAGGGTAAAAACGGGACCCTATTACTGAGACTTCGCTGTCCGTCCGTCCGTCCGTCCGTCCGTCTGTCACCAGGCTGTATCTCAAGAACGGTGATAGCTAGAGAGTTGAAATTTTCACAGATGATGTATTTCTATTGCCGCTATAACAACAAATACTAAAAATAAAATAAAATAAATATTTAAGGGGGGCTCCCATACAACAAACATGATTTTTAGGGTTCCGTACCCAGTATCTCAAGAACGGTGATAGCTAGAGAGTTGAAATTTTCACAGATGATGTATTTCTATTGCCGCTATAACAACAAATACTAAAAATAAAATAAAATTAATATTTAAGGGGGGCTCCCATACAACAAACATGATTTTTAGGGTTCCGTACCCAGTATCTCAAGAACGGTGATAGCTAGACAGTTGAAATTTTCACAGATGATGTATTTCTATTGCCGCTATAACAACAAATACTAAAAATAAAATAAAATAAATATTTAAGGGGGGCTCCCATACAACAAACATGATTTTTTTACCGTTTCTTGCTCGATACTAATAACGTTGCCTTATGTTGCATAGATAATGGTACGGAACCCTTCGTGCGCGAGTCCGACTCGCACTTGACCAATTTTTTATTTTGATGTGAGTACAGTCAATTGCACCAATTACTGTAGGAAAATTTGCAATTCTGCGAAATTTTTGCATCGCTTCCTCTTGTTCTCTCAATGTAGCAGGCATTTTTATAAATCTATGTGATTTTGGGCTATAGCTTCTGCAATTTTTTTGCATATCTTGCTTATGAAAGGTTGTGATACCCCGTGCAAATCGGCTGTGTCATCTTGGATCTATTAAAACAAAAACAAAATATTAGTTTGGACTTATATGTAGTTTATATTGCTACCAATGTTTTGGTAAATGCAATGTTTTGAATCTACTTACTTCATGTCGAGCCCAGCTTCGTAATGCGCAACACACTTGTATTTCGGGAGACACAAGGCATCCTCGAGCATCTCTAGTTAAATCTTCTCTTACTAAGTCCACTATTTTCATTGCATAACGTTTATTAAACCTATACTTTTGCCTGAAATCTTCATCGGATAATTCCACGATGGGATTGACTCGAACACGATTTCTGTTGTGTCGGCGTGGCATTTCCAACAACTCAGCGGTTTCAATATCCTCAATATCAATGAAATCGACTATGTTAATATCCATTTTCGAGTTAAAACAACACAACTTTGAACAACACAATGAAAAAGATGACATAAATAGATGACAAAGATATAACCTAAAAGAGACTTTGACAGATCCGATTTAGTGATTTAAACCATCGTTAAACTAGGGGTCGCCGAGGTTTAGCGTTAGACCACGATATAGTCTATGGTTTATCGCAAAACCACGATTTGTAATACCATTTTTGTTTGGACTGTAGTTTAAAGAAGTTTAAACCAGGTTTTTTAGTTAAACCGCTTTTTGTAATAAGACTGTAAGAGTGCATTATCTACAAAACCGGCTTCACTTCTCGCGTGCACTAATTATCCACCGGCGGCCAGGGCTATCATTCCTTCTCACTCCAACATCGGTTGGTGTTTGCCAACATTCTTTTACAGTGCAGTGTGCATGTATCCATGTTTCATCGCGATAGATATCAGGTTTTTTGTTTGCACCTAGCAAGACATTGTCTTTCATGCGGCTTAAATATTTAGCCCTCCACGCTTGAATTTAGGGTCTCTCTATTAGAGCCATTCTTTTCTGGTAGCAATTTTTATTGATATCCTAAATCACTTTTGATTATTTTTCTTAATGTTGTTTCTACTGTTGTGGTCTGTTCCACAAACAACAGAACTAAGTTTTTCCGCTCGACTAATTCTGGCCCAATATAAAGTCGCAAAATAAAGAAATCCAAAACTAATATTTTTATATTTTTATTGTCAATAGTTATAATTATTTTATCGACAGATATAAGTAGAAGGATTATCATTTTAATAATATCTTAAAAAGCACCCCACGCTTTTTTACAATAAAAATATTTTTTTATGTACAATATTCTTAATTCAAATTTTTAAAAATTTAATTTGCATTTCTTAGTTGGATTTTCTATAAAAGCGTATTTTTATAGTTTTTTTGAACTATTATTTTTTTTCTTATTTATACACTATTATTTATTTATATTTATTTTCTATTTTTTAGTTGGGTTTTCTATATAAAACGTGTTTTTTAGTATTTTTAAACTATTATTTATTTTCTAATTTTTAGTTTGGTTTATTTATACGAGCGTTTTTCCTTATTTTTTTTAAACTGTTATTTGATCTAATCTACTATCAATTCCGTGATAACTCTAAGTAACTGTAATTATTTTCCAAATTATTAATGTGTAAGGTAAGAGCCCCAGTACACGCTCAGGAACAAGTTCCCACTCATTCCATCTATAATATATATATTCATGGACATTTTCACACAACGTCCTCTGGTCCCAAGCTAAGCTTATATGCTTGTGTTATGGGTACCAGAATACGGATATAATACATAAACTACTTTTCTTTTGTAAATACATACTTATATTACATAGAAACACCCAGACGCAGTACAAACATTTGTATGACAATTAGAAAAATCACACAAATGATTGTCCCGAGCGGGAATCGAACCCGCTCGAATATATATTTATTTGTGGAATATAGATATACAAATAACTTACTTACAGCTGTATTTGATAGTCAAATCTCGATTTTAGAAGCAATTAAGAGATTTTAACGTTATCAGGCGTGAGACCGAATGGTATCAGGTTATTGACGAAAAAGTAATATCGACGAACTCGTCGATATTACTTTTTGTCTAATTTGTTTAATTATTAATTTGTTTTTGTCTAACTACGTGTTATTTCGTAATCGAATCATTTCATCTAATATTCTTAGAGTGTGGGCCATAATGTTAAAACTGAAACCCGAAATCCTGAGTTATAAACTACTTACACAAAATACCTCATTAGATTATTATTCAAAATATATCGAATTTAATAGGTACCTGGCACGTAAATTGTTCCAAGCCGCCACCTTTTTCGCGTTCGTGTTTGCGTCTGTGTTTTTATTTTCGATTACCGAAACACTTTCCCTTATTAATTCTTTCAATATTATCTGATAAATAGAAGCATAAGCAAGCGTTAGTTTGGGTGTAAGAATGTTTCCTCACTTTAGTCCAATTTTAGGTGTATCAGATTCAATACAAACCTTATCTTCCTCCAACCAGTTTTCACCTCTCTGTCTTTTACCAGTCTTCAACCGAGATTCCATTTCAAGATATATTATGTATAAAATACTATTACTACCAAAATAAAGGTAGGTAATCAAATTAAACAAATTACGTTGAATTTAAAGCCTGCAATACACGTTGGCCGAGTGCAGGCAAACGCGAGCGTAGGCAAATTAATACAAGGCAAGTGCTTTGTACTGCCTACATGTTCGGCAAGTGTATCGGAAAACCAATGCAAATGGCCAATATAGACGAATTTTGAAGATATACCCACACGTTGGGCTTCCTCAGTTTGTATTGTAAATTGAAACAATATGGATGAAGACGTAGAAGTTATCGCTGCTACTGGAATTTATTTAATGAGCGCTTATAATTATTATATAAGTGTATAAACAAATAAACATAGTCGTTTGTTGAGAGTGACATTTTGTACGCGTTTACACGACCGGCACCAACCGCGTAATGGTGCATTGCATTGACAAACATGTGGACACTATTGGCCGAGTGCGCGCGAGTGCCTTTGATTTTTGAAGAAAAACCGACAGCGTTCCGAAGTGCGGCAAGTGGTCGCGAGCGACCGCAAGTCGTGACAAGCTATGCCAAATGAGTTATATACACGTTGGCGCTTGACTTTACTCAGCTAACTAGGCGAGCGACACTAAGCGATGGCAAGACAACGCAAATATACTGTCTATACGTTGGTATTGGCGTTCACTCGGCGACGCTCGTCTAACATGTATTGCAGGCTTAAAGTATTTTGAAACCAATTGCAGTTCCGTAGACAACAAAATATAGTTTTAAGCCGTAATATTGTCTATGATTTGACGTATTTGGACAATTCATATATATTATCTGTGGTCGATTCGGTATGATCGTCAAACTTGTTCGCGAACTTCATAATAATGGCAACATTTTTGCTTATAAACGAATATTAGTTATAGAAGGTTTATAGAACTGTTATGAATAGACAATTTTTTCGAACGTTTCATAAGCTTATCGAGCATTTTAACTAATGAACGTTATAAACTTTCTATAAGCTTTTTTATGAATAAGACCATAATATGTGTTCAAGGTCAAAAGATGTCGTCAATGTCAAATCATGAATCCTGGCGAATCTAACCAGGATAATCGGATATTTTAATCGAATTATTGCATTGTCATCGGTCTTTGACAGATGTGCAAAATTTGAATAGAATCTGACCGTTTAAAGTGGGTCTAAATAGCGTCCAAAGGAGTCGGTTACAAACATACAAACAAACATACAAGTGAAGCTAATATAAAGCGCATAAAAAGAAAGTTGTATTTAGTAATAATATTTATTGTTAATAAAGCTTAAAGCAAAAACAATATTAATCTTAATGCAACAATATTGCTCCAGAACAACAGAATTACTAACAGTTTATATAAGTAGTAATAATTTACAAATTTATTATTACGGTACATAAAAAGTGTTTTATCTACATATTAATACGTTGGGCGAAAACTTTGTGCCCCTTTTTACTAAAATTGGGCCAACGAAGGATTATGAAATTTACCACAGTTGTAGTTTACATAAATATACATTATTTCACATCAGTCATTAAAGACAATACGTATCCCGATACATTTTTCATATCACAGGTTTTACAAACACATGCTTTATACGACTTGCACTCACGCACTGATGGATTGTCTACCTTATTGTTAATTAAAGTAAAATAATGCATGATTACTTCAAGTTTCCGTCTAGATTCTAAAGTATTAAGACCAACCATGCCAGAGACAAACATGGACATTATCTAAATACGTTGCAAGCTTGCGTTGTAAATTTACGTAATTTAGATTTTTGTTTATATAATATATATTATTGATTATTGATATAATTGTTGATAATAGTATTAATCGTATAGATAATAGTACGGAAACCTTTATGCGCGAGTCCAATTCGTACTTGGCCAGTTTTATTTATACATTTTCTAATATGTTTATTTTTCTGGCCAAGGACTTTTTAGCTGCGTTTTCTACGTATTGCAGATTTTTTTTTCGGCAAAACCGTTTTAGGCATATAGCAATTGTGCATTCTACTATACTGTTACAATTTTCATTTAAATTCGTTTCGCACCCCTTCAGCCAATCCTTAAAGGGGTAATATTAATTATAATCCTGAAGGGGGAGGAATTAAGAAGTTGTCCCCAAGTAAGTCTGTGCCCATTGCCCCTTTGGGGAGGTGAGAATCCCCTCACATAATGAGACTAAGGCGGCTTTCCTGGCGGCGGGGGTGTATAAAGTGTTAAATTCCCTCACCAATTGAGGGTTGGTCCCTAATCTTGAACCTAGTTGGTCTAAGTCTAAATTTCAGAGTGTAACGAGAGTGGAGGTCTTGATCTTTAGGAGATCTAGCGGCAGGAGTCTCTTTCCTCGGGCGGTCAAGGGAACTAGAGTAGCTTCCGAATTACTATTGAAAACCACTTTCAGATCTTGGGTCTGATAGCTGGTATTGGGTATTGCTTGCAAGGAGACCAGGATCTTCTCCTGCCGGGTGCTGGAGGAGTCAGTGGTGGGAGAAAAGGGTACAGCCGCGGCGTGGGAAGGGGAAGGGCGAGAGTGTTCTAGCAATCTCTTGTCAATTTTCTCCATGAAGTCTGCTAAGGTCCTGGCTAGAGCATTATGTTGAACAGTAGTCTGTTCAAGATGTTCGAGATCCTTTTGTTTCTGTTTACTCGCACTCCTTTGGCACAACTTCATCTCATCCACTAAGTCCCCCATCTTTTTTACGCTCTCTTGGGCCACCTTCGCATTGTTTGACCCATAGATGGTAATCATGCCCTCTATGGTATTCCAAAGAGAGGAATATCCGTATTGACAGGCGGCCGCCAGTCTTTCCCGGATCATAATCCAATCGGAGCCAGAAACACGTGTAAGGTATCGGTAACGGTCAGTGAGGAGAGTAGGTTCTATTAAATTGGTAGTCCCACATATGTCAAGCCCCTTGACTATTTTTTCATCTAGGGGGTTGTCCGATGTCTTGAGAGTTTCTGAAAGGGTGTGGAATGTATGCCGGTCATGACATATCAAAGGGTCGCATGCTGAAGGGATATGATCATCATCATATCCCTCGGCATATAGATTGTCTTCAGTATCCATATCCAAAGAAGGAGCCCTGCCCTCTTGGAGTTGAGTCATGACCTCTCCGGCATCGTCAGAGATGTAGTGGGCTGGGAGGGTCTGACCAGTTAGAGCTGCACTGAGTCCTGAAATGTCTGGAAGGGATTGTTGAGTTGACATTGTGGGCTTATTTAAACTATCTGTCATAATTTTGGCTAATACAAGTGAGGAAATTCCGATAATTAACAACCAATAAGCCCCAGTGACGGTCTTGGGGATCAGGAAAGATAGAGGTTTAATCACAGAGAACCACTCAGGAAGCGGAAACATAAAAAAATTATCTTAATAATAGAGATGATTTAATGGAGAGCAATATTTAAGAAATAGGGATTAGTTTTAGCATATTACATTTGATTTTTACTTTAAATGAATTATTTTCTAAATAGCTATTAATAATTGTTGCAACATTTTCGACCAATTTACAGAAATTGACCTGGACGTAATTTAAACTATTTATTACATCCCTGTATTCCTTAAACGATGTGAAAAGATGACACACTTCAGTATTTTGTTCTGCAAGCATGTTTTTTTTTGCATTCGGTGCAATTTAAGGCCATATTTTTAATTATAAAACCGCACACATATGCACATGTGTTATGGATTTTGGCTGCCTAAGAACTATATGTCACTGGTATAGTAATTTAATTGTAAGCTAATGCGATATTACAGAAAGGTAAAGGCGTATAAGTTAACCGACAGCAGAAAATAGAGAGTACACAGGTAAACTATACAAAAAAATATGAAATGGATGAGGAATGAGTGACTAACCTGGTAAAGCTGGTTTGTTGTTCACTGGAGTGGCTCCAATTCGTCGGTACTTCAATCTTCTGTAACTTTTTGGCACTAGGCAGCTCAGTTAGCGGTGCGCGATAATGAAAAAACGGGATGCGGGAGGGGCGTATTCGTTACACAGCTCTGTAACGATTTCCACCAGCGGTCGCGGCGGTGTTCAAGAAGAGAAAAAAAAAGCCAGTGTCGTCCACGACGATTGGTTAGCGTATATCAACTAAACTTCAGTTCAGCGGCTATGTTTTTGTCTCGTTCTGCGGTCTCTCATTAGGATGAGAGGGGATATATGTGAATATAGGAAGAAAGGATATTTGGAATAGGTATTCAAATTGAATAATACTGCGGTTAACTTAAAGACGTGAAGTTTAAAGAGGTTGATATAGTACATTTAAAGATATGGCATAAACATCCTCCGCCGCCTTGAAAATACATATCTAGTATTTTCAAAGATTAAAGAATAAATGTATTTGTTTTGGGGAGCGGTTTAAAATTATGAGTGGTTGTTATATTATATATGAGCGGTTATTTAATATGAGAGCGGTTATGAAAATATGAGAGCGGTTATTAAAATATTATGAGCGGTTATTAAAATATGAGAGCGGGCGGGGCTAAGCGGAGGGTATGTTATGTACTTATGTAGCGCTAAATTATTGTGAGGGCAAAGGGTATAATTTTACAATGGGCCTTTTAAGAGAGCCATTGCAAGTTTTAACTGTTGCAACACGTACATGCCCGTCCTTTCCGGGATATGTGTGCGATATAATCAGGGCTGGGCAAAATACATGCTTTGTTGTAATTGAAATACAAATTACAAAATACTGCGTTATCAAGTAATTGAAATACAAAATACTAATTACTTTTGAGTGGAGTAATTGAAATACAAATTACAAAATACAGTATTTTGGCTGTTTGTAATTGAAATACAAAATACAAATTACAAAATACATTTATACTAACATTTTTACCCAACTTTAAAAAATAGGAGGTGTTTTTATTGTTTGTTCACGAATAACTTTATCGTTTATCGATTTTAATGCTTCTTTTTGTTGGAAAGAAAATGTTTCAGACGTGGTTCTATGATAGGGAAATTAGGTTTGCGTGATGGCAGTCCAGGGAATTAGATAGCAACTTTCGAAAATTGTTTGAGGTCGGTTTTTTATTGTTAAAAGCTGTGATTTGAAAGAGGATAAATTTTGTAATATAAATATTTATGTAGGGATTATCTCCGAAAATATTGTCCGTGGTGACGTATTAAGAATAGAATCGTCAGCACCCTCATCTTCCGCGAGCATGCGGCTCGCCAAGGCGGTCCGCCTAGTCCTCGGGAGTGGGTCGAGGCGAGGCACTGACGGAGGATCTGACGTACCACCTCACCCAGCTCCTCACGAGTCATGGCTGTTTCGCCAAGTACCCGTGGGAGCTGGTTGGTATTGAGTTGGATCCCGAGTGCCGCAATTGTAGGAGTGGGGCGTGGACACGGTGGAACACACCCTCGCCGTGTGCACAGCCTGGGACACCCAGTGTGTTGACCTCGTCGACGTTCTGGGCAAGGATTCGTCACCCTCAATGAACAATGTTGGGCTGCCGTCGCCTCCTTAGCCAGGGATGTGATAGCGGCAAAGAAGGAGTACCTGCGGGAGCGCGACCGCGCTGGCGAATCTTTGCTACCCCGCAGGGCCCCAGGCAGAGGTCATTGGCGCTCAATAGCCGGCAGCTTACCCCGACGAGGTGGTCCCGTGGGTCTCTTGAGTACTGATTCGTCGCGGCAAATGTGGCTGTCGGCCACGTCAACATGACGGGGGGAACTAATGTTACCACCGTCGGGTCGGGACACGATTAGCGGGGCCACCTCTCGCCGGGTCATGGTAGAGTTCAAGGCATCATCATGGCACGGCAGGGCAGAAAGCGGTTATAAAAAGTAAACAAAACAAATCCACCTCCACCTTTTCCCCAGGCTGCTCTAAAAGCCAGCTATGGAATATTCTGCACAGATAATATCCTCTATGAAAGATGGAAAACTCGAAAATAAACCTTACTCCAACACGTCAGGTCAGCGCTGCACAGTAAATCAAAACCCTCCCATAGTGGAAGGGGCCCGTGCTCAAAAGTAGGCCGTTCATGGGCTGGAGAGAGATAGAGAGAGGACTTATTTCTAAAGGTATCTAAGGATCCAATCCTTTTATTTTATGCACTAAATTAGTGAAAAAAATTTTAAAAATGTAAATATGTTGAAAAAAACGGATTTCATCAATACTTTTAGAGATAACCCCTCTCTCTAATAGATCGAGATGCGAGAGGTGAAATCTTTTACTCATTTTCTCAGCGATAAAATTTATTGGATAAGGTTGTCTTTATGATAGTACATACAATGTGCTATCATTGCAAAAATACCCGCCACTCTGTCTCGTCGGCCATTCTTCTTCAGATGCTGGTCTAGTAAAAATAGCAATAAAATTTAAATAAAAAAATTATATCTCTCTCTCCAGCACATGTTTAACCGAA
Organism: Orgyia antiqua; assembly: GCA_916999025.1. Taxonomy (NCBI): domain Eukaryota; kingdom Metazoa; phylum Arthropoda; class Insecta; order Lepidoptera; family Erebidae; genus Orgyia; species Orgyia antiqua. The sequence continues at coordinate 23,148,554 of OU779871.1, forward strand.
AGTCATAAATACGATTTGATACTTTTCTGATTTTCATTCGTCCGAGGAGTCAAATGCTCGAAGAGTTCTCGTTCCGAAAAACGACATTCCGATTTTCGATATTTTATATAATTTTACGACTAGAATGAATCGCTGCAAAACCGACTTCACGTAGTCTTGTTTGCCCTACACTAAAGTGATGAGGCTTCAAGCCACCTGCTCCACAGCCCACGCGCCGCCCCAGCCCTCCGTGCCTACGCGGGCTTAAATTGCACTTTAATACTAATTCGGAATAAAGTTTTTCGGAATATTTGGGTGTTCACACGGAGAACCAGCGTAAAAAACCAGCAGCATTACCTTCCAAGTCAGTACTTTCATCAAATAAATAATAATAATAAATATTCATGGACATTTCACACAACGTCCTCTGGTCCCAAGCTAAGCTTATATGCTTGTGTTATGGGTACCAGAATACGGATAGAATACATATACTACCTTTTTTTTGTAAATACATACTTATAATACATAGAAACACCCAGACGCAGTACAAACATTTGTATGACAATTAGAAAAATCACACAAATGATTGTCCCGAGCGGGAATCGAACCCGCGACCTCTTGATCGGCAGTCCGTTACCAGAACCACTACACCACGAGGCCCGTCATCAAAAGTTAACATTTTTAACTTACAGTAATATAGGTATCGATTTTACAATTAACTTCATATCTGTATATCAATTTACTGTAGTTAACCCAAACAGCGCAAAATATAAGTCCCTATGAGATTATCGTATTTGTGGCAAACGATCATTTTCGACACCGACTTCAAACTAATGTTGGTAAAGTAAAATTTTATGGGCCGCCGTTACGTCATTGACAATTTGCGTTTTGTAAACCAATTTTGGCGTACAGCTTATTAAACGGGTAAAGTGTTGCAGCTCCAACAGCTACTTTGGCTACATAAAGTGACGGTTGTAAATGTATTTTAAAAATGTATTTTGAAGCCTCAAGTAATTGAAATACTAATTACAAATTACTTCGACGTCTGGTAATTGAAATACAAATTACAAATTACATTTTGAGGCAGTAATTGAAATACAATTACAAAATACGTAATTGTATTTCAATTACGTATTTCAATTACATGTAATTGAAATACTGCCCAACCCTGGATATAATGCCCATTGGCCAGCGCAATGGGGATACATCATCTTGATGTATAAAAACTACTGTACCGATTTTGATATTATCTATGTTGTTTAACCATTTCTGTCTGATCTGTAGGTTATGTAAATATTCCATACGCCATCGTTTCCAATAACTACACACCATACTATCCAAAAGTTGCTTTCGACATGTCAGCGGTTTAGCAGTTTCGGAGTTAGTGCAAACAGGCAATGATGTTAACGGAGAGGCCATAATGAAGTGTGCCGGTGTAAGCGGCTCTGGAAATGGGTCCTCAGTCAAAACACATTACGGTCGTGAATTGAGCACTGCCTCAATTTGATTGAGAACAGTAAGAAGTTCCTCGTATGTAAGAATTTGCGAACCGATAACACGATATAAATGCGTTTTAATTGATTTGATATTAGATTCCCACAACCCCCCAAAGTGAGGTGTGCGGGGCGGAATCATCTTCCACTCTATGCGGTAGCGGTCAGTGAGTAGCTCTTGTAATTGAGTCTTAGCTACAACGAAATTTGTTCCGTTATCGGAATATAAACAAGAAACAGGTCCTCTACGTGATATAAATCGTTTAGAAGCTAACACAAACGTATCAGAGGACACATCAGTGACTAATTCTATATGTACGGCTTTCGTGACGAGACAAAAGCAGCCCGTTGGACAGAACGTATTAAATATGTTTCAGCTAATGCCATTTCGCGAACTGTGATATAGTTATTACTTCTGTCGTGACGTATAATGCGTGCGAATCTGAGAACATAAACAACTATGCGTAATATTTTATTCCACGATGAATACTTTTCAGATATATTGTAAATTATATTCTGATCTAAAGAAGCGGAGCGATACAATTTATTGACCTTTTATTAAATTTTGGCAGTTGTTCAACACGTGTGGAGGTAAAAGGTTGAATAGTGTTGATATAAGGTGGAAATAATAATTAAACGATTAAATAGAAAATTAATGAACGTATATTGTAAAAAAGAGGAAACGTCACCAGCTTACAACAGCACAAAAAAAAAAATGTTATCGACAATGTTGCCAACTTAAGACTAAAATATGGTTGCGTTCTTATTTGCTAACACTCCCCACAGAACGCAGACCCATTTTATTGATACAAAATAAGTGTTTTTCTAAAGTAGTACCTTTAGTTAAGTTATCAGCTACCATATTACAACCATTTACAAATTTAAATTTAATTTTACTACTAACAATATTTTCTCTAAGAAAATGTAGACGAATATCTATATGTTTAGTTTTAGGTTTATAACAGTCTGTTGATGCCAGTCTTATCGCACTTTGGTTGTCGCAGTGGATTAATAACGCGCCGTCCTCGCCTTGACCAAGCTCGGCCTGTAGTTGACGCAGCCACAGAGCCTCCTGGGTCGCCGCCGCCATCGCCATATATTCAGCCTCTGCCGTAGAGAGTGCCACAGTTGGCTGTTTACATGAGTTCCATGATAAACAGGCATTCTGAAATAAAAAAATATATCCCGTGCATGATCGTCTATCCTCTGGGTCGCTCGCCCAATCAGCATCACAATATCCAGTTATAGCCTTTGTGTCATCTTTGACATAGCATAGCTTTAGGTTCTTGGTTCCTTGAAGATACCTCATAATCCTTTTTATGCCAACCCAGTGTTGATTTCCAGGATTATTGCAGTACTGACTTAACTTGTTAACTGCATAGGTAATGTCAGGTCTTGTGACATGTGCCAGATATATAAGACATCCCACTGCTTCCCTGTATGGGATATTTTTGTCTCTATCTTCAGGATTTTTCTCAAATTTTGCATTGGCCTCTATCGGTGTACAAACTGGTTTACAATCAGACATGTTAAAACGGTTCAATACTAGGTTAATATATTTTTCTTGATCTAACATAATCATACCTGCCTCTCGGTTCCTATTTATATCAATGCCAATACAATTCTTCATTTCACCTAGGTCTTTCATACTGCATTCTCCTTTTAATTTGTTTTTAATTTCTGTTGTTTTATCCTTGTTATTTGTAAATATTAATAGATCATCCACCCACACTGCGATAAATATGGTTGTAAACTCATTTACTAAATAATAAATACAGGGATCCACATGTGATCTTTGTAGTCCAATTTTTAACAAAATATTGTTCAATTTAAGATTCCACTGCCGACTAGCTTGTTTGAGCCCATAAATAGATTTGTGCAAAATATATACCTGATCATTTTCTTTGTAGTATTCTGGTTGTGACATGTATATCTCAGTATCTATGTCACCCTGAAGAAAAGCACTTATGGCATCCATTTGAAAGATTTCTAAATCATACTTTGCAGCCAGTGAAAATAAAAATCGAACAGATGTATATCTTACAACAGGAGCATATGTCTCATCATAATCAGTTCCCTTTCTCTGAGCATAACCTTTAATAACTAATCTTGCCTTGAAACGAATAATCTCACCTTTTTCATTTGTTTTAGTTTTATAGACCCATTTACACGGTAAGACCCTTTTTCCTGATGGTGCATCAACCAGTGACCAAGTTTTGTTTTTAATCAGAGAGTCATACTCTTCTTGCATAGCCTTCTTCCATTGGTCAGCATAAGGAGATGATAGTGCTTCGTCTGTGGTTTGTGGATCATTTAAATTAAGTATTAAACAGAAGTAACTCACATCATGGTCATCCGTTTCTGCATACCGAACAGCTCTCCTTGGACGTAAATTTATGTTTCTTATTGGTGACTCAAGATCAATTGATTGCTTTGGTATGTAGGATGAATCGTCATTCTCACCAGACTGGTAGTCCTCAGTTGACTCATCAGTAACATGGTCTATGCTGTCTTCTAATTCTTCCTTGGTTTCTTCGACTGGTTTTCTCTCTGGACTGTTGCTGTTGGTTGTACAAGGTAAGTATATATTATTATTATGCTTTTCCAAATTTTCTAAAAATACTACATCTCTGCTTTTTATGATTTTATTAGTATCTGGATCAAGTATTCGGTATCCTTTGGTAGATTCGCAATAACCAACAAACAATAACTTTCTAGATTTGGAATCCCATTTTTGACGTTTTTCTTTTGGAATTTGAGTCATTACTTCACAGCCAAATATCTTTAAATTAGATAAATTTGGTTTCTTACCAGTCCATATCTCCATAGGCGTTTTACCATTAATTGATTTAGTAGGTGATCTGTTAATTAAATATGCTGCCGTTGCAAGGGCCTCTGCCCAAAACTGTTTTGCAAGCTGAGCATCAAACAACATACATTTCGCTCTTTCCACCAGTGTCCTGTTCATCCGTTCTGCAAGACCATTCTGCTGGGGTGAGTACGGAGCACTTGTTTGATGTTCAATCCCATGTTTATTCAAGAAGTTTTTAAATTCTCTATTGCAGTATTCTTTACCATTATCGGAACGAATAACTTTTATTTTTCTCTCTTGTTCATTCTCTACTTTATTTTTATAATCCTTGAAAACTTCTATAATATTCAATTTATTTTTCAAAAAATATACATGAACTCGTCTTGTGTAATCATCTATGAAAGTGATGAAATATTTCATACCTCCTAAAGATTCTTGTTCCATTGGTCCACATAGGTCAGTGTGGACCAGCTGCAGTGCTTGTGTAGATCTTGAACCAATGTTGTTAAAAGGCAATCTGGTCTGTTTCCCTGAGAGACAGGTAGTACAAGTAATAGAAACTTTACTCTTGTCTGAGAACGGTTGGACTCCTTCGGCACACACTGGCAGCTTGTTAACGTCTGAAAAATTCAGATGTCCCATGCGTCTATGCCACAGGACAGAATCATTTAAGTTATTTGAGCAAGACAGATTAGAAAATACCTCTCTGTGAGTATTTAATAAATATAAATTGTTTACTTGTTTGGCTGAACACATCAGTCTGTCATTTTTATCATAGATATCACAACTATCATCTCTAAATTTAACATTACAGCCATTTTTCACCATAGCACTGACTGACAGAAGGTTTGCAGCAAGTTTAGGTATGTATAAAACTTGTCTTACCTGAATTTTTCTGTCTTTATTACCATTTAACAGTAAATTAACCTTTCCCATACTTTGCACAGGTAGTGGTGTCTTACTGGCAACAGTTATGGTGGATATCGGTGGACTTGTAACATCATACATCCAGTCTTTTCTAGCACCTCCTTCACCACGTCCTGATGCTGTGATGGAATTAGGTCTTTCACCGCCTGGCTGATCAAGTGGCTTGCCCCGGCCACTACTGCGCCCGTTGGTCCTCCCGACATGAAACCCAGCACAGCTGACATGGCTGGGTACACAAGATAGTTTTTTGCCGCGTTGATGATGGAGTCTAGGGTGAGGGGATCAGGGAGCTGGATGTCGGTGACCCGTATGTCAGTCATCTCGCTGTTCGCGGCTTCGAGTCGCGAAAAGAGGATGTAAAGTCTCCTGGGCTCAATGATCTCTGTAGCCAGGTGCTGGGTGGTTATAGCCGGTGTGCCACTCATAAACACATGCTGGGGCTGCGCAGCGTGGGCGTGGGTCATGTGGTTAGTGATTTAAGGATCACAGTCCACCCATATACCGATAGTTCGCAGGAAGTCGTTTTCTTCGTCGGGGTACACCGTTACTGGGGCGTATCTTTCAAAGTCAATGGTTGACATCGCTTCTAGTGTGGTGTCAGACCGATCATGCGTAATGAGCAGTCCACGCCTATGCTCTCCCGCATACCGGAAAACGCTTCGTGCTGGTAGGTCGCCTGGTGTGATGGCTAATTTTCGTGACCACTGCGTAGTAAGCAGACATGGCATCGGGTGATAAGAGAGCCAATTTGCGTCTGTAAAAGGGTCGATCCCGTAATACTCTGCCGTGCAGTCTTCATCCCAGGCGTGCCAGGGTGCGATCATCGTTTGAATATCTATATATCCGCACAAACCGTTTGTCGCCATGCGAATGAATTGAGTGTATGTGTTGCGTGTCGTGAGGTCCTGGGCGGTCGACTCGTGGCCAGTCCAGATGCGCAGAGAAAGGTCCGATCGGGCGAATAGCACCGACATCTGCATTGTGATCGCCATCGCCAACATCCTGAACCAGCCCCGGGTCCCCTCCGCGGACGTGAAGCCGTTCTGTATGTCCTCAGTAATCACTAGCCCCATGTAGGTAGCAACACGAGACATTGAGTCCATAGTCTGGACCGTCATAGCCGGAGCGTGGCAAGCGGGGCGGCTCTGTGTCCACCGGCGCCCTCTGTGGCGCGGCTCTACCACTGAGTCAACACCCTCCGTGTTCGCATGCCCGCTGTATGGGCGGGCCAGCGGGCTGATGGCCCCGAAGTTATAGCCAACCATGAGTCGCCTCGACTCCACCAGGTCGTCGGGATTGCTCTCACATCGAGACGCAGGGTAATGGGAGTCGGGATACACTGTCGGGTCGTCATCCCCGTCAAGGACCCAAGCGCCGTGGAGCGGTTCGTTGAGAATGTATTCAGTATGGTGCGCGGGGATCATAATCGACGGATACTGCGCCCCGTGTAGTTCAGCAGCTACTGCGGTGGCTCGTTTGGCGACTCCGTCAATAGCCAACTTACTCTCAATCTCATTAATGGCCGTCACCAGGTCGGAGCCACCAGCCGCTGCATTGAAAGGAACCCACCATACCTGGGTCAGAGCGTCCACACCGGTGGGTACGGGCAGAGGGTTATTTGCGTCAGGCCGCCGAAACGCGCTAGCAACGGGAATCTGATATCCCACCCCGACTATGGCTTCAGGGGCCGAAGATGTCGTACAGTCGGTTAGGACGAGCACAGCGTGGATCGCCCCCGGGACATAAGCTAAATTTGACCGGGGGAATAAGCGGTAGGACCCCGTTTGCATGCGCTGGTTCATATGTTGCGGGCTGTTAAATTGCCCAGGAATGATGTGGTTCACTGTGCCGTTAGTGTACCGGCTCGTCAGGAACGACAACATGTACGGGATGAGGGCTTTGGTTCGCATGAGGTCATTGCTGACAGGTATGGCGACCCACGTCTCGTCCATGCTGTCGAGGGAAAAGTTGTTAACCCCGGCTCCTATTCCGGGAAAAGGGATATTGAAGTTTAAAAAAACGTACTCCGCAAACATGTCGTGGGGTACGGCGATGACGGTCCCCCCAACCGCCTCACCAGCAAACACCTCCAACTGGACCGGACCAGTGGGGGTAAAGTTGCGCATAAATTTGTATGTGATAGGGTCAGGGGGTGACCCCACCGCTGCTGTCGCATTGAGCATGTTGTACGCTCGCACAAGCGGAGCTACATCGCGATAGGTCCCATTCCCCCGCTGCATGTGCTTGACCATCGTAATTATGCTGGCTGAGTCTTTCATTGTCGATCCTTTTATTAGTGCCCCTAGAGCGCCGGTGGCGTTGGGATCTGTTATCCTCTCAGCCACGTGATTGTACAGCGAGCTGTAAGGCACGACTTCGTCTTCACTTGCCCAGGTGTTCACACCGACGCTGTACACTGGGACTGTGTCGCTATACGAGTGCCAGTTTCTGTTTGCTTTGCTAACAAATAGGCCATTCGTTGGTTGGACCTTGAAGCCATGCAGGGCCATACCACTACAAATTATGATCGAGTAGCTGCTCAGACAAAAGGCCTCGAGATAAACAATCACTGGGATTTTCATTTCCGTTTACGTGATAAAAACAATTAGTATCAAGATTTTCTTGACATTTAGCGACGCGGTTACTGACAAAAATGTTCCATTTATGCGGTGAAGAGTGAATCGATGAAAGCGTAATCGTAGAATCGGAAAAGGCATATATTTTATTTACATGGATACGAGTACTAAAATTATCTTTAATTAATTTAATTAAATTTGACATAAGAAGAGCGGCACATAGTTCAAGGCGGGCCAAAGATTGAAGTTTAACTGGCGCAACTTTAGATTTAGCGCATAACAATCGCACGTGAATGTTACCAAGTGCGTCCGTCACATGTAAACCTGTGTGCCTTCATGCTGGCATCAGCGAATCCTACAATGTTTGTCGTGCAACCCGTTGTAACGGCTACATAACGCGGTATTTTTAATGAAGATAAGAGCAGTAATTGATCTTTAAATTTATTATAAAGAATAACAATAGAACTAAGTGGCGTAGCATCCCAGTCGCTATGCAAATTCCATAATTCTTTTAATAATAATTTTGCGTATAATACTACTGGCGCAGCGAAGCCAAGCACGTCCCACAAGCGGGCTATAGTCGAGAGAATAGATCGCTTAGTACAACCTACGTCAGTTACGTAAGTTTAAAATTACAACCTACGTAAGTTTAAAATTACAACCTACGTAAGTTTAAAATTATCATTATGCGGGGTCCACTGTAGACCAAGAATTTTTAAATTGTCCCCATCACAAAAATTAGAGGAGCGGTTAGCTTCCGGCACAGAAGCCATGATTTCCGGTAAGTTACTTGCCCACTTATTAAGGTCGAAGCCACCACTTTTGAACAAGTCAATTAGCTCCGTAGAAAGGGTTCGAGCCTCTTCCAGCGTCAATGAGGAGTGAAACAAGTCGTCCATAACCGGGCTTTAAGCCCGGTTTCCACCGCGAGCGGAACGGACCCATTAATGACTTCGTTAAACTCGCAAACGCAAACTGTATACTTGTATTTCCACCAAAAAATAGTCGGACGGAAAGAGCCGAGCGTGTAGAAAGAGTAGAAATGAGCTCGCTCAGTTCTAGGGAGCGGAGCGTAGTACTTACGGACTCCGCTCAACTCGCAATTACTGTCTGGCCACGAACACGCCGCTTACAGCGGCAGCTTAGAGCGGGGCGGCGAGCGGCGAGAACAAAAGTACTCAAATGTATGAACGACGCCACGGCCCGCCCCGCTCGGCGGCAACGCTAGCGGCTTTGGCCGAGCGGATTGAGGAGGCGGCATGCGGGAAGCGGTGCGGGGGAAACAAATGTACGCGCCGCTATGAGACAGCCCACGAATCAGAGCGGTTTAGACAGCGGCGGCGCAGGGACTGATCGAGAGGCAGCGTTCAGAACAAAAATATTTGTTATTTTTGGTGCGGATAATGAATACAGAAGATTTTATTAGTGAAATTATGAGTCGTCCGCCTATATGGATGGCAAAACATCCTCACCATAAATTTAAAAACGTGATTAAAAGGTTGTGGGAAGAAATAAAAGCAATTTTTCCAACGTATGAAGGTAAAGCGCCCTGTAAACGATCAAATTTGTTGGACAAATTTGTTTGTCAAATTTTACGTTTTCATCAAACATCAACGCAAACGGTCAAACAACACTTCAAACAAATTTGTCAAACTAACTTGCAGATTCAGTTTTCTCCTTGTCGTGACGTGATTTTGCCGCTAATTTTAATTTTAACTTTATTTTATTTAATTTTATTTTATTTTAATTTATCTGTTTTTATATCCATATTTGCATGTCTCCAATGAGACAGAACATGTTGAGACGCAGTATATAATATATGTAACATCTTTTGTACACATGTTGAGACAAATAAATTTATCTTTATCTCTCTTTATCTGACGTGCTGAGCGCTTAAATATAATGAGTAATACAGATGACGCATTTTTGGCATTGACTCTAGCTTTGTGTATGAAAAGAAAAAAAAGAAGGCGATGGAGTAGAGAATGGTTGAAATTAAGAGAAAAATTTACTCACGAAAATTTGCTACGCGAAATATTACGCACAGAACCAGAAGACTACGCAAACTTCCTGCGCATGGATCATACTCGTAAAACTTTTGAAGAATTACTAACATTACTCCGTCCTCGCATTGAAAAGATGGACACCGTTATGCGCAAATCTATACCAGCTTCTCAAAGATTATCAATTACTTTGAGGTACCTAGCCAGTGGCGCTGATTTCGAAGATTTAAAATTTACAGGCTGCATTGCACCTCGTACATTAAGCGACATTATCATTGAAACGTGTGAAGCAATAAATGAAAAACTAAGGAACAATATTCAGGTAAGGTTTTAATTTGAAGAAAAAGACATATTAATATTAATTAAAATTTATAAAATCTTTCTAAGTATTTTGCTGCTGTATCAACTTCAGTATTTTCGTTTGTTTGCGTATTTGGAATATGAATCATCACTGGCTGCTCCGTATCCGACAAATATGTTTGTTCTATTGGAATTAATTGTAATGCTTGGGGAACAGGAGCCTGAGTGTGAGCGATAGGAGATTGAATGTATGGAACGGGAGATGGAGTTTGTGGAACAGGAGCCTGAGTGTGAGCGATAGGAGATTGAATGTATGGAACGGGAGATGGAGTTTGTGGAACAGGAGACTGAGTGTGAGAGATAGGAGATTGAATGTATGGAACGGGAGATGGAGTTTGTGGAACAGGAGACTGAGTGTGAGAGATAGGAGATTGAATGTATGGAACGTGAGATTGACTGCTCGGATTAATTATAACTGAATGTCTGCGAAGATTTCCTTCTTCCCCTTCAAAGAGTATTTCGTTAATGAACTTTTCTGCCAGTCGTCTTTGTTCAGCAGACATCCGTTCTAATTTGATTCCCCCCCCTGCTGCCATTGCAAACAGACGTGTTTTTGTGCTCTCTGAGTTTAAAAATAGATTAAGCTGTCAAAAGTTATATTTTGCATAGTAAACAGTCATTACGTTATAAAGTGATTAAAAGGGAGAATAGTTTTTAATATAAATATTAAAACGTGAACGTAAGAGTGATAAAACAGTGATCAAAAATACCATTACAAAGTGATAAACAGTGACTGTTGAACAATAATCAGCTGTGTTATCTATTTATTTACAACTACCCTGAGTATCAATAAAATTTGTTGACATCGTACAAATAGATCATTAAATTCGAAAACAAATATTAAGACTATCGTGTCCGAGTGCATAACAGCTCGGTAGTAGAACAACCTTCTCGGGAAGGCGCGGTTTCGAAACCACAGCAAGCCGCACATCACTTTTTGAGAATTTTAAAATTTGTGCTATATTAAGTTAATAAATTCTCATCAATAATATTAACATGTCGCGATTAACTCGTACTATACAAAGTCAAAATATTCCGACCCGTTCGGAGTCGGATATTCCACAATTGTGCGCTCAAGAATTATCGGCCACCGATAACAATAATATGCAAAGATCCAAACGCCGTTGCCCATCGAATGATAATGAATATTCTGATTGTTTCAATGACTTTAAAAAAGAAATTAAAGATATGATTGAGGCTATAATGTCTGTAAATAATTCTCGTATGGATAAATTGGAAGGCTACATGATAGAAATGAAAACCATGAACTCTGAGACACACCTTGAGATTGAAAAATCTATGTCCTATATTACCGAACAGCTTTCTTCTGTAGAATCTACAATAGCCAGATTAGAAAAGCAACGAAATTCAATGGAGTCCAAACTAATAAATCTCGAAGAAAGACTTGAAACTTTTGATCGGGCTATTGCTAAAACTTATCGAAATTCGGAATGTCCCTAAAAGGCCTAAAGAAACGAAAACTATGTTGTATAATAGCATAATCGAACTCTCAAAATGCATAAATGCTAATCTGCAAGTGAACGATATACGTGACGTCACGCGGCAACCATCAAAGCGGGATAGCTTGCGTTCTGGTCTGACGGTTGAATTTATGAATACTCTTGCCAGAAATAATTTTTTACTTGCAGTGAAGCAATTTAATAAAGCAAACCCACGAAATAAACTAAATTCTTCACACATGGGACTAGATACGGATGTGCCGGTCTATGTTGCAGAACATCTCACTCCTAGCTCGAAACATCTGTTTTACCTAGCTCGAGGCTGGGCAAAAGTGAATGGATTCGCCTTCTGCTGGACAAATAACGGACGCATTATGCTAAAAAGGGACCCTAACAGCCAGACTATTATTGTGAAAGCTGAATCGCAATTAAAGGACTTATCGTTAAAAAATATTGCATGACTATCTATGCCAGTATTGTTTAAAAAGCATATTCATGCATGCTTAATATTTATAATAGTTAATAAGATGATATATTATTTTCGATCTTGCACTACTCACTACACTACACACAAATACATTAATCAGAAATACAACATAACCTATCATGAAAAATGTTCACTACATCAGCACACAACACTAAAAATGAAGTTTTGTTTATTATTTAACCATAAAGCACCGAGCCACCCATATTGTGACTTAAATCGTTTAAAATATATAAATGGCTAACAATAATGATTTGAATGAAGTTATTGACCAGTTTAATCTCTCTGAAGCCTATATTTGCACTCCAGAACAAACAAACACTTACGTTACATCACCACAAGCGTACATTAAAATCCTAACACAAAACATTCGCTCAATAAATCGAAATTACTCAGATCTGCAAGTACTACTTCATCGCCTCCCTATGGATTGTGATTTATTGGTCTTGACAGAAGGTTGGTTAAAATGTAACAGCAACTCTTTTATTCCTCAAATAACAAACTACACCGCATATAAAACCACAAAGCATGTTAATCAAAGCGATGGTGTTGTGGCTTACGTCAGGTCTACTTTGAATGTTACATGTGAGGAACCTGACTTTAAGGGAACAGCATCGGGTTTAATTTTAAAACTAGGCACTGATGTAGCGATCCTCTGCATATACCGATCACCTTCAACTAATGACATACATCCGTTTCTTAACTCACTAAATAATATACTTCCATCCATCACTACATATAAATCTGCAGTCATAACAGGCGACATTAACGTAGATATTACATCTGAATCCACGGACTTACGATCGCAACTATATCTTACAAACTTAGCCTACCACGGATTTCTACCAACTCATAACCTACCTACCAGAGATGAAAACTGCTTAGATCACATATTGCTACGAACGAAGACTAAAACGATTACACTTATATATAACACAACGGTAACTGATCATTGCTCATCGTTACTTTGTATCCCGAAATATAGAACAAAATCTACCTCTTTAAAAAATACACATAAAATTGATTACAGGGCTCTCGATGAACGCATGCAAAAAATTGATTTCTCTTATTTACTTTCTATCTCCAATCCTAATAATGCTATAGACGAATTGGTTAGTACAATTAAATCAGCGATAACTGAATGTTCCTCAATTGTTAAAATCCCTGCCAGCAAAAAAACCCTTAAGCCATGGATAACTCAAGGCTTATTGCGCTGCATACGCAACCGAGACTTGCTTCACAAAAAAGCAAAACTATCCCCAGCAAATGACACAATAGCCCTCACCTATAAGCGTTACAGAAACTTCTGCAATAAACTTTTGAGGAAAGCAAAAATACAGTTTGAAACAAATGAATTAAACAAAGTCTGTCGAGATCCTAAAAAGCTATGGGACACCATTAAAACTGTAACTAATACTACCAAACCAAAAACACCTTCAGATGATCTCCTTCTCCACTCTCCTTCACCCTACGAGTCATGTAATGACGTAAACCATTACTTTGTGAACATTGCCAAAAAACTTGCAAATAACATAAATAATCACCAAACGAACCCAATACCTCTTAATGCAAAAAATACATTAAACTCCTTTGTTTTGGAGCATACTGACGCTGATGAAATTAACATTACTATAAACTCACTAAGAACTAATGCTACAACTGGTTGGGACGGTATCTCTTCACTATTCCTCAAACGCTATTCTACTATTCTTGTCCCAATTCTAACTTATATCTTCAATTTATGCTTTGATACCGCTACGTTTCCCACTTCATTTAAAAAGTCTATCATCTATCCTATTCACAAAAGTGGTGATAGCAAGCTACCAGCTAACTACCGTCCAATAGCTGTACTAAGTTCTCTCTCGAAGATACTCGAACGACTTATCAACAAGAGACTTATGAAATACTTGGAAGCGTTTAAACTGTTATCAATGAACCAGTACGGCTTTCGTAAAGCTACATCAACAGCTAATGCTATCCATGACTTGCTTGAATGTGTTGGGAATAACTTAAACGATAACAACAAGGTCTTAACAATATTCTTAGACCTTACAAAGGCCTTTGACACTGTGCCTATAAATATCCTGTTACTAAAATTAGAAAGCGTGGGAATCAGAGGACATTGTCTTGAACTCTTTGAAAGCTATCTAACTAATCGTTCACAGGTTGTGGTTGTGGACAATTATAGTAGTGATACCCTACCTATAGAATACGGCGTACCACAGGGAAGCATATTAGGCCCCACGTTATTTCTAGTGTTTATTAACGATTTATGTGACCTTAATATCCCAAACGCCAAAATTGTATCGTTCGCAGATGACACTGCCGTAACATTCTTCACAAAATCATGGTTGGAAACACAAACTGCTGCACAAAATGGATTAAATACTGTGCTAAACTGGCTTTCCTTACACAAACTATCTTTAAATACAACAAAAACTTATTATATGTCCTACTCTTTAAACGCAACATCACAGCCTGTCACTCCTCTTACTCTCATAGCTCACTTATGTTCACAAAAGTTAAATTGTCAATGTCTTAGTTTGGAATCGGTAAAGCAAATTAAATATCTTGGGGTTATTCTTGATCAATCTTTAAACTTTCGGTCCCATATAAATACTCTTTCAAGTCGCGTTCGGAAGCTGATATACATTTTTAAAATTTTACGAAATATCGCAAATTCATTTGTAATAAAAAAAGTATACTACGGACTATGCCAATCAATAGTTTCTTACTGTATCTCTATTTGGGGAGGAGCAGCAAAAACTATATTAAAACCATTGGAAATAGCCCATAGAGCGCTACTAAAGGTTGCAACTTTTCGGCCTATACTATATCCCACGGTTGAGTTGTACAAAGCTTGGAATGTTCTTAATATCAGACAGCTTTTCATTACAGCTTTTCATTACTGAACACTACTTCAACATTCTCGAACACCTTTCAAACCTATTACCAAGCGGAGAAAGGATAGAATATGCACATTGTTAGCTCCACGCACGACTTTCATCAAAAGATTCGCCATCTATCTGGGACCACATATTTACAATAAAATTAATAAAGCTTGTCCCATATACGGACTGTCCTACTTTGGCTGCAGGAAAACTGTTAAAAAGTTTTTGCTGCAGCTAAATTATGATGAGACCGAGTGTTTCATGGTCGATTGATGATATGTTTACTTTTCTCTCAACTTCATCTTTATCTTTAATTCTCATGCACAATACTCATACATACAAATGCACGCACACATTCACACACATATACACACACGCAAAAACGTACACATACGAAATGTTTAAATAAGTTTATAAATAGTATGTACAAAGAAAAACCTATGTAGTTAATATAATATGTATACCTTCCTTTAATGTTGGATATCCCTGTGGGGGATGGGCACTGTAAATCCTTAACACAGGCTGCATTGTAGCCTATTTAGGAGTACAGTTCACTATCCGCTACTATTGTACAATTTTTCTTAACTAACTTGCCTAATGTCTACAACAACTACGATAGATTATAGTGAATTGTTACAATAGAATTATTTCATGTATGTAAATAAATAAATAAATAAATTTAAAGGCCCAGTTTCTTGCCATTGCTTGATATTCATTTTCAGGTCTTTTGAAATGATCCCTGGCTAATGTCATTAAGTCATGTTGCAAGTCCTCCTTTTTCTTCTTCTTTGCAATTGATGATTGTGATGATGATGATTGCTAGAAATTAAAATAAAAGTGTGATAAATATTTTCTGTTTTAGGTACCCAGAACACAGGAAAATTGGAAGATGTTGGCACGACAAATGGAAATAGATGGAACTTTGATCATTGCATTGGAGCTGTAGATGGGAAGCATATCACTTTAGAAAAACCTGAGCATTCCGGTTCCTACTATTATAACTACAAAGGAACATACAGCATAGTACTTATGGGTATAGCTAATGCAAATTATGAACTCATCATGGTTGATGTCGGTACAAATGGCAGAGTGTCAGATGGAGGAGTAATTAAAAATACAAAATTTTGGCAATACTTTGAGAATAATCAGTTGCAAATTCCAGAGCCAGATGAATTGCCGAATACTAAGAAAATAATGCCCTATGCGTTTGTGGGCGATGAAGCTTTCCAATTACTTCCAAATTTCATGAAACCTTACAACAAACAAGTGTTAAATGATAACAGAAGGATATTCAACTATCGATTATCTCATGCTCGACGAATTATTGAAAATGTATTTGGCATTCTCACGACTCGTTTTAAGATTTTCCAAAAGCCTATTAAATTATCTCCTACAAAAGCAAAAATTGTAGTTATGGCGTGTTGTCATCTACATAATTTACTTATGAAACAAAAGAATTACATTAGCCATGGAGAAGTAGACATAGAAGACTGTGTTACGGGGACTGTCATGCATGGTACTTGGAGAAATAGCCAATGTTGTTAAGCATTGAGCGTACTCGAGCTGGAAATAGCGCTGCACTAGCAAAACAAGTAAGAGATGATTTTTGTGAATATTTTAACACAACGGGTGCTGTTCCATGGCAAAACAAATGTTTAGAGTAATTTTATAAGTTGAACGTGTAAAAAATATCTCACAATAAACTGTATTACTAGTTTACCTGTGTTTCTATTACTGTGCTAATTCCTGATTCTTCCTCCATTTGATCTTGCAGAAATTCTAATTCTTTGTAATACCATAATGTCGGTACATACAGATCATCGGTACCAGAACCAGAAAGCATAGACTTTTTCACTTTGTTGTTTTCGCGCTTGAAACTTGTACGTAGTATATTAATTTTTTTTTTCACTTCTTCCTCCGTAATGTTCCGGCGACAGATCTTCAGTAAATTTGTCATTTTTTTTACTTCTTCTCTTGTTTTTGTCCATATAATCTTTCGATTTTATTTTCCATAACATCGGCATGTCACGATAAATAGATATGAAATGCAACGTAAATTCTTTGTCCGAAAGATACTCCACGCTGTTGTCGTCACTGGGCGTAGCGTCCTCCATGATGCCAAACCAACGACTGAGATCATGTTTGACAAACACCGCCGTTCACGTTCAAACTTGTTTGTCAAACACGACATCAATCCAGATTTTCTGCAAACGCGACAAACACGTAGATTGTTTGACAAACGCTTCAAACAAAGCTGCAAACGATCAAATAATTTGACAAACACGTATATTTGTCAAACAAATTTGATCGTTTACAGGGCGCTTAAGTTTATTAAATAGTGTTGTTTTCATTTTCATGGAGAACGGATACGATTAGATTAGATTACGATTGGATTATTTACAAAGTAATTTTTGTACTGATTGCGAATGTGAATTGCGCGTAATGATGCACGATTATTGCGCATGGATCTCGTTATTGTGGTGGTACTGGGTGAAAAATTTCTTATATTATTATATTCTCTATAGTCTTTATCGTTATCTCCGTTCTTTTCTCTAATAATATTATGTAGTAGACAAGCGGTTTTAATGATCAACTTCGCATGTTTTCTATCCGTCTCTATAGATTTCATAAAAATGCGCCACTTATTAGATAAAATACCAAAGGCACATTCAATGGTTACTCTGGCTCTTGATAATCTTTTATTGAATTGTTTTTTCTCTCTGTCTAGATTGCCAGAAGGATAGGGACGCATTAGATATGTTTTTAACGGGTAGGCTTCGTCTCCCACTAACACGTACGGTAGTGTTACATTCGATCCTATCACATTTTGTGGTGGAGGTACATTAAAGCGATTATTGGTCAGTAACTTGTTTAATGCAGAAAAATGGAAGGTACCGCCATCGCTTTGACGCCCTTTTCCACCAACCTCGACAGTGACGAATTTGTAGTCGGCGTCCGAAATTGCTTGCAATACCAGGGAAAAATATTTTTTGTAGTTGAAATATTCACTGCCACTGTGTGGGGGCTTCAATATCCGGAAATGTTTTCCATCAATCGCGCCCATGCAATTAGGAAATTGCCATTTTGAGAAAAAAAACGTCCGATTTTTTTTTTAAGTCCTCTTGTGTTGGCTGCTTCATGTAAAGTCCACGCAAAACTTTCCATATGGCTTTTAATGTTTGGTATATAGTTTTAGCGACTGTACTTCGTCCAAGGCGATATGAGTGTGATAGTGCCTTGAAAGATATGCCATGTCCAAGATACCTGCAATGAATGTTTCAATGTATTATTTACAAAATATAATTTTATTCATGATTTTTATTTCAGTTGAACAATTAAAGAAGAAGTGGAAAAACCTTAAAGATGCTTATCGAAAAGAGCTAAAAAAAATCCACAACCGCGCTCAGGGGACCCCGGTATCGAGGATGACATTTCGGCTCAGTGGAAATATTTTAACATAATGTCATTTCTAAAAGAAGAATTTATGCCTGATGAAAATGACTCCAATCTGAATGATCAAAGCGAAGACATAACAAATGATTCTTCTTCTCGATCTGAAGTTCAATTTACCTCGTCACCTCAGTCGCCGTCGGATACTCGCCCACGAGAGGTTTCACCCCAACCAAGTACATCACAATCTTCAACACATTCCCGTAAAAGATTGACACCAAATGATATTCGAACTGAATATTTGGAAATTGAAAAAAAGAAACTTAAAGTTTTAGAAGAGGAATTTGCTAAACAAAATCAAAATACACGGGATGTAGAAAAATCAGAAGATTACCACTACCTTATGAGCATTTTACCTCAAATGGAAAAATTAAATTCCCTTCAGAAAATGAGGGTGCGAAATAAAATAAACCAAGTTTTGATGGACGAGATGGCAATGAATATGTATGGAGATACGACTTACGCATCACGTGGCTATTATTCTCAACCGCCTTCTAATTTTAGTAGTTACGACAATACAGTTTAAAAAGTTTAAAAATGCGGATCAACGAACTATTTTAAACACAATAGCAGAGTAGAAAGGATGATTAAAAAATAATTATGCTTAATTACCGAAGATTATGAAGACTGATTATTACAATTATCTTGTACTTGAATTTTCGTTTCGAAGTAGATATGTTAAAAAAGTTAAATAAATAATTACGTAAGATAAATAAATGTATTTTTATTAACATTTACCTCAATGTGAGAAACAATTTTTGAGCATTGCTAACGATCCTTTTAGATTTAACATGATGCTGCAAATATATTTCTATGTGCTGGAGAATAAAATCAAATGTTTCCACTGTCATTCTTGTGTACTCATAAAATTTATCTGGATATTTCCTGTATTTTTCGTATAAAGTACGGAATTCCCGACTTGTAGCGCTCTCTATTTATTTCGTGCACTCCTTCCCGCAAATTAAGAATATCGTATTTGAAATACGAACTGCTCTCGAGACAAAGACGAGCCACTTTGGACAGCGCCATTCTGAATACGTCCACTAGGTCGCACCCGCGAAACGCTACTGAGCTGTACGTGGCATGGCCAACGCTCCACCGCACCGCACGCCGCACCGCCCGCCGCTTAGCCCATGTTCGTGGCCAGGCCGTTACAATTTACATAGTAGCGTTTCCACACAGAAAGTGGTGAGCGGGGCGGATTGAGCGAGTAAAAAGAAATTGAAAAGAGTCCGCTGCGCAAGGCCTGCACCGACTAGTTCAGAACGGACTCGCTCGCATAAACACTCACTCACTCGATAACATCGACAACCAGCTCAAAACATCAACTGAAGTCGTTCTCTGTGGAAATTATCTATTCGTTTTTCATTTCTCATTTTCCGTTCAGCTCAGTCCGCTCATTTCTCTATCTCAGTTTCATTTTGCAGTAGAAATCAAATGACCAACTCTTCGTTGGTGGAAACTCAAACCTATTTAATTAAAAGGAGTCCGTTCCGCCTAACCATTTTCCGCACATTACCCTTTCGCAGTGGAAACCGGGCTTAATAGAAGACTATGGAGGAAAAACATAATGTTAGTAAACATGTTAGTACTAAATTAATTTATGAATTTTTTTTTGCAATTGACTTGCCATGCTTTTACTAATATGTTAGTACTAATTTAAGTTCAACTAGTTTCTCTGTTATCCTTAAAGATAGTGTGTTTAAGGTGGCTATGTAGATGTTATTTGGCTTTCTTTTAGGTGTTTTGGTTGCTGGAGGGTAGCAGTCTTCTTTCCCCACAGTAATAATAATAAAGACACTCACGTCACGTCACGGGTTCGATTCCCGCTCGAGACAATCATTTGTGTGATTTTTCTAATTGTCATACAAATCTTTGTACTGCGTCTGGGTGTTCCTATGTATTATAAGTATGTATTTACAAAAAAAAAGTAGTTTATGTATTCTATCCGTATTCTGGTACCCATAACACAAGCATATAAGCTTAGCTTGGGACCAGAGGACGTTGTGTGAAATGTCCATGAATATTTATTATTATTATTATTACGTCACTGATGCGAATTGAATGATGTAACCCTTAACAAAATCGGTTAAGGCGTTGATTAGTTATGAGCCAACATAGGAATGGACATACATACATACGCGGCAAACACGTAACCCTCCTTGCAGTCGGGTAACGGGTAATAAACATGATAATACCACAAAAAGTAGTTTTATTTGAACAAATGTTATAAAAGAGTTTTGCAAAAGCAGTCTATATACAATTTCATAATACCAACCTTGGCTTGGTTTTCCTTCTATTTGTAAATCTTGTTTGAATTGGACGTTATGTTTCAAAAAATTATTTCGGAAACATTTTAATAAATGGGGCGGGTCTAAAATTGTGATAATTTCATGTCCTTCATGATCAAATTACGGTTTATCTCTTGATGATCCCAGGTTATTTATGGCACGTACGTTTACGCCATCAAGATGGCAAACCGTCCCAACCACATCCAACCCAGCAAGGAAACAAGCAGTCAGGACCTGTCAATATATTAACATCAATTTCATAGATAAAGGAATAATATAAATGTTATAGGTCTGATTTTAAATATTAAAACATATTTGAGAACCAGCAAATAGTTGTCAATGTTAGAGATTATTAGTTTGAACATAATATTATTAATTCCATATTCTTTACTAATGTTGTAAAGAGGTAAAGTTTGTATGTTTGTATTTATGTATGTAGGGGGTAATCTCCGAAAGTACTGTTCCGATCCTAAAACTTTTTTCACTAATAGGAAGGTACATCCTTCCTGAGTGCTATAGGCTATATATACACACCGGCACAATTAGCGGAACACAAAAAAAGCAGGATTTTAAAATCTTTTACTTGAGGAACTGGCCAGTTATGATATTTTTTAATTTATTATCAAATTTGAAAATAGAAAATTAGATGACATACACTTTTTTCATTCATTTGTTTTATTTTCCCGAACAATACGTTTTGTCAACTTGTTCGAGTAATAACTACGTAATTGTAATTTTTTTGAAAAATTGCACTTAATGGTTTTTTATGAATTTGTTATTCTATAGGCAATTTTGTTTATTAAAAGCTCTTTACTAGGCCTGACTTAACATCACTGGAAATCATTAGGGCTGATGAAATGAGAAGAAATGGCCACAGATCGATTGCCTCAAGGCTTCGTCGACCAGTATCAACGATTCATCGCAGCATCCAGCGGTACAGATCGTCTAATTCTCTTGTGAGGAGGAGGGGTCAAGGTAGAAAAGGATGTACATCGAGGCGAGACGATAGTTTTTTACAACTTGGAGTTCGTAGGAATACGCGATTAACGGCTGTACAAGCTCGAAATGAACTGGAAGACGTTCGAGGAGTACGAGTAAGTGAGCGTACAGTTCGCAGGAGATTTGAAGAAGTTGGTTTAGGGTCGTATATACCTGCCAAAGGCCCAAAACTTGAGAGACGTCACCGCGTAAACCGATTAAGCTATGCGCGAGGACATAGTCATTGGGATTTGAACGAATGGCAGCAGGTTCTCTTTACTGATGAGTGCAGAGTTCTTTTAAAACAGATTGATGGGAGACAGCGAATATGGAGACGCAAAGGAGAACGCCACATACAGTCTAATTTTGAACACACAGTGGCTTATGGTGGCGGCTCGATTATGGTTTGGGGAGGGATATGTTTGGGAGCTCGCACGGAGTTAGTGATAGTCACAGGAGGGACCATGACAGCAGATCGATACATCAGAGACATTTTAGAAGAACATGTACCATTTGCCCCATTTATTGGTGACGACTTTATTCTAATGCAAGATAATGCTCGTGCTCATAGTGCACAATCGGTGGCCTACGTGGCTCAGTTTAGGGTTTAATGACGTGTGGTCTGGTTAGAGGATAAAAATGAAATACGTCCGGACTTGCATGGCGTTTATTTGCGACTCCATATATTTAATATAATATTAGTTTATATAGGTAAGGAGAACAATCGTTTCAATATTCCTAAAACGCTGAGTGTTGCATACAATGAATTCACACATAATATATTTGTATACAATAATTTAGGCGTCGAGCAAACAATAGGACCATACATACTGTAATAAATATATTTGTTTATATTAACTTAGGTGGCTAAGGTGGCTAGCACAATGGTCTCTATGTATTCGTAGACCTGTTGACATTACGTCTACTTGCAAACAAAGAATTCATACAATGTGTTCCTACAGTAGCCTCCCCCTTAAAAGAAATGCACTTTAAATTACATTAAAAACACAAAATAAAAATGACAATACAATGTATACTTATAATATAACCAAACAATAAAACAAAAATTTTACTCAGACAATATGTAAAATGTATGGCAAAAATAATTAAAAAAGTGTTTACTAAATAAGCTGACAATTCGCAATAATTTCGTACTAATTACCATATTTATGATATAGAAAAAATATAATCTAAGTCATTGAATACATATAAGTAGTTTTATTTTACCTTACTGATACAGTTAAGTATTTAAAACTAATAAAGCATAACGTAATGCATAAACATAGAACATTTAAACAAACTAGTCACAATAATATACGATAAGCTAAAGTAAAAATCTTATCGGTCGTTTGACCAATATCCCACTGCGCGTGGTACGACTTAAGGGCTTATCACTTGGTAATACATTCTTAGATTTCTTCTTCTTGGCTGCTGTTACGGCACTAATATCTTTTAATTCAAAAGCGTCAGGCCAACCTGTTGCCCCATTTATCACCGTAAGTCGGTATCTATGACCACTAGCCGCTGTCGTATGCGGTCCAACATTGTAAGCGTGGATATGTTCGTTTAAACCGGTCACACGCCTCAAATTTTCCTAGTCCCGACACTGTGTGTTGAATAACCTTCAAACTTTGGCATTGAATGTAGGTTTTGTTCCAATTCCTAACGTCTACATTCATATTCGGCCAAAAGTACTTGGACGCAACTCATTTTGTAGTAGCTCGTATTCCTGGGTGAGATAAATCATATACAGAGTGAAATGCCTTTTTCCTAAACTTCGTAGGTAGATAAGGCGTAACACTATTCGTAAGAAACTCACACGTAAGCTCATTAAAAGCATCTGGCAAAACATTGCGCTTGAATCATAAACTATCGTTCTTATCAGTTTACAACTTCGTTAGTTCTCTGTCCGACCGTTGCGCTATTGCTGTCTTCAAATTCAAGTGTTGACGGACAAGTAAGGGTCTCGGCACGCGAGTGTTTGCGACAACATTATCGCTACCACTTTTGTGTTTAATATTTGTAGTAAATTATAAGCACATATAAATAAATATAAGTTAATTAGTTAAAGTTCCGTTTACTGAGCACATGTTATAATTTCACTTTTTATCGGTACGATCACACAAACTATTTTTATACACAGGCATCACTGATATATTAGCCCCAGTGTCTATTAAAAATCGCATACTTGTCTGTCTGTCGCAAACTATCAGGCGGTTGTTTAGTGACGACGAGATTCAACTTTGCTTCGTCACAGACCCTCTGGTTTTCGATAACTCCTTCAAACTGGATGAACCGGAGTCGCGTTTGGTCCACCCAGAACTCCGCAATCCGTGAAGATACGGTTATGGCTGCTAGGGCGCTGTCTCCATTGTTGCTAATAAGACTGGCAACAAGAACTTCAGGTTTCTCCATGTTGTTAATCATTTTCTTTGTCCGGTATTACTTTAAAAAAAAATCGTCTCCAACACAATCAATCACGTCGGGTTCACCACTTTAGGGTTATATGACGTGTGGTTGGTTAGAGGATAAAATGAAATACGTCCGGACTTGCATGGCGTTTATTTGCGACTCCATATATTTAATATACTCGTAATATTAGTTTATATAGGTAAGGAGAACAATCGTTTCAATATTCCTAAAATGCTGAGTGTTGCATACAATGAATTCACACATAATATATTTGTATACAATAATTTAGGCGTCGAGCAAACAATAGGACCATACATACTGTAATAAATATATTTGTTTATATTAACTTAGGTGGCTAAGGTGGCTAGCACAATGGTCTCTATGTATTCGTAGACCTGTTGACATTACGTCTACTTGCAAACAAAGAATTCATACAATGTGTTCCTACACTCAGATATGCCTATCTGAGCCACGTAGGTATACCGGTGATGCAGTGGCCAGCAAATTCCCCCGATATGAATCCGATAGAGCATGTCTGGGACTTGCTAAAAAGAAGGGTTAAATCCAGAATGCCACCCCCAACAATCTGAATGAACTTGGAAACGCATTACTTGAAGAGTGGGAGCCGTTGCCTCAAGAAATCATCGATAACATAATCTGTAGCATGCCCAGACGAATGGAAACCGTAATCAGAGCAAGAGGGGGAAACACTCGTTATTAATTTTTCTTTAATTTTATTGTTAATTCATTTAATGCTTATTTTTTTTCATTTTTTGTGATGGTTCATAATCATCTAAAAATTTCACTTAATTTCAAATTTCTTTATTTTTCAATAAAAAATAACGAAGACTTTTCAAAGTCGTTGTTAAAAGATGTTAATCAATTTGTTATTTTGTGTCTAATTACATTTTCGTCAAATATATGCGTTATTATCTCATAGTTTCACTTTTTTTTCTGTTCCGCTAATTGTGCCGGTGTGTATATTATATCTATATCTTATATTTTGACCGAGGTGTGACAGTTTTTGTCAAGCAAGTTGATAAAATTCCCTCAAAAAAACAGAGTTTTTGGCGTGTGCTGTCTTAATACTTCCATGTAAAGAAAAACAATGTACATTTTTCTTTAATTTAATTAGATATACAAAAAGTCCGTGAACCATATGTATATATCTATAACAGTTTAGCAGATAAAGTAGTTTTCATGTTTATAAAAAGTATTTTTCTGGCATACTTACTTTTGAATAAGAATTTAACTAACAAAAAATATGTTTTTATTAAAATAAATTAGACTATGTTCATAAGGAGATCATGTAGATAATATTTGCCTTATAAAATATGTAAATTGGGCTTTTGGATACAGAGAAATCCTTAAATAATTATTAAAATGCAACGCCGGCGCGGCGCCGTAGACCGCCAAAGGGTGGAGCGACGACTTGGTCACAGTCTCGGGGAATTGTTGGGTACGTTACGTACGGCACAAGATTGAGCGTTATGACTCTCTTTGGGAGAGGCCTAATTATGTCCAACAGTGGATGGAGAAAAGCTTATATTAGTTATTGTTATAAGCTAATACTATTATAAGTTATTATTGTAAGCTGGTTATTTTAGATATAAAATTAGGGTTAAAAAATTCTGGTAAAAATTATGTTTTTGGTTAGAATTTTTCGCGAGCAATAGCTAGTCATCCATAAAAATGTTTTAAGTAATTTTAACATTTCGAAAAAGAATTACTTTAGGTGACATCTGGTGGCATAAGTTCAGCCGTTTGAGACAATATAGAATCCATACATGCATAGACTGATATACATGAAGTTATTAGGAATTCTACCTTACCTCCTTAATCAGTACCACAGAACATTATTACTCTAACGAGAAGAATGAAGACTACATAGAAAAAAAATGCAAACATCTTGCGACACTAGCGCTCCAACAATTGCCTTATGAAACTATTTTTGGCGCGAGGTTTTGAACTGATGATATAAAATAATGATGAATAATGTAATTGTTGTATCATGAAAACAAACCGAAATTCAGATATTTAACTGAATTTCGGTTTGTTTTCATGATACATACATATATAAGGAAGGTATTATAAATTAAACCAGTATCTAAGCATTTTTTAATGTATTTATTTTTCTTTTTACAGATTTTTTTGAAGCTCCGTCGGTAAACAACCTATTTTTTTAAATACAATGTCGTTTTATGCAAATACAAACTGTTGATATAATTAAATGCATTTTATTTTTATCATAATGCTCAGAACAATCGAGCAACCATTCGAAATTTAATTTTTCTTTTAAAATTTCTATTAATTAACTTTTTATATCCATTTTACACCCCTGCTCATTCAAAAATGTATTAACAATTGTTGCAGCAAACTATATTGTCTCTGTAAAATTTTTATTAACATAATTTAGACTGTTGCGCATTGAATTGTATTCTTTAAAATTCGTAAATAAATGACTCACGTCAGTATTCTGGTTAGCAAGCATTGCGGTTTTGCACTGACAGCAAGTGGTTCCTAATTTTTTTATCATAAAACCGCATACATATGCGCATGCTTGCAGTTCCCCAGAACACTGAGGTATTACAGTATTACACGATTCTACATTTTCTGTTACATCAAATTCCTTATCAGTAATTATTTTTCTATTTTTGGAGTAACTTTTTGTTAAAAAACATTTTAAATCATTAAGAATTAAATTTTGATCTTCTTTGCAGTTATTATTTTTACTGCTATGCAATAAATTATTTATAATAGATGTTTTTAGAGCTGCAACAAATTGTACGGTATTTGGGTTTGGCTTGCATCCACAATTGCTGCGAATGCAACCAAAACAATTTTCCAATGGGTCTTGATTGAGTCTGCGCGTTGATAAACTCTTTATATGGTACCTTTTTTCTAGATTTAAAAATAAACGCTCGACTGCATTCAATGTTCTTATAAAACCTTCTTGCGAAGGGGGCTTTCATCTGGCTCCAATAAATTCAAATTTATCAAACATACTTTTCATTTCCTGAAAATAATTAACATGTGGACTTCTTCGGGTTAAATTAGTCAAGAATTTCTTTCCCCTTTTTTGATCAGGCGTATCGCCATTTAATGTGTCGAACAGCTGGTCCATTTTTTCTATGAGCATGGCTGTTGTTGTCGCTTCAGAAGGCAATTCGTCTAGAAGGTAAACACTTGTTTTTATATTATATTGTGAAAAATTAAATAAAACACAAGACAAAAGACAAGTCGCAATTTAAGCTAAATTTCATTATCACTACATATTATAAAACAAAGTCCTCCGCCGCGTCTGCCTGTCTGTTCACGATAAACTTAAAAACCATCCAAGTGCGAGTCAGACTCGCGCACGTATTTTCTTAGGGGTCCATATCATTATCTCCACAACATAAGACACGGAACTCTAAAAAAATATCACGTGGAATGTAGTACTTTCAAGAGCTATTTAGATGGATACAGTACTAATTGTTATCAAATTAAAAGCGTTAGTTACATTAAGCATATTATACACATTATGATAGCTTTGTGCACCATACTATGTATCTAAATGAATATGTATTTAAGGACATAATGCAAATTAAAAACAAACAAAATAAAATCAAGCTAAACAGAAATCCTTTGGACAGTAGCAACTATGCACGCGTGTAAAACTACGGGCTTCAGCTAGTGATAAAATGTATTACGCCTCTAACAAATACACCTAATGTAATTTATATTTATAAACGGGCATAATACAGATTGTTGCTAGCTTTTTACTTTACCATCGTAATTTGTATTATTTTTACACATGAAGTTATTAACCATTCATTATACAAGGAGTGTTCGTATGGCAACGTATTACGAAAACACAGGTCACCACCCCATTTCCGCCCATGAGGCGATCTTATGCGAGAGTAAAAACTTGAAATGAAAACCTATACCAATAAGCTTTGTTAGTGTATTGTAGTAGACCAAATACCCTCGATTTATGGAGGACGTCAGTGTCCAATAGTGGGTCGATTATAGCTGATAAGTATACTTATAAGTAAAATTCAAAAGGAATATCAAACATGACAGTTTGAAACAGTTTAACTTACTGTTTGCAATCTTTGCAAGCATTCCTGCGGCGACTGAGTGGCTAAATACTTGGCAAGCAAACTTAACCTTCATCTTTTGCTTAAAGTTTGGTTCTATATGTTGCTTGGTTAAAGCAGGTGCAAAAACAAAATTTGGATTTGCACTGTCTTTTTCGAAGAGTTCTTTAATATGGCTCCACCTGGCTATACCTGTAACAATAAACATGTCAATTTATTCATTACAAACAATAATTTTAAGGTAAGTTTATTTTGCAGCGCCTATTACGCGAGCGCTACGTTCATTGAATATAGTTGCACCAAGGGTGGACTTGTTTCCTTACTCGTTGAACGAGTTCACAGGGGCCTTATTGTTATATTTGAGTGCAAATGAAAAATAATTTTTTTTTTGCGTAAGTAAATCTAAAAAGTTTCGGATGTACTTCCGAAAAGCACATACCGCCGATCGATCCGAAATTTTGTATGCCAACGTATTTTGACCTTCTAATCACGAATATCAAAACGAAAATTGGCGCTGACGCCATTTTGAATATTATGAAAAGCGAAGGAGAACCTCTTTTCTTTCGGTGCTTTTTTCCTACAACTCCTACTTGGACAGGTTAGGTTAGAAGCTCCGCTCTCACCTTTGTCTTCGTGGTTTTTTTATAACCACCCAAAAATAGGATTGCTCAGTACCTGGAGTACTGAGCAATCCATTTCCATGCAAAATATAAATATTACTTTAGATGATATCGTCACATCCACGGTAAACTTCCGAATCTGTTAAATATGCATTTTACAGGACGGCGTTTTGAAGATATAAAAACATTTTTCTCTTTTCTTATGTAATTGTGAAATCGTTATTTTGGTACAGTTGGTTTTAAAAATGAAGCATTTTTAAGATTTAATCAACGGATATTAAATGCTTTACAAGGATCAGAAATAAAAGCACATTCGTAACTTTGCTCATCATAGACGGAAATTAAATGATATTTATTTAGACCTGGGTAAACTTACGAAAGTACACTTTCGTAAGTGATTACAAAAAATATTTAATTTAGACATTGGTATACTTACGATACTACCACTTTCGTAAGTAACAAAAGAAAAATATCCAATTTGGACATTGGTAAATAAACGAAAGCTGTTCTTTCATACAAAAAGTCCAGTAAATATTTATTTTAATAATGATCAAACTTCCTCTGCTTCCTCAGCATCTGGCTCTGGCAAGCAGTCTTGAACTGATTCTGAGTCAGGAAGATTTTCGTAAAAGGAATGATAATATTTTGGTATCTGGTTTTCGTGACATAATTTCATTAAGTCTCTTTTTTTGGCTTTTGAAATAGGGATTCTTTAATTATAAACATGTACAGGCATAAGGCACTTTTTCCCCTCATTGGTTTTATCTTTAATTCTTTGAAGCTATCGTCATTATAATCGATTTTAATAAAAATTGACTTAGGACTGTCTTTGCGATTTTGAATCCACACCGCATCCTGGGAGTTACACTTCTCGTTTTCTTTAGGCTCTTCTTGTTGTAACTCATTTCCGTCTTGTTCATTATTTATTTTTCCTTTAGTTTTGTTTCCTTTATTTTTTCTTTGTTTTTTTTTATAGCTTCTTGAACAAACTGACATTGGTTTTGGTTAATGTTTAAAAACTCCTTATGTTCTAGTACATTTACATGAAATGGGCGGGGATTCGTTCTAGCCAGTCTCATTACTTGAATCCATCCATCCGGTGTGTATACTGCAGAGTTTTTACACTTTTGTTCAATTTTGGAGTGTATAGAGTCGCAATCCATATGGCTATGTCCGGATTCATAAAAAACGTGATTTATAATCTGTATTGTCGGATTGTTTGTCACCAAGTATAGAAGCATGCAAGAAAAGTTAAAATTTTTCTGCTGGCCACCGCAATTATCAGACATCATTCTAACATGTGTTCACTCCTGCTCGAAATATATTTATACACACAGGTGGCAATCTCGATACTTCCCCGTTTGCCTTCTGTTTCGTCCCAAGTGAAGCAATCGACGTCTTGATCTCAAAATTTATAAAATGTTAAATTATACATCGCCAGCTTACCAACATAAAATAATGGTCTAGCTGCACCTTTAGGTATTTGAAGGACCGCCTCTAGGTCAAAATTGAAGGCCAATATGTTTGTGTCATTTTTTGCTGCTTCTTTGTCAGCGTCTCTACGCAGATACGCATCGTCCCGTCGCTTAAGATGTTTAGAATGACTGTCTTCTTGATAGTTAGTAATTTCATTACATTGAAGTTCTTTGTAAGCCACGCACTTTTTGCACAAATCTTTTTTTGGCACATGAAGTCTTAATTTATAGGATCTAAAAAGTTTTCTATATGTTTCTATACCTGCTGGAGGTTTTCCTTCTTCCTCACATTTTTTCTAATGCGTAATTAGCGTTGCATTTATGTTTCGGTTTTGCAAAACACTTAGGTTCCTTTAAAGGCACAGCTGCAACACATTTACCTTTGATAGTTTTGTAAACTTCACCTCTTAAACGTTTGTCTCTTACAATACGTCTTTTCCATTTGGAAGGATCAGCCAAACGTTTTTTCTTCGGCGAGTTGAACTTAGGTTTTAGCTGTGAATATAGAGCACCTGATGTGGAAGCAAATCTCCGTAACCTTTTTGATGCATGTTGAGTCTGTTGTAACTGATTCAAGTCACTTTCAGAACATCGTCTCTTTATTGGCTTGGAGGTAATCATATCGTGAATAATTTTTGCCTCTCGAGTTTCATCTGATGTGCGATATTTTGAACGTAAAGGTTTATTCGAATGAACTAATGCTGTTACAATGTTTGTATTTGAAATGCATTCATCAGATGAACTGTTATGGAGGTCATTCATATCAGCCATATAATCGGGGTCCTTAACACTGTCATCATCATTACAATTTAAAGATTCAGACAATGTCTCAAATAATTTAAATGTATCTGGTGACATAGGACGGACTGGTGAAGAATTGTTGCTACTTCTAGGAGTCGTTATGTTATTATTTCCAGATAGAAAAGTGTTTCGGTCTATAGGAGTTATTGGTGAGTACAATGGGGCTACAGGCGTTGTTACAGCTACTTGGTAGTCGGCTACCTCCAGTGTAGTTAGAGCTGAGTACTTATTTAATAATTCGGGACAGCATTCGTCAGTAGTAATCTGAATATCATCGCCATTAGATACACCAATCGGAACATTTTCATCATATATTTTTGGCGGTTGTGTTTCATCAGATTTATATGAAGAAAATTTTACTAAGCGATTGTCTAAGGATGATGTCATCATTAAATTATTCTCGCCAACCGGCGTTACCATTTCTGCTGCCTCTGGAAATTTCATAACATTATTATAGAACAGTGAAATAAAAAAAAAACATTAATGCGTAAATAAAGTTTTTTTACTTTTACTTTTCTACCTTTTACACTCGTATCCATAGTAAAGTATCTACCTACTAATTTAGAATTCTAAACTAATACCATATCGACATACCTACTTGCTTACCAATAAAGTAATAATAAGCTTTTACTGTCCCAGCGGGTTACACCGTCGGCCTCATCGTCACTTACCATCAGGTGAGATAGAGGTCAACCGCCGGTCAGTTAGTAATAAAAAAAAACTACTAATAATTCTACGTCGACACCAATAGTACGAGATCCGACCGCGTGATTTATACGTTCATATGTTTGATTAATAAAATATAATTTTTATCGATATTTATAACTAAACCAATGCAGATCCGCAAAGGTGGCCATCCAAATTTGGCCGCAATTAATTTTAATTAAAATGTAATTAATTATTTATTTTTGAACAATTACGTTCACTTGTAATTGTTAAAAAATATATTTCATTAGAAAGAAATATACCTGAGATACCGAGAAAGTTCAAGGTGCCATCCCTCACTTGGCCGCAACCTAATGTCAGCCAGGTGTAAACAGGTATAATTTCGTTAAATATATACGTTCATAATGTATTATCATGTTATACATACCAAATTGAAGATTAATTCTTTCCCTACATGATGAGATATAGGTGCCTATGCAAAAATGCCCGCAAATAGTGACTGCCAACG
Source organism: Orgyia antiqua (assembly GCA_916999025.1). Taxonomy (NCBI): domain Eukaryota; kingdom Metazoa; phylum Arthropoda; class Insecta; order Lepidoptera; family Erebidae; genus Orgyia; species Orgyia antiqua. The sequence goes on from OU779871.1 coordinate 23,180,822, forward strand.
ATTAAAGATAAATAAAAGCGAGAGAAACTTAAGATAAACACCCCATGTCGAATAAAGATAGAGCATCCCAGCTGCTTGTCGTTTTTATGCTACTGCGCATGCGTCCATAGATAAGGTGCTCAACTAGTAGCTCGCGTATTTGCTTGGAGTTTAAAATACTCCAAAAATTGAGCAGTAAAAATAATATGTCATAATAATTAATCTACCAAACTAGTGTTTTCAATATTTTTTTAATTATATTCAACTAAAACAATATTTTTTAACTGTGAAACGTCATTTTAAATATAAAATTTATCTTTTAAATAAATTTTGTTTTATTACAATTTTTAACAATATTAAGTTTCGTTTATTTTCGGTCTTCATAAAAAATGTCATAAAAATTACTATCCAAACCAGTGTTTTTAATTTTTTTTTTAATTATATCCAACTCAAACAATAACTTTGAACTGTAAGACGTTAATTTGAATCTATATTAAAATTTATCTTTATACACAAATGTTTTTTTTATTTTTATTTTCATCAATATAAAGTTTCGTTTATTTTCCTTGAATCCTTGATTAAAGAACTGAATTAAAAACAATGGTAACAGAATTAAACAGAATTGATTTTTTAATTCTGTTGAATTCTGTTTCCATTGCTTTTAATTCGGTTCTTTAATCAGGGATCTGATTAATATAAATTTTTCAGTTTTATTTTTTGAAAACAAAAAATGTTGGAATCATTTATTTAACAATTATTATTTGTTTAAAAAAATTATTTGTTAATTATATATTTTAAAAGAAAAATGCACAAACCTTTTTTTCATTTGATAGGGATAGTGCCAACAAAAAGTGAATTATTTATTTTTGATTTAAAATGCAACTTTTTTTTTATTATAAAAAATGATAAAAAATACAAACACTTCTTTATTAAAAAAAAATGATAAAAATTACAAAAATGATAAAAAAGATTTTACAGTTAGATAATTATCAATACATATCGGAGTACTTGTAACGAAAAAATTTTCATTTACGTACTATCGTCACTTGAATCATCAGAACTGTCACTCTCATATGTTGAAACGTCAGAATCTTTATCGTTTGTATCTTCTGAAGATTGTTCAATTAAATCACAAATAACATCTTCTACTTGCTGTGGCATTGAATCTCCAATGAACCATGTTGGTTTTAAAGTTTCATCTAAAATCCAACCATTATTTTCAGGTTTAAATCTGATGCAATCTGGATTAGTGGCATTTTGCCACATTGAATTAACGAAGATCGTACGCAATAATTTTTGTTGCAAGGATTTCAAGCATGGTGGAATAGTGCTTGAATTGAAACCTTTAAGTTTTTTCATAAATTTGTCATTAATTGTAGTCATGGCATACATTTTATTAAACATTAAAAGTCTTGCAGCGTTTACATTTTGACAATTTTTAATCCCATACATTAGAGCTATAAACTCCTGAACTACTATCATTTTGTTATCATCAAGAATATCCTCCGGATTGCTTAATGATGCAAATGTCTCTTGAATGTTCTGGTGTTTACAAAATATCTTGAAAGGGCGGACTTTTCCTTTGTTAAAAAATGCTGCTGTATAGTCGCAACCAGTAAACGCGTGGAATGCTGGTAGTGCAAGACATACGGTCGGACCTAATTCCACTGATAATTTTGTGCAGTTAATGCAAGCTTGATCTTGATTGGTAGTTTTTTTTGAAGTACTGTTTGCCAACCAAATTTGTAAGTTGGCAAATTTATGTATATTTCCTAATAATATTATTAAGATGTCAGTGTCAGTTGCCTTAACCAAAATTTTTGCACCGTCATGTATTTTACTGATGTGAAAAATAATCCTGGTATCAGCTTCCTCATGTAGGCATGCTAATTCAGGTTCTTCGTTCTTGAGTACGACATTTCCAACCGAAGAAAATGAAAAACATAGTTCGTCGACCGTAATGAAAACTTTTTTATTTTTTAATATTGCAGCAAAACTATTATCACTCCAGTGATCAGCTAAAAATTTTACGAGAGCTTCTTTAAAACGATAATTTTTTAAACTTGCTAAAAAATCCTTGGGTCTAGGCTGTAATGGACCGCTAATTGTATATGGAATATCAATTTCCGCTCTGTTCAATCTTTCACAATCTTTGATAGAAGGAGTAAGGTATCTATCAAATATTATGTGTATTTCTTGGCTATTTGTTGAGCATAGCTTTATCAGTATTGCTTCAGCTACTTTTCCAAAACTTTGTGGTAGAGTAGAACCTATAGAATACAAATAATAGAAACCATCTATTATTTCTACATCAATATGTCCAGGATTTGAAACTTCAATTTTTGATTTTAGATGTTTACTTAGAGTAGATTTGTCTGTCTTATACATATGACCAGTACAGTGGAACAGTGCCGGAGGTACAGGTGCAAGTGGATACGACAGGCAGTTCTCAATATCAACTTTATGTTCGATAGCAATTGCTAAAAGTCGTCCGAAAATATCGCGTTCCATTTTTAATAGAGCTTGGTTGTCTTTACTTTTATTCTTAATTGTTCTTTTTGCACAGTCAGATGCAAAGTTAGAAATAACATTACGTTTGATAGATTTCACAAACCTTGTAGGATCTTCAGAACATTCCGAAAAGAAACGTAATTTTTGTTCATGACCTAATGTCTTACAATTCAATAAAAAATCAGAAACGTGTGAAGATGCTGCTTTACCAGTTGACATATTGAATAAAATATTCTTATCCAAATTTTCGCTGAAAGGATTCGTTGTTTTTTTCATTGTTTCAATAATTCTATTCAGCGTTTTATTGTCTTTCTCTATTTGATTCTTTTGCAGTGAATGAGAAGTATCATCTGCCCGTGATAGGCCAACTTCCGCTTTTACAGCTGATAAAATTTTGGTTCTTATGCTATGGCTAAGAGCCCACCTTTGTCTTGCAGCTATAGAGTTAGTGAAGTGGCTAACACCAGTCAATGTGTTACCAGCATCTGCATTTATCGTTTGCTCCAATGTTAGGTCCACAGGTGATCTACCTAAACATGAATTGGTACGCCTAACACCAAATGCACCTTGACGAAATTCCGCAATCAAAGCTGAATCGTCCATTTTCAGCTTAATTAAATTATTTAAGTACAAAGCTGCCCATTTGGAATAATTTGGTAGATTAAATGCAAAGAAATAATCACATATTTCAAAAATCCTCCGGTTCTTAACCCCGGTAATACTATAAAATACCAATTTGATGTTTTTACTTATTTTTAAATTTAATCGTCCACTGAATTATCACGCTCTCATCTCATCTTATAAAAATAGAGTTATAAAGTAATTTTAGGTTATAACAACGATTTTTATAATTGGCGCCATTACCATGCGCCAAGACTCGCTTGTCAGACTCTAATTCACGTGGATCTCCTGTGATTGCGGATAATAAACTATAACTTATGTGGGTAGGGTATGCCATACCATGTAACTACGAAAGCGGGTTTTTAAACTGATGACACTGGTCGCTTTGCGTATTGTTCCGTTAATGAATACCCACCCTACCTACGATCTGCGACGTGAAATTTCGGCAAGTGCAAATAAAAATGCAGACGGACTGACTACACAACACACCTCTACTATAAAAAATGGGAGTAGACAAGGGGTTTAAGGCAAAAAATAAAATGACCTATCAGCTACTTCTGTTACCGATTTCATAATACAGTATACACAAGTCATTAGTATAGTAACTCAATTGGTACTCTTTATAATATCGACTTATTGGAAATGGAACAATAACGGATATCCGGCAGTACGTAGAATGACAATAAAGAATGACAGATGTAGATATACTAGATATTATATTAATATGGCGCGGAACCTGTTGCGCGTGATTCTAATACAAGTACTAGTTAATAAGTGAAGAATAGTAAATTATTAAATATAGTTAATGTGGAAAATGTATAAACTCATACGAAGAATAATAAACTGATAAATAATACAATGAAATATGGTTTCATTTGGAATATGGCGTGACGCCCGCCATTCAAGACATCAAGCGATTAATGTTAGCCAAGGTGGTCTAACATCTTCAGAAGTGCGATGAAGCACCAGCACTTGGAGAAAAATACTGGTGCTATCCTAACAGCCCACACAATTAATTCTGAACTGAATAATAACGTACGTATTGGTTTCATTAAATTTTTTTTCTCTTCTATTCATATATAATATTTTAGATAATTATAAAAGCCCACGTCGATTTTGGCAAAGTGAAATTTTCAAAGATAGAAATCGTTCTAACAATTTAGTAATGGATATGAAGTCTCAAGAGGTTAGTGGACATTTCAAGAATTTCACTCGTATGTCGAGTACAGATTTTGAGTATCTAATTAATTTAATTGGACCTCAAATTCGCACTAGGGACACAAGGTTTAGAAAAGCGATACCCGTTCAAGACAAATTGGCTTTAACATTGAGATTTTTAGCAAGTGGTGATTCATTCACTAGTTTACAGTATACCTTCAGAATGTCTAAGCAAGCTATAAGTAAATTCGTTCCAGAAGTTTGTGCAGCAATCATCAATGCATTAAAAGGCAATGTAAAGGTAAGTAATTGAACTTTTTAATATAGAAACTAAATCAATGACATAGGCAAATAAAATACTGTAGGTAACTTAAACATAATCATCCATGTCCAAAAGCTCAGACAATTCACTTTGTGGAGATGACATAGCATATTGTTCGTTAGTTGATAGATGTTGAGGAGATGGTTGACCCGGAGATGGTTGACCCGGAGATGATTGACCCGGAGATGATTGTCCTACAGACGCATATATTTGGGATACCTGTTCCATATTTTTGGATGTACTAGGGACCTGTATAATATCCAACATTGGCTGGTTGGCTATATGCCTGCATCGAGGTTGGTTGAACTGAAGAATATCCTTGAGACGTTTGTGGCCTATTGCTTGTGTGCTGGTAGGGATATTCATCGAAGAAATGGCAGCAAAATTAAGTCACATATGCCTTGTTGCACGATATTTTTAGTGTGCTCAGAATATTTCATCATTTTACTTCCTACAAAAGTCAAAAAAGATTTAATTTCCTCATTTTGCGTGTTGGTATTTGATCGCGTTTTTCTTTTTTACTTGGCGGCCCAGATTGTACTGAGCTATTTGGTGTCTCCGAAATTCCTTCTGCTCCAGCTGCATCTTCATTGTCCTCACATTCCGTTGTATTGCTTACCTAAAATATGATAAAAGTTTTACTGGTGTGTTATCGCTTGCAGATTCCTGACAACTCACTGGACTGGAAAAATATATCTGATGACTTTAACAATTTATGGAATTTTCCTCACTGCGTCGGAGCAATAGATGGAAAGCATGTGTTGCTACAAGCACCGTTCAACAGCGGAGCAGAATATTTTAATTATAAATCAACATACAGCATCGTTCTGTTTGCCATGGTGGATGCAAATTATAACATTCTTTTCGCGGATGCCGGATGCCAAGGGCGAATCTCGGATGGAGGAGTGTTTAAGAATAGCAAACTACATGACATGATCGAAAATAATATTCTTCAATTGCCCACACCTGTACCTTTGCAAGGCCGAAATAAGCAACTGCCATACTTCATTCTGGGTGATTCTGCCTTTGCGTTAAGTGAAAATGTGATGAAACCTTACCCTGGGCATGCTCACGCCAAAGGGTCACAAGAAAGAATTTTCAATTATAGACTCAGTAGAGCTAGGAGGGTGGTTGAGAACGTCTTCGGGATCATGTCAGCCGTGTTCAGGGTACTAAGAAAACCAATGCATATTGAGCCAGATAAAGCAACAACAGTTGTGATGGCCATCGTTCACTTGCACAATTTTTTGAGGCGCAGCTCCTCCCGACCGCTTTATATACCAGGTGGCAGCTTCGACACAGAAGACGAAAATGGAGAACTAATTAATGGAGCCTGGCGGCGTGATCAAGAAATGACGTCATTCCATGCTATAAGAAATGTTGCTCGCCGTTCTCCAGCGGCGGCTAAAGAATTTAGAAATGAGTTAGCAGGCTACTTCACTGCAGAAGGAAGGCTTTCCTGGCAGGACGAGTATGCATGAATTAAAAACCTACCCAGTGGTAGTGGTAGTTTGAATGGCTTTTGTCACCCTGACTATTCATAGTATAAGATAAGATTAAATAGGTAAAGGAACTTACAGTATTCAATCTGTTTTGGCGTGGAGTGTCTCGGTTTAATAAAAATGACATTGCATCAAAAGATAACCATTTACTTTTATATATCTCTGAAGTTCCTGTAAAAGAACGTTAATACCACATTTTGTAAACAATACCTATTAATGTTAAGAGCGAGTGATAGCCTAGTGGTATGACCGTTGGACTGCCAAGTCAAAGGGCGCTGGTTCGAACCCAAGGCACACACCTCTTACTTTAAGTTATTAGTCCATTGAAAAGTTACATTTGGGGTTGCGTTTCTTAGAGGACGCAATTTTATTTTTTTGATGTGTAGGGGGGGTAAGTGTAAAGCTAAAATCAAGTTTGTGGGGTCGCCACCCTTGTCCCACGGCCGCCATCTTGAAAATAGGGGTTGAAACGGTTTTTACGATATATCTCTTAAACTATTTATCTGATAAAAAAAAAATTTAACGTTTTTTGTTGCAAATTAAATTCTCTATAACTTTGGTCCAGTAATTTTTTGTCGTAAAACTATAAATAAAAAAGTTATAAGTGAAAATGTTCAGAAATTCGAGAAAAAAATTTATATTTTTCGATATAACTTTTTTTTTAATCATTTTACGAAAAAACGATATCAGACCATTTTTGTAGATCGGTTTTTAAGGAACAACTTTTATATGCAACATTTTTTCATTAAGTCAATAGCTAAGGTTTTACAGCGCTCCGAAGTGAGTACTATTTTTCAGTACTCTTAACTATACATATTTTATACGTGGGTACTAATAATGTGTCATCAGTTATTTATTTATTTTTTTTATTTTGTTATTATAATTCTTTTAATTAGTAATTTTGCAATGTTATTAATAATTAATTATTGACTCTTTTCCTCACCACCCACGAGGTAGAGTCTGGAGGCGCGTTTTTTTTTTACGTGGTATCCCCAATAGGCCTAATCCACGGTGATTTTATAAATTTGAACTACTCCGTCCTCGGTCTTTTCGATGGACCAGGCTGCGGCTCAGCATCTGATCGGTTTTCTGAATCAAATATCAGTGGGAGAACTGGAGAAGGAAGGGGTGTCAATGTCGGCGGTTCATCATCAAAGTCATTTTCATTTATTAATTCTGAGAGTTCCATTACGTTGCTGCAAGTCTCTCCAGAACAATGGAAGCACACTGCGGAACATTTTAGCCCTGCTTTTCGACATCCACACATCGCTCCACAGTTTCCTTTGCATTTGCAAAAGATCAATTTTAGAAGCTCAGGGGGTGCTGGAGGTTTAGAGCTCTGCACTGGCATCAATAATTTTCCACATTTTTTCCAGCCCCAGTCTTCAGGATCATTATTATTACCAAGCCACGACTGGACCTGATGGTAGACTCGGAAAGTATGAAAGCGAGCTGTGTCTTGTGTTGGAGGAAGTGAAGATAAGTTAAATGTACTTTTTGTCACTGCCTTGGCGAATTGTTTGTATCTTAGGCTGTCAAGAGAATTATCATCTTTATTACCACCGTATAAAGAGATAAAAAAACGTTCACCAATTACAGTGAGCAAAGCAGGGTCAACTCTCTTGTTGAGAAACAAAGCCGTTCCACTTGCAAACTCTATATGTTTTTCCAGGGTTTTTACAAATTTCATTTTACCGATATTGTAAGGAGCTGAAGTTGTGTCACATCCCGAAAAAGCATGAAGAAACAGCAAGTTATCCGCAATGACATCTCCGTATATAAAACCTGACCCACTATATAATTGTTCTGCTGTTCGTCCTTTTGATGGTTTTAAAAAAATACATTTGTTTGTTCTCTACCAAGTGCTGTGAGCAATATCAGTATATCAATATCTTCAGCTACAATAGTAACGGTATTGAATAATGGAGATGCAGCAAGAGCAGAGCGAACGATAAGACTGTCTGCATCTGATTCTGCTTGGTCAACAGTGAAACCTATTTCCGAGAATACAGTTTTAAGAAGTATAATAAAGTTAGATTTGTTCTTCTCATTACCAAGAAATTTCTCTTGTGATAACGTTGGTATGGTGTTCTTGTCAAATTTAACTTCTGTCGACTGGTGTTTTTTCGTGCGGCGCAAACGCTCCCAAGACTTTGTTCCTGCGACATCAGGGTCGTCTGAGTAACCGTCAAATACAATGCTTGCAGAGAGCCCGAAGTGTTCTTGTACATATTTGACATATTTAGTAGTTATATCATTGAACGATGAATTTCGATCCCAAACTACTTTATGTAAAAGCAAACCACCGTCAATGACAAAATGACTCCTGGCGCTGATGTTAGAGGATCGTTTCACTGGTGTAAAGGCATTAAACAAAGATGACTTAGTACCTTTTCTCATGCCATCCTCCGCGAATAATGACAATGGGAAAGGTGCTAATTCATACCCTAAGTATGCTTTGACATCACCGACTGTTTCTCTTGAAATGCACATTCGTGGAAATAAGAGTAATGGATTAATGACGACACGAGATTTATGAACTTCAATAGTACTTGTCATAGCGCTGAAAGGAAGAACCTTATTTTTACGCTGAAATGATAGCCGTTGAAAATCAGATCCTGTGATATTAGTAATCAAATCTTCTCCTATCTCAAAGGCACGTTGACAATTAATATTATCTGAAGCAACTATACCGTTAGCAATGCAAATTAATTCCGAGCGATCTAGGATAAAGTCATGAGTTGCGAACCAATTATCGACTTTTTCAAGATCTTCATTGTCACGTTGTATGCGTGAATCTCGGTAATCAATATGTTGTTCTGAAGTGTCCATTGAAAGGTTGCAGTATTCTGTTATTTGCTCACAAACATCTTGTAGACGTATCATTCCAAGGGTCCACGATGCCAGCGTACTCTCAGTAATACCACGGCCGTGCGTTAATCCGCCAGATGAATTGAACATTCTCATAAGAGTCTGCTCAATAGTTTGATCAGACATGATCCCACTCCAAAATTTATCCGTTCGTCTAATAGTAAAATAGCCTAAAGCTGTGAAAGAGTGAAATTCTTCAGGAGTCATTATTTTCTCAAGATTCACCATATCTTGCAAGTATAGATGACTCGACTTGGCATACAAGAAATGCCCACTTGAGTGGAAAATCGGGAGCATGTTTCTGATAGTCTTCAGATGCAAAGACCAATTTCCGGAGCGCTCTGCCTCTATAAAATGTTTGAGAAGAGTGACCAATCTGTAATATTGAACCCATAATGTTGCCGTTGGTCCTTTGCTTTCCAGCATACTCAAAGCTTCCTCAAATTTGGTAGTTAATTGTTGAAATAGGGGATTATGTATAGCTTCAAAAATTCTTGTTCTATCAATATCAGTACTATTATCATCCAGAAAATCTCGTTCTTCTTCTGTAAATTCTATTGAATCCATAACTATTTTTGTTACTGATAAATGCACTAGCAAATGAGCACGTACAGCCCTACCATACGCATGTCCAGACATTATGTGCTGTACACAGTTCTCAGCATAAATTAATTTGAAGATATCTTCGAGTCCACTACCAGACATGATATATCCAATCGCACCTATAAACGACATGAGCAAATGGAACCCACCTAATCGAATGTTAAATGAATATCTGTTGGTGGAGCGTTTATAAATGGCAAACATATAATTCTACTTCTTTGAAAAGATTTTTCAGCAGTTGCTTCGATCATAAATCCGTTCCATCCGCTGATATTCACAGTACATGACCATTTACCATACAGCCACATAAAATCACAAGGTGTAGGAATAATTTGTTTGGTCGATTGTGTTCAATTACTGAAACATTTATTTTACTCAGACCGACGGTTTTGCCTTTTGAGTAGGATGCAAGAGGAAGCGTAGATTTAATTGAAGCTGGTATTTTTTTGGATACTCGCGGTAAACTGGTATCAGTTTCGATACTGTCGTAAGGTGTAACGCATTGAATACCACCCATCGCATGGAAAGTATTTTTACCATCAATTGTATTGCAATTAAAATCAGAATTGTCAAAAACAAACTGAAAAAAGGCATGAGGTAAGATATTACGTGCCGGACGAAAAGCACAAGAATCTTCGAATAATGAAATGGCATTATAGGATGCGGAGAATCCTAACGATGAAAGAACATCAATAAGATTACTGGAGCCATACTTTTTATACAAGAAAGATCCAACTCCAAGTAGCAGAGGAGAAATAAATGAAGCAGGTCGAGTTGCTGCAATGATAGAGTGAGCAATTGATGCGCACTTTCTTTCCGCTGCATTTAGTGACTTGCGTTTTGATTGGCAAATAATTCTTTTCAATAAAACTGATAAAGTTTCGGGAATTAGAGTATTAACATCCTTCAGAAAACTATCAGAAGGTGGATACTCCTTTGTCTCGTAATGCTGTGACCGAATATCTTCCAAAATAATAGCAGCTGCACTGACTTTTGTCATACCCAGGTGGTCATGTAGGATTCGCAAAATGGTGGTATCTGATACTCCAACTAATGCAGATAACTGTTTTTTCTTCAAACGGGTGTCCTCCAGTACAATTTTTTCCACTTTTTCGACGATGTCTGATGTGGTGGCCTCAACTGGCCTTCCTGAGCGGGGGTCGTCTTCAATCGGCTCCCGACCATGTTTAAAAAGACCATGCCACTTGTAAATCATTGATTTCCTAGGGCACTGTTCCCCGTAAACAGTTTCCATTTCATTCAAAATGGTCTGAGCGTTCTTTCCTTACTTGGTAAGGAATTTAATGACCGCACGGTGTTCAATTTTCTCCATAGTTTCAGTTTTCTTCCGGATTGACGTGTTTAGCAGGCGAGTGTTCGTAAACGAATGACGCAATAGGGCTGAAACTCCATTTATATACTAATTATGAGTCCCCAATTAGTATGACACTAAGCGAGCGCCCCTATCCCCACTCCATCCCCTCCATTCCACGAACTTTTGGACCTCCCCTCGTACTTGAGGATTCTCAACTGAGATATTTGTGTCTTCATTACTTCCACTTGTACTTGCACATTGTTCTTGGCGATACTTTATCAATAATTCTTGTGCTCCAATTGGGATTGCATAATTGTTCAATTGTTTCCTAGCACTGCTTGTAAACGAGGAGTCGTCAAAGTGCTTACTACATAGCATCTTGTGTTGCGAGTACAAATCTTTAACTTGTCTTTTTTTTTCATTTCTATGATAGAAGCATACATTAACAAATAAATAGACTACAAGAATATTCACTTGGTACTTTCGATAGCGGTAATAAACCACAAGTATGATAAACTATATTGTTGCAAAAGTTCTATTTATCTGTCGCGGTAATTTATTACAACCAGTATCTTCTGATTACACTATTTCGATGACAACTATCACAATCAATTACCCTGCGGTTTTTGCACAAGGCATCAAAATATTGGTCCTTTATATACGCGTGTTTTCAGCATACTATTCATCAAAGTATTCAGATACTTCTTTTCGATAACAATTAACAGAAAAAAAACATGAGTGAATTCGTTTGTGTTCGACGCGATCTTTGTGATCAAATAATAAGAGGGAAGAGTACTTCAGACCTTAGACAATATTTGTTGAACAACTTTCAACTGTCGGAAACTGACGTTATCATTGTAATAGAAATTATTCAAAAAAAATTAACATCAAGTTGCAACCAGAAATGGACGAAAGCTCAAAGAAAGCAAGACAGGTTCGAGAGTCTATACTCAAATTGGTTAAACGGTGAATTTAAAGTACCATTGAATTCTTGCAGTACCTCAACCTCTGAAATATCTGGCTTGAATACTTTTGGTGATCGTGGTAGACCAACAAAACCATACGACGAGTGTTCGGAAAACACAAAAAAACTAAAAAATATGGAACTGCACCAGGAGTATGGAATGGGACATGTCCGTAACGCTTATGTGCAAGGTTTACGATCTATGGGTGAAAATGACGAAGCGTCAATTGTATCTATTATCAGAAACAAGGAAAAAGACGAGAAGAAAGCAATTCTACAAACCATAATCAGTCCAGATAGTGCACTTTCTTTTACAAAAGAAGAGGCATTGAGCATGCGTATTGAAACGGATCTAACGAAAGCCCAATATGGGTACCTAAGAAAAAGGCTCGTTGATAAAAAATTAAGTTCTGTTTTACCTTCGTATCAAATACTAAGTGAAGCAAAAAAGGCTTATTTATCTTATATATTTTTATTTATTATCCGCTTGCATCTAGCATAACGGTGACAAATATAAGCGCAAAAATTAATCTGCAAGATCTCTTAGACCATACAGTCTACCGTATTATAAAGATAAAGTCAGGTTCGACAAACTACAATCGTCTCAAGCTGTTCACTAAATGGGGGTTTGATGGATCTTCCGGGCAAAGTGAGTATAAACAAATTCTACCGGAAGAAAACGAACAAATATCGGATGCTAATTTGTTTATAGTGTCCCTTGTACCACTGCGACTAGTAGACGAAGAAACGTCTACAGTTATATGGCAGAATCCTACTTGCTCATCTGTTAGATATTGCAGACCAATTTCATTAGAATTTGCAAAAGAAACACCCGAAAAAACTACAGCGGTTGTCAGTGAAATTGAAGCCAAAATTAATCAATTGATTTCAACTCTTGTGTCTATAGACGACAAAGTCATCGAGGTTAAACATGAACTGTTTATGACAATGATTGATGGGAAAGTTGCTCAAGTGTTAACGAACACATCATCCAGTGCTACCTGCACTGTTTGTGGAGCAACTCCCAGACAAATGAACAATCTTTTAAAAGTTACATCAAGAGTTGAAAATGAAGATGCATTTAAATACGGATTGTCGACACTACATGCATGGATAAGATTTATGGAGACGATCCTCCATATTTCTTATAATTTGGGTTTTGAGAAGTGGTCAGCAACAACTCCACAAAGCAAGCAACTTAAAGAAGACAAAAAAAACATGTCCAAAAACGTTTCCGAGAAGTGCTTGGTTTGCACATTGATAAACCACGTCAAGGTTCCGGTAATAGCAATGACGGAAATACAGCAAGGCGATTTTTCCAAAATTACGAATGCTCTGCAGGGATAACTGGAATTGATGGAGAATTAATTAAGAGATTTTATGTAATTCTTCAAACCATGTCATCGGGATTCCCTATAAACGCAGAAAAATTTGGTCAGTATACATTGGTAACCGCGCAATTATACGTAAGCAAATATAACTGGTATTACATGCCATCTTCGGTCCATAAAGTACTTATACATGGTGCTAAAATAATAGAGCATTATGCAGTTCTGCCTATAGGACAATTATCTGAAGATGCTCAGGAAGCCAGGAATAAAGATTACAAAAAATATAGGTTACATCACGCTAGGAAGTGTTCCAGATCAGCAACAAACGAGGACGTTCTGCATATTTTGTTATATACATCTGATCCTTATATATCTAGTTTAAATAAACCCAGTTTTGTAATATCCAAAGAATTGTTTGAGGAAGCTAAAGAATTATTGGAAATAAAAGGTTATGAATAGGATCGCAATTTTTTTTATGGTGCCATTTTTTAGCATGTTTGTTTGATAATAATAATAATAATAATTAAGTCTTAAACTTATTTTAAGTAAAAGTGTTACTTTTATTGTCATTTTATTATAACTGTATAATTTTTTGTATGTAATTTCGTATATCGTTATCTTAGTCATTTTTTTATGAAAATTGTATAACTTTTAAAATAATGATGTTTAATTTATGTTATTGCCTATATATTCCTTAATACATAAAAAAAAATTCAAGGGGAAACATCACAAAACAACAAAGTTATCGATTTTTGAGATGAAATATACCGATCGGTCCCACAGTGCGCCCGTGTGCCGGACGCACGTTAGGACCGTCCCCGTGTTCAGCAACACCAAACCAGTGGACACCGCCCACTCCTCAAGGGTGTCACCCCTGGCGTCGGTCGCCGGAGATCCCCACGACCGGGATTTGGCGTTAAAGTCTCCGGCGACCACCACAGGGGTGGGGTGCACTTCCGCCACGAGGCCGCCCACCTCGGCGAGCGTCCTGTTTGGCGAGAAGTGCACGCCGACTACTGCAACGTCGCCCAGCGACGCGAGAACGCACCCGTGGCCCCTTAACACGGGGGGCGGCACGGCGTCGCTAAGCGACGATAGCCACCGAACCGTCCAGATCGCCCACCCAGTCATCACGAGCTCGGACCTACATCTATTTGCCACTGCGCAGCGGTCTGGAGAAGAAGATCCTGAGCGGCTGCGCAGTGATTAACGTTCGCCTGCAGTAGTGACACCCTGTTAGCCATTTAATTGGCGGCGGTGTCCATAGCCTCCGGGGCAGCACCAGACTGAGGTGCTACCGAGGACGGGGCGGAGGGTTTAGGTCTTCCCCCGTCCTTTTCGTCGCTTTTTTGGCCATCGCTGGACACTTTCTGTGGCCCAGGCGATGGCCGGAGTCGACGCCCTCCGAGGCGCAGATTGCGCAGGAAGGCTCTGCCGCCTTGTGGCCCGGCTGCTCGCACCGGAAGCACAGTGCGCTGCGATCGACTGCGCACGTGCACTGCACGCCAACGTGGCCCGGCACGAGGCAGCGGAAACAACGCTTTGGCCGCGCGTCAAGAAGCGCGGCCCGGGCCGTCGACCAACCGATGGTAAGACGACCACCATCGGTGATCTTTTTGGCCGCCGGGACAGGGCATTTGACCCAGACGGTCCCAGGGCGGCCGGGTGGGCGGATGATGTTGCCCACCTTGACTAAATCGGGGCGGCAGCCCCCCACATTAGCGACGGACGCGGCCACCAGATCGGCAGTGACCGCGTCTCCCAGACCGGATATGCGCATCTCGGCGCACTGCTCCGGCCTGGACACCTTAGCGACGTCACCGATGACCTCGCGTATTTTGGTCGCGAGGTCATCGGCCTTTTTAGACTTATCCACCCCGGAGACTTCCATCATTCGGCCCCCAGTCCGGGCCGTGCGGAATTTTACGCTAGTAATGCCTAAGGCCGAAAGCTGGATGGCGCCTTCGGCCTTGGCCATGACCTCAGAATAGGTCATTGTCGACTCCTGCGGCAGGGTGACCACCACCGCGGCAGTTTTGGGGGCGCGCAACTTACGGGCGCGCTTTCCCTTCTTCTTCTTCTTCTTCTGCTGCTGCTGCGCCGAAGCAGCAGGCGCAGCAGCAGGATTAGCCGTCCGTGGCGCCTTTGGCTTGCGCGCCACGACGCTCCACGCCTCCCCCTGTTGGGTTTGGGGAGGCGGCGTCGGCTGGACGGTGGTGGTCTTCTTCGTCGCCGGCTGGGACGCGGGCTTTCCGGAGCAGCAGGAGGGGCAGCCATTGGTTTTCGGGCGGCTTGTGCCTCTTCGGCCGCCATGGTCTTCTTTCCCCTCTTCTTCCCCGCGGCATGAGTTGCGGGGGCGGAGGGGAGTGATTGCGCCGGCTTTGGTAGTGGAAGAGCCGGGAAATCTTCGACACTCGGAGCATGTGCGGGAGCGGTTTCTGCGCTCGACCTGGCTCTACGAGCGTCTGCCGCCAGTGAAGGGCGGACGCGCTGCTCCGGCAGGAGGCGGTCATCGAAGCCGGCCATCCTGGCATCGATGAAAAATGCGATCTCTTCGCGGGTCATCGTCTGGGCAGTGACGGCTTGAGACTGGGCCTGCAGGATCGTTCGGAGCTCGTAGCAACCTCAGTGCGGAGCGCTTCCTCTTGTCTTTTGCGCTCCGCGTTCTCCGCGCGCAGGACTTTGAGTTCCTCCGACTCGTTCCTAATTTCGGCTAGCTCGTTGAACGAGTCGGCGATTTTGGACAACGCGACCCGCACCGACGCCACGTTCTGGCACTTCATTTTCGACGATTTGCGTGCCACAACGGAGATCACATCGAGCGCGGAGTCCACCACTCCGCGCAGTTCGTCGACCCCGCGACGTTGTTTGGGGCCGGTTGTCGGCTGCCCCTCCTTCTTTTTCGTGAGGGCCTCCAATCTCTTCTTCTTTTCCTCCATTTCTTTGGCCAGCTCCCTTTCGGCCTGCAGCTTCATCTCGCGCTGGAGCTGCCGGTTGTGCTCTTCTTTTGCTTTGGCAAGCCCGACGTACTCGCCGGTGGTCGGCGGGCGCCCACGTCCCTTCTTAGGGGAGTAAGGGGAGAACGGTAATAACAGCTAACCGGCCCAACTGTCAACCTCACCTGCCCGCACCGGATGGTGGCGGCGGCCTAAAGGCTGTCGCGGTGCTCCCTGCTAGATAACAGACGAGGCTCTGGCGACCGAGCATTGGCGGTATAACCATACACCTACCTGGTTTACTAGGTAGAAGAGGCTAAAGCGAGCCTTGGGACCTAAATTGTCTCTAAAATGTCTTGAGTAGGAAGGATTTAATTTAACATGGAAGCGAAATTAAAAACTAAACTACCCCAGGAGGGTACCGGGTCAACCGGAGAATCCCTCCCCGAGTATAACTTGGGCTGCTCCACCGTATCTGGGGGGGGCATGATTTCGCCAACATTAGATAGCAAAAAGAGTACCGGAGGTAAATCACTCGTTCAGCAAGCATTTCATCCTGCTATGTTCTTACCAAGACCTAAAACTCCATCTGTAGGTAGCGCTGCCACAACACCTGTGAAGGAGAAAGGCAGCAATAGTTCGCAATTTAATACTCCTAATAAAACACCTTGTCCACCACCATGGCAAAAAATACCAATCGATAGAAATAAGAAGAGAAAGCTTTCGACCAGTCCTCCAAAAGAAACTACAAGGACATCAAATCGATTTGCTGGATTACCAATTGATCTTACGGAGGATACTGAAAAACCGGTAAGACCCAGTAGACCACCGCCAATCATTCTCTATGCGATTGAGGACCTAAATAAATTAACTGAACTCCTGGAAACAGCAGTAGAAAAAGACCAATTCACCTACAAAATAGTCAACAAGACTCAGTTGAGAATAAGTGCAGCTAGTATAGAAGTTTACAAAAATCTAACATCAATAGTTCGAGAAAAAGGCCTTATATATACCTTTCGCAGTAAGGATGATAGACACTTGAGGATTGTTATAAAGAACTTGCACCCATCAACGCCAATAAACGTAATTAAAGAAGACATAGAGGCCACCGGAAACCTAGTAATGGGTGAGATAATCAATGCTAAATTTGGCCCTGAAAAGAAGTCTACTTCAACGTTTTTTGCTAACATTGCTACTGGTCCTAATAATAAAAACCCTTAAGTATATTTACCACCAAGCAATCACCATTGAGGAGCCAAAGAAAAGAAAAACGGTTGTGCAATGCCAACGCTGCCAGCAGTATGGCCACACAAAGAATTACTATATGCGTCCATACAGATGCGTAAAGTGTGCCAGTCGACAACAAATTACTGATTTACAAGAGTATTTTGAAGCCTGTCTGGATGTATGGTGTCCAGCTCTGGGGCAGTGCTAGTGATTCCAATATTTCAATCATACAGAGAATGCAGAATATGACACTCAGGACTATATGTGGTGTGCCATGGTTTATCACCAACACGGAAATACACCACTACCTAAGCATGAACACGGTGAAGGAGGAGATTGCTAAAGCCACAGCATTATATAGAAGGAGGCTTGAAGGGCACCCTAATGAGCTGGCTGCCACGCTTAGAACTCTAAGCTATAACAAGCGTCTGAAACGCAAGGACATACTGGCCATGTGAATAAGCACATTGGCCTTGTAAAGATGAGGAGATGTTCTCAATGGAGAGCACACTCGACCCGCCATTTTCTTTGCCAACGCATTTGCTTATAGCTAAATTGATGCTGATTGCAGATTTAAAAGGACAAAAAAAAAAAGTCCCTTCTTCTTGTTCTTTTCTGGCGATGTCGTTTCTTCGAGCGGCCTCTCCCGCCAGAAGCTCGCGTTGCTCGGGTTGTTATTTGGCGAGCACGACCGCGAGCGGTTATCGACACACATACAGCTGCTGCTGTCCGACTCGGACAGCCGCAGCGGCGCTCTCTCGCCAAGGTAGAGGCGAGTTAGTCTCGCTTTCGCCTCACGGAGGCGGCGGGCCGAGGCCCGGGACAATTCGTCCCCACTCACTTTACTCACTACACTTGCATCGGCAGAAGATGCGTCCGACAGCATTAGATCGTTGCTGAGAATATTATCGCCGTTTTTGTTCGTTTTAGAGTCACCGTCATTTAATTTTTTATTATCGCCAGTTTTTTTGTCGTTGTCTTCATCATTGGTCCGTTTTGCATAGCCAGAGTCGTCGTTTTGTTTTGTTTGGTTTTGGTTTTGTTTGTTTTTATTTTGGTTATTCATAATTAATCCCACGAGTATGCGGGTAAGACGGTCCATGCAAGCAGAGCCCCCTGTACTTGCACAACCCTATATACTGAGGCGGACCTTGCGGAGGTCGGGCAGTTTCCGCAGGATTTTTACAACTTATCTGTTGGGTGTCATTGACTTTTCCTTGTCTCAGGCCGGCCGGTTAAGGCAAGCCCCCTGTCCCAGCCATCACGCCGCTAGACATGTTCAACGACACGCAACAGCTGGAACAGGTCGCCCGACGTTGCCGACATTAGGGGGCATCCCCCTGAACACGAGTTAACGCATCCAGGGGGACCGCCGAGCCGCGGGGTACTCCCGCCCACAACCACGTCCCCGAAGGGACCGCTTCCCCGAAGGGAGACGACAGAAGGTGGAGCCTGAGCTCCCGAACCAAAAAAGGACAAGGGAGTCAGAACTCCAGCACCGAGGAAGTCGGCGCTCAGCGATGCGACGCTAAAACGTCGCCGCTGGCCTAGCAGGCCAGCCATACGACGACCCCCGACAGACATGGGGGTCAGCTCGGCAGGACATCAGTCAACCCCCAAAAACCTACTCGGCACTTTAGGGCCGAGAGTTGTTGAAGGCCGTCCAGGACGCACCGGACCCACGGCTTCCGAAAACGGGAAGCGGCGGGCCACACGGGGAGGTTTCCTGCCCTGGCGCCCCAGAGCATGACTTGCGAATTCTGCTGTACGCCCTTGTATGCCATGGTCCTGATATCCATCTATTATATCAAGCTTGCAATTATATTGTAAATTTTTCCTTATAGCCATTTCGTTAAATGCTAATATGCACAAATTTTCCGTTCTTTCTCTCTGCTCAGTAACATGCTTTACGGTATTCATGATTTGCTCATTAATACCGCAAGTCAAGGGTATTTTATTTAATAATGCCTTGAGTGAGCTCACACTAGGCATGCAAAATAGTCTGCTTAAAATTCTATAGCATGAACTTGATTTCTTATAAATACTCAAAGCTAAGATTTTGTCATCTAGAGTCCATCTTCTGCCATTTAATTTTCTGGGGACATTCTTTAACTAATTCTGCAGCAGTAAACAAAAGGAACTGCTAATATTATGCCTAATTAATTCATTCACAGTATCACTTGAGGCAAGAGTACTTAGGACATTTCTTTTGCATTTCTTGACTGTTAAATTTTTTTCTAAGCCGAATTATCTGTGCAAGATGGTTACTAGTTACCCGGTAATCGAGGAATTTGTCCATTCTGTATCAATTGTACTAAGTTGGGAATTAATCTGTCGTTTATAGAATCCTGTTCCCTTCTCAAAACGCAAATGATATGCAACAGCCTAAAATTACATTGATCCCAGTTTGTAAGTTAAGCCGTATTCCTAAAGCCAGAGAACATGAAATCTTCTTTTCAAAACACCATACTGGCGTTCCAATACGTTCCTTGTCATAATATGGGCTTCATTGTATCTTTGCTGGCCACTGGTAGCCGGATTCAAGTAGGGAGTAAGGAGATGGCTCTGCAATAAATTATAATTATTATTTTTTTCAAGTGGTAGTTTAGCATGGCAAAACTTGTTTGGGGTGCAGAAAAAGGATTGAACAACTGGAACATTGGAACTTTAAAATATTATTTTAATAAAAAAATTATATCATATAAAATGACTCTTTATTTGTAAAGTTAATACTTTTGTTTACCTTCAAAAGGATATCCACTGTCTCCTGACATGTATGATCCTCTATAATTTCCACTTTCAAATTTTGCATACTGTCTGCTATTTTGGTAAATCGTTGAATCATGAGTTGATCCTGGCCAACGAGCAACTACGAGTACATCTGTCATCAGTAAATCTGCAGAACTTATTGTTAGGACATTGACAGACATACGAGGGGAGGTCCAAAAGTTCGTGGAATGGAGGGGATGGAGTGGGGATAGGGGCGCTCGCTTAGTGTCATACTAATTGGGGACTCATAATTAGTATATAAATGGAGTTTCAGCCCTATTGCGTCATTCGTTTACGAACACTCGCCTGCTAAACACGTCAATCCGGAAGAAAAGTAAAACTATGGAGAAAATTGAACACCGTGCGGTCATTAAATTCCTTACCAAGCAAGGAAAGAACGCTCAGACCATTTTGAATGAAATGGAAACTGTTTACGGGGAACAGTGCCCTAGTAAATCAATGATTTACAAGTGGCATGGTCTTTTTAAACATGGTCGGGAGTCGATTGAAGACGACCCCCGCTCAGGAAGGCCAGTTGAGGCCACCACATCAGACATCGTCGAAAAAGTGGAAAAAATTGTACTGGAGGACACCCGTTTGAAGAAAAAACAGTTATCTGCATTAGTTGGAGTATCAGATACCACCATTTTGCGAATCCTACATGACCTACATTCTATAGTCCAGATCTGGCCCCAAGTGATTTTTATTTGTTCCCCAATTTAAAAAAAGACTTAAGGGGAAGGAAATTTTCCGACGACAATGAGGTAAAGGAGGCAATTTTGGCTCATTTTGAGGGAAAAGATAAAAGATATTTTTACGATGGTTTAGAAAAATTAATTCATAGATCTAATAAATGTATTCAGCTTAAGGGTGATTATATTGAAAAGGAAAAATAAATTTACTGTTTCATTTTTACTCAAACCCTTTCATTCCACGAACTTTTGGACCTCCCCTCGTATAACTTTTCCTGTTACGAAACAGTTCAGCATCATCCCCACCTAAAATAATAAGTATGTGTTTAGTCGTTGCATGATAAATATTGAAATCTGGTGTGATATTATGATTAACTTAGGTACCTGGTGATTGTATTTTTATATGCGTACAATCTATACAACCCAGGACATTAGGGAAACGGGCGATCTTGTACTACTCCTCCTTCACTCTTAACTGATCTTGCTGTGTTTCTGGGAATATTATAAACTCCTGCCGTAGAGTTACGATAGCCTCTGAAACTCTTTTGACAATTCGGCTGCATGTAGCTATGCTGATCCCACCCATGTCGGCTATCGTCAGCAACTGACTACCGGTGGCATAAAATCTAAGGGCACATAATAGTTGTTTGATTGGCGGTACGGATTTGTTTCTGTAAAAATAATTTACAATTTAGTCATAACATAGGTAAACCTAAGAAAGCAGAGTAGGTACTTACTAGAATAGAAAAATCCTTAAAGTTTCGACACTTGCATCTCAGACCAACTAAAACTTAAAAGCAAACTGTTAGACCTTGTACAAATAGGTATTTTACCCATACAGTAGGTCTGTATGTGTAGGTAGGTAAAATACCTATTTGTACAATGTTTACCTACTCTCTTTCAATATTTAATACATAGTATATAATCACACACACACACACACACACACACACATGCGCACACAAACACACATACTCAAAGCATTACTATTACAAATTTATGTGGTGGGATCCTGGTGTCCTGAAATACAGGCCTCGGCTTAGTTTAGGCACCAGTCTCCCACAAATTAAACGGCAAATGTTTTAATGTTAATGTTAAATGTAAATATTGTCCTTGTATTGTAACTGTTTTATTTGTGGAAGAAATAAATGATATATATATATATATATATTATATAGGTAGCTTACCTGTCGTCTAGATATTCTAAAATATGTTCTAGTTTTTGTAATAGAAACATCATACTTGGATAACCTATGTCTTGTAAAAAAGTCTTTGTCATCATACTGTCTGAAAAAGTCTGGTCTTTCGCGTTAAACACGTGGCCGCGTAAATATAATAAATAACTATATAAATATTCATGGACATTTCACACATCGTCCTCTGGTCCCAAGCTAAGCTTATTATGCTTGTGTTATGGGTACCAGAATACGGATATAATACATATACTACTTTTCTTTTGTAAATACATACTTATAATACATAGAAAACACCCAGACGTAGTACAAACATTTGTATGACATTTATGAATATCACACAAATAATTGTCCCAAGCGGGAATCGAACCCGCGACCTTGTGAACGGCAGTCCAGTACATGAACCACTACGCCACGAAGCCCGTCTTAACTTACCTAACCTTAAATAACCTAGGGTTTGCCAACAGTTCCACCGTCTCGACAGCTTCAATACTATCAAAAAACTCACTTAATAGATCTTCCATTTTAATTTTGAACAAATATTCAACAACAAGCAACCTGTCAATCAACTAAAAAACTAACCCTTCGGCTAGGGATCGGTTAGGAGCCAAACATTCGGGACCGTAAATATAAGGAATCCCTTAACAGTTTAAGCGTTGGTGAAAATATAACTTGCGTAAAGTGTCACTTAAATTGGCTTAAGGGCTACTTGAAATTTAGGGGTCGTTGGTGAAAACGGGCATTAGAAGTCGATATTTTAGGGAGAGGCCTAGTTTGTTGCAAGTCAACAGTGAGGTATAATAATGTATTGTATTCTTTGGGTTTGCTCCTGTCAGTGGCCATGGCTTCAATCGCGGCGTGGTAATTTGATTTATGCTCTTCATTCGAATTTCCAGCATCACAAGTTGCACATGTATTGTGTCGCTCCTGGGGTATCCAAAAGAGAGATTAAATTCAGTCACAAATATTTTGTTATACGTACTCTTCTTAATTTTATATTTTTCCGGTAAATTCAACTCCTCACACGTCATCATATAAAGTTCGTGCATTTTAGTGACATTTAAAAGTGGTGACAACACGAACCTATACATAAACTGGACATCGCAGTTCATAAAAAAAACGAGCCGAGCGAGAGGTTTAAAAGTCGTAGTGTGTCTCTGTCTGATACATTCTGATACATTTTTTTATAAATAATCGGAATCGAAAGTGACCAGTTGCACTAGATGTCACAACATCGAAGTGGTTCTTAGCTATAATTCAGTCAGTGGTCGGGGGTATTTTAAGTGAAAAAGTCATGTGAACCACAATTATATTAATTTTAATACCTATCTAGGTTAAGATGTCAAATGGTTACATGCACCCATTGTCCAATCGAACAACACCGAGCGGTTAATGCTATTATCAATATACGAGTATCTATCACGTACTTTATTTGAAGTTTTAAACACGTCAAGCATTATTTACATAATAAAATAATCTTAACAATTGATTACGAATTTTAAGTAATAAAACGAGAAGTACAGAATTTTTTTTTATTGTGGTTAATTAATTTGATAAGAAATATATCAGAATACCTACATAAAAACAATGAGTCTGCGGGTACGAAACTTGCGACGGCCGGAGCGATGGCGGGGCGGGGCGGTGCGGCGCGGGGCGAAGAGATAGCGGTATCTTGCGTGTGTACGAAACAAACTTCGCGCAGTAGTCATGTGTCGTTGTGATATTTTTAAATAACGTAACGAAGCCGTTACTCGTTGGCGATAACGTTGGCAAAACTATCTATTTTTCATAACTATCTATTTTCAAATTTTTAACGCTATGCGATGTTATAACATAAGAGTCAATACCTTAGTAATGTGAACACGCTTACCATGTACCTAAACTCGACGGTGATCAGTTATCAGTTACAAAACTAATCATTTTTGAGTATACAGGGTGTCCCAGAACGTAACGTAGCTGGGAAGGGGGGTGATAGGGGGGGTCACAAGGGTCACCAGAAAAATAAAATAAAAATTCCCCTCTGGCTATTTAAAAAATAAATGGCATTTTTTTAAAAACTAAAAATTTTACACCTTGTGGGGCTATTTTGCTAACTGTACCTACAAATATAGCTGTTTAAAAAAAAAAAAGATGTTATGTAATCCTCAATAACCCTTCATCAAATTGAATTAAAAAAATAATACATATCCAACCAAGATTTTAAAGAAAATTAAGTTCTTTTCCAGTCAAGGACTTAGTAATTACAATTTCACTCAACTTTCTCCAAGTGTACTGAAAAAAAAATGTACTATGCAGCTCCGGCGTGTAACTTAAAAAGATAGGTAATTTTATTGCAATTCCAAAATGGTATAACACTTATTTGAAAAAATCATACTTAGACATTTAAAAATAATTTTCGGGAACAATACCCCTGCAAAACAAAACATATCAATAAAACAATAGTCTCAAATTCCTAAGAAAATACATTTTTAAATGTCTCTTCTGTTCCTCTAATGTTACTGCCCGTTAATTCTCAAGATTGGAGTACTGTACATACCTCAAACACTCAAGTACAGTCTAGGCCAGATAAAGCTTTACCATATTTTATGACAGGGAATTTAAATGAAACTCGAAAATAAAACAAAATTGTAATTATTTATTCAAATTAAGTGCTCGAAATGTGCACCATCAACATAAATGCACGCCCTACATCGTTTTAAAAATGAGCGGGAAATGTGCCGAGCAAATCTTCTATTATTGATTGATTCCGCGGCCTCTGTGATCCTCGCCTTCAAGTCACCCAAGTCCCTGATGGGTTTCCCATAAACTTTTTCTTTTATAGCACCCCAGTAAAAGAAGTCCAACGGGTTTAAATCCGGTGAACGAGCTGGCCACGCTATAACACCGGCCCTTCCCATCCACCTACCAGGATATTCGTTGTTTAGGAAATCTCTTACTGTGCATAATGTGCTGGGCACCCATCATGCTGGAACCACATATTCCTTAATGTTTCCAGCGGCACATCTTCCAATAAATTGGGTAATTCGTTTTGTAAAAAGTGCAAGTACGCCTCGCCAGTCAGTGCCTCAGGTAACTCAAAGGGTCCGATTATTTTACCGTTCAGTATTCCGGTCCACATGTTCACTTTAAAACGATATTGGGATCGATCTTCTCTAATAAGGTGGGGATTTTCTACGTGCCACTCGTGTAAATTATGTAGGTTCATGTAGCCGTCCTTTTTAAAAGTAGACTCGTCGGACCACAATATTTTATTAAAAAATTGAGGGTCCTCCCTATGCATGCGCAGCATCCTACTACAAAATGCAAGTCTCGCAGGAAAATCGCGTGGTATCAGACTCTGTACGCGTTGCACGTGGTACGGGTGGAACTTTTCTGATTGTAATATGCGATGAGCAGTACTTTTTGATACACCTGTATTTGCTTCAATTGTCCGAACTGAAGTACTCGGGTTGTCTGCGACGGTTTGAAGCACTACATCTTGGACATCGAACCGAGATCTGCGTTCATTAACCATTTGATGTGGAAGTCGACCCTCAGACAATAGTCGGTGGACATTGACAAAAACACGGCTATCCGGGTGACGTGGGGCGTTCGGATATCTTTCTCGGTACAGTCTTGCTGCAGCACCGGCATTACATCTACATTCGCCGTAAATGAGATGCATGTTCGCATATTCATGTGGAGTGTACGTGGGTGGCATGGTGGCACTGTATCACACACTTTAGTCCTTGAGAAAGCCAAGTCGTTAGAAGAAATCACAAACAATGTCCAAAATCACAAAGAAATAATCAAGTCCAGAAAGCGAAGCAAAGTTGTTAGTACTAAATGAACACAAACGAATACAAAGATGTGCAGTAAACGAGAGAGCTTAATGTACTGCCCGACTATTTGGCTAACCAGAGACAGCACCCCTACTTTTTCTCTTCCTTTAACGTATCTACCTGTCTCTTTCACTCCCTGAACTTGTTTTGTTTCATTGTTCTCGCGCATGGCTAACGGTACGAGAGGGGTACCTGCCTACCTGCCTGTACAAGGAACAGGAATATTTGCTTAGGAATTTGAGACTATTTATGTTGGTGGTGCACATTTGGAGCACTTTATTTGAATAAATAATTAGAATTATGTTTTATTTCCGAGTTTCATTTAAATTCCTTGTCATAAAATATGGTAAAGCTTTATCTGGCCTAGACTGTACTTGAGTGTTTGAGGTATGTACAGTACTCCAATCTTGAGTATTAACGGGCAGTAACATTAGAGGAACAGAAGAGACATTTAAAAATGTATTTTCTTAGGAATTTAATTTGAGACTATTGTTTTATTGATATGTTTTGTTTTGCAGGGGTATTGTTCCCGAAAATTATTTTTAAATGTCTAAGTATGATTTTTTCAAATAAGTGTTATACCATTTTGGAATTGCAATAAAATTACCTATCTTTTTAAGTTACACGCCGGAGCTGCATAGTACATTTTTTTTTCAGTACACTTGGAGAAAGTTGAGTGAAATTGTAATTACTAAGTCCTTGACTGGAAAAGAACTTAATTTTCTTTAAAATCTTGGTTGGATATGTATTATTTTTTTAATTCAATTTGATGAAGGGTTATTGAGGATTACATAACATCTTTTTTTTTTTTAAACAGCTATATTTGTAGGTACAGTTAGCAAAATAGCCCCACAAGGTGTAAAATTTTTAGTTTTTAAAAAAATGCCATTTATTTTTTAAATAGCCAGAGGGGAATTTTTATTTTATTTTTCTGGTGACCCTTGTGACCCCCCCTATCACCCCCCTTCCCAGCTACGTTACGTTCTGGGACACCCTGTATAATGTAGTGGATTATGGACTTCCCTTCATACTTATCAGGCTTAGGACTGTCTGTACTGAATGTAGAAAAATTATTGTTATCAAAAAAAAACTGTTACTACTTACTATATATATTTATTATCCTACTAAGATTATAAATGCGATAGTTTGTGAGTGTGTATGTTTGTTACTATTTCTCGTCAAAACGTTTATCCTGATATTTCCACAGGATCGGGTTTCAGGCGGGTGAAACCGCGGGACGCCGCTTGTCAGAATCTATGTGTTTCCATGTATGAACATTATTTGGGCAACTTTTCTGTGGTCTAGCCTAGTTCGGCGATCAGAAATTAAAAGACCCGCTTTACTAAAGATCCTTTCACACGGAACGGAGGTAGCTAGGATGTTTCCGTATTGCCGAAACAGCTCGCTAAGGTTGGGATATTTTTGGTGGTGACTTTGCCACCACTTTAATGGACAACTCCAGGAGCCATCTAATTGATGAACTGGTAGCAAATCGTCTTCCAGGTACATATCTACTTCTTGGATAGCTTTGGAAAGTGCGGTACCAATTTTTTGTGGCCGGTTTTCACTGATAATTTCTGTAAGAATACTCCATGGTGAGACTCCTTTTTGGCGTACCGCAGTTTCGTTTACCACTTGTGTTTCTGGCTGAATAGGAGATTTCTTGGCAATAAAACTTTGCACCATGTCTATAATTTTTTTTTTAGTTTTGGCTGCTTCTGCTTTATCTTCAAACCATGAAGTTTTGTAGCGTGGGTCGAGAAATGTACAAATGGAGAAAGTACCGCTTTTCTCCACGTTTCCAAGACGTTCTTTTAGCCCCTCTCTCAAACGGTGCGCTACAGTGGCTGCTGGACTGACGGTATTTTCGTCTGAAAGAGGTGTCACATGCTCAGCTAATAGTTTATCGCACGTTTTGATGAGACACCTTGTTATGATTATTATAGAGCCGCTTGTTATATACTTTTCGCCACTCATAGCTTCTGTGATCTCGTCGAATGGCTTCAGAACTATGGAAAGCTGTTCCATAAGTATCCACTCTTCACAAGTTATTATGGGCAAATCTTTGCCTATAACAGCGGCCGTAGATTTAATAGCTGCCTGTAGCTCCACAAAGCGAGTGATCATGTGAAATGTAGAATTCCATCTTGTGGGCATATCTTGTTTCAATTTCAATGGTATTGTACTATTGTTTTCATTTTTTTGGTATCTTAAAAGCTTTTCCGTTGCTACCGTACTCTTTTTAAAAAATTGCACAATCGATTTAACTTTTTCTAAAGTGTCTTTTACAGATGTTAATGCACTTTGGACTATCAAATTAAGAGTGTGCCCGTAACATCCAAAATGCTTCCAGTTCAAATCTGTCAACGCCTTTTGTACGTTTGTGGCGTTATCACTAATAACGAAGTTTATTTTTCCTTCAATTTTCCATTGCCTTACTGTATTGCTGAGAAAATCTTGAATATTTGCACTGGTGTGACGTTCAGGGAAATGCTCGCAACCCAAGAGCACAGACTCCATTTCAAAAGTTTTTGTTATAAAATGCCCGGTTATTGCTAAATAGGCTTCATTTGCTCTAGAAGTCCACAAATCGATTGTTAAACAAATTTTCTCAACTAAATCTGCATTTGAGAGACGCAGTTCAACTTCTTCTTTACATTTCGCATAGAGCCTGGGAATCAGCACTGAAGAAACTTGTTTTCTAGATGGCAGATCATAACCAGGGATCCACCGCGCAAACTTCTTAAATGATGCTTCTTCTACCAAGCTAAATGGTTGGAATCCTTTTGTAAATAATCCTAAAAGATCGTTATATCTATTTTAACTCTCTGGTCTCTTGAAACTTTTTTGGGTATAAAGGTGTCTAATTTGGTCTGCAATCTTTTTCTTGTTGAAACTGTAGAAGTTGATGGTTGACTAACTAAACAAACCGTGGAGTCTTGTGTCTGCATATTCTGTGACGCTGATGGTTCAGCTTGAGGGGGCGTGAGTGGCCGGGTGGTCCTAGTGGTTGAAGCATTTTGGTCTGCTTGGGCATTGGCTACAAGCAGATACGATTCGATGTGGCGGTTTTTCAAATGAGTTTTTAAATTTCCAGTAGTTGTTTTTGTTCACTGCATCCACCTTTTCAAAATGTTCCCACAAAACGCTATTATTTACACGGGACATGGTTATAACTAAAAGTAACTATAAATAACCTAACCGTAACAACTAAACCTTGATACTAGTTTACTAAAGAACTATAAAAACAACTAAACTATAAATGATTAAACAAAACTTTTATACACAAATTACAATTTATACTAAATAAACACTCCTGCATTAAAAATACAAATTTTCGAATTCAGGAAGTTTAACTAACAGCCCGTGACGCGATTACGCTTGAACTAATTAAATAACCTTGAAACAATAAATCTTAAAGAAATGGGTCACTTACGCCGTGTCAAGTGTCGTAGTTCAAATTATTATTATCCAGATCAAATAAACAAAAAATGATATAAATAAATAATTTCTACCTTTACATGTTGCTAATAAGGTACATTTTGAACTGAGTAAGATTCATCTACGCACACACAAGCATCTCGGCCTAGCGAAAAGAAGAGTGATATAGTATTGTTAATTGTATAAATATATCTATTTCGCTCTAACCCGTTATGCAGGTAACGATACGTATGTTATCGTTTGCCGCGTTTGCACAAACGCAAACGTTGTGAAAACTCTGTCGCGGTGTTCAACGAGCGATGGATGAGAAACATAGCGATACGAAAATAGATAGTTTTGGTTCGTTTAGAAACGAGTTATCGTTTTAAAATGAAATAGATAGTTGTAAAACCATCTACGTTGCGCAACGCCCAAGACTATCGCGCAGTCGCGGTCACGTAGTGTTGTAATAAACATGAATTCACTTCGAAGAGAACTATTGGAGCCCAGTCTCCTAATGAGAGAATTTTTATTACCTAGAGATGGTGTGCATCCAATAAATCAACGACGACGCAGTTTGGGAGAATTTTCTACACTTTATTACGAGCTACGTTGTCATTCAAGAAAGTTCTACAATTACACAAGAATGAGTATAGAAACATGTTTCACAGAAAATTAGAAGTAATCTGGAATCTAACATTTTCGGAAATCGTATAATCTCGCCTGAACAAAAACTATTTTTAACACTAAGGTAAGTAGGTAAATAAAAGTAGATAGATTGTTAATATATTTTTGTTTATTAATTGAATAATCAAGATACTCGTAGGTACAAAAATTCACTATTCGGGTGTTCGAGTTCTATACCCATGAGACCAGCTAGAACTAGAATTCCCTCTATATGAATCCCCAAACATTGAATTATGTATTTCTTCCATCATTACTTGATTAATTCTATTCCTAACATTAAATTTTTGTAATGGAGTAAATGACTCCGTTTGTGGTAACAAACTCATCAAGTAATAATAATCTTCTGATTTACTTTCGCCAGATTGATTTGCGTTTGAATTTTGTTGCAAATCTTTCTCTAACAACAATAACCGTTTTTTCTCTAATTCCAACATTTCCATCCGAATATCATTTGCAGTCTTTCTTTTTAGGGATCTAGAACTAGAACTAGCGGTATTCATTGACAATGGAGTATTTGTAGTACGTACTTCATCGTCGCCTACCGACGTCAGTTCCGAATCTGTAGGCGAGAACATAGGTTAATATCTGATTCTCTAATTACCGACTCCGATGAATTTGTTTCTATGCACGGTGAAGACATTGAAGTATTCGGTAATTGACTATCAACCGTTGTTAAATTTGTGTCTGAATTATCAGGCCCAATTTCAAATCGCAAAAAATTCATTTGTTGGAAAAACTGCCACGTAGACTGAATATTATCTCCTGGATCTCCTGATCTGGGTGTAGGAAGCTTTTTTAATTCTTTTCGATACTGATCCTTTAAATTCTTCCATCGCTTCTTCAAAATCGCAACTGTAAAAAAATAAAACATATTTATTAAAAATTAATGAACCCTATATTATCTATACTAATATAAAGCTGAAGAGTTTGTTTGTTTGTTTACCACAGAGTAGGTACCTACTTTTTCGAAAATAATATATGTTTTATTTTCCTACTGAGACGCGTGCGAAGCTGCGAGCAACAGCTAGTTATTATTATAAAGAGGAAAGATTTGTACGTAGAATAAGAAACTGCTAGTATTATGTAAACTTAATATAAATTATTTTATTTACAGATTTCTATCAACGGGAGTATCTTTACTCTGATTTTTGGTCGTAGAAGTTGGAGGGCGAGGAAGACAGAGTGATGGTGGCACATTTCATTATTCAAATCTTAACAAAGCTAATGCTTTATATATAATATTCATTCTATTATTTTCTAATGAAAATAATAGAATGAATATGCCTTTCCCAAGGACATTGCCAGGAACACAAATAGTTTTACCTATGGTAATAATAGGCGACGAAGCGTATCCTCTAAATCAATATTTGATGCGACCATATCCACAAAGCGTACTGAATCCTCAGAATGAAATATTTAATAAAAGATTATCAAGAGCGAGAAAATGCGTTCAATGTGCATTCGGTATACTATGTGCCTAGTGGAGAATTTTAAATAAAGCCATAGAAACTGATTGCAAACACGCTCGCCTAATAATTAAAACAACGTGCTTATTGCATAATATTATAATTGATCAAGATGGCTCCAACGATTATCATTACTCAAACATAACCTCAAATAACATAACCACAAATGTGAACAAATTGCGGGGGGGCCGGTAGTGTCGGCCGCCGCCTCTACGACACGGTGGTGCGCTCGAAGGCGCTCTACGGAGCGCCCATCTGGGCGGCTGCGGCTCTCAGCGCCGAGAACTCCACGCTGCTGCGTCGCGCGCAGCGTGTGATGGCGCAGAGGGCCGCACGAGCGTACCACACCGTGTCGCTGGAGGCGGCATGTGTGATTTCCGGGAGCCTCCCCTGGGACCTCGAGGCTGGGGTCCTGGCGGGG
The DNA here is from genome assembly GCA_916999025.1 of Orgyia antiqua. Taxonomy (NCBI): domain Eukaryota; kingdom Metazoa; phylum Arthropoda; class Insecta; order Lepidoptera; family Erebidae; genus Orgyia; species Orgyia antiqua. The sequence continues at coordinate 23,212,631 of OU779871.1, forward strand.
GTTCACCGAAGGAGGGCCCTGATGCGGCAAGACGGAGTGGAGCCCGCCCCCGACGAGGTCGCTCGCTGGAGAGGCGAATTCCGCGACGACCTCTTCGGGAGGTGGGCCACAAAATTAGATGAAAGTAGGGTGAGCGCACGGCTTCTCACGGCCGTGCGCCCAGTATTGCGTCAGTGGGTCGAGGCGCCGCACAGGGTGCCGACCTACCATTTGACCCAGCTCCTCACAGGTCACGGCTGCTTTGCCAAGTACCTGTGGGAGCTGGTGGGAGTAGAGTCGGCGCCCGACTGCAAGAGTTGTGCGTCCGGAGCCGTGGACACGGCCGAGCACACGCTGGCCGTGTGCACGGCCTGGTCCGCTCAGCGCGTCAGGCTCACTGACGCAATAGGCGTGAATCTGTCGCTGCCGGCCGTCATCGCCTCGATGGCCGGCAGCAGAGAGTGTTGGGCCGCCGTCGCCTCGTTTGCGTCCGAGGTGATGGCGGCCAAGAGAGAGGCCCTGCGGGAGCGCGAACGCACGGGCCAAACATTGCCCCCCCGCAGGGCCGCGGGTAGGGGTCGTCGGCGCGCAATAGCCGGCGGCCCCGGCCCGCGAGGAGGCCACGCGCGACGGGTCAGGGGACCTGTCGCGCCCAATGTGGCGGACGACCCCTCGCCTAGTGTTCGGGCGAGGGGTGACCGTCCGACGGGGGGGCACGTTGCCCACCCCGTCGCAGTGAGCCCCCACCGCTAGGGGGCCCCCCGTGTCGGGTCGTGGTCATACCTGAGTGACTACCACGGCCCGGCAACGGGCGAGGAGGACACCGTAGAAACCACAAATGTGAATGAAACTTGCCGACATCGCAGAAACAACCGCGCGGGAAATCTAGCAATAAATGTAAGGGAAAAATTTAAAGAGTATTTTGTAAATAACAATTTGTAACATGAAAATTACACTTACCTTCAACATTCCCGAAATGGCGTTTTATTTCTTCCCAACACTTTATTATAACTCTTTTGTGTTTATGGTGTACGTTTTTACTGTCCCATATAGCCGGTTTTGATAAAATAAAAGATATTAACTATTCATTGTCAATTTCCATATTATTACTGTGATAAAAATGCAACACTATGTACCCGCGCGAGCGGCGAAACCAAACTAGTTTGTTCTCGTCGCTCCGCGCCGCCACCGCTCTACGTACCGCCGCCTGTGCATCGCTCGATCGCGCCGCTGCGCCGTCGCCCGTTTCGTACACAGCGCTTAATGTTTTTAATGCATTTGATTACATCGCCGTCGCGCCGCCCCGCCGCACTATGGGCCCAAACAGTATTTGCCATCTCATAAATGGTTTTGACAAAAGTCGTAAATCCATAGATCCTTTTATAGTTTTATACCCTCAAAGGATGTAACTTTCGAATTAATTCCAAAAAAAAATAATAATTTAGTTTCATGTTTATAAAGTGAACCTCAAACATTGAGCATAAATATTTTCATGCCAATTAAATTACCGTTAAGGAAGTTCAACACAAAATTATTCGGATGTTTTCCATGGAAACATATTAGTGTAATACATCATTAGATAGATCAGAATGTACACTTTGTATCCACATTCAGTTTTGTAAAAAAAAATAATGATATATATATTTTTTTTTTTAGTAAAGTAAAGAAAATGACGATTTTGTTTATTTAAATTGGACTTTTCTATGTTGCCGAAAGCTGCCGGTGTCAAGTTAATCACTCTATTTGAGACCTTACCTATTCAGTAATACGAGAATCAAAAAAAACTTGCTCGTTTTTTGCGCGAATGGTGATTTCAAGGCAATATGTCAATCGGGGGCAAAAAAAAATCTCAAAACTTATGTTCGGTTCTTCTCTTTTACTGTGATATATTATATTTGATGTCTAACTTGTCTTTTTTTTTCATTTCTATGATAGAAGCATACATTAACAAATAAATAGACTACAAGAATATTCACTTGGTACTTTCGATAGCGGTAATAAACCACAAGTATGATAAACTATATTGTTGCAGAAGTTCTATTTATCTGTTGCGGTAATTTATTACAACCAGTATCTACTGATTACACTATTTCGATGACAACTATCACAATCAATTACCCTGCGGTTTTTGCACAAGGCACCAAAATGTTGGTCCTTTATATACGCGTGTTTTCAGCATACTATTCATCAAAGTATTCAGATACTTCTTTTCGATAACAATTAACAGAAAAAAAACATGAGTGAATTCGTTTGTGTTCGACGCGATCTTTGTGATCAAATAATAAGAGGGAAGAGTACTTCAGACCGTAGACAATATTTGTTGAACAACTTTCAAATGTCGGAAACTGACGTTATCACTGTAATAGAAAGTATTCAAAAAAATTTAACATCAAGTTGCAACCAGAAATGGACGACAGCTCAAAGAAAGCCAGACAGGTTCGAGAGTCTATACTCAAATTGGTTAAACGGTGAATTTAAAGTACCATTGAATTCTTGCAGTACCTCAACCTCTGAAATATCTGGCTTGAATACTTCTGGTGATCGTGGTAGACCAACAAACCCATACGACGAGTGTTCGGAAAACACAAAAAAACGAAAAAATATGGAACTGCTCCAGGAGTATGGAATGGGACATGTCCGTAACGTTTATGTGCAAGGTTTACGATCTATGGGTGAAAATGACGAAGCGTCAATTGTGTCTATTATCAGAAACAAGGAAAAAGACGAGAAGAAAGCAATTCTACAAACCATAATCAGTCCAGATAGTGCACTTTCTTTTACAAAAGAAGAGGCATTGAGCATGTGTATTGAAACGGATCTAACGAAAGCCCAATATGGGTACCTAAGAAAAAGGCTCGTTGATAAAAAATTAAGTTCTGTTTTACCTTCGTATCAAATACTAAGTGAAGCAAAAAAGGCTTGCTATCCGCCTGCATCTAGCATAACGGTGACAAATATAAGCGCAAAAATTAATCTGCAAGATCTCTTAGACCATGCAGTCTACCGTATTATAAAGATAAAGTCAGGTTCGACAAACTACAATCGTCTCATGCTGTTCACTAAATGGGGGTGTGATGGATCTTCCGGGCAAAGTGAGTATAAACAAATTCTACCGGAAGAAAACGAACAAATATCGGATGCTAATTTGTTTATAGTGTCCCTTGTACCACTGCGACTAGTAGACGAAGAAACGTCTACAGTTATATGGCAGAATCCTACTTGCTCATCTGTTAGATATTGCAGACCAATTTCACTAGAATTTGCAAAAGAAACACTCGAAAAAACTACAGCGGTTGTCAGTGAAATTGAAGCCAAAATTAATCAATTGATTTCAACTCTTGTGTCTATAGACGACAAAGTCATCGAGGTTAAACATGAACTGTTTATGACAATGATTGATGGGAAAGTTGCTCAAGTGTTAACGAACACATCATCCAGTGCTACCTGCACTGTTTGTGGAGCAACTCCCAGACAAATGAACGATCTTTTAAAAGTTACATCAAGAGTTGAAAATGAAGATGCATTTAAATACGGATTGTCGACACTACATGCATGGATAAGATTTATGGAGACGATCCTCCATATTTCTTATAATTTGGGTTTTGAGAAGTGGTCAGCAACAACTCCACAAAACAAGCAACTTAAAGAAGACAAGAAAAAACATGTCCAAAAACGTTTCCGAGAAGTGCTTGGTTTGCACATTGATAAACCACGTCAAGGTTCCGATAATAGCAATGACGGCATGGGCGTGCACTCTAATAAGGCACAAAAGCATTGCTTTACTTGCCATTCACAGATATTTTAATAAAACGTTCGTATGTTTTAGATGACTTTATTCATTTATTTACTATTAATTAAACAAAATATTAGTAATATGTGCTTGCAAATTGCTTTTTGCCAGGCGTTTGGCGAAGGAATACGAAAGCGTAGGTAGGACAGGCTCTATACCGCCCGCCTGCCATGAGTTCATATGTGTGTAGAAATTTTGGTGTCCGTGCACAGTTTACAAACGCACACAGGCTTGCGTATTGAAGACGCCTTGAACCGGAACTCCTGCCGTATGCTTTGGCGATCGGATGTTTCCGCGAGTATTCGGCGTTCGTTCGTTACCTATTATAATCCGAATAAATATAATAGTCGGAAGTCTAATAAATCACGTATGCATTTTTGTTTAGTAAGGTTTTATTTATTTAAATAGCAGAAATATTTTGGTTCGACGGAGGCCATTTTATTTTTTCGTGTGATTCATTGAACTGTTTAATATTGAGTTTCTATAATTTAATAATTGTATGGATTTTCGTTTGTTGATTTTAAAATGTTATTTGATTGTGAAATGTGTGTTGATAGTGTGTTTGTTAAAAATTAAAAATAACAAGTTCTCACAAATGTCTTTCAGTAAAAAGATTCTGTTACCGAGATACGACAACTAAGCCAGCAAAAAGGTATTGTACCTCGAAAATTTCATGTTAAAAGTAATGAAACGTATGTACATACGTACATGTACGTATGTATGTACGTACGTAGTTATTGTTTAGTAATTCTAGTACAGTGTGGACTGATTCGGGATATTCAGATTTAAATTTGTTCTGTTGGCATGGTTTCCGACTTCGAGATCCGTCGCGTGGCTATGCTAAAAATCTATAAAAGAAAAAGTTTTTGTGACTGCCTACCCTAAGTTAAACTCCAGTGCACGCCGCTGAATGACGGAAATACAGCAAGGCGATTTTTCCAAAATTACGAATGCTCTGCAGGGATAACTGGAATTGATGGAGAATTAATTAAGAGATTTTATGTAATTCTTCAAACCATGTCATCGGGATTCCCTATAAACGCAGAAAAGGTTCGATTCCCGCTTGGGACAATCATTTGTGTGATAGCTATAAATGTCATACAAATGTTTGTACTGCGTCTGGGTGTTTTCTATGTATTATAAGTATGTATTTACAAAAGAAAAGTAGTATATGTAGTCTATCCGTATTCTGGTAACCATGATACAAGCATAGAAATATAGCTTACTTTGGGACCAGAGGACGTTGTGTGAAATGTCCTGAATATTTATTTATTTATTTATTTTACCTAGACCGCACCCTTTGCCCGGTTCCAATAAAGATATACCTTGTTTTTGTGGGAGACGCTGCTTTTGCACTGACAGAACATGTTATGTAGCCATATTCTGGCAACCACGATTGGGGATCACTAAAACGTATTTACAATCAAAAATTACCTAGCGCTAGGGTTGTCGTAGAAAATACATTAGGCATACTAGTTTCAAGATTTAGAATATTTAAAAAACCAATCCGATTAAATCCTGAGAAAGTTAAACTTATAACAATGACGTGTATTAATGCATAACTTCTTAAAAAAAGTGTCACTTCATCAACTTTTTATCCGCCACCCGGAACCGTAGACACTTATGACGAAAACGATACTTTGATTACTCCTGGTCTATGGAGGTCTACGAAATTGAATCTACTGGTGCTGTTCGTGACATGAGACATATACCACGACGAGCTACACTAAATGCTCATGAAATAAGAGACGAGTTTGCAAGTTATTTAGCTAGTAGGCAGGCCCGCCGCTAGCTGTTTGTTCGCCCGCGTGCAAAACCGATTATGCCGCCCTACGACTACATATTATGCTGGGTTTTGTCAAAAAAGGCTTTTTCATCATGGAAAGTAAAAGAAAAATTCGTAATGATTATAAAATATTTATTTTAATAAGGTACATTAATTATATTTGTTTACTGAAGTGTAAAACTAAGCCATACAATCATAACAAAAACTGAACTCTTCTTGCCTTTATATTTGCGAAATCTTCTATCAACTTTCTTGTATCCCTTGCTGTCTTAAATTTCATGTTCAATTGAAACTATAGCTAAATTACTTAGTCTCTGCTGGGGCATTGTTGATCTTAAATAGGTTTTAATAATTTTTAATTTTGAAAATGATCTTTCACCAGATGCAACTGAAACCGGCAGTGTAAGTAATATTCTTAGCGCTATTGCTGTGTTCGGAAATGTTGAAATTAAGTCATTGGTAAAAAGATATTGTAATATGGTTCGTGGATCATTAGACTGGTTTTCTGAAAAATGCAACTTTAAGTGGATCTCTTTTTTGTATAATTCTTTAACGCGTTCAATGCTGAATAATTTGCGAATTTATAGCCAATGCTAAGAAAAAAGTCATTCGCCCAGTGCTGAAAACGCGTATGTGCGTTCAAAAAATTTTTCGCGTAGTGCTAAGAACGCTTATAAGCGTTCATAGAAAACTCGCGTAGTGCGGCTGGACGCTATAGCGCGTTGTCTTTTACCTTCCCGCAGTGCGGCCGACGCTTATGTGCGTTCGGTAACTTTCGAGTTTTATGACTGTCATATAACAATTACGGGTCATATAAAGGTGTTGGATGGATAAAGGTGCTTCCACACTAGTGTTTATTTGTAAGAGATTTTGTGAAGTTTACGCCATAATATACCTTCGTTCGGTTTTGTTAAAATAGTAAGTTATACCTTAATAAAACAGTAATAGTAAAGGTACCTTCTCCCGAAAGCCCTTTTATTCTTAATTTTTTTTATTTACGACACTTCGCCCGCCTCGTAATAGACACCATTTATAAATAGACTAAAACTACCTATTATATACTTTAGTTAAAAGAGCGAGTCATAATAAAATTATTTCAATAATCTATTGTACTAAATTAGGTTATTGTAGACGGGCTTCGTGGCGTAGTGGTTCATGTACTGGACTGCCGTTCACAAGGTCGCGGGTTCGATTCCCGCTTGGGACAATTATTTGTGTGATATTCATAAATGTCATACAAATGTTTGTACTACGTCTGGGTGTTTTCTATGTATTTTAAGTATGTATTTACAAAAGAAAAGTATTATATGTATTATATCCGTATTCTGGTACCCATAACACAAGCATAATAAGCTTAGCTTGGGACCAGAGGACGATGTGTGAAATGTCCATGAATATATATTTATTGTTGTCGTCGCCGCCCCCCCCCCCTGCAAGATTCGTAGCAGAAACCTGACTAGTGTGTAGTCTCCTTTACAATTCCACATTTTACGACCGCTTCGAAACAATAGACACTCAGAATACACGCTATAAACGCACAGGTGCGGCGCACCTCGCTTGCCTACAGATTTTTTTTTGTATGGACGCGTATACGCGTCGGCCCGCACTTGGTGAAGATCAGAAAAACGCGCATAAGCGTTAGCCGCACTGAACGTATTAAGGTATAACTTACTATTTTAACAAAACCGAACGAAGATATATTATGGCGTAAACTTCACAAAATCTCTTACAAATAAACACTAGTGTATGACCCGTAATTGTTATATGACAGTCATAAAACTCGAAAGTTACCGAACGCACATAAGCGTCGGCCGCACTGCGGGAAGGTAAAAGACAACGCGCTATAGCGTCCAGCCGCACTACGCGAGTTTTCTATGAACGCATATAAGCGTTCTTAGCACTACGGGAAAAATTTTTTGAACGCACATACGCGTTCTCAGCACTGGGCGAATGACTCTTTTTTTAGCATTGGCTATAAATTCGCAAATTATTCAGCATTGAACGCGTTAATGCAATGATTTCATTAAACAAATCAATACCGTCAATGTCTGAATCACTACTTGAATCATCTTTAAGCTTCAGATTTAAATCTTTACAATGTTTCATTAACTCATCATTAGAGTAATTAAATAAATTATCGCTAAAAAAGCCAAATACGTTGCTAAATGTTTGTAACTCTTCGAATCTATCCTTTAAAGAAGTTATTGTCTGATCTAAAATTCTAAAATAAAACTCTACTCTATATTTGATTTTGGGGTCTACTAAAACTTCATCATGGTGTTCATATTGAAATTGAGTTGGTTTTTTTCTTGGACGAATGGTATTTATTAGAGGGAAATTTGTTTCAACATTGACTTCGTGAGCCACTTTGGAAGCTTCTGCTATCACAATTTCAAAGTGTTCATCCGTGCGATATTCTGTGAACTTTTCGATCAATTTATTTATTAAATTTATGCAGATTTGAGTATTCATCGTGGGGCTCTGCATCATTTTGCTCAAAGCATTAATTTCGTTTAAAATATCGAACCAAATTACTACCGAGCAAATAAATCTAAAATTTTGAATATTCAAAGCAAGCGAATGAGCTTTGTGAGATGTAGTACAATCCCATTCCGACGAATTACCAGATATTTCCAGCAAAGCGTCAAATATTTTTTCGAGGTGATATCGTAATGGCTTAACTGCATCGATTCTGCTAGACCATCGCGTAGCACTTAAAGCTTTTAATATTTAATCTGGCAAATGTTTGCAAATTATAGACCACCTTTTTGTGGATGATGAAAAGAAAACGTAAATTTCTTGAATTATATTAAAGAAATTTACAGTTTCGTGCGTAATATTTGCTGCATCGTTCACTACCAAATTAAGACTATGAGCCGAGCATGGAACGTAAAATGCGTGGTTATTGATGTCCATAATTATTTTTTGTAGGCCATTTTTTTTTCACGCATATTAGAACCGTTATTATAACCTTGACCGCGTAAGTTTTGAATGTTGAGATTTAATTGTGAAAATAAATCTAAAACAAAGATTAATAGACCTTCACCTGTAGAGCTGGTGATCGGACAGAAGCCAACAAAATTTTCACATATCTCAACATTATTAGTTTTGTTATTTAAAAGAACATGCCTGAGTACAACTGTAATTTGTTCTGTGTGACTTACATCTGGTGTGCAATCCAATATTATGGAGAAATATTTTGATTCTCTCACTTTGTTCAGTATATATTTTTTTATAGTTGTACCGAGCATGTCAATTATTTCATTCTGAATTTGATCTCCTAAATAGTGAGTCATACGACTTGAATCTGATTTTGAGGATTGAATTCTGTGAATATGTTCCCGCATGACTGTATCAAAGGATGCTATCATTTCGATTGCTTTTAGAAAATTACCATTATCATGTTCATATAATATTTTTGTAGACCCCCGGAATGCTAGACACTGACTAGATAAAAACTTGATAACAGCTATGATTCTTTCTAGTACATCACACCATTGCTTTTTTCCGATTCTAATAGTCGCAGTTGCATTTGATTTACAGTAGTCTTATTTTTTAACATATTATTCAACTGTACCCACGATTTCACATTTTCACTGTGGTAAGCGCTTGTTTCATGTCTTTTCAAGGTTAATGATAAATGCTGCCAATCGGAAAAACCGTTCAAAGCAGACAAACTACTAACAGATTTACCAAATATTTTACAACAAAAACAATAGACTGAATCTTTTGAAGTGGAGTAAACAAGCCATTCTCTTATAATTTTTTCTCCATTGGGAAGATTTCTATAATAATAATTGTCTGTAAATTTTCTTCCATCGTCATTTATAGGAAAGTTTCAGTTTGACACCTGTATGGAACCACAACTAACCAAAATATTAACAAGATCATTAGTCATACTGGCAGGCCATAAACCGGGATCATCACCACAATCTAAATTGCTACATATTACTGATGATGACGATAAACTGCTTACAGGTCCTTCAGTAGTACTTTTTCTTATTTTACTGGACTCTCCTTCTGAAGAACATACATCTTTTTGTTCAGATACGTTCATAGCTTCTTGATTTAAATCTGTGCTTGTTAAAGCTACGTCAACATTTTCTTGACACGCCGTTTCCTTATTTTCTGGTTTGCTTAAAAATTTAATTAAAGAACCCGCCAATTTTTCTTTCTATTCCTCTTTTTCTCGTTTTTGCTGTCGAAATTGCGCTCCTGAAAGTTTTTTCCTTTTCTGCACTTCCTGAAATTATATACATATATTAAGTATTTATTTTTAATTTAAATTTTTTTGTTACAGTAATATTAGACAAAAAAAACCGGCCAAGTGCGAGTCGGACTCGCGCACGAAGAGTTCCGTACTATCATCTATATTGAGCAAAAAAATACGAAAAAAACACGTTTATTGTATGGGGACCCCCCTTAATTATTTTATTTTTTTGAATTTTTAGTATTTGTTGTTATAGCGGCAACGGAAATACATCATTTGTGAAAATTTCAGCTTTCTAGCTATCACGGTTTATGAGATAAAGCCTGAAGAGACAGACAGACAGACACCCAATTTTTTTACCCTTTGGGTACGGAACCCTGAAAAAGAATAGAAAAGTTCAGGCAAATTGGATTTGATCACACACACTTAACATTTTCTACACTAAGTTACTGCCTAATCCGGTAGTTTAAATATGATACTTAACAATATAAAAATAATGGCTATCTGCGAGTACGACTCGTGCACGAAGGGTTCCATACCATTATCTATAAAAACGGCAAAAAAATAATGTCTATTGTATGGGAACATTGGGAGTCTCCCTTAAATATTTGATACATGCATCGTGAATCTTCATTTTATTTTTATGGTCCAGGTGTTTTACTAGCCAAAGTATATTTTCAACTTGGTAATACTCTATCAGAGTAAGCTCCAAGTCGTTACTCCACGTGACGCTCATTGCACGAAAAAATCACCCAACGTGACACGATGTAATGAAACAAAAAAAGTGAAAGAAAGTTTAATTTATTGGTCCCTGAATCACTATTGTCCCTAAATCACTGCTGTCACTATGAAGAAAACTGCACAAACAAATAAAGTACTTTAAAAGTCACTCCACTCGCGAGTTACGAAAGAAAAGGGAAAAAGAAAACACTTAGTTCTCCGTGGAAGAGTTGGCCGTGCTTTGACGGCCGCAACAGGAGACCGGTCACCAGGTCAGGACTGTCCCTCCAAGTCCGGTAGGTGGAATCTGTATAATAATATACTTGAGTTTATAAATTATTTTAGGCCTGGTCGGCGAACTCGGCGACTCCAATTATTAGATTAGATCTTGGATCACACTTAGGCGTAAAAGATTTTCAGATAATCTTGCCAGCAACTACCACTCGATCCTCGACCCAGACCAAACTCGAACTGTCGCCTTCTCTATTTTTTTTTACGTTCCAAACTTCCATCTATAAATTTAAATAATTTAAAAATAAACATCGATACTAGAATATTCTAGCAATCAGCCAGTATCTTAGGTAAAATGATTCATAGTACTTAGAAACTCCGTAGTTTTACATAGAGTAAAGAAATAACATTAAATTTATGACAATTGACAAACATCAAAATTTTGACATGTTTACTTAAACATATTAAATATATTTCATTAAATAACAATTATCAATCCAGGATATGTACAAAGGATATTAGAAAACGAATAATTGCAAAATGAATAAAGAATAAACGTAAAAGGAATTATGTAAAGTTAATAAAGATATCATGGAAATGTCACCATGGACGGTATCAGGTATAATATTAATTTATGAGAACAAATCATATTTATTCTGGAATTAAAATAATTATAAAGTTACAAGCGTTTCATTTATGAGAAGAAATAGATTTATCGTATCCTTACATTTCCCCAACAACCCGGCAAAAAAAAAAAATTAAAATGTCCTCACAACATTTTGATTTTTTTTTTTTTTAGAAGAAATACCTATCAGCAGGCTTAGCATACCTAGCAGTAGGCCTAGTTTACCTCATAGCTCCGATGGCTACAAGATCCTAAGAGACAAATAGAAAAATTACAGACACCTAGGGTCTTTATGTAGTAAGTACTCCCCTTAAAGCTTGGTATAACAAATAGTGACACGTTAAAGGTTAATGGCTATCACATTCATTAATCATCTTTCATTCCTATAATAATATTTAAAGATAGATATATATTTATATACTGCATTCATCACCATTAAAAAAAAAGCGAGGTAGTTACTCACATCCAATGGCAACTACACTCTAACCATACCTGAACCGCCTGCACTATATTGTAAACCTATACCTAAAGTAAGTCTAAATATAATGGCCCTATAACGTCCATAAAAGAAATACCAAAAAAATATAATATGTAAGGATAAGATAAAATTGGTTCAGTATATTAAGGCAATAATTGTACATATCCCTTCGCAACTAAAATTAACTAAGTATTAAATTTAGGAACAACAGCATCGATACCTATTTAGAGCTTGAAAGTTAGTGACATCTGTCCACTAGAGTTAATTTTAATGAAATTTGAAAACATACCTTTTTAGCTTTATTATATACTTAGATGTGGACAGATCTCATAGTTACAAGCTCCCTCTCTCCATTACTTATCTGTAAAACACAATAAGTTAAAGTACATTTTTACTAACATAAAATTAACAGAAAAATTTGATAAAAAAAAAAAAAAATTATACATGAGTATTATAAAAGTAAAAGTAGTTACAGAGTTACAATTTTAAGTCCTTAATATGCCATTTTGACTTTTCACCTTTACTGTCCTGCAATATATAGACGAGTGGAGATAGTTTTTCTACAACTGTGCATTTGATAAATTTTGGTGCTAATTTTGCACTGAAATAGAATCCTGCATTACTTAATGCATAGTTTTTTCTCCAAACAACATCGCCAACGTTAAATTCTTTAAAGGAATGCCTAGTATTATAGCGTGCTGCGTTTTTAGTATGAGCCACATATGTCGCTGTTTGAACCTTATCAAACACTGATGACAACAGTCCAGTGTTGTTTGCGTAAATGTCCCTTGGTAAGAAAATAATTTCATCCAAGCTATCTGTTTCAGTATATAAAGATCCACACGTAACGATTTCCCTACCATATACTAAAAATGATGGAGTAAAGCCAGTTACCACATTAACAGAATTATTTAAAGCAAATTGGGTACTTTGAAGATGTAGATCCCAAGATCTATGATCTTCCCCTACTAATGAAGCTAACGCTGTAATAATAGTTTTATTATACCTCTCAGTAGGATTAACTTGAGGACAATAAAATGGTGTAAATGACTTATAAGGGATCTTGTATTTATTTAATAAGGAATTAAACTCACGACTCTGAAATTGAGGGCCATTATCCATAATAATTGTTTGTGGAATTCCATGAACTAAAAATACTTCTCTTTCTAAAATCTTAATAATATTATTAGCAGTTGCACGTTTAAGAGCATAAATTAAAGAATACTTCATAAAACAACAGTTAACTACTAAAATAAATTGATTACGTTGTCGAGTCATAGGAAGTGGACCCATCAGATCAAGAGAAATACATTGAAAGGGTCTAGAACATATTTTTGGCTTCCCCATTGGACCATAAGGTGCATGATTGGAATGTTTATATGTTAAGCAAGTTTCACATTTATTTACATATTTAGCTACATCTCTGAACATACCTGACCAAAAGTAATTCACAGACAAATTCTTATAAGTTTTAAATATTCCTATATGAGGAGAGCCTATAGAGCCATGAGATTGCTTAATCAGGTTTAATCTCACATCCGGAGGAGGAATCTCCTTCCAGACAAAATCTTCGTTAATAGAATCTTTTGAGCTAATATATTTATATAGCTTATTATTAATAATTTTGTACTTAGGATAATCATTCGGATTATCTCTGCAGTTTGAGAACAGTACGTTATAACGATCAATATCCTCAGAAATTGTGTTAATTTGTAATGAATTTTGAGGGCTAGTATTTGATCTCGAAAGCAAATCCGGTACTACATTATCTCTACCTTTTTTATGTTTTAGAATGAAATTAAAACAAGATAAGCGAATAGTCCACCGAGCTAACCTACCAGTAGGATTAGATAGATTTAAAAACCATTTTAAAGCAGCGTGATCAGTGTAAACCATAAATTCCTTTCCATTGTCTAAATAACAACGCCAATGTTCTAATGCAGATATCACTGCTAACGTTTCTCTTTCCGTTGTAGAATAGTTTTGTTCGTGTTTGTTTAGCGATCTACTCATATAAGCAATAACTACGTCTTTATCGTTAAGAGTTTGTGTGAGCATTGCTCCTATACCATAGTTTGATGCGTCACAATGTACAGTAAAAGGATAATTAAAATCTGGACAAGCAAGAATTGGTGTCGTAGACAACGCTTCTTTTAGTTTATTAAAAGCAACGTCAGCGGAATCATTCCACGCAAATTTTGGCGACTTTTTACCACTAGCAGTTAGTTTATTTAAAGGAGCAGCTATAGTGCTAAAATTGGGTATGAATCTTCTAAACCAACTACAAGAACCTAAGAACCTTCTGACGTCTTTACCACTATTAGGAACTGGGTATTCTATAATTGCCTTTACTTTGTCAGGGTCAGCACGTAACCCATTCCTATCTACAATGTATCCGAGGTATTTGAGTTCCTTTCTAAAGAAATTACTTTTTTCAAAATTAATTGTTAAGTTCGCGTCACTTAATTTATCATAAACCTTCTTCAAAAGTGAGATATGGGACTCAAATGATTCGCTAATGACGATTATGTCGTCTAAATAACAGAAAACCTTATTTTCGAACTCTGGAGCTGGTGTAAATAACATATCCATCAATCTTTGTTGTGTGGCAGGGGCATTAGTTAAACCAAAAGGCATCACAACAAATCTGAACATTCCTCTGCCGGGAACATAAAAGGCAGTTTTATTTTTATCATCAGGGCTGAGACTTATTTCCCAAAAAGCTTTAGCGATATCAATACTAGATAAGAATTTAGCGTTTTTAAGTTGATCAAGTATCTCATTAATAAATGGTAAACTATATGCATCCCGGCGGGTAACCGAATTTAATTTTCGACTATCCAAACAAAATCTCCATTCCCCATTCTTTTTAGGAGTTATTAAAACTGGAGAAAGCCAAGGACTCTCGCACGGTTCAATAACCTTCATTTCTAACATTTTATCTACTTCATTAATTAGTGCTTTCTGTTTTTCAGGAGAGAGTCTATAACATCTCTGTTTTATCGGTGCAGCATCGCCAGTATCGATTCTATGTTGAATTAAGTTAGTACGACCGAGTTTACCTCTTTGTTCAAAAGATATATTTTGGAAAAGATTAATTAAGTTATCAGCCATATTCTTTTGATTAACATTAAGTTGATCGTAAGCTAAAATTCTAACTTCTTCAAAATCATTATTTATTACGTTACAAAATGGTGAAATTATTTCTGGAAGTAAATTAAATTTCTTCCAAAAATCAATACCTAAAATAAATGATGGTGATATACCCGGAAATACGTATGTAGTAATAACATGAGTTTGATTATTAAAAGATATAGGAAGATTGAAATAACCAATAGATCTAATTCTTTGCTTACTAGCCGTTTGTATTATAATTGGATTCGACTTGAATAATTCGTACCCCATTTTCTCAAAATCTGAATAAAATTTATCACCAAAAATAGAAATAGAACTGCCACTGTCTAATAAAGCGGAATATAATTTAGTATTAATATTAACATGTATAAAGGGCCGGTTCTTATCTTTTTCATTCTCGAATGACACTGATGATATTTTTTTAACATTAAAGAAATTATTAACAGTTCTAAGCCATTCCTTCCATTCCATAATATTAAAATTTCGAGAATTATTCAAGTCTTTTATTAGTTTTTTGAATTACATTTTTGACAATTTAATGTTTTGACCCCTTTTTCGCCGCATTTAAAACATATTAAAGTCCTAGGTTCGGTGCAATTATTAAGCGTATGACCATTTATTCTACATCTCACACAAAATTCATGTGCATTAAATTTCCTATTTCTTAAAGTTATTGCGTTCTGAAAGTAATTTTGTTTTAGATAACGTCTATCGTAATTATGAGCCAGTCTTGAGTTAGTAGGCATCTGAATATTTTTATAATTAAATTCCGAAGCACCCGTGTATGTTAAATGTTGAGGTTCTTTAAAATCTCGATCTTTATCTGTGAAGTTTTCATAATCCTGACAAGTTTCTATTAAAGAATCTATAGTCTTAACTTTGTTGATGGCAACGTGCGTAGAATAACATGGGCGAATATTACGTAAAAGAATACGCATTTTCTCGTTTTCAGATAATTTAGCATCTAATTTATTGAACATACCACTCATTATCGATATGTAAACAATTATAGATTCATCTCTTCCCTGTGTACGTATACGAATTGCATCTAATAGTTTGGAGTCATGGTTTGAATCTCCAAAATCTTTTATCAGTTTAGTACTAAGTAAATGCCAATTTAAATTATGATTTCCGCTTTTTATAAACCGGAACCAATGGAGCGCGTTACCTTTAAAAAATTCAAAAGCATGATGGACGAGATCATTTTCGCTTATGTGTCTTGAAATCGCGAATTCATTTAAATTTTCAAGAAATGATCGAGGACATGTTGTGCCATCGAAACAGAACCTTTTAAGTTCTTTAACGTATTTGTTAGGCGTAAAAATTGGTGAATTATTTAAGGTCTGTCCTGACATATCTGTTTGTATTTCAAATCTAGGCTCATGACTACACGAGGGTAAAACATTTGTCGCAGAATCTTCTAATACATTCAAAACAGAACACTTGGAACAAATCCAATCTCTTAATGGAAGGGTAGCTTTATCTACGTTTGCACAATCAGGATGGAAACATAACATGCACTTTGGGCAAGTTATGCTGTCATCAAAAGCAAGAAACTTACCGCAAACAGCACACTTAACTGCCATGTCTCACAGCTTAAGGTATTTAGTTCAAACTGCGATTTATAAGTTGTAGCGTAGTATTTTATTACTTTTCGCTGCAAAACCGCACAAGCTGCACAGTCACACAACAGACTTCTCCCCTGCCAGATTACCACCGGACAGTTAAGATTAGAGTCTGAAATTACAAAAGAAAATATCTATTTCAAAATAATATTTATCGACACAATGTTATTAATAGAATGATAGATGAGAGTTAAACAAATTAAAAATGTCAAATACGATGCCAAAAAAATAACACCAGGCTTGAGCAAGCCGAAATTTGGAATTTTGAGAGTTGGGGTGAGTTCACCCAGTTGAGGCGCCACTGTAATGAAACAAAAAAAAGTGAAAGAAAGTTTAATTTATTGGTCCCTGAATCACTATTGTCCCTAAATCACTGCTGTCACTATGAAGAAAACTGCACAAACAAATAAAGTACTTTAAAAGTCACTCCACTCGCGAGTTACGAAAGAAAAGGGAAAAAGAAAACACTTAGTTCTCCGTGGAAGAGTTGGCCGTGCTTTGACGGCCGCAACAGGAGACCGGTCACCAGGTCAGGACTGTCCCTCCAAGTCCGGTAGGTGGAATCTGTATAATAATATACTTGAGTTTATAAATTATTTTAGGCCTGGTCGGCGAACTCGGCGACTCCAATTATTAGATTAGATCTTGGATCACACTTAGGCGTAAAAGATTTTCAGATAATCTTGCCAGCAACTACCACTCGATCCTCGACCCAGACCAAACTCGAACTGTCGCCTTCTCTATTTTTTTTTACGTTCCAAACTTCCATCTATAAATTTAAATAATTTAAAAATAAACATCGATACTAGAATATTCTAGCAATCAGCCAGTATCTTAGGTAAAATGATTCATAGTACTTAGAAACTCCGTAGTTTTACATAGAGTAAAGAAATAACATTAAATTTATGACAATTGACAAACATCAAAATTTTGACATGTTTACTTAAACATATTAAATATATTTCATTAAATAACAATTATCAATCCAGGATATGTACAAAGGATATTAGAAAACGAATAATTGCAAAATGAATAAAGAATAAACGTAAAAGGAATTATGTAAAGTTAATAAAGATATCATGGAAATGTCACCATGGACGGTATCAGGTATAATATTAATTTATGAGAACAAATCATATTTATTCTGGAATTAAAATAATTATAAAGTTACAAGCGTTTCATTTATGAGAAGAAATAGATTTATCGTATCCCTACAACGACCGTTCGACACCGAGTCCCGCGCGCTACTGAAATGATTCGCGAATGGGGATGCTGTTCGCAGTCGCGTGGTGTGAACCGAGCTCGATCCCTTTGACGCGGGTAGAAAAACCGACTCCGATCGGGGAACGCCGCGACCCGCGAACGCGAAGCCGCGAACGCTAGGCGCGATGTCGTAAAACTATCCACATTCACAAATCACGGCCTTCGCGGGCGGATCGCGCGTGAATGAGGTGCCGGCAAAGCTTCTTGCTGTGAATTCACGCCGCGATTCGCGCCGTGCACTTCGCGTTTAAATGTGTTCGCGGCCTCAAAGAAAATGGATGACGACGTAATCGTCGCTGCTGCGGTGACGCTCTGTGCTATATCGTATTACAATTACCTATGTATTAAAAATAAGACACAGATAAAAAACGCGAATATTCAAAATGTCACTTATCCGCGTCTAGGCATCGTGATCTTATTTTTATGGTCCTTGTGTTTGGACTGCCAAAGTATTGGATATTGGTTATTGTATTACTAAGTACGCAAGAATGCACAACCACTTGCGACGGCGTCTTCTCAGCTACTGCGAAAAACTGCGAGTGTAGTTGCGTTCGCGCGCTGTGAACCAAGCGTGAACCTTTTGGGCCTACCACACGAACAAGCTTCACCACAGTTCTGCCTGCGCAAGCTTCTCGCATGAAAAAACTGTACACGGACGGCATTACCACACGGCACAGTTAAGTACGCGCAGGCCACATTCTTGTCGAAATCGTCGGCGTGGAAACAACAATGTTTCCCAGTAAAGAATTATTTTTTCTGCTACTATTTTTCAAGTGTTTGCTAGTGAAAAAAAAGACAATGCAAAAGTCAATGCGTAAACGATCAACGTGGACAAAAAAATGGTTGTTGAAGAGAAAAATTAATTCACATATAAATCTACTCAAGGATTTAAGAGATGATCCAAACGATTGGCGGAATTATTTACGGATGGATGAAAATGCCTATAATGAATTGTTGCGTTTGGTCACGCCTCTCATTCAACGACAAAATACGGTCATGCGTGAGAGCATATCACCTCACGAACGACTGACGGCTACTTTGAGGTTTCTGACTACTGGAAGATCATACCAAGATTTGAGATTTTCTACAGCAATTTCTGAACAAGCTTTATCTGAAATTATTCCGGATACATGCAGAGCCATTTACAAGGTTTTACAAAATAAATACATGAAGGTGAGTTTAAGTATTTTTATTTAAAGTAGGTACGTACATATTACAATCAAGGGTAATACCAGTTGAGAACCTGCAATCAAAAATTAATAATGTATTTATTTTGGCACATAACTTAACACAAAATTTCTGGCAGTGCCAACAGTTGGCTGTAGGCTCTCAGTGTCTGGTACAGAGTTAAAAATCTGATCTTCATTCTGAAAACCGCCTATATTGCGTATTCGTGCTGTATTATTATTTATTCCTGATACATCTAAAGGAATGTTAATATTATTAGATGGTATGAAAATCGAACAATGACGATTTAAGTTTCCTAATTCCCCTTCAAAAATTGCTTCATTTATTAACTTCTCTGTATAAATACGCTGCTCATTAGACATATTTCTCAACTTATGTGCAACGTTTTGGCCAAGAATATCATGTCTATCTTGTGGCTGTGACTGTTGCTGTGACCAGTTAGTAATACAATTTCCCACATTAGTTATTGCTTCATTTACATTGTTATCATAATCTATAGTCCTTTTTTTCATTCGTCGAGGTGGTAAAGAGCGGGTATCTGGATTAGGTGGAGTAGGTGGTACAGTACTATATGCAAAGGGAGGATCAAAAGAGTTGTCTGAGTGTGTAGATTCCTGAGAATGAGGACGAGGATGAGGAGAACTTAAATTTGAACATGAATCATCCTGAAACAAAAAATATTACATTATACAAAAAATAATTATAATAATTATTATTTATTTTTTACAGGTACCAAACTCACAAGAAGAATGGAAACAAATAGCAAAAGACTTTGAGCAAAAATGGAATTTCCCTTTTTGCTTGGGAGCAGTAGATGGAAAGCATGTACGAATAATACCACCTCCAGGAAGTGGTTCCTATTTTTATAATTATAAAGGATTCCACAGCATGGTCTTGATGGCCATAGTAAACGCTAACTATGAATTTATCGTATGCGAATTTGGCATAAATGGAAGAATTTCTGACGGAGGTGTTTTTGAGCAGACGAAATTCCACGATAAATTGAATGACCAGTCATTGCACATTCCGGAGCCAGAACATTTAAATAATTCTAATAAAGTCCTTAACTACGTCTTTATAGGTGATGAAGCCTTTGCTTTAACCCCTAACTTTTTGAAACCATTTAGTCAAAGGGAATTAACAAATGAGCGCAGAATTTTTAATTATCGTTTGTCAAGAGCTAGGCGCGTCGTAGAAAACGCCTTCGGCATATTATCATCTAGGTTCAGAATTTTTCATACCAGTATAAATTTGGCTCCGAAAAATATAGACATTGTGGTTATGACATGCTGTGTGCTCCATAATTTTTTGAGAAAAAAATACTCCTACCACTTATACCCCAATTAGTTCCTTGGATATTGAAGATACAGTAGAAGGTACTTTAACGTTAGGTTTAAGAGGAGATACAACAAATTTATTGGAATTAAGAAGAGGACATTTTAGAAACAATTCTAACGATGCCAAAGCGACAAGAGAAGAATATTTAAATTATTTTAATAACGAAGGCACTGTGTCGTGGCAGAATAGAATGTGTAATATAAATACTAATTCATATTAAATACGTAAGTCTACGATCCCTAGGACCTGTAAAAGAATTAAGCTTCTAACCAACATTTTACCAAGTGCATGTCAGACTTGCACTTGTCCAGTTTTTCCTGATACATACTATAGACATGTTCTAAAATAAAATTATCTAAGCAAAACGTTGTTTTAGTAACCCAGAAGTTGTGTAGTCCGTAACACCTTGGTGAACATGTTAGTGCTAATCCCCATTGAGCTACCAAGATTGAAAAATATAAGTATACACAAACATTATACCTGAGAGGGTACATCATCAAAATTTGACGTTGACTGTCTGGGATTCTCGTGATCCATTAAAAAATCCAGCTGGTGAAAATACCATAAAGAAGGTTCATATATATCTTCCGTGCCAGCACCAGATCGTGTGGAAGTATTCACTTTTTTCAATTCTTTCCTATAGGAACTTCTAAGAGAATTTATTTTGTTCTTGACTGTATCCTTCGTAGCTTCAGGGTTGACCTAAAAATAATTCAAGTATAATAATTTGATAAATGAAGTACGTAAGGAATACATGTAGATTAAATCAAATCATTGTAAAAACAAGTCAATAGTTCACGTCAGTTTTGCGCGCGGCGCTATGTGTGCAAATAAAAAAGTTAAGACGGAACGCTGCGAACAATAAAAATGAAATTTAAAGTATTGTGAAACCTTTTCACATACACAATTTAAAATCTCCTTTAATCAAATATTAAAGTTCTTACCTCTTTCATTTTATTTATCATTTTTTCGTAAGCATAGTTCTTTTTATTTCGGTCGGAATAATCCTTAGATTTAATTTTCCATAATGCAGGCAGAGATTTATAAAGACTTATAAATTCAGTCAAGAAGTCGCGACTGTACATTCGCAAATCTGCCATTTTTGAGTGACGGACGTCCACGACCTCACCGAACGACAATTAGCCTCGACTGCGGCTTGAATACTGAACGCCCAACCACACACACAGGTAAAGGCGGAAACATATTTATGTGTCGTGGCGTGTCGTGACGCTTACTGTCGTGACGTTGGTGTGCACACTAAAGTGTCGTGTCGTGGCGTACTCTGGCGTTATTCTGAACAGTACTTGACGAACCTTTGCAGCGTTCAAACATAAATAATGTTTTCTTCTGATTCGGATAGTGATTTTGATGAAGACCTTCAATTTCTCTTAGCAATGAAACTTCTTAAGAGCAAAAAAAAGAAAAGAAGATACTGGGTTCACCCTATAAACAGAGGGAGACAAGACAAAGGTGAATTTCATCGTCTTGTTAAAGAACTGGAGAGTGACGATCAGAAATTTCATCAGTACTTTAGGATGAACAAAGCACAATATGAGGAAGTCCATTCGCTGATTGAAGGAGACATAAAAAAAGTACATACGAAATTTCGTGAACCCATAGGTACTAAAGAAAGACTTGCGTTATGTTTAAGGTAAGTTTTATTTACTTTGAAAAATATAATTGACTGTGCTGTTGCACGAATTAGGTTAACAATCATTTATCATGAAACTAACTTATATGAAATCAACATTTAAGTAATCACAACCTGCTGTCTTATTTATTAGTTAAAAAATTATCTGTTTATCATTAAATCATTAGTTTAACCAAAATTTATACTGTCATAGTATGCTTTCAAGTTATCTGAAACAACAGGTTTTGAGTGTGATCCGGATGGAAATGATGATGACTGGATATATGTGGGTGACTGAGCGTGTATAGGTGACTAGGTGTGTGTTGGTGATTGATGAACGTCTGCAGTAGTTTGGATGTACGAGGGGAGGTCCAAAAGTTCGTGGAATGGAGGGGATGGAGTGGGGATAGGGGCGCTCGCTTAGTGTCATACTAATTGGGGACTCATAATTAGTATATAAATGGAGTTTCAGCCCTATTGCGTAATTCGTTTACGAACACTCGCCTGCTAAACACGTCAATCCGGAAGAAAACTGAAACTATGGAGAAAATTGAACACCGTGCGGTCATTAAATTCCTTACCAAGCAAGGAAAGAACGCTCAGACCATTTTGAATGAAATGGAAACTGTTTACGGGGAACAGTGCCCTAGTAAATCAATGATTTACAAGTGGCATGGTCTTTTTAAACATGGTCGGGAGTCGATTGAAGACGACCCCCGCTCAGGAAGGCCAGTTGAGGCCACCACATCAGACATCGTCGAAAAAGTGGAAAAAATTGTACTGGAGGACACCCGTTTGAAGAAAAAACAGTTATCTGCATTAGTTGGAGTATCAGATACCACCATTTTGCGAATCCTACATGACCACCTGGGTATGACAAAAGTCAGTGCAAGATGGGTACCGAGAATGCTCACGCCGCTTCAAAAACAGCAGCGCGTCGAAGCTTCAAAACATTTTTTGGAGTTGTGTGGCGACGATCCTGGACCGATTTTGGAGCGAATTGTTACCGGCGATGAAACATGGGTTCATCACTTTGAGCCTGAGTCCAAACAAGAGTCCATGCAATGGCATAAAAAGGGGACACCACCGCCAAAGAAATTCAAAGTGTCGGAGTCGGCTGGAAAGTTGATGGCTACTGTTTTTTGGGATTGTGAGGGGATAATACTGATTGATTATAAAGAAAAGGGCAGGACCATAACCGGAGAATACTACACAACAATACTAGAAAAATTAAAGGATGCCATCAAAGAAAAACGTCGGGGAAAATTGACCAAGGGCGTGTTGCTCTTGCAAGACAACGCGCCGGTTCACAAGAGCAAAGTTGCAATGGCTGCTCTACACACGCATGGCTTCGAATCACTAGTCCACCCACCCTATAGTCCAGATCTGGCCCCAAGTGATTTTTATTTGTTCCCCAATTTAAAAAAAGACTTAAGGGGAAGGAAATTTTCCGACGACAATGAGGTAAAGGAGGCAATTTTGGCTCATTTTGAGGGAAAAGATAAAAAATATTTTTACGATGGTTTAGAAAAATTAATTCATAGATCTAATAAATGTATTCAGCTTAAGGGTGATTATATTGAAAAGGAAAAATAAATTTACTGTTTCATTTTTACTAAAACCCTTTCATTCCACGAACTTTTGGACCTCCCCTCGTATGTTGAAGAATCAGCATGATTTTGTGCGCGAGATGTAGTAGGAATTGATAACTCGATATATGTGGGTGACTGATCGTGTGAGGGTGACTGGTTGTATGTTGGTAATTCAGCGTTTGCAGTAGTTTGGATGTATGTTGAGGACTGATGTTGTGGAGTTGATTGGATGAATCTTTGAGTTGTTATTTTTATAGGCGTTTTTAAAATTTTGTCTCTGTGTTCCAATTGCCGTATTAATGCTTGGGAAATAGCGGTGTGCAAGTCTAATTTTATTTTTGTTTGTTCAAGTTTTGGCAGCGCTTTTAATTCTTTACTCATACTAAGGAAAAATAGATCAGTTTCGTCCATGTCTTGTCTAAAATTTTGCTTCTGACGTCTAAAATTTTGCTTCTGACGTCTTAAATCTTGGGAAGATTTCATCAAATCATACAACTCTTGTAATTTGGGTTCTTTATTAGGTTTTCCACGTGAGGAACTGGATTGAGATTGACTGCGTGAAGTACTGGGACTTTCTGGAAGACTTTCGTCGGGAGACTCTTCTGTGGGTGGTGATTCTGGTGTAGTTGTCACATTTGTTTTTGTGCTCCTACATTCCATATAAGGAAGGAGAAAACTCATGCTCTCTTCATATTTCCAGGGCACTAACGCCGCCGCAGCCTGCCCACTTTTCTTATTCCTTCGTCACTTCAAAGCGCTGGCGAAAGCATTCCTAAGTTTAGCCCAGTCATCCTTGCATTTATTTACTGTAACAAATAATAATAATTGTTTATTTCTTTTCAGATTTTTAGCTACTGGAAACACTTTTCGATCATTGGCCTTCAACTATCGAATGGGATTTTCTACTGTGAAAGTTTTAGTACAAGAAGTGTGTGAAGCCATTTGGAAAAATATGGCACCTATTGTAATGCCTACACCTTCTGAACAAATGTGGAAAGATATTGCAAATAACTTTAAACAATTTTGGCATTTTCCAAATTGTATTGGAGCATTAGATGGCAAACACGTTAACATAATTTGTCCTATAAACGCAGGTTCTACTTTCTATAACTATAAACAAGAACACTCCATAGTTTTACTTGCATTAGTTGATGCTCAATACAAATTTATCATGATTGACGTAGGTGCGTATGGTCGAAACAGTGACGGTGGCATATACGAGAAATCTTTGATGGGAAAATTATTTGAGCAGAAAGCATTAAATGTACCACAGGATGAACCACTGAGTGTAAACTCACAACCTATGCCATACACTATTGTTGCTGATGCAGTATTCCCGTTGAAACCATATTTGTTAAAACCTTATCACAAAGAAAAGCTAGTTAACAATGATGCAAATAAAATATTTAATTACCGCTTATCACGTGCACGCCGGTGTGTAGAAAATGCGTTTGGTATTTTACGGGCTCGATTTCGTGTATTTCATGGACCTATGCAAGTCCAACCGGACATGGTAGACAAGATTGTGCTAGCTGCCTGCTGCTTACATAATTTCTTAAGAACAGAAACATTGCTCCCTGAAGAAAATTTGATGGATTCTACTGACCATAGCAGCAACATCGACTGTCTAATTAATATTGAATCTTTACCAAGAAACCCATCAAAAAACGCTGTTTATGTCAGAGAGAAATACAAAGGGTATTTTATTAGTCCAGAAGGGAGAGTACCATGGCAAATAGAAATGATTCGCCGAGGTAGACAAAATTCTTAAATAGTATTAATTGTTAAATTTGTATAATTATTCATTAATCTCTTTTCAAATAAATAATAAAGTAAAATACAACTTTATTGACTTACCTGGTTGTTCTAAGATTTCAGCGATTTCTTCCCAAGCAGCATTTCTCATGAAATGATCCTTGTAATCTTTACACTTAGAATCATATATAACTTTTCTTTGACGTACGAGTTCTATGAGATCGTCAGTCATTTTTAAAATTAAAATTTAATTCCCGCTAGATGTTTGCGCCACGAGCCACGCGCCAGTATAGAAACACATTTGTCTGTTATGCCGTGTCGCGCCATAACCCCCACCACCGCTCTGGCGCAATCGGTGGCGAGCAGTCCGCGCCACGACAGAACGCGTTGCGTCACGACACGACACGCAAATATGTCCCTAACCATATTAAATGTATGAAACCGATATGCTCCTGGCGCGCCACGACACGCCACGACACGTAAGTATGTTTCCATGTGGCCGCGCTGTGGGGTTGGCGCGTGATACAGTTTTACCAACCGCACGCACGGTGTTCCGTGTACAAACCGACTTGCGCAGGTAAAACTGTGGTGAAGCTTGTGCGTGTAGTAGGCCCCTTTAGGGCCTAAAGGGGCCTACTACACGCACAAGCTACACGCTCAGTCTTGCCTGCGCAGTCCGGTTTGTGCATTCATGACTGCAAAAAAAACTGAATACCGTGTAGTGGCCATACGGTGCAGGTAAGCTCGTGCAAACTAAGTGTGCAGTCCCTAGTTGTGTTTTGTGAGCTCGTCAACGCACTATGTTGCCAACGGAAGAGGGTTTTTTATTAGGAGCATTATTTTATTGTTTACTGATAAAGAAACAACAAGCAATCAAGCGACGCCGTAGAAGTAAGTGGAGCAAAAGATGGTTTTTACGAAGGAACATACATTCACATATTAACTTAATCGAAGATTTGAGAGAAGATCCAGAAGACTGGCGAGGTTATCTAAGATTGGATGAAACCGCCTATAATGAATTACTGCACTTAGTGACACCCATAATTAAAAAACAAGATACTGTTATGCGCCAGTCTATATCCCCTCATGAAAGATTAACTTGTACACTAAGGTTTTTAGCTACTGGGAGGACTTATAGAGACCTCAGATACTCAGCAGCAATATCTCATCAAGCATTGTCAAAAATAATTCCGGAGACATGTAAAGCCATTTATCAAGTTCTGTGCAAAGAATACATGAAGGTAAGTGAAAAGTTTTTATTAAAAAAAAATATTTATTATTTATTTATTAGAAAATTATGGTTTATAATTAACAATGTATTGAGATAGGCAAGTAAAATCATTTGAATCAAAATTTACTTCAACACTATCGTTTTGTTGGGCACTGAACTGACTTTCTGGAACCCTTGGTGCTTGTGATGACATAGTTGCCGTAGAATTTTCGATTCCTGGTATTGAAATCCTTGGTGGATTTACAGCCATATTCAAAGATGTTTGAGCTGGTACATGTATGCAACAGCTTCTATTTAGGTTTCCCATCTCTGCTTCAAAAATAGCATCATTTATAATTTTTTCAAGAAAAATTCTTTGATCATTAGGCAGGCTTCTAAGTTTATGAGCTACGTTTCGTCCAAATACATCATGCCTGTCTTCTTTTGATTCAATTAAACGTTTTCCTATAACAGATATTGTGTGGTCCACTTCACTCGTCCTTCGCTTTCCACTATGTCTTGGTGGTAAAGCTCTTGCAGTAGATGATCTACTTCCATCTTCATTTGATGGTGAACGAGGATCATTGCTGTTACTTGTAGATAGTTGTGATGAAGGTCGATGCGGTAAAGTAGAATTAACAGAAGTTGATCCTGTGTCTGAAAATCCAGTGTTTGATGCCGTCTCCATGTAATCCTAAAACAAATAATTGGTTTCAGATCCCAAAGACGCAGGAAGATTGGAAGCACATAGCACAGGATTTTGAAGAGAGATGGAACTTTCCCCATTGCCTAGGCGCAGTGGATGGCAAGCATGTGCGGATTACTCCACCAGAAGAACAGGGTTCTTATTATTATAATTACAAAGGATTTCATAGTATGGTTTTGATGGCGGTGGTTAATGCTAATTATGAGTTCATAATATCAGAATTTGGCGTGAATGGGAGAATTTCAGATGGAGGTGTCATAGAACAAACAACATTTTACAATAAATTGAAAGATAATAAATTAAAAATTCCGGACATTGACCGTCTTAGTGATTCAGATAAAATGTTAAATTATGTGTTCATTGGAGATGAAGCGTTTGCCTTGCTGCCAAACTTTTTAAAACCATTTAATCAAAGAGAATTGACACATGAACGTAAAATATATAATTACCGTTTGTCAAGGGCAAGGCGAGTCGTAGAGAATGCGTTCGGCATTTTAGCTAACAGATTTAGAATTTTTCATACCAGTATTAATTTAGAACTAGAAACTACAGATATCGTTGTCATGACATGCTGTGCACTCCATAACTTTTTGAGAAGAAAATATGCTTCAACATATACCCCTATTGGAAGCTTATACGATGACGATCACATCGGTTTAAGAACAGATACTTCAAATTTAGTTGATATACAGAGAGGACATTATAGGAGCATATCCAGAGACGCCAAGCAGACAAGGGATCAAATTTTACATTATTTTAACAATGAA
Source organism: Orgyia antiqua (assembly GCA_916999025.1). Lineage (NCBI taxonomy): Eukaryota > Metazoa > Arthropoda > Insecta > Lepidoptera > Erebidae > Orgyia > Orgyia antiqua. The sequence goes on from OU779871.1 coordinate 23,240,659, forward strand.
GGTAGTGTACCGTGGCAAAACAGTATGGTGTAGCTGTAGCGTAGCACAATATACTTTCAGAGTCTAATTTGACTTCGAATTTTGTAAGCAAGAGGCAGTTTAATAAATTTGTTTTAAAAGTTATTCTCGTTTTTTAATTTAATCCAGCAAAATAAAAAAATGTAGGGGGTGCTCTATACTACGTTCGCCAATTAACGGCCTCCATTCTAGATCAACGGCCGTTTTTCTAAACAATAATATAACTAATAAACACATATATTATATTATATTAATCATTATTTACCTCTGATTCCACGGAGTCCACGAAATTAGATATTGGGTCCCGAGCAGTTTCTTGGTCATCTACAAAGTCCAATAACTCATAGTACCATAAGGATGGCTGGTAGACGTCGTCCGTGCTGGCACCAGATTTAAGAGAATCCTTAACTTTCTTCTTCTCTTTACGACGAGAACTTCTCAAAGAATTAATTTTTTTTGTTACAGTGTCTCTTGTTGCATTTGGCTCCACCTGCATTACAATAAATACGTACTGAAATATGGGATAAACTAAAATGACACAGAATAGACTTACTACCTACCTACTTGTTTAAACTAAGTATATCTGACTAGACTACAGACAACAGATTTTGTACCTGGAAACAGATAACTAACTCATTATAATTATGTATTATACATTACCTCCTTTAACTTCTCGATCATTACATTTCATTCATTCATTTATTCTTTATTGTACACTCATACAAGTAAGGCAACATAAACAATATTGTTACAAACGTGCACAAAGGCGAGCTTAACTCATATTGAGTTTTCTACCAGCAAACCCTTGAGTGTATGGAGAAATGGTATACCATTTATAATATATTATAGGATAGATAGGTGTACAACAAGAAAGTACCAATAAAACAAGATCAATAAAATTCATACATAGACTAAATAAATAAACTTACACAAATACAGATATATAGATATTTACACAAATAAAATGTTATAACACATAAACAATACATATATACACATACATACATAGCTATATACATACACTTAATGCTGAGATAGGAAATGCTTTTTGATTCTTTTCTTAAAGATATCCAGAGAAGTGCTAGCGCGAATAGTATGTGGAAGAGAGTTCCATAGACGGACAGCGTGTATTGTAAAGGAACCACCATACCGACTTGAAGTATGGCGAGGAGTACTAAGAAGAAGTGAAGAAGTTGAGCGACATTCTCTGTCTCGAGGGACAAGGTAATTAAATCGTTCCCGTAGATAATTTGGAGAGCTAGGGTTGTGTAGAATGGTATAGAGAAGAGAAAGAATGTGGGAGTCTCTACGCCTCCGAATCGGCAACCACTCCAATTTCGCCCGGAATTCCGACACATGGTCGTACTTCCGAAGGCCAAAAATGAAGCGGATGCATAAATTCTGGAGGCGTTCTAGCTTGTTGAAAAGTTCCTCAGTTGCATCCAGAAAACAGATATCGGCGTAGTCTAGTAGGGGAAGAAGAAGAGTTTGAGCAAGCATAATCTTAGTTTGAAAGGGAAGAAACTTTTGGAGACGCTTGAGGGCTTGATAGGAGCTGTAGACCTTCCGGCTTACTTCCCCAACGTGAGCAGTCCAAGATAACTGGTAGTCAAGATATACTCCTAAATTTTTTGCTACGTTGGAATAAGCTATTGGAACAGAGTCATAGGTAACTTGCGGCAGAGACTGAAAATTTAGCAAATTGGAAAAATATTTACCACCAATAATAAGAGCCTGCAATTTATTTGGATTTACGAGAAGTCCAAAGGAACTGGCCCACAGACTAATATTCCTAAGGTCATCATTGATTGCACATATAGCATCCGGCAGTTCTTCAAGTTTTGAATGACGATAAACTTGCAAGTCGTCTGCGTAGAGATGGTAATTAGAGGATAAGACTTTTGTGATAGTGTTAATGAAAATGGAAAAAAGATGAGGAGAAAGTACACCACCCTGGGGAACGCCCACCGCGAGATCACACCAAGAGGAACAGGCGTCATTAAAACGTACCAACTGTGAGCGACCCCGAAGATAAATCATTAAATGATATGCTTCATTTTTTTTGTTCCTGTCGGAGTATTCTTTGCTTTTAATTTTCCATAAAGCCGGCAACGATTTGTACAGGTCTATGAACTGGGTTAAAAATTCTTTAGAATAATTTCTTACATCACTCATTTTTACGACGGCGACGTGTACCTACAATATCGAAAATAATTACGTTACCTGCGCAAACAGGTTTGTACAGGCATGCTCGCAGGCAAGACTGAGCGTGTAGCCGGGCCATTTGTCGCGGGACAAAAAACCGACAACGTATGGTGAACGGCGCGAAACGTGAACGTGAACGCGCGAAACCATCTACACACGTGTTTCGCGGCCTTTCGCGCCGTGAGTGTAGAGCGCGCTTAAGTGGCTATACATAAATTACGGTGATAAGGTTACAAAAGAGATGACTAAATAAAGTATGGACGACTGCCCCAGCAATGGACAAACATGGCACCTAGCAGTATATAACACCGAAAGCCTGAATATTAGTATTTTATACAAAAAAAGTTCCAGGAACTTTTTATAACTTTGCAATCCTGAAAATAAAATGGATTAACTCCTACGTCAACAGGTATAAAACCTTCAAACAAATGTCATTGCAATGAACTTTTACGTAGGCCTTTGAATGTATCTGCTATAAATAATAGTGATAATTGTATTTTTATATTAATAAGTAAATAAATATTCACGGACATTTCACACAACGTCCTGTGGTCCCAAGCTAAGCTTATTATGCTTGCGTTATGGGTACCAGAATACGGATAGAATACATAAACTACTTTTCTTTTGTAAATACATACTTGTAATACATAGAAAACACCCAGACGCAGTACAAACACTTGTATGACATTTATTGATATCACACAAATGATTGTCCAAAGCGGGACCGAACCCGCGACCTCGTGATTGGCAGTCTATTACATAAACTATATACTATAACTATATTGAACCAATCTACCTATTAGTGATAACCTGATCATAATCTGTTTGTTAATAGATCCGTACAGACAAACACACAGGGGAACTTATTTAATATGTGGTGATTAATAAATCATACTTGCCTGATAACAAACATATGAACAAACCCAATAACACTGCCCGACCCGAGTATCAGACCCAGGACCTCGTGCTCTGTGGTAAAGGTGTTGAAATAAAGGAAAATAAACATGCTATTTCTTTACTTATTTATTCATTCAGCCAGTCTAACAAGAACACTATCCAAAAATGAAGCCGGAGCTGATATTGTGTTCTGGTGTCTAGCCCACCCCAGATACCAGACCACTGTCATAACATGACAGCAGCAACCCAGAGTTCTGTTCCCCACAATACAGCTGCAGTAATATGACAGAATGTCGTTTAAAGGATTAATTGACGATTGGCTATCATATAAAATATACACGTAGATCTTATTCGATCTCTTAAAAGTTGAGGATCCCCCTAAATGAATTACTCTTTCAAGATTTGGGCAAACTTCAACATTTGTGGCGCGGCGGCCGGCTCGCTCAGCTGTTACCTCGCCCTCCCGGCCGACGCCGCACCCCTCGCGGACCTTATAAAAGTCAAGGCTGCCGCGCGCCGGCTCTCTGTTCCAGTCCGGCCGTCTAAGTTAAGTGCTTCTTCCTACTCGGAGGCACTGGTGGATTTTTCTGAGAACGTATCACCCCCGTAATTAAACCTTTAAAAACTTAAACCGTAGATTGTGTAGTAAATAAATAAACAGTAATTTATTAGAAATTCTTTTGTATTCTTAGATCTCACTATAGAACAGTTAGAGCGCGCCAACCAAGCATCCAGGACTGCTCATACACAGTCGCTGTTTGAGGAGCTGGTCGGCAGTGCACCTGATAGCTCTCACGAAAACCCAATATTAAATAATAACTCCTGTGATAATACTGTAACATCAATTCCAATAAATCAAAGCAATTTATGTCTTTCTTGTGAGATTATATTAGATTGTAATAATTTAAAATATGAGACCATTATTCAGAATCTGAAATCTGAGATCCAGTCTTTGAATGATTCTTTATTTATAATGACAGGAAAGTTTGAGTCAGCTCAAAGAGACATTGATGAACATTTAATTAATCTAGATAAATTAGTAGAAATGAGCAAAGATAATGAGAGAAAATTCTTGTCTCTCATTGATGACTATAATATTCAATACAATACCACCCAAATAACACAAACTTGCTCAGATCCATCTCATTTTGTAGATACATCACAGAGTTCAGTACTGAATGATGGTATTAATACCAGTGCTTCCCAAGTTCAAAGTAAAAGCCAAAGTAATACTCCTAAAACCAATATTTTTATGTATAGTGATGAAATGGGAAAACATATGGGCCAAACAATGTTTCATAATACGGGCCTACTAGTAACCAACTCTTGCTTGAATGGTGCTAGTTTCACACAAATATTAGATAAGTTACTTTTAGATAGCAGTAGTTACACTCCTGAGACTACTTTAATTGTTTTAATTGGCAGAATGGGATATGTTAACGCTCAAAAACTGGTTAAATATTTTAATTTATTATCACAATTGAACGTAAAGAATATTATCTTGTTTACATTTCCTTACAGCAAATTGTTGTCACGCGCTGAAAATAATAATAGACATAAATTCAATATGAAATTACACACATTGACTGTGTATAATAATAAATTTAATTTAATTGACATTAATGTATTTAATAAATACTATTTTAATATGACAAAAGATAATTATTGTCTTGCTAACTATTATAAAAGAGAGATAGCAACTGCGCTATCATATTTTTTACATTTTTCTGCTTCTATTGAGCAGCCTTGTAATTTGACGTCATGTAAAGATGCTTTATGTGACAGTAATTCTTTAAATTAGTATGTAAGACAATGGAGGGAAACTCCGGCAATACACTGATACATTTTGTTAATGATCATGATAGTTGCAATGTTAATAGTACACAGGCTTGTTGTATAAATAAACATCATACATCCCCATTATCTGTTAGTAATACAAAAAAGCCAAATTGCCTTAACCTGGTGCATCAAAATATTCAGGGGATGTTAGGTAAGGAGTTAGAATTGGAATTGTTTTTGAACTATAATAATATTGATATTTTATGTGTTACAGAATCTTGGCTAAAAAGTCATCAGGTCATATTCCGTTCCAATAACCACCAGGTTGTAAGCTCTTTCAACAGGGTTCGTATGATACGTGGTGGCTCTTTAATAATTATTAATAGATTACTTAAATTTAAAGAAAGAACTGATATTGTGAGCCTCTCTGTTGAACGGGTAGTAGAGATTGCATGTGTTGAACTGGAGCAACTTATTGTTATGAGTGTATATAAACCTCCATGTGCGCCTTATGAATCTTTTATTAATATCATGGAGGATGCCTTATTTAAATTAGCTAATAGTCCTAAAATAATTGCTATTTGTGGAGACTTTAATATAAATATACTGGAAAATAATTCACAGACTGGTAATTTTTTAAATCTGTTTAAATCATTTAATTTACATAATGTTTTTCTTGAACCCACAAGAATTACTGCCTCCAGTGCCACCTGCATTGATAACATATTTATTAACATCAAACCAGATCACAAGTCTTTATTTAGCTCGTTATCATCTGATCATCGTGGTCAGTTGATATCCATTCCTAAAAAGAGCAATAGGGTTCAAGAAAAAAGAATTTGTTTTAGACCAATGAATAGGACTCGCCTAGAAGAACTAAAAAGCAACTTGTTCACAAAGCTATCATGGATGCCAGTTCATGGAACTCCTGATCCTGATGTCCTTTATAACTCTTTATTTAACATAATAACTGGTGAGTTCAATAGAATATTTAAACCAAAATCTAAGATCATTAGTGATCAGTTGAAGTTCAGTGAATGGGCAACTGTTGGTATTTATAAAAGCCGTAATAAGTTGTATGAACTTTATGAAGAAAAAACTTATAATCAGAGTGAAACTTTTAAAAAACATGTAAATAATTATTCTAAAGTTTTTAGAAAAGCCTGTTCTGCCGCAAAGACGATTTACTTAAAAAATAAAATAAAAACTTCTTCAAACAAAATTAAAACTACTTGGGATATTATAAATAGTGAAACTGGTAGGGCTACAGCTCGTAGCCGCGACTTTAATATAAAAATAAATAATGTAAATATAACGGCGGATATGGAAGTAGCGCCTGAGTTTGAACATTATTTTTCTAACATTCCTATATTAACAACCAGTTCACTCAAGTCCTCTCCCATCTCAGCCGAAGAGCTCCTCAAACAAAATGTTACAGAATGTGTCACTGAGTTTTCGTTTACTGCAGTTAATGATATAGATATTATAAGTACTTTCAAAACAATTGATAAAAAGAAAACCATAGACCTATGGGGATTGTCTGTTAAAACTGTTGAAAATATTATAGGAATAATTGCCCCTTGCCTGGCTGAAATTTTTAATTGTTGTATTGATTTAGGTGTGTTTCCAGATCTCATGAAACACAGCAAAGTAATACCTTTATTTAAGTCAGGTGATTCTTCGGATCCAACGAATTTCCGACCTGTTTCTATACTTCCTTCTTTAAGTAAAATATTTGAAAAAATTATTCTAAATCAGCTCCTCAAGCACTTTAATGACAATAAATTATTACATAAGAAACAGTTTGGATTCACGAAAGGATGTTCAACTACAGATGCAGGGGTTGAACTGTTAAAAGGTATATTCTCGGCCTGGGAGAACTCGCAAGATTCGTTAGGTGTTTTTTGCGATTTGTCCAAAGCTTTTGACTGTGTACAACATGAAACCTTAGTTAGGAAACTACATCATTATGGTATCAGAAATAAAGCACTCGATCTTTTAAACTCTTATTTAGACAATAGAATTCAGAAAGTTGATGTTAACGGTAAACGATCTCCAGGAGCTGCTGTTACATTGGGCGTCCCACAGGGCTCCATTCTCGGCCCATTCCTTTTCCTTACTTATATTAATGACTTACCGTACTATGTTGGGAACGATCAAGAGATTGTTCTGTTTGCTGATGATACTTCCTTGACTTTTAAAATTAATAGACAAATGCGTGATTATGACGAAGTAAACAGTGCACTCTCAAAACTTGTACAATGGTTTAATGTTAATAACTTATTGTTAAACTCTAAGAAAACAAAAGTAATAAAATTCTCCATGCCAAATGTTACCCAAGTAGAAACCAATGTACATTTGAGTGGTGCGAAATTGGAACCAGTACATTCAACTATATGTTTAGGAATCACTATTGATTCGAAATTACAGTGGAGCCCACAAATTGAAAAAATGTCTGGCAAACTTAGCTCTGCGGCATATGCGGTGAAAACAATTAGACGACTTACGGATGTAGATACGGCTAGAATGGTTTACTTTAGTTATTTTCACAGTGTAATGTGCTATGGAATTCTTCTTTGGGGAAGCTGTGCGGACATTAATCGGATATTTGTGCTCCAGAAACGCGCTGTTAGAGCTATATATAACCTAGGTCCGCGGGATTCTCTAAGGGAGAAATTCAAAGACATAAATATTTTAACGGTCGCTTCACAATATATATATGAAAATTTATTGTATGTTCATAAAAATATTCATAATTTTACAAAAAAAAGCGACCACCATAATGTTAATACAAGGCATAAACACAATCTTGTGATGCATGTAACCCGTCTCCACAAAATATGTAACTCTTTCATGGGTCATTGTATACGATTTTATAATAAACTCCCTATTGATGTAAGAGAATTAAATAATTCTAAATTTAAAAAATTCATTAATACTAAATTATGTAACAAGGCGTATTATAAAATTTCTGATTATATTAAAGATGATAAAGCTTGGGAGTAGGTTGCTCTGGAGCAATACATATTCTATATTGTAAAGTTATTAGCATTGTAAGTATAATTGACATTTAATTTAAAAATATTGATTTGATTAAAAGCTCTGCTGAGTTTCTTACGCCGGTTCTTCTCAGCAGATTGCGTCCTGAACCGGTGGTAGGGAAAAAAATTGGACATGTCATAAGCACATAATTTTTCTGAAAAATTGTGTCTACGTGATTAAATGATTTTTCATTTCATTTCATTTCATTTCATCGAATAATGTGGAAGCGGAATAAATTGTGAAATTCGTTTAGATTTTTCTTAAATCATCCCTTAAACCTATAATAGGAAACGTGAGCCTTCTGCTCACGTGTCAGTGGCGCCCAACGTTTTTTAAGGGAATAAACAGGATAATCCACCATTCTTCCAATTTTTTTTTTCTGTGTGTCGGTTGTTTGTGCAAATTTCCGGTAAGTACTTTTCAAACTTCGTTACGGTCATACTGTGTCTAGATTACCTACCTACTTCTTCGGAAAGTTTGCACAAGTAACATTTAAATTTTTAGTGTGTATGTGCGAGAAATTGCGGTAATATTTACTTATAATTGAACTACCATATACTAGGAATCACCATAACTGGTCTTGTTAATAGAATTGCAAATTCTCGTACGATTAATTTTATCGTGTTTATTTTTTTTTAATTAATTAAGTGTGAATGTGCCGCGTATTCGATTGGTAGGGTTATTTTTCACTCAAATTTCAGCATTGAATTTTTACGTATACTTTTTTTTCTTGTTCTAGCGTTTTGAGTGCGATTTTTAAGTAGGTAATATCATGTCGTTAGAAATTAAATTTACATTGCTACAAAAGCACGAATTACTTTATGAGGTGTGTATTAGCGGCGGTAAAAATTATGACAGAGTGGAGGATCTCCGTAAAGAAATATCTAAATTAGCTTCCATACCCTCCGAAGAAATTGAGTAGTCTCACTTACCATCGGAAGAGGATATCGAGGCTATTGAGAGATCCCTCACTAGGGCTTTAAATAATATTAAAACTTTGCAAACTAATCCAGACAAAAGCTTGCTTTCGCGTACACAATCGCTAATTAATCATCTGTTCTTTAGGATCAGTAGAGTGAACGTAGATGACTCTGAGGTCGCCAAAGAGGTAGATTCCTTGTGGAAAAGGTTTCACTCCTTATCGGGTCTCCTTAAGGAGTTAAGTTTTTCTCATGTTAGGCCTGTTATTTCAACCGATACCGATACTGTTGATGTTCATGATGATCGTAAATTAGCTTTCGAATTAGCAAAATTTAAATATAACGGTAACTCATGTGTTCGTGCATTTTTACAAAGAGTTGAGGAGTTTGCTCACGCGAGAAGTATACCCGAACATAAATTATTGACATTTGCGTCGGAAATGTTTTCGGGTGACGTTTTAGTATGGTATCGTAATATGAAGTCTTCTGCGACTTCCTGGGCTACCCTAATAAAACTATTTAAAAAGAGATTTTAGCCCACATAATTACGATTATAAATTAAAATTCGAGATTCGTTCACGCACTCAGGGCGAAAGCGAAAATATTACGATTTACGCCGCAAAAATGTGTGGACTGTTTTCACGGCTAGATAAACCGCTGCCTGAGGATGAAAAGTTAGAAATTCTACTTATAACATTTACTGACCTTGTTATACTAATTGTCTACTATCTTCTAATGTTTCTTCTATCAAAGAATTAGTCGAGGTATGTCGCGCGTACGAAAGGCTGAACAGCCGCGGTTCGGATTTTAGCGAGCCGCCTAGGGTTACCTCTCGTACTCTCGCTCCCGATCTAGCTTATAGAAGTGCCAACCCTAGCGGTTATAGCGCCAAACCGTCATTCAACAGCATGTCGAGTTATTATAAAAATAAAATTAATGTCGTTAATGCCATATCTCAGGCAAATGATAATATTATGTTTTGTGTTAGATGTCGTAATAATTCTCATGATTTGAGTTCATGCAAACAACCTCGTTTCATTATTTGTTTTAAATGCGGTCTTAAAGGATACCGCACTACTAACTGTCCTAATTGCATTAAGGGTACAACATCTAAATAAACTAAATTATAATGGAAAAAATGATAACCATAAGCGGGACTTGAACCCGCGACCTCGGAATGCCGTTCCGTCGCTCTCAGTTGGGAGAGCGACGGAACGGCATTCCGAGGTCGCGGGTTCAAGTCCCGCTTATGGTTATCATTTTTTCCATTATAATTTAGTTTATTTAGTAAAAAGCATAGCGAGTCAATCGCAAAAATATTAATAAATTAATGTAGGTCCAACATCTAATTCAAAAAACTAGTTAAAACGGATTGTTGCAAAATTAATAAAAAAAATCTTAATATAAATGAATGGAACGAATGGCTCCAATATTTAAATAAATTTTTTAAATGTTATCACGTAGCTTCAATCCGTAATTCTAAAAATAATTATACACCATATATATCCTTAATAGTAAATAACAGGGTGACGTCGGGTATGTTGGACACCGGTTCGGCGGTCACAATAATTGGGAATAATTTTCATAAACAATTATTAGATGAAAAGTGTGTGATCGACAATCCGTTTCCAATCACATTAGTCACTGCTGGTGGTGAACGTTTGCAGTCTGTTGGTTCGGCTGCTGTGCCGTTCATATTTAAAAATAAAACTATAAGCTTGCAGGTATACATAGTGCCGGGCGTTAAAAATTCTTTAATCTTAGGGATAGATTTTTGGAGATCTTTTGACCTTTGTCCGAGGCATTTGGACGCAGTTTCTTTTTCCAAGGTTTGCGTTGAGGTTGAGACGTCGGAGATCACATCTTCTGCAGAACACCTGGTCGATTATGATCATCTTACATCAGAGAGCCATCGCTGATAAATTAGTCTCTAAATTCTCCGATATTTCATATCAAAAGCGTGGTCTCGGTCGCACTTCATTAATTTCTCAATCAATCAATACTGGAAGCTCACCTCCTATTCGTCAGCGTTATTACCGTATGTCACCCGAGAAGAAACGCATTTTATCAGAACATCTGGATGCTATGCTGAAGGAGGACATCGTGGAGCCTTCGGAAAGTCCGTGGTCTAATCCTGTCCTGTTAACACCTAAAAAGAATGGAGAATGGCGTTTCTGTCTAGACAGCCGCAAGCTAAACGCAATAACAAGAAAAGATGCGTACAGTTTGCCTTATATCTCTGAGATCCTTGACAGCCTGGGCGACGCCAGATATCTTAGCAGTCTGGACATTTCTAAATGTTTTTTCCAGACGCCTCTACGTCCGGAAGATCGGGAGAAGACAGCCTTTTACATACCAGGACGAGGGACTTTCCAATTTAAAAGAATGCCGTTCGGGCTGACTAACGCTCCGGCTACTCAGCAACGTTTAGCTGATTCTCTTTTCTCTGGACCCGAGTTCGAAGGCAAGGTATACTGTTTCGTAGATGACATCGTCGTGATGACTTCTGGGTTTTCGAACCATATTTCACTGCTGGAGAAGGTGCTGGACAAACTGAAATCTGCAAACTTAACCATTAACATCGATAAATGCAAATTCTTTAGAGATAGAATAAAATATCTAGGCTACGTGGTTGACTCCAGTGGGTTGCATCCTGACCCTGTTGGCTAATGGCACGCCTTCTAAAGATATCTTTAGTTCGTCAAAATATGAGTCCATGACTTCAGGAGAGACGGAGGGCCTATATCTTTTAATGTTTTCGCTTATTCTTACAGAAATTTTATCGTGATGTCTTCTTAAAAAGCCAGCGACAAAGCAGGGCCTGGCATGTTATTTTTGAATCTCTTAATCTTTATGTCTGATCTGTCTAAAAATCCTTTTACTAAAAGCCTCAAGTCATATGTGTCAAGCGGATAGCCCCATTCGGAACAAACGTTCAAATATTCAATGATATATTCTTCTACGTCTCGACTCAAAACTGTTTGCCCACCCGGTTTCTTCATAACTCGAGTATAGTGACTCTGTAGAACAGATTTTGGAATATTGTATTGTTTCGCTATGCTTACAAATGACATTTTTGTGGTTTCATATTCTCGAAGAGCAGTTGTAGTTTATTTAGTAAAAAGCATAGCGAGTCAATCGCAAAAATATTAATAAATTAATGTAGGTCCAACATCTAATTCAAAAAACTAGTTAAAACGGATTGTTGCAAAATTAATAAAAAAAATCTTAATATAAATGAATGGAACGAATGGCTCCAATATTTAAATAAATTTTTTAAATGTTATCACGTAGCTTCAATCCGTAATTCTAAAAATAATTATACACCATATATATCCTTAATAGTAAATAACAGGGTGACGTCGGGTATGTTGGGTATTTTCATCATATTTTTTATATGTTTTGTTTCGAATATTTTTATAATTGCGAGGCATACTGAAACAAATAGTAGTACCTATATTAATAATATTATCATGCACCATTTGTCACTAGAAACATATTCTCAGGCAATTTTCTTGCCTATACAATGCCAATCTACCCTATGAAATCTCACTTTGATGGGTAGGTACTGAAATAAGATTTAAAATTTCCCTAATCTAGAATCGTGGCAGCCCTGTCCCAATATACAAACTATGTCGTACCTATAAACTATACATTCGTCCCTAATAACCCACATATTCATCCCGATTCACCCCATGCTCCGGTTCTTTTTACAGATATTGCTGTCCCTAGTGACCCCAAAAATAATGTATTTCGTAATGATTTTTTCAAATCACGGTATCTGAATAAACACAAAACAAAATTACGTACCTGTATTAATATGGCTTCTTCAATATACACTTAAGCATTAAAAACAAATATCACTTCACTTTATTGCAATAAAACTTGTTTTTTTCACAAAGTTATGAGGGACATAAACTTTCGAAAGTTTAAAAAAAAAATCTTTCGACAATTTTGATACTGTGGCTAACTTCAGAGCATTTCAATGTTGCTATTACAAAAGTTTATAAATCCTACTATCTCTGATAAAATTTTGTAGATTTTGCGAAGATTGAAAGTCATTAAGATTGTGGGTAGGTACAACTTATTTCTGATTTTATCTCTAGTCACCCCTACATCCCTTTTCACCCCGTTTTACGGTACTAGTTTAAACTACATAAACTACTAAAACATGAAATACATAATATACTTAAATATCTAAAATACTATAAATACAAAACACAATAAATAAATACATACAATATATACTTAAATTTAAACATATACACATCAAGAATTCCTTACAGTAATGATAGATAATAATGTGATAGTTACATTTTGAAATTTGCAAGTGACTTGGCTTGTCTTATATGCACTGGTAGTTTGTTCCAAAGCAGTATAGCTTTCACCATCACATTTTTAATAAATGAATTGAATTGGATTCGGCGAACCATTTCACTTTGGGTTGGTAAACATTACCACTAGCACCAGATGTGGATGACTTCTTAATCTTGTCTAGTTCGAGGTAGTATGTCGAACGAATACTTTTTATTTTGTTTTTCGCATCTTCCAATGGGAATCCTTCAATTTCCATACCAATGCACAGATTTTGCAAAGCAGTTTGGCGCATAGCTTTGTTTTTAAAATGTTCTGATGTTATATCCCATAAACACGGATTTTCTCTGTATATAGTGACAAACTTTACAGTTTCGTCTTCAGATAACTTCTTCATTATTGTTAAATCCTTTTTCTTCGCAAAAAAAGTCCGCAAAAACAAGCAACACGTGTGTACTTCGTCAGCACTGGAATGGCACTGGATTGGCCGTCTACCTTATTCCAGTTGCACTGGATTGATCGCACTGGATTCAAAAGTAGACCGCAAATCCAGTTACTGGACTGGAATGCTTACTGGATTCAGTTCATTCCAGTGCCAGTTTACATTTTTCCAGTAAGCAATCCAGTGCTGGACTGGATCGCTAGACTAGAATAATGTAAACCGGGCATAAAACGGCATGGTCACAACACCCATTATTATATGTATGGCTAAAAATTCTCGCATTTCGTCTTCAGTCAAACCAATGGTACGTCTAGTTTAAAAAATTGCATACGCGTTTGTTTGCCCAACAATATCTGCTAAAATGGCAGGGGAAAAAACTTTAGAAATCCACAGTGGAAATAGGATCTGAACACTTCCTGCAGGATCAGCTTCCTCTTCTGTGGTTGCCATATGTCGAAATACAGCTTTTATTCAGTATTAAGTTAAAGTGAATTTTTGAACTCGCCTTCGTTTAGCGTTCTGGAGTCAAATATACCTCTAACATCGCAACGTAGCGGTCGGTGTTAACGGTGATGTTTCGTCCTCGTGAATCTTCAAAGAAGAAAGGGCCAATAATACCTTTGCTTGAGATTGCTGCCCATACCGTTACTTTCGGACTATACAGTGGTTTTTAATGTTTCATTTTTGGATTCTCGTTGTTCCAATAACGACAATTTCGTCTGTTTACGAAGCCATTTAAATGGAAATGGGCCTCATCAGAAAAAAGGATGTTGTCAAAAGTGGAAAATCGACTAAGCATTTCTTCAGCAAATGCCAACCTTGCTCCGAAGTCGGCCTCTTTTAACTCCTGAGTTAACTGGAGCCTATAAGGACGCAGTTTAAGATCCAACTTCAGAATTCGCTGTAAACTTCGTCGCGACAAGTTTAAAGCCGCCGATCGCTTCCGAGTAGACACTTGCGGATTTTTTCGTACTGAGTCCGTCACCCTCTCAATATTCTGGGTGGTCCTAGACGTTCTTGGGCGATCTTTTGCTGGTAGTTTAAACGTGGAACCGGTCTCTTCAAATCGCTTTATCCATATTTTAACCCGGCGGGAGTGTGGCGAAAAAATATTGCATCGAGCATGTTGCGGGGTATGATATGCTCGAAAACAACAAAACATCTCCTAGATCATTATTATTATCTCACTCTTCAGCCCATTTACGTCCCACTGTTGGGCACGGGCCTCCTCCACTTTGGAGGGATTATGGTCTACTGTGCCGCGCTAACGAGGCTTGTTGGCACAGGGTTTATATTCGAGTTTTCCGTTTCTCACAGAGGACGTTATCCGTGTGCAATATATGGCCCTTAGGGCCATACCTCACCGAGATGCCATGGCGACGTGGCCAGCGACGTTGTCATGACTACGTCTGCGTCCCTGCGCCGCCAGACTGAGCCAATGCATTCAGTTCTGTCTCGTCACAGTCAGGAATGGACGTGGAA
This sequence comes from Orgyia antiqua, assembly GCA_916999025.1. NCBI lineage: Eukaryota > Metazoa > Arthropoda > Insecta > Lepidoptera > Erebidae > Orgyia > Orgyia antiqua. The sequence goes on from OU779871.1 coordinate 23,255,758, forward strand.
ATTACTGCACTGTTATTATATATTATTACCAGCGTCGCAAAAAGATGAAACGAAAAAAATATGGATACATCCGTTTGTATCAAACCGAAGCCAAAGCGGTGTTTTTCTCAAACTCTATGAAGATTTAAGAAAATACCCTGAAAAAATGTTAAATTATCTGAGGATGTCACTAACATCATTTGATGAATTATTGAGTTTATGTCGGAATGATTTAACTAAACATGATACAATATTAAGAAAATCTATTTGTGACATTGAGGTAAGCATATATATATGTATAATTTAATCATATATGTCTGAAATGGTTGATTCTTCGGAGTAATTTGACAAATTCGACATGGGTGCACGTACGGTGTGTGGCATTTCAGAACCTCCGGAACGAGTAGATGGTAACTTGAAGGAGACTATTGCATATTTTGTTGAGATTGCGACCAAGAGCTTTGGGGGTAATATTCAGGCTTAGTTGCGTTGTCGAGTATAGACATTATCTTAATTTTCGTAGCCATTTTTCTTTCTGGAGGTACTTTTTTAATGTGCCTACCAAAGACAACATAAATAACCTGCCTTCGTCATCATTTTTTGCGTCAAAATTTTCTCTCATCTCGATGCTTCTCTGTAGAGCTTCAAGGAATTTATCATCTTCGGGACACGTAGTGGCCTCTATTCTCTTTTTTTTTACGTTGTACCATCTGTATATCTGGTGCAGAGTTCTCCGCAGGTTCTTCATCAGCAACGTGTTCAGGTTCCTTTATAGCCACAACATTTTTTAAGAATTGCAGTTATTGAAAGAAGACACTTTTACGTGATCCACCGCCAGATCCGGACTTTACATTTTTTTGGCGGCCAACTTCTCGTGTGAAGCAGCCGCATGACAATATGTACAATAATTAGAGAAGTGTGTGACGCTATATGCAAACATCAAGGACAGTTTATAATAATACCTACTACAGAAAATGATTGAGAAAGCATTGCAAGAGGATTTAAAAAAAAATCCAATTTCCCACATTGCATTGGTGCCATTGACGGAAAACACATCAGAATAATTCAGCCAGTAAATTCCGGATCATTATACTACAACTATAAACATTACTTTTCAATTGTTTTACTTACATTATGTCATGCTAATTATAATTTCACATATATAGATGTTGGAGCGTTAGGAAAAAGCAGCGATTCAGGGATTTTTAAAGAAAGTTCTTTATACACTAACCTCATGAGCAATTCTTTAAGTATCCCTGACGCCAAACCACTGATAGAAAATGGTGACAAAAATTCCGTATACAATTGTAGGAGATGAAGCTTTTGGACTACACGAAAACCTCATGAGACCTTATGGAGGACACAATCTCTGTTACAAACCAAAAATTTTCAACTATCGTTTATCTAGAGCACGCCGTTATATCGAGTGCACATTAAATTTGGTATATTATCCAATAAGTGGAGGATATTCCACAGGCCACTGAATGTAAATATAGATTTAGCAAAGAAGATTGTTAAGACATGTTGTATTTTGCATAATTTTGTACGTTCTAGAGATGGCTATTCATATGACGATACTTTGATAGTAACGGGGTTCCAACCTGATATAGATCAGGGGCGTAATAGAGGAGGGAGAACGGCATTAACAGTTCGAGACAAACTTGCAGACTATTTTGTAAATCATAACCCGCTACCATGGCAAGATAGAAATATATATGTTTAACTAAAATATTGCACTTACATAGCTGGTTTTTTTCTTAATTTGTCATATCTTCTTTTTCTTTAAAAATGTTCACCATTTCATCCCAACATTTGATTTTCAAGTTACGGTCAGAGTACTCTTTCAATGCGTTGTTCGATAAATACGGCCGATTTTCAATTTCTATGATAAATCTGTCAGTATCAAACCATATTTTTGCTCTCAATACGACGTGTGTTCAACGCGGCGACTGGTTGGCGACTGAGTGAGTGACGGAGCATACAAATACGTGCAAACAACTGGCGACGTTGCCAGGTAGCCAGCGTCGCCAATCGCCGCATGCGGAGCGTTCGACTCTGGCTACGCTGGCTACTTGGCAACGTCGCCAGCGGGTCGCCAAGTGAGTTAGCCGTCATACATCTCAATAAGAACTACGAGTATAATTGGCCATGTGAAAAACATGGATTTTCTAGGTTGATGCCACATACACTTAGCGACTGCCCTTGCGATTTATTTATTGACATTGCAAATGCAAGCCGCACTGGAAACTGTAAACGTTTAAAACTGAATGGCATATCGTTCGGTATCATAGGGATGCGTGGGATTAAAACATCTTCGCCTTCGTACTTCCCTTTCAAAATTGTGGCTTCGATGACGTTGTTCAATAATTTCTTCACCGCAAGCCGGGTGCCATTACACTGACGTGGCTGGTTTATGTTCCGTAACATAATAATTACTGATCAGATTTTTAATTGTAGATTATGAGGTGGCAAGCCGGGCAATTCCAGCGAATTTAAAAATTCTGTTGGATAATCGACAACTTCATCTTCATTAGTAATGGAATCAACTGATATGTAATTCTTCAATTCGCCAGCTATTTTCTCTTGAATCTGAAAATTCATTTCATTCACATCAATATTTTTTGCGGCCAATATAACACGTTCGCTTAACCAAACGTGATTTACGTAATTTTGAGCAATTATTTGGGAAAACCATCTCCATGAGTTCGGTCTTTGATTCACAAAATTTACAAAAATTGGTAGGGAATGGAATGTATCCAGATGATGTATCAACAGCAATAATACCATTACCATTATATTTACCATTATATTACATATTTTTTGTGTGCCATCGTACATTCATCCCAAATGATCAATCTGGTTTGCTGCAGCACTTTGGCCATCGCAGAATTCGTCGAAAGGTTGCAAGTTGGAGTTTCATTAATTTGAAGGTTCAACGGCAGCTTGAGAGCTGAATGAGCTGTTCGACCGCCTTCCAACAATGTAGCTGCAATACCTGATGAAGCTAGGGCTAGTGCAATTCCATTTTGCGATCGAATCGTTGCCAAAATCAATGATAACATAAAAGTTTTCCCAGTTCCACCGTGAGCATCTAAAAAATAAAATCCGCCAGTTCCATCGTTCACTACTTTCATGAGCGTATCGTAGGCATATTTTTGTTGTTGATTTAAAAGGGGAACTGTTCTATCAACCATTTCTCGCAATGTTTCGGAATCGTATTGGGCTTCTCGTCTCAATTCTTGATCAAATGAGTCGTGCATTGGGCGATTAGGTGCTATCATTCCTATTTGTGTTAATACTTTGTTGGTAAGCATCAAGCAAATGTCCTCAATTAAAATTAATGCTTCATTGTGAATTTCTTCGTTCATTTGCAAATCTGCATTCGATGTTCTAAGACGCATCTGATGCAATATATCTTCCGCCATATAATCTATATTGTATTTATGCCACAAATCAGTCTGTGTTGATGGGAAGCATGTAGACAAAATTATAGAAAATAATGTTCGTATTTGTTTAGCATTTGACGAAATCACAGCATCTTTGAGAGTGTGGTCCCAATGAGTGTCATTCTCTAACAATCCCAAATGTTGACAGGCTTCTCTGTATGTGCCACACTATACACCATTAACAGTTCGCAGATGTTGGAATGATGTTTAACCACGAACATTGACTATAAACGCAAATAAAAACACTCGTCTTGACTGGGATGATCTGCATAAATACGGCCTAGTGCATCGGTGGAAAATACTCGTGGGTAACCTGGAACTGGCGTGCTTTATATGCCTTGCAGAGTAATGGTGAAAACGGAACAACCCAACGATTATCAACTTCAATATCCTGTCGATTTACGTTGACTATTGTTGACTTTCCATTGTCATCAATGGATCGGCAGCGATAAAGTGGGTATCCATCATTTCCAGTAATCGTTTCTGCTACTAATTGTCTTGGGTAGCGTTTTGAACATTTTAATTCAACCATACACGGAGAAATGGGATTTAATATTCCACATGGACCATGTATCATATTTTTTGTAATAACCTCATGTAATATTATATCACATTATCAATTTCATTCGGTCTTATCCTCTCTTGAGAGGATATGTGCATGTGGCAATCCGCGTTTTTGCCACTCAACTGAGTACATCCAACAGCGCGTCTCGCCGAACACGCGATGCTTAACAATAAAATCCATGAGTGATTTTAATTTCATTTTGAACACCCTTGCAGTGACATCGTGGCGATCAATAGGTGATTGGCTAGTAAATAATTCTTGTTGAATTTCTGTCCACTTTGGATTGCATGTGAACGTGATAAACAAATCTGGTGTGCCATAATGTCGTACATAGGACATAGCATCTTGAGCATATTCAATCACTAGCTGCCCCGGCAAACGTTGTTTTGCCATACAATTCTGTATAAAATAGAATTTCATCAAAATCGGTCCAGCCAATTTGTAGCCTATGTGTTATTCTGATGTATAAGCTATATTGTGGTAAAGTTTCATTCAAATCCATTCAGTAGTTTTTACGTGAAAGAGTAACAAACATCCATACATACAAACTTTCGCCTTTATAATATTAGTAGGATATGTCGCGGACTTCCGATGTATGTTGCTGGGAGTATAGTTGTTCTGCCAACATTCTGTGCATTTCCATCAGCATTAATGGCATCCCGAAGATGAATGTATTCCTCGGAACGGAGTTTTGCCTGGTTCAACCTGATAAATGTCAATCGTTCAGTTTCAACTTTCACATACATATCCACAGCATATTGGTGAAATAGACGCCGACACTTTAAGATGTGATTGTCCTCATTTTCCCGAACCATCAGTCTGTATGAATAATAATTCATTGAACTAACTTTTTTGTTCGTTTCAGCACCTGTTAAAAAATTTTTGTGTTATATAATAATATAAATTTTAAGTTAGTAAACATATATTTTAATGTAGTAGTAAACATATATTGTTAATTAATTTACCTGTAACTGGATTTATCATTTTAATTGAAAAATGATAGCCGTCTTCACCTTGCCAAAATAGGATAGGATATTGTAATGCATCATATGATCGATGTGTTTCAGACACACGCTGAAGTTGATAGTTCCGCCGATGTAAAACAATGTCTCGGTTTTCTAAATTTTCTCCCACGACGACAATAGCCACTTCATCAATTGTTGGCGCATTAAAAAGTCCAGCATGTTGTCCTGCTGGCGCCTTATCGGCTCTGATGACAATTTTATGATTATCTGATGGCATGCGGTCTAATGCAGTTGTGAATAATGCAACTAATTCATTGTGTTGATGAAAAAATGTTTGAAGTTGTTCCTCAATGGATCTTTTCACTGAGTTGTTGTGTGCGCAACGCTGATCGACTTCTCTTGCTGAATTACCGATAAAATATATTTACAAAAATTTATAATCGATGATATATTTGACCCTGAATCTGCAAGAATATAAATATGTATTTAGGTAATTGTGTAGCAAATTGTTTGTACTACCATGTGGCTCGCAATATACTGCCACAATACTTTACATCATTTCAAATTATGACTAAACTTGGGCGTTATCGCTATATTTTCTTATTGCATTATCCGTTATATTATATTTTTCTAACTGTTGTGTTAAACTGTTGTAATATTTATTATCTGTTGTAAGATTAGTTGTATGTTGAATTGCGATTATAACATTTTACGGTTGTAAATACGATGATAAAGTTATAGCACAGTATAATAGTAGGTACAATTTTTTCAGTGTTGCATGTTTTAAAATGTGTTACAGAAAAAAAAGTTTGGTTTTGATTTGATTTCAACGAACTTTCCTTCCTACTCGTTACAGGCTTAGGACTGTCTGAATTATTGCAATTATTCTAAATTATCATGTAAAGTATAATATTATTATGGTACATTTTAAATCCACAATCTAGAAAAAAATCTTATTCAGGCGTAGTTCCAAGTTCGTTGATCAATTCTATGTACATTTTGATTAGATATTTACATGTTTACATATTTACACTTCTTAATAACTCCTCTTTACGGCATTTAATTACTATTCAGGAACATTATTTGGCTTACTTTAGAAGACGTAAGCCTGGTCCGTCTGTCCGATATCAAATATCCACTTTTTGAAAAAGCCCTCTCACACGGCACCGATGTAACGACTATGTTGCACGTCTTGGTAAAAAGTAAATATAAAATGGGATAGAGGGCTTTACGCTCAAGCCACCATTTTAAAGGACAATTCGTCCGGGCGATTATGCCTTCTTTCTTATACAGATCTATTTCTTCCATTGCTTTCGTTAATGCTAATTTAGGTGTTTGGATTGATTGGACCTTTAAGTCAAACTCGAGCCAAATTGATAATGGATTCTGTGCTTGGGGATTTTCTGGTTGTTGGCTTGCGTCAGCTACATCATCTTGAGCCAATTCCGATGCTTTTTCTACCAACACACATTCAATGGTGGCCAACGCGTCTTTATCGGCAAATGCGTGCTGTTTGAAGCGGGGGTCCAGGTATGTGCACAATGCGATATTTTGGTTGTGCTCTATATCTTTAAACCGTTTGTTCAAACTATTTTTCAAACTCTGTATTAAAGTGCACACAGGACCATAATATGCCTGTTTTTCTAGGTGGCAACAGATGTTTATTAAGCCCTGCGTAACGACCAGGGCTTTACTGGCCGTGAGATATTTTTCCGCGCTCATCATCTCCGTCACCTCGTAAAATGGTTTGAGCACTTCGATCACCTGATCTATGCACCTCCATTCTTCTATGGGTATGATGGGGAGGTTCACTGATAAATTTGGAATCGTGGCTCTAAGTGCTTCTTGGAGCTCGGAGAACCGCTGGAGCATCAAAAATACTGAGTTCCACCGAGTTGGCACGGATATAACTACTGTTTTCGCCATATTCTGCTGGATATTCTGTGCGTTTATTTGATATTTTAATAATTTCTCCTTGGCCAGAGAACTCCGTTTGAAATGTGCAACGGTTTTTTGTATTTTAGAAATAGTGGCCTCTATTTCAGGGATCGCCAATCCTTCCTGCACTGTTAAATTTAACTTATGGACATAACACCCAAAGTGATCCCATCCCAGCATCGTTGCCGCGTGCACCATATTTGTGGCATTGTCTGTCACTAAAAAGTTGACCTTTTCTGTAATGCCCCACGACTCCGTTATATTCTTCAATTCCTCCGAAATATTTACGCTAGTATGAGATCCTTCGAGTGCACTACACTGGATCAACACGGAAGTAAATTCTAAGGTTTCACTGTGTAAGTAATGCCCAGTTACCGCTATGTAAGGCTCCATGCTCCTTGACGTCCAGCAGTCTACAGTCAAGCAAATAGACAGGCAGAAGTTTTGCAATTTATTTTTAACTGCCGCTAGTTTATTCTCATATTCAGGTGCTAATAATCTATCTGCTAATGTTCTCCGACTCGGGATTTCATAACTGGGATTTAACGCATGACTATACGCCCGGAATCCTTCGTCATTTACAATGTTGAAGGGCTGAAAATCTTTCGTGATCATTTTTAATAAGCAATTATCAATATTAGCTTTCTCATGCGATGTTACTTTTCGATTTAAATATGTGGACACTAGCCTTGGGACTTTTCTTGGGGGGCTTTTTGACCCAGTTACCGCTACCGAACCTACCGTCACCGAAGCTGCCGCCACCGAAGCAGATGCGGAGGATGCGGAGGATGAGGTAATAGCGTTACTACCACCAGGTATGTTAGTGCCATGCAAATTTAAATTATTATTATTATTTACAATATTTACATTGCCAGTTGTCCGTCCGGATTCCGATCTACAAAACTCTTCGTATACTGATAAATGTTTTTGTTTTAAATGTAATTTTAAATTTGTTATTGTGCTTTTGTATGAAAGTGTCTTTTTACAGTAATTGCAAACTGCTTTTTTATCACATACATTGTCCACAGTAAAATAATTCCAAACGGCGGAACTTCGAGCTCGCGACATTTTTCACAAATATGTTTTTACAATTTTATAACTTAAAAACTATTTTACACACACAATAAATTTATTATTTACAACACTTAATAACTTTTGCATCAACTTTTTCGAGTAAGAAAATTCAAAAAAATACGTAACGTAATTTCGCAATCAAAACAAACTTTCTAATGATTATACACCTGTTACCAATAAAACAACAGCGAAGACATGAATCTATCTTCATACGAATATAAAATCAAAATTATAATGAACTGTTGTATTTTAATGAAAGTAAAATTTGCTCTTGTACTTAGTAATTTAAAGTTCATATTCGTCTAACGCTCTACGATGTGAAGTTCGCTATCATTATTTTTTAACCTTGACCTTGAATAGTTGAATTTGAGTCGACATCGGCTTCGGTTCGGTCCGTTCGGAAATCATCGGAGATACTCGGTACGTAATAAATATTACAACAGTCTTTGTCGAAAATAAATAATGGTTGTTGTTGCTATAAAATTATAATGAAATATATTATTTGTTGTATGTTATAACGCCCAAGTCTAATTATGACTACTTTAAACCTCGACATTGAACAGCAGCCTTCCATGGCAGCTTTAGATAGTAAGCTTTACCAAGTGTTGAAACACCTTGCTCATGCCATTATGAAATACAAGATGTTATAAAATGTTGCTGATTAAGTCATTGGGTTATTGTCTATTATTATGTATTTGACTTATTGTTTACAAAATAAACACATCTACACAACACTGGCTCAACATATTTTGCACCAGCTACATGGTTGTAAAACTAAATAAAATTGTTTGCCATTATACTTACTTACCTTGAAAGTAGGCACAAAATTGTCTCGAATAACTTTTGTTGCGCTAAACGATGTCACTTGAAAGCAATTAAAAATAAAACAAAATGCAAACACAGACGGGCCTCGTGGTGTAGTGGTTCTGGTAACGGATTGCCGATCAAGAGGTCGCGGGTTCAATTCCCGCTCGGGACAATCATTTGTGCGATTTTTCTAATTGTCATACAAATGTTTGTTCTGCGTCTGGGTGTTTCTATGTATTATAAGTATGTATTTACAAAAAAAAGTAGTATATGTATTCTATCCGTATTCTGGTACCTATAACACAAGCATATAAGCTTAGCTTGGGACCAGAGGACGTTGTGTGAAATGTCCATGAATATTTATTATTAAAAAAAAAATATTATTATTTTGTTGGATGAGTAAAAATGATTAGAATCTGGCCCATTTCCGGAAACCATTGAATGTAGTGGCTCTGGTGGTGGTACCAATGGCGTCAATTTGACTTGGCCGCTGGCGCAACACAATCCAGGGGCTTCATTTTTGAATTTCAATGCATTACAATATGGACACACAATATTAATTAGTCCAATAGCAACAATTTGCTCTGAACTGTAATCAATTGCAACATTATAACTGAATGCAGGTCTGTGGGGATTAAACACAACATTTCTATGTTGATTTCGATTCCGTTGAAGTTCTTTTCGTGCTTCGCGTTGCTCATCAGTTTGATTTGCTCTTATATTTCTTTGACTTGCCGTATTTCGAGATCTGCGGCCTAAGTTTGTACGCCTGGTTGGTGTCATTGTTGAAAACGAAAATCCTACTACAAATAAAAAGATCTCATAAATTTTCGGTATATCCATGTATACCAAATTGTAATATTGTGTAGTCACCAACAGTTAACAAAAATCGATATAAAGTGAATTGAACTTACCGTGATTAACAAAGTGCGTAAAAAGCATTCCTACGAAAAAAAAAAACAAACACTTAATAAGCTGCGTACGGACAGTGCGTTCCTGTGTTACGCGTAGTCTGGGTACGCAGTCCACGAGTACATTGGATACGCGTACAGCTCCTGTACGCCGCGAACCTGAACGCGAGGTTCAACGATCCAGAGCTGCGACTGCTGCGAGGCAGTCATCGCCATGAACAGAAACAGAGCGGTTGCGTGCACCACCGCTGCTGCGGCATTTTTGATTATTCACATTTTAAATGAAAAAAAAAAGAAACAAGCGGAAACCTAAAGTCTAACTTTTTATTCGCTGCAGTAAAATGACGTTTTGTGGGTTGCCGGTTTTTGAAGAAATATAAATAGGGATGTAGCTAAATGAGTGAATCATAAATGAATAATCTGTTTGGTTTTTTTTTGAGATTTAATATTAAGTTGTAATGTATTTTTTTAACCTATTATTATTACTATACTAGAGGATTGATCTTTTTTAGTGGAAGTATAGGGAGGTACATTCAAAATTAAACAAAAACGTCATAATAATGTTATTTAATTAATCTTTTTCGAAATCACTGTCGCTGTCGCTTTCGGTCACACTAATAACAAATCTATCTCTCACTTCATCTATAATATGATCGAGGTGGCACATTTTATCTTCCTCTTTAATAGTGTGAAACACACAGTCACTCCACTTAGCCGGTGTCACTTTCTTGATTCCTTCTTGGAATAAAGTTTTCACTTCTTGCATTTTATACGTCTTATTATTGTTTGCGACGTGACTCTTTACCTGCGCCCATACCAACTCAATGGGGTTCAATTCACAGTGATAAGGGGGCAGTCTTAAAAGTGTGATACCTTTTTGTGCAGCCATCTCGTCTATGGCATATTTCTCAGTATGATTTTGTTGTTTCACAATATCTATGAGTAATATATCTAATATCAATATCTATGCCTTGACCATATTTGGTTCAAACGCAATATTTTTAGTAGTCAGCCACTCTTGAATTCGTGCTTTCGTCCACGACACGACGGGATTGTTTCGATCTTCCGAGAGTGATAGGGCGCATTGTCCATTACGACTACTGCATTCGGCTTGAGTTTAGGTAGAATACCGCCGAACCAATCCTCGAAACACTCCGCGTTCATTTCATCATGATAGTCTTCTGTACCTTTCTTTGCTTCAAACATAAGAAGTCCGTCGACCAGGAAGCCTTCTTCTCCGCCTATGTGACTAATTATGAGTCGTTTGCCCTTTCCTGTGGGATTTTTTAATCCCGTAGTCAGGCCGTCTAAAAATGTATGTCGAGAAGATTTAATACTTCCGTCAATCCAGGTTTTTTTTGTAGTATGACCTGAAAAGAACAAAAAAGAACCATAAGTTTCGACATCAAAACAAAAAGGGAACAAATAGAAGAAACTAAGAGTTGACACGTACCAGCGTTGACCCAGGTCTCATCTTGATAATATATGTATTTTCCCTCCCTACGATATTGTTTAATTAAACGCAGGTAGCGCTGGCGCCATGATATGATATCTTGTCTATCAATAAGCACACTCTTGCGTGATCGAGTAGCGAATTCGAAATTAAGATGCTTCATAATTTTTCTCAATGTCTCTTTCGAGAAGTTGGGCAATCCTGGGTCATCATTTACAACTTGCAGCACCTAAAAATGATTAAAGTTATTACCTAATTGGTTAAGATTACACATGGGATGGGAGAAAACATACATAATGTATATAAAAAGATGAGTGACGACATGTGTAAACTAATTTTTGTGTGTTGTGGGTATTTCATTTCTATGAAAGAACTGATGTACAATTCGTCTAACAGCAGTGAATGTGAAATCATCAAGTTTATCTTTAAATGTAAGTTTTGGGCCCGTTTTTTCGGGAGGTTTTGGTGATTCGCTGTCGTTCTCCTTGTGCTCCTTCTTCAATTTATCAAACAAAAAAAAAACTAACACGATTAACGAAAACAGGTAATGAAAAACAAACACAACGTAACATAAGTTTAACAATAATAATAAAAACAACGCGCAGTGGGCAAATCAAAGTTATTCATGCACTCAAAACAGAAGTATGAAGCCGAATGAGCGAATGACAACCGAAACAAAATGGCGGTCAAGCGTCATCGTAGCACCGTAACCAAAAACCAGTACTACCAACTTGAGAGAGCGTTTTCTTGAGTGTTACCTTGTATATATCTAAAAGGATCAACGTTTATACAGCCTTTTATTTACATTAATATTAAATAGAATTTAGTATGATCATTATGAGTCAGCTATGGAACGATTAGATATTCTGTAAACTTTTGTGAACTGAATCACATCCCTATTGACTGTCAACATTATTTTACGGAATGACATTTAGAAACGTCATTTTACTGCAGCTAATAAAAAGTTAGACTTTAGATGGTGGATGAAAAAAATGTATCGTGAGAAATTAGTGTGGAAATAGGCTTATGTAAGATATGCATTTTGAAGAAAGTGGGAGCATTAAAAATTTGGTGAGAATGAGTTTGCAAGACTTTGAAAATATTCTCGAAAAAGTAGAGCCTAAAATTAAAAAAATGAATACCAATTATCGAGAAGCTATCACAGCCCGAGAAAGACTAGCCATCACATTAAGATTCTTGGCCACTGGAGATTCATATACAAGTTTACAATATCTGTTTCGCATATCTAAACAGTCCACATCTACTATTGTTATTGAAGTTTGTGATGCAATTGTCGAGGCTCTTAAGGACCATGTGATGGTAAGTTAAATAAAAACGCATATGTTTATCTGCTTATTTATAATCAGAATGAAACATAAAGGAAATAGAATTTGTCAATTAGAAAAAATAACATTTTAGAAATTTGGAAGATTTTTTTTTAATTATCGTCTCCATCTTCAACGTAACGTAATAACACAGAAATGTCGTTTCGAGAGTACTCAGCTTCTCTTTGAGGTACTGATGTATGTGCAGTTTGTGCAGGACTTGGCGTATCGCTGTAATTGCTTTGTCGCGAGGTAGAGTTGGTTAAGTTCGTTGAATAGGGGCTGGTATAATATCCGTATGATTGACCTGGCAATTGGCCCATATCTGCTTGAAAAATAATATTATTGATAGCATGTTTTACCAGGGAAAATGTTCGCGAGTTGTATTTTTTCAATTCGTTCGCAATATGGTTTCCAAAAGAGGTGTAGCAGTCTTCTTCCTTGGATAGATATTGTACACTGTGCTTGAGTAATCCCATTGCATCTTTTAAATTTACATCAGTCTCATCCTGCATACGGCGCCTTTTATTTCTGAATGATGTGTTGTGCTGTTGTTTTGTGGATGAAGCATCACGTGGCGCTTCTTGAGTGGATAATAAACCATCACGTGGCGCTTCTTGTGTGGATGATAAACCATCACGTGGCGCTTCTTGTGTGGATGATAAAGTATCATGTGGCGCTTCTTGTGTGGATGATAAAGTATAACGTGGCGCTTCTTGTGTGGATGAGAAATCATCACTGGGCGCTTGTTGTATGTGTGAAGTCAAATCACTGGATACTTGTTGTATGGTTGTTTCTGTGTTGCTGGTAGTTATCTGATAATAATCAAAACATTAACTTCAATGAAATACTTTGTTGCAGTTACCCGAGACTGAAAATGAATGGTTAGCCGTTGCAAAAGAATTTGAAGAAAATTGGAACTTTCCTCATGCCATAGGCGCAATGGACGGCAAACATGTTTGCCTTCAAGCACCACTAAATAGTGGCACTGAATTTTACAATTATAAACATTTTTCCAGTATTGTATTGTTAGCCTTAGTTGACGCTAACTACAACTTTATGTACGTTAATGTTGGATGTCAATCGTATATCAGATGGAGGTGTTTTTAAAAACACTTCTTTGTATAGAAACCTTGAAAATAAAAGTTTAAATTTACCGAAACCTGAAATACTACAAACTCCTTACAATATGAAGGTACCGTATATGAGTCTGTGTGATAAAGCATTTGCTCTAAGTGAATATACAATGAAACCCTTTTCGGGTAATCCTGGAAGAGGATCTATTGAAAGAATATTCAATTATCGTCTTTCGAGAGCAAGGAGGGTAGTTGAAAATGCCTTCGGAATACTGAGTTCGGTATTTCGACTACTACGAAAACCGATGCTTTTGGAACCAGAAAAAGCTACAAAAGTTGTATTGGCAACTATTTATTTACACAATTTTTTGCGAAAAAGCAAAATATCTAATATTTACGCCAAGACCAACGCATTGGACTCTTAACAGCAAGGAGAGCTTATTCCAAGTGCATGGCGACAAGACCAAAATGAATTAACTTCATTTTTACCTTTAAACTATTTACCTAGAAGATCGCCCCTTACTTCTGCAAATATACGTTTACATCTGGCGGAACATTTTGTTAATAATGCCCCTCTTGAGTGGCAAAATAATTACTAAGTTTTAGTGTTTAGTGCGCGCGAGCAAACCGAATAATTTTAACACTGAGTTCCTGAGTATATTTTTGGTCAAAATATGGTCAGGAATTCACTGTTAAAATGATTGATTCGATTTCCTCGTGGGCACCCTGTTTAGTACTTACAGCAGTCTCCGTTGTTAGTAGAGGTTTGTCCTTATCATTTAAAAACGCAAAATATTCAGACGCAAACCATTTCGATTTATATACATCATCAGCTCCTGTAAAAAATTAATATTAAGTTAAGGTATTATAGGTTATATTATAGGTTATAAGGTACTATTATAGGTATAAAACTTAGAAAGTCACCTGTTGTAGGTATGTAGTAGGAATCTATTTGAATAGTCAATACATGTTTAAAATTTGAACACAAATAAAACAAATGCCTAGTCTCACACAACAGGTGACTTTTTTTAAGTTTTTCACTAGAGGTATAAAAACACAAACAATTACTAAGGTTAGGTACACACATTTCTCTAAGTCAATATGTAAATAAATAAATTAAAATCATAACGGATCATGTCACGAGACTTTTTTTTATTTTGCTCCTTTCTTTTCTATTAGTTGCTATTAGTATTGTCATCTTTTTCTTTAATAACCCCACTGGTATTTTCATTTAATTTGAAATGGCCTTCCATGCATCTTCACGTAAATCTTTGTTGCGATAGTTTATGAGTGTGCTATCCCATAAACACCGATGAAATTCGTAACGTTGAATTAACGTGACAACATCTTCATTACTGAAACTCGCTAACTTGTCCATTTTGCTGTCCAAATACAGCGTCCCTGCGAGTGCGCGTCCGCTTTGACGCGCGGCCAAATACCGACTGATAGCGGCTCGCTGCGAGCCGAGCTCGCGCGGCACGCGTTCCCCCTGAGTGTACGCGTAGCTTCTAGTACGGACATGGCGTTCCAGGACACGCGTAACCAACTACGCGTACCAATGTACGGGCATTCCGTACGCAGCTTTAGCAAACAAAAAACTTCTTACAGTCTTATTCATATTGAAATGCTTATTGAAGGCTTAATCCTATATTAGTTAAAACGGCTTTTAGGCTTATCAGATGTCAGATAAAAATCCTTATTCATATTCGTCTATTATACTTCCGATAACTATAAAATGTCTTTGTTGCCATTTCGTAGAAAAATGGTGAAATATGAATGGTAGCATTTTTCTACCATTCAAATTTGTTATGAGTTTTATCCATGGTTTTGATACAAGTTAACAAAATGCATCTTTGAAGCTGTTTGTAAATGTAAACAAACTTCCTTGTTAATAATCTTGTTATGTACCAAACTTAACTTATCGTATAACTACGCGGGCAGTACGGCCCTGCGCGGACGCAGTCCGGCCCCGCGCGCGACGCGGCTGTCGAGCGCCCCTCAGTTGAAAAATCGAGTTGAAAGCGAGTTGACGTTCGATTGTGACTAGTTGTCACGTGTTCTCGCAACGGTTTTTAAAAGTTAAAATTGTCACTAAAATTAATTGTTGATAAAACTAATTATCCTTGTTGTGTGAATCGATAATTACCATTGAAACAAAACCTTGAAATGTCATTGCGAAGTTGAGTATTCGCCATTTTTGTATGACAAAAAAGTATTATAAAAACTAGTGAATTTTGTGTCTCCATACTTAATACTATTTAATGTAAATTGAACTATTTTGAAATTGAACTATAATTGTGATAGTGTAATTGTATTGGGACGATTGATGTCATCAGGAGCCCATGGTCTACCCGTGTTGTGTTGTTGAATAAGCTAGGTAAGCTTGATTATTTATTTTAATATTGGCCAGTATTTTGATCGATAGTTATGCAATAGCTAGGGTGACACGGTGAAGACATTGTTGAAGAACAAAACAGGGTAAGTTTGTACTATTATAAATTTGTTAACGCTGTGAAACACAGATTTTAAGTTCGTTCGTGTTGGCCTGAAGAATTAATACGCTTCCACAAACTAACACACAAAAAATCCCAGGTTGAACGTAACATATTTTTGGTACCCAGAGCGTGGTTTAAACTCCGTTTCTCGAATGTTCCATGTTGAACAAACTATACCCTCATTATTTGTGAAAATTGATTTAATTAATTTAATTAATTTAATTTGATTAATTTAGTTGTTTGTTTGTTTAATCTAAATTGTTGGTATAGTTTTAAATAATTAATTTGAGTACTTGAATTGGCAATTAGATTTTAAAGGATTTGATAATTATTTGTGCTATTGCTAATCGTATTTGTTGTTGCTCAGGTTATTATTTAATATAAATTATTATTTAATTATTGTCTAATATTGAACAACGTTATAGTTAAATTGTGGCGTTGTGCGTTTGTGTAATACAACATTTATTTTATACGTTTGTTTGTTTGTTGGTTACCTTAAAATAAATAATTTAAGTCTTAAATTAATTGCACATTGGCAAGGAATTGTTTGTTTGTTTGATTTAAAATATTAAAGATTTGATATTTGTTTGGAGTAATAGCGGCTTGTCTCATTGAAAGATATTTTGTTTTTCGCTATTGTAATATTGTTTGTTTGTGAAAGATATTTGTTTTTTTTGTTAATATAAGATTGTTTGTTTCGTGCCGTTTGTGCTTTGAAGATGTCTACCGCCGCGTATAATGTTGTCCGCGAGACATATTCCGGGATTGCGACTCATTTGAGATGGTTCACGTCAGCTGCCGCCTTGGTGAAAAGGGAGAACCGAATCGAGGCATTGTTGGACAGGCATGAGAAATGCCCTACACGACTTCAGGAGGTGGAGGCGCTTTACCGGCGCTTCATCTTGCATCTGGATGATGTGCCCCTGGAGTCATTCCCCCAGGAGCGACGGGACCAAGTCCACGAGGACTACGTCCAGATTATGGACCTTGCCGACGACATCGCCCAGCGCGCGCGGGAGATTTTAGCCTCGCGCGCCGGAGTACCGGCTCACCGGGCCCCCTTGAAGACTCCCGTGGGCCTTTTGACTAGATTACCCAATTTGGATCTTCCACGTTTTGATGGTCGATTAGACACGTGGATGGGGTTTATTGGTTTGTTTGAGAGCCTTGTGGACTCGAGGGACGATTTGGGTCCGTCTCAAAAACTGGCCTATTTACTCTCCGTGCTTGATGGAGAGGCGAGGGGCTTAGTACAGCACCTCCCAATATGTGACGGGAGCTATGGGATCGCGCGGGCGTTGCTCACCAAGCGCTATCACAACCAGCGCTGTCTGGCAGATACCCACGTCGACCAGATTTTGAACCTTCCCGTCGTGAGCAATGCTGCCCAGTTGAGGACCGAGCTGCTGAACCCCCTCCTAATAGCCACCAATTCGCTCAACCGCTTAGGACTGCCGGTTGCCAAGTGGTCTTACCTACTAGTGCGTATTGTGCTCAAGCGATTGCCGGTGTCTTTGAGGGCACGTTTTGAACAGGGGCACACTAGGGATGAGGCATCTGCTCTCCCTACCTTTGACCAGCTCCTGACGTTCCTGGAGGACGAGTGTCGCATGGGTGACGTCATGGTCGCCGACACGCCGGTGGAAGCATCACGTCCCAGACCCACCAACCAACGGCGCAATGCCCAACCTGCACCAAGAGGAGGTACGGCCGCCCGCTTCGCTGTCGCTCAAGCTGCGCCACCGGACTGCCGGTTTTGCAAGTCGCAGGGACACCAAACGGTGCGGTGCCCAGACTTCGCGGTCCTGCACGTGGCCGCTCGTAGGCGGATTGCCCAGGCCCGCGGCTGGTGTTTCTCTTGCCTAGGGGACCATTACCAGCGCGCCTGCCCCGACACTCACCCGTGTCCTATTTGCGGAGGGCACCATTTGAAAATCCTGTGCGCCAACGCGAATGGCCGTCGCGACCACGCGGGGTCGCCTTCGGGCGGGTATGCCAGTGGACACCGGGACCAGTCCCGCAATTTGGAGTCCGGCTCATCACCCCCACGCCCCGCAGACTGTGCTGCCATCGATCGCCGAGTTGGTTCGGCGCGCAGCCCCACGGGCGGGTATGAAAGCGGGCCCCGGGTTCAATCCCGCACCTTTGTGTCCCGCTCGCCCTCCCCGCTTCCACGTGATCAAGCGAGATCACCTCCGGTAGTGTACCACGATTACCGTGACGCACGTCCGGTACCACTACCGTCCCCCCCTCTGGCGGAACGTCCCCGTTTGGAGACGCGCAACCCTCGGTACGGACGCTCCAGGCGCTACGAACCGCCGTCTATGGCTCGTGGCAGTCGTCACCGAGAGGAGGCCGAGTTTAGGCACTACCCGCACTTTGATTTGCCGTCTCGGGACAACGGCGCTTAGTCGCCGCCACGCCAGCATTAGGATGTTGGCGTCTGCCCCCGCTATGCACCGCCCCCCTTTGAGACCGTCCTCTTGCCTACGGCCCATGTCAGGGTCTGGGGACGGACGGGCGCCTCGGTTGTAGTCCGAGCGATATTGGACACAGGCTCACAGGGGTGCATAGCCTCGTCTTGGTTGGTAGGGCAGACTGGCCAGACTATTGAAAAATATTCAGATGTAATAAGGGGTGTCGGGAACGCCCCCGTGGCCACGGTAGAGGGCCGCGTTTGGTTTGAGTTCTCCCCCTCAAATTCTCCACGTCCGACGTTGGAATCGTCGGCCATTGTGATGGAGAATATCTTAGGCAATCACCCGCAAGTTCGTTTGTCTGCGGATGCGGTAAAATTGACCGCGGATTTGAATTTGGCTGACCCTAAATTTGACCTGCCTGGCACGGTCGATTTGTTGCTTGGTGCCGATGTTTTGGGTAAAATATTACTCGGCAAGGATCGTGTTTTGCAGCCAGGTGGCTTGGTAGCCCTCCGGACCATATTTGGGTTCGCACTGATGGGGCCTGTATTGAGGACTCCCCCCCCTGCCGAACTTGGAACGGCCTTGATGGTGGGGTCCGCCCTTTCTGACGCCGTGCAGAGATTCTGGGAAGTGGAGGAGCCACCACAAGCTCCCCGCTCTGATCCGGAGCATGAAGAGTGTGAGCAGTTCTACAAGACCAACACCAGTTATCTCCGTTCTGGCCGGATCATGACAAGATTGCCATTTCTCGCCGTACGTCCGCCACTTGGCGTCTCGCGGCCTATTGCAGAGAAGCGTTTGTTGGCGATGGAACGCCGTATGAGCAGGGACCCACTACTCAAGGAGAAGTATATTGACTTCATGCGGGAGTATGAGGATTTGGGACACATGTCTGTGTCAAAATTGGATTGGCGTTCGACGGAGCACTTCTTTCTCCCGCATCATGCTGTAATAAAACCATCCAGTGGTAAGTTACGCACAGTATTTGATGGTTCTGCGCAGACTACTTCAGGAGTGTCATTGAACCAGTGTCTGCATCCTGGTCCCAAATTGCTGAAGGACCTTTGTGACGTCATCACGCGGTTTCGACGTCATCAATTTGTTTTTGTGGCTGACATCAAGATGATGTTCAGGCAAACGGTAATTCACCCGGATGATCGCCGATACCAGCTGATATTGTGGCGAGAAAACCAGCAAGATCCCATGCTTGTCTACGAGCTCAACACGAACACCTACGGGCTGCGGTCTAGTCCCTTTTTGGCTATACGTTCGCTTTGGGAGCTCGCGGATCGAGAGCGTATGTCGTTTCCTCGCGCAGCCGCCATTTTGAAGGAGGACCTATATGTTGACGATGTGTGCACTGGCGCGGCCACGGAGAGAGAGGCCCTGCTCTTGCGTGACGAGTTGATTGGCATTCTAGCCTCCGCAGGATATGAGTTGCGTAAATGGATCTCCAACTTACCTGCGCTCTTGGACGGGCTACCGGATGACCACCAGCAGGATCCTCACCTATTTGAGAACCGTGACAACCCTACCATGATGTCAGTGCTTGGAATCCAGTACAGACCAGTCCAGGACATCTTTACATTTAATGTCAATTTGGATTCGCATCACACTTGGACGAAACGACTGGTTCTGTCGACTGTCGCGAGAACCTTTGATCCCAATGGCTGGATATGCCCGGTCATATTCTGGGCCAAATGCTTCCTGCAGAAACTTTGGACTGCAGGTCTTGGATGGGACGAGCCACTTCGCGAAGCTGTTTTGAAGGACTGGCTCCTATTTGCTTCCTCATTGCCTGCCATCAATAGGATATCGTTACCCCGTGCTCTGCTTCCGCCAGGGAAGCACACCGCGTCCCTTCATGGTTTCTCGGACGCTTCGGAACGTGGGTACGCAGCAGCCGTATACTTGCGCACCGTGACCACAGATGGTCAGGTGAAAGTGTTGTTGGTCATGGCGAAGAGCAAGGTCGCGCCTCTTCGAACTGCCTTGACAATCCCTAAGTTAGAGTTGTCAGGGGCGGCCCTTCTTGTTCGCCTTTTGAATCACGTCATGTCCACCTTGTGCACGTCAATTGACGTTTCCACGATATATGCATGGACTGACAGTCAAATTGTGCTATGTTGGCTGAAGACGTCAGTTCACACCTTAGAGGTGTTTGTAGCAAATCGTGTCTCTCAGATACAGAAATCGGAGACCCCGTTGGTTTGGAGGCATGTACCTGGCGAGGTCAACCCTGCTGATTGTGCGTCACGGGGATGTATGGCCCCCCTTTTAGTTGAGCACTCTCTGTGGTGGGGACCTGAGTGGTTGACCAGATCAGAATCTAATTGGCCGCGAACTCCGGCCTTAGACATTGTCGCACTGCCTGGGTTGCGAACGCTTGCGCTCGAACGGCAGGACCGTCCGTTCGACCCCGATTTCTTACTTAATCGTTACAGTTCATTGGACAAATTGTTGAGTGTCACCGCTTGGATCAAGCGCTTCATGAGAAATTGTAGACATCCACAGAACAAATGT
Source organism: Orgyia antiqua (assembly GCA_916999025.1). Taxonomy (NCBI): domain Eukaryota; kingdom Metazoa; phylum Arthropoda; class Insecta; order Lepidoptera; family Erebidae; genus Orgyia; species Orgyia antiqua. Next base: position 23,276,738 of record OU779871.1, read on the forward strand.
TTGGAGGCCTTCTTATCGCCACAAGAGCTCCAAGATGCTCTTCTTCACTGGGTTCGTTCTGTGCAAGAGGCACATTTTGAAGACGAGATTGACATCTTGAGGAAAGGCAAATCCAAGCTGTCTGGAGCCATTTGTAAGCTGAACCCTTTTTTGGATAGTGAGGGTCTTTTGCGTGTCGGAGGGCGTCTTAGGAACGCAAACCTCCCTTATGGATCTCGTCACCCCCTCTTATTGCCAAAGAGTGGCCACTTGGTGAACCTGTTGGTGACTGATCGTCACATCAAGAACTCCCACGCCGGCTGTAATGCCTTATTGGCCATTTTGCAACGGGAATTTTGGATTTTATCGGCCCGTCGGACGATCCGTAGTGTGGTCTTTCGTTGTATGCCTTGCTATAGGCTCAAGGCCCCTACCATGCAGCCTATCATGGGTGACCTTCCTTCGGATCGGGTCACTGAGATAAGGCCCTTTGCTGGAGTTGGTACGGACTTTGCAGGCCCCTTTTTTGTTAAGACCTCGACCCTCAGGAACAGTAAAACTGTCAAGGCTTATTTGTGCGTCTTTGTCTGTCTGTCCACCAAGGCGGTACATTTGGAACTCGTCTCAGCCCTCTCGACAGAGGCATTTGTTGCGACGTTAGATAGATTCGTGTCACGACGAGGACTACCGTCCTTGATTCGGTCGGATTGCGGTACCAACTTCAAAGGCACAAACAACTATTTAAAAGCGATGTATGATTTTTTGTCGGCTAACGAGACTGAAATTGCGTCTAGACTAGCTACACGTAGAATAACTTGGAGGTTCAGTCCCGTGTCATGTCCCCACTGGGGAGGAATATTTGAAAGCGTAGTAAAGGTTGCTAAGACACATTTGCGACGGGTAATTGGCGAGTCTGTATTGACCTTTGAAGAGCTCGCAACTGTGTTTTGCAAAATCGAGGCCGTTTTGAATTCACGCCCGTTGTGCCCGATCTCTTCAGATCCTAACGACTTGGAAGCCCTCACGCCGGGCCATTTTTTGATTGGGCAGCCACTGAACGCCCTGCCGGAATATCCCCTTGTTGATGTGAGACCTAATCGTCTCTCGCGGTTTGAATTGGTCCAACAACTCACTCAGAGCTTTTGGAAACGTTGGAATTTAGAATATTTGCACATTCTCCAGCAGCGCGTTAAGTGGACTGACAAGACTGATCCACCTCATGTTGGTGACCTCGTTCTGGTTAAGGACGCTAACTCACCGCCACTGTGTTGGCGCAGGGGGCGCATTCTCAACCTCGTCTTTGGAGCAGATGGAGTGCCCCGTTTTGCTGAGGTCCGGGTGGACGGTTCAATTTTGAAGAGAGCTGTATCAACCTTGTCGCGACTGCCAGTAAATTAGCGGCCAGGTAGTCCTGGCCGAGGCGGGTAGATGTTATGTACCAAACTTAACTTATCGTATAACTACGCGGGCAGTACGGCCCTGCGCGGACGCAGTCCGGCCCCGCGCGCGACGCGGCTGTCGAGCGCCCCTCAGTTGAAAAATCGAGTTGAAAGCGAGTTGACGTTCGATTGTGACTAGTTGTCACGTGTTCTCGCAACGGTTTTTAAAAGTTAAAATTGTCACTAAAATTAATTGTTGATAAAACTAATTATCCTTGTTGTGTGAATCGATAATTACCATTGAAACAAAACCTTGAAATGTCATTGCGAAGTTGAGTATTCGCCATTTTTGTATGACAAAAAAGTATTATAAAAACTAGTGAATTTTGTGTCTCCATACTTAATACTATTTAATGTAAATTGAACTATTTTGAAATTGAACTATAATTGTGATAGTGTAATTGTATTGGGACGATTGATGTCATCAGGAGCCCATGGTCTACCCGTGTTGTGTTGTTGAATAAGCTAGGTAAGCTTGATTATTTATTTTAATATTGGCCAGTATTTTGATCGATAGTTATGCAATAGCTAGGGTGACACGGTGAAGACATTGTTGAAGAACAAAACAGGGTAAGTTTGTACTATTATAAATTTGTTAACGCTGTGAAACACAGATTTTAAGTTCGTTCGTGTTGGCCTGAAGAATTAATACGCTTCCACAAACTAACACACAAAAAATCCCAGGTTGAACGTAACAAATCTTATTATTATAAACTATTATTAGTTTTGATTTTCATTCATTACATTAGTTTTTCTGTTCTTATTTTTTTTTCTTGATTTATTTCTATTGAGTATAATTTTTTATTTTCTCACTTAGTTATTTTAGTTTTATGAATCATTTTGGTGGTATGTTTCTTCCAAATTACAAAGACATAAAAATTTCTCCGTGTAGTGACGGATTAAGATACAAGTGTCACCACCCCATCTCCTCCCAAGGGTGCTGTAAGAGTCAGCTAAGGGATATTGCACGCAGATAACATCTTCTGTGAGAGACGGAAAACTCGAAAATAAACCCTGTGCCAACACGCCTGGTCAGCGTGGCACAGGGCAGTAGACCATAATTTCTCCCAAAGTGGAGGAGACCCGTGCCCAATAGTGGGACGTAAATGGGCTGGACAGAGGGAAAGCAATAAAATAAGAAGAAGAATTTGTAGTTTCGTAAACGTAACGTTCACTTTTCTGCGCGGATTAAAAGCAAGACTTTCAATCACCGCAATACTGTGTAGGATTTGTAAGGCTTGATATTTAAGAATTATAATTGAATGTAACAATTTTAATGGCTTTTCTTTTCAACTTCTTTGCAAACATCAATAACTAGATGATGAAGATCAGCATAATCAAAAATTAAAGCATAATCCTATATTAGTTAAAAAGTCTATTAAGCTTATCAGATGTCAGATAAAAATCCTAATTCATATTCGTTTATAAAACTTCCGATAGCTAAAATGTCTCTAATTTACAGAATGTTACCATTTTGTAGAAACATGGTGAAATATGGATGGAAGAAAAAAAGATCTTACTAGTTGTCAAACTTGACATAGCGTTTATAAACAAACAATGTAATTTACACAATATTCGAGAAGTGTTATTGTAGTAAATAAACTACAGCAGGAAAGTGAAAATCTGGTAATCTTTAATGTATGATACAGTAGAGGCACCAGCTCATCCAACACCTGCAGATTTGCTGGATCCACTAATGTCTTGAGATTCGCAAGCGCTGGATGCAAAACCTACAAACATAATAGTTATGATGAGAATAAAAAAATCTGAAAATTTTAAGTTGGAGCAAGAATCACTCAAATATAAAATAGAATATCTACACCCCAAGCCACTCACACCGGTGTTTTTCGATGTTCAAGTTACGGGCTATTTCTATTAAAGAATTTCTTCTTTAATAGAAATAGCCCGTAACTCGGTAAATGAAAAACAATAAATTTATTAAATCAATCATTTTATTTTGTTTTATTTACTTGCAAGTAGGGTGAACTTTGTTCATTACAAGGCCTTGCAATAAAAGTTTTCAAGATTGCGGCATTTCTACCTCACATATGGTTTGCATTTACTTTAATTGGCTGTTCCATTAGCGCTTCTATAATGGGCTCATTGTCCTCCATCGCATTGTAAGCTACCACTTTCAGAATTCCTCATCTTCCAAATAAAATATCTTACTTCTTTAGCGGTACACTTTTCTTCGCCGATTGTTAACAAGATTGTTAATGCCGCAATGCTTTGCAGGGTTCATAAGACATGTATAATTAAGCAAATTGCGTGTCGGATATTTATCGTGATTTATGCACGTATCACTATAATATAAAACCTCGTTAGTTTAATAACTTTTTGGTTAATTAATGTGACTCTATGAACAACACCTTTGCAAATGACCGGGCAAACGTCAATATAAATAATCAGCTGATGAATATATACGCCATTTTTTTCACTAGGCTTAAAGTAGGGTCGGAGCTTGTTTAAAATAATGTCACTTTATGGGATAGTTATAGAACGCTTTAGTGTAAAAAAGCTATTATGAATTACAATTTTTGACAATCCGCTTTTAACGAAATTTTAAGCCTCCTATAAGTCATTATGAATTAGACCGTTAGTCTTTTAAAACAAAACGAACTTTATCAAAAACTTATAAAATTATTTTTAGCGCGGTTATGGATGTGTGACAGATTACCACATATTTTTTTGTTTTAAATTGAATGACGTTGACATTTGTTATAGCGCGGTTATGTCTGTGGTGTCATAGATCACCACAGAGTTTTTTGTTTTAAATTGAATGACGTTGACATTCGTAACGCGCTTTTGTTAAAATATGCAAAATTAAATGTATATTTTTCAATCTTTCTGAGAGATTTTCTTAATATTTTTTTCCGTAAGAACCTTGTACAGAGTAATAGAAAACTACAAAAAAAATCAGCCAAATCGGTCAAGCCGTTTTCATGCTATGTCGTGACAACGGAAAACGGGTTTCATTTTTATATATATAGACGATACAATACCATTATTATAATCGCCATATGTCCCGCAAGTACATAGTCCCCGTTTTCCAATGGCAGAGCATAATGCGACTCAGTGCCGCACAATGCTGACGCTTAATTGGAACGTGAAATAGTTTTAAAATGCGCCAGCAGAGTGCGCTAAGTTCAGTGTTGAAAAAAAAATTCTAAAATAAACATTGTATTCACATTATATGTGTACGCACTATATGTACATTCTTTGCTGATTCGATTTGTTGGAAGAAAAATACCACGTTCTATAATTCTATACTATTTAATTTCTATTCCACAAATGATTCTATTCTAATCTTAACTATTTACTGTTGCTTGTTCTTGACTGTTCTTGACTGTGGTCTGAAGTGGACTGTAGTGGACTGTAGTCTGAAGTGGACTGTAGTGGACTGTCGGAAAGCGCCAGTTTATATATGCTCAGGAGGCCATTGTCAAGCGCCCTGACAAAGCGCCGAACAATAAAGAGCGGGCAGCTTTGTGGCTGCGACCACCCACTACGATCCTGTACCGTTAGGGATTGTTCTCTTAGACTATTGATTATATATGCGCAGTTATGTCCATTGTGGAGCGCCATGACTAAGCGTCTAACAATAGGGATCGCCAGCTTTTATGTCTGCGACCACCCAAGTTGATCCTTTACCGTTAGCGATTGCTCTATAAACTATTGTGTTACAATTTCGCTTAGCTACAAAGAAAAATACCGCCATTACAACTATTACAAATTATAACTAAAACAGGATATTATCTACTGTACTACATTTATGCTATATCACCATTACACATTAAAAAACACTTTTCCAGTCACTATCTGTTATCACACTTATCACTATTACTGTCCCGCACATTACTCCCGCCGTGCGATGTCAAGGGCGTCGCATCACTCTCGCGTGCGGGCTCGGCGTCTGTAGTAACCGGAAGGATGACCAGTTTTCTTACGGGTCTTCTAAGCACTCCTTCTTTGGTTCGCACATCTACTGTTCTTACGATGCCGTCTGGGCCCGGGTATGTTGCTTGTACTCGTCCTCTAATCCAGGTGTTTCTGGGTAAGTTGTTGTCGACTATTTGTACGAGGTCGCCGGTCTGTACAGGTGCGCCTCGTCCGTGGGGCTCCCGCCGGTGTTGGAGCTCAGGAAGGTACTCCTTCACCCAGCGGGCCCAGAAGCAATCAGCGAGTGTCTGTGCTGCTCGCCAACTAGCTCGGGAAACTGCGTCTTCTGCGGTGAACGTACCTGGATTCGGTACTCGGCTCGGACCCCCCAACAAGAAATGATTGGGAGTTAGAGCTTCTGGGTCGTCTGTACTAACCGATACATGGGTCAGCTGGCGACTGTTAACTGTGTTCTCTACCTCGGCAAGTAGAGTGTGCAGGACCTCTTCTGTTGGATGTCTTTCATGGAGAGTGGCAGCTAGTGCGGTTTTGACGGATCGCACTAGTCTTTCCCAGGCGCCTCCCATAAAAGGAGCGCCGGGGGGGATGAAGCGCCAAGATACTGTTCTCTTGGCCGCTTCTGCTTCGGTGGCGACGTCTATCGATTGTCGCAGCTCTTTATCTGCTTCTTGCAAATTCAGGTTGAAGGTCAGCTCATCTGTTTCTATTTTCCATATAACGCCGAGCACCCGTTCTATCTGTTCATTGTTTCTATACAACTCTATGTCTTCTATTTTTCTATCGATTCCTAGTTTTTCTATGAGTGCTGGTGAGTTGGATTTCCACTGTTTCAGTTCAAAGCTGGCTTTCAGATGTACTTCTTGTACTCCTTTTGCTATTCGTTCTGCATCTTCTATGGTCCTGAAGCTATCTAAGTAGTCATCTACGTAGTGCTTCTTCACTATTGCTGCTGCGGCCTCGGGATGACTCGTCTCGTGTTCTTTAGCGTTTAGATTCTTAACGTATATGGCTGTCGATGGGGAGCTCGAAGCGCCGAAGATCAATGAAGTCATTCTGTATTCTTCTGGCGGCTTGTCGTCTCTTCGGTCGCCTCTCCACAAGTATCGTAATGAGTCTCTATCTTCCGGGCGCAACTTCACTTGCATGAACATTTCTTTGATGTCCGCCGATACTGCTATTTCATGTTGTCTGAACCGCATGACTACTCCTGGTAACGATTGTAGTAGGTCTGGTCCTTTAAGCAGCATATCGTTTAGTGCCACTCCTTGTGTCTTGGCAGCGGCGTCATGGACCACCCTTAACTTTTCAGGCTTCATCGGATTGATAACACCGAAATGAGGTAAGTACCAGGTTTTCCCCGGAGTCTTCTCTGCAGGGGCGGGTTCGGCATACCCCTTCATGACGAGTGCTTCCATTTGTTCTATGTATTTTCGTTTGAGTGCTGGGTCGCGATCTATCTTCTTTTCTATAAGTTCTAAGCGCCTCAGCGTGTTCTCATAATTGTCCGGAAACACTACGTCTTCTTTCCGCCATAGTAGACCGGTTTCGTATCTATTTTCATCTATTTTCACCGTCATCTTCTCTAAAATGCGCAGGGCTTGTTCCTCGGGGTCGGACTTGGGCTTCTTCGGTTGTATGCAGAGGGCGTCGATTTCGAAGTACCTTTTCACCATTTCTTCCAATTCGTTGTTTTCCATGACTGTAGCATGTGACACGAAGTCTATGTTTCTTTGAAGTGTTCTAGTTTGGCTACCATGTAATACCCAACCCAGAGGCGTAAAGGATGCCACCGGTTGGTTTCTGCTGCCCCTTCTAATGTCCGATGTTACTAGTAGGTGCCAATTGTCCTGCCCGATCAATAGCGTTGGTTTTGCCTTCGGATAAATGAGGTTTTCGTAGATATCCGATAGGTGTTTGCATTCTTTCAGGAGTGCCTCGGAGATCTGTTGTGACGCGACTTGCAGCTTTCTTACGGTGCGGGCCTGTATTTCCTCTACACGATAGTTGGGACCTTTGATTTTGATGGTCACTCTTCTTGACGCCGACTCAGCCGTCTTCATATCATTTATCCCTTCTATCCTTAATGGGTCTATCGGTCCTTTAGCTCCGACCGCTTCAGCGACGTTGTTGTCGATCAATGTGACCGTTGATCCGTCGTCCATTAAGGCGTATGTGTCATAGAACCCTTTCGGTCCTTGTACCTGCACCGGTAAGATCTTTAAATAAGACTGCTTCTTACTGACCGTCCAAGCGGAGTTTATTGTTTCCGTGCTTTCTTCCTTTTCTATGTCTGCCTTTTCTATCTTCTTGTCATAGTGCAACATTTTGTGATGTGTATTCTTGCAGCTATTTACACCACATACTATTGACTTGCAGCTATGCGTTCTCGTCCTCTGTTGTAGACATCTGAAGCACAGATTTTTGGACTTTGCTTCGTCCCATCTTCTATGCACTTCCATGTTCTTAAGTTTCCCACAATCGGAAGCGGTGTGTCCCGTAGCCTCGCATACTGGACAGCTCTGTGTATATTTCCTTTCCACTGCACTGTGGACTTTCTGAGGCCTTCTCTGTGACATAAACGGTGTGTGGGTCGATACCGTCTCTGGCAGCGCGTACGGCGCGCACAGGTGGGCTTCTTGTTTGAAGAACCTCTCTATTTTGACAAGATCTGGTTCCTCTAGCGGCTGTTTAGCTGAGAAGTCATGGTAACGATAGCGCAATGTTGTGGTAAGCTTGTCGACCATCACTTTGGCAACCTCTGGATTGTACAGGTAGTTGGTACAATTGAGCGTCTTTAGTATAGCTACGATGTTCGATACTTTTGACGAGTAGATGCAGATGTCTCTCGGCGACTCGGTGAGGCGTGGCAGAGCGCGTAGTGCCTCCATCTCCATCATGGCGATCGCTTCAGGTCTTCCAAAGCGTGATTCTAGAGTTTTCATAACTTCTATTGGATGCGCATTTGTTATAAGCAATCCGTCGACGGCTTCCTTTGCTATTCCTTTCAGATTTCTTCGGAGTCTATTGATATTTTCTATGGCGCTAAACATATTCTCAGTCTCATAGTAGGCGGCGCGGAAAGGTAACCACTCTTGATGTAAACCGCTAAATATAGGCAGTTCTATATATTTTGGTCGTTGGGCGGCTTTGACTGCTAAGGTAATGGCGTCAGCCAATGCTTTGATGTCTGGCTGAGCTCCCGCCGGTGTTGACCCCGGTAACTGCGACGGCTGTTGTTGCGGTTGTAGCGGCGCTACTGTATCACTGACTGGAGTCTCTTGACGCACGTCCCGTTCTATCTGCGGCGCTTCTATCCGTTCAGCGTGGTGGCGTACGTCCGTAATTGCCAACATGGGTTGATGGACTTGATTTTCCAGCCAGTTATCCACTCTTTCGTTTGCTTCTAACTTGGAGCAGATCGATGCTTCTTCTTCTTCATCGTCTTCATCATCTGTGCTATCTGTTAGCGCGGCGAGGCGCGTCGCTGCTAACTCTATTTGAAGGCGCAGTAATTCTTCTTTGGCCTTCGCTATCTTTTTGGTTTTACTGTATGTAGAACCTTCCTTGTTCCCCTTCTTGCTCGGGGGACGTGCTCTTTGTAGCCTGCCGGGTGGCGGCATACTCGATATGTTTGCTCTCTTCGGAGTTAAAGTTTCTGTACTTCGATGAGCTTCTATAACAGGCTGCTTCGTGAGGTGCTTCTGAGACGTCGCGTCGATTGTCATCATCGTTGCGGACGAATCTTCTACGGTGGCAGCAGTGGCGGCGGACGCGGCGTTGACGTCAGCCACGGCGGCGGTGATTATAGCGGCGTCGATGGCGGCGACAGTCGTTGACATCGGTGCGACGGAGGGCGTGCACACGGAGGCTTCTATATATTCTGTATCTATTGCCCCCGTGGTGCTTCTATCTATACCCTGATCCGTGCTGGTGCCGGTCGTTGAGGTGGTTGCTTCCTCAGACGTGGACGGCGTCTGTCTTGTCAGCGGCTTGCGGCTCTTTCCTGCGGAACGAGTAACAGGCATGTTCGCAGCTGGTAATCTTCTATGTTCGATACTGCTCACGTAGTCTATAAGGTTGTCACGAAGACTGCTGGACGATCCACTGTTCGATATTCGTGGTGATTGATCTTCTATAATCTGGTTCGAATGACCAGAAATGTACTTCTATAATCCGACTCGAAGGTCCAGAAATGTACTTCTATAATCCGGCTCGAAGGACCAGAAATGTACTTCTATAATCCGACTCGAAGGACCAGAAATGTACGCACTATATGTACATTCTTTGCTGATTCGATTTGTTGGAAGAAAAATACCACGTTCTATAATTCTATACTATTTAATTTCTATTCCACAAATGATTCTATTCTAATCTTAACTATTTACTGTTGCTTGTTCTTGACTGTTTTTTTTTTTTTTTTTTTTCGTAGGAATGCTTTTTACGCACTTACCCCCCGACTGCAGGGGCAGCCGGAGGACGTCGTGTTGGACTCCCGGGGAGTAAAATTTCTCTCGACCCAGCCTACCAACTAAACCTACGGTGTCCTCCTCGCCCGTTGCCGGGCCGTGGTAGTCACTCAGGTATGACCACGACCCGACACGGGGGGCCCCCTAGTAGTGGGGGCTCACTGCGACGGGGTGGGCAACGTGCCCCCCCGTCGGACGGTCACCCCTCGCCCGAACACTAGGCGAGGGGTCGTCCGCCACATTGGGCGCGACAGGTCCCCTGACCCGTCGCGCGTGGCCTCCTCGCGGGCCGGGGCCGCCGGCTATTGCACGCCGACGACCCCTACCCGCGGCCCTGCGGGGGGGCAATGTTTGGCCCGCGCGTTCGCGCTCCCGCAGGGCCTCTCTCTTGGCCGCCATCACCTCGGACGCAAACGAGGCGACGGCGGCCCAACACTCTCTGCTGCCGGCCATCGAGGCGATGACGGCCGGCAGCGACAAATTCACGCCTATTGCGTCAGTGAGCCTGACGCGCTGAGCGGACCAGGCCGTGCACACGGCCAGCGTATGCTCGGCCGTGTCCACGGCTCCGGACGCACAGCTCTTGCAGTCGGGCGCCGACTCTACTCCCACCAGCTCCCACAGGTACTTGGCAAAGCAGCCGTGACCTGTGAGGAGCTGGGTCAAATGGTAGGTCGGCACCCTGTGCGGCGCCTCGACCCACTGACGCAATACTGGGCGCACGGCCGTGAGAAGCCGTGCGCTCACCCTACTATTTTCCAATTTAGAGGCCCACCTCCCGAAGAGGTCGTCGCGGAATTCGCCTCTCCAGCGAGCGACCTCGTCGGGGGCGGGCTCCACTCCGTCTTGCCGCATCAGGGCCCTCCTTCGGTGAACCCCCGCCAGGACCCCAGCCTCGAGGTCCCAGGGGAGGCTCCCGGAAATCACACATGCCGCCTCCAGCGACACGGTGTGGTACGCCCGTGCGGCCCTCTGCGCCATCACACGCTGCGCGCGCCGCAGCAGCGTGGAGTTCTCGGCGCTGAGAGCCGCAGCCGCCCAGATGGGCGCTCCGTAGAGCGCCTTCGAGCGCACCACCGTGTCGTAGAGGCGGCGGCCGACACTACCGGCCCCCCCGCAATTTGGGAGCAACCGGGCGAGCATTCCGGCGCACGCCACCAGCTTCGGCGCCAGCGCCCGGAAATGCTCGCCGAACCTCCACCGACTGTCCAGCGTCAGCCCCAAGTATTTCAACTTGGAGCCGACGGCGATGGAGGCCCCTCCCACTACAATGCTGTAGTCGCGGGGGGGCCTTGCCCGAGGCCCATGGAAGAATAGGGCCTCGGACTTCTCTAGGGCCACTTCTAGCCCGAGGGCCCTGATGCGGCTCACAATCTGCGCGGTGCCCGCCGTGGCGAGGACACCGGCATCTCTGAAATTTGGGCCCCGCGCGGTAACCAGGGTATCGTCGGCGTAGCATATGACGCCGACTCCCCGAAGATTGGTACCGCGCAGGACCCAGTCAAATCCAATGTTCCACAGGAGTGGGCCCAGCACCGACCCCTGTGGAACACCGCACGACATGTCCCGGCGGACTACACGATCCCGGGCCGGGTAGAAAATGGCCCGGTCCGTAAAGTAGTCCGCCAGGACCCTCCTGAGGTACCACGGAACTTTGTGGTACCTCAGGGCCTCCAGAATTGTCGCCCAGGGGAGGGTGTTGAAAGCGTTAGCAATGTCGAGCGACACTGCCAACAACACCCCCCCCTGCGAGACGGCTTTCTCCATTTGGTCCCTCAGTCGGGACACGGCGTCAATCGTCGACCGCGCGCGGCGGAACCCGAACTGATTTCCGCTTAGATCCGGGCCCACCGTCTCCAGATGTCGGACGAGGCGTGCCGCCACGACCCTCTCAAAGGTCTTGCACGCCTCGTCGAGAAGGACGATCGGACGGTAGGCCGACGGACAGTCGGGGGGTCGCCCGTGCTTTGGAAGAAGCACGAGCTTCCCGGACTTCCACCGCCGCGGGACTCTTCCGGACGCCAAGCACTCCGACATGAGGGACAAAACCTCACCTTCGAGGACCGGCATCACGTGGGCGAGGACCCGCCCAGGGACGCCGTCCGGGCCCGGGGCGCGGTTCCTCTCTTTGAGTTTGAGGACCGCAACCCCTAACTCGGCCTCGGACACGGGCGGCACTTCCTCGCCCGCAGCCGGTCCGTCGAATCGTGGCGCCGCCGCCATCCTCGGCGGCGACCACTCTCCTCTCGCCGGGAAGAGCGAGCTGACCACCTGCTCCACGAAGAGTGGCTCGAGGGTTCTCGTCAGGGGGGGCGCCGCTGGACGGAGTTTCTCCATCACCGTCTTATACGGGCGCCCCCACGGATCTCTCTCCACCTCCTCGAGCCACTCCTGCCAAGCCTCGGCTTTGGCGGCCTTGATGGCAGCGGTGAACGCGTTTCTCGCGGCCCGGTACGCGGCGAGCAGTACCTCCTCTTGGGCGAGGTCTCTGTTGGCCCTCCTGCGACTGCGGGCGTACCGGCGCCGAGCCATTTGGCACTCGGCGCGGAGGCCCTGAAGATGGGGCCTCCACCAGTACACCTGCTTGCGCGGAGGGGTCGGACCCGCCCGGATCATCGCCGCGTCGCAGACGCGAGAGAGCGCTCCAGAGAGCCGCTCACATCTCGCGTCCACGTCCAGGCCGCTCTCCACATTCGCGACGCGGGTCCCGTTGGGACCCGCCATCCACCGCTCCACTATGGCCGCCTCGGTGGCCAGCTCTGGGTCCAAGGTGTTCAGCCTCCACCGAGGACCCTCTCCCGGCAGGGGACGGTCGAACTCGACGGCTGGGGCGTCCGCGGGGGATGGGACCAGGTCGAACCGTATGTAACGATGGTCCGACAAAGTCTCCACCCCCTCCTCCACCCTCCACCGCCTCGTACGGCGGGCGAGGGCGGGGCTCGCAAACGACAGGTCCACTATGGACCCGCCCGTGTGCCGGACGCACGTCAGGACCGTCCCCGTATTTAAGAGAACGAGGCCATGGGACACCGCCCATTCCTCGAGGGTGTCACCCCTAGCGTCGGTCGCCGGAGATCCCCACAACCGGGATTTGGCGTTAAAGTCTCCGGCGACCACCACAGGGGTGGGGTGCACTTCCGCCATTAGGTCGCCGAGCTCGACGAGGAAACGCTCGAACTCGGCGAGAGTCCTATTGGGCGAGAAGTACACGCCGACTACTGCAACGTCGCCCAGCGACGCGAGCACGCACCCGTGGCCCCTCAGCACCCTCTGAAAGGGTCGGGGGGCAGCACGGCGTCGCCAGGCGACGATAGCCACCGAACCGCCGCGATCGCCCACCCAGTCGTCACGGGCTAGGACGCGGTACGGTTCGGCGACTATGGCTACGTTTATTTGCCACTGCGCAGCGGTCTGGAGAAGAAGATCCTGGGCCGCTGCGCAGTGATTAACATTCGCCTGCAGTAGTGACACCCTATTGGCCATTTAATTGGCGGCGGTGTCCATGGCCTCCGGGGCAGCACCAGGCTGAGGTGCTGCCGAAGACGCGGCGGGGGGGTTAGGTTTGCCCCCGCCCGTCTTTTTCGCCGCTCGCGTGGGCTTCTTCTTGGCCACCGCTGGACACTTTTTGTGGCCCAGACGGTGACCAGAGTCGGCGCCCTCCGACGCGCAGATCGCGCAGGAGGGCTCCGCCGCCGTGCAGGCTGCCGCCTTATGGCCCGGCTGCCCGCATCGGAAGCACAGTGCACTGCGGTCCGTCTCGCACGTGCACTGCACCCCCACATGCCCCGGGACAAGGCAGCGGTAGCACCGCTGCGGCCGCGCGTCAAGGAGCGCGGCCCGGGCCGTCGACCAACCGACAGTGAGGCGTCCACTGTCGGTTATCTTCTTGGCCGCCGGGACAGGGCACTTGACCCAGACGGTCCCAGGGCGGCCAGGTGGGCGGACGATGTTGCCCACCTTGACGTGGTCGGGGCGGCAGCCCCCCGCATTTACGACGGCCGCGGCCACTGCCTCACTAGTGGCCGCGTCCCCCAGACCGGAGATGCGCATTTCGGCGCACTGCTCCGGTCTGGCCACACGAGCGACATCGCCGATGACCTCGCGGACTTTGTCCGCGAGGTCATCGGCTTTTTTATTTTTGTCCACGCCGGATACCTCCATCACACGGCCCCCTGTCCGGGCCGTGCGGAATTTCACACCGTTTATGCCCAAGGCGGAGAGCTGGATGGCGCTCTCGGCCCTGGCCATGACCTCCGCGTAGGTCATCGAGGTGTCCGGCGGCAGGGTGACCACCACCGCGGCAGTTTTGGGGGCGCGCAACTTGCGGCCGCGCCTCCCCTTCTTTTTCTTCTGCTGCTGCGCTGAAGCAGCAGGCGCAGCAGCAGGGTTCGCCGACCGTGGCGCCTTTGGCTTGCGCGCCACGACGTTCCATGCCTCCCCCTGTTGGGTTTGGGGAGGCGACGTCGGCTGGACGGTGTTGGTCACCGCGGGTTGGGACGCGGGTCTTGCGGCTGGCGGAGCGGCCGTCTGGTTTCTGGCGGCCTGCGTTTCCCGGGCCGCCATGCTCTTCTTCGGTCCTCTCTTCTTTCCCGCAGCTTGGGTCGCAGCGGGGGCGGAGGGGAGCGACTGCACCGGCCTTGGAACAGGAAGGGCCGGGAAGTCCTCGATCTGGACGCTCGGAGCGCGTGCGGGAGCGGATTCGGCGCTCACCCACGCTCGACGAGCGTCCGCCGCCAGAGAAGGGCGGACGCGCTGCTCCGGGAGGAGGCGGTCGCTGATGCCAGCCATCCTGGCATCAATGAAGAAGGCGACCTCCTCGCGGGTCATCCCTTGGTTGGCGGTGGTGGCAGTCCGGCTTTGCACCTCCAGCCGGACTCGGAGCTCCGCCAGTTCGGCGCGGAGCGTCTCCGTCTGCCTTCTCTGCTCCGCATTTTCGGCGCGGAGCAGCTCCTCCTGCCTCCCCCGCTCCGCCAACTCAGCGCGCACGAGCTTCAGCTCCTCGCCCTCGTCGCGCAGCTCCGCCAGCTCCTTGAAGGAGTCAGCGAGGTCGGACATGGCCACCCGCACTGAAGCCACGTTTTGGCACGACATGCGGGAGGACTTCCGCGCCACCGACGAGATCACGCCGAGGGCGGAGTCCACCGCGCCACGTAACTCGTCGACTCCTCGGAGCCGCTTGGGGCCAATTGCCGGCTCATTTTTCCTGGTGAGGGACTCAATCGTGTCCCTCTTTTCGGCCACCTCGGCCGCCAGCTCCGTTTGCTCCCCGGTGGTCGGGGGGCGTCCGCGTCCCTTCTTTTTCTCCTTCTCTGGAGACGTCGGTGCCTCGAGCGGCCTCTTCCGATAGAGGCTAGGGCCACTCAACTTGCTCGAGTTCCTCGGCGAGCAGGACCGCGAGCGGTCCTCCACAGACATGCAGCTGCTACTGTCGGACTCCGACAGCCGCAGCGGCCCGCTTTCACCAAGGTAGAGGCGAGTGAGCCTTACTCTCGCCTCTCGTTGACGGGCTGAAGCCCGGGTCACGCCATCGCTGCTAACATCCGCAGAGGATGCGTCAGACAGCACGTTGCCAGTTTCGTCATGTTTATTATTATCTTCGTCAGTTGTCCTTTGAGAATTGCCAGTTTCGTCGTTATTTTTTGGTTTTCGGTTTTTGGTTTTTAGTTTGGTTTTTAAATCCATATTAGATCCCACGAGTATGGGGGAAGGGGTGGTCGATGCAAGCAGAGCCCCCTGTACTTGCACAATCCTATATACTTAGGCGAACCTTGCGGAGGTCGGACAGTTTCCGCAGGATTTTTACAACTTATCTGTTGGGTGTTATTGACTTTTCCTTGTCTCGGGCCGGCCGGTTAAGGCAAGCCCCCTGTCCCAGCCATCACGCCGCTAGACGTGATCAACGACACGCAACAGCTGGAACAGGTCGCCCGACGTTGCCCCATCAGGGAGCATCCCCCTGAACACGAGTTAACGCATCCAGAGGGACCGCCGCGCCGCGCAGTACTTGCGCCCACAAACCACGTCCACGAAGGGACCGCTTCCCTCGAAAGGGGACGACCAAACGGAGCCTGAACTCCTATACCAAACCCCCGAAGGGGGAAGACAGAGGAGACAGAACTCCTGCACCAATAAATCGGTGCTTAAACGCCGCGTATGCGGCAACCCCGCTCACCAGTCAGTTCTGATCACCAGAATAGTACCGGGAGCAGGGCGACCGCACTGCACTCGCCACGCAGTGAATGCGCAGCCGCCGGCCTTGCAGGCCGGCCATACCACGACCCCCGACACACGGGGTCAACTCGGCAGGACATCAGTCAACCCCCAAAAACGTCTCGGCACATTAGGGCCGAGAGTTGTTGGAGGCCGTCCAGGACGCACCGGACCCACGGCTTCCGGAAACGGGAAGCGGCGGGCCACACGGGGAGGTTTCCTGCCCTGGCGCCCCTGTTCTTGACTGTTCTTGACTGTGGTCTGAAGTGGACTGTAGTGGACTGTAGTCTGAAGTGGACTGTAGTGGACTGTCGGAAAGCGCCAGTTTATATATGCTCAGGAGGCCATTGTCAAGCGCCCTGACAAAGCGCCGAACAATAAAGAGCGGGCAGCTTTGTGGCTGCGACCACCCACTACGATCCTGTACCGTTAGGGATTGTTCTCTTAGACTATTGATTATATATGCGCAGTTATGTCCATTGTGGAGCGCCATGACTAAGCGTCTAACAATAGGGATCGCCAGCTTTTATGTCTGCGACCACCCAAGTTGATCCTTTACCGTTAGCGATTGCTCTATAAACTATTGTGTTACAATTTCGCTTAGCTACAAAGAAAAATACCGCCATTACAACTATTACAAATTATAACTAAAACAGGATATTATCTACTGTACTACATTTATGCTATATCACCATTACACATTAAAAAACACTTTTCCAGTCACTATCTGTTATCACACTTATCACTATTACTGTCCCGCACAATATGTGTGGAATATTAAAAAAGTCATTGTTTATACCTTCATCCATACTTATATTTATTTATTTTTTAACACAGCTTGAATTAACTTTGAATATTTCCAGAAAACTCCGACGAAAAGAAAGCCTTGAATTTTTTCTTAACAATAAATAATATTACTAACGATAATATATAAATAAAATTTCAATCAATGCCAATTTAAAGAAAAAATACTTGTTAATTTTCTGTAGCTGAAGTTGGTATGGATTGCACGCATCACTTTTGAGAGTGCTCGATTGTGCGATGCGATGCTGTAATTGGAACACTCAACGTTGAGCATTGTGCCGCATAATGCGCTATTGTGCGCTGATTGGAAAACGGGGAGTGTCACTAGTATTGTAATATTACTGTAGAATCACTTAAAATAACATTAAAGTCTTACACGTCATGTACTTACCGGAACTATCCAACAATAATGTAATATTGACACAATCCCACAACACTCCATGATTAACTGTAATTATCACCACTTAATAACAATAGATCTAATATAAATTATTTGTAACGAGAGTAACGTGTGAACTATCGGATAACACGTCAGACTGACCGTCTTCAACGTTAGCGGCTTGTTTTTATAATGATGTAATCCCCGCTTGAGTTGCAAGGCAAGACTACCCCCACATGTTAGAAAATTACGTTGATGTTCCTATTTTAGTTTGTTTTTAGGATTTGTCATCAATAGTACGATTATTTTACAAAATTATATCCCTAAATTAAATAATACTTATTTAATTTACACTAATATTGTGACACGCTCATTTAAAAGAGGCATCTAACTAAACTTTTTAAACTTATACCAAAAAAAACTATGAAAATTAAAACAAAATAGGATGTTCAAATAAAAAAACAAAGGAAAATAAAGTTATCATTTAGGAAAATCTTAGGAATTACAACCAAAATTAGCACATTCTTCGCAGGAAAATACAGTTCAAGACAAATAGCCTTCCGACAGCCGTGCACACGTGTTTTGTTTTTCGATCCTTACCGCGTGTACAGTCGGCACATCGAACATAAAGGCAGATTTACACAGGGTCAGTAGCTGTCGCCAGTGCTGGCGCCGAAAACTGACTCATACGATTTACACGCAGTCAGTATTTCGTCAGTTGTCGAGGATATTTCTTATGGTGTACACACGTTTGTAAAGTCAGTGTGGAAAAATGAATTCTCGAAAACAGCAAAAAATTTGAGTTAATAATTTGTTGAAAAAATGTACCTTTGTGATGATGCAAGAACTAACTGGTATGTTAGAAGAAAATATATCTAAAAAGAAGCGAATTTGGGTAAGAAAATGGATAGATGACAGAGATCAAACTGGAGGCTCAGCTCTGTTGTTAACCCAGTTGAGAATTGAAGATCCTGGGGAATACAAACTGGCTTTGAGAATGACGCCGAAAGACTTTGGTGATTTGCTTATGTTGTTATCAAGCTCTATTCAGCGTCAAGACACATTTATGAGAGACGCCTTGCCAGCCAAAGTGAAACTCGAAATTACACTAACATTTTTGGCTTCTGGAATGTCGTTTCGAAATCTCAGTCACTTTTATCGTGTATCGATACCATCTATATCTAATTTAATACCGGAAGTGTGTTGGGCAATATATGAGTCATTGAAAACACAGATTAAGGTAAGAAAGTTATTTATTTATTAAACAATTACTTTAAAAAAAAATAAGTGAAAACCGACTTCAAAGCTATTTAAAGGTAAAGTACTTTCAAACCACTACTCCTTTTAGAAGTCGGTTAAAGACACTAGAAGTAAGTTATCAAAAATTAACAATCACATATAAATCATAATATATGTATAATAGTATAATCTAGGCAAAAGTAGGTACTAAGCTGAATCAAAAGCATACTTAATAACATCAGCACTGTCGCTCTCACACTCAACATTATTGTTAACAAGAGCTCTGTTAGTACTGATGAACACCTGACTAGGATCTACAAATCTTGGAAATCCCAAAGAACTACTGCTGCCGCTATTTGTTGTAGAAGCTGGACTAGGAGTATAACAGTCCTGCTGAGGCTGTGTACTAGTAGTATCCCTTATATAAAAGTGTGTATTTGGGTAAATATTCTCCTTTCTTCTCCTTTCTAGATCTGCCAGTCTACATTTGGATAATATTCTTTGGATTTCTTCCTGTGCTATTATGCATTGTTCCTCAGAGAGTTTTTTTAACTGAGAAGCCACGTGCGATCCGTAAATATCACAATCATTTTCATCTTCTGATGGCATATTGGTACTATGTGATATATTTTTTAAGTCTTTTATCATTTCGGACATCTGAGACAGTTTGCTACGTTTTGACCTCGGTCTTTTCCTTTGTTTGGAGTTTGCTGAGGCCGGTTCGGATTCGGGAGCTGCTGAAATTGCAGTGTTATTATTTTCAGCGTTGGATCTTATCTCATCTTCATCATCATCACCAGAAACAGAAATATTGCTGGGAATGTCAGAATTATCCTGAAAATAATTAATCAGTTATATAACTGCCCTAACATAAAATACATACCTATCTACACACACATCTACCTATAGAGTGTTTCAGAATTGCGTGGTCAAAACTCAGGTACAGCATCTGCCCATGTAGATTAACAAATTTCCATAAAAAATAATCTTAAATTCACGATATTTGTACAAAAAAAAATGAAATTTTTATACAGTTATCGTGATCAAAATTTGATAATTTGCTATTTTTTATGGAAAGATGTTGATATAAATGGCCAGATGCTGCACCTGAGTTTTGATCACGCAATTCTGAAACACATTGTGTGCTAATAATAATAATACAAAGAGGAAGGATTTGATTGTTTGTTGTTCGTTTAATACATTATTATATTTTTTTTCTTTGCAGATTCCAGATGGAGAGGATGAATGGAAAATTATCGAAGACGGATTTAACACCAGATGGAATTTCCCCTCGTGTTACGGAGCAATTGATGGAAAGCATATCACTATCAAAGCTCCACAAAATAGTGGAAGTGAATTTTACAACTATAAAAAAACAAATAGTATTGTTTTGATGGCTATTGCAGACCATAACTACTGTTTTTCATACATCGATGTTGGTGCGAATGGCAGTGCTTCTGATGGGGGAGTCTTTAAAAATTCTTCGATTTATCACCGTTTAGAAGACGGGTTACTGCCAGTGGATGGATTCATTGTTGGCGATGCAGCTTTTCCGTTAAAGACTTATTTACTAAAACCGTATCCAGGTTCGCAACTGTCTACCAGTGAAAAAATCTTCAACTACAGACTATCTCGTGCGAGGCGGATAGTGGAAAATGCTTTCGGAACTCTAGTTTCTAGATTTCGTGTGTTCGAAAAAGCAATTCCCACCAGTTTGAATACAATTGATGCAATCGTCTGTGCCTCCTGTGCCCTTCATAATTGGTTGCGAAAAAAATCTAACTCCTACATAACACCTACTTGTGTAGACAGAGAGGACTCTGAAGGACAAATAATACCAGGTACTTGGAGATCGGAAATAACTCCATTAATAAGTATAACTGATCAACTTAGAGGTAACCATTCCGTAAATGCGAAACAGAGAAGAGATTTATTGAAAAATTACTTTATGACGAACGGAAGTGTACCGTGGCAGTTTAACAGAATTTCATAAATTATTTGTGTTTTATCTTATTACTAAAAATAAATAAACATTTATTTTATTTATTTATTTATTTTTATTTTATTTTAATACTCTTTATTGTACGCTAAAGTAGAATTACAAATAAAAATTACATTAAATAAAGTTAGTACAAAAGGTGGTCTTATCACAAATTGTGATCTCTTACAGACAATCTTGGGATGGAATTTGTAGAATTTATGAGAAGGTAGACTGTAGCGCACACACATAGACATACATATATATACATGTACATATATATACCTACACATACATACATGTTCTACATATTATATAAATAAAAACAGACAAATTATTGTGGGTACTTACTGTTGTTTTCCTTTGTATGCATACATTTCTTATAAAAGCGTCCATTTCTTCGAACCATTTTACTTTTGGAGTATAGACATTTCCATCAGCACCTGATTTTGAGGACTTTTTTTATTTTATCCAGTTCCAAGTAGTAAGTTGCCCTCAAGTTTTTAATTTTATTTTTGATCTCGGTAGGGCCAAACCCTTCTAAATTTATTTCTCGTGCAATATTCTGTAATGCTGTTGCGCGCATTTCTTTATTTCTATAATTTTGTGATTTATTATCCCACAGGCATTCATTATCTCGGTATAGTTGAGTAATCTTTAAGTTCTCCGTATCGCTCAGTTTTCGCGTCATTTTGTGATTTGGTGCAATGCAACGTGGTCCCCCTACAATAAAGCGGCAGCGACTGACTTCGGCATTTACACGGCGTCAGTTGCGCTGGCGTGGGTGGCGGGGGAAGCGGACTGACGCCGAAAAATATGAAGCGGGAATATTGAAGTCAGTACTGACGCAACAGTACTGTACTGACTTGAAATCAATTTACACGATGGCAGTACCAGGTCAGCACTGACTCTGCAATGCACTGACGTTAGTTACTGACTCAATGTAAATCTGCCTTAACGTATCGGACAACCGATTGCAATGGTTCATTCATTTGCGATGATATACTCTGACGGTATGTTTACGGGAATATTCTTTTGATCTGCCTGTTGTCGTAAATGTGCATAAATCATACTCAGTCCCAAATTGCGAAGATATTCCGTACGTTTGGTGGTTTTACTTACATTCTCTTGAAATATTATGTTAGGATTGGTAGCAGCTATGTTCAGAACTCTATAAAATATGTCATTGGCCAACGCTTGCTATTACGGGATACGTTATAAGTTGCGCTCATTAGTCGAGTTATAAAACGTAATCATTTCTGTTTTTTTTTCTGATCTCCGGTGCTCTCATCTATCTTTTCATCGTGATTACAAGACATGGACATTACAAGTAGATACCACTTTATTTTTTTTAGGAGCATATGAAACCATAGGCCCATAGCACACGGCGTATTTTAAACGCGCAAACGACGCGCTTATACGTGGTTTAAACGAGATTTGATCGCAACCTTGTAACTTA
Source organism: Orgyia antiqua (assembly GCA_916999025.1). Classification (NCBI taxonomy): domain Eukaryota; kingdom Metazoa; phylum Arthropoda; class Insecta; order Lepidoptera; family Erebidae; genus Orgyia; species Orgyia antiqua. Next base: position 23,298,591 of record OU779871.1, read on the forward strand.
AGCACACGGGGCGATTGTAAAACGCGCCTCTACTGCGCGTATACGCGCAGGTACAGCTGTACAGACGCGCTGTAGTCACGCTTAGTTTTTTGCGTTTCGATCAGACTCAGAGGCGCGGGCGCAGTGGTGGCTTGAGCATCCCAGCCCCCCTCTGCCCGTACCCCGCTCCTTTGTACGCGCGTTTGTATCGCTTAAAATGCGCGTATACGCGCTTCATGCGCGCGTTTCTATTATCAATGCAAACGCAACAATCAGCGTTTACGGCGCCGAAGAAGAGCGTTCCTGAAACGCGCGTCGTCTGCTCGCTTAAAATACGCCGTGTGCTATGGGCCTTAGACATGTCTTTCTGGAAACCAAACATTGAACTTCCTGGCTCTCTACCAGTCTTCAAAAATGCAGGTGGAATACATCTTTTGTTTTTAGCGAACGGTTCCGGTAGCAGTCAGTCTATGTTCAGTTAGAAGATGCATCATCAATTCATGGCTTGTAATCCAGTTATCAAATGTCAAACGGTTAGCTTTTGATATTGACATAACCAGTCTTTCCACTACTGCGCTGTTACTGAGAGCATACGGACCGGGAGGCTGCTTACCTGCATAAACTTCTAAATTGTAAGTGTAGAAGTTCCTAGCATCTAAAAGTCCTAGAATTTTTATGCCGTACTTCGCCGGTTTGCTGGGAATATAAAATCGGAACGAGCATCGTCCTCTAAACGCCAACAGCATCTCATTAATGGTCTTGTATTCATGTGGTATGTAGGCTTCTTGACAGCATCGAACAAATTGTTCAAAGAACGTTCTAATATGTGTCATATTGTCGACTTTCTTTCGTTTCTCTCTCGAAGATTTGTCATCGAAGCGAATAAAATTTTGGAAGAAATAAAACTGTTGTAATGACATCGTCGTTCGGAATATATCGACTCCTGTTCCATCAGTCCTCCACAAGTCTTTCACTTTGTCGGTTAGATTTATTCAAACCAGCAGCTATATACAGCAAGCCAATAAATGCATCCAGTTCTGTAGATGTAGTTTCTTTCATGAAATATAGGTTTTTGAGCTCTGTGCAAGTGGCCTGTCGTCTCAAGATTTCTTCGTTTGTATGATTCAATACCGTACTCTCCATTTCCTCACTAAAAAAATTATTCCAACATTCTCTTTCAGTTTTTGCATTTTTTGCCAACCCTTTGACTCCAGGACGCAAATTAATTATATTTTCTGAATGATTATATTTTCTTAATTATATTTTCTTTCGTATATTTGTACGTGGCGCCTGCTTATACCATATTTCAGCATCTTTACACTTGTAACAAGCTTGTGCGGATTAGCTAGGAGTACTTAGGGTTGAAAGAGGAATATTATCTTCAGAATCCTGATCGCTGCCACTTTCTAAACAGTCATCACTTAGCTCTTGGTCCGTATCAGAATGCGCACTGCGTTCACTACAATGGTCAGACACATCTATCGAGCTCGATGCATCGGAAGAGTCTTCTAAAACGTCGTGTAATTGAGGCTGTTAGATTATGCGAGCAGATCCACACAGCTTTTTTGTTGTGATAGTCTAGTGAGTCTAGTTTCTGATCCATCGTTTAGTACGCAAAAATTCCTTTCGTCTATTTTTTCTACCAATTCAGAGCTTCACAATTAACTATCAATCCAGGGGCGAAAGTTTTACGCGTATGGGTTAATATAGGTAATTTCACCATCAACTTGTAATGTCTCCAAATATTTTTTTGTTTCATTCAAGCTATTTAGCCAGAAATTTATGTTTGTTAATCTTAAAAGAGATTTGCAACCTCCTCCAGAAGGGTTTTTAGTATTTATATGTCAAAAATACGGTCAATAATCCTTATATATTCGATGGTTGCTTTACTTCTGACAAAATGTCTTTGTCCACTTCTTGCTAAAATAATCGAGTGTGTTGTGAGTACTAACTAATGAGAGGTATGAAACTGTTTTTTATTTTTCATCAATTAGTTGATATCAGGTTTGACAGAGGACAGTTGAAGTCTCATATTAGGTTCGGCGTCCAGTCTATTGCGGTATTTTGTTTTCGTGGCTGCATAGGTTGAAAATCCTGTTTCGCAGAAATATATTAGACAGCCATCGCACTTCTGTATGGAGCAGCAGTGTTTTATGTTTGCTGCCATAATCTTCTCACAATAATGAGAACAACCGGGATTGTAGTGGTCGTGATTTGATGAAATTAATTATCTTTACCGCATTAATTTATGAATTTTTGCAATTGACTTGCTATGCTTTTACTAAATAAACTAAATTATAGTGGAAAAAATGATAACCATGAGCGGGACTTGAACCCACGACCTCGGAATACCGTTCCGTTGCTCTCCCATCTGAGCTATCATGGTTAGGGAACCATGATAGCATGGTTAGGGAACCATGATAGCTCAGATGGGAGAGCAACGGAACGGTATTCCGAGGTCGTGGGTTCAAGTCCCGCTCATGGTTATCATTTTTTCCACTATAATTTAGTTTATATCTTTACCGCTTCATCCATATTTAATTTCAGATTTGAGTATTCATTTGAGGGCATTTGCTTCATCGCAAAATGCTTGTCTATGCAGAATAATGGCTGGAACTACATCATTATCATCCTACTGCCCGTATCCCTTTATTTGGGGTCGGCGCAACATGTGTTTTTCTTCCATAGTCTTCTATTAAGCCCGGTTTCCACTGCGAAAGGGTAATGTGCGGAAAATGGTTAGGCGGAACGGACTCCAATTTAATTAAATAGGTTTGAGTTTCCACCAACGAACAGTTCACCCCTGACCACGGTCGATACAAGTCGACCGAAACGTCGGGACAAAACAGGTATCGTACCTAAAATAAATTATATTTCCCGCGGAGTAGACCCGGTCGTTATATATTAATATATAGCGAATATTTCAATAATATTAAAATTGGTTGCTTAAAATAGTCTATATTTTCTAAAAAAAATATTAAAACAGCAGGTCAAAAATTATGAACAATCCCAATTGTTTCAAACTGACCTTTAGCGCACAACTGATCAAAATAAGTAAAAATAAATATATTTTTATTCTGGCTCAAACAATTATCACAGAAAATTTCTAAATGCCTTTGATCTGGGTTTTTATGATGAAAAAAATAATCATTTAAGGCAGTTATTACTTCGTTTGGTCCTTTATGGGCATAATTTTTGGTGAACATGTACGAGTACATTAGAGATTTTCATATAAAAAAATATCGATATTAATTACTTGTATTTAACCAGTCCATAATATCAAACAGGGATCAGGTTAGTTATGAGTAAAACACTTTTAAGTAAATTAAAAGTAAAATATTCTTTATTGCACACCATAATGATTTACAAAACTTGCATAACAGACATGTCATAGGTACAAAGGGCGGTCTTATCGCGAACTGCGATCTCTCCCAGACAAATAAAAAATAGTAAATATACAATACTATAATACATATTATAAACATAGAATGTTTACATGGAAGTATATAAGTTTATTGGTAGGGACAAGTAGTGTTTCTTAACAAGTTTTTTGAATGATTACATGGTTTGAGACTTTCTTATCGTCAATGGTAAGGCATTCCACAGCCGTACCGCTTCTACCGTAAAAGATTTGCTAAAGAATCTAGTGGAATGCGTAACTACAGTCAACGTAAGGTTTTCCGATGATCTGAGGTTCTTCGTATGTGTGTCATGGAGAAACGTGAACCGTTTTTTGAGGTAGTTGGCAGTGTTTGGATTGAAAAGAATATTATAAAGAAGACTAAGTATATGAGTATTCCGTCAAAGTCCGATGGGCAACCACTTGAGCATAGTTCAAACTCGTATACATGATCATATTTACGAAGTCCAAATATGAATCTAATACAGAAGTTCACTTTAGAGAGAAGAAACAAATCAATTTATAAATAATAATAATAGTAAATAAACTGATTGACTGGACTGTTGTTGCTAACAGACCTGATATCGTGGTGGTAGATCGATCAGAGCGCCTCGCGATGATAGTCGACATCACAGTTCCTCATGACGATAATCTCGTGAAAGCTGAAAAAGACAAACAGGAAAAATATTTGGACTTAGCCCACGAGATTGTCGACATGTGGGATGTGGACTCGGCTGTCATTGTGCCGATAGTTGTTTCGGTAAACGGATTAATAGCCAAAAGTTTCGACCACCACCTAAATACTTGCGTTGAACGGTTGGATCAAGGGCCTGGTGCAGAAGGCGGCACTCCTCGGCACGGCACGCATTGTGAGGAGGTTCCTTTCTCTGGGGCCCTAACCACCGGTGGCTTGGTCCCTTTACGCGACACCGATGGGCCTCTGCGTAATTTTATATTTTTAAATGTATTTTTATTTTGTAATTGTATATTATTTTATAATGAGTTTAAATAAAGAATACCGAAATAAATAAATATTCATGGACATTTCACACAACGTCTTCTGGTCCAAAGCTAAGCTTATAAATAAATAAATACTTGTGTTATGGGTATCAGAATACGGATATACTACATATACTACTTTTCTTTTGTAAATACATACTTATATATAATACATAGAAACACGCAGACGCAGAACAAACATTTATTTATTTATAACTTTTTAAATTTTCACAACAAATTTGTGCACGATAACAACTGCATTAGTTAAATAAAACTGTGTCGCAGCTATTAACGCCCACCTTCGAACAGGCGACAATAATATAAAATAGGACACTTAGTGATGGTAAATGTGTGTGTGTATTTGTGTGTGTGTGTGTAAGTGTGAATGAATAATTTGACTAGGTTTTAATGAGCGACTCCACTTCGTCATAGCTGAGATTTTGAAGCCATTTCTCAAGAACCTTTTTACATTTTCGAGGCGGCAGCGAATGAAATTCAATACTCTTATTGATGTTATTATAAAGAATTGGGCTCAAAAATTGGAACTGTTGGCGGACAAGTTTTAGTTTGGCCGGTTTTACTTCACATACTCTATCGATTCTACGTTTTTGTGCAATTTTCTGGGGGCTTGACCGCAGCTCTGTACGTTTACGAAGAATGGTGCTAATAAGAAAAGCTTTCCTAACGGAGGGGGCTTTACGTGAAGCGTAAAGCTCACCAGTAGGAAATCTGATGGGCTTGTGACTTAGAACTTTGAGCACTGCCCTTTGAGCTCTTTCAAGACGAAGCATATGCCCTTTGCCAGCACTACCCCAAGCCGTTATGCAATAAGTTAAGAGTGAATATGCCAAAGCAAAATAAACAATCCTTAACGTATGAGAGCCAGCTGAAGATCTTAAATTTTTAAACACAAAGATTAATTTACGCACTCTGGATACCAGCTGAGCAATCTGTTCATTCCAAGTCATAGTACTGTCTATTACCCCACCCAAATATTTTACACTTTGAGACCGCTCAATTACAGTACATCCCTGGCAATCACCAGTTAACCTACAAGTGTGAGCGGTTAGTGTATACGATTCTGTAGGTTGGGAGGACAATTTAGGGGAGAACGTAATGAACTTAGATTTAACTAAATTTAGAGTCAGTATGTTCTTGTGTATCCAACTCATGACGGTATTCAGGGAAGACTCCGCAGATTGACGAGTTTCTAACCAATCCTTGCCACGAATTAGCAACACGGTATCGTCCGCATAAGACAATATTTTAGAGTTAGGTAGGGAAATATTGCAGAGATCGTTAATGTATATTAGAAATAGTGTAGGCCCGAGGACGCTACCCCGTGGCACACCATAACTAAGATTTAAATCGCCACTGATGTATTCTCCTATTTTAATTCTTTGGGAGCGATTATGCAAATAACTTTTAAAAATGTCAAGACTTAGTCCACGGATACCGACACGTTCTAATTTTGCAAGTAAAAGAGGGACAGAGACAGTGTCAAATGCCTTCGAAAGATCGAGAAAAATAGCCATTGATTTAAATTTACTGTTTAGATTTTCAACTATAGTGCTTGTTAATTCTAAAACGGCATCTTCTGTGCTTCTTCCAGGCCGAAAACCGAATTGGTTATTTGACAATATAGAATTTTTATTTAAATATTCCAGTAAACGACTATTTAAAACTTTTTCAAGCATCTTTGACAAACTACTTAGCACAGAAATTGGTCTATAATTGTTGACACTGCCTCTATCCCCACTTTTATAAATGGGATGCACAAGTGCCTTTTTAAAAACTTTAGGAAAGATACCTGTCATACGGCAAATATTGAATACGCATGTGATTACAAGTATTAAGACATGTCTTGCTGCCTTTAATAAAGTTGCGGGGATATAATCCCAACCTACAGCACTGTTTGTTTTGAGTTTACGAATAACGAGTTCAATCTCCTTTTCATCTGTAGGAAATATAGCCATACTGCCTAAAGGTGTACTCGAGAAGACAAAGGAAATAGGGAAAGCATCATAGACCTCCTTAGTTTCAATTTTGGATGCCAGTGTTTTACCCACGTTGGCAAAATGTTCGTTTATCTTATCTACTGATCGAACCGGATCTGAGTTTATAGATAAGAGATCAGCAGCAGTGGATTTTTTATTCTGAATACCGGTAAGAGTTTTGATGAGATTCCAAGTTGCTTTAGGATTTTTCCGATGTTTTATAAATTCAGTGTGCTCGAATTCATGTTTTGTCTTTTTTAGTAAGCTGTTACAGAAATTCCTATAGCGTAAATAAATTAGTTTTGCAATGTGATTGTTAGGATCTCTTTTTGTTTTACGGTAAAGATGGTCACGGTTTCGGATACACTTCAAGAGTCCTTGTGTGATCCAAGGTTTAATAATTCGCTTCTTACTTGGAACCTTATGGGGGTGAGAATTACTAGAAATAACTAAAGAGATGACCTCGACCAGTCTTGCAGCGGCATAATTTGGATCGTTAGAGTTTAAGATACAGTTAAAGTCTGTCCTTTCAAGCTCTGCCACACATGAATCAATGTTGACCTTCTTCAATACTGAAAGAGGCTTATCAAAGTCTAATCTTTTGCTGCTACTAGAGAGCAACACAGGTGCATGATCTGTAATAAAAATATCCAACACTAGGGTTACTACGGGCTTATTGGACTTAATTATGGCATGATCTAAGCACGCGCTTCGCCGTGTTGGAAAAAGGTACGCTGGTAGCACCGCATGTGATGCAAAAGTGTTTAAATATTTGTCGGCATTAGTGTCACTGGAATTTGGGGATATGTTTATGTTGATGTCTCCAACAAGGATGATTGTTCTATAAGTGCGAAGTGATAGTAATGTCTGGTCCAAGAATTCAATGAAATTATCAATATTACGGAATGATGGCGAGCGGTAAATTGCTACAATAGCTACATCAACAGTAGATTTTAAAATCAAGCAATTATTATCTGGAAATATTGGTTTCACAACTGCTATCTTTAAGTTGCATCTACCATAAATAACGATTCCATCATTTTGGTTTGTATGGTCGCTCTGATAGACATCAAATCCGGGAATCTCAGGTAAGTATGGACATTTGCTCAACCAGCATTCAGACAAGACAGTCACGTCAACTTGTACTTTGATCCTATTCAACAAGACTAGCAGATTACTGAAGTTAGAGCTATTTCCTACACTTCTAATGTTCAAGTGAAAAACCTTTATATCTTCTAGAATATCAGTCAGAAAGGATTCACAATCCTCAGTAGTCCAGTCGTGGGAGATAATGACATGGATTTGGCTTGATGTACAGAATTTTTTTTTTCTAATTAGTCCGAAAAAATGTACAGAATCCGAAAATCAACCTGCTGCGTGGGGAAAATAATGGGAAGTTTGTTTAAATAAACGGAAACTGCAAAATGACTGATTTTGACTTGAAAAATCCGTTGTAACTTGAAAAGCAAGCCTCGGACGAAGAAATATCGCTGATTCTTTTTTGTTTATTTTCAAATTTTCTACTCGGTCAATGTATTGGTAAATTAAAAATTACGATATTAACATTGTTAAATGACAGAAAAACGCGTAAAAACGTTAACTTTTGTTCAAAGTCCCGGTAGACAGGGTAAATATTAATAATTATTAATGATAATGTGGATTTGATAAGTTTAATATGCGATTAATAAGTGTGCGCAACCTGCACGCCGTGCGACAAATAGTTTTTCTTAGAACAATTTATTAAATTATAAAATTCATAAAACTTTGATCGAACCTAACTTCTATAAAAATCATTTTGAATACTTGCTAGATTTTTGACATACTTTTCAAGGTCACAGAAACTGAAAGAAATCCAAAAAGTTCAATTTTTTTATTTTTACAACCATTTTAGAATTTTTTTAAAATTTCGCGTTAATAAAAATAGGAAACTAGTGCTAAATATCTGTCGATCAAAAAATCTTTTTGTTTACACCAATAGTGCTTAGAATAACGGACAATTTGAGAGTATTCTAAAAGTACCGAGAGCGCACGAATTTCGCCGCGGCGGCGAAGTGCGTGGTGGAGGGGGAAGCTGGAGACGGGAAGTCTAAAAGTGGTTCGGCGCGCTTCAAATTCGCTCGCGCTGAAATTCTAAAATATCTGAATTGGCTACAAAATTACTTAAAATATTTCAATTTCAAGTCGATATTTGAGCTTCTCTCTATTCGGTATATCAATTTAAAAAAAAAATCATCTCAATTGATGCTTCCATTGCTGAGATAATTGAAAATTTTCAGCGCGAGCGAATTTGAAGCGCGCCGAACCACTTTTAGACTTCCCGTCTCCAGCTTCCCCCTCCACCACGCACTTCGCCGCCGCGGCGAAATTCGTGCGCTCTCGGTACTTTTAGAATACTCTCAAATTGTCCGTTATTCTAAGCACTATTGGTGTAAACAAAAAGATTTTTTGATCGACAGATATTTAGCACTAGTTTCCTATTGTTAATTAACGCGAAATTTTAAAAAAATTCTAAAATGGTTGTAAAAATAAAAAAATTGAACTTTTTGGATTTCTTTCAGTTTCTGTGACCTTGAAAAGTATGTCAAAAATCTAGCAAGTATTCAAAATGATTTTTATAGAAGTTAGGTTCGATCAAAGTTTTATGAATTTTTTAATTTAATAAATTGTTCTAAGAAAAACTATTTGTCGCACGGCGTGCAGGTTGCGCACACTTATTAATCGCATATTAAACTTATCAAATCCACATTATCATTAATAATTATTAATATTTACCCTGTCTACCGGGACTTTGAACAAAAGTTAACGTTTTGACGCGTTTTTCTGTCATTTAACAATGTTAATATCGTAATTTTTAATTTACCAATACATTGACCGAGTAGAAAATTTGAAAATAAACAAAAAAGAATCAGCGATATTTCTTCGTCCGAGGCTTGCTTTTCAAGTTACAACGGATTTTTCAAGTCAAAATCAGTCATTTTGCAGTTTCCGTTTATTTAAACAAACTTCCCATTATTTTCCCCACGCAGCAGGTTGATTTTCGGATTCTGTACATTTTTTCGGACTAATTAGAAAAAAAAAATTCTGTACATCAAGCCACATCCATGCACCTATCTTTTTTTGGCTCCCACGACTGGACTACAGGGAGACATTGGTAGCACGAAGAGACCGATACTTTTTCTAGTTCATTGGTTATTTGTATATTATCATCCATTGCTTCGTCGACGGGCTTCGTGGTGTAGTGGTTTATATTGCGGACTGCTGATCACGAGGTCGCGGGTTCGATTCCCGCCTCGGACAATCATTTGTGTGATGTTTATAAATGTCATACAAATGTTTGTCCTGCGTCTGGGTGTTTCTATGTATTATAAGTATGTATTTACAAAAGAAAAGTAGTTTATGTATTCTATCCGTATTCTGGTACCCATAACACAAGCATAATAAGCTTAGCTTGGGACCAGAGGACGTTGTGTGAAATGTCTGTCATTATTGATAATGGTAAAGGAATAGTTGTGCATAATTTTAGGAAGCAGTAGTTTAGGGTTAGCAATAGCTAAAGGTGCAAATATGGTGCAATGACGACGTGGCAAGCCAGTCAAATTATGGAATGTAAAGTGTTTGTGTGTTTAATATCCAAAATAATAGTCTGAGATGAAAGTGTATGTTATTACGTAGATGTTTGTTATTAATGTATATAAAATGCATGTCATATCCAGTACAAGAAACTGTAGAAAGTAAATCAAGACTAACTGCAGTGAGAAGGTGAGTGTCAGGACTAGTCAATCCATCTTGAGACTTTGAATTTGGGACTCATTTTTTATGATAATAGCAGGCTGACCTTCACCTTTTCTTAAAAAGACTCTGCCGTTTGATACCCAGTAAAATTGAAAGGACCTCTGTTTAGCCAATTCACGGGCTAGATAATATAATTTTTTAGTGCCTTTTGTAAGGTAATCGCGTACATAAACCGGTAGATTACCGCCTAATCCGAAGTGAGTGGAATCAAGTTTTCGCTCTGGATTCACCTTGTTGAAAGATTTTATAGAGTTCAAAATTGCCTGCTTTGTTGGATAGCTAGCAAATTCCACGATAACGGTACCATTTGAACCCTTTTCACCAGGCAAGCGTAGAACATCACGAATGTCATTCGGATTAAGCTCTAGATCCAAAGTTTTCGACAGACTTATCATAGTTTGAATAAGGTCACCGGAACTATCCTTCTTGTTTGTTATAGGCGCGCAATAGCCGGCGGCCCCGGCCCGCGAGGAGGCCACGCGCGACGGGTCAGGGGACCTGTCGCGCCCAATGTGGCGGACGACCCCTCGCCTAGTGTTCGGGCGAGGGGTGACAGTCCGACGTGGGGGCACGTTGCCCACCCCGTCGCAGTGAGCCCCCACCCCTAGGGGACCCCCCGTGTCGGGTCGTGGTAATACCTGAGTGACTACCACGGCCCGACAACGGGCGAGTAGGACACCGTAGGTTTCGTTGGTAGGCTGGGTCGAGAGAAATTTTACTCCCCGGGAGTCCAACACGACGTCCTTCGGCTGCCCCGGCAGTCGCGGGGTAAGTGCGTAAAAAGCATTCCTACGAAAAAAAAAAATCCTTGTTTGTTGGTAAGTTTTGTATCTCAATGCTGTTCTTTCTGATGCTTCGTTGTAGCTCTTCTAATTTCTCTTCCAAAGACAAAGTGTACGTATGATTATTCTTCATCTGTTTCTCAAGACCATCCACCTTTTGACATACTTCTTCATATTGAAGAGATAAGAATTCAAGCGATTTTTCTATCTCCATATTGGTGTTCTCCATCTTCGCTAAAGTATTCTCCATCTTGTTCAGTTTATCGTTAATTTTATTATATTTCTTGTCCTGATCCGACTTCCAAGAATCTAACATCTGTATTATTTCTTGTTTGAGCATTAAAAAGTCATCTCGAGTAATATCATCATTTCTGCGTTTCAATCGAGGGACACTTGGTCCTTGTGGTGTCGACTAGTGTCTCGAGAGATCAGAGTCAGATCCAGCTTTAGTCGGTGAACGTAACATTTTATAATGCTCCACACGACGTTTGAAGGCAAAGTGCGAGAAACACTATTGCTCTTATAATATCTTTAGGCGTTAGCCTGTATACAACAGCAGGGGTGGAGCTTAGTCTTTGATTGACAGGTTAGCAGGCGGGGCTTACCCGGAATCGCAGGTGAGTCACCACTTTGTTGCCTATGCGCGCCTGGTACTTGGTCGATTTAATTGTTCACTATTTTTACAATAACAATGTATTTCGGCTGTGATATCGGGAATTGGTATAGCCTCAGGCCAACGTGTGAAACGATCGATGCACGTGAGACAATAGCGATAACCCTGCGGTAAAGGTAATGGGCCGACTAGGTCGATATGAACTATATGAAAACGGCTACGTGGAAGGGTATACGTACCAAGCGGCGCAGATACATGTCTGGTGATTTTAATCGTTGGCACGATAAGCAGCTGCGGACCCATTCACGGCAATCTTTACGGACACCTGGCCAAACACAGCGATCGCTTACCATTTTGGCTGTGGTTGTAGCTCCGGCAATATAATCTTCAGTTTCATTATGAACCCTGGAATTTTCACCTTCAGTTCCATCTCCTAAAATAAGGAGTGAATATATTAGAGGAAGTCTGAAAGTGATGCCAGTGACTGAAAAATTGCGGATGTCCTGGTATGGGCATGTTATGAGACGAGAGGAAAGTAATGTCGTTAGGAGAGTTCTGAGTATAAATGTGGAAGGAAAAAAGTCTAGAGGAAGACCTAAGAAAAGACGGATGGACTGTGTGAAAGAGGACATGAAAGAAAGGAGTTGACACAGACATGACGGCTATTAGAAGACTATGGAAGAAAAAGACATGTTGCGCCGACCCCACATAATGGGATAAGGGCAGGAGGATGATGATGATGAGTTCCATCCCCTACACTTCGCCCAGCAATACTTTTCCTTGTAGATTGCTTGACGCTGGTTGTTCCATACCGTAGCTCATTAAGTAAGTCCAAAATAGATTTTTCCACTTCTTCTTCACAATCTTTAGCTAGCAATCTCTTTAACACCTGGTTTTGATCAATAGGATTAATTCTTGTTTTTCTGAATCTTGCTAATATATTTGTTTTTTACATTTTTATGTAATTCATCCATAAGCATTTTGTAAAGTTTTGGGAAACATCCCTTTGGTACACAAAATTCTATCTTACCATCTCTTTTTTTCCACTCTAGAAGAATATTTCGCCATACAATTTTCATTGGCCGAAAGTAAGCCACATCTAAAGGCCGAGTTAAATGAGTGCTATTAGATAGTAAAAACTCGAAACATATATTCTTCTCTTGACACATTTGTATCACCACGATCGATAGATGTGAGGACATATTATATCCGATTAAACATTTTTTTCCTTTTCCTCTGAAATACGGCAGAATAATAACTTTTGATCCAGTCTTCAAAATTGTTCGCATCGAACCACCCACTTTTAGAAACATTGTACCGTGTACTAGGGAGGCAGTACGTCTCCAGCAGCTGTAGCAGAGATCACGTTTGAGACAGAAGCTTTCGAGTGGTTCATGATTAACTAATTGGTTAATGTCTAACCAACCTTGCCACTGTAGAAGAGATTCGTTTAATGACAAATTTTGTGCACATTTATAAATTAGCTGAAAGAACAATGGGCATTATTGTATGGGTTGCGTCCCTTATTCTTGTAACATGTTGCGACTAGTTTAAACATGTTCACTTAAGTTTTTTTTTATGAATAATTCAAGTTTTTATTATAATTGTGTGCAGGTCAAAAGTTCTAGGTTGGAAATGAAAAAAAAAAAGAGTTTTTGTATTAAATAATGCTGTTGGGGCGTGATGCAGCCCTTAAAAAATGGTATTAGAATGAATATGGTAGGTGTGGTATGAAAATAAAATACGTGTTGCTTGTTACAACGTTCAAATAGCGAGTCTATTCTAGAAATAACATTTGTCGAGGATAGGTAACTTACTAATGAACAAAGACATCAATTCTTTTGCATGACAACTTAATCTAACTTAATTATATTAAAACTATGTGTGAATTATTTTGATTTAACTAGTTTATTGTACAAAACTTTATTTATATATCATCTTTAATCTTTATTACATAGTTTTTATATTAAAAATGGGTTCATCAAACATTGTTTCATTGTGTTATAGCGACTATCAAAATTAATGCTTTAGTTAAGTTTAGTTGTGAAGTCGAATCAGTGCCACGGCCAATACACGTTGTCTTCGTTGATTGGTCAGGTGCAATTTGCAATTTTGTATCCTTTTAAGGTAAGGTTGCTGTCGTTGAAATGGTCGACGGCTGGATGACAATGCGGAATTTGCTTTGATAATTGTATGGTTCTAAACATGCCCGCCGCCTTGAAAGAAGCAGCTTTCAACGAATAGGTATTAATTTCCATCCATCAAAGGGCAAATCTTCGTTAGGGAACGTCTTACTATGCCCGACGAAGTGCGTATCTTGCAACATTTCTAATTTTTCCACATATGACCAATCAATTTTCTCGTCATTGTACAGAAAGCTTTGTTGTGACTCCCAGTGATTCCTTATTAATTTAATCATATGGCAAAAGTCAAGAAACACGGCCACTTCGTAAGGAGCACACGGATGTTGAAAGGTTGATTTCAAATCTTTTGGATTTCCATATTTACAACCCAAAATCTGCATAGCCGATAAGTTGGAACTGTGACCGTCAAAGGTTAATGACATGACATCAACACCAACTTCGTGACATTTGTATAAAATAGTTTTGATTATATTGGCCTGTTGCTCTCTTGCCATTCCATGTATTAAAAAATAGGCTATCGGTAATTTCCAGGACTCATTCAACGACACTAAGATGAAAACATAAGCCTCCGAAGCTTTGATATTAACATTTTCATTAGGGCCGCTCCCCATATCGACAATACCTTCATCTTATAAGGTCTTTTTATTATAGCACTTTTGCTGTCTGATAGCCATCTCATCTGCTATCAATGCACAAATAATATTTTTGTGAGATTGTTCTCTTTTTGCCTTTAATATTATAAATGCGTCCTCTGTCAGACCCGGTGAACCATCAATACTTGAATACCATTTCGATATTGTTTTTGGATGAGGAAGACAACTTTCAAACTTGCTTCTAACATAATTATATGCTTTGGGCGAATGAAAATGTAAAGTTAAACAAAACTTCCTGTATTCTGGAGCATATTTTAGAATAGAATAGAATAGAATAGAATACACTTTATTGTACACCATAAATTACATGTCACTTAAAACTAATGTAACAATAAAACATGTACAATTGGCGGTCTTATCGCAATATGCGATCTCTTCCAGACAACCTTTAGATGGACTCAGTTTATTTGGAAAGGGGTATTAGTGGTGTACTTGCTATGTATAAATTCCAAGTAAGAAGAAAAATCTTATATTACGCATAATCAATACATACTACAGATATACATACACATATAGAGATATAGATCCATAAACGTACATAAACCTATACATAATTCTAAATAGATTATAATACTTAAATATATACATAAACATAATGATGAGAAGTTTGGATTGAATTTTACGTGGTTTGTAGCAGTAGATAATGTTCATTGATACGTTTATTAAACGAAACAAAAGATTGCGCATTTTTAATGGATTTTGGTAATGCGTTCCATAGCAGAGCTGCCTCTATAGTAAAAGATTTGTTAAAGAATCTAGTAGAGTGCAGTGTCAAGGCTAATCGCAAATTTTCCGATGATCTTAAGGTTCTCAAATGTGTGTCATGGAGAAACGTAAAACGTTTTTTGAGATAGGTAGGGCTTGTGGGGTTAAAGAGAATCTTATAGAGTAAACTGAGAATATGAGTATTCCTTCGAAGTCGGATGGGTAACCACTTGAGCTTATTACGGAATTCAGATACATGATCATATTTGCGTAGCCCAAATATGAATCGGATAGCTAAGTTTTGGAGACGCTCAAGTTTGTTTAACTGGTCCTCGGTAAGATCGAGATAGCTGGCATCAGCATAGTCTAGAATTGGAAGGAGAGTAGATTGCGCTAATGCAATTTTAGTCGTGGTAGGTAGAAAATTTTGTAGCCGTCTCAGAGAACCAATAGACGCATATATCTTGCGGCTGATATATTCCAGTTGCGCATTCCAGGAAAGAGTCTTATCAATGTAGATGCCTAGGTTCTTTACACATTCACTTATGGGAATTGCAACGTCATTAAACATAATTTCTGGCAATGTAGTAAAATCTAGTTTACACAATAGGCGTGAACTACCAATTATAATCGCCTGCGTCTTTCTTGGGTTGACAGTCAATCCATACCGTTCAGCCCACTGATGTATACGAGCTAGATCTAGGTTAGTAGTATTTATAGCTCGAGGCAAATCATCTAATGTTTCTTGAGTATATATTTGCAAATCATCTGCATAAAGGTGGTAGGAAGAATGAAGGTTGTTGGAGATGGAATTAATAAATATTGAGAAGAGTAAAGGAGAAAGAACGCCACCCTGTGGGACGCCAGCATGACTACTAGACCACAACGAATATTTGTCCTCAAGTCGAATCCGTTGCCGACGTCCAAACAGGTAACTATGAAACCAGTCAATTACCCCTGGAGATATGTTAAGAGCTCGTAATATAGCGAGAAGTACATCAGAATACCACTGGATATGGAGGAGTTAAGGATGTGACAAATGACTGGCAGGATTTCATCAATGATAGGAAGGATCATATTACGGCTGATATTATCCGACCCAACTGCATTTGAGCTAATAGAGAGAATACTTTTCTTAACATCACAGGGAGATAATTGACTAAAAGAGAACTGAGGATGAGGAGGAGTTGGTTGTGACGAAAGATAATTCAAAGTATTACGTTTGTAAGACCTATCAAAATTAGATGAGGTACAGAAGTGCTGATTTAGTGAATTAATATCTAGATTAGAAGAATTAATTACCTGATGTTGTTTACCACATCTACATACATATTTTGATTGTTTACTACATATTTTGTCACAGATCTCTTGGCACCTTTCAATTGTTTTGTCATATTCGCATACAAGTCTGCGGCAAACACATTATTTCTTAAAATATTGTGTGTATCGTTATCAATATAACGCTCTTTCTTTAGCAGTGTAATAATTTGTTTGAAAGATGCTACCTTCTTTTTCAGTTGTTGGTTTTTTCGCCTAAGGGACTGGATTTTTAAAAGATGTTTCTTTTCGAGGATTATCTTCCGCCGTAAGTCTCGTCTTAACTTTGCTTTCTTTGGCGTGTCAAATATGGACTCTAGATCTGAGAAAGATTCATCTGCCATTGTTTCACTTTTAGTTTGCACTTCTACCAATTTGTCATTGAGTGTTTCATCAGGTACACGTATGTCATTCGTATCGCAAGGTTCCATACTGGATTAAGAAGAGTGCACATCTCTATATAAAGTTGAAGGGCCGGGTTCATTAGAATTAGATTCCTGAAATAAAACCATTAACTTTTAGCTTTAACACAGTGGAAGTATGAAAACATTATTTTGTTCACTGAGTCAGCGAGAGTTATGCTGATAATATTAGAAATTAACTAATTTATAACATATTCAATTGACTGCCGTGACTTCAGGTCATTTTAAATGAGACAGGGCCGCCAAAGATTTTAACAGATTAATGGAAAGGATCTAACTCTAATTTTATTTTAAATTTACCTTTATCATTTCAATATCATTAGAATCTTCACTATCGCTGAACTTTATAGGAAATAAATATAATGCCTGTAAGAAGAAAGAATATATTAAACAAACAATACTTAAAATATAGTTATATAATAAATAAAAACATCAATAGTTTTATAAATGTATAGCAAATTGCACCTTGCTTGGCAATGCTTCCTTTTTAAGTCTTTTCATTTAAAATGAACATTTCCTTGCGAAAATGAACAGAACAAACTGTAGTAGTTTTCGTTGGGTTCCACGTGGCTTCTCCGCGACTTTGTCGTATAATATTTACCCATGGGCGTGCGCTCCATAAAGGCAGAAAAGCACTGCTTTACTTGCCATTCACAGATATTTTAATAAAACGTTCGTATGTTTTAGATGACTTTATTCATTTATTTACTATTAATTAAACAAAATATTATAACTTAAAAACGCCTTTGTCAATTTTGTACATGTCTATTTTGATGAGAAAGTCAAAAAAACCGCGTATAGACAGATGAACATGGCTAAAACTATAAGAGTTCCGTATATTCTATGGAAACCTAAAAATAAACAGACTTCAAAAGTCTTCCAAGTTAACTAGTACACCAAGAAATGATTGCATTTTATGTTTTAATACTATTATTAATTCATCATTACTGAACACATTCAACAAATTAACCATGACCATCTTCGTTCAGTCGGTTAAAAAATACCCACAGTAACATGCCAAAATAATTT
The DNA here is from genome assembly GCA_916999025.1 of Orgyia antiqua. Classification (NCBI taxonomy): domain Eukaryota; kingdom Metazoa; phylum Arthropoda; class Insecta; order Lepidoptera; family Erebidae; genus Orgyia; species Orgyia antiqua. Next base: position 23,316,423 of record OU779871.1, read on the forward strand.
AGGTACTAACTTTTTATATTAATATATTAACCCTTAATAGGGCATGGTCAAACTGTGGAAGTTTGAAACAAAAACGCAGTTAATTTGGTATTATGGGCATCCCCAAGTGTTTTCAGTTTTTCAGGAAAACTTGTGGGAAAATAATTCCTCTTGCCCATGTAGATCATCACATTTAAGTTATAGGTGGGAAATTATTTCCCTACATTTGGGAAATATATTTCATACACATCCAGTAGTACAGGCAAGAAAGTAACAATGTGATTATTTTATTATATAGCATAATATTGTATGTAAATAAAACACAAATAAATTTAAATATTTATTTATTGGTGGAACCTTTCAAAGCTAGGAGCAGCACACAAAGGGACCTTGCAAATTTTGCAAATATATTTGCTGCGTTGTTCCTTTGCACGTGTACTGCACATCCTACATCTTCGAAATTTGGAAAGTTCTGGCATGTGCGATCCAACATCCGCTTTTCTTACTTCTTCGGGTACAGCAGTTGCACCTCGTTTTTTGGTTTTGAATACTGGAGCAACCTTTTTTCGTGACGTGAAATTGTTTATTAGACCCCGGCCTAGCCGCAGACGAAATTCTTTATGAGTGTTTCGGCGTTTTGAATGAGATACCATATAAACAATGTATGCATTGATTACAGCTGCCTCCAGCAAAAACCAAAAGAGTCGGTGCCAATTCTTTCGTGATTTACGCCCAAGAGGGTATGATGCTCTAAAGTGGTCAAAGTGATCAACACCTCCCATAAACTCAGTGTACTTCTTGATTGAAAGAGGGCAAAACATTTTTTTTTTGGTACCATCTTTTTGTTTCCGCTCATTTCCACAGCTCGAGGATTGAATGCAGTACTTGCAACAAAGACATCCTTTGTGTCTTTCCATTTGATAACTGTTATTGGTCCATGACACTGGTAAATAAATTCTCCTGGTTTCAAGACTATTTCTTTCCTTTGAACATGGTTTAGATTTTTTCCTGTTATCAAATCTGGTAAACCCTTGCGGTTTATTCTTATTGTTCCAACACTATAAATATGTTTCTCAAATAAAATCTCCAACAATGGAAGGCTAGTGAAAATATTGTCAAATGCTACCAATGTGTGGCTTGGCAAAGATTCACATAAATCCATTATTACTCTAGCGCCTAAGTTCTCTTCTGATCCACTATCAACTTTCCCAGTATAAAATTGAAATTCATATAAATACCCTGTTTTAGAATCAGCCCTCGCCCAACATTTATACCCCCTCTTGATAGGTTTTTTTGGCATATATTGTTTCATGTGGCTGCTGCCCTTGAATCTTATCATACTCTCATCTATTGAATTAAATGCAGAAACTTCTACATTATCTTTGAATGTTTTGTTTAGTATTTCAATAGCAGGCTTTATTTTTCCTAATTTATCATAATCTTTAGAGTTTCGTGGTGCTTCTGTTGTAATGTTTGATATATGGAGATTTTGTGATATTTTTTTAAACCTTTTTGATGGCATTACTTTGCAAATGACTGGGTTTCTGAAGAACTCGTCTGTTGACCAGTATGTATTTATATCTGCTAATGGATTTATACTCATAAGCATAATCAAACCAAAGTATGCTTTCATTTCTTCTTTTGTAACATCTGTCCAAGCTTTAGAATGTGTGTAACTGGCATACGAATTTGTGTTTTGAACAATAATGTCAATTAGTTCTTCTGGAAAAAAATCTATGAAATAATCTAGTGGTTGAGCTCTGTTAGTGTATCTCTTTCTTACTTGCATTTCTGTCTCAAAACTAGGCCAAGTAACATTATCAAGTACAAAGGACCAATTCCGTGATTTATCTTGCAACTGCCTAAATGTATCTCGAGAGAAAGACAACGCAGTTTGTGCAGTATTTTGTTCATCAGGCACAGACACTTCAGGTAGTGGAAGAAAAGTTGATGTTGAGGCAGCAACAGAAATTTCAGGGATTGAACATATCGTTTCTTCTTGGACTCCAGCCATGGTGACATCTTGTGAAGTAGTAGTATGTTGAATAAGAGATAAATCTGACTCACCATCCAATATACTGTGCAATGCTTCTGTAGAAAGATGTTGTATGTCATCCAGACGCTGATCAAAATCGATATTGTAAGAGTCAGAGACAAAATAACCAACTGCTTCATCATCAAAGTCCTCATCTTCTGACGAACATAACAGCGCGGCCAGTTGGGTTTCAATATCCGAATCACGAAGAGGTTTCTGAAAGAAAAAAGCACTTCCTTGAGTCTGATTGTATAACATAAACATTCCCCGCGGGAAAATATTTCCCACAATATTACAAATATTTAAACCTAAACGGGCAACAAGCTAATATTTCCCACATAGTTTTGCGAGCTAAAATTCAGTCACTCATTGTTTTCCATATTAATGAATTACATAGACAAGTAACATGACACTTTATCTAATAAATTTAATCAATAGCAAACACTTACCGGATTTTTTTTCGGCATTAACACAATAGTCGTGTGTAGTTCGCGAACGAATCGCTCAATTGAAGTAGTTCAGTTGCGCTTAGTTAGTCAGTCAGTCGCTCACTTTGAATACTAAAGGTAGCATTCGGTTCTTAGCGACCGCGACGCGCGACCGCGACACGCGACCATGGTCGCCTGTCGCGGGGCGACCCTAGCTTTCGGATTTCAGCGACGGCGACATCGTCACTCTTCCCGCAGTTTTAACGGGTGACGGTTGCGTTCTATTGCAGTACGATATGTCGGACAATTATTCCGCAGCTAGGAAAAAAGTCATTCAGCAGCTATTGGAGGATGAAGAAGATGATGATATTCTTATTATGCTATTATCTATGCCTCCAGAAAAAAGGATGAGGATTGATTCAATTTTCACATCACGAGAAGAAGAGGGTTGCTTTCAAATACTCATAAAACAACATTTGAATTATAAAGAAGAAAAGTTCAGAAAATATTGTAGGTTAAATCATAAACAGTTTGATTTTGTACTCAGTTTAATAAATCAAGACATCAAACCAAGAAGAAATGGCACATCAGTAATCACAAGCGTTGAAAAACTTTTTCTCACACTAAGGTAAATTAAAAAAATAATTGCCTTCGAAACCTTCGTATACAGAGTGGGTACTTAAGTCAGTTGGTTCGGCGGTTGGTGAGGCAATACTGATTGGAGAATATGGTGTCTGGTTTGAAGCTGAATTATTTGAAATTGGATAACTTTGATTGGAATGTGGACTTAAAGAAATGTTGCTTCTATCCGAACTTTGATCAAGACTTTTCAATTCAAACTCTGCCAGCATATTAAAAAGTTTTGTTTTAGCCTCTATTCTTAAACCTGGTGGTAATTGTTTCAAAACTGATCCCATATGTGAGCAAAATGAATCAATCCCATCTATATCAGCGACTGACAATAAATGTAAAGCTAATGTTATTGACTTTGCATTATCTGATCACAGTGCACAAATACTAAAGGTTCCGATAAAGAAAATCTGTTTAATCAATTACTGGTATATAAAACGCCGAGATTACAGCCAATCTAACATAACTAAATTTAGAGATTGTCTGAAAAATATCTCTCTTTTCGAGGAAGCTTATAATTGTGATGATCCAGATCATGCTTTTGATGCTTTTATGGAATCTTTTTCATTATTCTATAAATTGTGTTTTCCCTTCAGAAGAATTTTAATTAGGTCTCATAAGAGCTCTCAATGGGTTTCAAGAGGAATCAAAATTACTAGCAAAAAGAAAAGACTTTTACTTTGGCGTTATAGATTAAACAAAAGTGACGCAAATAGAAATCAATTTAAAAGATATTCTCGGCTTCATAAGAAAATTCTAAAATTAACGCAGTTATCGCAAAATACCTATAAAATTAATTCATCTTTGAATAAAGCAAGAACTACCTGGAACATCATAAATAACTCGAAATTTAATCAACTCCCAGAGACTATCAACATAATCAAAATTGGAAATAAGACAATAAATAATCCAACTGCAATAGTTAAGGCTTTAAATGATCATTTTATCGAAAAAATCAATCCAATTCCAAATGCTGGTAAGAACGTAACTTTAAATATATCTTCTAATAGTAACTCTCTTTTTATGGCACCTAGTACAAGTTATGACATATTGAGAATAATAAAACAACTAAAAAAAACTAATAGCGTTGGGCAAGATGGTGTCTCCTCGAAAGTCGTAAAATGTGTATCTGATTGTATTAACGATAAACTAAGCCATATTTTAAATTTGTGTATTTCGTCTGGTAAATATCCAAAACAATTAAAAATAGCATTGATAAAACCACTTAAAAAAAGGGCTACGATAGTGAATTGTTACAATCATATCGGCCTATAGCACTATTATCGGTATTTTCAAAAATTTTTGAAAAATATATAAATGAACAAATTTATAAGTATTTAGAAAAATATAATTTGCTCTCTCAGCACCAAAAGGGTTTTTGCAAAAGTAAAACAATAAATACAGCTATTTATGATTTTCTGAATGAGGTCATAGTCAATGTAGATAATAAAACACCTGTCTCAGCTATATACTGTGATATGACTCAAGCTTTTGACTATGTCGATCACAGTATACTGCTCAGTAAACTAGATGCCTATGGGATTAGGGGAAATATTTTACAATTAGTAGAATCTTATATAAAGGATAGAAAACAATATGTAGAACTTAGTCAATTGAATATTAAAACTAAAAAAGAATGTATATTTAAATCGGAACATAAAAAAATTGCGTATGGTGTACCACAAGGTAGTGTTTTGGGTCCCTTATTGTTTATAATTTATATTAATGATTTACCTAAAGTAACTTTAAATCATGTATCACTTTTTGCCGATGACAGCACCGTGACAATTAAATGTTCAGACAAAGACACTTATGAATCTGACATCAATAAAACGTTAGATTCTATAATAACGTGGCTTAATAACAACAATCTTAAAATAAATCTTGATAAAACTAAACTCATGTCTTTTCATCAAAGGTTGCATTTGGTTAAAAGGCTTGATGTAAGTTATGGTGGCAGTAGCATTGAACAAGTAGAAACAAGTAAATTCTTAGGGCTTTGGATTGATAAAAAACTTGATTGGAAATTTCACGTGGAAAAACTAAGCAAACGTGTAAATAGATCCGCATATTTACTATTCAGAATTTCATTCATAGTAGGTATCGATGCAAGATTAACTGCATATCACGGCATCGTAGGCTCTATTTTGAGATATGGCATCATATTCTGGGGTAACTCCACAGACAGGGATATTATATTTAGGTCACAGAAACGATGCCTTAGGGCCATATTTGGATTAAACCCTATTGAATCTTGTCAATCTTATTTCAAAAACTATAAGATACTAACTGTGCCATGTTTATATATTTTTGAAGTTGTTATGTTTTTAAAAGCTAATCCACATTTATTTAAAAAAATGTCAGATAAATATAGTCGATATCAACGTGATCAAAATAAATTGTGTGTAAGATTTGCTAACACAGCATTAATGCATAAAAGTATTTTCTGTATGGCACCTGTCGTTATAATCACCTTCCAAGACAGTTGAAGGATGTGACGTCATTTAATTTATTAAAAAAAAAACTTAAAGACTTTTTGTTAAAAAAGTGTTATTATAGCATATCAGATTATTTATTGGAAACGTTATAATTTTTGTCAATTAGGTTCATTCTAAACAATTAAGTAGATTCTTTTAGGTTACATTGTTATTACTATTAGATTCTTTTTTTCTTTTTTTTTCCTTTTCTTTTTGTGTATTTATATTTATTTTGTTGTTATTTTTTTGTTTGTGTCTAATAACTTTACAAATTTTTTATTTAATTTGATAATTTTAAGTTGCATGATATTTTTAGTTTTATTAAAGCAGGAACTGTTATCCAGCTCCTGGACTATAAATTTGCACACCCATTTGGTAAAGCATGATTAAGCTACATTATGTTATATTCCACAAATTGATAACTCATGTATTTGCAAATAAATGTTTTCTTATTCTTATTCTTATTCTGACTCCTGTGCTCTCAGGGTTTTTATTTCTACTTGTCTTTGTTTGTCTCTCTGTTTCCAATATTCTAGTAATGATGACTGAATATTATTCTCCGATTTACGTTTTCTATAATTTTTTGCTACTTCTCTTTTTTCCGCCGTGCCTATTCCTGCTCCACTTATCCCTTCATTGCTCATTTCTCCTCCGCTTCTCTCTTCACTACTCCTCAGTTCACTTGTACTAGCAGTGTCTATTACTTCTCTACTTGTCCCATCATTACTCGTTCCTCCTCCACTTTCCTCTTCAATACTCCCTATACCTTCAATATTCTCATCTTGAACAGTAGCAATACTTGGCCTTTCTGTAGGAATATTATCAAGAAAACGAAGCCTTTCAAACAGCATCCATTTTGTTGTTTTAGAAGATGCTGATGACCCAGTGGGCAATTTATTCTTACGTTTGCATCTATTAAAGGAGTCCCTTATGTATTTCCAGCGTTTCTTGCATTCAATACCTGTAATAAAAATATTTGGTTTCAGATTTATAGCTACTGGAGAATCATATGCATCTTTAGAGTACACCTATCGTATATCAGCAAGTTATATTAGCAGAATAGTCAAAGATGTGCTTAAAAGCCTGCGAAAGAATTTAGTGCCTATCTTATTGCCAGTACCTACAGAAAATCAGCTGAAGCATGTGACTAGTGACTTTTGGAATCGATGGAATTTTCCTAATTGTTTTGGAGCCATTGATGGCAAACACGTGCGTATTAAAGCGCCAAATAACAGTGGTTCACTGTTTTTTAACTACAAGGAATATTATTCACTTGTACTTCTGGCGGTTGTAGATGCCAATTACAAATTCATAGCTGTTGATGTAGGTTCTTATGGTAAAGAAGGAGATAGTGGTATTTTCCAAAAGTCGAGTGTAGGAAAAAAAATTGCTCGTAATCAATTTAATGTTCCAAAGCCCACAAATTTACCAACAACAGATATTGTACTTCCTCATTTTTTAGTCGGTGACGAAGCATTTGCCCTTGATACATATATGATGAAGCCATACTGTAGAAATGACGCGAGAGTGAATCGTGATAAAGCTGTCTTTAACTACAGACTTTGTCGTGCCAGAAGAGTGACAGAAAATGCATTTGGTCTATTGTCACAGGTATTTAGAATATTTTACACACCAATATCAATCAGACCGGAGGTTAGTGATGACTTGATTTTGAGTGCTTGTTGTCTACATAATTTATTACGGGATGCTTACTTAGAAAGAAATGGCCTTTCATACTATAAGTACCATCCAAAAATCCTCCAACCCAGAGAGAATATGATACCATTGACACGGGTTGGTGGTTTTGCAAGTCTGGCGGCATTTGAAATTCGTGATTCACTAACATCATTCTTCTCGAGTCCAGCTGGCCACGTCTCGTGGCAGGAAAGACGTATAAATAGAATAAATTAGTGTTTCAGTAAAGTAATTTCAAAGCAGTGTTTTAAAAAATGTAACTAGAGTTGAATAAACAGTAGAAATAAAAATAAACCAATACTTACTTCTTTTATTTAATGCCTTGCCAATTACTTCCCAAATATTGTCCCTCACAACGTTATCTTTATAAGATGCCAGCCTTACATCATATAAAGGTGGGTTTTTAATAACTAATTCTATTAACTTCTCGTCCTCGTTCGGTGAAAACGCCGCCATTTTGATGTGCTTCTCGCCTGCGTCGCGTGACGGCACTGCCTCCGATGCGACCGGGTCGCTGTCGCCACGCCGCTCTCTAGCCACGCCCACCGGTCGCGCGTCGCGGTCGCTGGATTTGTTTAGTACTCCATATAAATCCATACTAAGCAGTGGGTCGCGCGACCCGGTCGCGGTCGCGGGTCGCAGTCGCGCGTCGCGGTCGCTAAGAACCGAATGCTACCTTAACAGTTCAGTAGTTCAGTAAATCACAACAGTCACTCAGTCCTCTCGAACTAGTAACAAAACGTACTGTGTATAGTTCAGTAACTCAGTAACTCTTGAGTTTAGCTGTGAGCTGACTGACTAGTTCCGCCGAATACTTCCGAATGCGGAACGAACAATACCGAGCTGATGTCTCGACTGTCGCCGTCTCGCGCGCGTGTAAAGGTAGCGGTTCGCGCCGCGACAGAGACAGGAGACCGCGACCGGAGACCGCGACCGACGACCGCGACCGTTACTTGACGTTAGGAAATGTATAAGCGACAGTTCGCGAGCGAGACAGAGACAGGAGACAGAGACACGAGACAGGAGACAGCGAGACGGTCGCTGCCTCGGACCAGTAGTGTCTCGTGTCGCGCTCGAAAAGCACCTGTGTTTAGTGTGAAAAAAATGAATACTTTTTCTGACGAAGACTGTGAAACGCTGATTGAACTGATCAGACAGCACCCTCCGATATATGATGCACGACTAGACTCCTACAGAAACGAAAATTTGAAAGACAATATTTGGATGAGCATAGCTGAAAGCATAAATAAAACAGGTGAGTTATTTTTTTATTTTTTATTTTGCATAGAATTAATATTTGAAAGGAAACATGTGGAATCAACTTAAACAAGCCGTGTGACATGTTGTTCTTGCCAGTCTACCGCTCCTTGCTGTGACATAAAGTAATCGGTTAATTTTGCTCTAATATCTAGTCCGTTGCTGTTTGAAAACCCTCCTGTTCCACGTAATGAAACGAAATTTGAAGGTAAATTTTCTTCTTGGTTCCATTGATGTACGGACATTTGAGCAGATTCTAAAAATCCATCTCTTAATAGGTTATGCAAGCAACAGGCAACTAAGATCATATCAGTGCATGTTTCTGGCGCTATTCCGATAGGCGTGTAAAATATTCTAAACACCTGAGACAGCAAACCGAACGCATTTTCCGATACTCGTCTCGCACGACAAAGGCGGTAGTTAAATATTTCTTTGCTTAAATCGTTTTTTTGCAACTCTTCTAGCGTAAGGTTTCATCATAAAAGTATCAAGACTAAATGCTTCATCTCCAACTAAAAAATGTGGTAATATTATGTTCGAATTTGGTAGATTTTTTGGTTCTGGAAAATTAAATTCATTTTTCATGATTTTTTTTCCCATTGTAGACTTTTGGAATATTCCACTATCTCCTTCTTTGCCGTAAGAGCCAACGTCTACTGCAATGAACTTGTAATTATGGTCTACAATAGCCAGAAGAACAATCGAATAAAATTCCTTATAGTTAAAATACAACGATCCACTATTTTCAGAGGCTCTTATTCTCACGTGCTTACCATCAATTGCACCAGCGCAATTGGGGAATTGCCATTTGTCCCTTTTGGAATAGGCATTAGAATTGGCACTAAAACAATCTTTAAATGTTTCAACACCTCTTTGACTATTTGTGAAATATAAGAAGGTGATATACGAAATGCGAATGATAGCGAAGCATATGTTTCTCCATTAGCCATAAACCTGAAACAAAAAAAGACTTATATTATTATTTATATATTACAGATTCGGAATGCCGTAAAAAATGGAAATTAATCAGGGACTCCTACAACAGATACAAGCGCAAACAGAAAAATTCAACGGGATCTGCAGCACCAGCTAAAAATTCAAAGTGGCAATTTTATGAACGTTTGAGATTTTTAGAAAACACACCATCAGAACGGCAAAGCTCCACCAGTGTAGATCCAGAGCAGCAAAGCTCCACCAGTGTAGTACAAGAAGTTACTAATACCTCCTCAGAAGTTGTACAGGAAGATACTCCTCCCGTAGCCGCAGACGCGTCAGTACATAATACTATTTTAAGGGAGTTAGCAGAACCTGTACCAGGAACTTCTACACAAGAAAGGTCTATACCACAAAGTAAAAGTTCCGAAAAATCAACTATTAAGAATACTAAGAGAAAAAGACAAAAAGAAGATGAATTTATAAAATTTATGAAAGACAGACATGAAAGCCGACATAGTACGCTGGAGTCATTGAAATGTCAAGGTCAAGAATCATTCGATGATATATCTACATTTACTAAACACATTGAAACTATGCTAAGAAAATTGAGCGCTCGATCAAGAGCGATGGCAAAATCCGCAATATTTAATATTATCTCCAAGTATGAGATCGGAGATATCGATGGACAAGGTGAACAAGATGGACACCAAACACCAAGTGATTTATCACGTCGCCAATTGCCATGTACTTCAATTTCATCGTATAATACGAGTACATATTCGCCAATAAGTGTAGCCTCTACAGAACACAAATCACAAAGTGAATTGATTGACTTAACATCTCGCCAATTACCAAATATTTCAAGTCAACCATTTCGAAGCATTTTTCACGACGAATACGACCAGAATAACTTAGATGATTTGACAAACTTACCTTAGAGTTAGAGCTAATTTTTCTTTCAACGATATTTTTCCTTTTTCACGCACTGTTTTCTTTAGTAAATTTAATACATAATCAAACTGTGTTTTATTTAGCCGAAAATACTTCCTGAATGTATTGTCATCACACATTAGGTGCTTCTTCACTAATAGCGAAAATGATCCTTCTTGACCTCTAGTTAAATACAATTCCTTAATAGGTAACCTTCTTTTAGTTTTGTATTTGTAATAATAGTATAAGAGCAAATCATCGTCTTCTTCTTCCTCCAATAGTAGTTCTATAACTTGGTTTTCCATCATGCATGACACAGAACACAACTGACTCCATCGACACACACTCCGTACTGAGACCGAGATACTTGGCACGGTCTCTAGTCTCGGTCTCGACCTACAGTACATGCAGAAGAGACCGAGACACTTGTCGCGGTCTCCCGTCTCAGTCTCTGGTCTCGGTCACTTGTCTCTGTCGCGGCGCGAACCGCTACCTTAAAAGATATATTTTTATCTCGCTCGCCCGCACTTTTCGTAGTCAATTCAGTCAGTCAGTTCTTTAACAATCCAAGAACTAAACTTTATTACAAGGGGTTAATAGACATTTTAGTATGTTGTTATTTTAATATCGTTTCTATTAGATACTTTCTAATAAGCAATTCTTTTAAATAATGTGTTGATAAATATAGACCCAGATCAATGACGTTGCCGAATTAGCTTCAAAAAGAACAGAATGTAAATAGAAGATGATAAGTTTGTACGTAATATTACTTATTGAATACCCGCTGCTTTTTGTCCTGTCGACCTTGTCTCAGTTAATTCTCATGCGCTAAAATCTTATCTTGAGTTTTAATTATCTTTACATTGATGCTAAAGAAAGGGTGTCTCTGTGTATGCACTTATGTACGCACGTGACTTACTGAGAAGTTTTACTACTTTGTTTATCCTTAAAGTAATATAAGGTTTACAATTTATTTCACAGCGACAGGGTGCGCATGCATCTCTATACTCAGTACTCTATACTGTCTATACTTAGTAGATTGCTTGTTCTTTTGAATAACGTATAGAAGACAACTAACAAAAAGAAGCTGTAACACTTTTGTTGCCTTCAGCTGACTACTCTTTACTTTTAGAACGTTCCCTGCGTACAAATAGATTCTTTCAAAGGGAACAGATATTAACGTTTTTACCACCAAGAAATGAATTTGGTATGGTATTTTTTCACCTCTAAAATACTGGTTCTAGATCGAACTCTTCCCATATTGATGAGATTGATGGCACAGCTACTGGCGGATCTGGTCACAAGAACCCCGCACAACTGCCTGTGGAGGACGGCTGGGTCCAACTTTTAATTTTTAATGGGTGTTTTTCATTTAGGAGCAAAAATATATAAATTTAACCAAAAGCTGTACAAAGTTTTTCTATTAATTGTTATATGTTAAGAAAAGTTTTAATTTACTGCTCGTGCGAATGTCTGGTGATAGAATTTCTAGACGCAGCACAGAGGCTGCGGCATGTTTGATTGCTGCTACAGTTTTTGAAGTACATAAAATTAAAGCATATGGACTCCTCCTAAAATATTTGACAACTTGCTTCACCTTTGTCGTTATCTGAGCAATAGCCGCAAGTGCATTCTGCAAGCAAAGAATAATAGGATCTGCGGGAGACGCTAGCAAAAAAGTGTATATTGTATATAGAGGTTTATCCATCTGTAGAAGAGAATATAACTGAAGCAGAGGCTATTTTGACTAATTACGTGGTTAACATATTACATTTGAGGTAAAAGGTTGTCTGATAGTTTTTCTGGTGGGCAGAGAATATTCACTGTACATAGTATTGCTACAAATATTTTAAATTCGGTTTCTTTAACTATTGAAAACAGGAGATGGTCTTTAGTCGTATATTAATATAAAATATATTATTAGTCAATCCCCCAAACAGTGATAGAATGCATATTCACTGTTAATGACTTTTAGTGTTACGGCATAGTTAGTATGTTATAATTTCTATAAAAATAAATAGTACGATGGGACTGTCATACCCAAAGGGTAAAAGTTCAAAAAAAAGAGGGCGAGAAATTAATATTAAAGTCAGTCAGCACTGGGATCTTACGCTACACAATAAATGAATAGCGTAAACAGATGGTACGCGCCAAAACCACAGTGTTTTGAGTTTTGACATTTTGATGCAGCTAAAAAGTTTTCGTAAAATTTCGTTTGAATAACTTGCTATTGGTCAAATTAATTGTAAATAAATAAACTGAAAATTTGTATATAAAATATTGTTTTAAAAAACTTAGTGTAAAATTTTATTGAAAGGTAACATTGGTGAGATAAGTGAGATAAAAATGTTTTCAAGGAAGCGAAGTGCTGTTTGGGACCATTTTTTAGAAGTGGATCCCAAAAAGGCTAAGTGTACGTATTGTTCAAATACTTTAGTTATTTCCGGGGGTGATGTCAGTAATTTGAATAGGCACTTAAAAGCCAAACACCCAACCGTCGCACTTGTTCCGGCACGTCAAGAGGAGATATCACCACCAGCAGTTTCAGCAGAGACTATTGTAACTCCTTCTACTTCAGCCGCAACAGATACCGCACTGCCTGTATATCCTGTGCGCCGAGCTCAAACTGCAGCACAATCGTCAATAGCGGAGTTCATGAATAACACAAAACCTCTCGGTCCCCGTCGATCTCAGGTAATTGACGAACAATTAATAATGATGATCGCGAAAGGCCATCATCCGTTTTCATTGATTGAGGAACCAGAGTTTAAGAAATTCGTAGCGATGCTCTGTGGCGGGTATTCCCTGCCTACCAGGAAGACGCTCTCTGACAATCTCTTACCTCAAATGTATATCAGACAATTAGAAAAGGCTAAAGCTAATATAGCGTCTGCTTCAGCTGTATGTCTCACGACAGATGGGTGGACGTCTATAAATAATGAACACTTTGTTGCTGTTACAGCACATTATATACTAAATCACCAAATAAAAGCAACAATGCTGGGCTGTGTCCAATACCCAGACAGGGCAACGGCAGATAATCTCGCTGGTCACTTAAGAAAAGTAACACTAGAATGGAACATTTCCGACAAAATTACCGCCATAGCTAGTGACAACGGCTCAAATATTGTAGCCGCAATTAAAGTCGGCAATTGGCGCCATATGGCATGTTTCGCACATACAATAAATCTCTGCGTGCAAAATGCGCTTGTGTTTATTGGTGAAACAACAGCAAGGGTGAAGCAAGTTGTGGAATATTTTAAAAGGAGTTCGCACGCTTTAGTGAGACTTAAGGAGATGCAACGACAACTTAATATTCCCCAACTCAAATTGAAGCAAGACGTTCCAACAAGATGGAACTCTACCTTCGAAATGTTTAGGCGGCTTGTACAAATAAAAGATGCTATTACCGCAACTCTAGCGCTACTGAGGACAGATTTAATTATAACAAACGAGGACTGGGCAATAGTTGAGGCAGTAATGCCCATTTTAAAATTATTTTATGACGCAACAATAGAAATAAGTGCCGAAAAAAACGTGACGCTATCAAAAGTCATACCTTTGTGCCGCATTCTGCAATCTTCCCTAACAAAACACTCGCGCGAGCAGCGACATGAGGCTTTACCTACTGTAGAATTATTAATAGAAAAACTTCGTGTAGAGTTTGAACGCCGGTTCAGTTCCATTGAAAGTTCTGTGCTACATGCAGAGGCCACTTTACTAGATCCACGTTTTAAGGATAAGGGGTTTCTTAGCAAAAGTGCGGCTGAAAAAGCAGTAAGCCAATTAAAATTAAAAGTAGGATCAAGTCGCCCTCCACAAGCAGGGGTAGCATTGCCATCAGAACCACAACTAGTTGTGCCATCGACGTATTCAATATGGGAAGAGTTTGACCAAGAACTAGCCAAACTGACTCCCACAAACCCTACAGCAGCCGGTATTGTGGAGCTGGAAAAATATATTCAAGAGCCTCTTCTCAAAAGATCTAATGATCCATTTTTATGGTGGGAAGAACGAAGATATATATATCCACTACTTCACATTTACATGAAAAAAAGATTAATTAATATAGTTGCCACGTCTGTTCCCTGTGAAAGAATTTTTTCGAAAGCAGGGAATATTCTGACTGCAAAGCGAAGCCAGCTCAAGGCAACAAAAGTGTAGCTTCTTTTTGTTAGTTGTAACACAGAGTAACAAAAAAAAGTAAATATGTACAAAAAATGTAAATAGAGCAGTTATAAATGTATATAATGTTGTAAATTTAAATCATTGTAAATATCAGATTTTTAAATACGCCAGTCTAGATGTCTTTCTTTAAATTAGCGTTCAATATGTTTTCAATACCTAACCACTAATTCTTTTATTTTAGTACTAAAGTATATACAAATAATCTACATTGGCAGTCCTAAGCCTGAATTTGAGTATGAAAGGAAATCTGTTATCTATATATTGTATATAGAGGTTTATCCATCACATTAATTAATTCATTATCGCAATCAAAATACATTCAACCGTCCAACGCTGCTCTCATAAAAAATGGTATATCGCATTCACAACACTCCAACAATGGACTACAACAACTTAATACTTCAGTGGAATTGTCGTAGTGCTTCGTCAAAAAAATCAGATATAATTTATTTAATTAACAAATTCAATCCTTCTATTTTAGGTCTTCAAGAGACATGGCCACGAAGTATAGATACATCTATATAGATGTATCTATACTTCGTGGACATGGCTTAAACCAGATATTCCTTTTAGGTTATCTGGTTACGTCCACAGAATACAAATTACTCACAAGAAGAATGCCGACTCCATACAAAAAAAATAGGACAATATCACTCGTGCAGCGCCAACTTAGGCGCCCCATAAGAAACTTATTAAGCGGGTATTTTGAAATACGTATTAAGCGGGAATTTTGAAATATATAATACGCGGGAATTTTCAAATATTTTTTATCGTTTTCACTGTGAATATCGCTTTCCACCTACAAGAAAATTTACGCCTGTGATTCAACGCCCGTGAAGCACAAGTATAAATTTTCTCGCAGGTGGAAATGTGCTGCTGAAAGTATCTACAAAAATGGTTTACAAATAAAACAATTTTCTTTTTTTAAGCGAAAATTTATTTATCTACTAACAAAAACATATTTTAAAATGAATTCCATCGAAATTGTCAGTAGTCCCCGTATGTCATATTACAATTAATGTATTAACTGCATCTAGAAATTTGACATCACGAGAATTACAATTACAAGGTGACTTGACTACTTAATAATGGCTTTTCAATTACAAGTTATTTAAGATACAAATTACATGACATGCCTAGACACTTATTTAATTTATAGGTTAGCCTAGCTTCTATTTATGTTTAAGTATGTCCATTTTTTTTTAAAGCAGACTTTTACGCCTCCTCTGTAAACAGACGATTTTGAATAGTGCAAAAACGTTTCATACATAAAAACACTGTTAATAATGTGAGACATTATTTTTTTTATGACTTACGCAGTCATCCAAAAAATCAAAATTTACGGATTTCTGTAGCAAATCAATTATATTTTTTCTGATATTGAGGGAGTGGGCCTCAGTTTTAAAAAAAATTTTGATAACTGTGGCGCAACTTTCTACACAAATAATAAATTCTTTTGTTGCATATTGTAGAGATCTTTTCACATCATTATATTCTTTAAAATCTAAAAATGAATGCACCCATTCACATTCTTTTGTAATCAACAAAGCTTTTTACATACTTCGCAGTCAAGATTATATTTTTTAATAATGTAACCACTAACATATGCACAAGCTTGCAATTCGCCACTTTTTTCTTCCAAGTTACATTGAAATGTGTTTTCGAATTCATATTCAACGTCTCTAACCAAGGTATTTTCTTCATCAGTATGGGTGTCTGTGGCTGGAGTAAATAAAGTTTTGTAATCATCTAATATTAAGTCATTTTCGTCATTCTCACAATTTCCAACCCCAAGGTGGGATAGATTGCTTAGTATAGCAGTTTTCAGACCTGCAGTAAACTGTCCCACAGTGGGATTGGTGTTCGAACCACAGTTCCCACGAATGCAACCAAACAAATTTTCTAATGGGTCTTGCTGCAATCTGCGAGTAGCTAAGGTCTTAATATTTTTATGTTTCGTTGTTAAGTTTCTCCACAACCGTTCCACACCATTTAGCGTCCAAATCCCAGGTGCACGCTTGATGCCGACATATTCAACTTTTTCAAAAAAATGTTTTATACATGTTATGTGTTTCAATAAAAGTTGTCTTTTATTCGATAAATTTGTGGAAAATGGCTTGCCTCTTCTCAAATCTGGCGTTTGTGAATTTAGGATATCAAATAATTTATCCATGTTCGCTATAATTTCAGCCGTTGTTGTGGCTTCCGCAGAGAGCTCTCCTGAAAATATGAATTATTACAATTTTTACATAATCCCAATCACAAGGTCCAGATATTCGGCCTTCTTATCGGGCCTTGTGGTCTAGTGGTTCATGTAACGGACTGCTATGTTCACGAGGTCGCGGGTTCGATCCCCGCACAGGACGATTATTTGTGTGATATTTATATTTGTCACACAAATTTAATATTCGTTCTGCGTCTGGGTGTTTTATGTATTATAAGTATGTATGTATTTACAAAAAAAAAGTATGATGTGTAGTATATCCGTATTCTGATACCCATAACACAAGCAAATAAGCTAAGCTTGGGACCAGAGGACGACAAGCTCATTTCGCCGTAGATATGCCGTATTGTTCAGTTTTGGAGTGCAAGAATAATAGTAGGAGAAGAAATCTTAAAAATGGAGGTATTTCGTACCATCGGTAAGTACAATATCATTTGATTCTAATAAAATTTTAGTTAATTCCAATTTACTAATAATTTATTGCAACGTCTCGCTAAAATCAACCTTATGTCGTTTAATTAAAGTTTATTTTACATTGATTATATTCATTATTTCGTTCTTAAAAGTTCTTCGCTACTCAATTAGTGATGTACTTAGGTCAGATTTCAGTTTATCGATAAATGCCGATAGAAAATTTGTAATTTACTATTTATTTTACTAAGTAACTTTACAATATGAATGTAAGGCGGTCTGAACTGCATTGAAAGTGATAAAAAATATGATTTTAACGACGAGCCACAAACGCCATCTACAAGCGTATCACTCAACGAAGCAAAGAGCTTTAACAACTGTACGATCATTTATAGAGCAACGTAACAACATAAAAGATAATTTATTCTCGATTCGATATAATCGATTTAGAAACTGTGAAGCGTTTAAAACAAAAGGAAATCACAGACTTTTTTAAGTAGACTAAACCTGCAATGTGCAATGTGAATTATTAAATATTATGATTATTTTAATTTCTGTATTTTATTGAACCAATTCATCTGACGCATTCGATTAAAACTAGGAACAAGGGTATCTCTGACATAGACCCTTGATAACTTAAAACCTCAATCTTTAACTGAAAATATTTTGTGTTTCCCTTGGACTTTAACTTAACGAAGTTCTACTGTACATACATTGACTAGATAGAAAACACCCAGACGTAATACAGCTATCTGTGTTCATTACACCAATATTTGTCCTGTGTGGGAATCGAACCCGCGACCTCGTGATCGTAAGTCGGCTGCATAACCGCGCATAAATGTGTATATTTTTATCACATAAAACAACGACACTCTTTCTCCCTCTTGTACACCAATATTTCAGTAGTTAAAAAGCCTACGCTTTGAGGAAACTAGACATGATGTTATGTTCTTATAGAGAAACTAAAAACAAAAAAAAAATAAGAAATGGGTAGGTATATATTTGATATCGGTAATAATCGGTAAACCTAAGAAAAGATGGATGGACTGTGTGAAAGAGGAGATGAAAGAAAGAGGAGTTGACACAGACATGACGGCAGTCGGAAGCAGTGTTGCCAGAAGGTTACATTTTTTACATTTTACGTAACTTTTGATCAGTTCATGTAACATGTATGTAAGAAACAATTTTAGTTAAATATATGTAACTTCTCAAGAATTACAAAAGAGGTAAAAATGAAAAAAAAATCTTGATTGAAAATTAAAATATTCTTATCTAAATTTATTTAATGAAAACAAAAACTACCGCAAAAAATAAAAAAGTTATAATTATATTGATAAATATATATTTTTTTAAATTATTGTGTACAAGAAAATATAAAATAATAATAATTATTGATCTGCGAGCTGAAAATTACATGAGCGTGAATGTAGCAGACATCAGAAAAATTTCAAACTACAAATAAATAGAGTAAATAATTTAAAAAATAATATTTATAAAAAATGCATTTATTAATTTGAAAATTTTTTAAATGCGCATTTAAAAAAAATATATTTTATTAATTATTTACTCTATTTGTAAATAATTATAAATTTGGCTGATGGCTGCTACATTCACACTCATAAAATTACCACTACGTAAGTTTTCGTTTAAAAATGTAACTTTTCATGGATGCCAACGTAACTTTCGACCAAATCACTCTGGCAACACTGTTACACAGTGTTTGGCAGTGTTTCACAATGTAACGCAGAGTCCCCGATGCGTCTGTGCTCCTCAGTGGGTAAAGTAGGGATTAGCGTCTACCATTCTCAATACAAAATCAGACAACAAATTAAACTTCCTCCAGAATCGTCAATCTTTACTGGCGAATGTTATGGACTATTTAAAGCTGTTGAATATATTAAGTTAGCAAAATTACAAAAATCTGTCATTTTTACCGATTCTAAAAGTGCCTTACAAACACTTCATAACTACCCATTTAACTGTAAGTTAGTGTATCCTATAATAATTAGTATTAGAACCTTACTTGCTCAGTGTAGTGAGTTGGGATTAGAAGTTTCTTTCGTTTGGATACCTAGCCATTGCAACATCTTGGGTAATAATATTGCTGATCGCCTTGCGCATGAGGCTATTCAAAACGGTGACTTGTTTCCGTACAAAAACTTTAGCCATGACTTGGTAGCTCTCGCTAGAGTGTTTTTAAGAGAGTCTTGGAATAAGATTTGGATAGAAAGTTGTCAGAAAAAAGGCAAACATTACTTTTCCATACAATCTGATATTCCAGGTAAACCCTGGTTTGCCAGAATGTCATTTAATAAAAGGGACACTTGTTGTATCATTCGTATGAGATTGGGACACGTTTGTACACCTGCATACCTCGCTAAAATTCAAGTCGTGGCCTCTAATATGTGCGAATGTGGTTTAGATGTTGGCGATGTGAATCACATTTTTCTCTCCTGCCCTCACCGTGATAATAGTATGATATATAATTCTTTAAAAACGTTGAATTTTCCATTACCTACTTCTATTACTGTTCTTCTAGCATCTAATAACTTCGATATATATAATGCTTTAAGTAGTTTTATTACTGAAAATGATATTAAAATATAGCATCTATTTATTTATTCCGTTAATAAAATCTTACTGATCTTTCGAAATTCTCGAATCCAAATTTTAATTAAAATTACTGTTGTTTCCCTACCTTTGTTCGTGGCAACTGCGCAAACCGCGCGAGCCAATATTATAAAATAAAAAAAATAAAAAAAAAAACGCAGAGTCCCTCTGTGTTAACTAAATGGAAAGCAACCTATGTGAATATACCGTGGTATCTTGATCTATCTATTCTGTCAGTGGTTGCTATCAAAGAGTGTTGCTATCCAATTCTTTTATAAAAGAATCTTGTTTCAAGAGTTATATGTTTATTTAATTCAGTTCTGATATTCTGTTATTATAAAAGAAGAACACTTCTTAGATAGTAAAAGTTTTTCGATCATATTTAACATACAAGGTGTTGCATATTTATACAAAGTAAAGAACTTATTCGCTGAAATAACAACAGCTTACTAATCATTGCTTCTTAGAAGGTGATTTTGTGAATCAAGACGTGAAATAATGGAAGTTACTGACGAAAATCTATCAACATTAGCAAATTATCTTCAACAAACTTTAAATCCTGCCCCGAACATCAGACGACCCGGTATGTTTTTAAAACAATGTATTTCAATCTTGTTACCATTATTTATCGTTATATGTTTAGATACCTTAATTAATATTAAGGATCTACATAATTTCCTAAAATTTTGCGTACTTACAATCATTACTAATGTGTTTAATAAAACATAACCTAATTTTGTTTGAATCATTCTCGATTTTCAACGTTGCCACATTTTTCCATTTCAAATTTGTATCAAGTTTTGAAATAATTTTTATTCCGTTTTAATCGTTTTTATGTCGAATCAAAACAAATATTACTGTTTACAATAATTTTAAGTTCCTATAATAGATCGTCCCTGTGTAAAGCTAAATAAAATACAACACTAACTTTTTCTTCCCTTGATCAGCCCTTAGTATAAAATTTAGTTTCCCTGTTGTTTTCAAGAGTACCATGAGTAATCATTACATGGGGCATCCAGATTGTTGACAAAAACTACTTGGTCGAAGAAGTCAAACACTCAATAAAGTTATACAGGAACAAACTAAACAATCATTTCAACACATTAGCCACACATCTTAACATCTTATGGATAATAATGCATCATTTAAAAGAACAAAAAGAATATCCCTTAGAAATTTATAGGGTACATATCTGAACGAAAGGACCTGAGACACTGGACTCACTGCCCTGCAAGACAATGTGTAACAGTTACCTAACCTCACGCTGAATATTCATGGAACAGATTGCGAGAATAAGTATATATAAAAAGAAAGTCTTCTATCTTTGACACATAAGTTGCAAAGGCCAGTCAAATATTGTAATTAAACAATATTTTAAACCCCTAATATTTATAACAATTTAATCAAAGATTTACGGCATGACAATTAAATTAGGTCTTCCATTTTAGGAAAGTTTTCCAATGCTTTTAATTTTTTTCAGCTGAGAAATTTTTGGAAAGTGTTGAAGTGAATCAGAATTATGCTATTCTGGTATTGCACCTTATTGATAAGGAGACTGTGGATCTGACAATAAGAGTGGCTGCAGCGATTGCTTTTAAAAACTATATTAAGAGAAACTGGCCTGTGGTATGTACTATAATATTAAATACTGGCTTTTGCTGCATCTTGTGTGGTATTTAAAAAAAATAAAAATGGTCTGCATGAATATCTATAGTTTAGTTTAGAACATTTATCATTACATAGGGACAGTTTTAACTTATTCAATTTAATTATATTTATTTTTTTTATATGTTAATCTGTCTGTCTGTCTGTCTGTAGGTATTATATGTTATTACAGTGTAATCTCACTAATCCGGCACTATTAAAAACTGGAGGGTGCCGGATTATTGGAATGATCGGATTACTGGATTATAGTGAAAAAGTCATAGGTAATTATAATAAAATAAAGCATTTCATACAGGGAATATAAATGTATGTAATGTATTAAATTAACATGAAGGTACATATGTAATTAACTAGTTTTAAAATACCGCGACCAAAGCGCACAGGTATAGAGGGGTGAGGGAGGCTTTGGCGGAGTGTGCCGGATTATTGGACGTGCCGATCTATCGAAGTGCCGGATAAGTGAGATTGTACTGTATTATAAATATTCCTTTATTTTATTTTATTATGTGTTGTCCCTTCTTTTAAGCAAGCTTTTTACTGTATCTTCTTATTTTAAAGTTGTAGCTAGATTGTTAGGGTGATACTCCAATCTATCACCATATCTTTCAGAACAACTTTTATAATTAGTAAAGATTCACATATACTATAGACCAGTGCCGATAATTTTTAAAACAAAAAACATTTTTGTAAAAGAAAAAAAGAAAAAACCAAAACTTGGTTTTTTGATATTTTCACATAAATTTTGAGGTTATGTGAATAAAGTGTGAATACAAAAGTTTTACTAGTTTTAGATCTTTTTATTACCTACAACTTTGCCTTTTAACTTTTTTCCGTAGGACTATTAGTTTTGCCGGAAAACGAGCAAAAACATTTTTACCCTTAAAAGCTAACCCCCCATCCCCTTCCCGACCTCAGATCGCCCGTAAATTATTTTTCTTCTTATTTTTATAATATTCTCCTCCTTTTCTAATGGGTTTCATCTTACTATAATTTTTTTTTACTTTTGAAGCTATCTGCACTAGCCTACTACTTATATTGTAAACTATAAACTTCGTAAGTGTGGATGGGTGTAAGAATATTTATTGCTGTTTCACTCCGTCACTGTTGGGACTGAGCTGTAAGATGTCTGAACATCCATAATGTCTGGCTAAAGTTTAAAACAAATATACACATCTAAATCTGTTTTTATTAAATAAATAAGTTGCTTAAGTGTTAGGATTATTAATTACCTCATAATTTTTACCTGGGCGAAGTGATTTTAATGATTCTTTTTTTATTTGAAATCTGGTGCTTTCCATGTGATCTGATGATCTAAAATTGAAGATAACCTACAAATATCAGAGGCACATAAAGCTTGCTCAATTTTTTTTTTTAAATATGCATTTACTAAAGATTTTTTCATTATTTCACATTTTTTGCTCGGGACAATCATTTGTGTGATTTTTCTAATTGTCATACGAATGTTTGTACTGCGTCTGGGTGTTTCTATGTATTATAAGTATGTATTTACAAAAGAAAAGTAGTATATGTATTCTATCCGTATTCTGGTACCCATAACACAAGCATATAAGCTTAGCTTGGGACCAGAGGACGTTGTGTGAAATATCCATGAATGAATGAATATATTTCCAGGAAGAGGATGGTATAGATAGAATACACGCGTCAGACAGAGCAACAATCAAGACTTTAATTGTATCTTTAATGTTGAAATCTCCTGAAGCTATACAGAGGCAGTTCAGTGATGCTGTGTCAATTATAGGCAAATGTGACTTTCCTGATAAATGGCCCACATTGATACCTGAAATGGTGGATAAGTTTAATACAGGTATGAAATTTAAAATTTATTTTTTACTAGCCCTCAACTACATATTATGCATGGAATTTAGATACCAAAACCTCAGTAATTATACTAAAAGGCATCTTCTAGAACCACTATATCATTTAGAACCGCATTAAAATCCGATGTGTAGTTTTGAAGATACAAGCTCACAAACTGGCATACAAACATATATATCATTTAGAATTAAAATCCGTTGCATAGTTTTGAAGATACAAGCTCACAAAAGGGCATACATACATACAAAAATAACGACGTTTTTGTAATAAGTAAAGTTGTTTTATAATAAGTAAAGACTAGCTGTGGGCTGTGACTTTATGTGTGAAATAGGAAACAAAATGTTAAAAAAATTATACAAAAATGTTCTTCCTCTCAACCATTCTATTAAAAGATGTAGTTTGGAAAAAGTTTACGTGGGAATATCTAAAATAACAAGTTTGTTTTATAAGAAGTAAATATTTTCATTCATGCAGATAGTGCGATACAATGCTTTAGCATAGAGGACTGGCATTCACTCACTAGACCTGAGTTTGATTTTAGCAAAACTCAATTATTTATGTCCTTTGTATATGTCACACAAATATTTTTACTGCATCTTGAGTGTATCATAAGCAACTAAGCATAGCTTAGGACTAGAGGACATTGTGTTATACTTCTATGCACATCTGGTATCTATTTATTAAAAATTGTTGTGTATGCAAATCCGATTCCCAACCCAAACAAGAAAAACAGAAATTCTAGTGGTCTTATTCATAATGAACCTCCGATAGGTTCAAACGGAGATTTTATCGGAGAGATAAAAAACATTTTATTGGAGAGATAAAAAGATTTTATTGCAAAAAGACTATTATGAGTAACAAGTCTTGACAATTTTCGCGATAAGTCATTATGAATAAGACCATTAGAATTTCGGTTTTTCTTAATATTTCTTAAATAAATAAATATTCTATGACATTTCACATAACGTCCTCTTATCCCAAGCTAAGCTTTTGTAAATATATACATATAATACATAGTAAACATTTAAATTATATTTGTATGTTTTCTGTTTTGTAGGTGATTTCCATGTAATCAATGGTGTATTAAGGACAGCACATTCATTATTTAAACGGTATAGATATGAATTTAAATCACAAAAGTTATGGGAAGAAATCAAACATGTTTTGGAGAATTTTGCAAAACCACTCACGGATTTATTTGTGGTAAGTGTGTGTTAGTTATTATAATAGCTATTGCTGTTGCTGTGTAACTTAAATTACTAACCTAATTTTGTAGTTAAAATATAGGAAGTCACTAACATTTCAGCTACTTCATAAGTTAGTTAAAATAAAACAACGTTTTATAGGTACTGTGAGTAACGGCAACCAACCGAATGATTTTAATAACCTTAATACCATGACATTGACATTTTACATTAATTGACATATGTCTAGATAGATGGAGCTAGTAGTATCTACATTTTGATATTTATAACTCTCCCACTCAAAATATAGATACCAAAAAAAAACAAATAAAAATTAACTTAAACTTTAACAATACCCAAAGTCTGTAAATGCTTATAATGTTTGATAGCACCTAAGCTCTTTGTAAGTAGGTCTGCAGGCATATCTGATGTACACAAATATTCAACACTAACAATATTTTCCTTTATCATTTCCCTACAATAATGATATTTGATATCAATATGTTTAGACTTATTATGAAAAACAGGATTGTGTAACAATTTTTGTGCACTCATGCTATCATTATAAATAACAATTTTATACAGTTTCTCAGTTATTTCATGTTGCAAGTTTCTTAAATATACTGCCTCTCTACAGGCCTCTGAAATGGACACATACTCTGCCTCTGTACTAGAGAGTATAATACATTTCTGTTTACTACAACTCCAAGATATAACAGAACCAGATAACACATAACAATATCCTGAGTATGATCTTCTATCATTAAGATCATTACTCCAATCTGCATCTACATAACCTACAATATTAACATCTTTACCTTTTTATCACACATAACCTACAGGTTTTTGCATGTATATAGTCTCAGACAAATCTCCATTTAAGAAAGCTGTTTTAACATCAAGATGAGTCACTTTCAGATTCATCTGTACTGATAACGCAAATAACAATCTAAGTGTAGAATGCCGTATCACAGGAGAAAATGTTTCACTGTAGTCCACACCATATTGTTGAGAACAACCTTTTGCCACAAGTCTGGCTCTAAAACGCACATTATTATCAGAGTCACACTTCTTTTTTAGAACCCACTTACACTTCACAATATTTTCACTTATAGGAATGTCGACTATCTCCCAAGCCTTGTTGTTTTCAAAGCTTTGTAGCTCTTCATTAATAGCCTGTTCCCAGTGTTCTTTATCTGGCCCTTCGAGTGCTTCTTCCAATGTTAATACATCACCGACTGGTATGTTACAATCATCTGTAACCATATATCCATATCTGTCAGGTGGCTGTCTCTGTCTTTTAGGTAATTTTCTCGCCATCATATCATCTTCAGTTTCTAAGAACTCTTCCTCAAATGATGGTACGTATGTCACATCCAAGTCAGCAGCATCTTCTTCTTTTTCTTTAATTTCAATCACATTTTCTTCACACGAGTCGTTTTCTTTTATAAATATTACATCTCGACTTGTTGTGAGAGTACATGTTACAGGATTATATATACGGTATCCTTTCACATCATCAGGGTAACCAACAAATATACATTGTTCAGATTTTTTATCCCATTTGTGTCTTTTTTCTTTAGGAATATGTTTCATAACGATGCTACCAAAAATTCTTAAATGACTGAGATTCGGCTTACATCCTGTCCATACCTCATATGGGGTCCGGTTCTGCAGTCCAGTTTTCACTATTCTATTCTGTAAATAAACAGCAGTGTTAACAGCCTCTGCCCAGAACTCCTTACTTAATTTAGCATCAAATAGAAGACATCTGGCCTTTATCAAGCCTTGCATTGACAAGCATCCGTAATCCAAGCGGAGTTACTTGTTAAATGTGAACTGGCACCTGGATCCACATACCAATCTTCTTTGTCAAATGTTCCATTAAGAAATATAGCACTAAACGCATTTGTTGTTTTAGATTTCTTTTCTGAATCTTGAAAATTCTTCGAAAACTTTTTATTACTTTGACATTGGTTATAATAGTGGCCATATTGTTTACAATTGTAACATTTGACGTTCTCTTTTCCCTTGGCGGATATAGATAATTGAGAACTTGCATTTCCGCTGGCTTTGCCGACCATAAACTGTGTACTCGGTGTAGATTTTATTTTTGCACGATGGTTCGGTGTATTGCGGAAACATCCGAATGCATTGGTAACGTTGGCATCGCTGTTTTCCGGTTCCATGTCCATCAACTTTCCTATAATGGCGTCTGTAGTAATTAACATGTTAACAATGTTCAATGGCCATTATCATCGGCATATACTTTTCAGATAATCCTGCCAACATGATGGAACCGATCCACTCGTCATTGATGCCAAATCCCGTCCCTTGTAGTTTTTGACTAGCTTCGACAATTTGTGTTACATACGATGTCATAGACGTACAATTTTCTAATCTAATAGAAATAAGATTCCTTATGAGACTAATTTTTCTCGTGAATCCGGAGTCGTCAAACAACATCTTTAACTTGTCCCACAATTCTTTCGAAGTACTGGCACTTTTTATGTGGACATAAAGTGCCGGATCAATGGTTAGAATCAACTTAGCTTTAGTCTTGGCATCATCCGCAGCTGCTGGGGGCTGACCCGTCTCTGGTTTGATGCACCCAACCATTCCTTCTAATATTAGGAAATTTTCTGCTGCAAAACACCACTCACTAAAGTTCTCGCGTCCTTTTAGTTTCGGTACGCTAATTAAATAATTTGAAGAGGACGCCATGATGTCACTCACGCACACTGTCGTTCTTGTAAAGTCACGAAAAAAAAATTTTATTTTACTGTCACTGTTTACTAAACTGAATTTCTAAGCTCTAAGGAGTCCGAACGTAATG
Organism: Orgyia antiqua; assembly: GCA_916999025.1. Taxonomy (NCBI): domain Eukaryota; kingdom Metazoa; phylum Arthropoda; class Insecta; order Lepidoptera; family Erebidae; genus Orgyia; species Orgyia antiqua. Next base: position 23,343,744 of record OU779871.1, read on the forward strand.
TTGAACGAATGGTCTCAATTTAAGGGACAGATTTTTTGCCGGTAGAGCGCGCCATTTTTCAAGAAGTACTCGTTTGAACTATTGACACCTGTGGAAAAAAATATTCTGAGAAACGTGCAATTAAATATAAGTTTCAGGAAATTTTTAGAAATTTTTCGAGTGCTTTAAACCCAACAATACAGAGAAGGTCAAGAGATATTCTGATATTCTATAATAGCATCGGTACGTCCTGAATACTAGCGCAGCCAGTGGCAGAAAATAGAACTATGATCTGGGTTTATTATTGTGTACACGAAATATTATGGAAAAGCCTATACCGTTCGGACTCCTTGTATCTATACTTCGTGATACTAGCAAAGAAAATGTAACTGGTTTTTATGGGATCTGGGTCCATAACCTAAAATAAAACAACGTTTTATAGGTACTGTGAGTAACGGCAACCAACCGAATGATTTTATAACCTTAATACCATGACATTGCCATTTTACATTAATTGACATATGTCTAGATAGATGGAGCTAGTAATATCTACATTGATATTTATAACATTAGTGTTTGTAAAGACAATTTTTAGATGGAATGTGATTAAAAAATACAAGTTTTAATTTTTCGCTATATCACCGCTATGTAGACTTGGTCCAGGCCAAATTTCAAGTCCCTAGGGCAATTTGAAGTAACCTATAGGTTTTGATTGCTTAGCGTAAGACTAAAATGCGTAAAAAACAAACTAAATCTACATTAAATTTGTCATGAGTTTCAAATTAACGACTTTAGCCGTTGCTGAGTAAAATAGTATGACGGACAGACAGACACTTCTTATTATGTACAAAACCCTAAATAAGACATGGAAAATGTATATTTAAACTAGCTGTACCGGCAAACGTAGTTTTGCCATACAAATATCAGTGGGAGGAGGGGTTTGAAAAATAGATGTTGTCCGATTCTCAGACCTACTGAATATGCATGTAAAATTTCATAAAAATAGGTCAAGCCGTTTCGGAGGAGTTCGGTAACTAACACTGTGACACGTGAATTTTATATATAAGATATTTGTTGTTACAGGCGACAATAGCGTTAACTACTCAACACAGTGGTAATCCGCAAGCATTGAGAGTTATATATGGGTCCTTAGTTTTGATATGTAAAGTATTCCACTCATTGAATTACCAAGATCTGCCCGAGTTCTTTGAAGATAACATGCCAATATGGATGCCTAATCTACTAAATTTGTTACAAGTTAAAGTGCCATGTTTGGAAACTGATGTAAGTACCACCAAAACTAACTACATACTACTAAACATTAGACAATTATCTCCATATAAGATGTTTTGAAGAGTTCGCAGCTAGCAATAAGACTGCCGTTTGAACATAATATACATATTAGTGTTCAATAATTTTTTTTTATTGTATTTCTAATACGCTTTTTTTGGTCTTGTTCGTATCTATCTGTGTATGTATCAATATATGAATCAATAGTTGCTGCCTGCGACTCCGTACGCGCAGAGTTTAGAAAATTTTGCCCTTTTTCGCAACATTTTTCTCCTATGCTTTGCTTCTATTAGTCGCAGCGTTATGTTATATAACCTATAGCCTTCCTTGATAAGTGTACTATCCACACTAAAAGAATTTTTCAAATTGCACTAGAGGTATTATAATATAATATAAAAGAAAAACAAAGTAAGATTATCTATCTATATTCTGTCAAACTTGCAATAGAGATAACTGTCATCTGTTTATTGATATGCAAGCAATAACAAAAGTTTAGCCTAACATTGATAGCAAGAAACAAGGATAGATAAAATATTGAAAATGGTTATTAGTGATTGAAAATTTTGCAAAGTCCATTACTTTTTCATTTTTTTTTTAAAAATAGATAGTAGCCGATTCTCAGACCCACTGAACACGCATATAAAATTTGGTAAAAATCGGTAAAGCCGTTTCGGAGGAGTACGGTAACTAACACTGTGACACGTGAATTTTATATATAAGATTTAATAAATTAAATTATGGTGGGAAAAGTGATTGCCGCAAGCGGGACTTGAACCCACGACCTCGGAATACCGTTCCGAAGCTCTTGCCAAACTGAGCTTATTGCGGTCGTGCTTTTAGCATTCAAATTTACCACCACAATCGTCGTACAACGCCATACAACGCCATCTATCAAGATTGCTACCTAGTATTCTTTACAGATTTTAAGATCTACAAAATCTTTAATTTATTAAGTAAAGCATAGCATGTCAATTGCAAAATCAATAAATTACTTTATTACTTTATGTTAACAGGATGATGAAGATAAAGGCGGTGTGATGGAAGAACTACGTACAGAAGTTTGCGAGTGTGCATCTTTATATGCTCTTAAATATGAAGAAGAATTCGCTCCGCACGCGCCGGCATTCGTCACAGCTGTATGGACAGTACTATTGTCGACCGGACCTCAGCCTAAATATGACGCGGTATGTATGCATTAATAAATATATATTCATGGGCATTTCACACAACGTCCTCTGGTCCCAAACTAAGCGTCATATGCTTGTGTTATGGGTACCAGAATACGGATATAATACATATACTACTTTTCTTTTGTAAATACATACTTTTAATACATAGAAACACCCAGACGCATAACAAACATTTGTATGGCATTAATAAAAATCACACAAATAATTGTCTCGAGCGGGAATCGAACCCGCGACCTTGTGAACGGCAGGCCGTTATGTGAACCACTAGGCCACGAAGCCCGTCGTATGTATGTATGCATGCATTGATACCGATTATAACGTGCATAACTATGCGGTTCAAATGAGAATAGGATCAATCCTATTCTCATTTTACCGTCAGGAGGATCAATCCTATTCTCATTATGACGTCACAACATGTTGTGACGTCATAGCTGTCAATTCGTACAATTTTGGTAGGGTCAGCAAAACAAGATATTTTTTAATATAATTTATTGATCACTTTATCGTCAATGTTTACTCATTTTTAGCAGTTAGCGAGATAAATATAATTAGAAACAATAGCAAAACAAGATAAATATAAAATAAAAATATTTACAAACAAAAACTGCGACAACTAACAAAATAATTTATTTATTTAACGGGGAATAATCACATACATAAAATTTCGATGTCGAAATTATTTTAATTGAGAATCCAGCACATGAACCATCATACCAGAAAGGTTTTCAATCTCTTCAATCACAATGTTAATAAATTTCAATTGTTTTACAGTTGGTATCAAACGCGCTCACTTTCCTCGCAAAGATTGCTGAGAAGAATCACTATAAAAGTTTGTTTGAAGACCCAGCGACACTTAGCAGTATTTGTGAAAAAGTTGTCATACCTAATATGGAGTTTAGAGGTTAGTAGTAGTAGTAGGAAACTCGAAAATAAAAAATAAATAAAAAATATTTAGGACATTTCACACAACGTCCTCGGGTCCCAAAGTAAGCTATATTTCTATGCTTGTATTTTGGGTACCAGATATGGATATACTACATATACTACTTTTCTTTTGTAAATACATACTTATAATACATAGAAAACACACAGACGCAGTACAAACATTTGGGACAATTATTGATATCCATAAATGTCATACAAATGTTTGTACTGCGTCTGAGTGTTTCTATGTATTATAAGTATGTATTTACAAAAGAAAACTAGTTTTTGTAGTATATCCGTAATTAAATATCTGTGTGGCGATGTATTAAGAATACAAATCTCATCATCTTTTTTCATCCCAGTGTTCCCAACAGTGGGACCTTAATGCTGGAGAGAGAAGAAAACAGATTACCCCTAAAAGATACTGCTTTACGAGATTATTGGTCTTATTCATAATGACTTATCGGAGGTTTAAAAGTTCGCTAAAATTAAAATTGTCAAAACTTGTTATTCATTATAGTCTTTTTACGCTAAAACGTTTATTATCTCTCCAATAAAATCTCCGTTTAAACCTGCGATAAGTCATTATGAATAAGAACTGTATAATATATTTTAGCTTAAAATTACTTTTTACGGATATTTACACGTATATATGTTGAAATTTTGGCCAGACGTTTCAGAGATTTCACGTCACTATTGTCTTTGGTGTTTAAAATCCGCTAAAAGTGGTTTTATTTGAATAAAAGTGTCGCTCAAGTATTAGAAAATATTACAAAGAATTCAGTGGTTAATTTAACGAATGTTGTTATAGAATCAGATATGGAGTTGTTCGAAGATAATCCCGAGGAGTACGTGCGTCGTGATATTGAAGGTTCAGACGTGGACACACGACGCAGAGCCGCCTGTGATCTCGTCAAGACATTGGCTTTACACTTTGAAGAGAAAATGATGAATATATTTGGACAATATGTTCAGGTAAACAAATACACGTCCTCTGGTCCCAAAGTAAACTACATTTCTGCCCTTGTTTTATTTCTGGTAGCCAGATACGTATAAATTACATACTAGCTGTGCCCCGGGATGTTACCCTTGGTAAAAAGGTAAAAGATAAGTTAGTTTTTTACTATTCCACGAGATTAATATCGCGATGAAAACAATGGTGGTTTTGTACACCGCCATCTATCTTTCAATTCTATTTTGAACCGCTAGATGGGGTTGGAAGTAATTGAGAGTTCTTTAACCGTTCACGAGGTCTTGGGTTCGATTCCCGGTCAGGACAATCATTTGTGTGATGTTTTTAATTGTATCATAATTTTCGTATTTTCTAAATATCTTTTGATCGTGTGGATCGATTCCAATAAAACAAGACAGACTAAGTAATACCTTGAGATGTGTACAATTTTTACATATAACATTTATATTCCAAAATGCCTTATAGTGTATAGATATACTATTTTTTGTAAATACATCTTTACAATACCCGGACGCAGTACAAACATTTGTATGACATTTATAAATATCTCACAAATGATTGCCTCGTGCGGTAATCGAACCCGCGACCTCGTGAACGCCAGTCCATTTACCTGTACCACTAGACTACGAGATCTTCATAAATTAAATCTAATCAAGTAATATTGTATGTTTCAGTTAATGTTATCGAAGTACAGCGAGGTGGGAGTGTCGGCGTGGCGCGGCAAGGACGTGGCCATGTACCTGGTGACGTCACTAGTGTCGCGCGGCAGCACGCACGCGGCGGGAGTGACGCGCGCCTCGCCGCTAGTGGACCTGGCGCAGTTCGCTGCTGCACATGTACTACCTGAACTACAGAGAACTAACTGTACGTACATTCATGCATATCTATATATCTATCTATCACTACAGATTAACACATAGGCTATATATAAATTACTAGCTGTTGCCTGCGATCACGAAGTATAGATACAAGGAGTCCGAACGTAATGTTGAACGAATGGTCTCAATTTAAGGGACAGATTTTTTGCCGGTAGAGCGCGCCATTTTTCAAGAAGTACTCGTTTGAACTATTGACACCTGTGGAAAAAAATATTCTGAGAAACGTGCAATTAAATATAAGTTTCAGGAAATTTTTCGAGTGCTTTAAACCCAACAATACAGAGAAGGTCAAGAGATATTCTGATATTCTATAATAGCATCGGTACGTCCTGAATACTAGCGCAGCCAGTGGCAGAAAATAGAACTATGATCTGGGTTTATTATTGTGTACACGAAATATTATGGAAAAGCCTATACCGTTCGGACTCCTTGTATCTATACTTCGTGCCTGCGATTTAAAAATCTAACAGTAGTTTACTATAACAGTCGATAGATGGCGTTGTACCTTTTTTTTTAAATCGCGCTATCGTTTCGTTTGACACATTAACACTTAAATTGCTTGTCAAAATTTCTGTAGTGTCATCAACTTGTTTTCAGATTTCTAAATTTCTAGCTGACCCGGCTAACGTTGTTTCACAATACTAAAAAAAAAAAATTTGAAAAATAGATGTCTGATTCTCAGACCTACTGAATATGCATGTAAAATTTCTATCAAGATAGCTTTACACCATCTCGACCAACACTTGAGTATAGGCATGAGATATACCTGCGATATTCTATACCCGGGCTCAAAGGTATGGGTATGGCCGTATACCCAGTACTAAAACCCAGTATTAAAATACCTATAGGTATTTTCAAACCTGGTCTAGAGGTTTTCTTTTAGAAACTCGATTGAACGACGTTTGGAACATTTAGATGAGAGTTTTTGAATGAACACCAAACCTTCCAAAAATTATTTTGGAAGTATTGGTGTTCATTCAAAAATTCAAAAAACTGGTCCGATTTTGCTTTACAGATTATAAAATCTGTAAAGCAAAATCGGACCAGTACATAAAGGACTGTCAACTAGTTTAGTGATAAATATGAAAGAAGAAAGAAAGAAAAATATATTTATTTAACGGTCGAGATGCAGACACAAAAACAAAAAGACAAAACGATTAAAAAAAATGTTCAATCAGAAACAAACTCGGCAGTACATTTGTACCTATCGGGTACGGACCGGGTTTCTGCTATACATACCCAATCTGCGTACTGGTATACTCATACTGGGTATTTATACCTGTACCAGTATATACGTGTCATCCCTACTTGAGTATTCTTTCCAGAATACGAATGGTTGAAATAATGACGCGACGTTCATTATTAAAGTAATTTATTAATTTTTGCATTTGACATGCTATGCTTTTACTTAATAAATCAAATTATGGTGGTAAAAGTGAAATGCCGCAAGTGGGACTTGAACCCACGACCTAGGAATACCGTTCCGAAGCTCTTCCAACTGAGCTTATTGCGGTCTACTTGCAACACTTCAAATTAACCACCATATCTTGTCACTCGTATGAGTTTATATATTTTTACGTACGCTATATAAGCTTAGCTTGGGACCAGAGGACGTTGTGTGAAATGTCCATGAATATTTATATTTTTTTATTTATTTCCAGTGACAGAATTACCGGTTTTGAAAGCGGATGCTATCAAGTATATAATGACATTTAGATCACTTCTGCCTAAGGAACTTATTACTACCGCTTTACCGCTTCTTGTGAGTATAACATGACATTTTTTATTAGCTTCTAGACAGGATGTATAACTGAAATTACAGTATATCCATCTGTCACAATAAAAAAAAATATATACTCCTTTTTTGGAAGTCAGTAAAAAATATCCAGAATGTTTTAGTATGTATTTCTGTTTTTAGGGTTCCGTACCCAAAGGGTAAAAACGGGACCCTATTACTGAGACTTCGCTGTCCGTCCGTCCGTCCGTCCGTCTGTCACCAGGCTGTATCTCAAGAACGGTGATAGCTAGAGAGTTGAAATTTTCACAGATGATGTATTTCTATTGCCGCTATAACAACAAATACTAAAAATAAAATAAAATAAATATTTAACGGGGGCTCCCATACAACAAACATGATTTTTTTACCGTTTCTTGCTCGATACTAATAACGTTACCTTATGTTGCATAGATAATGGTACGGAACCCTTCGTGTGCGAGTCCGACTCGCACTTGACCAATTTTTATTTCTATAGCTTGTCCCAGAATTAGAAATGTTATTTGACGTTTCCTGTGTTGCTAGGTAATTGCACTTTTAAAATATGTAGTTATGTCCTACAACCGTAACTAAACGAAGAATCATACGTATATGACGTATGATTCTTCGTTTAGTTCATTGTATATTAGTAGTTCATTGTATCTTTAACAGTTTTTACAAAAAAGCCACAATTTTTAAAAGAATTTGTAGAAATTTTAATTTAAATAAAATTAACCACACTAAATCTTTTTCCATACAGATTCATGTTTGTGTAATTTTTTATTTAGGTACTTGTGTGAAAGCATGTTTATTTTACTCTATAATATAACAGACAACGCAGTGATTCCCAATTCCACGCATACGACTTCACGGGCAATATCTAGTACGACATATTTCTTTTCGGTTCAAATAATCGGTATGAAAAAATTGCGGTTGTCCAAAACTGTTGAAAAAAATGTGGCAGCATTATTTTCAAGTTTGATATTAGCATGTGTTAAATTACATTTGCAATTCTGGGATGGATAATAAGTTTACCTTTATTGATTAGATCGAGCACATAGGCGGTACAGGAGTAGTCCGTACATACGGCGCCTGTGCAGTAGAGAAGCTGCTAGTGGGAGGTATGGTAGACCGGGCAGCTCTCAACCCTCATGCGGGGAACTTGTTAGCCAAGCTGTTTGATGCGTTAGGGAAACAATTGGACCCCGCTGATCATAATGAATATGTTATGAAAGGTATGTACACAAATATTATGTGGAGTATAGATATACTCCATGGCATGGCTGCAGTAGCTTAGTCGGTAGAAGGACAGAACGGTATTCTAGTCTTGGATTCAAGTACCACTTGCGGTGATAATTTTTTGTGGTATTTAAAATAGCTACAATTTACTTTATTAAGGGCCTACATCAATATTATCGTATATCATCGCCGACACGTACATATTAACACAGCCAGTAGGCACAGAAAATGAAGAATTAGGGATACTTTTCCTATTTACTCAAAATCCACTAAATATATTTTAATTCTGATTTACGTGTTTCTATATATAATAGTTACTTATGTTTTTAAAGTTATTTCATTAGTTAATACGCGATAATAGACCGACAAATGAAAAAAATAAAAAATTAGAGAGGTTGTTTCGCTAAGATTTTCTATCGAGAAAACTTTTTTCAGTCGTGTTTCTGAGTTTATGCGATCCTAGATCATATATTGAAAAAACATATACTTAAAAATTAGAGCTCTAGCCATTCAATCTAAAGCAACAATGAAAACTTCGTACGTAGAAAAATGCACGAAGCTATTTTGGTATCGTCTTAAGTAAAGACATAGTAAGTTGCAAAATTACTTTTGTAATATATATTCTCTGTTTTTAGCGATCCTACGAACATTATCATGTTTAAAAGAAGGTGCTCTTCCATATCTCGGAGATGCATTACCGAAGTTGGCACATATGTTATCGGTGGTGGCGAAAAATCCATGCAAGCCACACTTCAATCATTATTTGTTTGAAACGCTATCACTAGCTGTTGCGTAAGTATAAACTCTACTTAAATATAACTGCACATTTTTTTAAGTATTTATTGACATTTCAAACAACGTCCTCTTGGGAGCTTGGGACCAAGCTAGGCTTATATCAACCCATAACATATATCACATCTCTCTCTCTAACCCATTAACCCCTTTTGGGCACGGGCGTCCTACACTTTAGGAGGGATTATGGTCTACTGTGCCGCGCTAACCAGGCGTAATTGGCACACGGTTTAATTTAGAGCTTTCCATCTCTGACAGAGGATGTTATCTGTGTGCATTATCCCTTAGCTAACTCCCACAGCACTCTGGGAAGGAAAAGGGGTGTTAAAACTTGAGTTCTTAATCTGTTACGCATAACATAAGCAAAAATGCTAAAATAGGGATGTTGACTCATGTAATAAATTCATGTAAAATTATGTTTTATAGATTGAAGACAGTATTTTGATACCTAAAATATCGTTTTCTTGTTAAAATTAAATAAAAATGATCATAAATTGCATTATATTGTACACATTATCACGTGACTGCAAACACCAATCGGGCGCGGTGACGTAGATAGCCAAGGGATGTCGGAATTGAAATCAATATCGGCGGGGAATATATCGAGGAAAAGTGGATATATCAGTCAAATTTTCAACTAAATTGTAACCAAATTAAGAAAAAGCTGGAAGTTCTCGAAACGTCGTAACATTCGTTTTTAGGGTTCCGTACCCAAAGGGTAAAAACGGGACCCTATTACTGAGACTTCGCTGTCCGTCCGTCTGTCACCAGGCTGTATCTCAAGAACGGTGATAGCTTGAGAGTTGAAATTTTCACAGATGCCGCTATAACAACAAATACTAAAAATAAAATAAAATAAATATTTAAGGGGGGCTCCCATACAACAAACATGATTTTTTTACCGTTTCTTGCTCGATACTAATAACGTTGCCTTATGTTGCATAGATAATGGTACGGAACCCTTCGTGCGCGAGTCCGACTCGCACTTGACCAATTATTATGTATGTTCCCCGATGTCTTGAACACACTTAGACCAATTTGGAAAAATACATCAATAATTTCTGTCTATTTTATAATAATTTATCAATAGGATTATATATTTACCCTTTGGTCCCAAATTAAGCTATACTTCCTTGCTTTTATTATGGGCAGGTACCAGAATACGGATATTATGTTCGAAAGTATAGGTATTTTTTTTTTAAGACATTACAAATATTTTAATAACAATTATTATTTAATACTGATTCTAAAAGGAGTTAGATCTATTATTTTATGAAAGAATAAAATCCAAATTAATCGAATCGATAAAACATCGATCTTTTTTCTAAGTGGACACCCCTACTATTAGGCTTCTGACGTCATCGCCGTCACTTGACAGCTTGGAGCGTTTTTGCGGGAATTTTCTATACTAAAAAAATATATTTAGAAATAAAATTATATTGTCATGGTGTTCAAGTAAGAGCTATCAACAGAATAAAAGCAATTCCCAACAATAGTCAACATCCCTATTGTTTCATTCTCTTGTTTTGGTCCTTTTTTTTCTCTTTCTTTTACACAGTAACACTACTCAAAACACAATCTCTCATAAGTAAGGTATACATGTAAGGTGTCTGGAAGAGATCGTGGACAGCAATAAGACCGAAATTGTTACTACTGGCTATTTGTATAATTGGTGTGCAATATGCATGTATGATAATGCTTAAGCTTAAGATCGGAGCACAGTATGTGAAATGTTTATGAATATTTATCAAAATTCCTTCATAAAATGTTGGTATTTCAGGGTGGTTACAAAGTCAAATCCAGCAGCTATATCAGCGTTTGAAGATGCACTGTTTCCAATATTCCAAGAAATTTTACAAAATGATGTTCAAGGTATGATTATTATATTATTCATTCCCTCTCTAGCTCTTTAACTTCCCACTGTGGGCGCAGGCCTCCTCCACTTTGGGAAGGATCGGAGGTTTAAACGGAGATTTTATCGGAGAAATAATAAACGTTTTAGCGTAAAAAGACTATTATGAATAACAAGTTTTGACAATTTTCGCGAACCGATTTTAGAGAACTTTTAAACCTCCGATAAGTCATTATGAATAAGATCATTAGTATACACTAAATTGGTTTTTTTTTACAGAATTCATGCCATATGTTTTTCAAATGTTGTCACTTCTTCTTGAGATGAGAGGTGACAAGGAAGTAAGTGGTGATGATCCATACGCAGCATTATTACCCTGTGTGGTGTCACCTGCCTTGTGGGAGAGACCTGCTAATGTTCGACCCTTGGTACGACTGTTGTGTGCTTTTGTTGGGACCAGAGCACAGTTGGTCTATCAGTCTGGACGTATCGTAAGTATATAATGTATATTATTAGGTCTCATGCTATCTTGGTGCTATTAGGAGCTAGGCAGCAGAAATATCGAAATGGTTAATTTTATTAAAATTTGTATTTTGCTTTTTCTTTTCATCTCACTCCATCCAATGGTTGTCTAGAATACATCGCCTTGAGCGATAAGACCGCCAATTGTACAACAATCTATTGCATAAGTGTTTTTTTGTAATTTATATAGTGTACAATAAAGAGTTTTATTATTATTATTATTTGTATCTCACTCTGATAGTCACGGGTTATTTCTATTATAAGAAATACCCGGTCCTTTGTAAGGCTTACATGGGGACATGGATCCAACATGCAGAGGCCCTTTGAGAATTTTAATGAATAAATAAATGTGGTGGGACACCTACCACCGACACTCCACACCTGCACTATAGAAGTGGAGTCATGGAATGCCAGTGGTAGCTGTAGATCTATTGCAAAATAATGTAGAGAAACTAACTGGTTTATTATGAGGGGGTGTTTGATGGACTGGTTATTTAAAAAACTATTTCAAATAATAATACGGACGCCTGCCTTCAATACTGATAGTTGTTGAACCGTGGCAGACGGTGACTCGCCGCCTCACTAGATGGGCCCCACACACAGCCGCCAGACAAGGAGCGGGGAGCAACACCGGGCACACCATCGCGGGCCGAGACCCGGAGCGGGTTTCCCCGTAATTACGTAATTACGTCCTTGACATTGACACTTCCACCCCCGAGCATATAGCTCTGGCGACCCCACTCTGTTCGGCCGGTGAAGGCAAGACAGAGGCGAGAGTCCAGGCACTCTCGGTTTCAGTTCGGCCAGCCAACAAAGCCACTCACATTCAGCTCACCACAATCTGCCCTGCGGTCTGTAGGCTTTCCCTAAGTCCTGTGGTACATTTTTTATTTATACCACAAGATTTTCGAAAGCCTAATCTGCCTCCAGGTTTTGCGTTAGCTTCATGGTGAGGTAACGACTGGCCCAGAGGGGTTTATTATTATTATTTTTTTAAACTTTTCTGTTTCTCCCTTTTATAAAGGGGTAATTTCTACAGTCTTGTGCGGGCCTTAACCAAGCGCAAGAGCTGGGGCAGTTTGATCTAAAGAGAGAAATTTCCTAACAATTCTGCATGTGTTCAGAATTACTGCTTTTTGTCATCATCATCATCATAATCATCATAACATCACGCCTTTTTCCCATGGGGGTAGGCAGAGACTATAGAGCGCCATGTGCCACGATCGAAGCACACTTCCTTGGCTTCATCCACACTCATACTGTAGGAGTATATAATATATGTTAGTGAAATGTTCTTCAATCGAAAATCCATATCCAAAAAACGTTATTAGCATCGTTCGTATCTATTGACACGTTTTAATTAGTTTAGTACGTATCTATCAATGTATTAGTCTATGTAACGGAATCTTTTAAAGTTATTTTCACCCACTTGCTTTAGTGGGATTGATCTAAATTTTGCACACATTTTATAGACCAATTACAATGTGATAATTTAAAAAAAATATTTAGGATTTTTAAGTTTTTTTTATAGTTTTTGAACCTAACAAATTATTTATCAATCTATGCATATATGCAATAGAATCATTAAAAGTGATTTTCATCCGATTCCAGAAGTCTGAATAATTTGAAATTTTTCTTACATATTAAGGATTGATGACAATGTAAAAATTTGAAATTACTTGCGGGTTTTTTAGTTTTTGAACAAATTTATTTGTTATCCTATTTCCTTGCTCTAGGCAGCCTTTACATACAAGAAAATCCACCGGACACTGCCGTCATATCACTTGTGTTTACAATAAATAAATAAATATTCATGGACATTTCACACAACGTCCTCTGGTCCCAAGCTAAGCTTATATGCTTGTACTATGGGTACCAGAATACGGATAGAATACATATACTATTTTTCTTTTGTAAATACATACTTATAATACATAGAAACACCCAGACGCAGTACAAACATTTGTATGACAATTAGAAAAATCACACAAATGATTGTCCCGAGCGGGAATCAAAAACGTCTCGACCACGGGACTCGACATTTAAATATTACTATTTCTTTTCTAGAATGCAATGTTGGGTGTATTCCAAAAATTAATAGCGTCTAAAACAAACGATCATGAAGGATTCTATCTTATTCAGACGATGCTTTTCAAGTTTGGCAAGTAAGTATTATTTGATAATTTTATGCATGCAATAAAAACTGGTTCACCCTAATCAAAATTCGTCAAAATTCACCTTTTTCCTGTCCTTATCCTATTATTTGGAGTCGACATGCCTTTGTCTTCTGAATGGAATATTGTTGTATGGGGCTATCTTAAAATTTTTCTGTAATCATTTAAAACAAATATCCAAGATTTGTTTGAAATGATTTTATTGTTATTATAGGAAATAATACAATTATTAGATTCAATAACATCAATCATTGGTTTATTGCACTAAAGAAAAGTATTACAATATATGAATGACAATGACAGAGTCACATGAGGTCGTCAGGAAACGGAACAACAGTTAATTTTTTCTGACAGTGTTTACTCTATTTCAATAGTTATGAGTGACAAGTCAGCGCGTTTTTTGCGTGTAATTTCGTACGCGTGGAATTTTGAAAAACCAGAGCCCTAATTATACAAAGAAGCCTCTTGAACCCACGCTATCTATTAAAAATACCGCATCAAAATCCGTTTCGTAGTTTCGAAGATATAAGCTCACATAGGGACATACATACAAAAATAACGTCTTTGTTTTATAATAAGTAAATAAGCATATTTTTTTTTTACAGTGAAGTAATGTCACCATACACAAAACAAATAATAACTCTGTTATTCCAACGGTTATCTTCGTCAAAAACAACCAAATATGTTCGAGGGCTGATTGCTTTCTTGGGATTCTATTCCGCTCACTTTGGAGCTGACAATCTCATTGAAGTGGTTGATTCAGTACAAACAGGGTATGTTATATTATTGTTATTTTATTGTTAAACAAGCTGTTTCCCGCAACTTCATACGCGTCGAATTAAAAACCAAACATTAACAAATTATACAATAAGGACATCCTCTTGAATCACTCTATCTATTAAAAGAAACCGCATCAAAATCAGTTACGTTATTTTAAATATATAAGCTCACATAGGGACATACATATAAAAACAACGATTTTGTTTTATAATAAGTAAAGAAATTATCTATTCATCTTTAAACAGCTATGCTATTTTCAACCAATTAAGTTCTTAGTATTGAGCACCTATCGTCCATGTGGTTACAGATTAGAAATACTAGTTCCACTACCCCATTTCTTCCCAGGGTGCTGTTAAAGCCAACTAAGTGATATTAGATACACTCTAAGGCAGACAGAGAACTTGAAAATAAACTATAACTAACTAAAATATACTTGTGTTATGTGTACCAGAATACGGATATACTACTTTTCTTTTATAAATACATACTTATAATACATAGAAACACCCAGACGCAGTACAAACATTTGTATGACGTTTATAAATATCACACAAATGATTGTCCTGAGCGGGAATCGAACCCGCGACCTAGTAATCGGCAAAAATACCCAATTTTTTTTAACACCCTTATATTAGTTCGGTATGTATCTATGACTCAATCTATGTAATGGAATCTTTGAAAGTGATTTTTAACCACTTACAGTAGTCAAGGACTGATGACAATGTAATAATTTAAAAAACTATTCAGGATTTTCAAGCGTGTTTTTTAGGGTTCCGTACCCAAAGGGTAAAAACGGGACCCTATTACTGAGACTTCGCTGTCCGTCCGTCCGTCCGTCCGTCCGTCCGTCCGTCCGTCCGTCCGTCCGTCAGTCACCTCCAGGTGAAATTTTCACAGATGATGTATTTCTATTGCCGCTATAACAACAAATACTAAAAATAAAATAAAACGGTTTTGAACATGATTTTTTTACCGTTTCTTGCTCGATACTAATAACATTGCCTTATGTTGCATAGATAATGGTACGGAACCCTTTTTGCGCGAGTCCGACTCGCACTTGACAATTTTTTTAGTTTTTGAAGTAAGTATTATGATTTCCAGTATGTTTCGTATGTATACGGAACGCGTGTTAGTGCCAGAACTACAGCGAGTGTCTGGTACTTTAGAACGTAAAGCGGCTGCTGTCGGTTGTGTCAAGTTACTTTGTCACTCGAAGCGGTTCTGTTTTGGTGATTTAGAACCATTCTGGCCACAATTATTAAAGGTGAGTTGTTTTTTCAGTACATTAGAGCATTTTAAAGTACTTTTTAGTTTTTAAATTAGTTTTTTTTTATTAACAAGTAAATTCAAATAACTGCCCTCTCCAAAAGAAATAGAAATTTCTCTTTATGAGAACTAAATCTTGACTACATGCATCATCGTGTCAATCCAGATATTTTTTCATAGACTAGCTGTCGCCCGCAACTTCGTGTGTGAAGTTTAGTAACGAAACTTTAAAAATTATACAAAAACCCATCCTCTTGAACCACTCTACCTAAATGTACTCTAAAACCGCATAAAAATCCATTACGTAGTTTTGAAGATGTCCGTGTGGTGACGGATTAAGAATACAAGTGTTACCTCCCCATCTCCTAAGGGTCCTGTAAAAGTCAGCTAAGGGATATTGTACATAACATCCTCTGTGAGAGAGGGAAAACTCGAAAACAAACCCTGTGTCAACACGCCTGGTCAGTGCTGCACAGTCCATAATCCCTCCAAAGTGGAGGAGGCCCGTGCCCAACAGTGGGACGTAAACGGGCTGGAGAGAGAGAGAGAGTTAAGAAGATAGAGCTCACATAGGGACATTCATACAAAAATAATGACCTAAATATTAAAATTATCATAATTTCCAGGCATTAATAATGTTATTTGAGCTGCCCCCGGACGAGTCAAGTCTACCGGATGATCACTTCATAGAAGTAGACGACACGCCCGGCTACCAGGCGCAGTACGCACAACTTACATGCGCTAAGGGAGCTGCCAACGATCCACTAGATAGTATGTACTTTAACGTTCAACTTTTGAAGTGTTGGAGCCCTTTTAAATATTAATTGTAATCTAGTTTTTAGTATTTAAATGTTAAAGCATAGCAAGATATACATCATCTTTAAAAATTTCAATTCGTTAGCCATTTAGGAGATACAACCTTGTGACAGAGGGACGAATTTTGCTACATAACCCTCAGAGGTTAAATGCCACAACAGTTAACGTCCCAGTGTTGGGCACGGGTTTCCTTTCCTTTTGAAGAGATGATGATACTATACTATGTTGACACAGGGTTTGTTTTCGAACTTTACGTCTCTCACAGAGAGTTCTATAGGCGTAAATGTTTCCTAGCTGGCTTTTTTAACCCCCTGGGAAGAAAAAGGGGTGGTGATGCTTGTATTATTAATCCATCACCATACTCATCATCACATATCATATTCATGTGACATGTAGTTTTGGCAAACTACAAATGCCACTTTTACAAACAATAAAACGAGTATTCCATTGGGAAGAGGAAACCTGTCTTTGATCCAAATTAACCTGTGATGTTTGTAATAGACACACATAGAACATATTTCATACATAGATATGTAAGTCGACTAAAAGATTTGGTCGTAGACACACAATCTGGTATCTATGGTTGTAAGCAATGTGATTAAGTGTTGTTTATTTTACAGGTATCTCGGACCCAAAGCAGTATTTAGCTCAATCCATAGCAGAACTAAACCGTGCTGGTCCTGAAGCGTTGCAGCAACGTCTAGCATCTTTAGAGCCTGCTGTTCGTTCAGCTTTGCAACAATACTTGACACAATATAATATACAGCTGTACTGACCATTGTACAATTGAAATGGAATTGATATAATATTCTCAACACTTGCGCGACTCATTTGTTTAAATAAAACTACTTTTTACGGATTTAGACGAGTGTATTTGTTTTAAATTTTAGCCCGACGTTTCAGAGACTTTGCAGTCACCATGGTCACGGGTGAGACTGAGTTATAAAGTGTTGTCGGACTAAAATTTAAAACAAATACACGCGTCTTAATCCGTAAAAACTAGTTTTATTTAATGAAATTGATAGTTTTAATGTTAAGAAAATACCTTTTAAATGCAGTTGAAATGCAGTTTAAATGTTTAAATGCTGTTAAATACCTTTTAAATCAGTCTTCAATCTAAATTAGTCTAAAATTAAAAGAGAAACGTGTTGCTAAAACAAAAATAAATATTTTAATTCTGCAGGCAGGTTAAAATATGTATTTGCTATAAATCAATTTTCGCCATTGCGTTTCACGTTTTGCTCCCTCTCTCCTGCCCATTATAGCGTCCTACAGTTGGGCACGGGCCTCCTCCACTTTGGAAGGGATTATGGTCTACTGTGCCGCGCTGACCTGGCGTGTTGGCATAGGGTTTAGTTTTGAGATTTCCGTCTCTCACAGATGATGTTATCTATTTACAATATCTCTTAGCTGACTTTGACAGCACCCTGAGAAGGAAAAGGGGTGGTGACACTTGTATTCTTAATCCGTCCCCACACGGACAAAGTCACCACACCCCTGGTTACGGCCATTTAATATAACTATAAGCCCACCTCTGCTTTGCACAGGTTTTGAATTGTGTGACACTATCAATATTTTAGTTAAATTTAGTTTAGTTGTGATAGCAGAATTGGCACCAATGCTCTGAAATTTTGTGTTTTCTCTTCCATGAAATGAAAATGTGTTGCCTTAACTATTAAATGATGTGATGTAATGTTGTAAAGTCTTGCATGTTTTTGTTATGCTTGTTGGAAACCGCTTTACGGCCATTTTCAATATTTTTCTCCTCTTCTCCTTACTTGCATTATCTTTAAGTTACTGATGACAGCATTATTTATTGAAAATTTACAGAAGATAGAAATATCTTACTGATAAACGAGGATTACAATCTATCAATAATCGTAGATTTATGATTGAAAATGGCCGTAATAGGATTTGTATATAAACAGTTAAATTAAACTGTTAATAATACCATAGACACAGTATAATAAAGACATATAACCTCCCAACAAATTGTGAAACTCAATTATCATTACACTCTGAATCTACAGATGGCACTAAGCGTATCAAATCACATAATTTATCGTAATCAATAATCATTCATAATCTTACTACGTCACGTTGTATAGCGGTAGTACTAAAAAAAAATGGCAGATGGCACTATTTCATAATCTTGATAAATCAATTACGTAACTAGTTTTAAATTTACCTCAGATAATCTGAAAAATTGAAACGAACACAATTTTGTTTATCATAGAATAGTTTAATATGTTTATCATAGAATTTACAATTTTTTTATCATAAAAAGTAAAGATACGCTTTTGCGGCTTAGAATACACATATAAATTTCGAACGATTTTTTAAGAGTGCGACGACGAATGTTAATAGGTCTGGCGTTCAAATTAAAGTGGAATTTTGATAATGCGGTTTCACTTTTTGTATTTTTAAACACATAAATAAAGGCAATTTAGTTACTACAGTATATAGATTTATATCTTAGTTAATTAGTAAATACATTTATATCTTTCGCAAACTACAAACTTCATTTTTTTAAGCTTCTTATCAAGTACTTACCTACCAAGTTTGTCAAACTGGCAACGTTGCGCGTTACGTTACCGCGTTGTGTTTCATTCAATTCCTTAGCCTATCGCATCGTGAGGTTCTTGTACCTACATTTGTAGTTGATTGTAGTATCGCCATCGCGACTAGCGACAGCACGATACATCGTACATACCTATGCGGCTTGTAATATTTTACATGTTTCGTGATTTTACTTTATATGTATAACGTATATTAAATACCTGTGTTTAAATAAATGGGATTTTGGATTTATGTATACTTATAAAATTTCTTTTTGTCGGTGTTTTCGTACTATGAAAATTTTCAAGCAAACTGAAAATTTCAGCTCTCTAGCTAAACAGAAAATTTTCAGTTTGCTTAGATCAGATGATACTACAACCACAAATACCTACTCAGACTCACCATCATCATCATCCTGCCCTTATCCCATTGTTTGGGGGTCCGCTATATGGTGTTATTTGTGGTTGGTGTCACGAATATATCATCATAATAACCGCACGGAACCGTTCGCGTGCATGTCCAACACGTACTTGACCGTACCAAAAGGTAAAATGGAACCCTATTACTGAGACTTACCTTATTAAGAATAATTTCACAAAAATCCATCGAGAGCTACGCTCGGTCAAGCAGATATTGGTACCAATTCTATGTGCACAACTAAACTTAACCAAAAATAAAAAAGCAACTATGCTGTATTTTGATTAATTGACTATTTTCTTATACACATTCACAGTAACTTAAATTGTTATTATATAATACACCGTTTTTATAATAAGAAAGTGTAGTTAACAGTACCGAATTGCGGAATTGTGTTATTGAAATAATCAATATTTATTTTTTAGTTAAGTTTAGTTTACTTGTGCATGTAGAATTGGTACCATTATATATTATTTTTATGTATGCCCAGCCACTTATAGATCAACTCATGGTAGACATTTTAACATTTTGTTTTTGCCTAACATTTCGCTCTCACACTTGTATCGATATTAGTTAAGAATTTATTGCTGTTAATGACATAGGTTTGACAACTTCAAGTAGCGCGTCCCTTGAACATAACGGGATCGTTACCTTTCCTGCAGAATGTAAGATTAGACATATGTTAGTCTTAGTTTGGTCTTAGTCGTGAATAAACAGTGTTTACGTGAACACGCAATATCTCTTACTTCTAAATATACCCAAGGTACCACACCTAAAAATACGTTTCACTTTCTTTTTTTCAAAACATAATAACTAAAAGAAATATGACGATCTGGAAAACTTTTTTTTTCGGTTTTCTTTAGATAAAATTGCAGCGTCTATCACACAAATTTGGTAAAGTTTTACCACAAAAGAAAGTGATAGAAGCATAGATATATTCTTTATCTATAATATGACGCAAAAACTATTAAAATCGGTTTAACTTTCGCGAAAAAAAAACGGAAGTACGAAACGTCTTTTTTCAAAGAATTTGTAGGTAAAATCCGCTTCATCTATATTTGTCCCTTTCAGCGCGGCGCTCGGAAATAGGGATAGCAATACCTAAGGCAAATACCTAAATGAGGAGTACAGTACCCTCTTAAAGACGATTGAAGACGAAACAATAAAACACGCAAAGCTGCTTTTGCTATGAACGTCGAACGGAACAACAACATTTAAAAATATACTTTCTTTATTGAGGCATAAGGTTGCTTTCATTCTGTTTGTTAACATTCTCAAAAACACCGATCACCGCGAAAGCGGCTTGTGTCAAAGGCCTCGACGATATCATATATCAACCATAACAACATACTTTATAGTCTAAGATCCGAACCTAAATCGACCTTCACCGAGCTGATAATAGAATAAAACTTATTTTATAATAAATTTAGTATCATAATATAACAACCTGTTAATAAATATTAAAGTACTTTGTTTCTTTTGATATTGTGAGTGACGTCAATAATCCTTTTTACTTTTCATCACAACAAAATATCTCATTCAATTATTACGCTTACTTGTTACATGATACTGAAAATATTTAACAAAGCGGTAGGCTTTGTTAAATATTTTCAGTAGGTACGATGACGACCTATACATTGAGGATGTGCTGAAAGAGACAGTTCATTAGGGTTCCGTACCCAAAGGGTAAAAACGGGACCCTATTACTGAGACTTCGCTGTCCGTCCGTCCGTCCGTCCTCCGTCTGTCACCAGGTTGTATCTCAAGAACGGTGATAGCTAGACAGTTGAAATTTTCACAGATGATGTATTTCTATTGCCGCTCTAGCAACAAATACTAAAAATAAAATAGTATAAATATTTAAGGGGGGCTCCCATACAACAAACATGATTTTTTTACCGTTTCTTGCTCAATAATAATAACGTTGACAGGTAGACGCTTTAACTATTCACAGAATATTTGGTTCTATAACGTGCCTAATGTTGCATAGATAATGGTACGGAACCCTTCGTACGCGAGTCCGACTCGCACTTGACCAATTTTTTTACATACATACATCGCCCAAAGCTAATATACTATTTGCGCACACGCACACACAGACACATACACGCACGTACGCACACACACACGCACACACACACGACAAATGTAATTTCTAAGAATACACTCGCTATTTGAACGTCATAACAAGCAACATCGTTTTTAGGGTTCCGTACCCAAAGGGTAAAAACGGGACCCTATTACTGAGACTTCGCTGTCCGTCCGTCCGTCCGTCCGTCCGTCCGTCTGTCACCAGGCTGTATCTCAAGAACGGTGATAGCTAGAGAGTTGAAATTTTCACAGATGATGTATTTCTATTGCCGCTATAACAACAAATACTAAAAATAAAATAAAATAAATATTTAAGGGGGGCTCCCATACAACAAACATGATTTTTTTACCGTTTCTTGCTCGATACTAATAACGTTGCCTTATGTTGCATAGATAATGGTACGGAACCCTTCGTGCGCGAGTCCGACTCGCACTTGACCAATTTGTTTGACGGACGGACAGCGAAGTCTCAGTAATAGGGTCCCGTTTTTACCCTTTGGGTACGGAACCCTAAAAACGTCGAAATCAAGTGGCGCATCACTATTTGTTTTAACAAGCTTGACCTTGAACCCAAATAAATACTACCTGTTTTTTAATAAACCAATTTGATGATTTTTATGAGATAATTTAGTTTGTAACTTTTTATCTTTTCAACCTTTTTTTGTTTTTTTTATAAAACTATAAATATATTATTGTTCTTAAAACTTGCTAATATTTAGTACCCTAAAAATAAAATAATAATAATAGTTTTTGTAACACCAATCAATGATTTAAATATATTAAAATGCCATCTAGTTAAAAACTGTGTTAAAAATAACAAAGCGATCATTGAAGCGAATCATCTGCCATCTATCGCAAGAGGTTATTTTATCGTAAGAGGTTATTTGCATGTACTAATCAGTGGAAAATAATTATTATTGTATTTTTTCGTTGAATGTAACATATTAAATATGTATTAGACTTTTAATTTAAGTTAATTTTTTTCTGTCTAAACGTATCTTATTGCAACGTCCGTTTTATACAAGTTGTTACGCTAGTGAACAGCGCCACCTAGATTTAGCGTGCATTTTATGGCGAACATGCCAAAGTATGGGAATTGATAATCTTTATTAGTACTGTGTCTATGATAATACATAATACTTAGTAATTAAATTAAAATAAACTTGATAAGTTGATTTTGTTGTTTTTATTTTGTTATACCCGCAACATTTCGGCATGGAATAGTGACCGGAGAGTAATTTAATTTCAGCTTCGCTTCAACTAGTCGTAGCGTGAAATAATGTAGATCTAAAATTCCACGCGTACGGAGTAGCGGGCAGTAGCTAGTTTTAAGAACATTTTTTAAATTAATGCGAAAAAACATTTGTCTGTTATCCCGCCTGGTGAACGCGGCAAGGTGGCTCAATGCCCCTCCAGTCCACGTAGAAGTGGCACCCAATGTCCACAGATGGGGCTAAACTAAACTAAAAAATGAAAACAACTTGGTGTATTTTGATTGATTGGCTATTTCGTTGTGTGCTTTTATAGTAATTAGAATCGTTAGTCTATAATACACCGTTTTTATACTAAGAAAGTTGAATTAAACATTGAGGAATTGTGTTACTGACACAATATCAGTTTAGTTGTGCACATAGAATTGGTAGCATTAATTGGCTGAGGGACAATATTTAAATAATTTAAAAACTGATCAAGTACGAGTGGAACTTACACACGGAGTATTCCATATCGTTATTTTCTATAA
Organism: Orgyia antiqua; assembly: GCA_916999025.1. Lineage (NCBI taxonomy): Eukaryota > Metazoa > Arthropoda > Insecta > Lepidoptera > Erebidae > Orgyia > Orgyia antiqua. The sequence goes on from OU779871.1 coordinate 23,366,980, forward strand.
TAATATTATAAAGCTGAAGAGTTTGTTTGAACGCGCTAATCTCAGGAACAATCTGGTTCGTTTTCAAAAATTCTTACAGTTTTTTATAGTACATTTAATGTGGAAGGCTTATAACATCCCTCTACGGTCAATAGGAGCGAAGCATTAGTTAAAAATGTTACAAAAACAGAGAAATATCTCTAAATTCTACGCGTACGAGGTTGCAGCCAACAGCTATTTGAAAATCTATAAAATTGTGCAAGAAAACCTAACTGACGGTTTGTTATTTAGCCGTACAATGGCGTTATTGTTAGTTCATACATTTTTTTTTAACACGCTAAATATGTTCAGTATGTAAACGCGCGTCTTGTCACATATCTCTCATAAAATACCTGTATAGATAACCAATTAATAGTTAATACATACTTTCACAATTAATAAAACTAACATATAAAAAACTAGCTGGCCCAGTAAACGTTGTTTTGCCCAGTAAATGTCAGGGGGTGGACAACCCTTATCACTTAGGGGTATGGAAAATAGAGAGTAGACGATTCTCAGACCTATTTATATGCATATAAAATTTCATAAAAAAACTGTCGAGCCTTTTCGGAGGAGTATTGTAACTAGCACTGTGACACGAGAATTTTATACTTATATAAAAACTAGCTGACCCGGCAAACGTTGTTTTGCCATACTAAAAAAAAAAGGTTTGAAAAATAGATGTTAGCCGATTCTCAGACCTACTGAATGTGCATGTAAATTTCATAAAAATCGGTCTAGCCGTTTCGGAGGAGTACGGTAACTAACACCATGAATGAATTATTAGTACTTTATTTATGCTAACACTGTGACACGTGAATTTTATATATAAGATAACCTACTTAGTTCAAGAAGTCAAAAACACGTTTAAAAACTTTTTTTTATTATTGCATTGTCTTCTTCTTCTTCTCCAGCCCATTTAGTTATATCTATATTATTTTACTCTTTGGGTAACTAACACTGTGACACGTGAATTTTATATATTAGACTAGCTGACCCGGCAAACATTGTTTTGCCATACTAAAAAAAAAGTTTGAAAAATAGATGTTGGCCGATTCTCAGACCTACTGAATATGTATGTAAAATTTGAGAAGAATCGGTCAAGCCGTTTCGGAGGAGTACGGTAACTAACACTGTGACACGTGCATTTTATAGAGTCTGGCTAACGAAAGTAGGCCCTGGAATTATTTGCGAACTTTTTATATAGCAACTCTGTATAAACGTTAATGTCAATTTGACAGGGTTGTCGTTCGGTATCTCTGGTGTCAAATTGTATGCGTTTGTGTAAATTGTGATTCTAATTACGGTTTAAAATGAACAAATCTATCAAAAGTGCTGTACGGAAGTTGTTGTTTTGCATGATTGGCAAGTTCAACGAAAATCAACAACAGCGTGATGCCGCGTTTAAACAAAAACAAGATTGTCTACGTGTGGTTTTAAATTTCATAGGTTAGTAGACAATATTATTTTGATACTTTGAACACCTACCTATCCAGTCAAAATAAAATTTTGATTTATAATTTACGTATCCTTAAAAATAAGTTAAGTACGTCAACGTATTCATTTTAATAACATCACCTATGTTTTACGTATACTCATAATTAATTTATGCTGTATTTTTTTTTATTACTTTTAAACGATTAACTTCCTTTAACAGAGAATCTGCAAGATGTCGAAGGAGTTGGTGAAATAGTAAGAACTATTGAAAATCTCACTGAATTAGAGCAGAAAGATAGGATAATAACCCAGAATCAGTACTTAGAAGAAATAGCTTCAATGACTGGTAAGTTTTTAGTATGCACTGATGGTTTGTAATTATGCTATAAAAATCCTTTGCATTTTTACGTAATAATACCAAGAATTAATAACATTTTGTATTTGTTCTTTGCAGAAGTGAGTGTCAGAACACTATAGAGAGTTAAAAGGGAAGGTGCAGTAAATGAAGGTGCCTGGAGAACCCCGGGGAAGAAACGCCCACGGAAACCTACTGTGTCTAATCTAGATAACTTTGACATAGATGCTATGCGCAACAAGATAAACGAATTTTATATTGTTAAAAAACAAGTTCCTACACTGAGGTCACTGTTGGTGGAGTTAAAAGGAAGTATTGATTTTAACGGATGCAGAGAAACTCTGCGCCGCTTGTTATTAGTCAATGGCTATGAATTTAAAAAGAATAAAAATATATGACATATCTGCTTGGAGACATCGATTTTTAAGAACTATAGCAGGGAAACGTACAGAAGGCAAGCTAATCATTTATTTAGATGAGACTTATGTGTATATGAATAAAACCAAGTTAAATGTATGGAATATTATCGTATTTTATTTCTCTATTTATTTTCGATTCCGCCCTTATTCACCAGATCAATAAATCCTTAAAATCCCATTACAAACCTGGTACATATAAAAAATTTATACATGTGGAATTTTTTAATTTAATTTTTTAATTTTAATATTTAATAATTTAATATTATTACATGCAAATAGTATAAAGCAAGAACATATTGTTAAATAGTTTACATGAGTTATACAGCAACTATACTAAATTGGCTTTGGTACCCATGGTAAGATTTAACTTGTGTTATGGGTACCAGTAACTCAAACGTAACAATTTAAAAGGTAATATAATATGTATACTAGTTTAACAGATACAACATTAAAATATGTCCTGTGTAAGTTTACAATAATATTATTTTAGTCAAATTATAGACAAATGTTATAAACATGGGTGTATTTGATATGAATGAGTGGGTGTGTGTGTGTGTGAGTGTGTATGTTTACTGTAATTTATGAATTTAGTTTTATATAGGAGTGATTTTTAATTTTTAATGTGTACGTAAATTCTGTTTCTTTATTTCCCTAATATAATGTTCTTATACTGTCTATTCATTACACAATTACCAAGTATCAAAGTAGGTTATTCCAATTTTCATAGTATAATTTCAGTGTTGTCATGCATGTATTTTTTAAATTTGCCGCCAATTTCTAGGGCCAGCTTTCGTTCCGCTTCGCCCGGTTTCCACCGCGAGCGGAACGGACCCATTAATGACTTCATTAAAGTCGCAAACGCAAACTGCATACTTGTATTTATGCCAACAAATAGTCGGACGGAAAGATCCGAGCGTGTAGAAAGAGTAGAAATGAGCTCGCTCAGTTCTAGGTGGTTCTAGCATCGGTTCTAGGGAGCGGAGCGGAGTACTTACGGACTCCGCTCAACTCGCAATTACAATTTACATAGTAGCGTTTCCACACAGAAAGTGGTGAGCGGGGCGGATTGAGCGAGTAAAAAGAAATTGAAAAGAGTCCGCTGCGCAAGGCCTGCACCGACTAGTTCAGAACGGACTCGCTCGCATAAACACTCACTCACTCGATAACATCGCAACAACACGACCACACGCAACCAGCTCAAAACTTCAACTGAACTCGTTCTCTGTGGAAATTATCTATTCGTTTTTTCATTTCTCATTTTCCGTTCAGCTCAGTCCGCTCATTTCTCTATCTCAGTTTCATTTTGCAGTGGAAATCAAATGACAAACTCTTCGTTGGTGGAAACTCAAACCTATTTAATTAAAAGGAGTCCGTTCCGCCTAACCATTTTCCGCACATTACCCTTTCGCAGTGGAAACCGGGCTTATATATTAGAAGAATATGTCCAGTATTATTATATTTATTTTTGACAATGGTGCCGATTCTGAGCGGACAACTAAACTTAACTAAAAAATTAAAATTGATAGCGTCATTATCACAATTCGGCAATGTTTACTGAACTTTCTTATTATTAAAACTGTGTATTACAGACTAATACGTTCAGTGCGGCTAACGCTTATGCGCGTTTTTCTGATCTTCACCAAGTGCGGGCCGACGCGTATACGCGTCCATACAAAAAAAAATCTGTAGGCAAGCGGGGTGCGCCGCACCTGTGCGTTTATAGCGTGTATTCTGGGTGTCTATTGTTTCGAAGCGGTCGTAAAATGTGGAATTGTAAAGGAGACTACACACTAGTCAGGTTTCTGCTACGAATCTTGCAGGGGGGGGGGGCGGCGGCGACGACAACAATAAATATATATTCATGGACATTTCACACATCGTCCTCTGGTCCCAAGCTAAGCTTATTATGCTTGTGTTATGGGTACCAGAATACGGATATAATACATATACTACTTTTCTTTTGTAAATACATACTTAAAATACATAGAAAACACCCAGACGTAGTACAAACATTTGTATGACATTTATGAATATCACACAAATAATTGTCCCAAGTGGGAATCGAACCCGCGACCTTGTGAACGGCAGTCCAGTACACGAACCACTACGCCACGAAGCCCGTCTACAATAACCTAATTTAGTACAATAGATTATTGAAATAATTTTATTATGACTCGCTCTTTTAACTAAAGTAATAGGTAGTTTTAGTCTATTTATAAATCTATAGTCTATAAGTCTATTACGAGGCGGGCGAAGTGTCGTAAATAAAAAAAATTAAGAATAAAAGGGCTTTCGGGAGAAGGTACCTTTACTATTACTGTTTTATTAAGGTATAACTTACTATTTTAACAAAACCGAACGAAGGTATATTATGGCGTAAACTTCACAAAATCTCTTACAAATAAACACTAGTGTAGAAGCACCTTTATCCATCCAACACCTTTATATGACCAGTAATTGTTATATGACAGTCATAAAACTCGAAAGTTACCGAACGCACATAAGCGTCGGCCGCACTGCGGGAAGGTAAAAGACAACGCGCTATAGCGTCCAGCCGCACTACGCGAGTTTTCTATGAACGCTTATAAGCGTTCTTAGCACTACGCGAAAAATTTTTTGAACGCACATACGCGTTTTCAGCACTGGGCGAATGACTCTTTTATTAGCATTGGCTATAAATTCGCAAATTATTCAGCATTGAACGCGCTAACGATTTTAATTAATATAAATGTGTACAACGAAAACGCAAGTAATAGCTATATTGACACTACCAATTTTCATTTTTTTAGTTAAGTTAAGTTTAGTTGTGCACTTAGAATTGGTACCAATAATACTCTAGGCAAATTCTAAAAATACGTCCATTATTCACTGTTCCTACTATAATAAAATGATTATAAGCTGGTAATCGCAGACATTTTGTTATTTTTATCTTGACTCTTACACCTTTTCGAATCTAACTGCATAGATGTTAACGGGTGTAGAATCTTTAACACAGACCTGTAAAATAAAAATAATTCATCTCTTTAAAAAATCATTTCACACATCGTCCTCTGGTCCCAAGCTAAACTAATTTGCTTGTGTTATGGCTACCAAAATGTAGATATACTACTTAGTACATCTCTTTTGTAAGTCTTACATAGTTTTAATATTCAGAAAATACCCAGAACCAGTACAAATATTTATGTATGAAATACAAATATCACCCGAATACTTGTCCTGTGCGCCGTGCGGGGATCGAACTCGCGGCCTCGTGAAGGGCAGTGTATTATATGAACGATTAGGCTAAGAGCACGATACACATAATTGTTATGTCCCCGCCCAAAAATTAAATTTGAGATAGGTACCAATCTCGCGTTGAAAATCACTCTTCAGAAATCAGTCACTTTGTTATAGATATAGATCTTTATTATATTATCTGTGTCTGTGATATATATAGATAATGGTCTGAAAAAATCTTAGAGAACCGGAGAGAAGTACTGGTCAGAGCGGGCTCTTTGGCGGGGGAACAGCTCTATTCCACTTATCAGGAAGGGGTAATTTATTTTCTGAGTACGGGGCCCCTGAAGCCGGGGTGCCTGTAGCTTTTCCTACTTTTGCTACCGGGTTAATCCGGCTATGGGAATAAAGCATTGTTCTGCCTTTATCCCATTACTTGTGGTCGGTTTTACAACATTATTCACTCTTCTGTATGAGTCATGTCTATGTTAACTCCTTTTCTTTCATTTATATTTTCTTCTCTACTTTTAATTCCTTTCACACTTAGTCGTGGAACATTCATAGCAAAAGTCACTGTCCTTGCATTCGATTAGTCGTATGTAACATGAACGTTACTATAAAAATAGTTTCAAGGCTTTTGTCTTCGTATCTATATATGTATTCGTATATATGTATTCGTATGTACCTACCAGAGTTTTGTATCCACGAAGGTATACACTTTGGGGACGGGTAAACCATTGAATGTGGTAGCTACGGCCAGCGTGTAGGCTCCCATGTCGCGGAAGATGAGCCAGTCGCCCACTCGTAGAGGAGGCAGTCGTGTGTGAGACACCACACAATCTAACGAGTCTAGCGTTGGACCCCACACTGTGCATGGTACACACGGCTCACGTGTGGGCTGTGGTATACAAAATAATACAATTTATTATCATGGTCATATCAGCCGAGCTTGGTAATAGGTAATGCACTGGCTGACTATTGCCAACCTCATCGAAATGCGTATTGCCACCTTTCGAGGCGAAGAACATGTTTGTTAGAAAACGAAAAATCAGATAATTTTAAGTTCCTTAATGAATAAAACCGTAAGTAAATCAAGGTTACGATATCCCGTTTGTTTACAAGCTCACAACACTTGATTTTGCTCGACCTATCATTGATTATGACGCGTGGGTCTATATCAGTCGCGTAACTTGTCATAGGGTGTCCTTTACCATAATGTGTCCTTTACCATAATGTGTTGAGAAGCTAAAATAAATGAGATTTTGTTTGGAAAGCTTGCTTACATACTTTTGAGGGTGGCCTCTAGCCTCGGAGCACAGTATTATTAGTACTGCTGATACCTGGTTTGCATTTATATAGGTACTAAACTGCACTTACATATAGAAGTTCAGGAGTGACTGATTGCTGAAGGTATATCAGATCTTTAAAGGAGCCGTACACGCCGTCGTTTATAAAATACATCGTGTGTGTCACTCCATCCACATCATATGGATTTGGTCTTATCTGGGAATTGCAATAAATTGAATTTGAATGTGAAATAGTCTTTGAGTGCAGAAAAAAAGCACACACCCTGTTTAATAACAGATGTAGATGTCTTAGTGGGAGTTTCTTAACTAATTGACTGCGTTAAGGTTAACGCAAACTTGTCTGGAATTGGAACAACACCGCCTAGTGGCATCAATCGCCACCATTCCATTTCTATACAATTGCGCGTTATTCTTGCCGTGTTAATCTTCGCTCAAAACTTCTATAAAGGCCTTTAGTGTTAAGCTAGCTAGTTTACAGCCAATAAAACTGTTACTTGTTTTGTATTAAATAACTAATGTGCATAATACTTCTCGCTTGCTGTAGACACAGGTTGCGAGTGTGAAGGGCTCTGCAGCGAAGTAGCGACCAGGCTCCGCGATGACGCGCACGTCATCACCTGGGAAGTGCTTCTGCAGTGCGCTATTGATCACTTGCGATGCCTGTATGCAATCACATGATGTTTGTGTTGTTACTTAAAATAAAACTTGTTTTCATAGAACATAGTTAAGTACACCATCAATAGTCCCCTAAATACCCCCTCGCAGCGGGATAGGTAAAACCCGGATAGTTGCCTCGGACGGATACATGCTTCAGTTTCAAATGCTCTATGTTAGACGTATTGACAGTGTTTCTTTTTGATCATAATTAAAAGCGTCCCCCGCGCAGGCCTCAGTGCCGCATAAGCCGTTGAAGTAGGCCCACGTGTTTTGTCCGTGTGAGAAAACATCTTCCGCGGCGATACTTTGACGAGCGCCAGAATTATATTGGTAAGTAATCTCTGTTAAATATTTTTATAACTGATTGCGATTTCAGTCAAAAATGTATTTCTTTGAGTGCATTAGAGTTTAATTGCACTGTTTATTAGGTTTTATTGTTACATATGTTTTATTTATTTCGTAAATAAAAAGGGCAAGTATCCGTATCAAATCGGATTGTTGCCCTACTGTCTTTTGCGGATTGTTGGCCTGCGGCAACTACCCGTAACTATACATTTTTAACAAGCAAAGTCAGATTTATTTCTAAGTTAATTTTTTCATTTGCTTTTACTATTTTTTCTTGGTGATTTTTTATTTCGTTTTACTATAGTTTATCTATACTAATAGAGGAAATAAAGAGGAAAACTTTTTTTAAAATTAATATTCTGGACATTTCACACAACGTCCTCTGCTCCCAAGCTAAGCTTAGATGCTTGTGTTATGGGTACCAGAATACGGATAGAATACATAAACTACTTTTCTTTTGTAAATACATACTTATAATACATAGAAACACCGAGACGCAGTACAAACATTTGTATGACAATTAGAAAAATCACACAAATGATTGTTTCGAGTGGGAATCGAACCCGCGACCTCTTGATCGGCAGTCCGTTACATAATCCACTCAACCACGAGGCTCGTCAGATCGTTTTTATCTGGTTGTAATGAATAGGCTCAAAAATTATTGGATTGTTTTTGAAAATTCTTTCACCATTCGAAAGCTACACTATCCACGAGTAACATAGACTAAATTTTATTTTGAAAAAAAAATAGGGTTCCCTAAAATATATATATTATACATATTTGAGCTGCGTTGTTAACCGAGCTCTGTTTATCAATATTGCTGTGAAAGAATGTACGGACCTCAAATATATCAGTGTTGGAATTCCCGGGGAATCCTCCACCCAGGTCAAGAAGGTGCATTTGAGTATGTCCGACGCTGGCAGCAACGTTGAAAACTTCGCGGCACAACGCTATGCCGCGCGCAAAAACAACTGTATCCGTGGTATCGCTGCCCACATGAAATGATACACCTACCACCTAGAGGAGAAAATGCTGAATCAATTGGTATAATATGGTATCATCGACAATTTTGTACACACGCAGTAAAAAATATCTGTGATCATGGATTCATAATTAAAATACCAGTTCGTTACATTACTTAGCTCTGTAAAAGGCCCAATGAATCTCAAGTAGAATAGACGGAAAGGTGCTCCTTTTCCTATTAAAGTGAGGTTGAGTTTTTGTTAATTCTTACAAGATTATTCTCATATATATATCTTACATCCAGTTTGATTGCTGCCGCATGTTTAAGTAAATGTGGTGCCTCGGTGACAGGGTCGCAACCGAACTTCTCTCCGAGACAATTTACAGCAGATATTGCATCACAGCGGATACGCAAAACCAGTCTGTAATATTGAAAAATGACCATGATTCCTTGCAATGATACCTTGTCGATGGATCCTGAGCGTAACCAAGGGCAGGGGTTGGGTTCAAAAGTAATTTAGTTGAATACAGGCCCGTGTTCTCCATTGGGCACATACCCAGAGCTTCGCGATTATTATGGCCTCGTCTTTAATCTAACAGTCTATTCATATGGGCCAAGTCGTTAAGTATCCAGGGCCTCTTATAGGTGAAATAAATCTTGTCATTCCGGTTGGTGTTGAAATAACAGCTAGTGCTGTTTTGGACTTAGAGATAAAAAAGGAAAGAGTAGCATAGAAATTATAGTGAGTCATGCTATAGCTAATAATGTCTACTTACTGCGCGTGCGGCATATGCTGTTTGATCTTGTCCAGTTCGTACTGCGAGTCAAATGTCATATAGTCCACACCAACAGTCGAAGAATAAAGAATATGTGAAACCATTTTAGCTGGGTTTGCGAATATTATACGTCTGGAAAAACGAGGAGCCACTTAATAAATCTAACTAGTATCCGACTTATATATATCTATTTATATACCTATATATATATCATCTCTCTCTCCGTCCAGCCCATTAACTTTCCACTGTTGGGCCTTGTTGCCTCCTCAAATTCTGAGGGAATTATGGTCTACTAAGCCGTGCTGTCCAGGCATGTTGGCACAGGGTTTAGTTTCGAGTTTTTCATCTCTCACAGAGGATATTATCTGTGTAAAATATCCCTTAGCTGGCTCTTACCCTAGGATGGAAAAGGGGTGGTGATATTTATATTCATAAACTTTATTCCGAATTTTGAAATCACATATACTTTTCACTAATTCTTCGCTCCTATTGGTCGACAACTGTATGATTGAATTAAATGACGATACTTACTCAGACGCGACTCCGAGAGAGATGACTTGTTCAATCTCACCCTTTGAGGCGCAATCGAACCCAGTACCCAGCGCTGCTAGAGTAGAAACCAGAAGTTTATGATTGTTACACTTCACAGCTGCAACAAGACATTATTATGTGTATATGCAAAAATAATATTCGCATTAATTATGTTGATGCCTGCTTGACGATCCTCGTAGCGCCCAAGTGACTTCGCATGGACTAAAATAACGACTACTAAATATATAGCCACCAGGGCCTTCTGGAAAGGTGTTGGGTGGCTGACCACAAGCCTGGGGTCTTATAGTGGAAGATTGTAGATAGGATAGTATCGGAAAATACTGAGATATACAAATAAATATAAACATACAACCAAATTTTACCAGAAAAACGGAGCTGAGCTAAGAACTTTGAGTGGGCTCGCGCATAGGTTCATCTTTTTATTGGAATAATTATTTTTTTCATAAAAACCATGTCATAAACAATTAAACTATTATGTCAAAGCACAAATCTGTAGGCGTGATAGTTATTCAGTAAAGTGTTCAACAAAACTGCTTAGTTTTTTGAATATGTAGTAGGTATTTTTGGGTCAGTTTCATGATGCCACGTTCCAGAAGAATTTCTTTTAATTCTGCTTGTGGAAAGTAGACTCACCATAGAAAGGTTGCACGCGAGGCATAAGCTCGTTCCATCGTCGGTACCTGGCGACCACCTCGCCCAGATCCATCACATAGAAGGGGTCCTCCTGCGTGCCGGAGTCGGCGATATCACGGATCACTTCTAAGGTGGTGCAGCTACTCTCCTTCACAATGATGTGATTTTGCTCTTCGACCTTCATGACCCTTGAGTATTCGAAATGAAATGAAATTGAAATGAAATGTATTATTACATAACACTTAAATAGGTTTGAATATAGTGTCAACCGCAAACAAGTACTAGCACCTAATACAGAGCAACAGTTCTCTTAAAACTAAGTGAACGAAGCGTTATCTGCTTATACCTTAGAGCATTAATACAACAGGAGGTGACATTATAAGGCGATCCCATAGTATACGGACCAGGGATGTTGCGGATGCTGATTTTTTCACATCCGCGGATGCGAATGCGGATGCGGAGTTTTGAAGGCTCACATCCGCGGATGCGGATGCGGATGTTTAAGATACTATGTAAATAAAGTCAATTTATGAAGAACTAGCTGTTGCCCGCGACTTCGTACGCGTGAAATTTAGAAATTAAACCTTAACTAACATAAGTTTACTATACCACTTGATAGATTACGTTGTACAGATTTCGTTACACACATTAACACTTAAGCTCGTCCAAATTTTTATTACATCATCAGTTGAATTTCACAATTATAAATTAGTAAGGATTAAAACAATGATAACTTATTTATTAATATTCTTATTGAAATGAAATCTTACAATCTAAAGGATAGGTAACGATCAGTTGTCGTTATTTTTAAGGGGCGCATTACTCAATGATGTCAAACCCATGTCATTTACTGCAATTAATTCATAACTAATACCGATACAAGTGTGAGAGTAAAATGTTAGGCAAAAACAAAATGTTAAAAAAAATGTCCACCATGAGTTGATCCTTAAGTGGGTTACCTACATAAATTACGGTAATAATGTTACAAATTTATTGTACTTTTTTAAAATAGAGATCGTTACGTATTTAAGCTATGGCAATTCATAACAAGGTACACAACTACACACAATGATCACTGTATCACAACAACATTTAAAATATCTGTTTATAGGATAAGTAGCCCACAACGCAAACAAACACGTAATGAATTACAAGAAACAAATGATGATGAAAACTTGTCGAATCTTGTCACCAATTTCTTTACTCAAATTGGTAATTGTCTCGTGCGACCGGCACACGCCAATCGCCAGGCCCCACCCATTTCTTCTCGTCGTTACTTGCATGATATTCGCATCCGCATGAAAATCCGCAACCAATTAGTGCGGATGCGGATGTCCAAATCTATGCGGAAGTTCCGCATTTGCGGATGCGGATGCGAATATTGCAACATCCCTGATACGGACTATTACGGACACTGTCGTTTCTTAGTGAGCGTGAGGCGATTTTGTGCGGGGACTATGTAGCTTAGCGACCAATGAAATTACGATCTAGAGTTTGTGTGCGTTATCTCAGCACCCCGCCGACGCGGACGTGGCAGTATCGTGGTAGTAAAACTTCATACGCGTGGATTTTAGAAAATTTTCCCAGTTTTTGTGACATTTTTCACTAATGTTTCGGTCTTATTGGCCGCAGCGTGATGTTATGAGCCTTCCTCGATAAATGGACTATCTAACGCAAAAAGATTTTTACAATTCGAAACAGCAATTTCTGAGATTAGCGCGTTCAAACAAACAAAACTTTATAATATTACTATAGATAGAAAACATTTTATGTACCTAACTGCTCCTAATGGTTAAATACTCTAAGACTTATAGCCAGTAAGTAATGTAATAAAAGTTTATTTTATTTTTTGTTAATGTTAAGCACATACATATGGGTACTAACTATGTTTCTTCTTAAGTAAAAGCAAACTAAACTGTAAGATTAAACTAAGTTACATAAATATAAACTACCTACGTAGCTACGTTTCAAACCATAAAATCCATAGATAATTATGTAAATAACGAATATAATATATGACTTTTGCTTCTATAATCTTCTTTGTTACTTATTATAAAACAAGGTGTGTAATCAAATCAAATCAAATCAAAAATCATTTATTCACGTAGGCATATTTTCTTTTTGCCAAAAAAAAAAATAAGCTCCTATGATATGTCCAAAAATTTTTTTTCCCCTACCACCGGTTCAGGACTTTCAATCCGCTGAGAAGAACCGGCGTAAGAAACTCAGCAGATATCGTTATCTTTTGTCATATTAATCTTTTTTTAAATAATCATTACAATGGTTCTTACAATTTATATAAATTACAATTATAATTATAATAATATGTGTTGCTCTGGAACAATTTATTCCCAAGCTTTATTGTCATTAACATAGTCTGAAATTTTATAATACGCCTTTTTACATAATTTAGATTTTACAAATTTTTTAAACTTTGATTTATTTAATTCTTTCATATCATTAGGGAGTTTGTTATAAAAACGTATACCATGCCCCATGAAAGAGTTACTTAGTTTGTGGAGACGTCGTGTTAACATTATGGTAGTCGCTTTTCTTTTTAAAGTGCTGAATATTATTATGAATGTACAATAAATTTTCATATATATGTATATTGTGAAGCGACTGTCAAGATATTTATGTCCTTGAATTTCTCCCTTAGGGAATCCCGAGGGCCTAGGTTATTTAAAGCTCTAACAGCGCGTTTCTGGAGCACAAATATCCAATTAACGTCCGCACAGCTTCCCCAAAGAAGAATTCCATACACATTACACTATGAAAATAACTAAAGTAAACTATTCTAGCCGTATCTACATCTGTAAGTCGTCTAATTGTTTTTACCGCATATGCCGCAGAGCTAAGTTTTCCGGACATTTTTTCAATATGTGGGCCCCACTGTAATTTCGAATCAATAGAGATTTCTAGAAATACAGTTGATTGTACTGGTTCCAGTCTCGCTCCACCACAACATTTGGCATAGAAAATTTAATTACTTTCGTTTTCTTAGAATTTAATAATAAGTTATTAACATTAAACCAGTGTACAAGCTTTGAGAGTGCGTTGTTTACTTCGTCATAATCACGCATATGTCTGTTTATTTTAAAAGTCAAAGAAGTATCATCAGCAAACAAAACAATCTCATGATCGCTCCCGACATAGTATGGTAAGTCATTAATATATGTGAGGAAAAGGAATGGGCCGAGAACGGAGCCCTGTGGGATGCCCAAAGTAACAGCAGCTCCTGGAGATCTTTTACCGTTAACTTTCTGTATTCTATTGTCCAAATAAGAGTTCTTTTGAACTCTTATTTGGACAATAAAAAAATAAATACAAATAAATAAATAAATAGAAATAAAGCACTAGATCTTTTGATTTAGTGCTTTATTTTTTATACCATAACTAGCTGGCCCGGCAAACGTTGTTTTGCCATACCAAAAAAAAGTTAAAAAAAAAATTAAAAAAATATGAACTATAAACCTCACGGAGCCCGAGACCTTACCAACGAATGTAAAACCGTGGAAATCGGTTCGTGCGTTCTGGAGTTATAGCGTCAGGAAGGAAAACCCGACTTATTTTTATATAGTAGATGATGTAGTTTCCTAACTAATGTTTCATGATGTACGCAGTCAAAAGCCTTGGACAAATCGCAAAAAACACCTAGCGAATCTTGCGAGTTCTCCCAGGCCGAGAATATACCTTTCAATAGTTCAACCCCTGCATATATAATATGACCATAAGTGAGTTCCTGTCAAACCACGCAACGGATTATGATGCGGTTTTTTTTTAAATGATAGCGTGGTTCAAGAGGATAGCTTTTTGTATAATTTATTAAGATTTGGTTTCTTAATTCCACGCGCACGAAGTTACGGGCAAGAGCTACTAACAGATAAAACAGAAAAAGTGTACGCTCACTACGGATGGTTAATGGTTATTGAACTCACGTTCTTGAACTGGCGTTCCAACATTATACCATCTCTCTCTCTCTCTCTCTCCAGCCCATTATCGTCCCACTGCTTGGCACGAGCCTCCCCCACTTTGGGAGGGATTTTAGGGAGCATTATATCATACTAGCTGGAAATTAGAAAAATTTCCCTGTTTTTTTAGTAACATTTTTCACTTTGCTCTTATTGGTCGCAGCGTGATGTTATGTTGCCTAGAGCCTTCCTCGATAAATGTGCTATTCAACACTGAAAACTTTTTTCTAATCGGACCAATGTTTCGACGTTTTGGGAGTGGATGAAAATCGTATTCAAAGATTTATAGACTGCTTATCTGACAGAAAAAAGGCGACTTAATATTCAAGATAGCTACTATTATAATAAAGCTAAAGAGTTTGTTTGTTTGTTTGAACGCGCTAATCTCGGAAACCACTGATCCGATTTAAAAAATTCGTTTAGTGTTAAACAGTTCATTTAACAGGGAAGGTTAAAGGGTATACAACATCACGCTGCTCCCAAAAGGGGCGAAGTATTATTGAACAATGTTGCAAAAACGGGGAAAATTTGCTAAATTACACACATACGGAGTCGCGGGCAACAGGTTGTAGGTAATAAATAAGCAAAATAACAATGAAGTGTACTTACTCTGATACGTAATTATTTTAAACAAATTGAGTTAAAATCTGCATCATGTAATCAGGGCCGACACACATGTTAAAGTCCACTACCTACAATTTCGGTCGCCTTTTAATTAACTTACCCCCACAACGACTTCATTTGACCGTAAGTACTCCTCAAATTCTTCGTCGTTCTGTTTATGGAATCCACATAGTCTTTTGATGGGTCTCGTGGTCTAGTCTACATGAACTACCATGTAACGGACTGCCATTCACAAGGTCGGGTTTGATGTGTGATATTTATATTTGTCATACCAATGTTTGTACTGCGTCTGGGTCTTTTCTATGTATTATAAGTATGTATTTACAAAGGAAATGTAGTCTAGGTATTCTATTCGTATTTCGGTACCCATAACACAAGCATATAAACTTAGATTGAGACCAGAGGACGTTGTGTGAAATGTACATATTTATTTATTTTTACTAGAAAGTTAGGAGTGAGGCATATTTATCATAACAGGTAGATGTCACAGGTATTTTAAGATACCAGATACTAGCTGTTGCTGCGATTAAGAAATACCTGTTATTAAAAATAACATGCAAACACTATCAACTGTCAATACTAACCGCACATACTCGATAACAAACTAGTAACAGAACAGCCTTGCATTTGCTGTGAAAAATTAACAGTCATGGTTGTTCATTCTAAATATAACAGCCTGTTATTTAACAACAGGTATCGGCACCTGTGTTAAATTTTGGACCCCGAGTAATTCACACTTTGAGAGCTGCGCCCCTGATTATGTTAAGGTATTCTCTTCCACTTTTTATTTGTTACATTGCCTTGAATAAATTAAGTTGTGCGATATTGTATCTCGATGTTTTAAGATTTTTACAAAATTACGTAAAAGTAATTTTGTAAAATATTACAAATTTTTCCTAAATTACTACAACGCCTTCTTGATTTATCTAAATTGAATCGGCACATTTGAATTGTTAAGTTTTAAAATGTACCTAGTAATGGGAATTTAAAATATTATGTAAAAAAAAAAAATTTTTTTTTTTACTTAATTTTCTTTTATATTTGGGAGCATTGTGCATTTCTCCGCATCGATGCCATTGTGGTGATTCGGTCGACAGCCTCGGACACCATGGCCTAAGTTGCAGCAGAAGCGCCGGACGCATATCGCGTCACGCCAGTATAAATGACATTCTTCGTCGTGCTCTTGTCGCCGCTGAGATACCAGCTGTACTTGAACCCAATGGTCTGGTACGCGACGACGGGAAGAGACGGGACGGTACGTGATTGTTGCCTTGGAAATTGGGTCGGCCTTTGGTATGGGACGCCACCTACGTCGATACCCTCGCGCCATCTCATGTTCCAAGCACGTCTGTATGCGTTGGCGCTGCTGCTGCGGCAGCAGAGACACTCAAACGACGCAAATATCATAATCTTGTTGGAGATTATGTATTTGAGCCGTTTGGGGTCGAGACGCTGGGTTCATGGGGTCCGAGTGCTAAATCTCTTTACAG
Organism: Orgyia antiqua; assembly: GCA_916999025.1. NCBI lineage: Eukaryota > Metazoa > Arthropoda > Insecta > Lepidoptera > Erebidae > Orgyia > Orgyia antiqua. The sequence continues at coordinate 23,383,744 of OU779871.1, forward strand.
AGAGATTTCCAAAAAAATTGTCGACTGCACACGTGACCAGAAGGCTGGTCTGTACTTGGCACAAAGGATAGCAATTGCTATCCAGCGTGGTAATGCGACCAGCCTTCTGGCACGTTGCCCATAGACATCGATGCGGAGGAGTTTTTTGATGCGTAGGTAAAATATATTTTAGATTCCTCCCTTTTTTTTTATTTAAAATATTTAAAGGTGATTTTAAGGGTAAAAAATGTTTTTTCTCGATTTCCAACAAAACTAAAGTCTAAAAGTCTTATGGAAAAAAGTTTAATAGCAAAGTTGTAGGTAATAAAAAGACCTAAAACTATTGTATTTACACTTTTTTCACATAACCTCAAAATGTATGTGAAAAATTCAAAAAACCAAGTTTTTGGTTTTTTAATTTAATCTTTTACAAAAATTTTTATTCGTTCACGAAATTTGATGAAAACTTTTATGTCCTAAATACGCTGTAATTTATTTAATTAGAAATATTTATTTTTTCACCCGATTGATTTTAAAAAAGTTTTTTTATATTTTTTATTAAAAGGGCTTGAATTTAATTTTAAATAAATATTAATTATAACTTACCCAATGTTCTGAAAACTTTTCGTAATGTATTCAAATTAAAATATCTCGCTAAAAATGTATGAAACTTCAATAACAACACGAATTAATGTCGAGAAATAATTAAAACGTTAGTGGTATCAACTGTTGCTGAAGATGAATGCTGGAATGTGGCAGTAGTGCTTGCTTTATGGAGCAGATGATAGGGTTGCCAATTGTAATACGAAATTGGCCGTTTTACTTTATATGACAAATAAATTTAACATTATTGAACTGTCTTTAATTGTATTCCATCAATATCAATAAGTATTTAAGTCACCTTTAGTTTAGGTTTATTAGCAGTAAGTAAACCTGACATTGCCGTTATCTAGTTTGTTCTTAATTTACTATTATTGTTATTAGCCCTCATGTATGTACTTAGCTAAAAATTAGCTCTTTAAAATTGAGCAAAGCAATGAAGTAATGGTACCAATTTATTAAACACGCACAACTAGACTTAACTAAAAATTGAAAACAACTACACACATTTTTATTAATTTATATCGTTAGTCTTAAATAAACAGATTTTCTAATAAAAAAGTTCTGTTACTATTGCAGTTAAGTTTAGTTGTGTAACTAGAATTGGTACCAATATCTCCTAAATCTCCATGCTTTGAAACTTAAACACGCGCTAACTATAGATTCTGAAAATCCCTGATTACTTTATATTATCGATTGAATAGTCACCAGTCACTCCGTGTAGTGACGGATTAAGAATACAAGTGTCACCACCCCATCTCCTCCCAAGGGTGCTGTAAAAGTCAGATAAGGGATATTGCGCGCAGATAACACCCTCTGTGAGAGACGGAAAACTCGAAAATAAACCCTGTGCCAACACGCCTGGTCAGCGCGGCACAGTAGACCATAATCCCTCCCAAAGTGGAGGAGGCCCGTGCCCAACAGTGGGACGTAAATGGGCTGGAGAGAGAGGAGAGAGAGAGTCACCAGTCTTTAATTAGTTTGTTTTTCAGACTATTGGAAGGACGTGAAAAATCACGAATCTCTTAATATAGGTTAATAGATCGAACCCGAACGAAACTATTAAAGACTCGACTGCGTTAAGATAAGTTATTAATCAATATTATATTAAAATATAAAAATTTGTTTGTGTGGTGACGGATTAAGAATACAAGTGTCACCAACCTATCTCCTTCCCATGGTGCTGTTAAAATCAGTTATAAGACATTGTACACAGATAACATCCTCTGTGAGAGACGGATAACCCGACAATAAACCCTGTGCCAACACGCCTGGTTAGAGCGGCACAGCAGACCATAACCCCTCCTAAAGTGGAGGAGGCCTGTGTCCAGCAGTGGGACCATGTGGGACGTTAATAGGCTGGAGAGAGGAGAAGAAATAAAAGTATAAGCTAAGGTACCTCTTCTGTCTATTAACATTATTTCTGACGACGAGCCTCGTGTTGAGTGGTTCATGTAACGACTGCCGATCAAGAGGTCGCGGGTTCGATTCCCGCTCGGGACAATCATTTGTGTGATTTTTCTAATTGTCATACAAATGTTTGTACTGCGTCTGGGTGTTCCTATGTATTATAAGTAAGTATTTTCCAAAAAAAAAGTAGTATATGTATTCTATCCGTATTCTGGTACCCATAACACAAGCATATAAGCTTAGCTTGGGACCAGAGGACGTTGTGTGAAATGTCCATGAATATTTATTATTTATTTATTATTTATTTATTCTTACCTTCCAAATTCCAGTTGATACTCAAATTCTCGGCCTCAATTATAACGTAACGCAAGAGTTACTGATAACAATAGATAGATAGATAGATAGATAACTCATTATTTGTACACCAATACACAAAGAAACAAAATTACATTATTAGCCTTAATATTATTGTACAAATGGGCGGCCTTATCGCTAATGCGATCTCTGCCAGGCAACCTTGGGATGGATTGGAATGTATTTGACTGTACGCAAAGTCTATTTTGCTATTTTAAAGTCTTTTGGTCTTATTCATAATGACTTATCGGAGGTTTAAAAGTTCGCTACATCGGTTCGCGAAAATTGTCAAAACTTGTTATTTATAATAAATAGTCTTTTTACGCTAAAACGTTTATTATCTCTCCGATAAAATCTCCGTTTAAACCTCCGATAAGTCATTGTGAATAAGACCATTTATCTATTGCCCTCAACATCGTACGCCTGGGATTTAGAAACCAAACCCTTATCTGTGTCCTTATCCTTCTATTCTTCTATACTAATAATATAAAGCTGAAGAGTTTGTTTGTTTGAACGCGCTAATCTCAGGAACCACTGCTCCCATTAGAAAAATTCTTTCAGTGTTGGATAGTACACTTATCGAGCATATAAAACATCACGCTGCGGCCAATAGGAGGGAAGCAGTAGTGAAAAATGTTGCCAAAACGGAAAAAGTTTTCTACATTCTACGCGTACGGAGTCGCGGGCAACAGCTAGTTATTTAAAAGAAGTCAAAGGCAAAACCGCAACATAATCCGTTACGTATTTGTAAAGATATAAGCTCACATAGGGACATACATACAAAGATAACGACTTTGTTTTATAATAAGTATCTAAAAATTAAGAAAAACTACGATCGTAACGTTATCACTTTTATTTCACTCGGAAATTAAAAACATTTTCAAAGTCGTTTTATTCTTTTACATAAATTTAAGTAAAATACTATAGAGTTCTGAAAACTCAATAACATTTTACAACCTGCATGTCTTCTAACACTTGCGCGACTCATTTGTTTAAATAAAACCACTTTTTACCTGACCTTAGACTGAGGTGAGAGACTTAGAGGGTGTCTCACCCGTGACCATGGTGACTGCAAATTCTCAGAAACGTCGGGCTGAAATTTGAAGCAAATAAATCTAAATCCTTAAAAAGTCGTTTTATTTAAAACTACATGTCGACAACCATCGATGCTGGTACCAATTCTACGTGCACACTTAATCTCCACTGGACACAAGGTCAGGGCCTTGTGATGGTTGAGGGCCCCCTAGTCCTTACTTCATCATATTTATGTACCTACTCAATCTTATAGGTCATAACGGGGCATATAATCCAATAGACCCAGGGTTTTTTGTGAATAAAACCGGTAAAATACCTACGAGTAGAACACGAAGAGTTCCGTGCTATTATTATCATAATCAATTCGTCTTATTCCCAACCCCAAATAACGAGATAGGGCAGAAGAATGATGATTAGGTATTTGTTGTTATAACATAAACTGTGGAATTTTCTGCTCTTTAGCTGTTAACATTCCAGAGATACAGTCTGGTGGCAGAGGAACGGACGGATAGACAGCGAAGTCTCATTATTGGGGTCCCATCCCACGGAACCATCAAAATTATATAGCTACCTCTATCGCATGAGTACCAGCTATCAACAAGTTAGATTTCTCTCATATACCTATCTCTCTTATAAAGCATTTATTTGCTGGAATTTTTATGTGGTAAAATAAGAAAAAGGTCATTCAGGAGAACGAAAAGGCAAGGAGCCTTTATCCCGTTAATTGGGGTAGGTCCAACATGTATTTTCTGCCTTACCTACTCTTATATCAGACATCACAATTATTATTATCGTCTTTCATATCCTCCATTCCTCATCGATAAAGGAGATAAAAGATAATGTTTAATTATTTAATTATAGAGGCGTGTTGTTAGCGTGTGTAGATACATAACACTCAGGCTAAAGCGTATTTTAAAAATTAGCGTGGCGGGTCATTTTATTTATTTGCTACTGGGGGACAGTAGCCTGCGAGCGGCGACACATACAACAGCCCCCATAACTCTAGGGTAAATTTCTACTTTGGATTTTGAAATAAAACTAAAATAAAGTTAAACTCATATTACATTCTAAAATATAACAAAACCTGTTCACCAATAATATAAATGAAATTAAATATTCACGGATTTTTCACACAATGTCCGCTGGTCTAAATTCAACTAAGAACCTACAACCATTATGTGACACAGTGACATTGTATTCAGTGTCCAGACAAAGTAAAAAATAATATTTTTTACAAAATCATTAGGCAATAATACTATGTAGTGTGCTATTAACTTGACTCTGATGCTTCTTGTACACCGTCTTCACACACGTTAACGGATGTAGACTCTTCAGTACTGACCTGTAACCAGGGTTGGGCAGTATTTCAATTACATGTAATTGAAATACGTAATTGAAATACAATTATGTATTTTGTAATTGTATTTCAATTACAGCCTCAAAATGTAATTTGTAATTTGTATTTCAATTACCAGACGTCGAAGTAATTTGTAATTAGTATTTCAATTACTCAAGGCTTCAAAATACATTTTTAAAATACATTTACAACCGTCACTTTATGTAGCCAAAGTAGCTATAGCAAAGAGCTGCATCACTGTACCCGTTAAATAAGCTGTATGTCAAAATTGGTTATCAAAGCGCAAATTGTCAATGAAGTAATGGCGGCCCATAAAATTTTACTTTACCAACATTAGTTTGAAGTCGGTGCCGAAAATGGTCGTTTTCCACAAATACGATAATGTCATAGGGGCTTATATTTTTACGCTGTTTGGGGTAACTACAGTAAATTGATATACAGATATGAAGTTAATTGTAAAATCAATAGCTATATTACTAATAGTTAAAAAAATATGGAACCATTGTAGCTTTTGATGAAAGTACTGACTGGTGGAAGGTAATGCTGCTAATGGCTGGTAATATTTACGCTGGTTTTCCGTGTGTTGACCGATTAAGAATACAAATGTCACCACCCCGGGAACACCGAAATATTCCGAAAACCTTTATTCCGAATTTTGAAATTCGATTTTAATATAATACCGAAAAATTGTAATGTCTATTATTAAAAATCACGAAATATTTAATAAATTAAATTGTGGTGGAAAAAGTGATTACTGCAAGCGGGACTTGAACCCACGACCTCGGAATACCGTTCCGTAGCTCTGCCAACAGAGCTTATTGAAATGAAATGAAAAATCATTTAATCAAGTAGACACAATTTTTCAGAAAAATTATGTGCTTATGACATGTCCAAATTTTTTTTTTTTTGGCGTTCGTGGATTCAATTCCCGCTTGTGATAATCACTTTTTCCACTACAATTTAATTTATTAAGCAAAAGCATAGCAAGTCAATTGCAAGATTAATAAATTGCATCACGAAATATATTTTTCTGATTTATTACTTTCCGATTTTCATTTCTCCGAAGAGTCAAATGCTCGAAGAGTTCTCGTTCCGTAAAACGATATTCTGAACTTCGATACTTCGAATAGACTAAAGGTGAATATGGCCGACGACCTCTGCTCGGGGCCCTGCGGGGTAGCAAGGCATTATATGTCACCGGTGAGACTGGTCTGAGTCTCACCCGTGACCATGGTGACTGCAAAGTCTCCGAAACGTCGGGCCAAAATTTAAAACAAATATACGCGTCTAAATCCGTAAAAAGTAGTTTTATTTAAGTATAAATGTATTTTGTAATTTGTATTTCAATTACAAACAGCCAAAATACTGTATTTTGTAATTTGTATTTCAATTACTCCACTCAAAAGTAATTAGTATTTTGTATTTCAATTACTTGCAAACGCAGTATTTTGTAATTTGTATTTCAATTACAACAAAGCATGTATTTTGCCCAGCCCTGCCTGTAACACACACATACGATTAAAAATAATATTGCCAAAATATGAAAATCGACTCCATAATTTTAAATAGGTACTTTAAAAACTAAACAAACTCGCTTGACTAGAATATCCTAGAATATAGACACAAACGCATATTAAGTATGTGTATATGTGTGCATGCATGTCCGTGTTTTTTTTTTTTTTTTTTTTTTTTTATCGTTGGGGTTGGCAAATGACTACACTTCACCTGATGTTAAGTGAGAGTGCAATCCATATGCAGGGACGGCTGGTACATTGTCAGAGCACTAGCCGCCCCCACCTTGCCCACCCATAAGATGCCTCTTCACGCCTCGCTTGAAAGACCCCATATCATAAGAAGAGGGAAAGACATGTGCAGGCAGCGTATTCCATTTCTTGGAGGTGTTACAAATAAATGAGTTCGCGAATTTTTTTGTTCGGGATGGTATGGTATCCACAGTAAAACGATGGCATCTAAGGCCTGCACGCGTAGTACGGTTTAGAAAGGGTGAAGGGGGAATGAGGGAAAACAACTCCTCAGAACACTCGCCATGGTAGAGTCTGTAGAAAGCGCTGAGCGCCGCAATATCACGGCGCATTTGTAAGGATTCCAAGTTACTGGAAATCTCAGGATCGTTGATAATGCGGATTGCGCGTCGTTGCAGTCTATCCAGGGCATCGAGTAGGTACTGTGCGGAACCATCCCAGAGGTGCGAGCAATATTCAACGCATGGCCGGATCTGAGCTTTGTACAATAGGCATAGTTGTTGAGGCGTGAAAAAGCGCCGCACTCTGTTCAGGATTCCGAGTTTCCGTGATGCTGTTTTGATCACAGTTTCGATGTGGTCCCTGGGATTTAGGTCACAACGAATCTCAATACCGAGCAAGGTGATACTATTCTGAGGAGTCAGAAGAGTGTTGTGAAGAGATGGAAGAGGAAAGAAGGGCGACTTCTTCGTAGAAAACACGCACACCTGAGTTTTCTTGGCATTGAACTCAACCAGATTGTCAGCACCCCATTTGGATACGATGTCTAAAACCTGGTTGAGTTCAGCAACAAGATTTTTACGTTTCTCCGCGGTTTCGACAGATCCAGCAGCAGCCTGCCCCAGGTACCCGGCGTGCACCGTACTATCATCCGCATAACAATGAATGTTCCCAAATGGAAGCATGTCATTGATATGCAGAAGAAAAAGTGTAGGCGACAACACAGAGCCCTGAGGCACCCCAGCATTCACTGTGTGGTATTGTGATGCACATCCATCCGATAGTACGCGAATTCTTCGCCTTTCCAGGAAGCTGGCTATCCAGGTGCAAAATTGGACTGGTAGACCGTATGCCGAAAGCTTAGAGAGAAGACTTTTGTGCCAGACCTTGTCGAAGGCCTTGGCAATGTCAAGGCTGATAGCCAGTGATTCGCCCCGTTTATCGATCACTTCACCCCAGAGGTGCGTTACGTACGCTAGAAGATCACCAGTGGATCGCTTCGGGCGAAACCCGTATTGCCGATCGTTAATAAGACAGTGATCTTCTAGGTGACGGATCAGTTGGTTGTTAAGGATCCGTTCCATGACCTTGCACAGCACTGAGGTGATGGCAATTGGCCTATAATTAGCCGGATCTGAGCGGTCGCCTTTCTTGGGGATTGGTTGCACTATGGCCTCTCGCCAAGCCTCCGGCACACAGCCCGTGGAGAAAGAGAGCCGGTATAAGCGAGTTAGTACAGGTGACAATTCCGCTGCACATTTTGTGAGGACTATCGCTGGTATGCCGTCGGGTCCACTAGCTTTCCGAGCATCGAGTGACAGCAACTCTAAACGTACATCACGTTGTCTTATTTTGATGTCAGGCATTGACACGCCACAATGTGGAAGAGTTGGTGGCACGGCGTTGCAGTCGTCAATTTGGGAATTAGCCGCGAAGAGACTTGCCAGAATATCGGCTTTCTCCTGCGGCTTGTGAGCCAGTGTTCCGTCAGGACATTTGAGCGGTGGTAGTGAGGGTTGGCAAAAGTTGCTTCGGACTGTCTTCGCCAAACGCCAAAAGTCGCGGGAGCCTGTAGGGTGCGCTACTAAGTCAAGTCCCACTCGAACAGTGCGCTGGGCATCAGCTCTTATATAAGCCCTCTTACAGCACTTGGAAGCCTTGTTGGTAACGGATTAAGAATACAAGTGTCACCACCCTTTTTCCTGTTTATGTATGTAGTTATATTTATTTATTTATTTACACTTTATGCTTAAACTATGCTATCGGTCGTGGGTTGAGCCTAAAAATTGAAAATGTGAAGATAGATACGTTATAGTCTAAGATCCCACTGCAGGATTGCTACGTTCATCGAGTATTTGTTTCAAACCAAATTTTTATGTTTTTTTACAATTAGGAGAATATATATTTACTAGGTTACCTATTAAAATTTGGCCGCAATTATTTTTAATGAAATAATTTTTAATTCATTTTTGGTAAACCATTTCGTTCATTTGTTATTGAAATAAAATAACGTCTACACCACGGTAATTAATATGAAGATTCTAAAAAATCAGGGTTGCCGTTGCCGAGGTGGCCGCATCTCTTTGCAGCCAGGTGTAAACAGGTATGATTTCGATATATTTATGCGTTCATAACGTATGTTTATTAATTATATGTCAAATTGAAGCTATTTTTTTTCTATTAATTATCATATATGGTTGCCTAATTAAATCTGGCCGCAAATAAGGGTTGCCGGCTGTTAAAGATGATAAATATTTATGGTAGAGTGAAAGAGAGTTAGCGCGTAACATCATTTGACAGACGAGGACAACGATTGCCGCTGTGCGACGCTTTTAAGCCATTGCGCATGAGTCGAATGTTAGTGTTCTCTATCACCGGGGAGTAGGTAATAGAGACGACTTATAATTTAATACTCCAAAAAATATGTAATTTTTGTCAAAATGACTAATTTAAAAATTGCAACAAATTATATTGATTTGATATATTGACGGTCTAATTAGCAATTTGTCTAACTCCTTATTTTTTAGAGGGTAATTTTTTTAACAGTTTCAATTGCAAAAATCATTAAGTTATTGCATGCTATAATATTAGCTAAACATGTAAGTGGTTTAAATTTGTAACACCTCATTGTATACTATGTTTATGGCAACAAAATAAAATGAAATTATAAAAAAATAAAACGAAGGTGAAGTAATTTCTTAATTTTTGCAATTGACAAGCTATGCTTTTTACTTAATAAATCAAATTATGGCAATAAGCTCAGTTGGAAGAGCTTCGGAACGGTATTCCGAGGTCGTGGGTTCAAGTCCCGCTTGCGGCAATTCACTTTTTCCATCATAATTTGATTTATTAAGTAAAAATCCAAGGTGATTAAATAAGAAAAAAAAAATTATTGCGAAAGTACTGTTGGAAAATTTTATTATATTTTATTCAAGTATTTAATCGTCTGTTACATATTAATTAAACATTTGAGCAAATTAAAAATTTTACTTTAATTAATATAATAATTTTGTGATGCACATATAAAACAACAATGTAAATATATAAAACGATGTTTATTACAAACTCCAAAACAGCGTGATTTTTATGTTAGTATGAAAAGTTCAGTTGAGTACACTAACATTCGACGCATGCGCAATGGCTTAAAAGCGTCGCACAGCCGGCAATCGTTATCCTCGTCTGACAAATGATGTTACGCGCTAACTCTCTTTCACTCTACCTTAAATATTTATCATCTTTAGCAGCTGGCAACCCTTATTTGCGGCCAGATTTAATTAGGCAACCATATATGATAATTAATTGAAAAAAATTAGCTTCAATTTGACATATAATTAATAAACATACGCTATGAACGCATAAATATATCGAAATCATACCTGTTTACACCTGGCTGCAAAGAGATGCGGCCACCTCGGCAACGGCAACCCTGATTTTTTAGAATCTTCATATTAATTACCGTGATGTAGACGTTATTTTATTTCAATAACAAATGAACGAAATGGTTTACCAAAAATGAATTAAAAATAATTTCATTAAAAATAATTGCGGCCAAATTTTTATAGGTAACCTAGTAAATATATATTCTCCTAATTGTAAATAAACATAAAAATTTGGTTTGAAACAAATACTCGATGAACGTAGCAATCCTGCAGTGGGATCTCGTACTATTATATTATCATACCAATATTTGGAGTTCACGTAGATATACACTTTGGGGACGGGTAAACCATTGAATGTGGAAGCTACGGCCAGCGTGTAGGCTCCCATGTCGCGGAAGATGAGCCAGTCGCCCACTCGTAGAGGAGGCAGTCGTGTGTGAGACACCACACAGTCTACTGAGTCTAGCGTTGGACCCCACACTGTGCATGGTACACACGGCTCACGTGTGGGCTGGGGTATACAAAATAATAATAAAATACTACAACAATTCTTTTCTTTCTTTCTTCTTCTATTATAAAACATTAAACATCTGAGAGCGAAGAAAACCTCGAAGTTAAAACCTATAGTAGTCAGTATGGCATAAGAGGGCCAAATATCCTTCCGAAGTGGAGACCCAGGCCCAACAGAGGACTAAAAAGAACATTCTAAAAACTTATCAAATCAAAGTTATAAGTACTAGAAAATTCGAACTTGTTTATATAAGATTACTTAGTTCTTTACACTTAGTTCTTTATTTTCAGAGGCGTAGCTTCCGCCATAACAGGAGTACGGCGCCCTCAGACTAGAAAAGGGTCGGACTGTGCTGGAATGGCCTGGGTGGCTAACCACAAGTCTGAGGCTTGAGATCAAATGACGCTTACATGCGCTATGGGGGGCCTAGCTAGCTATTGCCATTTGGATGTATGACCAGTTCAACACCGGACTGAAAGATCCCGAAAGTAGATTAATACAGGCTTTATGTACTAATAATATAATTAAATCGTACATAGTTAAACTTACATAAAGAAGTTCAGGAGTAATCCCTTCATGAGTTCGAATCATTCGAGCAAAAGAGCTATAAACACCGTCGCTTATGAAGTTCATCGTGTGATTCTCGCCTTCCACGTCAGATTGCCTCGATTTTATCTAAGTATAATGCAATATACCAACATTTATGAACTTAAAATCTTGCTTCTTATATGCATAGTGCGTTTATGTTCATTAGTACCTATATAGTAAAAAGATGCGGACTGTCGTCAAGGCTTCACAAAAGACGTAAAAAAGGACAATTCAAAACCCTTTGCCAATACCTCTGATTACTGCAGCGTAGTACCAACATCTTCCCGTAACGTAAATGGCCCGTAGGACCGCTAGGATAAGGGAAGAAGAAGAAAGAGAGAAGAAGAAATCGAGAAGGGAAATACACATCTATGGAGTTTATTTAGTTTTGCAGGGTCTTTATTTATTCTACAATAGGGTCTTGGCAGTGGCGTAGCGTGCTTTCGTGGGGCCCCGTATAAAAATTTATATGAGGGCCCTTATGAAGGGTAAAGATTTCTTACAAAAGAAAAAAAAATTTGGAAAGCACATATTTATTTTTGCTTTCGCACGTTGGGGGCCCCCGTGTACCGGGGGCCCCGTATAATTGATACGGCTGATATGGCGGTAGCTACGCCCCTGGGTCTTGGTGGTCATCTATCGTCTTGACTTACCTCTCGCTTGCTGTAGACACAAGCCGCGAGCGTGAAGGGTGCAGTAGCGAAGTACCGGCCTGGTTCCGCGATGACGCGGATGTTATTCTCTGGGAAGAACTCCTGTAGTGCGGTATTGATCACTTGCGATATCTGTACATGTTTCTAATTTAATCATCACCCAGACAGCAAAATAAGACATTAATTATATTTAATTATTTGTCTTTCGTTACCTTACGTTTGTAATTACCTTCCTTCAAGATCACGGTGTACACGCACACCTCACAAGTTCCATTAAAAATTCCGTTTAGTTCCAAAAATTACTATGAGCACAGATATGACAATGAGCTTTATAGAAAATTTCATTTGCTTCTACTGCGGCCGTATTATGAGCTTTTATTTACAGGCAGTTTACGCCGTGAATTGAACTGTCTGGCAAATTCGTATTATGTACAAAATTATTAGTCAGTCAGTTCGCTAAACCAGTCATACATTAATATGTTTAAGGAGAAGGTACAACTAAAAGTTAAAGTACTAACAAAAAATTTTCAACAAAAAGTTTTATTTTTGCAATAATACCTAATTTAGCCATGCAGTTTACGGCCTGCCTGGAACTTGAATGATTTTAAAAAGCTCATAATACGCCGGCTGGTCGAGCGCAGAAATATTGCAGACGTCTGTTTTATTCTAAAAATTGCGTGTAACAATATTGACTGTCTGGAGTTGTTGGGCAAGTTAAAGTTAAATGCCCCTGTTAAACTTTACCGATATAACTTACCTCTTGATGTCTCCAAAAGCACCACTAACTATAGACAAAACTCTTTTATTAACCGCGCGAGCAATCAATTTAATACTGCTGCAAGAAAACATGATTTCGACCTGTTTCACACCAGTGCGTCGCTGGCGAGGCGGAGGATGAGCTCTAAATTTTTTCACTATTTTTTTACTAATCTTTATTCATTAGTTCTCAACATGTATAACTTAAATTAATTATTTGTCGGTATAATATTGTATTTGTGTTTGATGTCAATGGATGTAATGTGTGTTAGACTGTTCTTAACTGCTGATTGTCATATTGTAATTCTTAAAAACGTGAGACCCTGTAATTGGGTAAATGTTGTTAAGAGGATACCAAAATAGCTTCGTGCATTTTTCTATGTACGAAGTTTTCATTGTTTCTTTGGATTGAATGGCTAGAGCTCTAATTTTTAAGTATATGTTTTTTCAATATATTATCTAGGATCGCATAAACTCAGAAACGCGATTGAAAAAAGTTTTCTCGATAGAAAATCTTGGCGAAATAACCTCTCAAATTTTTTATTTTTTTCATTTGTCGGTCTATTATCGCGTATTAACTAATAAAATAACTTTAAAAACATAAGTAACTATCATATACAGGCTGGCCCAAAAGTCGTGGATCAAACGCAACTAGGGGTTAGATGGGGTCATCAGCTGCAAAAAGTTGTTCTACGGGAGGTCCTTAAGGTCAACCCCTGCAGAGTTATAATTTATTTTGTGTTTTTATGAGAAAATTGACTTTTTTTAACTAATTCTTAATACAATTCGAAAAAATCTGCATCCTGTATCTTTTTATAATTTTCACTAGATTGGTACTGATGAGTCCTTGCGTTAGACATGCTATTTATGGTTGTTTATTAGGTGTGTTGAAGATAATATTAAGTTTTACAATTATTTTTTTTCTCAAATCATAACTTTTTATTTCCTTCGGACCCCACTGTGAAAAAAAAATACTCTACCGAAAAGTGACCCTGTATTACAAGTTTTGGCGCATTTAATAGGGATTCTGAAAAGGTATTACACTTGGCAATGAGTGTCTATATTATCTTTCTAGGACGAAAAAACAAAACAACGATTGTGAAATAATTGTTTTATTAAGCAAAACATTTTACAATAAATGCTCAAAATTCCTGCCTCTGACCATAATACATAATCTGCACCGTCTAATAAAATTCCTACGTAACCTACGGAATGCACCTCTGTTGTTAGTAACTTGTACCCTAGCAAATTGGAGCTTTTGTCGTAGTTCTTGTTCGCTATTGTTCTCTCCTTGGTAAACTATTTCTTTAAAATAGCCCCAAAGAAAAAAATCTAATGGATTTAAATCGGGCGACCGGGGTGGCCACGCAATATGTCCGCCTCGACCAATCCACCGGTTAGGGAAGCGCTCGTTCAAATGATCTCTAACTGCTCGAGCGTAGTGAGGCGGGGCACCATCATGTTGCAGCCACATTTCTGCTATTCTTTCTTCTGGAACTTCAGCTTCGTTAAGAATATGGTTTAAATTATTTTGCAAAAAATTTAAATACTGAGCACCATTCAGCCTTGCTGGCATTTCATGCAGCACCAACTGCTGGCCAATTATACCAGCCCACATGTTAATACCAAACAGATGCTGGAATCGATCATTTCTTATGATATGGGGGTTCACTCTGGAGTAAAAATGTAGATTGTGGATATTGAATACTCCCATTCTTCTAAAAGTTGACTCATCCGTCCATAAAACCTGGTTGAAGAACTGCGGATCCTCTCTGTGGTATCTTAGCATCTCTCTGCAAAACCGCACTCTAGGTTCATAGTCACCGGGCAGCAAAGCTTGCACCCTTTGCACGTGGTAGGCGTGATATTTATTTCTGTTAATGACACTTTGCACCGTCGATCTTGAAATCCCGAGATTACGGGATATTTGGCGTTGACTTATACTAGGATCCAATCTTAATTCTCTCAGCACTTTATCTTCATTTTCAAATTGCACCACTGGTCTGCCTGCTCTCGGAGCATGCTGACCGGGTAAGACTCCCTCCATGTACGAATTATGTACGCGCATAAAGACCCTGAAGTCCGGAAAACGATCACGGTTAGGGTAGCGTTGACGATATTCCCTGGCAGCAGCCCGGGCATTACCGTCGCAAAAGCCATACAGGTAATGCATTTCTGCATACTCCCGTTGGGTGTATTCTCTCCTCGCAGCAGCCATCTGTCCACTTTTGTAGCCAATCCGTCCGATTCCGAATCCAGTCCGATTCACACAGCACTGGTCACAGGTTGGCAATCTATCACAAGTCCGAAAAACAAAGCGTAGGTCAAAGGAAAGAAACTGATCACAAGTCGTCGTAAAACCGAGAAAAAGAACACGTGCGTACTCACAGGCAGGAAGCGAGTCACTAAAGAACACTAAACATTCTAAAGAAACATGCTCACGCGCATCACCACCCCCCGCCCCGGCCGGCCCGGCCTTTTGTTTCCTAGAAAAGATATCGCTACCTGAACTGACGGGCGAACCGGCCTTTTATTGACAAAGGATTAAATGATTAGTGTAAAAGAGAGGCAGAGAGTCTTTGTCATTATTTGTATTAGTTCCAGTTTATTTTTAAATAAGCCTAACCGAGTTTTAGGTTGGGTTAACCTTGGGGCCTTGCTACGAATAATCGTCCTTGAAAGATATGAAAGCCACGCATAGCCATGTGTAATACCTTTTCAGAATCCCTATTAAATGGGCCAAAACTTGTAATATAGGGTCACTTTTCGGTAGAGTATTTTTTTTTCACAGTGGGGTCCGAAGTAAATAAAAAGTTATGATTTGAGAAAAAAAATAATCGTAAAACTTAATATTATCTTCAACACACCTAATAAACAACCATAAATAGCATGTCTAACGCAAGGACTCATCAGTACCAATCTAGTGAAAATTATAAAAAGATACAGGATGCAGATTTTTTCGAATTGTATTAAGAATTAGTTAAAAAAAGTCAATTTTCTCATAAAAACACAAAATAAATTATAACTCTGCAGGGGTTGACCTTAAGGACCTCCCGTAGAACAACTTTTTGCAGCTGATGACCCCATCTAACCCCTAGTTGCGTTTGATCCACGACTTTTGGGCCACCCTGTATAGAAACACGTAAATCAGAATTAAAATATATTTAGTAGATTTTGAGTAAATAGGAAAAGTATCCCTAATTCTTCATTTTCTGTGCCTACTGGCTGTGTTAATATGTACGTGTCGGCGATGATATACGATAATATTGATGTAGACCCTTAATCAAGTTGTTCAATACTTATATGTTTGCTGTTGTGTCTCCTATAAATAAATAGATGGTGGACTCACCGTCACGCCGAATTTAGCTATAATAACTGCTTTCGTGCATTTATTTTAATTATTATAGGTATAGAAATATATATATATGTACCTCATATATATCAGTATTAGTCGTACCGGGGAATCCCCCGCCTAAGTCTAGCAGGTGCATATTCATGTGTCCATTACTTGCGGCCACGTCAAATAGCGCACGACACAGCTTTATACCGCGGGCATAAATCTCTTTTGTTTCTATACCATCGCTACCCACGTGGAATGAAACACCTACAACCTAAAAAAAGGTTATATACATATTCAAGGTCATTCAAGAACTCCACTTATCTATAACGCGTAAATATCGTCATAGTCAGTTTACATGGTTTTAACCATGTAAACTGACTATGACGATATTTACGGTACGGACGGCGGTACCTACTTTTAAGTAGGTACCGCCGTCTAACGATGATCCATAAAGGCTTACATACTCTGCTGGCTTCTCAGCCTGGACTAGAGAAGCCAGCAGAGTATGTAAGCCTTTTCCCTTGCGATTCTTATCACATTTTGTAATAGGGTTTATAAGATCTTACATCCAATTTAATAGCAGCTGCGTGTCTAAGTAATTCTGGGGCTTCAGAAACAGGGTCACAACCGAACTTGTTCTGTAACGCGTATGAATCAGCTTTAGTATCACAACGAACACGCAGTACCAATCTGTAACATTGACATATGGCTTGTATGCTTTGCCTTAATCACCATTGTTAAGCAGCAGGGAGAAGAGCGAGAGAGGGAAGTAGCTACTAGCCTAGAGGCTAGTAGCTACTTCCCTCCGTATCATGTATAGGACTTTTAAGTCCTATACATGATACGGAGACCTCATGCTAGAAGAGCTGTGGAGTGGATATAAGCTAGATTTCCAAAACAAATATCGCTTTTTGGGTCAAAATACGTTTGTAAAAGCAAGTTAAGTTCTTGGTTTTTCAGTGCTGTTCCTACTTTGTGATACTCTCATCAGAAAAAAATGCTACAGGTTTCGCGTCTTTAGGAGTTCCACGGTCTCACACTTTTAAAGCTAGGTGCAATTTGTTAAAGTTGAATTTTTTAACTGCATTAATGTATGACAAAAATTCCACAATAGAATTTAAGACAGTGCCCGCGTTAGCAAAATCCGCTACTAAATGCTCTGTCATAATAACTAAGAAACAAGAAGAAAGTAAGTTAAGTTCCTAATACTTACTGCGCATGCGGCATATGCTGTTTAATCTTATCGAGTTCACTCTGGGAGTCAAAAGTAACATATTCCACACCAACAGCTGTAGAATAACGAATATGCGACACCATCTTAGTTGGGTTTGCGAATATTATACGACTGGAAAGCGAAGAAATAATAAGGAATATTTCATTCTATTGCCGGATGAGCATATCTAGTTTTTAGAAAACAACGAACCATCCACAAACGATGTGCGGCCAGCATAATTGGCCGTGTGGTCGTAGATCCATGAGAATAATAATATTAGTACATCATATCTAGATCCTGCGTCGCTGTCATCGCGAAAGAGAATAATATTCTTGGCACTTACTTTGGTTCCACTCCGAGTGAAGTGATCAATTCAATTTCACCCTTAGAGGCGCAGTCGAATCCGGTACCCAACGCGGCAAGAGTTGAAACCAAATGTTTGTTACTGTTACATTTCACGGCTGCAATAAAACATTATTGTATCTATTTGCATTGATTCTCATAAAAGTATTTTACGAAACGTTAATATATTTAGAAAAGTCTCATTAAGAACGACCTTTATTCAACCTCAAGTGGAATGCTTGCGAAGAATAAGTAAAATGTAATCTTGTGCCTAAACTAGACTCACCATAAAAAGGTTGAACCCGAGGCATTAGCTCGTTCCATCGTCGGTACCTGGCGACCACCTCGCCCAGGTCCATCACATAGAAGGGATCCTCCTGCGTGCCAGAGTCGACGACGTCGCGGATCACTTCCACGGGCGACCACTCACCCTCCATCACATTTACAATATCTTGCTCCATACCCTTCATATCTTGAGAAAAGTTCCCTCCTCAGCCTAAAAATCTGTATTGAGTAGATAACATTAAATATGGAATGGCAGAAATTATTTTTTGAGTAGTTAAAAACCGAACGCATTTCTCAAAAATTTGCTTAATTCAACTAAATAATTAATAAGCAAAACTTACTCTAACTTCATAAAACTTTATTTTCTTAACGATAGATAATAGATAAAGCTACTTGCAGAAATTAAATATTTTAATTTTATGAAACCTCGTTTATCAGTGCGAAAATTCACGATGCGAAATCAAATTTATTCGCTAACGTACAATGTAATAATGAACGCTGAGAGTAATGGTGGTAAAGCGGTTCAATGGTACATAATATAGCAGATCACAGCACAGGGTTGTCAACTGTACATATCGAAGAACTCAGGGTCATGGTTGTTGGGTGCTAGCGACACTGGACTGTGCGTAGGCTTGTCTTCCCTGTCTTCCTATGGCCTCGCGATTATTAGGGTCAGGCCCGTTTTCTTCATTGGGTAGGTACATACACAGAGCCTCCCAATTATTAAGGTGCCTTAGTCCCCACTTCATCATATTTTTCTGATATCAAATAGGTCATAGTGGGGCGTATATCATAATGTACCCAGGGCCTATAATAGACGGCCGTGATTCGGGTCACGCATTCCCAGGGTTGGGCAGTATTTCAATTACATGTAATTGAAATACAATTACGTATTTTGTAATTGTATTTCAATTACTGCCTCAAAATGTAATTTGTAATTTGTATTTCAATTACCAGACGTCGAAGTAATTTGTAATTAGTATTTCAATTACTTGAGGCTTCAAAATACATTTTTAAAATACATTTACCACTGTCACTTTATGTAGCCAAAGTAGCTATTGGAGCTGTAAAACTGTACCCGTTAAATAAGCTGTACGCCAAAATTGGTTAACAAAACGCAAAATTTATATTTATTTATTTATTTATAAAATATTACTTTACCAACATTACTTTGAAGTCGGTGTCGGAAATGATCGTTTGCCACAAATACGATAATCTCATAGGGGCTTGTATTTTTGCGCTGTTTGGGTTAATTACAGTAAATTGATATACAGATATGAAGCTAATTGTAAAATCGATACCTAGGTATATCACTGTAAGTTAAACATGTTAACTTTTGATGAAAGTACTGACTGTTGGAAGGTAATGCTGCTAAAGGCTGGTAATATTTACGGATAGTTGTTTTTTACGCTGGTTCTCCGTGTGTTGACGAATTAAGAATACAAATGTCACCACCCCGGGAACACCAAAATATTCCGAAAAACTTTATTCCGAATTAGTGTTAAGCCCGCGTAGGCACGGAGGGCTGGGGCGGCGCGCGGGCTGAGGAGCAGGTGACTTGAAGACTCACCACTCTACTCTAGGGCAAACAAGACTACGTGAAGTCGATTTTGCAGCGATTCGTTCTAGTAGTAAAATTATATAAAATATCGAAAATCGGAATGTCGTTTTTCGGGACGAGAACTCTTCGAGCATTTGACTCCTCGGACAAATGAAAATCAGAAAAGTATCAAATCGTATTTATGACTTTCGGTTAAACATATTTTGTGATTTTTAATAATAGCTAGACATTACAATTTTTCGGTATTATGAAGCTCGGACATTTTAAAATCGGAATTTCAAAATTCGGGACAAAGTTTTTCGGAATATTTAGGTGTTCCCAGGTCAGCGCGGTACAGTAGACCATAATCTCTTCCAAAGTGGAGGGGGCCCGTGCCCACCAGTGGGACGTAAGTGTGCTGGAGAGAGAGTTATAATTTTTTTAATTTAAATTTTATTGCTATTTTTACTAGACCAGCATCTAATATCTAAAGAAGAATGGCCGACGAGACAGAGTGGTGGGTATTTTTGCAATGATAGTACATTGTATGTACTATCATAAAGACAACCTTATCCAATAAATTTTATCGCGGAGAAAATGAGTAAAAGACTTCACCCCTCGCATCTCGATCTAAATCGTGTAATCGATCTAGATCGTGTTTGGGCTAAATACTGTTGGCCAAATGAAGATTGGACTTCCATTGAATCATTACATTCACTCTATAGTCGGAATAAGGTGTTGTGTGGAAGACATTTCAACTCAATTCAATTTATGGATGATAAAAGGCAAAAATTGAGTAAGTTTGCCGTTCCTGAGTCGACTATAGTGGAAGAAGTACTAAATGAAAGAGAAAATATTTTCAACCAGGTATTGTATTCATATAGATTGTTCTAGTAATAGTCTCCCGAACAAATTCCTACAAAAGCAACCAATCTCAGTTGGGTTCAGCCAACTATGCATGACATATTACAGTGTACGAGGGTGTGCGCAAACATAGGTGTGAGATTACACCTATGTTTGCGCACACCCTCGTGCACTATTCACTCACTCTCATAATCCGATGGGATGACAATCGAACACTGCTGGAAAGAGATCAGATGAAGGATTGTTCTAAATAGCAGTGGTGAAGCATATAGGGAAGTCGGTAGAACCAGCCTAGAAGTGACCAACATGTTTTACTTTATAAATCTAGTCAATATTGTTACTATTATTGTTATAGATACAATAATAGTTATGCGTTCTAAGTTAGCACAATGGATCAAGATTCTAAAACTTTACAATACTATGATAGCACTTGCAAAAGTTTAAAATTAATAATTAATTTCAGAATGTCAATCAGTCCGATGTAATTGCTGCACAGCCAAAGTTAACAACACCTATGTCGCAAATAGAAAATGTTGTGATGGAACCTAGTACCAGTACAGGGTCATCAAAACAACACACTTTTGCAGATTTCATAAGAACAACTGAATCCATTAGCCCTACGCAGGTAATTAATTTTAGATTTTTATTTTAATCTTTATTATAAGTTTGATAATAGCGGACTTGCAGAGAAAGTACCCTAAATATTTATGTTATTTTTTTTTATTATTATATGCATTTAAGGATATTTGATAAATTATCTGCTAGCTAACACAACAACAGTTCTTTGCCCCCTATACTGTTATTACAACAACGTTTCCATTATCATCATAATTATCGCATGTTTACCATACATACATATATCATTAAGCGCGGTACTTGTTGTGACCCGAAATTCGAAAATGGCTACATGGTAGAGGATATGAGGTTTTTTCGTTACGGAATTTCTTGATTCGGTCGCCGCGCTCGAGGCCCGCGTTAAAAGCTATACAATAGCTTAATAATATATTTTTAGAAATAAAATAATAATTTATATTGAATGTTTGTATTTTCAGGCTGCACCAATTCCTGAAAATCTCAGCGTGGCAACTTGTAGTAATTTAAATACGCCTAAAAAACGACAGACCAAAATCTTGGCCACCCTAGGTGTCACAAAAGTAAGCGAAATGACACCAAGAAAAAGGAAGTTGTACAAAATATGCAGAAGTAAAATGCGTGAGGTAATACGATTACGCAACAAAATTAAGAATAAGAAAGGGAGTTTAAAGAGGGTGCTTGAAAGTCAACAAGTTCAAGAATTATATGAACTAAATATTAGCAATTCTTTTATAACTTTACTACAAAGCCAAGGGTGGATTCATTCATTAAATGCAATAGAAAGATTGTGGAATAATTTGCGGGCTATAGGCATTAAGATTCTTTCCACACGTCGCTTAAATCAAGATCCCTTGGAAAACTGTTTTGGCTGCATCAGATATAGCTGTGGATCCAATAATAATCCAACAATTAATCAATTTATAGCGGGAATCAAAACTGCTATAATATCCAATTTAAA
Organism: Orgyia antiqua; assembly: GCA_916999025.1. Classification (NCBI taxonomy): domain Eukaryota; kingdom Metazoa; phylum Arthropoda; class Insecta; order Lepidoptera; family Erebidae; genus Orgyia; species Orgyia antiqua. The sequence continues at coordinate 23,405,485 of OU779871.1, forward strand.
ACATGCTGGACAAAAAAGGAACTGTGAAAATGACTCGGCATTAATTGCAAATAATTTATTAACTTTTTTAACGGGAACCATCCCTTCGTCGTGTGAACCAAACTCGTCTTCCTTCAAATTTGACGAAAATAAAGAGATGGCAAATTTACTATCTGATGCAGTTGAAGCAGTTGAACAAGGGATATCCGAAAGTCAGGCTTGTGGATATGTGTGTGGTTTCATATTTAAAAGAATAAAATACAATGACTGCCTTGATTACCGAAAGGCATTTTTGTCCCAAAATATAGAAACCATACACATGTTTACAAGTTTCAAGGAATATGACTCAAGTCATGAGTCATTAAATTATGTTAACAAAGATATGGTGACGTGTGTAGAAACGATGTCAACTATAATTAATGATTACATGAAAACAAATGCCTTTAGGCAAAATTGATGATATTATTAAATTAACTTTGAGCAAAATTCTAAATCTATCAATGAACGACCGCATTTGGCGCCAAGCGTCGCTTCCTGTTCGCTTTGGTGGCCTCGGTATCCGTAAAGCTTCGGACGTTAGTTTGCCAGCGTTTTTGTCCTCGGTCCACAGCACCGAGCAATTAACCAGGAAAATTTTAGAACCCACACTGGTTGATTCCGAGGTGCTGTGCAAGTCCGAGGCCATAAACGCTTGGAAAATGGCTTGTCCAAGCACTGATTTACCAGCTAATCCACTCTCCCAAAGACATTGGGACGGTCCTCTCTGCAGTGCTGCTAGACAAAATCTCTTAAATACCGCTAGCGGTGCTGCCGAGCGGGCACGTTTGTTGTCTGTGGGAGAGTGGGAGTCTGGTGTTTGGTTACAGGCGCTCCCTTCACCTAATTTAGGAACTTTCCTGGATAACACCACATTCCGTATCGCCACTTGCCTACGCATTGGGGCTCGTTGTGTCACTCCTCATCGCTGTCAATGCGGCGAGGCTGTTGACGGTCTCGGGCACCATGGCTTGTCATGCAGCAGAAGTTCCGGACGCATATCTCGCCATGCAAGTATCAACGACATTATCCGTCGTGCTCTTGTCACCGCCGGAGTACCAGCCGTGCTAGAACCCAATGGCTTGGTACGTGACGATGGGAAGAGACCAGATGGTATGTCACTGTTGCCTTGGAAAATGGGCAGGCCTTTGGTGTGGGACGCCACTTGCGTCGACACCCTTGCGCCATCACATCTTCCAAATACCGTGTGTGCGGCCGGTGCTGCTGCTGCCTCTGCGGAGTCCATCAAGCGGCGCAAATACAATAATCTCTTAGGGGATTATATTTTTGCGCCGTTTGGGGTCGAAACGCTAGGCTCATGGGGCCCGAGTGCCCGAAATCTTTATAAAGATTTAGCGGGCCGACTGATCGACGCCTCTCGTGACCAGAAGGCTGGCCTTTATTTTGTACAGAAAATAAGCATTGCCATACAACGTGGCAATGCCGCCAGCCTTCTGGGCACACTTCCGGTCGACAGCGATGGGGAGGAATACTTTGATGCCTAGTCTATTTATACATATAATTTTAATTTATTTTATAATGTACATATTTTTTATATTTAATTGTATATAGATTTCCTTTAGGCAACAACTTAAAATTAATGTTGTTAAAAATCTAGAATGTGTGAATTTTGTTTTTTTAAATAAATGTATAAATCATTTAGAATTAAATGAAAATCATTTAAAAATAAGCACATTTTTTATTGTAATTAAAAGATATTGTGTTTTAATTAATAGAGCTACGGAAGACGAAGAGAAAAAGAAAAGTTATGAACGCAAAATGAAAATATTAAAGAATAAATAAAATAATAATATGATTGTTTTAATTACTTCCTGTAGGCAAGAATATGAAGCACGATCCTTAATAATATATTAAGGAACAATATATATTTAAAATGGTTCACGATCATAATATATAGTACAGCCAAGAGCAAATATTACAACGTTTGAAAGTTCCCGCGCGTGTTGATTTATTGCTATTCCGCAATGGCGCTAGCGTCTCGTACGTGTATTGGCTGTGGTTGCATTTTTTTACTATAGAGATGTATTTCTTCTCTCGTTAGAGAGTAGTATATTCTTTGCCATTGTGGTACAAATGTGACACCATTGAAACACCCGACTCGGGGCCCAGGGCCCCAAGTCTACTAAATTGATAAAATTCGCCACTAAGCAATCAGTTATTAGTTATAATCAGCATTTGTTTGCAATAACACTAAATAACTGATTGCTTAGTGGCGAATTTTATCAATTTAGTAGTCTATTGTTAATTTTTTGTGGTTATAATGTGCCATTGAGCTACCATTGTGACACAATTCATTTAGTAGACTTGGGGCCCTGCACATATACCTATGCCACCTATGCACCCGCATCAAAGATTCGATTAAGAATTCGGAATGTATAAACAAAACAATTTATTAGCTTTTTCTACTGAAATAACTCAGTAGTTAATTATCATTGTAATTAGCCCTCATCAAAGCCAAAATTGACTTTATCTAACCTAAGTTACATAAATAAGCCGATAGGGATGGGGGCAAATAATAAATAAATATAAATTAGATCCGTCAGCGAAAATAATGAGATGATAGAATTTTTTTTTTCTCCTGCCCTGCCGGGCCATTGTGGTGGGCCTTGAGCCGGCTAGGGTTGAACACAAGGGTAAATATTATAAAATAGTCGTTATTTCTGTGTGTCGCTTTGTACAATAGCTTTAGACAGTATTTTTAAAATTCTGTGTAAAATTGGTGTTTGTGCAAATAAAACTAAACTTAATTGAATCTGTTAAATTGATATTATGGTTAGAATCAATTATATGTAGTAGAGTTATATTTATAAATTGTGATTTGATTAATATTATATGACTGCAAAAGATTGTACCCACACACACACACAATTTCAATTATATACTTACACATTTTCTTTATAATAAAAAATGGCATGTACTATATTTTTAAGTTAATTAAGACACGTTTTATTGGGAAAAGGCGCTGACTTTCATCACACAGGTGTACCTAGTTTGAAGGTCAGAGGTTTTTCTAAAGGTCTGATGTAACTCGATGTGTGAATAAATATTTCATTTCAAAGAGTTATCTATCTATATCCCTATGTGAGCTTATATTTTCAAAACTACGCTACGCAACGCTATATAAATAAAACAGTATGTAAATAAAACAGACATTTTAGTTGGTCAAACAAGATATTTTAATTTCACTAACAACAACATCAAATGATCTAAAATACTATTTTATTGCTGCAATACATTAAATACATCAATGCAATTAACAACACCAATTATTTATATTATTAGAACAAAATTTCGAGTGACTTCATACAAAAATAAAAGAAAAATTCCAAATTTGAAAAAAGAATGAATTCTTAACTTTTTTTAAATTTGAATTTGGAATTCTAGAAAGTTCTACGTTCTATAAATAATATATTTTAAATATTTTAATTATTTTTTATATTATAACAAGATACACACATATAAATAAATACAATAACAAAAATCTTATTATTCTTTTGCGCAAAATGAAAGTGGCAGTTATATTTTTATTAATTTTGACATAATCAACATTGAAATCAACAAATATACGAAAAGGTTCACAAAAAGTAAAATTTTAAGCAAACAGGCTTTTTTACCCTTTCATTTTGCGTAATTTCGTAAAAATTTCATTAAAGTGTTGATTACATTAAAACAGCGGGAATGCTGAATCTAGTCACATGAATTCTAAATACAATTTATAATAAATTTTATAAAATTTTAGTCACAAAACCGTATCTAAGCTACAGAGTAATGAAAAATAACGTTATGTTAATACTAACATGAAGTATTAAAACCGCTTCCGAAAATTTTAAATGTTGGGTTAGTGATGGTAAAAAAATAATTAATAAAAAGAGAAAAAAAATTAAGAAACAAGTACTTCATTTTTTATGTAGAAAAATATAGAATATCTATTCTACATTTTTCTACAAAATAGTTACATTTTAAATTCTATTAATTAAAATTTTCAAAGCGGTTAATATTACCTCTATATGTTAGCATAATCTTACGATATTATAACCATGCGCATAGCTACTATAATGGCGCATATTATAGCGAAACCTAGGATAAGACGCTAGTTTTGTCAATTTCTTTTAATAAAACGTCCATAAACCCCCTAGATATGAAACAAATTTAAGGGCGAAACAAACTGTATGTATATTAATATAGCGAGAAAGAGACATATGCATATGGAAAAAAGATGAGGTGAGAAAGAGACAAATATATCTGTCGGTGACGTCATTATTTTGAGACTTAAAGGTATATTAAATATAAATATAAATATAAATAATTCATGAACATTTCACACAACGTCCTCTGGTCCCAAGCTAAGCTTATTATGCTTGTGTTATGGGTACCAGAATACGGATATAATACATATACTACTTTTCTTTTGTAAATACATACTTATAATACATAGTAAACACCATAAACAATAAACATAAACAAACATATATATATAGTAAACATAGTAATAAATAGTATATTAATAATATACCTGTGTCTTTATCGCTATATTAACAAATATGTAATTACCAGAGGTCGGAATTAGGTAGAGTTATTTATGTACTTACACTGATTTCATACAGCGAAAGAATAAAGTGGACATGCCTCAAATCCCGAGATTAATTTTAAAGAGCAGAAAAAAATCCCGTGATTTTTCAAATAAAAATTTGATAGCGACTGATTCAGTAAGAAAAGTATTCGCTCGTATTTATAAAAATGGCGAAATATGCGTATGAGAATTTGCTAGCAATAATTTGTATTGTGAATTAATTGTGAACTAATAAAAATTGTATGCTAATTATCTTTGTTTTATTTGTCTATTTCTGAGAGTTTTATTATTATTTACTCGTAATATTGTTGGCCACACGGGATTGTCTATTAGAAATCCCGGGAAGGTCCACATTAATATCAACATTTCGATGCAAGTACATAAATAACTCTACCTAATTCCGACCTATGGTAATTAGCTATGCCCATAGATATAAAGATTAAATATTGAGAAAAATAAAAAACATACGAATTTTAGTCTAGTAGTTAGCAACAATAATTGTGGTTAGATAAAATATTAAAAATGGCCGCTAAACAATTTAATATGGGAATGCACAATGATATAATGAATTACACAATAAAATATATAAAAAAGCTAACCAAGTTCACAGTTTTAGGTTACATTTAGAACTTGGTATAAAGAGTACATTTTTATTTTTTTTAAATATAGCAAAATCTACCATCATCTATTTAAAAACTTGTAATAATCTATATTAGTACATAATATTATAAAGCTGAAGAGTTAGTTTGTTTGAACGCGCAAATCTCGGAAACTATTGGGTTTGAATTGCAAAATTATTTTTGTTGAATAGTCCATTTATCGATCACTTGACTAAAAATCAAGAACATGATTTTCAAGCGTATTTTTGTTTTTATACTAAGAAAAGGCGATATTAAGGTCCCGGGAGCCATTGGATGCAAGCGGCGTAAGACAACGTGTTGTAGCGTTCTATTTTGTATGTATTTACAAAAGAAAAGTAGTATATGTAGTGTATCCGTATTCTGGTACCCATAACACAAGCTTAAGCCTAGCTTGGGACCAGAGGACGTTGCGTGAAATTATTTATTATGTACTAGAGACCGAATTTAGAGTTCAACAACATAAAAATCCAAACCAATATCGATTATTGTATAGATTATATAGTTTGTTTGTAAACTGATAGTAATTGTAAGTAAGATGATGATAGATGGCAGCAGTATGGTGTCACTTGAGCGCGCACTCTACGAAGATGGGGAGTGGCCCGGGGGCGGCGGCGGGGGGCGGGGACACGCTGACCGGGGAGGGGGGGGACATTCGGTCTACTATCACTGATGGGAGGGATGATAGTGGGTGCAGCTCCTTCAGTATAGACCTGGAATATAAAATATAATCTGTTAGAGAAGATTTTTTTTTTATTTAAACGGATTTTTTATGCAATTTCCTCTGGTCCCAAGCTAAGCTTGTATGCTTCTGTTATGGGTACCAGAATACGGATATAACATGTACATGTATACTACTTTTCTTTTGTAAATACATACTTATAATACATAGTAAACACACAGACGCAAAACAAACATTTGTATAACATTTATAAACATCACACAAATGATTGTCCCGAGCGGGAATCAAACCCGCGACCTTCAGAACGGCAGTCCATTACATCAACCACTAGACCACAAAGCCCGTCGACTATTTTTCTCCGTGTGGTGACGGATTAAGAATACAAGTGTCACCACCCCATCTCCTCCCAAGGGTGCTATAAAGCAGCTGAGGGATATTGCACACAGATAACATCCTCTGTGAGAGACGGAAAACTCGAAAATAAACCCTGTGCCAACACGCCTAATCAGTGCGGCACAGTAGACCATAATCACTCCCAAAGTGGAGGAGGCTCGTGCTCAACAGTGGGAGGTAAATGGGCTGGAGAGAAAGAGAGTATTTTTAATCTGTCACCACTCAGGCAGTATCTAATTTATAAAATACTAGCTGACCCGGCAAAAAGTTGTTTTGCCATACAAATGTCAGGAAGGGGGGGGGGTTTGAAAAATAGATAATAGCCGCTTCTCAGACCTACTGAATACGCATTTCATAGAAGTTCGTTTCGGAGAAGTACGCTAACTGATACGTGACATGCAAATTTTATATATTAGAAGGTGAAACTCACCACAGTTGTGCATCAACGACAGTCTTGACTTTAGGTACAGGGAACCCATTGAATGTTGAAGCAACAGGCAGAGTGTATGCCCCCATATCATTGAAGTATAACCAGTCACCCACACGTAACGGAGGTAGCTGAGTTGAATTGAGTACACAGTCTAGACCATCACATGTTGGACCCCAAACTGAACATGCTTGGTTCGGTTCTGATGTAGGCTGGAAATCAAAAAGGTGATATATTTAAAACTAGCTCAAGCGCGCGGTTTCATCCGCATTTAGTTAATGACCCCAATATGCGCCAGACCTTAACCAATTATACAAAAAAAAACATCCTCTTAAACCACTCTATCTTTAAAAAAAACGCATAAATAATAAATATTCATGGACATTTCACACAACGTCCTCTGGTTCCAAGCTAAGCTTATAATGCTTGTGTTATGGGTACCAGAATACGGATAGAATACATAAACTACTTTTCTTTTGTAAATACATATGCACTTATAATACATATAAACACCCAGACGCAGTACAAACATTTGTATGACAATAAGAAAAATCACACAAATGATTGTCCCAAGCGGGAATCGATCCCGCGACCTCGTGATCGGCAACCTATATATGTATATAAAGCTGAAGAGTAATATATAAAGATAAAGATAAAACTGAAGAGTTTGTTTGTTTGTACGCGCTAATCTCAAGAAACACTGGTCCGATTTGAAAAAATCTTTCAGTGTTGGATAGTACATTTTTATGCAGGAAGGCTATAGGCTATATAACATCACGCTGACGTATTGACGGATAGTCAATTTATCGAGGAATGTTAAAGGCTATTAGTCTTATTCATAATGACTTATCGGAGGTTTAAAAGTTCGCTAAAATCGGTTCGCGAAAATTGTCAAAACTTGTTATTCATATTAGTCTTTATACGATAAAACGTTTATTATCTCTCCGATAAAATCTCCGTTTAAACCTCCGACAAGCCATTATGAATAAGATCATGTATAACATCACGCTGCGACCAATAGGAGCGAATCATCTGCGAAATTTATTAATTTTTTTATTTCAACTTAATGTAACACCGATGTTTAACAAATAAATTATTTGATTTGAATTTGAATTGAAAATTGTTGCACAAAACGGCGATTTCTTTTTTTTATTCCACGAAGCTACGAATTAGATCTGTCATAGAGAATATAAAAAATAGAAGTATTAAGAAGATATAACTCACATTAAGTGGTATAGCAGTGACCTTCTGATGGTCATAGAGCACACAGTTGAAGGAGCCGTATACTCCGTCATTGATGAAATACATCGTGTGACTCTCACCATCTTCTGATACCTTTGAGGCTACCTGCAATCAATATACAACATTTAATTATATACTTCAAGTTTATAGGGTAGCCAGAATTCTATATGGGGTAATTCTATATGGGGTAATTCTGTATGGGGGAATTCTGTATAAGGGGATTTTTAAATAAAAAAAATCAAAATTTTGCCGAAATTATTACTCTTTTTTAACAGGAAGTTCAAAAAAAGAGGAAATACTATGATCGGCGTAAATTTTTTTGTCAATTGACATTGTTCATAATTTTTGACCTGCTGTTTTTATATTTTTGTATTGTAAATAGTGTGAAATTTAAATTTTATAGAGAGGGTGTTTAACCTCCAAAAAAATCCAGTGTACCCCTTCTTCCTGTGGTGCCATCTCCTACCAGAGGTTGGCGATCATCATTATGATCTTTAGTTTGTAGACAGCGGTTCTAAACAGAGACCTGGTGCTCATGCCGAACCACTGTCTCAAATTTTTCAGCCAGGATGGGAGGCATCTGTCTGGTCTCCGGCTCTGTATCTTCCTTTGCATAGTCTACCCCCATAGTATATTAGCAATATAAGTAATACTAACATCACGTTTAGCATGTACACAGGTAGCCAGCGTGTAGGCAGCTGCCGCGAAGTATCGTCCAGGTTCAGCGATCACACGAACATTGCGCATTGGGAAGTGTTCCTCTAACGCGTTGTTGATCACTACTGATACCTATTAATAAAAGAATTACATATATTTGTGTTTTGTAGCCTTTAAAATAAAACTACATACTTTTTAAGGATTTAGACGCGTGTTGGTATGAAATGAAATATCATTTAATCACGTAGACATAATTTTTCAGAAAAATTATGTGCTTATGACATGTCCAATTTTTTTCCCTACCACCGGTTCAGGACGCAATCTGCTGAGAAGAACCGGCGTAAGAAACTCAGCAGCAGTCAGCAGTATTTGTTTTAAATTTTGGCCCGACGTTTCGAATGTGGGTAAACCCTGTAATAACCGTAAAAAGTAGTTTTATTTAAACAAATGAGTCGCGCAAGAAGTGTTCGAGAATATTAAACCTTTAAAATATTTGCTTACGTTACCAAATAACTCTGTATAGATATTTACCTGGTATATATCAGTATCACTGCCTCCAGGGAACCCTCCACCCAGGTCCAGCAGTTTCATACGCGCGTGTCCAACGCTGGCCGCTATACCGAACATGGCGCGGCACAAAGCTATAGCCCGAGCGTATACTGCCGTCTCCATAGCACCGCTGCCCACGTGGAATGACACACCCACCACCTACAACAAATAAATAGTTATTAAGCATACAGCGGGTGTATTATGAGCTTTTTATAAAAAATATGCAAGTTTCAGGCAATTCAGTTTACGGCCGTAAACTGTCTGGTTAAACAAATTATGACATTATATAAAACTTTTAGTTGAAGCTTTTCAGTTAAGAGGATACCAAAATAGCTTCGTGCATTTTTCTACGTACGAAGTTTTCATTGTTTCTTTAGATTGAATGGCTAGAGCTCTAATTTTTAAGTATATGTTTTTTCAATATATGAGCTAGGATCGCATAAACTCAGAAATGCGATTGAAAAAAGTTTTCTCGATAGAAAATCTTAGCGAAACAACCTCTCTAATTTTTTATTTTTTCCATTTATCGGTCTTTTATCGCGTATTAACTAATGAAATAACTTTAAAAACATAGGTAACTATTATGTATAGAAACACGTAAATCAGAATTAAAATATATTTAGTAGATTTTGAGTAAATAGGAAAAGTATCCCTAATTCTTCATTTTCTGTGCCTACTGGCTGTGTTAATATGTACGTGTCGGCGATGATATACGATAATATTGATGTAGGCCCTTAATACTTAAACATTAAGTTGTATCTTCTCTTTAAACATATTAATTTATGGCTAGTTTAGCGAATAGTTAATTCACTGGCTGGGAATTATGATCATGATACGAATTTGCCACGCAGTTATTCTATTTACGACACAATCTGCCTGGAAATAGGCGCTCATAATATGTCCGCAGATCCGTGTGGTGGCGAGAATACAAGTGTCATTATCCCAAATTGGGTGTTGTAATAAACGAGCTGATCCCCCTGTACGCGTGAAATTCAGAGAATTTTCTCTGTCTTTGCGACATTTTTCACTAATGTTTAGCTCATATTGTTCGCAGCGTGATGTTATATAGCCTTCCTCGATAAATGTACTATCCAATGAGATTAGCGCGTTCAAACAAACAAACTCTTCAGCTTTATAAATGCATACCTCAAGTCCAAGTACAGCAGCGAGCTTAAGTAAACGTGGCGCTTCCGTGACGGGATCACAACCAAACTTGATGCCCAGAGGACATTGAGCAGACTCCGCGTCACAGCGGATACGAATCACGAGCCTGATAGACAAACATACATACTTATAAATACATACTTATAATACATAGAAACACCCAGACGCAGGACAAACATTTGTATGACAATTAGAAAAATCACACAAATGATTGTCCCGAGCGGGAATCGAACCCGCGACCTCTTGATCGGCAGTCCGTTACCAGAACCACTACACCACGAGGCCCGTCAAATACATATTGATGAAATACGTAAACGAACATATTATTCATTTTATTTTGCTAAAAACCCCAATTTATTTAAGACTGGCATAACAACTATTTAGTAACTTTTTATACAATAAGTTTGAACTTGTTATACACGTTTGTAATGTTAAAGTGTAGTATAGTTATAGTAAATTGACAAATATTCATAATCATTGATTTATCGACAGTTCATCGACTGTATATGGCGCGCGTTCGACCGGGGCCGGTTGACCTGAAGTGATACAGTGACCGCGCGCTCTCAGCCCTCTTATCTCGAAAACGATTCACCGCATAAAAAATGTTAATACACAAAATTTGTAGAGAATTTTTCGGCCTACAATATAAATGTACATACAAATAGCTAAAAACCCATAGGAAATTAGATTTTTACGAAAAAAGCGCAAAAACCCGATTTTTGCCACTTTTGACTTTTGAAATTTAATAGTTGCGTACACCCTACCATATGTAGGTTTTGAGACGACCTTTAGGGTGTCAATATACAAGTATTTACAGCTTTTTTAGCTGGATATCTCAGAATTCCGAGTTGAAACTCCTATAATGACTGGGCTATATGCACGTCTTTACACAAGTAACGCAGTAATATAGAACAAATAAAAATATGCGGCGGCCCTCAACAAGGTGGGCTGACGATATCGTCAAATATACCGAGGGCCACTGGATGCAGTCAGCGCAGGACCGCGCATTGTGGCGTTCTATGGGAGAGGCCTATGCCCAGCAGTGGAAGGTTGATGGATGGACGGATGAAAACAAATACGCAAGTCAGTTAAAATTTAGCCTCTCAGCGGCAAAATATCCCGACAAAGAAATTTTTTTCATCTAAATGCAAGTCCATTTTGGTTAGCAGGGAGATTTTCAAATAAACTTCACACTCATTTCGTAAAGAATTCATTGTAATATCTCATGTATAGTGTTAGTATGTATATACTTACTGCGCATGCGGCATGTATTGCTTGATCTTCACAAGTTCAGTTTCAGAGTCAAATGTCATGCAGTCCACTCCAACGGCCGACGAGTAACGGATGTGCGATGCCATTTTAGCCGGGTTCGCGAAGATGATACGCCTGGAGATACATAGATTTTAGTAATAATATTCTCTTACGTGACTTTTCTCTATTTCTCTCTCTAGCACATTAATCCCCCACTATTGGGCACGGGTCTCCTCTACTTTATGAGGGATTATGGTCTACTGTGCCGCGCTGACCATGCGGTCGGCACAGGGTTTAGTTGAGAGTTTTCCATCTCACACAGAGAGTGTTATGTAAATATCCCTTAGCAGGTTTTTCTGAGGAGGGAATGGGGTGGCGATACTTATATTCTGAATCCGTCACCACACGGACAAACTTATGTGACTTATTCAGATAAAATCACTTGTAACGGTTTCTATAGCTTATTTCCATCCCGACGTTCACAGACTAGTAAGTCTGTATCTAGTTTGTAGTATCTTGTGTAATTAATTGTTACAAAGATGCAATACAATCTGTGATATTTCGACTATCACACCCAATGTTGCACCAGTCATAGGTATAATACTAGCCGTGCTATGATTGGCAAGTTAATCCAAATGGCAATTTTGTTCTTAGGGACATATAAAAGCCAGCTAAGGGACCACACAAACCATAAAACATTTGCGAGAGGAGTAAATCTCGATACGAAATACAATCCATGACAGCTTAACGTGGCAAAAGTAGACCAGATATCCTCCCAAAATTGACAATAGAGCAATAATGAGCCTAGAAGAAAAAGCTCTTGCAAATGGGGATGGGACGGCAGGATTCCAATCAGCAGCATATACTCACTCTGGCTCTACTCCAAGAGAAGTAATGAGTTCGATCTCAGCCTTGGAGGCGCAGTCAAACCCGGCACCAAGCGCAGCCAGGGTTGATACCAACAGTTTGTCGTCGTTACATTTCACAGCTGGAAATTAAATTTTACAATTAACCTTCCGGAACTTTATGGTGGCAATACCCTGATGATAGACCGTAGTCAACAAGGATAATAGACTCACCATAGAAAGGTTGAACCCGAGGCATAAGCTCGTTCCATCGTCGGTACCTGGCGACCACCTCGCCCAGGTCCATCACATAGAAGGGATCCTCCTGCGTGCCAGAGTCGACGATGTCGCGGATCAGTTCCACGGGCGACCACTCACCCTCCATCAAGGTGATGCGTTCCTCTTCGACGACCTTCATATCGACAGTGAGTGTGAACGTGTCCAGAGTGCGTGCGTGTTTGTGTGTGTCAGGTAAGGTCGGCGTGTGTGTGGGGCCCACTAGCGCTAGGGGTGTGACGTCAGCGGGCCTTGGCCCTGCGCAGCCAGGGTGGGTCTACGTTGAGGGCGCGCCGCCAGCAGCGCGGCGCCACGCGCGGGCTCGGGCCCTCTACCGCCCTGCGGGGACTATCTCGCCCGGCACACCTGCACGCGCCGGACTCGCCCGGTGCTCCCTGCAAACAAACAAACATACATTTAATAAAAATCATTCTGTTTTAGCAAATGTACGGGGAATGGAGTTACTCGTAAGTTACGATATATACAATATATAGGTACGATATATGGCGCTCAATACTCTGCCTATCCTCATTGAAAAAAGAATTTAGGTATGATGATGTGTCCTTACAAATTCCGTACGAAGTAGAAATATGGTAAAAAAAACCCTATTCACTAATATGACGTTGCTTGACGGATATTCTGTTTGCTGCTTATTAAATCAAAAGTAGATATGAAAAGTAACATTTGCCTACAGCTATCTTATCTTACTAAGTTCAGACATCGATATGATATGTTAAAATAAGAAAAATATAAGTTTAGAAATATAGATATGATATCATTGACTATAGTAAGATTGGTTGTATTAATCATAAAATGATGACAATAAATGACAATAAAGTGATGATATAAGATTATGGCTCATAGAGATTATCTTATTGGCCCCATCTAATGTAATCTATGATTCTATACTAATATTATAAAGCTGAAGTTTGCTTGTTTCAACGCGCTAATCTTAGGAACCACTGCACCGATTCGAAAAATTCTTTCAGTGTTGGATAGTACATTTATCGCGGAAGGCTATATAACATCACGCTGCGACCAATAGGAGCGAAGCATCAGTGAAAAATGTTGCAAAAAGCGGGTAAAATTATTTATATTCTTCTGTTGCATGTGCTGTCTAATGATTTATAATGTATCATTTGTTTTCCAAATTCTACGCGTACGAAATCGCGGAAAAAGCTAGTGTAACTATTATAAAATAACTTTTTTTAACGGAAAGCTAAAACAATAGCCAGAAGTTTAGTATTCGCTAGCTTTTGGCGAATAAAAGCATCTAAAGGATATAATAAAATAGTATCTCAGTGTACTCTGTACCAAAAATTACTTTTAGGCGCTGTAAAAAGCTAATTTTTGAACAAAAAATCTCTTATTACACGCTTTATATTAGCTTCACTTGTATGTTTGTTTGTATGTTTGTAACCGACTCCTTTGGACGCTATTTTGACCCACTTTAAACGGTCAGATTCTATTCAAATTTTGCACACCTGTCACAGACCGATGACAATACAATAATTCGATTAAATAAAGCGTGTTTTTTAGTTTTTTTAAACTATTTTTAATTATTTTTATACATAGAACATCGTAACTGTGGTGCTTTAATTTAATTACTGTTTATTAATTGTGGTGCTTTAATTAGATTTAAGTATACACGTTGGATTCTAAGAAAAAATACGCTATATATAAATACTAGCTGTCCCGGTAAACGTTGTTTTGCCATAGGTACTAAAAAAAAAAGTTTGAAAAATAGATGTTGGCCGATTCTCCGACCTACTGAAAACGCATGTAAAATTTCATAAAAATCGTTCAAGCCGTTTCGGAGGAGTACGGTAACTAACACTGTGACACGTGAATTTTATATATATGATAACGTAATTTTTCTTAGAATCCAACGTGTATACTTAAATCTACATAACAAGAAACGAAAAGCCATTACCAACAAAGCAGCGGAGCGTATGAATAACTCGAATATAATAAATTCAATACGTATTCTAAACTGCTTCCTTCTTACAAAATATCCGTACTTATCTGAGATAAACCTTGAACTGAACGTCGATGATAACACAATGTGTGATAACATATTATTAGAGATACAACCGGACTCTTATCGTCAAAATATAATATAGGTACGTAATTTGATAAAATAAATGTATTTAATAATAAATAAATATGTGATGTGTACTCAGCCGAAAGTTATCAGTCAACGGTCTTCTAGCAAAGAGCCTAGACAAGCACCTATAAAGGCTCGCGTTAAGTGGCTGGATCAAGGGTCTGATGCAGAAGGCAGTTCTTCTTGACACGGCACGTATTGCGAGGAGGTTCCTGTCTCTGGAGCCCTAACCACCGGTAGCTTGGACCTTGTTCCCGATGCCAGTGGAGCTTTGTTTTTTGTATTTTAAAAGATTATTGTGTGTATGTGTATTTATTTATTTTTAATTATTTTGTTGCTTAACGCAACAAAATAAATAATAAATATAAATAAATAAATAAATCTTTGTTTTTTGTTTAGTTTTTCTTAAGCGTGAATGTGTTTTTATAGTAATATCTTTTAAAAATGTAAATAATAAGATAATAAATATAAATAATATAATAAATGAATAATAATAAATATTCAGGACATTTCACACAACGTCCTTTGGTCCCAAAGTAAGCTATATTTCTATGCTTGTATTATGGGAACCAGATACGGATAGACTACATATACTACTTTTCTTTTATAATATATAGAAAACACCCAGACGCAGTACAAACATTTGTATGACATTTATGGATATCACACAAATGATTGTGCCAACCGGGAATCGAACCCGCGACCTCGTGATCGGCAATCCATTACATAAACCACTACACCACGAAGCCCGTCTATAATAACTTCTAAGTACCTTTTTAAATTACCCAACCCATATCTCTCTCTCCAACCCATTCACGTCCCACTGCTGGGCACAAGCCACCGTCTTTTACCTATTAGAGGCCCTGGGCACATTAGGATATACGTCCTGCTGTGACCTCTATACTAATATCACAAAGCTGAAGAGTTTGGTTTGTTTGAACGCGCTAATGTCAGAAACTACTGGTTCGATTTGAATAATTGTTTCAGTGTTTTGTTTAATACATTTATCGAAGAAGGCTTTAGGCTATATAACATCACGCTGCGATCGATAGGAGCGAATGTTGCAAAAACGGGGAAAATAAGACTTCATATTGAGGTTCAATCTTACGTTTTTAATTCTTTGTAGTGTGTTGTCGTTTTAAATGTAGAATTCTTTAACAAAGGTTAAAGGAAATAGGAGAAATATTGTAATAATAATAAAACTCTTTACTGTACACTATATAAATTACAAAAACACTTATGCAATAGATTGTTGTACAATTGGCGGTCTTATCGCTCAAGGCGATCTATTCTAGACAACCATTGGATGGAGTGAGATGAAGAGATGAAATTTTTGTATTTTATTGTTGATTGTACTCAATCTTGTACGATAGATACGCAAGAAAGTAGATGTGGTCCTGTTCTTATGACGTTAACAATTGTTCGAGGTGACTAGCAATAGCTACTAAGAAACTCTTTAGAAGAAACTTATAATTCTAAGTATAGATTACTACGTACATTTTCAATATTTACCCTGTAATTTCATGATAATATAGTATTAGTTAATTCACGGTCACGATATACAAAATGGGGGAATATTCCAACATGGTTAACAAAGCCCTGTTATTACAGCATAATTTATGAGCTTTATTTGAATAGAGAATGCAAGCAATATTAACGAACATTGTTTAAAAGTATGCTTAGACCTATAAAAGGTAATTTTGGAATCTATATATGTAGAAACAACACCGAAAACATTGGCTAATCTGAAAATATAACTAAGATAAATAAATTATAGAATAAATAATAATTTATTGATGGGCTTCGTGGTGGAGTGGTTTATGTAATGGACTGCCGATCACGAGGTCGCGGGTTCAACTCCCGTTTGGGACAATCATTTGTGTGATATCCAACAATGTCATACATATGTTGTACTGCGTCTGGGTGTTTTCTATGTATTATAAGTATGTATTTACAAAAGAAAAGTAGTTTATGTAGTATATCCGTATGCTGGTACCCATAACACAAGCATATAAGCTTAGATTGGGACCAGAGGACGTTGTGTGAAGTGTCCATGAATATTTATTTATTTATAGAATATTTTTCCTCTATACCTACCAAATCATTTCAAGAATAACTAGGGAAGTCCGCGACGGCATATAAATGACCTTTTAGTACAAGCTATGGTATTTTTTGTCACAAAGTTAGCTGGCTTAACTAGATGTTATCTGTAATCTATACCAATATTTAATATTATAAAGCTGAAGAGTTTGTTTGTTTGAACGCGCTAATCTCAGGAACTACTGGTCCGATTTGAAAATGGACTATCCAACACTGAAAGAAATTTTCCAATCAGACCAATGGTTCCTGGGATTAGCGCGTTTAAACAAACACACTTCAGCTTTATAATATTAGTATAGCCTGGTATAGATATTATGTAGATATATTTGACCTATCATATAATATATTACATAAACATGTGTGTTGTTAGCGCGTGATATCGTCGCAGATACGCAGTTGCCGTGTGTAACAGCGGCCATGACCGCGAACGTATAATGTATTATCACGTAATGTGTGTTTTGTACAATATGAGGGCTATGATAAATTTCCATAATAACGTAAATATTCCCATGACGAGTAATCGCCAAAAAAGTAATCATGTAAACTATATCAATAGGTTTTCATCAATAGGCTATGATCTTTGTGACTTTAGGGTCTTCCGCTCAGATATTAAAATTAATACAGAACGAAAAAATACTCTTGTCTGTTCACATGAGCTGGCAAATATGGTATGCATAGTCTTAGGAGAAATTTTATGAATAAAACATTTTATTGATAAAATATTTCGGATATTGCCACAAAATCATACAAAGTGTTCAGCCATTTTACAAATGGCTTCACTATCGCATACTTAAACTAATAAAACCACCATTTTATTGGCAAGTGTAACGTAATTGATACTATTTGTCAACCATCGATTGTTTTTATTGGTATACCAATGACGTAATTGGTATACAAATGAACCAAAAGAACCCACGCAATTAAAACACGTCGCGTGCACAGCGAAGGGTTTGCGTTTTAATAAATTAAACTAGAACAAATAATGGTAAGTGACGTCTCTATAGATTTCTATAGTATTACGTAACAAGGCGTGTAGACAAGGCGCCATCAAGGTCAATACCATTTGAACATAATTTTATTTCCTGTAATTTATGTCGTCTGTATAGTTCAAGCGTCACCACTTCTTTTCCTCGCTAGGGTACTGTATAAGCCAGCTAAGAGATATTGTACATAGATAACATCTTTTGTGAGAGAAGGAAATCTCGAAATTAAACCATGTGCCAATCTGGTCACCGCGGCATTGTAGATCATAATCCCTCCCAAATTGGAGGAGGCCTGTGGCAAACAGTAAAACATTAATGGACTTATAAGAAAGAGAATTGTAATGGTATATACGGTGATGTTCCTAAGTAATTCTAAATAAAAAAAAACAAAGTATTGGGTTAATACACAAATAATGCTTTAGAATTTTTGGCTTTTAAAAACTTGAATAAATAACGCACAGTATCCAAGGTTTATTTTCCAAACTGTAAAATAAGTTTTATATTTTGTTAAATATGTAATGCCGCAGATTAAAAGCTAAGTTATAATGAATTACTTATTGAACTAGTATTCACATGTTTCATGCATTCATCATAACATATTTTCATGTCCCTAATGTAGAAAAAAATTGGTCAAGTGCGAGTCGGACTCGCGCACGAAGGGTTCCGTACCATTATCTATGCAACATAAGGCAACGTTATTAGTATCGAGCAAGAAACGGTAAAAAAATCATGTTTGTTGTATGGGAGCCCCCCTTAAATATTTATTTTATTTTATTTTTAGTATTTGTTGTTATAGCGGCAATAGAAATACATCATCTGTGAAAATTTCAACTCTCTAGCTATCACCGTTCTTGAGATACTGGGTTCGGAACCCTAAAAATCATGTTTGTTGTATGGGAGCCCCCCTTAAATATTTTTTTTATTTTATTTTTAGTATTTGTTGTTATAGCGGCAATAGAAATACATCATCTGTGAAAATTTCAACTGTCTAGCTATCACCGTTCTTGAGATACTGGGTTCGGAACCCTAAAAATCATGTTTGTTGTATGGGAGCCCCCCTTAAATATTTATTTTATTTTATTTTTAGTATTTGTTGTTATAGCGGCAATAGAAATACATCATCTGTGAAAATTTCAACTGTCTAGCTATCACCGTTCTTGAGATACTGGGTACGGAACCCTAAAAATCATGTTTGTTGTATGGAAGCCCCCCTTAAATATTTATTTTATTTTATTTTTAGTATTTGTTGTTATAGCGGCAATAGAAATACATCATCTGTGAAAATGTCAACTCTCTAGCTATCACCGTTCTTGAGATACAGCCTGGTGACAGACGGACGGACGGACGGACGGACGGACGGACGGACGGACGGACGGACGGACGGACGGACAGCGAAGTCTCAGTAATAGGGTCCCGTTTTTACCCTTTGGGTACGGAACCCTAAAAACAAACACACAAACACATAAACTGAGTCCTTTTCAAATTCATCATTCGAAATGTTACGGTTAAATGAGAAATGAGTTATGTTACATAATATGATTAAGTAGCTGTTGCCCGCAATATCGTATGCGTGGATTCAAAAATCAAACCCTAAAAAATATGCAAAAGGCCATCCTTTAGAACTAATCCATGTATTAAAAAAACCGCACAAAATCCGTTGCGTAGTTTTCAAAATATAAGCTCACATGCGTACCTATTTAATTAAAAATAACGACTTTGTTTTATAAAATGTAAAGATTAAATCGAAACAAAGAACAGAATATCGATTGCTAATGTAGGTAATAAAATAATTACAAGTGATGAAATGTGGTTAATTTAAAAAAAAAAATTGCTTATAAAAAAAAATGTTTTTAAAAATCATTGTCATTATTGTAGGTGTGAAAATTGCGTTTAAATATTCCATTAATAATTGAGGTAACAAAAATTATAAAAAACTTTAGAACATTCTAGAATCAGAAATCACAACTAAATTTAAAAAAAAACTTACTCTTAATGGAGAAATTCTCAAAGCTTTTCTTCCTCTGTTAAGCAACAACCTGAGGTTGTTGCTAAAATTTATAAATGAGCGGAAACAAAACGCAACAACGCAAATCGCGTTCCGAAAACATTCAATTTTCGAACGTAAATCAACCGTCACTGTAGAACGATGGCGGCAAACTAATCCAATATGGCGATCGAATTTCTTATTTAAGTTGTTTTCTTATCAATTTAAAAATGACATAGTTATCAGTATGATAAGTCTCATTGTAAGGCAATGTCTGCACTGCTGTGAACTGCTCGAGATGATGTCATTAGCAGTGGCGTGCACATATATTTGAAGCAGGGTAGGCTCTTATACTGTAGGTAGTACTCTTATAGATTTTTAGCATAGCCACGCGACGGATCTCTAAGTCGGAAACCATGCCAACAGAACAAATTTAAATCTGAATATCCTGAATCAGTCCACACTGTACTAGAATTACTAAACAATAACTACGTACGTACATACATACGTACATGTACGTATGTACATACGTTTCATAACTTTTAACATGAAATTTTCGAGTTACATTGGTGCCTATTCTATGTGCAGACCTAAACTTAACTTAACTAAAAAATGAAAATTGATAGCGTCTATAACACAATTTGGCAATGTTAACAGAACTTTTTTTATATAAAAACTGTTTATTATAGACTAACGATTTTAATTAATATAAATGTGTGCAAAAAAATAGCGAAACATTTAAGATACAGCAATAGCTGTTTTCATTTTTTAGTTAATACCTATTATACCGTTGTCCGTCCAGCTACGCGTGGCGCTGATTCGATCGGTACCGCGCTCGCATGTTGTAACAAAAAACCTTTATAGCTTCTTATCTATAATACCTAGAGTGAAGACAAATACTACGAAAAATTACTAGAAGACTACAGATGAAATCTATCTATTTTTTAAGATCTGAAAATTTATTTTAAAGTATTAAAAATGAGAACAGAAGAGGACAGAGGAGAAAACATAACAATTCAAAATATAACTCGATTTTACTCTTAAAACTGTGATATGTATGCTATATGTATACTTAATTATAAAGCACAAATCATCTAGTTTATCTTGATGTATAATAATATTAATAATCTATGAACTCATAAATAAAACTAAACTACTTACGACAATCCGCTGGAACTTCAAAACCACTTGTTTACTAAACACAAAGCGTAAAGTGGACTGAAGATAAAAACTGTCATCTAGTGATTATGGATTGTGAAGTAATTCATCAGCTATCTATTACACAACTTATAGACGCAAAAAATAACGCAATTTGTCCATAGATGTCGGTATATCTAATCGTAACTGACTGTTGATACTCGTTTCGATACGAGATTTACCAAAAGTATTTAATTTTAAGCTTTCTTTCTATTTTTTTATATTTTATTCTTTGTCGCGGAATGGAAATTATTTAAATCTGAATATCCCGAATCAGTCCACACTGTACTAGAATTACTAAACAATATGCAAGGGAAACAAAATAATTTATTCGTGTGTACACAACCACATAGCCAGTTATACGTTTCATAACTTTTAACATGAAATTTTCTAGTTACGTTACCCTTTTGTTGATTAAGTTGTAACTCGGGTATACATCTACCTATAGACACAATTTGAATTTTTTCACCGAACGACAATTGTGAGAACTTGTTATTTTTAATTTTTAACAAACACACACTATCAACACACATTTCACAATCAAATAACATTTTAAAATCAACAAACGAAAATCCATACAATTATTAAATTAAAGAAACTCAATATTAAACAGTTCAATGAATCACACCAATAAAACCTTACTAAACAAAAATGCATACGTGATTTATTAGACTTCCGTCCGACTATATTTAATCGGGTTATAAGTAACGAACGAACATTGCCGAATACTCGCGATAACATCCGATCGCGAAAGCAGACGGCAGGATTTTCAGTATAAATCGTCTTGGATATGTAAGCCTGTGTGCGTTTGGGAACTGTGCACGGACACCAAAATTTCTACACACATATGAACTCATGGCAGGCGAGCGGCGTGGAGCTTGTCCGATGCGTTCGTCCGACCAATATTATTCCTTCGCCAAACGCCTGGCAAAAAACAATTTGCAAGCACATATTGGTGCTATTTATGAATTATTAGGTAGGCGTTTTTAAGTTATAATATTTTGTTTAATTAATAGTAAATACATGAATAAAGTCATCTAAATCATACGAACGTTTTATTAAAATATCTGTGAATGGCAAGTAAAGCAGAGCCTGTCAGCTTGTATGGAGTGCACGCCACTGGTCATTAGCACGAACATAACTAGTGTACGGGGCTTCGGTATTTGATTTACTTATCACAACTAACTAAATAATGTTAATTGTTAAATAGTGTATGATAATTAAGTTAATGATTGTTTTTACAGATGCTGATAGCGTGAATGCATCTAGTTGTAGCATGGCAAGCAGAGTTTACTGAGAAAGCAATGGTTGATGCTGTTAGCTATGTGGTTGTTCCCCATTAAATAATATTTTTTTTATTTGTTGCAGTTTTTGTTTGTAAGTGTTTTTATTTTGTATTTGTCTTGTTTTTATTGTTTGTAATTGTATTTATCTCGCTAACTGCTCATAAATGAGCAAACGATGACGATAAAGTCATAAATAAATTATAATAAAAATATCTTGTTTTGTTGAACCTACCAAAATTTTTCGAATTGACAGCTCACGTCACAACATGGCGCGGGGTCAATCCTATTCTCATTTGAACCGCATAGTAATATTTATTTAATTAGAACATTTATGGTTTTCTTGAACTAATAAATAAAGATAGAATCCACATAGACTAAGTTTACACCTTTTCCTTTCTAGAGTGCTGTACTGTAAGAGCCAGCTATGGGATAATAATATATTAAAACATCTGTGAGAAAAGCAAACCTTGAAAAGATGGATGGACTGTGTGATATGAGGATTTTAAAGAAAGAGTAGTTAACACAGATAAGTATGACTGACAGACTATGGAAGCAAAACATGTTGCGCCGTCCCCAAATAATGGGATAAGACAAGAAAAATGAATGAAGAGAAGAAGACATACAGGTCTGAACTTCGGATAATTGCAAAAATAAAACAACCAAAATTACATTCACACATTTCACACAGTACCTATACTAGCTAGCATAATTTTAGTGTTTCGCCCACAGACAGACTGATAAGGAACTGTTATTACAATATGGAATTGCAGATTTCTCAAATCATCAAAAAAATTTATACTTCCATTTTTTGGAACTATAAAAGTCAATAGCATTCTGCTTACAATGATTCTAGTTCGTGTAAAATATATATAACATAATACATATTATCATTTAAGTGAGAAAATTAGTTGTTTCATCATAATTTTGTATATCACGAGAATACCACGTTAGCACATTATCATATGAATGCGAAATTTACTTCACAATCATAGTTCAATCTAAAAATTGTATTATTATTTTTGAAAATCTCAATTACTAATAAAACAGGGAAGAATATTCTCTATCAAGTGAAATGAAATGAAATGAAAAATAATTTAATCACGTACACAATTTTTCAGAAAAATTATGTGCTTATGACATGTCCAAATTTTTTTATTTTTCCCTACCACCGGTTCAGGACGCAATCTGCTGAGAAGAACCGGCGTAAGAAACTCAGCAGAGCTTTTAGTAATCATTTAAATAATTTGTCTAATTCAAAAACTTAAAAAGACGCTTCAAAGCACTGATTATTTTTATTGTCATCTATCCTTGTCACGTGTGCAAAATTTCAGAGCAACTACTGCAAGTGGGTGAAAATCTCTTTCAAATATTCCTTTACATGGATTCTACCGAAAAAGAGTGAAAACTTATTATTGAATTTCTATTAATGATGCAAAACTATAATAATTTCCCTCACTAAATGTGTTCAAAAGAGTCAAAGAAGTTATCAGCCAAAAAAACACCTAATATAAATCCATCTTTTTACGTACTACGATACCAAACGACAATGTTTGTGTTTTTCTAATAATTACGTTATCTAAATTAAGTAAATTATGTGTACGATTAAGTTACAAAGTTCCCAATTATCTCATTATTAGGGGTCCGCACAGAAGGCTAAAGGGGGCCCTATTACTGAGATTCCACTGGCCGTCAGTACGCTGGTCACCAAAGGTCACTACACAGTCCAAAAATAATATAAATGTTGCCGCTATAACAACAAAATGCTAATAACCAGATTACAAAAAATATTTGATCCAGCTTTGTGATAATTACAGCGCGGCAGCATAAAAAGCAGCAAACTTTGGTACCACAATTTACCACATAGCCACAAAACTAGTGTAAAGTGGCAACTGGAAGTTCTACTCTCGCCTATTACATCTTAATGCCTGTCCATAATTGAGCAGAACAACAAATTTCCGATTTTACATTGTATAGAACCCGTCGTGCACAAGTCCAAATCGTATTTGTCCGATTTTATATTTTACTATCGGACTGTGAGAGGGCATCGGGAGCACTACAATGAGATTGCAACGGGTCATTAGAAAAATAAATAAGATTTCGTTCCTGGGGAGATAAACTACGGACCTTTATATCTAATAGGGCTGCGGTCATGCGTGACTGATAGTGATACATAAACATAATATTAATGGGTATACCAGTGGCGTAGCTAGCATAGGTGGCACCCGGGGCGGATGTTTTGGGTGTCACCCCAAAATTCGATCGAAATTGTTAAAATAAAAAACTTATAATGATTTACGTTTTATTCAAATAAAGTACCTATTACAAATGTTTGAATAATGTATCTAAATAATAAAATAAATAATTTATGTGAAACAAAAGGAAACGCCTACTCTCCTTAGGGTCTTGGGCCACTCATGGACAGCAAATATTGATATATTTGTTATGCTTTTCAAAATCTTAAATGTATCAGAAATCTGAAAAACATATTTAAAATCCCGCCATTATTTTAAAACAAGTAGAAAATATAAAAACAGTTTCAGGTTTAACAATGTACAGCAAGGAAAGTCAAGTATTAATTTATTTTTATGCTTGTTATGTAAAACATGGTAAAAAAAGGTTTTTAACCACATTATTAATTACGAAATGCATATTTTGTGCGTGCATAAATATATTTTATAAAGATAGTAAACCCAGGATAAAGTTTTAAGCACTAACAACATTTTGCTACGCGACTTTTGCAAGGATTTTCAAACAAAAATACTTTTTTTATACGAAACATAAATTGTTTCAGTGGCGGGTGTTTAAATATTATGTACGTAAAATTCGGATGATAATTTTTTTTATATTCGATAAATTTGTTTTATTTATTTATCTACAATATTACAATCTAGCCTGCTAAGGCTAATAAATAATTTTAATCTAACTTAAATTGCTAAATAGAGATTTTTATTAGAATATGTCCATTGACAGCTATCTTATTGATTTATGATTAAATAAAAAAATTTATGTACTATATCTTTTCTTGCTAAAGAGGTGTTTACTGATGGCCCACAATTGGCTATGCCCTTTAGTTTGTTAAAAATTAAAATTTCTTTTTCTAGCTTTGACACTAGCGAACTCCGAAATCACGTCTTCAAAATTAATATTTTGTGTCGCTTAAAATACTAAGAGTCAGAGTCAGAGTATTCTTTATTTGTGAACATAGGTTTACAATAAGTAGATGATACATGCGTTAAACATTAAAACCAGCTATGTTCTACCAATTTTGGTGTACAAATAATTAAAAAAACAAAAATAATACAATTCTAAAATCAAATCAATACATATAAAATCACAACAATGTCAAGAATTTATTATAATTTTTTCTTTTATATAATTTAGATTCTAATAAACATGTCATATTATTAAATTGTCATTAAGATAACTAGAAATCGAGTAATATGTTTTATCTACCAGAAATGTCATCAATTTATCCCTAAATTTTTTTATATTGCTAGTTTGTTTAATATTTTGCGGTAACCGATTGTATATCTGCGGAGCCATTGCAAATATACTATTATGGAGGAGCGTAGTGTTACACCTAATATTGTGCAATGTTCCTTGTCGTCTTAAACTGCTAACATGAGAGTATTTCATTAGATTATTTCTAACGAATACAGCAGTTTCATAAATGAAAAGGCACGGTACTGTCAGTATTCTCATATTTTTGTAGTATGGCACGCAGCTATCAGTTTGCTTTAAATTGTTCATAGCACGGATACAGCGTTTTTGCGCCTTAAATACTTCTTCTTTACCTGTTGCATTGCCCCAAAATATGATGCCATACCTTAGAGCACTACCAACAAGTCCATGATATGCTGTTAGCAATACACAGCTATTAACTGTCTTTTTTAGCAAATGCAGTAAATAAGAATATTGATGCAGTTTATTACATACAGTTTCAATATGTTTGTGCCATTTCAATGTACTTTCTACGTGAAGACCAAGGAATTTGACATCATGTACTTCATTAATTCTGTTTCCCTTGTAGTTAATATTTAAATGTCTTTCATTATTACCAGTTATTCTCTGTTTAAAATCCATAATTACCGTCTTGTCTAAGTTTATAACTAATCTATTACATTCTAACCAATTAACCACAGCTTGAATATTTAAATTGATATCATTTTCTAAAGATCCTACATTGTTATTATTAAATATTAGAGTACTATCATCTGCAAACATAATCATGGGATATGTAGTGGCTTTTGGGAAGTCATTTATATAAATAATAAATAATAGAGGTCCAACGACACTACCTTGGGGCACTCCACACTTGACAGCTCTACTGTTTGAAAAATATGAAATCTCTGTCTTATTAACTACTTTGCATATTGTTGTTATTTGTTGTCGGTTATGCAAGTATGATTCAATCAGACGAGATATATTCCCTCTTATACCATACTTATTAAGTTTATTAATTAGTTTTTTATGATCTACAAAGTCAAATGCCTTGGACATATCCATGTAAAGTGCTAATGTTGGTAACTTTTTGTCAATTCTTTCTATTACTATTTTTAAAAAATCATATATTGCCATATTTATAGATCTATTCTTACGAAAGCCCTTCTGGTTGTCAACAAAAATTTTATTTTTTTCAAAATACGTACTTATCCCATTATATATAACTTTTTCAAATATTTTTGCTAAAATTGGTATAAGTGCGATAGGCCTATAGCATGTCATGTTTTCTTTATTACCTTTTTTAAAAAGAGGTTTTATAATTGTAACTTTTAGTTGATCCGGAAACACGCCACATAATATACACAAGTTGAATATGTGACTTAGTACTGGTGCTATCAAACTAGCAACGCTTTTTACTATTTTTGTACTTATTTCATCATATCCGGTACTGTTCGTATTTTTTAGACCGATTATTATTCGATAAATATCCATGGCAACTGTAGGTGCCATAAACATAGAAGAAGTTTGACTGTCTATAAGGATTTGTTCGTCAATATTCAAATTCGTATTTTGTAGATTAGTTTGATCTATGAAGTAATTATTGAATGCTTCCGCTATTAATAAAGGGTTTGTTATTGTTATATTATTATGATGAATTTTTGTTATGTTATCGTGTGCTATATTGCCTTTATTTGCGTTAATTACTCTCCATGTAGCTTTACACATATTTTTGGCAGATTGGATATAATGATCATTTTGACATTTACGTGTACTCTGTATAATTCTTTTAAGCCTCTTAGACAGAACTTTAAATTTTATTTTATTTCCAACACTTGGATTTCGTCGATATTCCCATAACAGAGCCCGTTTTCTTTTACTGCAGTTTTTAATACCTTTACTTAACCACTTTGGTTTTCGTTGTGTTGATTGTTTGCAAATAATTTTTGGGAAACACAGATCATAAAACAATTTAAAAATATCGTAAAAAATATTAAAAGCTATAATAGGATCTTCCTCATTATACACATCAAAAAATTTGAGACTTTGGAGACTCTCCTTAAATTTATTAATATTGTCATTTGAATAGTCTCGCCTAAGTATAAACCAGTGGTCCAACGTACATGTGCTTTTGACTGGACAGGTCAACATCTGTGCACTGTGATCAGATAAGGCAAGTTCTATCACCTCACTTTTACCACCTCGTATGCTATGAATAATATTATCTATACAAGTGCCACTACTGAGTCTAGTAGGCTTATCTATAGTACATTTAAGATTAAACCCTTGCAGTACGTGTCTAAATCGATCAACTGTTGAAGAACTTTTTAGTATGTCAATATTAAAGTCTCCACATATAATTGTCTTTATTCGTCTATTAAGTGAGGTCGTTGTGAGTATCGAGTTGAGTTTGTCAAAAAATGTATCCAATCTCTCTCTCGCTTGTGTACTATTAGGACTACGGTATACACATATAAGGATTATATTATAATCAAGCAATTTTATTGCACAACATTCAATCATATTAGAAATATTATATTTTTTTAAATCAATTGTCTCATATTTTATACCACGTTTAACCAATATACACGTACCGCCATGTCTTGTTTTTCTAGATGAGTAAGTTGCAAGATTATAATTATGTATTCGTAAAAGTTTTGTATCGACTGCAATCATATTATGTTCAGAGAAACATATTATATCAGGACACTTGCCCTTGCCATTCAAATCATTTAAGCTAACTATAAACAAATCTAATTTACTGAGCAATCCATTTATATTTTGGTGTAAGATTTTAAGACAGTTATTCACGAAAAAAATTACAATCTTGTTGTTTATTATCAATTGGAATTATATTTTCACAAATATTTTTTACATGTTCTGTTTGGGTATATTTATCTATTTGCGTTACACATGTATTTTTACTCCTATTACTATTGTAATCTATATATTTGTGTAAGTAATTAATTTTTAGAACTTCTTTTAACAAGTATCTTCCTATATTAAGCGTCATGTCCAATTGAAAAGGTATGATCCTTGAATAGTTCATGTCAACAAAGGTAACGTTATTAAACCTACTACAGAAAAATTTTAATTGAACATTCAATTTACAATTATTGAGTCTTTTGTTATATGGAATTTCACTAACAAGAATATTAGCACGCCTACATTTTAGAAAAAAGTCATTTAAATATAGCTGAAACTCATGTGGATCCTTATCATTTGTCCCTCCCAAAAGTATCACAAAATCTTCACTACCTAATGTTTCTGTTTCTTTTTTTACTGACTCCAATATTTTACACATACTTGCTCCAGGTTTCAAGAGACTTTTCACTGCATATTCATTTCCTACTAAATTCTGTAAAACTTTTTGCAACCCTCTGCCTTGTTGATCGCCGATAATTAATATGTTCTTTTGATGGTTACTTAATTTTTCAACAACATTTTGAGTTACGGTTTGCGATTGACGTTTAGAATCCTGTATTTTACTATTGCGTGTAGGATGCAATATTTTAAGGGATGTATCATTATCACTACGTTCCATGTCTTCCTTATTGGATTTTCGGGACTTTTCGCTAAGGCACTGTGACGTTGAAGATAATTGCAGCAATCGGTCCTGTATACTGTGATGAATTCCTTCTGTAGGCTTTACGCCCTTACGAGCGCTGCCTGATTTATAGAAGCTTTTTTGTTGATATTTAATGTTTTTATACATATTTATTATTTGGTGACACTTCTGAATCTCATCTTTCAACTGCCGTATTTCGCCATGCATAATATCAATTTCATTATGTGCAGATATTAACTTAGTATTTAATTCTTGTATTTGTTGGTGTTGAATTTCACAGCAACTACTGGGGCCATCTAGTGATGTATTGGGTAAACTAAATAACGTCGTATCCAGCATTGTTGAGTTAGCAATATCATTCATTGATATGGATCGTCTACTGCTTAATCTCTTTCGCACCGTGATATTACCAGTCTCCATAGTTCGTATTTTCCTTCTCAGTTAAAAATGAAACAATACAAAATAAACAGCCACACGGATCGCAAAACGGCCAACTTCGAAACAACATTCACCAAGGCGCCACTATCGCTTTGTTTACAATTCAAAATATGTTTAATATATTGTTTACATTTATGAGCAATCCGTTGTTGTATTAATAACTATTAATTGAATGTAGGTAGCTGGAGATTTTCTTGAATATCAGTTACTCGTATCTCTTGTGTAGTTGTTTACTTATTTCAGAGTGGTTATTGCATTTAATTACATATTTCCAAACCTATACTTATGCTGATATTAGTGTAATTGTGTTGAAAGTGATTATATATTACGTACGTATTGTGTGTCGCTGAGAGGTTGTCACCACTGCTACTGTAAGTGTTTTTTGCTGCTACACACTCATTGTTCAGTATTACTTATTGCAAACGATTCCACTGTTATATTGTATTATAGACCGAAGTTTTTTCCAAATTGTAGATGGTAATTACCGCTTTTTAAATTACTTAAAAGTTTAAAGACACAGAGCAAATGTTTATCGTGCGGGTTGTTACCCTCTCGTGTGTTACCTTGTTACCCTCTAAGATTGTTTAATCTGGTTTCAGTCATTGTAGACCGCAAGTAATTTTTAATTAATTTTAATTTGCTGAAACTTCTCTCACATGAAGCAACTGATGCACATATTGTTACAATTAATTTAATGCGACCGTTAGATTCGGAAGAGATTCTGTAAAGTCCCATTCTACAATAAATTTCAAAAAGTCTAGTGTCACCCAATTAGAGACAGTAATATTAGCCGCTTTTAAATGTCTTCTCAACCTTGGTATTTCTAAAAAAAGTTCTGTTTCTGATACTTCATCGTAAAGGTTAGTAAATTTTGATATAGCAAATTTTAACTGTTCAGTGTTTGCCGAAAGCAAGGTCTTTGACTGCACAACCTCAAACAATAAAGCTTCGTCTTTAATGGACTTTACTCTTATTTCGAGTTCAATATTGAATCTGTCAAGACATTCTAACATGTTCTTTCGAAGTTCAGCTTTAAGTGTAAGTCCAGCATCGGTGGACGATGCTAACTCACCGGGCATGCGTTTCTTGCGATGAATTCGTCGTTCCATCAAAATGTTGTATTGATTCGATTTTTGTACAGCAAAATTTATAGCCTCTTCTGCTAGATGCAACCGTTTCTCTCCAATGAATAGACGAAATGCTTCTAGTTTTATGATTATTTCATCAACACATAAATCTTTGCTTTGTAATGCAATCTGAGCATTGTTCACTTCCCTTAGCACATCATTCTAAAAGAAAAGAAAACAAAGAAATGAGAAATTGCACACAGCAGGCATAAGATTTTGTGCAGCACCTCTTGTTTCTAAATTTACGTCTTGGTCACATAGTACCTGGTATTGGTACATTGGTACCTGTTTATCATATAGGATGGCTCAATAATATACTTTTAAAATACACAGTAATTAAAAGGTTATTCTCTTTTAATTTCTGTGTATAATTGAAGGGTTTTTCAAAATAATTTAAAATACTGCTCTCTCTCCAGCCCATTTACGTCCCACTGTTGGGCACGGGCCTCCTCAACTTTGGGAGGGATTATGGTCTACTGTGCCGCGCTGACCGGGCGTGTTGGCACAGGGTTTATTGTTGAGCTTTCGGTCTCTCACAGAGGATGTTATTCGTGTGCAATATGCCTTAGCTGACTTTTACAGCACCCTGGGGAGGAGATTGGGTGGTGACACTTGTATTCTTATTCCGTCACCACACGGATGTTAAAGATATAGCTATTAGATACTAAATGAATTAAGTGTAATTATTACCTGTAATAACAATATTTTATACTTCACTTACTTTGTTTATTTTCTTCAAGAATCGACTATATTAAATCGGTTTAAAAACAAAAAAAATGTTTATAAAAGTAATAACTAATAATTAACAAACACTTTGCACTAGACGTTCACACGTTCACGTAAGAGAGTATTGAAATGAATGCGGTTGGGCCGGTTGGAAACAAAAGAAATGGCCCAATCCACAATACAAGTGACGAGACCTATATCGAGGGAATCCCCTGGTTAGACCTGCGCGTACCGGGGTATTAAATTTTGGGGGAATCCCAGATCGATTGACAGTGTGCACATTGTTTTTTTTTCTAAATATCAATTTATTATACTCGTGGTATGATATTTTAGTTACTTAAATTTATTAGTGGCAGTTATGCTCTCTGTCACAGATTTACGATTTTTTATAGGTAGAAAGAACTACAACCGATGGTCAAAATCAGGCTCGGGTGTCACCCCTAAACGGGTGACACCCGGGGCGGACCGCCCCCGTCGCCCCCCCTTAGCTACGCCACTGGGGTATACTAACAAAGTTTTAAAAAGGAGACTACAGTCCTAATTTAGTAATTTGTCTTAGGTATTGCTATCCCTGTTCTCGAGTGCCGCGTAAAAAGGGACAAATATAGTTGAGACAGATTTTACCTACAAATTATTTAAACACGTTTCGTAGGCCGCTGTTTTTTTCGCAAAAATTAAACCGAATTAAAATTTTTTTTCGCCATATTATAGATGAAGAATATATTCATGCTTCTATCATTTACTTTGTTGGTAACACCTTATCAAATTTGTGTGATAGACGCTGCAACTTCATCTTAAGAAAACCGAAAAAAAACGGGATTTTTGGATAGTCATATTTTTTTAAGTTATTATGTTTTGTAAAAAAAAAAGAAATGCTAGAGCATAGATATATAAGACCTAGATACTTTGAGAAAAATTCGTTGTTTAAAGACAATATCCACGAAGAAAACAGTGGACTACGTTGCGCATATTTTTGTATGGAGCATAGTTTGGTGTCGTGCCTTCATAATTACAACTAATATTTATGTTAGATAAACTTTCTATGCTTCGGTTTATTCATATCGCTACTATATTGTCTTGTTACTATGCATTTGATAAATATTGTTTTGTGGTTATGGGGCACGCGCCACGACTTAATTCAACAGTAAGTTTTTTTACTAAGGACAAGTGACCAAAACATCGAATAAGAACATCTCAAAATAAACACTTAATTATCTTTATTAATATAACAAATCCGACAAACTTGTCTGACGTCGTGCTTTTACGCTAAAACTACTAAACCGATTCAAATGAAAGATACACATATAGTCCACAGCCAAAGAATCGCTTTATTCTCTACTATAGGTGTTTATTTATTTATTTACTTCACACTTTATATATGTACATTAATTATACAAAGGCCAGAAGGAGTTAATGCCACAGGCATTTCCTTCCCGTCAACCGAGTCAACCGATGGTGCCGAGAGCCAAGATACAGATAGATGTTCAATAGCGCCATTTCAGTAAATTATTGTTTCTAGTTTTATATATTTACATTCTATTTAAATTGTTATTTCCTTGATCATACGAATTCCTAGAAGTATATTTTATCTGTTATCATATTTACAAGTGTTTTCCATGAAATTTTATACTACTACGTGCACAGACTAGCGACCAAGATATAGATAATTCATCGCATTACAGACAGACATACATGCTAGACTGAACAGATTCGTATCCCCTTTTTTGTCTTTCTAGCCCAGTTACGTTCTACTATTGATCACGGGCCTCCTCCCTTTGGTAGGGATTATAATCTACTGTGCCGCGCTGACCAAGGGTATTGGCAGTTTATTTTCGAGTTTTCCGTCTCTTTCAGAGGATTTTATCCCTGTACAATTATATTCTTTCCTAGGATTTAATTTGAATTTCTCTCACCTAACAACTAGATAAGACATTACCATGGTACAGTGGTTTGTATTACTGACAACCAACCCTGTAGTTATATCATTTACTTTTTTGTATTTTCTAAATACAAAAAAGTAAAGTAAAGTAAAGTCTGTTTTATATATTTACACGGGTTTACAGGTAGGGACAATATGATTGTCACTATCTCTGGTTCAGCTGAAGGATGTTCCACCGCTTCACGTCTTGTAATAAATCCTTGGCAAGTGCAATGCTATGTTGGTTTAATCTCCCTTTATACTTTTTGCAGTAGTTGTTAAACTCCTCTCTGTCATTTTTAGGAATTCATAAATTTCACTGTTTTTACACGCTTTATATTAGCTTCACTTGTATGTTTGTTTGTATGTTTGTAACCGACTCCTTTGGACGCTATTTTGACCCACTTTAAACGGTCAGATTCTATTCAAATTTTGCACACCTGTCAAAGACCGATGACAATGCAATAATTCGATTAAAATATCCGATTATCCTGGTTAGATTCGCCAGGATTCATTAATGTCTTTCCGGATCCTTTGCATGAGAGTAAGAGAGAGGGCTAGTACGCGAACTACGCATGCGCGCATTTCCAGAGAAACTCTTTTTTCTATTTTTTTGTTGGGTTTTCTATTTAAAGCGTGTTTTTTAGTTTTTTTTAACTATTTTAAATTATTAACAAACCAACGTGCGTTTGAGATTTTTCGCAGGGCAATATTTTGGAACCTTTGGAGTATCGCCAGGTTAGAGTTACTGGATGGTACCCGGAGTTCTACGTTCTGTATATTATTAGGTATAGGTTTTCATTTGCGTAAATTGTGATTACCGAAGTAAATGCATTTTCTTTATTTCTATTCTTGCTTATCTTGGGAATGGCGTAAATTAGTATTTGTATTTATTAGTAACAATTAACTCTATTTATATATTATGCACGATGTTTAGGACCATGAAATATAGTCTAAATGCGGGTTTAAAGTTGGCACGTTGTCAATTAGTTAATTCAAGATAGGTTTATATACTTGTTATCATGTTTGGGTGTTAGCCAACATAGAAACAAGCATTTTACGAAGTCTATAAGTACCATGATAATATTATTATTTTTATTATATATTATAAAGTTATCTATACTAGTATTATAAAGCTGAAGAGTTTGTTTGTTTGAACGCGCTAATCTCAGGAACCACTGGGCAAATTTGAAAAATTCTTTCAGTTTTAGATAGTACATTTATCGAGGAAGGCTTTAGGCCATATAACATCACGCTACGACCAGTAGAAGCGAAGCATGAAAAATGTTGCAAAAACGGGGAACATTTTCTAAATTCCACGCGGACGGAGTCGCAGGCAACAGCTAGCATATTATAAAGCTGAAGAGTGTTTGTTTGAACGCGATAATCTCAGGAACCACTGGTTTGATTTGAAGAATTCTTTCTGTGTTGGATAGTACATTTATCGAAGAAGGCTATAAGGCCTCTATTACATCACGCTGCGACCAATAGATGCAAAGCATTAATGAAAACTATTGCTAAAAACGGCGAAAATTTTCCAAATTCTTGGCGTACGGAGTTGCGGGCAAAGGCTATTCTTCATATTTTGCCAGTTGCTTATCATCTCCACCAGGTAACCTCATATCATTCACATATCATTTATGCTCTTACAACCATTTCATGCTTGCATCATATAAATATAGATAAAAACCATATCTGTATCCACACGGAAAATAATACTACAAGGTCATTATCAAAAAAAGCAATTAA
Source organism: Orgyia antiqua (assembly GCA_916999025.1). Lineage (NCBI taxonomy): Eukaryota > Metazoa > Arthropoda > Insecta > Lepidoptera > Erebidae > Orgyia > Orgyia antiqua. The sequence goes on from OU779871.1 coordinate 23,440,839, forward strand.
ATAATAAAATTATGTTTAGTTTTTACTAGACAGTGTTAAGTACAAGATATTTGTTAAGATTGCGCTGTGTCAACACTAATAACTGATTAATCTAAGTTGATGTTATGCGAGGAGGGAGTCAAGGTAAAAGGTGTGGCTTTTCCAGTATATGTACTTCTATTATCTACTGGAAACGACAGGCTGTCATATTGATAAGGTATTGGAAGGACAAGGAACTTATCAACTAAAAATAACCTATGACGTATTAAAATGGTTGTACGTTAAATCGTTTGTATAGTTCATGTGTGTCAAATTGGCAGAAAGAAGTAATTGTACTGACACAATAAATTTAGTATCGTTAATTGTGTAGAGGCATTAAGAATACAAGTGACAACATCCTTTTTCCTTCCCATAGTGCTGTAAAAGCCAGCTAAGGGATAATAGTACACAGATAACATCTTCATCTTCAATTTAGATAACAAAGTATAAAAAAATACTCGCATTTTTGTTACTAAAAAAAGGTTACATCCACGGTGTCAAGGACGGTCCCAAAAAATCTGTATTTGCTGATGATAAAAAAATACACTTGATAATGATTACCACGCTACCACGTGATAATAAAACGAGTAATAAACTATGAAATCCCCATTTACTCAGAATATTTTCCATCACAAACCATAAAACAATTTATGTTAACAAATATCAATATTTACATTAAAATACAACAATAATCTTTATGATTTATTATGATAGAAAACTGCTCACATAATACAATGTTTAATTTAATTATCATTATCATTAAATTTATTCCAAAAATGTGAGAAGTGCGACATATACTTGTAGACGGTGGGTTCTACAATCATTTACGTATTTATATTGCCCCATAAGTTAATGACTGAATTTGGTTTACAGTAGACAGTGCAATTCTGCGTACGATTAGTTTCCCTTGGCTAGTAGAGCCGATGGCGGCGCTGTGTGCAGACGATTAGCCGTCGCCATCGTGATAAATAGGCCGTCGCTGACAACAGAACGAGGGTTGTCTTCGATTTTGATGCACAGGTTCTAAATAGAATAAATTTCATACTATTTACAAATAGAATAAATTTCATACTATTTACAACAATACAGGATGTATACCAGAATAAATTACTTGAATTATTCTTATTCTGAAATAAGAATAATTCAAGTAACTTATTCTGAAATCTTTAATCTGAATTTAAGTTTTTTGCCCGTTGGCATGGCGTTGACCACAAGTTGTGTGAAATGTCCACGATATCTCATAATGGTCCGGAAGCCAGTGACAGATTTTCATGACCAAGTCCCTCCCAATCAAAAATTCGAGAAATGCATGAGGGACTAATACTATGAACACTCCCGACCGTCAGCTGCGACTCCGTGGGTGAGTTGGGCAGTTGCAGCCTCCCGGAGAAAACACGGAGAAAAAAACCTACTATGACTATTGAGGAATTATTTATTTTAAAACAATTTATCTATTAGCTTAAGAACAAGAACTGTCATACTCGCTTAGTAGTACTTAAGAGGGCTCGATACCAAATTATGAAGAGAATATCTATGCTTGTATCACTTTATTTTTTTCATAACTAAAAGAAATATGACTTTATTTTTTTCATAACTAAAAGAAATATGACCATCCGAAAATCCCGTTGTTTTCGGTTTTCTTTACGTAAAGTTGCAGCGACTATCACACATATTTGGTAAGGTTTAACAAAAACGAAAGTGATAGAAGCATAGATATACTCTTCGTCTATAATATAGCATAAAAACAATCAAAATCGGTTTAACTTTTGCAAAGAAAAATGAGGAGTAAGATACCCATATTTCTGTATGGAGCATAATTTGGTATCGAGCCCTCTTAAGTACTACTAAGCGAGTATGACAGTTCTTGTTCATAGGCTAATAGATAAATTGTTTTAAAATATATAATTCCTCATTAGTCATAGTAGGTACCCAGTAGTACCCACACACCGACGCGAGAGGTCGACGCGGGAGGGGAGGTACAAGCGACGGCCGCGAACCGCGCGGTCACTGGTCAACACATTCCTTTGATATTCTTTCTGAACGATACGCGTGCAGCGATACTGCCCGCGACACAATTTTATTTGAAATTGCTGTTTGTAAAACCACCATTAAACCTATAATACAGTCCACTAGTTTTTATTATCGACCATACATAGGTATTCCCTAAGAAAAGATACCTAACCTTAACAATATTCATAAATAATAATAAATAAAACCACAAATTGCAAGAAATTGCTTTATTTTTATTGCAAATGGCATTAGCTGTGTTCATTATTATATTTTTCTGGAAGAGGGAGGATCCCTAGAATTATTATAGGTAAAATTGTTGATTGGGTCGGATTAAATAGCAAATGATATTTTAGCTATATAATCAGACCGTGATATTAAACGAAAAGTCCGATCAGAATAGATAGAACAAATAAAAGAGCAATTTACATATGTACGTGTAAATTTCTGAATCTAAAGCTGTTGCGTTACACCTTTCAAGGTACCAGCTGACAAACTTTCCACTGAGATACAGCAAGCTGACATTAATTTTCATTCATAGTTGTATATAAACAATCACCAGGTAAATTTTTAGTTGTGAGGAAGTCATTGAAAATATAATATTTTTTTCATGTTCAAGTAGCCAGCTGACGTATAATCCACCGTGTTATGGTCAGCTGTCTTTGTTTTTCTATCAAAACACTCGATAAACTATAAACTGACAAATTTTCAAATGAGAGGAAATGCCTGTGAAAATTTTTTCTTTCTCCATGCTTGGAAGGCTGCCACTGCCCAATCCACCCACGGAGTCGCAGCTGACGGTCGCGAGTATTCATAGTATAAGTCCCTTATGCTTTTTACAAAGTTTCACTCGAGAAGAAATCATTGACCAAAAATGTACCTGGCTCCCGGACCATAAACTGACAGAACATCTTCAATGTCGCACCAACATTTCGTTCCTCCTTACAATTTTGCTTTATAATACAATTATGTCAACAACGGAATATTCATTAGAAAAATCCTATGATATAACTATTTGTATGCATTACTTGCGTATCTCGCGATAGGCAGTTTGCAATATTTTACTATTTTATTGCATCTGCAGTGCAGATACCTACTGTTTATAGATACCACATTATTATAGTATACTTTAAATATGGGTTATTAACTAAAGTTAACTATATTGCAGAAAAGGGTATATACAGGGTGTCCCAGAACTCAACGTCAAGCCGAAACGGGGTGACAGGATAGATCATAACCATCACGAGAAAAATCAGAAAAAAAATCTATCCCATGCAGTTTGGAAATTATGGGCATTTTAAGAAAAACCTAGAAATTTGGTCTAACTGTACCATTTTTCGGTTATTGTGGTTAATTTTTATTATTTTTGGTCATTTAAACTTTGGAACCGTAACCCTAAATAACATCTCGAGAATCACAGTCTAAAATAATGACACAATTACCCCAAGTTTCCTAGAATTTAGACTATTTGTTAAACTATGAATTTAAAATTTTCAAACTTTGTCGACTTTGAAACACCCTCCTTTAAAAAAAATGTACTAGAGTGCCTTGGCAAGTGCCATTAAGAGTTGGCGCATTTAATCAGGATTGTAAAATGGTACAATACTTGTAAGTTTCGTACTAAAAAAAACGAGTAAAAAATAAAAACCTCAAGTAACCCGATTTTTGCTAACCCATTTTACTCAGTTAAAATGTTTTTTATTCGCACAAGCCCTTGGTAGGTTCTTTATTTTACGGTAAAATGATGAGAGATATGGATAGTGGACATGTTTGCCATGAGCGAGCGAGACAGATAGTGACGCCACTTTTACCAAAGCAACAAAATACTAATAAAATAATGAAAAATGTTGACCTTGTTTTGTTTAGGTTTATTGGAATAAAAGTCAGATTTGAAAATAACATTTTTTATTAAAACAAATGTTCAAATTGTTTACCATCAGCTTCAACACACGCCCTACATCTTCTTAAAAAAGATCTACTTATTAGCCGGGCATATCCTCGAGAGTTGATGTCCTCAGCAGCTTGAGAAATTCGTTCACGCAGCTCGGCTACGCTCTCAATGGGCTTAGAATAAACTTTTTCTTTGAGAACGCCCCAATAAAAAAAATCCAGGGGATTTAAATCTGGGGAACGGGCTGGCCACGAGATAGTGCCTGAACGTCCAATCCACCTTCCCGGATATTCTTGGTCAAGGAAATCTCTTACTTGCACTGCGTAATGCGCTGGGCAGCCATCTTGTTGATACCACATGTGGCAACGATCTGTTAGTGGTACGTCCTCTAACAAACTTGGTAAATTTTCTCGTAAAAAATTTAGGTAATTCGTGCCATTCAAATTCTCAGGCAGCTCAAAAGGCCCAACTATTTTGCCGTTTAAAATTCCTGTCCACAGGTTAACTTTAAAGCGATATTGGGATCGGTCTTCTCGCATTAAATGTGGATTCTCCACATGCCACTCATGAAAATTGTGTAAGTTTATGTAGCCATCTTTTTTAAATGTAGATTCATCTGACCAGAGAATTTTTTGGATGAATTGGGGATTTTCATTATGCCTCTGTAGCATTGTTCTACAAAATGAAATCCTTTCAGGATAATCTCGAGGGAGAAGACTTTGAACTCGTTGTACGTGAAATGGATGCATTTCAGCTCTTTGTAAAATACGATGTGCTGTGCTTTTGGGTATTCCCGTTCTTTCTTCAATTCCACGAACGGAAATACTTGGGTCATCTGCGACCTCTTCCAACACTTCTTCTTCGTAAGGAAAGCGAGGTCTACCTCCAGCCCGTATTTGATTCGGGAAATGGCCGTCCTCTGTGAGTGAATGGTGCACATTAACAAACACGCGGTGATCCGGATAGCGCTCTAAATTTGGATATCTTTCACGATAAAGTCTAGCGGCGGCACTTGCGTTGCATCTGCATTCCCCATAAATGAGATGCATGTTCGCATATTCTTGTGAAGTGTAGCGCGTAGGCATAGTGATGAGAAGGATGTCAACACAAAAGTCCAATTCCAAAAGAGAGAAGCCAAAGTTGCCGGTATGTAATCAACAAGTCCAATTCACAAAAATCCAAGTCCAAAAAGAAAAGCCAAAGTTGTCAGTACTAAATTAACACAAGCGAATACGGAAAGGTGCGCAGTAGACGAATGAGCGAAATGTACTAACTGGTGTCAGACTGGCAGCGTAGCTATTTGCTTGGTATGGCGTCTGTATCTGTTTCATTCGCACTCGTTTAAACGATGCATCTCCGTCTCACTGCGTGGCGTCACTATCTGTCTCGCTCGCTCATGGCAAACATGTCCACTATCCATCTCTCTCATCATTTTGCCGTAAAATAAAGAACCTACCAAGGGCTTGTGCGAATAAAAAACATTTTTCCTGAGTAAAATGGGTTAGCAAAAATCGGGTTACTTGAGGTTTTTATTTTTTACTCGTTTTTTTTAGTACGAAACTTACAAGTATTGTACCATTTTACAATCCTGATTAAATGCGCCAACTCTTAATGGCACTTGCCAAGGCACTCTAGTACATTTTTTTTAAAGGAGGGTGTTTCAAAGTCGACAAAGTTTGAAAATTTTAAATTCATAGTTTAACAAATAGTCTAAATTCTAGGAAACTTGGGGTAATTGTGTCATTATTTTAGACTGTGATTCTCGAGATGTTATTTAGGGTTACGGTTCCAAAGTTTAAATGACCAAAAATAATAAAAATTAACCACAATAACCGAAAAATGGTACAGTTAGACCAAATTTCTAGGTTTTTCTTAAAATGCCCATAATTTTCAAACTGCATGGGATAGATTTTTTTTCTGATTTTTCTCGTGATGGTTATGATCTATCCTGTCACCCCGTTTCGGCTTGACGTTGAGTTCTGGGACACCCTGTATAAAGGATTCCATTCTTTCGTATTAGGTGGAAACGCTGGGAGTAGAAGAACACACTTTGATCAGCGAAAGGGGTAGATAAAGGCGGAAGCAGCTTGGCGCAGGGTCGGACTGAGCCAAAAGGGCCCGGGTGACTGACGAAAAGACTTGTACTCCAGACAGACGGACGCCCGAGATTAAATGATAGTGTATGCGCAGGGCTTCAAGGAGGACCCGCACCCAACTGCGCTAGAGGCGATCCGGTTGGCAAGTACCATTTTGAATGCATGAGCAGTCCGACGCTACTTCCACCCTTTTAGGTGTGTTAGTATGTTTTATATAGCCTGACGACTACCAACAGCTATGCCAATACTGTCATAATCATACCGATTTACTTATCTACACGAATATAACTCTCAATACTCCTATTTATATTTTTATCTCATATTTCCGTATAACGTCTATCAATTTCAACGTTTATGCATTAAATATGTACAGATAATGTCAAGTATGGTGCGTGTCAAATGTGTTAAAATAGTCACCATATTACACATGACTTTGCACGTGACATTCTTACACCTGCTTCAGTACAATTATTATGAAATAAACGTGCGCAACATCTCTAAAGACTCGACATCAATAATATGTCAGTGACAGCAAGAAAGCAGTTATACTGCACAATAAATAAATATTAAATTTTCACGTACATGTCACAGAATATCCTCTGGTCCTAAGCTAAGCTTATATGCTTGTGTTATGGGTACCAAAATACGGATAGAATGCATATACTACTTTTCTTTTGTAAATAGGTACATACTTATAATCACAGCTTATAATAAATATAAACACTCTGGCGCACAACAAACATTTGTATGACATTTATAAACATCACACAAATTATTGTTCCGTGCGGGAATCGAACCTGCGACCTCGTGAACGGCAGTCCAGGAACCACTAAACCACGAAGCCCGTGTCTCCCCCAATTGACAAGATCGCTCCAGTCACTCTTGCAGTCAAGTCGCTTTTCTAGACGAAGTAGTGCTGTATTCTATGTCTTCTTCTCCGTCGCTTCCTCATGTCTGAGGGTGGTGACCACCATGGTCAAAACTGTGCACCAAATCCCTCCAGGCGTCGCGGCTTTCAGCGTGTCTGATAGCAGTAGGGATGCCGGTGTTCGTGGCCTGCTTGACGGTATCAGACCATCTCATCGGTGATCTGCCTCGACTCCTCTTGCCTTCCACGTGACCCACGACAATTAGTTTTTCTAAATTGTCAGGACCTCGCCGAGCCACGTGTCCGAAGTACTTGAGGAGTCTCTGCATGGCGATGATCGATAGGCGAGTTCTGATGTTTAGCTCCGCAAGAATAGAAGCATTAGTACGTCGGGCCGTCCAAGGAATCCTTAACATTCGCCGCCAACACCACATTTCGAATGCATCTATTCTTGATCTTGTGCGGGCTTTGTATGTCCACGTTTCGGAGGCGTACAGAAATATGGAGAAGATAAGGGTGCGCATAAGGTTCATCTTTGTATGTATGCTCACGTATATTGGTCACGCTTCCGTTTGGTGCTGAACTTAGCATAATAATTTCCGAAATCTATGAAGAAATCCCTTCTTTTCTGGGCCCTAGCCTTGAGTAGAAGCAAAGTTGAGTTCCGTGGCTGTTAGTATAATTTGCTATTGCCCATGCGGATTTTGGCCTAGTGCCCAGGGTCCACAAACTGACAAGGTCACTAAAAATAATTTATAGCAACAGTTACATTGTAAGCAGATTGTTAAAAATCACGACTATCCCAAATGATGCCTATCTTAGGTCAAAGTTTATCTACCGGGCTTTCCAACATAACAACGACATTGAACCGGCAAATTTTATTATTAGGGTTCCGTACCCAAAGGGTAAAAACGGGACCCTATTACTGAGACTTCGCTGTCCGTCCATCTGTCACCAGGCTGTATCTCAAGAACGGTGATAGCTAGACAGTTGAAATTTTCACAGATGATGTATTTCTATTGCCGCTATAACAACAAATACTAAAAATAAAATAAAATAAATATTTAAGGGGGGCTCCCATACAACAAACATGATTTTTTTACCGTTTCTTGCTCGATACTAATAACGTTGCCTTATGTTGCATAGATAATGGTACGGAACCCTTCGTGCGCGAGTCCGACTCGCACTGACCAATTTTTTTTTAAGATGGCGCCATGGCTATCAAAAACTTTAGCGATAGCTGCAAATGTAATAATACTCATTAACTACTTCTTACTAACTTTATCATTCGATTGATTAAGTTATGAGTTCTTACTATCATATTTGTTGTTATAACTTTTGTTATCAAGTTTAGTATTCTTTTGTTTAATTTGCTGATATCGCTCACCGAGACTTTAAGCGGAATATACGACATACATACGCTGCGCCAGATTATACAGAAGGCTGAGGAGTATAATCGGCCTCTGTGTCTAGCGTATGTGGACTATGAGAAGGCCTTTGATTCAGTCGAGACTTGGGCGGTGCCGCAGTCCATCCAGCGGTGCCAAATTGACTACCGGTGCATCGAAGCGTTGAAGTGTTTGTATAGAAACGCAACCATGTCAGTCCGAATCCAGGAGGGAGCACAAGACCCTACTGCAGAAAGGTGTCAGACAGGGGGATGTAATTTCCCCTAAACTGTTCACCGCTGCATTGGAGGACGTCTTCAAGCTCCTTGATTGGGCCGGACTCGGCATCAACCTCAACGGCGAATATATCACTCACCTTCGATTTGCAGACGATATCGTGGTCATGGCAGAATCCCTGGAGGACCTTGGCACAATGCTCAATGACCTCAGCAGTGTTTCCCAACGGGTCGGTTTAAGGATGAACATGGATAAAACCAAAGGTTATGTTCAATGCCCATGTCACTCCGGCACCAGTATCTGCTGGGAATGCGATTCTCGAAGTTGTCGACCACTACGTCTATCTAAGACAAACAGTCCAGTTAGGCAAATCCAACTTCGAGAAAGAGGTCAACCGACGAATCTAACTCGGCTGGGCAGCGTTCGGGAAGCTTAGGCATATCTTCTCGTCCAATATTCCGCTGTGCTTGAAGACGAAGGTCTATGACCAGTGTGTGTTACCATAGATGACATACGGAACAGAGACGTGGTCCTTAAATGTTGGCCTCGTAAATAAGCTCAAGGTTGCACAGCGTGCTATGGAGAGGGCTATGCTCGGTATTTCCCTACGGGATAAAATCCGAAACACGGAGATCCGTAGGAGAATTGGCGTGTCCGACATAGCCCGAATGGTTAGCACGCTGAAGTGGCAATGGGCAGGACACATCGCTCGTAGGACTGACGGTCGTTGGGGAAGAAAATTCCTAGAGTGGCGACCACGTACCGGACGACGCAGCGTTGGGCGGCCCCCGACAAGGTGGAGCGACGATATCGTCAAGGTCGCGGGGAGACATTGGATGCAAACGGCACAGGACCGCGCATTGTGGCGTTCTATGGGGGAGGCTGAAGAAGAAGAAGAAGGGGATAAGTTTTTTAACAGGTTTTGTTTCATGATATGCCAAGTGGAATGTAATAACTATTCATCCTTACAACGTGTACCGGACGAAGCGTAGGGTAGCCCCCAAAAGTTGGAGCAATATTATCAAGTTTGCTGCGAGCTGTTGAATGTGTCACAGAATCGCGCGTTGTGTTCTTTTTGGTGAAAGGCTGATGGATATATTTCCATATCTATCACTCTATTAATTATAGTCATTTTCACTAAAAATATGTCGAAAAAGCTTTGATTTGTTAAATTTACATTTTTAAGTTGGAGTAAGCAAGTAATTATTTATGATACTTAATGTTTAACTTTTGTTGTTAAAAACAAAAAAAAAATATCAAAAAATTAAAATTAAAAATTCTTGTAATAATACCAGTCAAATTTACTCACAAACTTTTATTACAGCTTCCAAAATAACACACAACTTAAAAAAAAAAACAATAGTATATTTCCTCATATACACAATACATCAAACAGATATTAAACCGCTATTGAATCTTTAACGGTAATAATACAAAGCTATTAAAAAAATAATCTAAATTCATTTTCTAATCGTTGATACAGAGATAAAAAAAAGACAGTCAAGTGTGTGATTGATTCGCGCAAAGGTTTTGTATCCACAATGAAAAGAGGCTTGGTTGGACGTTATAAATAAAGTGACGACAGTCTTAAGTCGCATAATAAGTACGGAAAAGCATTATAACCATAATAAAGTGACGACAGTCTTAAGTCGCATAATAAGTACGGAGTAGCATTATAACCAGAATAAAGTGAAGAGTCTATTTATCATTTACCGTTGTTTTCGTTACCACCACAAGACCCGAGGGAACTGAGAGCTTAAATCAGGGACATACAAAAATAACAAACCTCTTGTTTCAAAAGATGCTAAAAATTCTAAGTTTATCCAATTCCTAGTCACATTTTATGATAGCACTGACGTAGCTCGATTTGCATCTGCACTGAAGTACTTCATAAGGTTTTCATAGGAAATTTAAACTAGATCTTAAAGCATATTTAAAACTAAATATTAATTTAGAGACGGGCAGATTAACAAGTGACCATTATACAGTAGAGCCTCGATAATCCGTACTCAGGCTAAACTCCGAACGTCGCTATAATCCGAACTGCATACCCCACCCCACTTCCTCGCCTTCGCCTCGCTGCTATGTTGTTTATTAATTAGTCTGCAGTTACGACTGCCACGTTGCGCGTCCATTCCACGTTTTTCTGCTCTGTACTCGTGCGCGGCGTGTTTTTTGAGGTTATAAAGATGGTTCCAACACCAAAACGCAAACATAAAACTTTGACTATAGCCGAAATGTGCACCATACTAGACAGTTTAAGGGACGGAGTGTCGGCAACTTCTCTTGCTTGTAAGTATGGCGTTGGAAAATCAACAATTACAGACCTCAAGAAAAATGAGCAAAAATTGAGATCTTTTATAGCTAAAACTGAGAAAGGACCAGGGTTCAGAAAAACTCTAAAATTACCAGAGAATCCAGTGCTAGAAGAAGCACTGTTCACATGGTTTTTAGAACAAAGACGACGCCACATTCCATTGTCTGGTGAGGTCGTAATGGAAAAAGCGAGATTCTTCCATAAAAAACTAACAGGTTCGGATTTTTCTGCAAGTAGAGGATGGCTTGATAATTTTAAAAAACGTCATGGCATACGTCAGCTGAAAGTGTCAGGTGAGAAAGTCTCTAGCAATACGGAAGCTGTTCAACCATTCCAAGAAAAATTCCTAAACGAGATAAAAGAAAAGAACCTTTGCCCTGAACAAATTTACAATGCCGACGAATCAGGATTGTTTTGGAAGGTTCTGCCGGACAAAACTTTAGCCTCTTCTGCTGAAACTAGCGCTCCTGGGTCGAAAGTGTCTAAAGAGCGAATAACTTTTATGCCTTGCGCAAACTCTACAGGGAATCACAAATACCATTGCTAGTTGTGGGGAAGGCAAAAAAGCCAAGATCTTTTGGATCTGTAAAATTACCAGTGCATTATGAAGGGCAGAGGCGTGCTTGGGTAACCAGAGATATTTTTCTCGAGTGGTTTAGAGGCCATTTTGTTCCTGAAGTCAAACGCCATTTAAAAAAAATGGGACTGCCACAAAAAGCATTGCTACTCTTAGACAATGCCCCTGGACATCCAAATGCTGAAGATTTGACAACAGAAGACGGCAACTTCTCTGTACTGTACATGCCTCCAAATTGTACGCCTTTGATCCAACCTATGGATCAAAACGTAATCCAAAATGTCAAGATAAATTACAAAAAGAAACTCCTGATTCAAATGTTCGTGCAGCAAGAAGCCGATGAGGCTTTAACCTTGCATGATGTTATAAAAAGCGTCACAATTAAAGACGCCATTTTTTCGCTAGCGCAATGTTGGGATCATGTATCATCGTCTCTTATCGAAAAATCTTGGAAGCCTCTTTGGCCTGAAAAAATAAATTCAACAGAAGATAGATCAGAAGAAAATGATGACTTCGACGTAGAAGACGATCTCCCGCTCAGTCTTTTACGTAATCGTGGTTATACAGAAGAAACCATTTCCACTTTCTTGTCCATGAGTGAAGAGGAGAATTGCACAGATCCTATAAGTGATGATGAGATCATAACCCAAATAACGCAAGAGAATGACGAGTCTTTAGCTGAAGATTATTTTGCTTCAAATGTCAAGAAAATTACTCATTCACAAGCCATATCATCTTTGAACACTTGCTTGGAGTGGGCTGAAGAAAATGACCTGTCCTTATCGGAAAAGATGATGCTACGTAACTTGAGGGACAAAGCTTTTTCCATCAACAGGACTCGCCAAACTAAAATAGATCAGTTTATTACTAAATAGACAATTTACACCTTACGTATTTTATGGTACCTAATTATTATGTAAATGTACGGTAAGCAACGAGCCGGGCTTTTTATTTGCATTACGACTGTAGTCCTTACGCTGCTTGTAATAAGAGCGTTCCCAAGGTCAATATGTAAAGCCCAGCTCGTTGCTTATTGTACCTCTTAAACTATGTATGTAAATGAAGCTCTTCTTCTTCTTCATTTAATTTGAATTCCCCGCGCATTAACCTGGGCTGCATACATTATCTGTGTGGATGGCAGGTCTGCACTATGTAGTCTATGATTGTAAAAATGTCTTTGGATTGATAGAAATTTAAGTGAACACGTTTTATTGGAGATATTTTCAAATTATATAAAAACTATTGAAGCAATAGCTTTTAATGTTGTTTCTCTTTACAGGTTAGTAATGATTTGTTCTTTAATGTAGAAATAAGTTGTCTTTATAAAAGTATATATGGAACACACTTTGTAAAATGTTTGTTATAATAAATTCCTCTTTACAGAGCAATAACCTAATGCAGTTGTTTCAATAAATAAATAAATAACATATTACAAAACAACATTATTGATAGCCGTTGTAAACAATGGAAAAGTTAAAATTTGAGTTTGTGGTGAAAGCGGACGAAGATCCGAAAATAAATATCATATGCCTAACCTCACTAATGGATGCCGATAAAAATACATTCATAATTCCGGAGAAATTCCAACCGGTGAAACTACATGATGCTTTAATGAAAACACAAACTTTTCAAAAAGTAAAGAATACACTGCAAAGAAGACACGAAAAACGACAAGTGTGGATTTCAGTGACGCCAGAGCTACATAATACCTATATGGATGAGGATGGTAATATGCAATTCAAAGGGTATATATTAGAAGAAATTACCCCAAAAACACAGATTATGACGAGTGAAACTTCAACAGAAGCTCTTTCAGGAATCTTAGAAAATTTTGCTGAATTGAAGAAAGAACCAAAACAGTTTAACTTAAAACAGTTATCAGAAAAGCTTATAATAGATAAATTCACACAAAAGACGTCTAGTGTCACACAATGGATGGTTATCTTTGAAACTGAATGTACTCGTGCTGGTATAACCGAAGATATTCACAAAATTCAAGTGTTTCGGTTATTTTTGGACGATTCATGTCAAGATTGGTATTGTTCAATGCTTATTAAACACACAATTAATTCTGAATGGTATATTTGGAAAAAGAACTTTTGTGAGACATATGTGAACAGAGGCTGGACACCGGTAAGGTATGCAATTCAGTATAAACATAGGCAGGGCTCTTTACTAGAATATGCTTTAAAGAAAGAGAGGCTTTTATTAGAAATTAACAGATTTATTGATAAATCTACTCTAATTGATTTGATTGTAACTGGGCTACCAAACTTTATAGCTAATGAAATCAATAGAAATAATGTTAAAGAAACTGAAAATTTATTTAATATCATTCGGGGCTTAGAACATTTAAATAAAAATATTGTAGGAAAAAAGGAAGTATATTTGGATAGTAAAATTAAACAAAATAATTTAAAAGACCAACCATGCAAAATCTGTGAAAAAGAAAAGAAAGGAAATAGATATCACTCGGAATCCATTTGCTGGTTCAGAAATAAAGATAGTTTTCGCTCTAAGAAAGACCCGATTAGGAGTGTTAATAATTCTGAATTAGAAATGAGTTTAAATGAAATAGATCCAAAAAACTAATAATTCCACCATTAATCAAAATTAAATTATTAATAAATGATTCCATAGAAACGTTGGGGGTCTATGATTCAGGATCAAATGTAAGTTTAATTAACTCACGATTATTATCCTTAAAAAATTACCGATCCCACAATAATAATAACAACCAGGCAAATTTAAAAACGATTAATGGTGTAAAAAAAACTATAGGAGTAGTAACATTAAAGATTAAGATTTTTCAAATAGAGAGAAAGGTACATGTTTTTGTCATAGATGAACAAAATTTTAATTATGATTTTTTGATTGGATTAGATTGTATAAAATCTTTTCAATTGATTCAAAATGAAAAACTAGAAATAAAACAAAACTTAAACAACGAGATAAAACAAAATAATGAAAATATTCCTGACTTTACAGGTGATAAAATTCAAAACATACAATATTCAATTGATGATGATAATGATAGAAAAGAAACTGAGCAGAATAATGTAGTTATGAATGATAAATGTGAGGTAAACTTTAATGAACACATAGAAATTACCAACTTCAACATTTCAGTTGATCACTTAGATATTCAACAACGGTCAAAAATAGATGAATTAATAGAAAAATATAAATCACTATTTGCGAAAGATAGATATGATGTAGGTTCAGTGAAAGGCTATGAAGCACATATAGATTTACTAGTAGACACATATTGTAGCAAAAGACCATATAGATGCAATTTTGAAGATAAAAAAGAAATAGAACAACAAGTTTCAAAATTATTAAAAAAAAAATTAATTGAAGAATCTTATAGTCCTTTTGCGGCTCCTGTAACATTAGCCTATAAAAAAGAAGAAGGTAGAAAATCTAGACTTTGCATAGATTTTCGCGATTTAAATAAAATAGTGGTCCCTCAATCGCAACCATTTCCACTTATAGAGGATTTAATGATAAAAACAAGGAATTGTAAATATTTCTCAACATTAGATATAAATTCTGCATTTTGGGCAATTCCTTTAAAAATAGAGGATCGAAAGAAAACAGCGTTTGTTACACAAGAAAATCATTTTCAATGGACCTGTTTACCATTTGGTTTAAAAACTTCTCCTGCAATTTTTCAAAGAGTATTGAGTAGCATTATTAGGAAACATAACTTATCTAATTTTACAGTAAACTTCATTGATGATATTTTATTATTTTCACAGACATTTGATGAACATATTAAACACTTAACACAGTTACTGGAAGCAATCTCAAAGGAGGGGTTTGGATTAAAATTCTCTAAATGCACTTTTGCTCAAGATTCTGTGAAATACCTAGGCCACATAATAAAAAATAATACAGTTACTCCACTTAAAGATAATTTAATAGCAATAAAAGATTTTCCAATTCCAAAAACAAAAAAAAACATTAGGCAATTTTTAGGTAAAATTAACTTTTATGGCAAATACATACCAAATATATCAATCATATTAGATCCTTTGCACAATTTGTTAAAAAAAGATCAAATATTTACTTGGTCAGAAAAATGTCAAGAAACTTTTGATAAAATAAAGGAAATGCTTTGTGCAAAACCTATTTTAGAGATCTTCGATACGGACTTACCAATACATATTTACACAGACGCTAGTATACAGGGCATAGGTGCTATATTGAAACAACCACAAAAAAATGGAGAAGAGAAGCCATGTGCATACTTTTCGAGAAAATTAAATGACAGCCAAAAACGTAAAAAAGCAATTTATCTGGAATGTTTAGCTATAAAAGAAGCGTTAAAATATTGGCAGCATTGGCTCATAGGAAAAAAATTTAAAGTGTTCTCAGACCATAAACCTCTAGAAAAACTTAATATTAAGGCAAGAACAGATGAAGAGTTAGGAGATCTCACATATTACCTATCACAATTTAATTTTGAAGTTATATATTCACCAGGAAAATACAATTTAGAAGCCGACAGTTTAAGTAGAAACCCTGTATTAGAACCACATGTGAATCAGGAAGAAGTTTTAAAATTTGTCAATTTTATTAAACTAGACGACATCAAAAATGACCAAGAGAAAAATAAAGATATAAAACTAAATAAAAGTAAACTAATACTAAAAGATAAAATATACTTCAAAAGAATAGGAAAAAAAGATAAAATTATACTTACAGAAGAATTTAGTAAAAATATTATAAAAAACATACATTATACATACTGTCATATAGGAATAAAACAAGTGGAAAATAAAATCAAACCATTCTATTCAGCAAAAAATTTAATACAAAACATAAAAAACATTTGCGATAATTGTGAAATATGCATAAAAAATAAAACTAGAACTAAATTTAAATATGGACTGATGTCTCATCTGGGTCCCGCTACTTACCCTTTTGAAATAGTCTCTATAGATACTATTGGTGGATTTGGTGGCTCCCGCTCTACAAAAACCTACTTACATCTTTTAGTTGACCATTTCACCAGATATGCCTACATTCTAACATCAAAAACCCAAAACGCAAATGATTTTATAAAACTCGTAAAAAACGTTATAACCGAAAATAAAATTGGAATGATTCTATCTGACCAATATCCAGGTATAAATTCAAAAGAATTAAAAGCTTTTTTAAAAAATGAGAACATACCTATTATCTACACTGCAGTAAATGCACCTTTTTCAAACGGTTTAAATGAACGATTAAATCAAACACTAGTTAATAAAATCAGATGTAAAATTAATGAAAATAAATATAAAATGGCTTGGACTACTATCGCTCATGAATGTACTCAGAAATATAATGAAACTGAACACACTGTGACAGGATTCTCACCAATATATTTATTGCAAGGAAAATTAATTAATATATTACCAGATGAATTCAAAAAACAAAAAACACAAAATGACTTATTACAAGATAGAAAGATAGCTTTAGAAAGAAGTATACGATCACATAATTATAATAAGCAAAAATTTGATAAGAACAGAATAAATTGTCAGTTAAAAGTAGGTGATTCAGTGTATGTGGAAAATGGCAACCGATTAAATAGGAAAAAACTAGATGAAGTAAAAATTGGACCTTATAAAATTTTAAAAATAATCTCTGATTCCATCTATGAGATAGATACGGGATATAAAAAGGTAGAATCAAATTATTTTCACATTACTAAAATTATACCAGTACCTAAGTAATTTCTGTATGGCTGGATGGGGGGGAGATGTAAATGAAGCTCTTCTTCTTCTTCATTTAATTTGAATTACCCGCGCATTAACCTGGGCTGCATACATTATCTGTGTGGATGGCAGGTCTGCACTATGTACAGTCTATGATTGTAAAAATGTCTTTGGATTGATAGAAATATATGTGAACACGTTTTATTGGAGATATTTTCAAATTATATAAAAACTATTGAAGCAATAGCTTTTAATGTTGTTTCTCTTTACAGGTTAGTAATGATTTGTTCTTTAATGTAGAAATAAGTTGTCTTTATAAAAGTATATATGGAACACACTTTGTAAAATGTTTGTTATAATAAATTCCTCTTTACAGAGCAATAACCTAATGCAGTTGTTTCAATAAATAACATATTACATGTATATAATTAAACACTATTTTAAGAATAAAAATGTTTTTTTTCTCCTTACATACTATAATCCGAACGCTTCGTGAGTCCGAACAGGGGTTAGTTTTTGCTAGTTCGGATTATCAAGGCTCTACTGTAATTTGTTTCCTTCAGTTCAGTTTTTATTACTTTATGGAACCTTAGAAAAACGTGGAAAATTTATGGAAGCCAAGCACCATTTCAATAGATAATGGCATGTAACAAACAATAATAAACAGCTGCTCATTAAAACTACGCCATATTGTTTAAATAAGACTACAAAACAATAGCTTTTCATTATATCATGTGTCATACAATTTAAATAATAAGATTATTGAATGAATATGTATTTACTTATTATAAAATAAAGTCGTTATTTTTGTATGTATGTCCCTATGTGAGCTTGTAACTTTAAAACTAAGCAACGGATTTTGATGCGTTTTTTTTTAATGGACAGTGTTTCAAGAGGATGATTTATTTGTTGAGAGGATAATTTGATAAGGTTTGGTGACTAAATTCCACGCGTACGGAAGTGGCGGACAACAGCTAGTTTGATAATAATTTAATGTTTCGAGTGTAAATGAAACCAAAAAGTGTGTTTAGATCGTAACACATGGTGCGCTCCAATCCATTAAAGCCGAGAAATATTTGTCCGATTTGTAGAACTGACAGGTGTATAAGTATACATTTCTCAATTGGCATTGTTGATATATTTTTTTAACTCTTTATACGACAGCCATTTCGGGGAATAGAGTTTCTGATCATGATTCATTAGTTTTTTTCGGAAACTTTGCTTTCTTAACGATTATTTTGTCTAAAAAGCAAATGATCTCTATTTGCCCTTGAAATGAAGGACTTAAAATAATAAGGCGTTTTTAGGGATATACTAACTCTGTCGTGGAGTTGAAATTGGTCTATTATTTCAATTTGACAACTTTGAAAATATATATTGCAATCTGGATTAATTCTATCAGGAAAAGGCAATACACAGATTGCGTAGAACGATGACGTCACAACATTTAAAATAATATCTTAAGAGGATACCAAAATAGCTTCGTGCATTTTTCTATGTACGAAGTTTTCATTGTTTCTTTAGATTGAATGGCTAGAGCTCTAATTTTTAAGTATATGTTTTTTCAATATATGATCTAGGATCGCATCAACTCAGAAACGCGATTGAAAAAAGTTTTCTCGATAGAAAATCTTGGCGAAACAACCTCTCAAATTTTTTATTTTTTTCATTTGTCGGTCTATTATCGCGTATTAACTAATGAAATAACATTAAAAACATTAGTAACTATTATATATAGAAACACGTAAATCAGAATTAAAATATATTTAGTAGATTTTGAGTAAATAGGAAAAGTATCCCTAATTCTTCATTTTCTGTGCCTACTGGCTGTGTTAATATGTACGTGTCGGCGATGATATTGATGTAGGCCCTTAAGTATTTTTTAAAAATTCTAAATAGTGGATATTTAAATAATATTGAAATTAGTTGCTTAAAATAGTCTACATTTTCTAAAAAAAAATATAAAAACAGCAGGTCAAAAATTATGACCAATCCCAATTAAGCAAAAAAAGTAGATTTTAGATCACATCACAATCTGTAATGAGCAGAGACGCTTGTCTTAGGCTACCCCCACTACCTACAAGTTAGCGAAACACAAGTGTGTCAAGACACCTATTTAGAATTCTGTATTTTCTCCAAAAGCAACTCTAATCTACCAGTCATCACCGGTTGCCCTTTTTTAGTCTTTTTGCTCAACTTCTTAAACTTATCATGTTTCTTCTTCTTATATTCTTCAAATTTCTGTTTTTT
This sequence comes from Orgyia antiqua, assembly GCA_916999025.1. Lineage (NCBI taxonomy): Eukaryota > Metazoa > Arthropoda > Insecta > Lepidoptera > Erebidae > Orgyia > Orgyia antiqua. Next base: position 23,460,196 of record OU779871.1, read on the forward strand.
CTCCGCTTTTACTTTTTCAATTTCTTGCCGTTTCATCAATTTCTCCTGTTTCACTTTATTAAACTGCTCTTTCGCTTTCTGAAACGGGTCCTTTTTAGTTTTGATTAAAGAAGTTTCTTTTTCAATCATGTCAGGATGTTTGACATATTTTCCAGGTGCATCAACGCCATCTGGGGCATCTTCGTCGAAAGATCTAGGCTTATAAGTACCAGCCGCAGAACTATTTTTAACATCTTTATGATATTCTCGTAACAACTTCTTTTTTCGCTGTTCTTCCCATTGTTCAAGTTTATACTTCTTACTGTATTTTTTTAATCTATAAGTCTTTTTATCAAATGGTTTTTTCTCCGGTTTTTCTGTTTTATCAATTTTTCTTTTCTCCGCTACTTCTTTTCTGTTCTTATCAAACTCTCCTTGTCTCTTTTCTTTCTGTTGGTCATTTTTCTTGTTACTTTTCTCTTCTTTTTTCTTCAAGAAGAATGAATCTCTTTTCTTTTCCATAATAACGTCAGATCTATAAAGAAATGAAAAAGCGTGTTTCATATGTCAAAAAGAAAAAAAAAATGAAATCAATACTGCCTTGGCATAAATTATAATGTTCCAACTATTTCAAGTCAAAATAATTGGTACAAAACATATAATTAAAAATATAGTAAGCGTAATATAAATATCCCAAAATATATAATCTTTTATACAATAAGGCAGTTATCACATAATTAGATATAATAAAATATAAATAATATGTAACACGCTCCTTCATTTCAATAAAACAAAAACTATTTTCACTAGCTTTTATCGTCATCATCATAACATCACGCCTTTTTTCCATGTGGGTAGGCAGAAACTATAGAGCTCCATCTGCTACGATCCAAACATACATCCTTGGCTTCATCCACACTCATACATCTTTTCATCAAGCTTTTATAGCAAGTATTTTGGAATTTACAAACGCAATTTTTAACTACTTAATAAAAACAGATTGATATAAATTGGCCCCTGTGGTGACAAATTAGGAATACAAGTATCACCACTCCATTTTCTATGGTGCTATAACAGCCAGCTAAGAGTCAATATAAGCAGCTAACGGATACTGTGAGAGATGGAAAAACCGCCTGGTCAGCGCAACACAGTAGACCATAATAACTCCCAAAGTAGAGAAGGCACGTGCCCAGCAGTGGAATCTAAAATTTGTATAAATTTTGTTCATAATGGCATCAATCAAGAACTGACGACTACTACTACTATTTTCTATAGTAACAAGATAGGAAATAATAGAATAATCATTAAAAAAAATCTCTAATAGGAACCTACGGCCTCCGAGAGTGCTAAAGAAGTCAATCCCGGTTTTCCAATGGCAGAGTATAATGCTACTCAGTGCCGCACAATGCTGACGCTTAATTGGAACGTGAATTAGTTTTAAAATGCGCCAGCAGAGTGCGCTAAGTTCAGTGTTGAAAAAAAAAATTCTAAAATAAACATTGTATTCACATTATATGTGTGGAATATAAAAAATGTCATTGTTTATACCTTCATCAAAACTTTTATTTATTTTTTAACACAGCTTGAATTAAGTTTGAATATTTCCAGAAAACTACGACGAAAAGAAAGCCTTAAATTTTTTTTAACAATAAATAATATTACTAACGTTAATATATAAATAAAATTTCAATCAATGCCAATTTAAAGAAAAAATACTTGTTAATTTTCTGTCGCTGAAGTTGGTATGGATTGCACGCATCACGTTTGAGAGTGCTCGATTGTGCTATGCGATGCTGTAATTGGAACACTCAACGTTGAGCATTGTGCCGCATAATGCGCTATTGTGAACTGATTGGAAAACGGGGAGTGTGAGAAATTGTGGGCACCAGTTAGTTATTACTAATTAAGCCTTATCTCCGTGTGGTGATGGATTAAGAATACAAGTGTCACCACCACATCTCCTCCCGAGGGTGCTGTAAAAGTCAGCTAAGGAATATTGCGCACAGATAACACCCTCTGTGACAGACAGAAAACTCGAAAATGAAACCTGTGCCAATACACCTGGTCAGCGCGGCACAGTAGACCATAATAGCTCGCAAAGTAGAGCAGGCCCGTGCCCAACAGTGGGACTTAAATGGGCTGGAGAGAGAAGTCTTCTCTATAACTACATATAATAAGTGTAATCATTCCAGAAAAATTCCACAAATTAGCCAACTGTTGTGTTGCCCTACAAAACTAATAATTGCACTGATTCTACATCCACAACTAAACTTAATGGAAAAATTTAAATTGAATGTGCTAATAACACAATTCAGCTATGTTTAAAAATTCATCTTATTATAAAAACTGCTTATATGAATGACATAATAGCCAAATAATTAGAATCCACCATATTTGTTTTCATTTTTTGTTTTTATATTAAAAGTTCTTTAGTTTTGGGAGATTTGTTATTAAGAATTTCATATGCTCATAATTATCACAACTCATTGTGCCTCGAGGCCTCGTTTAAGCTAATCTATTACTAGCTAATTAATGCCCATGGTTTTACCTGTGTTTTCAGTCACTACCCCACTCTTCAGCTTTTAGAGTGATATTACCTATGTAGTGTGTTATTCTGTTCAAAAAGCAAAACAGCCTTTAAAGTAGGTAAAATCACCATTTACATTGTACTAAAGAAACATACTATTAGTAATAATAATATTGATAATTTGGGTATGTATTACTTAGGATTTATAGGCATACGCTGTTAGTAACAGTGAACATATGCGAAAAATGTGGCGAACGATAATTTTTATTGAAGACTTGTAAGATTCATGTTTGTGGACGATGACGTAAATTTCGTCAAATATCAAAGTAGTGAAACACGATATCTGTAGTACAATGTTAAATAATTAACCGAACTAAATTCCCAAGGTGAATTTAGCTCGAATGAACCGATATAACTAAAGGAAGCCAGACGAAAATCTGCTAATCACCGACTGAAACGCAGTTATACAAGACATCTATTACGTATAATTTGTTGAAATATTGGAATACATGTAAAAATAATGACGAAATATAGATAAAACTCACCAAATTAAGCCACCCACTGGGTAGGCTTTGAATTATTGGCGGAATCTTGATTGTTTAGTTGCACTTGGCACAAAAAAAGTTAACCACGATTGTAGCTTTTATTTCACGGTTTTTCGTGTGAAAAACTTTACCGACCATGCCCTATTACAATTTCTAGCGACAAAATTTCATGGGAAACGAAATCGCCGTTTCGCAAAACGTCACGGAAGGAGCGAGAAAGAGACGGAAGGAAATTACATATGCAAAATGCAGCGCCATCTATTACTGTCTGTCAATTAATTAGACAGCCTTCGATCCGTAGAATGGAGCATGCGCAATACAGAAAAAAATTATAATATTAAAATTAAGGGAAAACCAAAATGAACTTTGAGCGCAGTAACATCTGTAATTTAAAGCAACCAAAATTGCACAGTAAATATCTCGGTGTATAAGACTTTAGTTTATTTAATTATCATATCAATTAACACATACAATTTGGGTACAGTAAAATGAAACGTAATGGAATATTTAATTTCGTGACATCTAGCGAGATTAAATTAAAGTAATTACTTTTAGCGAATAGATAGATGGCAGTAAAATGTTTATTTCCTTTCCATTATCACATCTTAAAATAATTTTAGATTATTTTAAAATCAGCTAATTACGACACGAACAAGCAGTTCCGTATCTGTACCATTAATAACATAATATTATATTCGTCATACCGTCTTAATCATGTCCGAAGGCATCATGAGTTACACTGAAAAGGTTTGTTGTATGAGTGCCCCATACCATACCACAGATCATGCCCATACTGCAATCCGGTTTTTAAGTCAAACCAAATCACTGCTTTTATTACAGTCTGGTGATAAACGGACGGATGGACGGTCAGATAGTGAAGTTTCAGTAATAGGGTCCCAATTGACAGCTTTCATATGTTTTACCGGCCCATAAAATAAATTAATTGAAGCCGAGCAAAATCCTTCTTCAGACGCCATAAGCTGCGCCGCGCTGCTCATAGGCTGCCACCCTGAATCACGACTCTTGTTCTTGTGATCCAAAGGTAAATACGCCTCTGATGACGGCTCAGATGCAGCTTACGTAGCTTTCAGTCTTCAGTGTCATATGGTATTTTAAGTATGTCTATGCTTTCATGTTGACTCTTAAAGCAGGCATGTAGTTGACTCTTACAGCACCCTGGGGATGAAATGGTGTGGTGACATTTAAATTCTTTATCCGTCACCACACAGATAACTATTGACTTTGTGGTACTAATTCTAAGTGCACAACTGAATGACAACTAAAAAATTAAACGAACTATTGCTGTATTTTAATTATTTGGGTACATATTTTGTTGCGCAGATGTATATTAATTAAAATCTTTAGTTTATAATACACAGTTTATGTAACAAAAAAGATCAGTTAAGGGCCTACATTAATATTATCGTCGACATGTACCTTTTAACACAGCTAGTAGGTATAGAAAATGAAGAATTAGGGATATTTTTTTTGTTTACTCAAAATCTACTAAATATATTTTAATTCCGGTTTACGTGTTTCTATATATAATAGTTACTTATGTTTTGAAAGTTATTTCATTAGTTAATACGCGATAATAGACTGACAAATGAAAAAAATAAAAAATATGAGAGGTTATTTCGCTAAGATTTTCTATCGAGAAAACTTTTTTCAATCGCGTTTCTGAGTTTATGCGATCCTAGATTATATATTGAAAAAACATATACTTACTTAAAAATTAGAGCTTTAGCCATTCAATCTAAAGAAAAAATGAAAACTTCGTACGTAGAAAAATGCACGAAGCTATTTTGGTATCCTCTTAACATTATCAAATTGTGCTATTGACACTATCAATTTTCATTTTTTAGTTAAGTTTAGATTTGCGTGTAGAATTGGTACCGATAACTACTATTTGCCTTCGGTAATACAATATCCTCTCGTATTTTTATCTAATATACTAGCTTTTGCCTGCGATATTTTGCGCGTGGAATTAAAAATTTTTTCCCTCATGTTGCAACAATTTTTACTAAGTAATGCTTCGTCTCTATTAGTCGCAGCGTGATGTTATGAAACCCTATTGCCTTCCTCGGTAAACGGACTATCCAAAACAGAGTTAGTTTTTCAATTCAAACCAGTAGTTTCTGAGATTAGCGCGCTTAAACAAACAAACAAACTCTTCAGCTTTATAATACCAGTATAGATATTGAACTTGAAGTATCATAATTTCGAAAGGGACATAATATTAAAAACTAAGTCTATTGTAAGTCAAGTCAATGTCCGCAATATGTGGTTGAGACGCCTATTGAATTACCACGGTATCCACTTATATTGGTACAGGCGAGTACAACAATCATAACGCATTTATCTTTACTATTAAAAAATAGGTGTAATTGAAAGTGTGAAAGTTTGTGAGTATGGACGTTTGTTACTCTTTCACGCAAAAACTACCGAATAGATTTTAATGAAACTTTACATTAATGTAGCTTAAACATCAGAATAACAGATAAGCTACATTTTATCCCGATAGAATCCAAGGTTCCCGTGGGATAATAAAATGATGGAAAATTTTCTAAATTTCACGCGTATGAAGTCGCGGTCGATAGTTAGACGTGTATATTATAATATTACATAGTAAATATTAAACCAGACAAATAGATAGCTACGCATGCATCTAATATGACCTTAAACAACTTCCAAATAACAGAATTAATTAAATATTTTTATTCCAAAACTCGACTCGTTACGCGATATCAATTGAATATACTAAATTATTTATATATAGATTGACAATAATAGATCCAAAAAACGTGAGTAAGAACCCTAGCAAGTGGCTAAGGTTCCGTACAGTCCCATATTTTGAGAAGTAACGCTCCGGGCCCGTAAGACAACGGGCTTCGTGGTAGAGTGGTTCATGTAACAGACTGCCGTTCGTCAGACGAGGTTGTGGGTTCGATTCCCGCTTAGAACAATCATATGTGTGATATATATATTTGTCATACAATTGTTTGTATTGCGTCTGGGTGTTTTCTATGTATAATAGGTATGTATTTACAAAGGTAGTTTATGCATTATATCCGTATTCTGGTACCCATAACACAAGCATAAAAGCTTAGTTTGGGACCAGAAGACATTGTGTGAAATGTCGGTGAATATTCATTTATTCGGTCGTGTTTAAAACGATCAAAAGCCAAAGCGAAGGCCGAAGCCGAAATCGCCGTTTCGGTGCTACACTAAAATATTGAACCAAAAATTTGGAGTTCAAGAATGCCTGTCGAATCATTAATATGGAAGAGGAAAAATTAAAATTAAATGTTCTAAAAATAAGCATTATCTACTGAATTATACATTAACTAATACTATTAATTCTGATTCGTCTAATATTGCGAGGAGTTTTTGTAATTTATTTATTTATTTATTTATTTATGCTTAAGGCATTTTCTACCAGTCAACCATAGGGTGGTGCAGAAAAGGGAAGGTAGAAGTAGCCAAAGGTAAGGTAGCCCGCGACTTTGTACGCTCGAAATTTAGACCATTTTCCTCACTTTTGCAACATTTTTCACCGCTGCTTCACTCCTATTGATCGCAGCGTGATTTTATATAGCCTATAGCCTTCCTCGATAAATGTACTATCCAACACTGAAAGAATATTTCAAATCGACTGGTCCGAATTGCTAAAACAAGCTAAGCTTAAATACTTGTGTTATGGGTACCAGAATACGGATAGAATACATAAACTACTTTTCTTTGGTAAATACATACTTTTAATATATTATAAACACCCAGACGCGGTACAAACATTTGTATGACATTTATAAACAGAAACGATTGTGCCGAGCGGGAATCGAACCCTCGACCACGTGAACGGTAGTCCGTTACATAACGTTACGAGGCCCGTCGCCTTGGGGTTAATTCTCAAAATATGGGATTGTACGGAACCTAAGCCACTTGCTAGGGTTCTCGCATTTAACATTTGTGTACAAATAAGCACGAACCGGCTATTATTATTCGTTATTATACTTATTACTGTTATAAAAGTCGTTATTTTTGTATGTATGTCTCTAATGTGATTTAATGATAACGGATTTTGATGTACTTTGGGCGGAAACGGTGGAATTTTTTGTTTAGTTTTAACACGCGTACATGTTGCGAGCAGCAGCTATGTATACTTATTGTAAATTTCAAGGTAAAGATATATGATCTTATTCTTAATGACTTATCAGAGGTTTAAACGGAGATTTTATCGGAGAGATAATAAACATTTTATCGTAAAAAGACTATTATGAATAACAAGTTTTGATAATTTACGCGAACCGATTTTAGCGAACTTTTAAACCTCCGATAAGTCATTATGAATAAAACAAATAGTATATACTTAGTGAAATATCGAATCAAGATATAAGTAGATAAACCTACTACTTATATCTTTCACACCAAAACTACTAAACCGATTTTGGTACACACTCTAAAGCCTGAAAAGGCTACTTTTCACTATGAAAAATAGGTATAAGTATACATATATAACAAATAAATATTCATGGACATTTCACACAACGTTCTCTGGTCCCAAGCTAAGCTTATATGATTGTGTTATGTGTACCAGAATATGGATAGACTTTATTTAAAAGTCCACGCGCAGTGGCGGATTTACCCTAAGGCACGGTAGGCCCAGGCCTAGGACGGCTACATTTAGGGGCGATGATTTACAAAAAAGCTTCTTATTTACATCAAAATAAAATTTTCTTGCGAAATAAAACTGAATTTTTCTCCTAAATTTCTAAATCTATTTAGATAAAAGTTGGCAATGAAGTAATTTCATAATGTAGTCTACATGGTGGATGCTGAGGAAGGGGCGGCTAATGGCTTGGGGCCTAGGGCGGCCGAGACTGCAAATCCGCCACTGACCACGCGTACAGAATCGCGGACAATAGCTAGTATTATTAATTGAAGCGGCACATAATTAAGCGAAACAAGTTTGTGACATTGTCTAGGAGTATACTATATAACGTCTGAGATTATAATTTATAAGTTTTGTGATAATTTAACTCGGAATGAGGACGTAGTTTGTGGATACTTGATAAATAAAGACTTCTGTGAAATTGGCGGAGATTAGTTATAAAGGCTAATTGTGTTATTACCTATGTGAATGTGCTACGAGAGTTCTTTTCAATACGTAAGGAGGTGAATGAAATAATTTATATTAGTTACTAGCTGATACCCGCTACTCCGTACGCGTGAAATTTTAGACTGTATAAACTTTCCCTGGACTTATAGGAATATTTTAAAACCAATATCACCGAAATCAGCCCAACCTTTCTTGAGTTTTAGCGATACTAACGAACAGCAATTGATTTTTATATATGGGACTAGCTGATGCCCACTACTCCGAACGCGTGAAATTTTAGATTCCCGTATATTTTGTCACCGTTAAAATCTTCCCTGGACTTTCACGAATATTTCAAGACCAAAATCACAAAAGTGAGGAAAAGTTCTCGAGTTTTAGCGAGACTAACGAAACAGCAATTGATTTTTATATATATACTAGCTGCCCCAGCAAACGTTGTTTTGCCATACAATTCTGTGTAAAAAAAATTTCATTAAAATCGGTCCAGCCAATTGTGAATCTAAACCATCTTCAAACCCCCTAGAATACACACAACAAATTTCATCAAAATCGGTCCAGTCGTTTAGGAGGAGTTCAGTCACATACACACGCACACAAGAAATATATATATTAAGATATACGAGTATAAGAAGATAAGATTTAACACGTGCTTGGAAAGATTTTGTTTTTTAAAGAGGAGATTATAGGTAGTCAGAATTCAGTATCGAGGATTTCAGTTCTTTATTTTTTAGTTTCGGTGGCGTTTGGGGATATAAAGAACTTTGACTAAAATTTCGGTCAAGTACCTACCCTCGCACGTCAAGGGTTCCTTATTATTTGTAAAACACATTTGTCAAGCTCGCGGCACCGGGATCAGGGCAGGCGAATGATTTTTTGTTGCAGCATCAACCGACTAACATAAACCGTGAAATTTTCACCTATTAAGCTATCACTGTTCTAAAGATACAGCATGGTGACAAATGAATAGCGAAGTCCCAGTAATAGGTTCCCGTTTGGACTTTTTGGACGGTACCCTAAAAATGTCGATAATTTTATAATGATATGGTGATGAATATATTTTAATGATAATATAGTAAGGAATCCTGTACGCGAATAGAACTTCTACTACCGGTTTTTGGGTTTTACCGTTCACGAGGTCTAGGGTTCGATTCCCGCACGGGACAATCATTCTGTGATCTTTATAATTTCCATAGAAATGTTTGTACTACGTTTGGGTGTTTCTATGTATTATGAGTATGTATTTACAAAAGAAAAGTAGTATATCCGTATTCTGGTATCCATAACACAAGCATATAAGCTTAGCTTGGAACCAGAGGACGTTGTGTGAAATGTCCATGAATATTTATTTATTTAATGTAGTGACAAAAAACTAAAACGATTTTGTTAGTGACTGTACTCCGTAGTACTTACTTAATTGGACTAGCCCAGCCAATATACATGTAGCAACAGAGAACTAGGGCAGAACATTGTCACTCTTTACTTCAATAAATATTTATTCAACATAATTTAATATGAGCAAAATTAACATACATATTATTAGTTCTGGCTATTGCTATAAAAAATTAGGCGATGGAAATGAATATTTAAATTAATTTTATGGATTAAATCAAATAGTTATCTTAGTGGACTGTGTGTGGAAGACTCAGAAGTGCTGTGCGATTTGTTTTGTTGAAATACAGGTATTTATAGTGTTCATTTAGTTAGTAATAAAATATTGTTTTATTAATCTATATTCTATAATAATATTAAAAAGCTTAAGAGTTTGTTTGAACGCGCCATTCTCAGGTACTACTGGTTTGAATTGAAAAACTCTTTAATGTGTTGTTTAGTTTATTTATCAAGGAAGCTATACATAATATAACATCACGCTGCGACAAATAAGAGCAAAGCATGATTTAAAAACATTGCAAAAACGACTAGCTGTTGCCCGCGACTCCGTACGCGTAAAATTTAGAAAATTTCCCCGTTTTTGCAACATTTTTCACTACTGCTTCACTCCTATTAGTCACAGCGTGACGTTATATAGCCTATAGCCTTCCTCGATAAATGTACTATCCAACACTGAAAGAATTTTTCAAATCGGACCAGTGGATCCTGAGATTAGCGCGTTCAAACAAACAAAGTCTTCAGCTTTATATTATTACTAGCTGTGCCCCGCGGTGTTACCCGCGGTAAAAAGGATATTAATAAATAAACTAAATTATAATGGAAAAAATGATAACCATAAGCGGGACTTGAACCCGAGGTCGAGGTCGCGGGTTCAAGTCCCGCTTATGGTTATCATTTTTTCCATTATAATTTAGTTTATTTAGTAAAAGCATAGCGAGTCAATCGCAAAATATTAATATATTAAGGATATTAATAAGTTCATTTTCTATTCCATTGTCCATTGGAAAGTTTCATGAAAATCCATCCAGTAGTCTTTACGTGAAGGCACAATAAACATCCTTACATATCCTTCATTAATTATTACGAGTATTATCCTTCCTTCATTCCTTTTTTTATTTATTTATTTATATCCAAACATTGGAGTATGAATAGAAGACCGAGGAAACGTTGGCGTTGCTCAGACAACAGTTTCAAGTACATATTTTATTTTATAGTGCGTAATTCTTTTTTCGTCATAATTATCTCTTAAGATATTCATTTAAATTGCATGCTATAAAGAGCAGTTATAATCTATATTAATTGCGTAAGCTAACTAAGCTACTTAATTTGATGAAAAATATTACCATATACACATAAATAGCTTTTGAAAACACCCTATTGTATTTGATAATTTTTTAGACATTATTATGGGTACAGCGGGTTTCCCTTAAAAGATAGACATATGCCCTCGCGGACTTTTTTGAAGAACTATAGGTAACAAACAATTCCTCCATACATTAGTTTGTTGTACCTCACATAGATAAGGCAGCGCTTTCATTTAAGCTCGCGCGTGTCCGAGTTTCTTGGCAAATTTAATCATGTCTCATTCAATATACAGCAAACCCCAACAAATTATGCAAAAAAGCCATTCTGTTGAACCATTCTATCTATTAAAAAAAAACCGAATCAAGATCCGTTGCGTATTTTTGAAGATATAAGCTCACATAGGGACATACATACAAAAATTACGACTTTGTTTTATAAGAAGTAAGGATAAGGAAGTACAGACTAGCTGTTGCCCGTAACTTCGTACGCGTGGAATTTAGAATCCAAACCAAATTACATAAAAAAGCCACCATATTGAACCACTCTATCTATCAAAACAACCGCATCAAAATCCGTTGCCTAGTTTTAAAGATAAAAGCTCACATTGTGACATACATACAAAAATGACGACATTGTTATAAAATAAGGAAAGTCTACAATGTAATTCGAATTCAGGATTTTGTTATTATGTATACTGCTATCAACTGTGCCACGAAGGGTGTTAGGTACTATATTTATTTAACATCACATTACAAAATATAGGAACTGACAACAAACTTTTGTACACTTTATACCTGTAGAGTTAAATTTTATGTAAGCTATTAATTTTTATTTGATTTTAAATGTGTTTAATAAAATTTTACTTGTTTAAGTGCCTTTTTATATATTTTAAAATAACTTCCGTAAATAAATTTCTAGGTATTATTTATTAGGCGGGTTACGAGGATTGAATCTCGCACGGGATAATCATTTGTGTGATATTTATAAATAAATGTGATACAAATGTTTGTACTGCGTCGGGGTGTTTTCTATGTATTTTATGTATATATTTGCAAAAAAAGTAGTATATGTAATTAATCCGTATTCTAGTACCCATAACACAAGCATATTATGCTTAGATTGGGACAAGAGGGCTTTGTGTGAAATGTCCATGAATATTTAGATACATATAAAAGAGATTTATTTATCTATTTATAATTGAAATAATTGATATAGTTTGTAATTGTAGGTACCTACTTATGTTTGTAAGGGATAGGTACCTAATCTTCGAATGTAGTGGTCCGATAATAAATCTTTTTGAACTAATGGTTCAATATATTACGATGCATTGATTGCGCTGACAGACAAGCAGTTCGCCTCAATGTGTACCTAGAAGAATAGTAGGAATGTAGCCTAGAATTCCGCATGTTGTACAGACTCTCTTCTCATTAAAAAACATAAAAAGCCAGAAAAAAACTATGAAAAAGCGCTCTAGTCGTAAATAAGATAACCAAATCTAAATACCTCACAAGTGGAATTCTAAATGTTCGAACGGCTAGGCCTAGCTTGAGTACATACTTACCTAGCCATTATTAAAATAAAACTTAAAATTTCGATCTATATATTATGTACTATGTAGGTATATGTCATACCGGTGTATATAAACCTGATTTCGGTTTAAAAATAAAATTCTTAAGTTCAATAAAACGGTTTAAAATTAAAAGTGATATATTAATACATATTTTTACATAAAAAGCCCATTTTTATATACTCGTATGTTTATGGCCTATCCAAGTTTTTGATACAATCGATAGAATATTTTATCGTAAATTAGGTGATGCTTCGCACGTGCCTTGTTATATAACCAGTTAGTTAATGATTTTAACATTAGTCAAAAATATTTAAGCGTATAGCACGCGTTAAGAGTACCACGTGGCATGTGCATGTCCCATCTAATGGTTTTTTTTTTACGTGGGGAATGCATTTACGCACATTGTGTGGGACTCCCGGGCCATAAACGGACCCGGACTACCCACTAAACCCCACGGTATTCCTTCTCGACCCTTGGCCGGGCCATGGTAGTCACTCAGGTATTACCATGACCCGACCGGGGTGGCCCCCTATTGATGGGGGCTCACTGTGACGGGACGGGCCCTAGGCGGCCCCGTCAGTCGGACTCCTCTCCCCGGAACACGTGGAGAGAGGCCGTCCGCCGCTGTAGGATATCCGCCGCTGTAGGCCCATCCAATGGTACGATTTAGCCAGGCTAAAGTTACTTGTTTTCAATTTTAAACGTCAACCTTCCATCTCGTATCTGGTATTCTAATATATAAAATTCTCTTGTCACAATGTTCGTTCCCATACTCCCCGAAACGGCTTGACCGATTCTTATGAAATTTTATATGCATATTCAGTAGGTCTGAGAATCGGCTACACTATCGATTTTTAATACCCGTAAGTGATATACTAATTCTCCGTGTGGTGACGGATTAAGAATACAAGTGTCACCACCCCATCTCCTCACAAGGGTGCTGTAAAAGTCAGCTATGGGATATTGCACAGAGATAACATCCTCTGTGAGAGACGGACTCCTAGAAAATAAACCCTGTGCCAACACGGTCAGCGTGGCACATTAGACCACAATCCCTTCCAAAGTTTGTATGGCAAAACAACGTTTGCCGGGTCAGCTAGTATCTGTATAAGCATATTATTATAAATATCTTAATCTTATAAAATTTAAAACACTTGCGCGACTCATTTGTTTAAATAAAACTACTTTTTACGGATTTAGACGCGTATATTTGTTTTAATCATAATCTTAATTTTAATCTTATATATAAAATTCACGTGTCACAGTATTAGTTACCGTACTCCTCCGAAACGGCTTGACCGATTTTTATGAAATTTTACATGCATATTCAGTAGGTCTGAGAATCGGCCAACATCTATTTTTCAAACCTTTTTAGGGTTCCGTACCCAAAGGGTAAAAACGGGACCCTATTACTGAGACTTCGCTGTCCGTCCGTCCGTCCGTCTGTCACCAGGCTGTATCTCAAGAACGGTGATAGCTAGAGAGTTGAAATTTTCACAGATGATGTATTTCTATTGCCGCTATAACAACAAATACTAAAAATAAAATAAAATAAATATTTAAGGGGGGCTCCCATACAACAAACATGATTTTTTTACCGTTTCTTGCTCTCACACAACAAACGTGATTAATTAAGTATTGTGTGTGTTGTTTGCTCATTTATTAATAACGTGCCTTATGTTGCATAGATAATGGTACGGAACCCTTCGTGCGCGAGTCCGACTCGCACTTGACCAATTTTTTTATTTTTAAATGGCAAAACAACGTTTGCCGGGGCAGCTAGTTTATTTATATATTTAATTATTAATAATTCTTAATAAATGCATGTGTTTGTTTCAGAGGTCGTGACACGTTAATATGAAGCTGCCATTTTTCGACTTCAACAATGGCAGTACACGATCTCCACTCAAGCATACTACTGTTGTCTCTCATCATTCAGACTATACAGTTAGAGAAACTACTGGCGGTCTGTCTGTACTACTCACAATACTTTGTATAGTTGATTTGTTTGGAGTATTCCCAGTTATAACACTGCCTAAGAGTGTCATTTCTTGTGGTAAGTTACTTATTCTATAATTATTCTTTTCTGTCAATAAACGTACCACAATTGGGCACAAATTGTGCAAGTCTCTTCTTTATTTAAGAGGATTCGACAGCAAGCCATGCACAAAAATATGAACATCGTATTCCACTATTTTCTTCGTGGATATTGTATTTAGAGCAACGAATTTTTCTCACAGTATCTAGATCTTATGTAGATACTTATCTATGCTTCTATTACTTTCTTTACCAATATATGGTTGCTAAAAAAAAATATCTCCATTCAAAAACCTGTTTTTAACATTAATTTGCAGCGCCTAAAAACAGAATTTGATAAAATTTATGCCGAAAAAGTATTAGAAGCATAGATTTGCTCTTCATCTATTAAATAACGAAAATTTTATAAATCAGTCTATTTTTTACAAAGAAAACAGCGTATTAGCAATATTATGTATTTACTGCGTTAACTTGCCATGCCAACTGTTCATTGAACAAGTCTTCTTACAATATTGGCAGGGCTGGGCAAAATACATGCTTTGTTGTAATTGAGATACAAATTACAAAATACTGCGTTTGCAAGTAATTGAAATACAAAATACTAATTACTTTTGAGTGGAGTAATTGAAATACAAATTACAAAATACAGTATTTTGGCTGTTTGTAATTGAAATACAAATTACAAAATACATTTATACTAATATTTTTACCCAACTTTAAAAAAACAGGAGTTTTTTTTAATGTTTGTTCACGAATAACTTTGTCGTTTATCGATTTTAACGCTTCTTTTATTGTTGGAAAGAAAATGTTACAGAGGTGGTTCTATGATAGGGAAATTAGGTTTTCGTGATGGCAGTCCAGGGAAATAGATGGCAACTTTCAAAAATCATAGGGCACTGTTCTAGGTCGGATTTTTATTGTTAAAAGCTATGATAGGAAAGAGGATAAATTTTGTAATATTAATATTTATGTAGGGATTATCTCTGAAAATATTGCCCGTGGTGACGTATTAAGAATACAAGCGTCAGCACCCCCATCTTCCGCGAGCATGCAGCTCGCCAAGGCGGTCCGCCTAGTCCTCGGGAGTGGGTCGTGGCGAGGCACCGACGGAGGATCTGACGTACCACCTCACCCAGCTCCTCACAGGTCATGGCTGTTTCGCCAAGTACCCGTGGGAGCTGGTTGGTATCGAGTTGGATCCCGAGTGCCGCAATTGTGGGAATGGGGCCGGGGGCACGGTGGAGCACACCCTCGCCGTATGCACGGCCTGGGACAACCAGCGTGTTGACCTCGTCGACGTTCGTCACCACAACACAAAAACAATGTTGGGCTACCGTCGCCTCCTTCGCCAGGGAGGTGATAGCGGGAAAGGGGGAGCGCGGGAGCGCGAACGAGCTGGCAAATCCTTGCCACCCCACGGGGCCGCGGGCAGAGTTCGTCGGCGCTTAATAGCCGGCAGCTTCCACCGACGAGGTGGTCCCGTAGGTCTCTGAGTACTGATTCGCCGCAACAAATGTAGCTGTCGGCCACGACAACACAACGGGGGGAACTAATGTTACCGCCGTTGGGTCGGGACCCGATTAGCGGGGCCACCTCTCGCCGGGTCATGGTAAAGCTTAAGTCATCATCATGGCATGACAGCATGGCAGGGCAGAAAGCGGTTATAAAAAGTAAACAAAACAAAAACCACCATCATCTTCTCCCCAGGCGAGCAGCCTAAAAGCCAGCTATGGAATATTCTGCACAGATAATATCCTCTATGAGAGACGGAAAACTGGAAAATAAACCTTGCGTCAACACGTCAGGACAGCGCTGCACAGTAAACCAAAACCCTCCCATAGTGGAAGAGGCCTGTGCTCAAAAGTAGGCCGTTCATGGGCTGGAGAGAGATAGAGAGAGGACTTATTTCTAAAGGTATTGATCCAAACCCGATACTTTCTGCATTAAATTAGTGAAAAAAAAATTTCTAAA
The DNA here is from genome assembly GCA_916999025.1 of Orgyia antiqua. Classification (NCBI taxonomy): domain Eukaryota; kingdom Metazoa; phylum Arthropoda; class Insecta; order Lepidoptera; family Erebidae; genus Orgyia; species Orgyia antiqua. The sequence continues at coordinate 23,476,638 of OU779871.1, forward strand.
ATGAAACTATGTTGAAAAAAAACAGATTTGATCAATACTTTTAGAGATAACCCCTCTCTCTAATTGATCAAGATGCGAGAGATGAAATCTTTTACTCGTTTTCTCAGCGATAAAATTTATTGGATAAGGTTGTCTTTTTGATAGTACATGCAATGTACTATCATTGCAAAAATACCCGCCACTCTGTCTCGTCGGCCATTCTTCATCAGATATTAGATGCCAGCCTAGTAAAAATAGCAATAAAATTTAAATTTATAAAATTATAACTCTCTCTCCAGCCCATTTACGTCTCACTGTTGGGCACGGGCCTCCTCCACTTTGGGAGGGATTATGGTCTACTGTGCCGCGCTGTCCAGGGAATCGGTATTTCAAAATTCTGAATAAAGTTTTTCGGAATATTTGGGTATTCCCGGGGTGGTGACATTTGTATTCCTAATCCGTCACCACACGGAGAACCAGCGCAAATAACCACCATCCGTAAATATTACCACCCTTTAGCAACATTACCTTCCACCAGTCAGTACTTTCATCAAAAGCTACAAAGGTTTCAAAATATTTTTTAACTTGTAGCTTACAGTAATATAGGTATATTTTACTCTGTGAAGCAACCACAGAATAGATAGAAGATAATGAAGCAACCATAATCAACACCCATAAGAAAATCAAAACATTATGCATTTCATATCTCTTCTGTAAAAGTAGTTCGTCTTATTGTATCAAACAGTTCTTACTTTTATAATTTGCTACAAAGAATTTTTTATAAGATGCTATTTGTTATTTTGCTACCATATGAAGCAACTGCTGGCATCTAGTTCCCATTTTATCATGATTCCATGTTCCAAGGATTGTATAATATTGTTTTTATACTTAGGTATCCTTGGCACGCCACTAGTGCTCTCAGTATTTGGTCTCCAGCTTTACACGGCTGTTCTTCTTGGACGGTGCTGGCTGCTAGCGCAACAGATCACGCCCCATATACGAGAACAGAATAGGTAATACTTCTAATAAATTAAATATAATATTTACTGCCATGACAGTGTTGAATCGTGAAATTAAAGATTAGTTTTATTGGAGATTTTCGATGGTGAACAAGCACCAGATTAAAAGAAAATCCGAAAGCACTCTTAGTAATGTTAAATCGACCCGTGAATGACGTTACAGAATTTTTTGTAGCTATAAGAATACAAATGTCACCACCCCATTACCTTCCCAGGGTGCTGTAAAAGGCAGCTAAGGGATATTGTACACAAATAAGATCCTCTGTGAGAGACGGAAGACTAAAAAATAAACCCTGTGCCAACACGCCTGGTCAGCGCGGCATAGTAGACCAATCCAACCAACCTCCCAATGTGGAGGAGGGCCGTGCCCAGCAGTGGGACGTTAGTGGGCCAGAGAAGAAGAATGTTAATACTTAATGATCATCTAACGTTACCGTGATATGCTATTGCAAAATGTGTTTTGAACTATTAGATCACCATACGCAGCTGTCGCGGAACTTGCTTTTGGGCTGCCAGCGAAGAGGCTCATCACCTGGCTCATTGATATCACAGTCTTCGGGTCTGGAATACCTAATTTCATTATAGGTAAGTCTTAAAATACCGGGTGCTTCAAAAAAATGTATACACACTTTGAACTTCCATAGAAAATTTATTTACCGTTCTACAAAGTTAAATTTCAGGAAAATAGAAAGCTGAAAGTCCAATGTAAATGAAACATAAATAACAAATGTTAATACTGTTCAAATTGGTGACCTGCAGCATCAATACAATTCTGAGTACGAGTCACCACTGATTCTGTACATCGTATCAAAACGTCCAATGAGATTTCTCTACACACTGCTTGAATCTCATTCCAAAGAATGTCTAGGTTACGTGGTTTACGTTTGTACACCTCATCTTTTACTGTGCCCCACAAGAAAAGGCCAGTGGATAGGACGCAGGGGGCCAATCGAGTTTCCAGCACGCTCTCCAGACCTTACACCGCTGGATTTCTTCTTGTGGGGCACAGTAAAAGATGAGGTGTACAAACGTAAACCACGTAACCTAGACATTCTTTGGAATGAGATTCAAGCAGTGTGTAGAGAAATCTCATTGGACGTTTTGATACGATGTACAGAATCAGTGGTGACTCGTACTCAGAATTGTATTGATGCTGCAAGTCACCAATTTGAACAGTATTAACATTTGTTATTTATGTTTCATTTACATTGGAGTTTCAGCTTTCTATTTTCCTGAAATTTAACTTTGTAGAACGGTAAATAAATTTTCTATGGAAGTTCAAAGTGTGTATAAATTTTTTTGAAGCACCCTGTATTAAGCTCAAGAATAAATCGCAATAAGCAATCCAGTAACGATATGATTAATTTTGAAAGTGAGCAGTGTATTTTCTTTTTTACGTCGGGAATGCATTTACGCACTTCGTGTGGGACTCCCGGGTCAGAAACGGACCCGGACTACCCTCTAAACCCCACGGTGTTGCTCCTCGCTCCTGGCCGGGCCATGGTAGTCACTCAGGTATTACCATGACCCAGCAGGGGTGGTCCCCTATCGGTGGGGCTCACTGCGACGGGGCGGACCCTAGGCCCCCCGTCAGGCAGACGCCGCCGAGCAGTGTTAAGTACCGTATTGACGATTTGCTGAAAGATTTTATTGATACATTTTGTTTGTTTTAGCTGCTCAGACACTTCAGATATTCTGGTGGAAAATATCATGGGGCGCTGTAAGTGTGACGTACTGCGTATGGATGCTTCTACTGGCACTGCTGCTGTGCCCAGTACTGTGGCTTGGCTCACCTAAAGATATGAAGTAAGTACGTAGAACTTTTATATTAAACTAGCTGTTGCCCGCCATTTCGTACGCGTGGAATTTAGAAAATTTTCCCCCTTTTTTGCAACGATTTTAACTATTACATCGCTCATTGGATTCAAAGATATTGATGACGTCGGACATGGCTGTGACAAAAATGGTCTTCGAAATTTAATAATATCTTTACCACATAATAATAATTAAGCAGGTATAAAACGTTGTATTTAATGTATATTTTTTATTATTTAGTTTATAATCCTACTAATATTATAAAGGCGAAAGTTTGTAAGTATGGATGTATGTATGGATGTTTGTTACTCTTTCACGTAAAAACTACTGAATGGATTTGAATGAAACTTTACCACAATATAGCTTATACATCAGAATAACACATAGGCTACAAATTGGCTGGACCGATTTTGATGAAATTTTATTTTATACAGAATTGTATGGCAAAACAACGTTTGCCGGGGCAGCTAGTTAATTATATATTTAAAAATGTAACTTAGTGTGATGTAAAAGAAATAAATAAAGCAGGTATTACACTTAAATTTAAGTACCTAATTAATAAAACGCGAAGACCTTCATAAGAACCTATTATTAAACATGTTAAAAGCGTCCGGTCCAAACAAGACTATAAACATTATGATAACTAGGCATTTATGTGAGGGTCCGTTCCAATATATGTATAGTTAAAGGTATAAATTAAATTGCAATAAAGTAAATTGTCTTGGTACAATATTTATTTATCCTTTACATACTAGCTGTTGCCCGCGGCTTCGTACGCGTAGAATTCCCCCGTTTTTGCAGCATTTTTCACTGACGCTGCGCTCCTATTGGTCGCATCGTGATGTTATGTAGCTCATAGCATTTCTCGATATATGTACTATCCAACACTATAAAAATGTTTCAAATCGGTCCAGTAGTTCCTGAGATACACCTTCCTCTAGTCATAGACCTCTAGTCGTAAATTCTACATGGATTTTTCTCAATGTAAATTCCAGGCCAATAGCCATATCATCAGTGTTCATAGTGACGACTATAGCAGTCACTACATGGTGGTGTATTATAGAAGACACCGTGTCACCACCCCCAGTAGACAATATGCTGGCCATACAACCCGGACTACAGGATTATCTTACTGCATATGGGATATTAGCTTTTCAGGTAATATTTTATCGCATTTTATTTATCACAATATAACAGGACGAATTAAGATGTTACCACCCCTTATCTTATAAAGATCTTTTTGTACATACATAATCCTCCTCTCCAGCCCATTTACGTCCCACTGTTGGGCACGGGCCTCCTCCACTTTGGAAGGGATTATGGTCTACTGTACCGCGCTGACCAGGCGTGGTGGCACAGGGTTTATTTTCAATTTTTACGTCTCTCACAGAGGATGTTACCTGTGTGCAATATGCCTTAGCTGACTTTTACAGCACCCTTGGGAGGAGATGGGGTGGTGACACTTGTATTCTCAATCAGTCACCACACGGAGATGTATCACTCATCATCTGTAGGTATGTATCTATCAATGTATTAATCTATGTAACGGAATCTTTGAAAGTGTTTTTCACCCACTTACAGTAGTCGGATTGATCTGAAATTTTGCACACATATTATGAACCGATGACAATGCAGTAATATAAAAAAATATTCAGGATTTTCTAGCGTGTTTTTTAGTTTTTAGGGTTCCGTACCCAAAGGGTAAAAACGGAAACCCTATTACTGAGACTTCGCTGTCCGTCCGTCCGTCCGTCCGTCTGTCACCAGGCTGTATCTCAAGAACGGTGATAGCTAGACAGTTAAAATTTTCACAGATGATGTATTTCTATTGCCGCTATAACAACAAATACTAAAAATAAAATAAAATAAATATTTAAGGGGGGCTCCCATACAAAAAACTGATTTTTTTACCGTTTCTTGCTCGATACTAATAACGTTGCCTTATGTTGCATAGTTAATGGTACGGAACCCTTTGTGCGCGAGTCCCACTCGCACTTGACCAATTTTTTAATAGTCCGGTCAATTTAGACATTCGAAGTTACCTAAATTCCCACCAAGCTGAAAATCGGTAAGATTGTTTAAAATATCAATAAAAATAAAATTTGAAAGTTCTCCATCTATCATCTATCATCTGTAAGGAAAAAAAATTATTTAAGGTTAAAGGTAAAAATAATGAGCTTTTCGCGATTTTCAGCAAAACGGTAAGTTTAATCATAAAAATACCTGAAACAAAATTATAGATCATAAAATTATCTACAAAAAATTTATAAATACTTTTTCTCTACGAGCCACCGTTTTTGTAATATAACGATTCACAAAATTGGAAAAGTTGTAATTGTCATAATATGCACACGTTTCCTCGCCACCTATGAGGTAGTGTACTTAGCGCGTTTTGTTTAAATTAGTTTCCCCAGTAGGCCTATTCCACGGGTCAGTTTTGATCCTGTTTAATTTGAGACTATTGAAAAATAATGGATATTAGCTGAGATGGAAAAGATAAAAGCAATTTAAGTTAAAAAAAAATAGTGAAATTTAAGCGTCTGAGTCGTAGCTTTCAAAAACTTTTTCTTGATCTTCTTGTTCTTATTCGTCTTGTTATTGTTCTTCTTGTTCGTGTTCTTCCTGTTCTTCTGCGTTAATAGCGATGTATCGCATGTTGCCTCGTTGGAATCAAACGGATCCTCTACTGTTGGTGATTCAATATTAGAGCACAACCGGCCTTGACCATGTGTACATGTCGGAGAACAGAACAGTCCGACTTTTTTGCAACCACATTTAGCACTGCATCCCCTTTTGCAGTTGCAAAAAATCGAGTTCAGCAGTTTTTTCGGCGTAGGTGGAAATAAATTGTGCACTGATGCATGTCTAGCTGATAACCAAGCCACACTTGAACTTGGTAATATACCCTAAAAAGATGTTGATGAGCAGGAACTGAGGTTGGAGGAAGACAAGCTAATTGTACTTGTTTTTTACTTTTGGTGTTTTTAACGAAACATGCATACCTATACTTATCTAAGCAGGTAGTTTTTTTAGGAGCTCCGTACATAGAAAGAAGAAAGCAAATGCCATTAGTTATAATTTCTTGTCGAGTAGAATTTCTATTTTTAAAAACTTCAGCACATTCAATTAAATTTTGTTTCTCAAACAGTTTGGAAACTGTTATTTTACCCCTCCTCAATTTGAAAAAGCTTAATATCAATCGGCAATTTAGGTAACTTTACTCTTATTTTTTGGTCTAATTTGACCGGACTATAACTAAACATATATTTTTATTAATTAAAATCGTTAGCCTATAATACACAGATCTATACTAATATTACAAAGCTGAAGAGTTTGTTTATTTGAACGCACTAATCTCAGGAACCACTGAGCCGATTTGAAAAATTCTCTCAGTGTTAAGGTATTTATCGAGGAAGGTTTTAGGCTATTTAACATCACGCTACGACCAGTAGAAGCGAAGCAGTAGTGAAAAATGTTGCAAAAACGGGGAAAATTTTCTCAATTCCACGCGTACGGAGTTGCGGGCAACAGCTAGTTTTGTAATAAAAGTTCTGTTAACATTGCTGAATTGTGTTTATTGACACTATCAATTTTCATTTTTAGTTAAGTTTAGTTGTGCATGTAGAATCGGTATATTTGTAAAACAATATTCAGATTGAGTATTAGTATTATCAAAAGTGTTTTTTAGTTTTTGAACTTAACAAATTAATTATTTTAGTTGTACATGTAAAATTGGTATATTTGTTATAGATTTTCGTGACTGTACGTACTCACAAAGTCTCAGGTTGTTACTGAAAACCAGCGCTGTAGTAGTTTTTTCTGAGTAAGGACTTTTTCGGCCTTAAAATTTGTAATTATTTTGTAACTATTTCTTGAATGATTCCCAAATAAGTTTACTTTCTGTTAATATTTCAGTTTGACATCCACCCAATGTTATTAACATTACAAGTGGACATGAAAGATAGTCGTAAGATTAACACAGCAGTGCTTGGAGGGTTCGCAGTCACAGTTGTCATGTTCGCTATCACCACCGTACTGGCTGGTGCAAGATATGGCACGGCACTTGACAATAATATATTGAAATGTAAGTCTACAATTATTTATAATCTATACTTCATATTCTAAAGCTGAAGCGTTTGTTTGTTTGAACGCGCTAATCTCAGGAACCACTGGTCCGATTTGAAAAATTCTTTCAGTGTATAGTACATTTACCGAGGAAGGCTTTAGGCTATATAACATCACGCTGTAACCAATAGGAGCGAAACATTAGTGAAAAATGGGGCCAATTTTCTAAAAATTAAAGCATTAACATTTTAATTTTATTTTCACGCCTACAAACTTTTAATCAATCAGACATATTATGTATCAATAATCTATATAGTTATGTACAATTGCAATTTGTTGAAATACATTAAAAGATGAAAAAGTTGTCACACTGTCACTCTTCCTCTCTTCTGATCTAAATTGCTGTGCCCGACAGGGTCCATAATTGTATTTTAAATATTTAATTTAAGCAATGATTGTATACATTATGGAACGCAATAAATAAACTAAACTAAACTTGCGGGCAACAGCTAGTTTTATGATAATAACGACTCAGAACCATTCACGTGCGAGTCCAACTCGTGCTTGACTGTTTTATTATTTCAAGAAACTCTCAACTATCCGACTCGTTTCCTTTTTAGGGTTCCGTACCCAAAGGGTAAAAACGGAAACCCTATTACTGAGACTTCGCTGTCCGTCCGTCCGTCTGTCACCAGGCTGTATCTCAAGAACGGTGATAGCTAGACAGTTGAAATTTTCACAGATGATTTATTTCTATTGCCGCTATAACAGCAAATACTAAAAATAAAATAAAATAAATATTTAATACGTTCAGTGCGGCTAACGCTTATGCGCGTTTTTCTGATCTTCACCAAGTGCGGACCGACGCGTATACGCGTCCATACAAAAAAAAATCTGTAGGCAAGCGGGGTGCGCCGCACATGTGCGTTTATTGCGTGTATTCTGGGTGTCTATTGTTTCGAAGCGGTCGTAAAATGTGGAATTGTAAAGGAGACTACACACTAGTCAGGTTTCTGCTACGAATCTTGCGGGGGGGGGGACGGCGGCGGCGACGACAACGATAACCTAATTTAGTACAATAGATTATTGAAATAATTTTATTATGACTCGCTCTTTTAACTAAAGTAATAGGTAGTTTTAGTCTATTTATAAATGGTGTCTATAACGAGGCGGGCGAAAAGTCGTAAATTAAAAAAAATTAAGAATAAAAGGGCTTTCGGGAGAAGGTACCTTTACTATTACTGTTTTATTAAGGTATAACTTACTATTTTAACAAAACCGAACGAAGATATATTATGGCGTAAACTTCACAAAATCTCTTATAAATAAACACTAGTGTGGAAGCACCTTTATCCATCCAACACCTTTATATGACCCGTAATTGTTATATGACAGTCATAAAACTCGAAAGTTACCGAACGCACATAAGCGTCGGCCGCACTGCGGGAAGGTAAAAGATAACGCGCTATAGCGTCCAGCCGCACTACACGAGTTTTCTATGAACGCACATAAGCGTTCTTAGCACTACGCGAAAAATTTTTTGAACGCACATACGCGTTTTCAGCACTGGGCGAATGACTCTTTTATTAGCATTGGCTATAAATTCGCAAATTATTCAGCATTGAACGCGTTAAGGGGGGCTCCCATACAAAAAACTATTTTTTTTTACCGTTTCTTGCTCGATACTAATAACGTTGCCTTATGTTGCATAGATAATGGTACGGAACCCTTCGTGCGCGAGTCCCACTCGCACTTAACCAATTTTTATTTATTTTTATGTTTCTTATCTGTGTTTCTTATTATATTTTCTTATTTATAATACAGTATTTTTTAAAGATTTGTAAACAATCATTTACAGTGTAAATCTGTGTTTACAGCTATACCATCATCAATACCATTGTTTGTAGTGGCGCTGCTTGTCACATTACAACTTTGTTTGTCCAGTGCGGTCAGTCACAGTGCACTCTTCCAACATATTGAAGACTTATTTAAGATTTCTAGAGGTTTGCACTATTTATAACATTTTGTTTTACATGTACTATTTATAGTACATTTACTTTTACTTGTTCTTTACATAGTACATTCCTTATGGCGTTATAAAAAGTTATTTTCATGTCAAAAACCAGTCCTCAATAGCTAGATATTAAATATTGCTAATCCATAATTATTTCCTCTTTACAGATTTCAATTTCCAGCGCTGTTTAATTAGATCTGGTATCCTGGTCTTAGCTATACTCCTTGCTGAAATAGTACCAAGATTCGACCTTGTTATGGGACTGATAGGCTCTACTTTAACTGGACCTTTAATGTTTATATGCCCTCCACTATTTTTTCTTAAGTTATGTTATATAAAATCTAAAATGAAAGCAGTAAACGGCCAAAATGGTGTCCAAATCATAGATAGTTTAAAATACCAAAATGGCGGCGATCTGTCAAAAAGTCCGCTAATTTCTGACGTACCACAGACTAAATATAAAACTTTTGACATTAAAGATTTTAAGGAAGATTATTCGATTGAGTGGTATGATATTGTGTTAGCGTTAGTTGTAATGACTTTAGGAGTGATTGCTACTTTAGTAGCGACCTATACCAGTTGGGTAAATGCTATTACTTACTCATGGCACAGTCCGCCTTGTTTATTTAATGCTACTCTTGCTGCTCGAGCCTTTATTATAGATCCTACTGTAAGTCTTTAATTTATCTAGAAATTTTTTGGACGTTGGCATTGATTGTTCTGTTATTGCTAGAAATAAAATGTTAAATAAAACTATACAACTCTGTTTTTTATAATTCACGAAGTTTCAGAAATAAGAGTAGTTACCACTAGATAAATACTATAAAAATTTATAGATAACAAAATGTATTAAATTTAGTACAACACATTCCATGTTTGGTACAAAATGTACTAAATTTAGTACAACATATTTCATGTCTGGTACAAAATGTGCTAAATTTAGTACAATATATTTCATGTCTGGTACAAAATGTACTAAATGTAGTGTAAAATATTTGCTATTTTCATGTAGTAGGTAATATTATGGTACTATATCAAACGGGAAGATAATCATTGAAAAAAAAAACATATTATTTTATAGTGTATTTTATTAAAACAATTCAGTCATTATTACCAACCTGAGCATAGGCAGGATTAATTTCTGGAAGTTTTAGACCAAATAGGACAAAATCTAATGCAAATAACGTGTTATCTCTTTCGTGTTGTATCTTATTTGTCGTATTTAGCTCAAGTTTTTGCCTAGCCCTCGCAAGCGTAGAAAGAGAAGGGAGTGTAGTGACATCAAGCGGACAATAGCTATCAATACAACAAGAACGACAGACAGCGCGAAACAAATGTGAATGGTTGATGGAGCACAAGGTTTTTGAAGTTGAAACCCGGCTTTAAATGCCGAAAATCGTTCTATATAACGAGATTTTACAGTATTTCCGTGAAATTTACTGCCTTTTTAGTCTCAAAAACCTTCGCTCCCCCTCCACCCTGACAAGAAAAGGAGAAATGAAAAGCCTACCCGATTTAAAATCATATCTATGCCCAGGATAGCCCTGTCAACATCCTGCAAACTGCCAATCTCTATACATAACGCAACAAATAAACATATGTAGGTACTACATATTTAAATCTAGCACCTTCAGTTCTTTTGCTGCGTATTTATTTAAGATACTAACAGCCGTATTCACAAACGTTACTGTGAGGTCTCATAGTAGGCATGGACGCACAGGGGTAGAAAAATCATTTCACAAACAATGCTTAAGAGGATACCAAAATAGCTTCGTGCATTTTTCTACGTACGAAGTTTTCATTGTTTCTTTAGATTGAATGGCTAGAGCTCTAATTTTTAAGTATATGTTTTTTCAATATATGATCTAGGATCGCATAAACTCAGAAACACGATTGAAAAAAGTTTTCTCGATAGAAAATCTTAGCGAAACAACCTCTCAAATTTTTTATTTTTTGCATTTGTCGGTCTATTATCGCGTATTAACTAATGAAATAACTTTAAAAACATAAGTAACTATTATATATAGAAACACGTAAATCAGAATTAAAATATATTTAGTAGATTTTGAGTAAATAGGAAAAGTATCCCTAATTCTTCATTTTCTGTGCCTACTGGCTGTGTTAATATGTACGTGTCGGCGATGATATACGATAATATTGATGTAGGCCCTTAAGTGGTGAAGCGCACTATGCGTTTGTTAAACTGAACGCATAGCTAAGTTTTGTCTATGAATACAAAGGCTCGATGAACGGAACGCACTGAGAAGTGTTACACTTTGCACAGTGCATCAATACTTGAGTACTTACTTAAGTAAATTTTGTTTGTGAATACGGGTGTTACTTCCCCACTTTTAAGTTATATGGCAAAAAAACATCTAGGAATAAATTTTATTATATAAAGGCTAATATTTACCAAATACTGTGTCAATCTTAAAGACCCGTTTTAACCCGTGCACTTTAGCTTGGCAAAATCATACTTCAGAGTCTATTAAGATATGGTATTCCTAATTCAAGTGACATAGTAGTTTTTTCCAACTACAAACGTCACTTTTCTAAGCTAGAAAACATGTATGTTATTGGGAAGAGAAGTCCTGTTTTATTAGTCTATGATTCAATTGAGTGAACCTGTGGTGTGTACCAGAGACACATAATATAGAACACATTTCACCTATGTTTCAAGCCGGACGAGGTACGCAACCATTAACACTTTATCAGGTAAATCTATGTAAAAGGATATATTTTGCTGTAAAACTCGATAATTTTGTTTTGTTTAAACGTATATAATGTACTTTTATCGACTTTGGGAAAACATTTATCCGTCTACCCTCATCAGCCACGCCCATAATCATCACGACCGTTTAATTATTTTCTACAACAGCTTTTTTCCCAAACAATTTCCTTATTTCCTTCTTATCCAATTTACCCATCGCATTTCTAGGCATTTGTTCCACTAAAATCAATTTTCTTGGTAACTGATAAGGAGCTAATTTCTTACCAGCAAGTTCCTTAATATCTCTTAGAGCTAATTTTGTATTATCCTTCGCAACAGCCGCACAAACCACTATTTCCCCATGCGTACTGTGTTCGATTCCCAGAACGGCCACATCTTCGACATTTGGATGTTCTAATATAACCGCTTCCACTTGCAAAGCGCTAACTTTGTAACCCGCCGTTTTGATAATATCTACAGAGGTACGACCTAATATTTTGAATTTTCCGTCAGTAAATGATGCAGTATCTCCTGTACGGAACCAACCATCAGGTGTGAAGTCTTTGGAATCCAATTTTGGAGCCCTATTCCAATATCTGGAATAAGAGATGCAATCGTAATCATTACCATGTCAATTTCTTCCATGGATGTAAGGAAGGAAAAGTGTAAGCAGATAATTAATTTTAGGTTAATAATCATATTCTTAAGTCGATAACAATGTGAATCATGAAATCTACTTAGTTCGAAATCTAAAAAACACGCTTGAAAATCCTAAATATTTTTTAAAATTATTGCATTGTCATCGGTCCTTGATATATGTGCAAAATTTCAGATCAATCCAACTACTGCAAGTGGGTGAAAATCTCGTTCAAAGATTCCGTTACATAGATTAATACATTGATAGATACATAGGTACTGAAGTTACAAAAGCGTGTTAAAAACGGCCAAATACGAGATAGATTACGAGACCTTCACACAAAAAAGTAGTTTGTAATATACAAACTTATAAAAGTAGCTGAAATATAGACAGCTCCTTACATTTCAACTGCAAAGTTTAATTGGTAAATTGATGCCTTGTATTTTTTATTACGAACTCTGTGATTGGAAGATAAAATTACGGTTGACAAGTCTACTATACAACTAATTCTAATATATTTCATATTCTTACCTAGTAAATACAGCTGGTCCTTTAATAAGCAGTTCCCCTTGGTACATATCATCTTCTAACTCCTTATGCCTAGTGATGACTGGTGACTTCCACTGATATTTGTCCGAGTCCACGAACAAATCCTTGGAGGAAGATATTCCGAGACGCTCTAGGCTTATCTGTAATATGTTTATACATTAACATCTCCAAAACAAAAATAATCTAAATAATTTATTAATTTTCCAATTGACTTGCTATACATTTGCAGACACCGTGGTAGCTCAGTTGGCTGAGCAAATAACAGTATTCTGAGGTGACAGGTTCAAGGCCCGCTTATGGTAATATCTTTTTCCAGTATAATTTGATTTATTTATCTAAACCTAATCTATTCGAAAAGACAGAAAGATAATATTGAAGCGCCTGATGAAATTGGGGTCTCCGAAGGGCTCCGGCTGTTAGTCACTGAAACCCTACCCAGCGAGGAGGCCACGCGCGGCGTGTCAGGACACCTACCGCGCCAAATATGGCGAATGGCCTCTCCATGAGTGTATCGGGCACATGATGGGGGGCTAATATCTCACCCACGAGTTGAGCCGCATTTAATAGGGCGATTTCTAACCGGTTCTTAGTCAGACCAGAGGTGCCTATACCATAGCCCTGTTTGTTTGCCCAGAAATAAAAAAACAATAGGGTGGGATTGTCAAGAGCTGAACATAGAAGAGACTAAATATATTACCTGAGTCTCCGGTCCATCAGCAGCCACAGTAACTAATGGCTCAATGTTATCATCATCATGAACCTGCGCTATCCTGGCAGAAACCCCTGGTAGAGGCAGTCCCACACAACCCAATGTACGACCCTCCACTGGTCGGTATGGGTTACTTAACGCCATTCCTACTTCAGACATACCAAAACGTTCCAATAATCTGATACCAGATATCTGTAAAAATTGGACAGTTTAAATACTAAATACGCTTGGAAAATCTGGATATTTTTTTATTGATTGCACAACCGTTCAATTTAAATGGGTAAAAAACACACTCAAATATTCCGTTACATAAATGATAGACGCACTTAATAAAACCGTATTAATAAAAATAAATAAAATATAGCAACATATGGAGTTATTAAACTTTAATTGCGCATTTATTGGCTTATAGCAAAGTGGATAGTCTCGCCAATGAAGGCCATGTTTGTTCAAGAACCGATGGCCAATGGAGCAAACGAGTTTTAAAATCATTTTAATCCAAAGTATTTTAGTTACTGCTGAAGTGCTACAGGTCCTACTACAGAATGTAATGAAATTGAAATCACAACTAAAGATTCCGTTACATACCTACATCAATACTAATATTATAAAGCTGAAGAATTTATTTGTTTGAACACGCTAATCTCAGAAACTACTGGTTTGATTGAAAAAAATCTTTTTGTATCAGATGGTCCATTTATCGAGGAAGGCTATATAGGCTAACGCCATCACGATGCGACCAATAGGAGTGAAGTATTAGTGAAAAATGTTGCAAAACGGGGAATATTTTCTAAATTCCACGAGTACAATGTCGCGAGCTACAGCTAGTACCTATATACGAGCCATGGGCAGCATCGGAATATGAGATTTAGGAACTATTTTTTACGTTTATGGAGGAATCATAATCCCCAAGCAATTCCCGGCACAAGCGAAATTATTAAAAGAGTATTAAAATGATATTTTAAGCATTAATTCATGAGATAAATGCAAGGAAATCATAAAAAGCTATTGATCTCACCTCTTCCCATTGTTGAAACATGGTAGCAGGTAACGGCGCGGATCCAGCACACATCAATCTCATACGTGCACCTAGTGCAGTACGTACGTAGTCACGTGTACGTGAGTCAGTAAACATACGTTCATATGAGGATATAAGACGTGCGTACATTGCAGGCACACCGTGGAATACTGACACTTTAATGTCATCACGCTCACCCATACCCAGGAGACGAGACCACACTGTGTGAGGGGCGAATGATGGTAGCATACGGATTCTGACAATTAAAAGAAACTGGTCAAGTATAAATTGGACTTGCACACTAAGGGTTTCAAACCGTTAATATCATAATATATTCCTCATAATCCCGACCTAAAATATCGGGATCAGGGCAGAAGAAAGAATAAATAAATAAATATTCATGGACATTTCACACAACGTCCTCTTATCCCAAGCTAAGCTTATAGGTATGCTGGTGATATGGGTACCGGAATAGGGATATACTACATAAACTACTTTTCTTTTGTAAATACATACTTATAATACATAGAAACACCCAGACGCAGTACAAATATTTGTAGGACAATTATAAATAACACACAAATGATTGTTACGAGCGGGAATCAAACCCGCGACCTCGTGATCGGCAGTCTGTTACATGAACCACTCAACCACGAGGCTCGTCAAGAATGTTGTCATAGCATCAATCAACTGATATACATAAACTGAGAAAATGTCAGCTCTATAGCTATCACCGTTCCTGAGACAGTGGCTGACTGCTCATACATTCAAAATGCCATTTGCTCTCGATCCAACCTTTAGCCCTAGGCTTCGGTTCAGGTACCTGAGCTTTTCCGGCTTATTCCGATCCTGTCCTGGGATAGACAAACAGACCCTTTCGTTTTGCCTTTTGGTAAAGAACCCTCAAAGAACCACAAATAACTCCTATTGGTTCAATAATCACAGATGGCATAATCTTACCTAGCACCAGCTGCAAGTGAGGCGAGCATAGAATTAAGCTGTCCATGTATATGGTGAAGCGGTAATGTATGTAAAACTACATCATTGCTCGAGTACTGCCATGCTGAATGTAGGGCCGATATCTGTGTTTGTAACATACTGTGTGTCCAAACTACACCTTTGGGTTTACTTGTTGTACCTAAATTAACGAAAACGTTGAGTACAGACTATGCTAATATTATAAAGCTGAAGAGTTTGTTTGTTTGAAAGCGCTAATCTCAGGAACTTCTGGTTCGAATTGGCATTGTGCATATTTTTTTTAAATTCTTAATTCGAAAATCATTTCTGGGAATAGAGTTTCTGATCATGATCCATTAGCTTTTTTCTGAAAATTTGCTATATTAACGATTATTTTTCAAAAAAACAAATGACCTCTATTTGCTCTTGACATGAAGGACTTAAAATATTAAGGCGTTCTTATGGATACACTACTCTGTGGTGGAGTTGAAATTGGTCTATTATATCAACTTGGCAACTTTGAAAAGATGTATTGCAATCTGTCTTAAGTCTATCAGAAAAAGGCAATACACAGGATGCGTACAACGATGACGTCACAACATTTAAAATAATATATTTGAGTATATTTAAAAAATTCTATATTTCGAACATTTTAGTAATATTGAAATTAGTTGCTTAAAATAGTCTAAATTTTCTAAAAAATATTTAAAAACAGCAGGTCATAAATAATGAACAATTCCCAATTGAAAAATTCTTTTTGTGTTAGAGAGTCCATTTATCGTGGAATGCTATATAACATCACGCTGCGACCAACAGGAGCAAAGCATGAGTGAAAAATGTTGCAAAATGGGGCACATTTTCTAAATTCCACGCACACGGAGTCACTGGCAACACAGCTAGTTAATAAACTACTTCTCTTTTCCCAGCTCATTCACCTCCTGGTCACGAACCTCCTTCCCTTTGCAAGGGTTTGTGATCTACTATACCGCGCAGACCAGGTGTGTTGGCATGGGGTTTAACTTCGAGTTTTCTGTCTCTTTTAGAGGCTGTTATACTTATAATATATTGATAAAACCTTACAGCACCTTAGGAGGAATGGGGGTGGTGACACTTGTATTCTTAATCCATCACTATGATAAAGATTAAACTTACCGCTAGTATAAATAATAAGTGCTTCATTCTTCCCATACCACTCATTACTTCTGCCAACATCACACAAATTGTTTTCTGGCTTTGGTTTTAAAAAAACACTGTTAGGTTGGTACAACTGTGCCGTAATCTCCTTGTCTCTTCCAGTGATGAGTAATGGCTTCCTAATTTCGAGGGTCACAGGCCTCAATACCGATTCGTATTCCTGAGTACATACTATAAGACTTGCGAAACTATCTGTTAAGTAGTATTTCTGCATATCCGGCGGGTGTAATGGCGTTAAGGGTACAGCTGTGAAATACATTATAATCTATACTTACTACGGTCAAAATAGACATTTCAATTAACAAAAATTCCGCCAGAGCTAATTTTTGGTGGAGACATTGGGAACACCAGTAGACATAATTTGAGGAAAGTCCCCAAGGATCCAATGTGAGCTAAAAAAGTTATTCAAGATCAAAGGTCTAATTTTAGAGTTTTTTCAAGTTATCCTGAAAATAGTAAGTTATACTATAGGTATACTAATATTATAAAGCTGAAGAGTTTGTTGGTTTGAACGAGCTAATCTCAGGAACCACTGGACCGACATAAAAAATTCGATTACTGACATTACTGTTGTATAGTACATTTACCGTAGAAGGCTATAGGCTATACAAACATCACGCTACGACCAACAGGAGCGAAGCATCAGTGAAAAATATTGCAAAAAATGTTTTTTTTAAATTCCACACGTACGAAGTGTCCGGCAACAGCCAGTTTTATTAAACTAGATGTGGTTTGCAGACTCACTTGTATACTTTTATCTCTTTCTCTAGCTTATTAACGTCTCGCTATTTGTCACGAACCTCCCCCATTTCGAAAGGGTTAATTGTACCTATATTATGCCGCCCTGACCAGAAGCTAAGCTTATTATGCTTGTGTTATGGGTAACAGAATACGGATATAATACATTTACTACTTTTCTTTTGTAAATACATAATTATAATACATAGAAAACACCCAAACGTAGTAGGTACAACTGTACAAACATTTGACAACAGAAAAATGAAAGAATCCGCGATCTCATGAACGGCTGTCTATTACATGAACCACTAGACCACAAGGCCCGTCAAGTCGTTGATGGGCAAATATGACACGTGTAATATTTATTTATCACGTCAGATACTGAAGATATTATCTTATTACAGTATGCAATAGATATCACATATCTTTGGACTTAAGAATACCGTTAAAACAAAACAATATATAATAGGTATTATCTTCAATCAACTGAAGAACTCAATATGTATATTGATATAACTAATAGATATTATGTAAGGTTTACATGATTAGACGTGTATATCTATATTAATATTTGTAAAGCTGAAGAGTTTGTTTGTTTGAACACGCTAATCCCAGGAACCACAAGTCCGATTTGAAAAATTCTTTACTACATTTACCGAGGAATGTTATAGGCCAGGTGTGGCCAACTTTTATGCACATAAGATCTACTTTTCTATTTCTTAGGTAAGAAGGGGGACGTTTATGCAATGTGCTTTTAAAACGCCGTGCACTCTTGAAAATAGTAGAATACTACTAAAAGTGGTCACACTGAACGTCTCCCTACTCGAAGCATGAGCTGTGTACATGTTCATTCCTGTATCAAGTACTAGAAACATTTGGCATTAAATGCGTCCCCTCGTGGAACTTGCTATAGGCTATATAACATCACGCTGCAACTAATACGAACGAAGCATCAGTGAAAAATGTTGTAAAAACTGAGAAAATTTACAAAAAATCCAAGCGTACGAAGTCGCGGGCAACAGCTAGTATTAGTTTAAGACATAAGATATAGTTTCCAGTTTCCCAATTTTACGCAGAATTATCTCCGTATGGATTTTATTTTTCTGAATCTTACAGCACCCATTTGAATGAATAATGTGAATGAAGTGGTCACATAGGAACACACATGGAAGATACATAATCGCAAAACTCACCAATATTCCCAGACATCCATATCGCCCATTGCACAATGACATGCGATGCATCGTTGCTGCACATGTATGCTATTGTCCTTCCCGTTTCACCAACTGTAAGTATAAAAATACAGGTAAGTACCGACCGATCTGGAGATTGGGCCAAAACTTTGTGGGGCCTTGAAATCCGGAAGGTCCGGTACAATTTAAAATTACTAAACGGCGTCTTCTTAAAACTTCTCATTCTGTGGCTCTACGGAGAGCGGTTGTAATAAAAACCTTAGGTTACGGACCTCCCAATTCGATATAATTATCTTTTCAGCAATAAGGTTATTTTCGTGATGTTTTCAAATCTGTTCTCGAAAATCAATACTTCTCTTGATTTACGAAACCGATTACAAGGTATTAAAAGAATACAAAAACCAGGACAATCGATTTGAGGGTTCGTGGGCACTTCCTCTGACTGCCTAATAGAAGGAACTGTTTGAAAAAAACTTATCTGTTCAAGGCTTCAAGGAATACATACCTAATTGTGCAGATATTTCACCACTGAGAACTGAGGCAGCTTGGTAGAGGCCCGCATACGTATAGATACCAAACTCATCTTGCAGTGCCACTCGAGTTGGGAACAACAAAGCTCGGCGGAAAATTGGTACAGCTCCACCTAAAACAAAATATTTTATGGCTTAAAGGGACTTCGTAAACTATCTATTCCCTTCTCACTCTCTTAGCGAAACGTTTCTCATCTACATAATAATATACGAGTATTAGATGGAGCTAAAAGTCTATTAGTTTGTATGTAGTCATTTTCGAAAGTATGTCATGTAAATATGATCAGATCCTAAAACTTTTTCTAAATGCTATAAGCATATGATTAAAATCGGAATTTATGCTGACGAAGATGCTAGTCTGATGTAAAATATTTCATTAGATTTTAATCATACATCAAAACTTTTGCTATTTTTTTAAAACATACTTAATTTCACTATCGAAATTTCCATTATGTAACTGAATGCAAATTAAGATAATGCTTATCGTAATGCCAAAACGTAAACATTACATGTGATAGTATCAATAAATTACAATGATAAACAAATAGATACATCAGGTAAAACAACAATGATTCACCCAAATTCCTTTGACAATGGGAAATAGTCATAACTACACTACTTGGTCTTAGATAAATAGAGAGTCCTGGCGGTTGGTATATTTGGCACTCCAGGCGAGTTACATATTTGGCACTTTAGGGGGGCTATAGGGAAAAATAGCTTTAATTATGTCTCTAAAATACCACCACTATGCTAAAAGTAATTAGCTGCAAAATATGGTGGACGTAATTGGAGAATTTTCAATTGAATTGAAATTTCAATTTGTATTAATTCTCACTCCAGCCCATTAACATCCTACTTGTGGGCACAGGCCTCCTCTACTTTGGGAGGGATTAGGGTATACACTGATCAAAAAAAAAAATTGGACATGTCATAAGCACATAAATTTTCTGAAAAATTGTGTCAACTTGATTAAATGATTTTTCATTTCATTTCAAGCATGTTGGCGTAGGGTTTGTTATGAGATTTCCATCTCATACAGAGAATTTTATCTATAATCTTTCAAAGCTGGCTTTTACAGTACCCTGGAGAGGACATGGGTATTCCTAATCCGTCACCACACAGAGGTAGAAATAATATAAGTCATATGTATGAAATAAAAGCTCGTCTAGCCTGAGAGTCCAGTATTATTGAGAATCACAGATATACCACATGCAGTCTATGGCTACATCACTCACTTATCTAGAAGCCATAGAATATGGATAGAATAGAACACAGAAACAATAGTGTCTTACCATCCTGAATGTCTCTATTGAAGTTATTTACTAATTCTGTATTGATCTCTTCTTTTACAGCTGTGCCGGTTATTCCTGTAACACTTCTATATCCAACACCAATAGGTTTACGCAAAAGCCGGTTAAAATAACGAAGAGTACGAAAACTGATTTCCATGTTATTAAAATTATATATCGATATAACTATTTTCAACACAACCGTATAAGACAACAGAAATTTATAATAATCAACAATAATCTGGTGGCTTCTTGAAAATAAAAAGTTTTTAAAGGTTAACTTTTGTGACAGACTGACAATCAATCAGCTGACTTTCAGCTGATAAGATAATGGCTGATATTTTTCTAAGCTGCGTTCAACTGGGCGATCGGATAATGTATTGAATTATTATATTATAAATTAATTTTTTCTCCAAAAATGGTAGAATGCACTGCGACTAGTTTGGCATCTTGTCAACAGGTAACAAGAGCGCTGCGTCGTGGTGCCTAATAGGAGAAAAATTTACCAAAACTTGTTTTAGCTGAAAAGAAGCTCTCACCACTCATACAGGACAGTAATATCTAACAGAAATACTTAGGATTTCGACTTGTTTCATCTTTTAATAAGATCTAAGTTCTTTTGAAAATGCGCTTTGACAGAATTAATAGAACGCAGAGCTAATAAAATTTATATTTTTTCTGTGGTATTGCGTCAAACAGCGTCAATGGACAATGTCAAATAGTATGTCAAAGTAGGGATGTCAGACACG
This sequence comes from Orgyia antiqua, assembly GCA_916999025.1. Taxonomy (NCBI): domain Eukaryota; kingdom Metazoa; phylum Arthropoda; class Insecta; order Lepidoptera; family Erebidae; genus Orgyia; species Orgyia antiqua. The sequence goes on from OU779871.1 coordinate 23,497,803, forward strand.
AAAAAAAATATCGATATATCGATATTTATAAAAATATAGAAATTTGAATCGATATTTCAATTGGAAAAATATCGATATATCGGCCAAATTAAGAAACTAGCCAAGTCCCAGTAGGAATCACATGCAAAGGGTTTCGTAAATACCTAGTTCCATATTCCATCATCATCATCAGTCAAAACTATTTTCCCATGGAGGTAGGCAGAGTATAAAGAGCGCGATCTCTCACGATGCGTATTCTGTATTACATTCGAGATGATTACATTGTCAATACCACGTCATCAAAATCACCGTAAAATATATATAGTCAAGCGTTTAGCTCGAAGAAGTCGATCAACGGACGGACAGTTAAAATCTAAGGTTGAAATTAACAGATAGAGTTGCCAACTTAACAACCACCTTAAGTATTAAAATTAAAAGCATAAAATTAAGAGTCAACCAAAAACAAAATAAAATATAATAAGTAATTCCATCTTCGATCACTAATATTCTAGATAAACAATCCCATGCAAAAGTTCTCTAAAAACTGTCGCCAATTGTTTTGACCTTGTATTCACAAAGCTACTTACAAAAAGCAATAAATTTTTATGACAGGTACCCACTGGTCAATCTATATCAAAACAAATTCAACCTTACACGCTCATTTTAAAGTCAGAATTACAAAGTGGTAATAAAAAGCAATAAAATTTTACGACCGAGGCTCGTCGCTTGGACAAGGAATGAGTGGAGTCGAACTGCCGAATAATTTTTGTTACTGTAATTTAAATTTTGTTCAACTTGTTTTAAAAAATTGGTATACTTAATAAAGCATATTCTAATCTATGGTGTATCTATACTAATATTATAAAGCTGAAGAGTTTGTTTATTTGGTTGAACGCGCTAATCTCAGAATTCTTCCGATCTTTGGCGTGCTATAACCGATATCCATTCTCCACACCTAACCGGATCTCGAGGAAAGCTAAAAACAAAAAATCTTACATCTTTAATTTTATTACATTCACTTATTCTAAATTAAATCTATAAAATGTTCTATAATATTTAGACAGTAAAAAAGTCTCATGAAACAAGAAAAAAAACAATAATACTTTATTAATAAAAAAAATAATAAAACAATAGCGTCTCCAACAAATGGAATACAGTCAACGCACATAACTCGAACAATTTAAGTGGGTTGTGATACTATGATTAAAAACATTAAGTAAAGGTCTTTACAATTCAGATGCCTTATAACTCCTGTTATTTATTACAAATTAATTTAAAAAATGTTTTTACGATGATTTCTAGACAAAATATCAGTATTTACAATACAGTGATAACAATTTAATAATGTTAATATTAATACATACCGAAAATATGAAATTCCATCCTTCTTTAGCGTCCTGGATGTGTGATTTTTACACTTTTTAAAGGAGCACTGAAGCATGTTTACCGTCGGAGCGTTGGAACGCTACTAAATTAAAAGCGCACCCAAATGTTCGAGTGGGCGCTCATTCGGTAAGGACATTTTTTGTCACTGATTGTTTATCTAGAATATTAGTGATCGAAGAATTCCATATAAAAAAAATAAGTATAAAGGAAATACATAAAAATGTTTTCGATCTGAAAAACAATATCGATTTTCGATACTTGAAATTTCATACATCAATATAACGAAAAATTAAATATCATTGATAAATATCGATATATCGAAAAAATAGTATTTATATATCGATGTATCGATATTTTTTAAACAAGCTTACTCTTCTTGTCTTGTCAATTGTCATCTGTTTACTCTTTGATTGTGGTTGTATTGTGGTATTTTTCGTATTTCTGACTATTTAACACTGATTTCTGTTTACTGTTTTTCTGTATCTTTATTTAAATGTATATAGAAATATGGTGGTAAACGCTCCAGATTCGCCTGTGCAGGCAGAAGTAGTTTTTGTCGTAGAAGCGACGTCGGCCAATAGTGCTTACATAGGAGAACTCAAAACAAATTATATTATACCCACATTGGAGTAAGTATTATACTACATACGGTCAAGTTCTTTAACTCTTTATTGAAAAATTACAAAAAGCTTATAACTTAGTTTCTATAAAATTCTACCCCTAGTTTTCATTCAAGCATTCAAGTAAATATATTAACACGCCTTCTGTGGTTGCATCAAATAATAATCAATTTATTTGAACTTCATAGTTTGTTTTTTTTTGTTTTTTCACGGACATTTCACACAACGTCCTCTGGTCCCAAGCTAAGCTTATTACGCTTGTGTTATGGGTACCAGAATACGGATATAATACATAAACTACTTTTCTTTTGTAAATACGTACTTCTAATACATAGAAACACCCAGACGTAGTACAAACATTTGTATGACATTTATGGATATCACACAAATGATTGTCCCAAGTGGGAATCGAACCTGCGACCTTGTGAACGGCAGTCCATTACATGAACCACTACACCACGTAGCCCATTGTAGTGCTTAGCCCATTATAAATATGCACAGAGTATGTTATCTGTGTACTATATCTCTTAGCTGGCTTTTACAGCACCCTGAGAAGGCATTGTATTCTTAAACCTCATGAAAAGATAGAGACAAGGTATTTAAAAACAAAGCTAATATATAAAGTATGTATGGTTTGTGAGATTAGAGCAATACATTTTTAATATTTGTTTCTTTTAAATCTACAATCCTTACTAATATTATAAATATTATGATAGTTTGACGGGCCTCGTGGTGTAGTGGTTCTGGCAACGGACTGCTGATCAAGAGGTTGCGGGTTCGATTCCCACTCGGGACAATTATTTGTGTGATTTTTCTAATTGTCATACAAATGTTTGTACTTCGTCTGAGTGTTTACTTACTATATGTATTATAAGTATTCTGGTACCCATAACACAAGCATATAAGCTTAGCTTGAGACCAGAGGACGTTGTGTGAAATTTAAATGAATATTTAAAAAAAAAATCTAAAGAGTTTGTTTGTTTGAACGTGCTAATCTCAGCAACTACTAGTTTAAAATATAATAAATAAATATTCATGGACATTTCACACAACATCCTCTGGTCCCAAGCTAAGCTTATTATTATTATGCTTGTGTTATGGTTACGAGAATACGGATAGAATACATATTCTGTTTTTCTTTTGTAAATACATACTTATAATACATAGAAACAGCCAGACTCAGTGCAAACATTTGTATGATAATATGATAATTATAAATTTAACATAAAAAATGTTTAGTTTGATTTGAAAAATTCTTTTAGTGTTGGATAGTACATTTATAACGATATATATTTATCTAAATAGTTATAATGACACCTAATGTTTTACTTCCAGATATTTCCATGGTGGTGCATTAGATGAGGGTGGAGGCAGTGGCTCCGTATACTGTGTAGTTACATACAGAGCTGCAGACTGTCACCCTGGAGTACCTACAGCCATATTCGGCCCATTCACAAGTCCACATAATGTTATTGACACTGTTGACAAAATACCGTTAGTGTGTTTGTTATGTTTACTCATTAATTAAAGGCACACAATGTTATCTCTCTATTTTATGATTTACTTAGACTTTGAGCAAGCTAAAATCTATACTTCTATAGTAATATTACAAAGCTGATAAGTTTATTTGAACACACAAATCTTAGGAACCACTAGTCTGATTTGAAAAATTCTTCCCTTGTTGTATAGTACAGGAGTGGGCAACAAGTCGATCAATTTTGGTTTATATAATTTTGGTCGATCACTCGCAAGTTTCATGAGAGGACGCATTCAATACCAAATGTTTCTCTAGTACTTGATACAGTAATGAACATGTACGCAGCTCATGCTTCGAGTAGGGAGACTTTCCGCGTGACCACTTTTAGTAGTTTTCTACTATTTCAAGAGTGCACGGCGGTATGAAAGCACATTGCATAAACGTCCCCCTTTTTACATAAGAAATAGGTCGATCGCGACTCCATTTTAAAATAAAAACTAGATCTTATGTGCACAAAAGTTGGCCACACCTGGACTATAGTACATACATTTATCGAGGCAGGCTATAGGCTATATAACATCAAGTTGTGATTAATAAAAGTTGCCTGCGACTTTGTATGTGTGGAATTAGGAAATTTTTTTCACTGATGCTACGCTCCTATTCGTCGCAGCGTGATATTATGTAGCGTATAGTCTTCCTCGATAAATGTATTATCCATCACTGAATGAATTTCTCAAATCGCAGCAGTGGTTTCTGAGATTAGCGCGTTCAAACAAACAAACTCTTCATATTTATATCTTTAGCATAGATAATTATTAACAATGAATAGTTCTTTATTAATAACATTAGAAACGTTACATGTCATTTATAGGTAGTAATTTTAAACAATGTAATACATACAATTATAAAAATAAAACATAACAATTAAAAAATTAATATGTATTAAAATTACAACAATCAAACCATAACATTTCATTTGTATATTCGAAATAAATCATAATTATAATAAATAGTCTGTCTAAGAAGCCATTTTTTTAACAGACATTTAAATTGATTTCTTGTGGTGGTGCTTCTTATCGCCGCCGGGAGTCTGTTAAACGCGTATAATAAATATAAATATGAGAAATTTTCAGGTTTATAGGTGGTAATGCGGAAAGTCGTGCATGTATCACAGAAGCCTTTGCGGCGGCGCTCGCCTGTTTCGATGATCTCGGACGTACGGATCTACCAATGCATGTGTTACTGCTGTGCAGTTCACCACCGTACTCCGCATATGCTGGTGGTTTGGTTCCACCAGGTAATTGTATTGTATTTTTTTATGTATCTTTTTGAATTTAGCCATTGATTAGTCATAACCACTGGTCTGATTTGAAAAATTCTGTGTTGGGTAGTACATTTATTGAGGAAGGCTATGTAACATCACGCTGCGACCAATATGAGCGAAGCATCGAATTTAAAATGTTACAAAAATTGCAAAAATTTTGTAAATTCCATGCGAAAGGTCAAAGTTAAAACTTGTATCTGACGAATGAAAGGCAAAATAGTGATTTGTTTTTTAAAAATATTGCATGTATCCATAATTATTAGTGTAAAGAATATTTTAATATCTGTTTTTCAGGTGCCCCAGCAACAGTAGAGCAAGCAGCTCGTTTGTTGGGCGAGCGTGGTGTTCAAGTGTCGATAGCTTCAGCTAGACGAGTGCCTATATTACATGCGTTATATGAACATGCTGGAGGAGAGTTGCATCAAGCGCAACAGAGGAATTATGCGAAGGTAGTATCACTACTATTACTTAATAAATCTAATTACAGTGGAAAATATGATCACCATGTGCGGGACAGTCCCGCTCATGGTCATCATTTCTTGCACTGTAATTCCTGGGTCGTTATAATTGGAGGTCACTATAATTGGGGGTTCGTGGTGGAATACCGTGCTCTCTCCACTGAGCTACCATAGGACCAGTAATATCACTACTATTAATTAAATTAAATAAACTTATACAAGACCATCCGTCTGTCCGTGTGGTGACGGATTAAGAATACAAGTGTCACCACCCATCTCTTCCCAAGGATGCTGTAAAAGACAGCTATGGGATATTCCACACAGATAACATCCTCTGTGAGAGACGGAAATCTCGAAAATAAACCCTGAGCCAGCACACCTGGTCAGTGTGGCACAGTTGACCACTAACCCTCCCAAAGTGGAGGAGGCCCGTGCCCAACAGTGGGACGTAAATGGGCTGAAGAAGAAGAAAAGAAGATACCAGACCAGGGGTCCACATCCATTATACATAAATTTGTTAGTAAAAGTTTATTATTGAGTAAAGAGAAGTCTTCTTTGCTATTATAAATGAAATCGTTATTTTTGTATGTATGTGCTTATGTGAGCTTGTATCTTTAAAACTACGCAATGATTTTTGATGCGATTGTCTTTAATAGATAGAGTGGTTCAAGAGGAAGGCTTTTTTGTATTTTTTATTAGGCGGTTTTTAAATTCCACGCGTACGAAGTTATCGACAACACATAATATATTTATAATTGATAGTTTATGACCTAAGCAAAGTACAACTTGATGTATTTTCAGGATCCACGTCACTTAGTTCTTCTACGAGGCTACAGTCTGAAAGAGCGACCACCTAGTCCAGCACCGCCGCCTGTGCCAGACATTCAGACAGATGTATATGGGTAAGTTAATGAATAAAATATTTAATGAATTTACACTTAATCAATAACGGATTGATATTATTGTTTAAGTGTAGTAATTTCCTTGACTTTTGAACACATTTAATCCATTTGATCCGATGATGACCTTTAGTAACCCATTCCATTGCCCTCACGTGTATTCACGACATCTATCGGGTACTTGTCGCACTTCTGACCGACATATGTTTCTTTTCAGAGAGTAATTACACCAAAAATATATTTTTGTTGTTTCTAGTCAAGGTCGTGGCACAGCAGTACCTGTTAGACCAGGCACGGCTCAGTTCCCCCGTCCCCCTGCGGCCGCTCCAGTGAGCGCTATGAGCTCGGTGGGCGCGGTCGGGTCGGTGGGCGTGTCCGGTGCGGGCTGTGGGCGGGGCGCCCCCAACTGGCTGGCCCCGCCCCGCGCGCCGCTCTACGCCAACAACTCCGCCTTGTTGACGCAGCTCGCTCAACCATCCTACCCGCCACCACCGCCAGCACACGCTACACAGGTATACTTATCAATTAATGAATCAATGTTTTTTTTTAACTTTCGCGATCTGTAATTAGAAATTAAAATCAAAACAGAAATCGAGGTAAAATTGAAACTAATCAAATTTCTAGAAAATCTAATATATAAAATTCTCCTGTCACGGTGTTTGTAATTATACTCCTCGAAAATGGCTTGAGCAATTTTCGTGAAATTTTGTGTACATATCCGTTAGGTCTGAGAATCGGACAACATTTTATTTATTTATTTATTATACACTATATATATACACCTTAAGAATAAAATTTACAGGAAATTGAGATTATAAATATAGTACAATGGGCGGCCTTATCGCTAAAAGCAATTTCTGCCAGGCAACCTTTGAATGGAGATCTTGTGAAGAGAGAAAAGCAATAGTTGTAGGTGTACTACATGAGTCAAATATTCACGAATAAACACAATATATAAAACAATAGATAAAATACATACATAAACGTACATAGACAATTCCAAACGAGAAGAGTAAGGCTGCATGCTTAAATAATGGTCTTTAACTTTGACTTTGAATGTGGCTAGACTTTAGGCTCGTCGAATGTCCTCTGGAAGTGCGTTCCACAAACGTATGGCTGTGACAGTGAAAGATTTGTCAAAGAAATTCGTAGAATGCATTGGCATTTTTACAACATCTATCTTTCATCCCCCCAAATGTTATGTAGGTATTGTGAAACAACGTTGGCCGGGTCAGCTATCTGACACGGCAAACGAAAGCTGAGAGTAGAAAGCTAAGAGTGCAACTCTTAGCTTTCTGGAGATAATATAACATAATGTTGGTGGGTGTTTACTATGTATTATAAGTACGTATTTACAAAAGAAAAGTAATTTATGAAGTATATCCGTATTCTAGTACCCATACAAAAGTATAATAAGTTTAGCTTGAGACCAGAGGACGTTGTGTGAAATGTCCATAGATATTTAATATTATATTATTTATCAGCAGGCCGGTCACCCCAGGATGCAAGGCATGGTTGGTGCTGGCACCGCGGCCGGTCTGCAGAGATCTTACATCTGGAGTGGAATCATAGAGTGGATGGAGAAAGGGAAGGCGCCCGGTGATCCACAGAAAACAATCAAACATTTACCTTGTCAAGTATGTTACATCTCTCTCTCTCTCTCTCTCTCTCTCTCTCCAGCCCATTTACGTCCCACTGTTGGGCACGGGCCTCCTCCACTTTGGGAGGGATTATGGTCTACTGTGCCGCGCTGACTAGGCGTATGGGCACAGGGTTTATCTTCAAGTTTTCCGTCTCTCACAGAGGATGTTATCTGTGTTCAATATCCCTTAGCTGACTTTTACAGCACTCTTGGGAGGAGATGGGGTGGTGACACTTGTATTCTTAATCCGTCACCACACGGACAATATTGCAACTACTCTTTAATTATTATAAAATAATAAAATAAAGTCGTTATTATTGTATATTATTATATGTATGATTTTTTTAGTAGAGTGGTTCAAGAGGATGGCTTTTTTGTATAATGTGTTGGGGTTTGGTGTAAATTGAGAGGGGGGGGGGGCTGAGGCGTATTTGCTCTGGGCCATAGGGGCCATGGCCCAGGGTGGCCAGTCTGAGAAGGCCAGCGAAAGCAGGTTTAAAATGTAGCTCTATCTCTATTAATTTACAGGGCGGGGTGACTACTACTCTATTAATTTACTAATTATATTGGCCCAGGGCTTCAAATCAATTGGCCCAGGGCGGGGTGACTGCATTACTCGTAGCCCGTCTAGGTGCGGGGGGGGGGGCATTAGGGGGGGGGGGGGACACCCACCATCGCGTGTACGTGACCTCTCACCGAAATATGTGGACAAGGTCATTCACCACATTAAACACCACGACCCGCCGTGCGATGTGAATTACATGGGCTGTTACGCCCATGTAATTCACTTATACTATTTTGTCCTTTGGGGCAGGGTTTTTTAATGGGGGAATTTTTTAGGTATTACCCCAAAAAATTCAAAAACCCTACCCCCAAAAGTTAAACTAACATTGTAGTGGCGAAATTGGTTACGCTTAGCACGGCTGCAATAGCTCAGATGGCAGAACGACGGAACGGTATTCCGAGGTCGTGGGTTTAAGTCACTTTGCTGCTACAATTTAGTTCATTAAACCCTGCCCCCAAAGTTCAAAATAGTATTATTAGTGTTTTTTTTGTATTACAGATTAAAACGTGAATTAAATTGGAAAAATAATAATAATTGTTTCAGGTATCAGCAAGTACGAAGGACATAGAGCCAGAGTTAAAGTGTGACACATGGCCTAACAAGTTGTTAATGCAACTGATGCCCAAACAATTGATCAGTAACATAGGCGGGCAATATCTTAAGGATAGCAAGTCTGTACTGTTTCACTTGCAGCCTAGCGACTCTTTGGATGCCCTTACCAAGTTGATGGTCAATGGATTTGTAAGTATATCTTTACTTATTATAAAACAAAGTAATTTATTAATTTTGCAATTGGCATTGTTCATATATTTTTATGTATTTTTTTAAAACTCTTAATTCCAAAACCATTTCGGGGAATAGAGTTTCTGATCATGATTCATTAAGTTTTTGCGGGAATTATTTTTCCAAAAAAGCAAATGATCTCTATTTGCCCTTGAAATGAAGGACTTAAATTATTAAGGCGTTTTTAGGAATATACTACTCTAGGGTGGAGTTGTTGAAATTAGTCTATTATATATTATACAGGGTGTCCCAAAAGTCAACGTCCAACCGAAAACCTAAGCTAGGCCTAGTTGTGGGGGCTCTCAAAAAAAAAGAAAAAAAAATCTATCTCATGTAGTTTCGAAATGACAGCCATTTTTCTTAAATTGACACCCTGTGACGAGTTTACGACTACTGGGGCTGCAAATGAGCTCTTTTGTAATTTTATTTTTGTGTGGAGTAGTCTTAAGTGATGCTCCTACAAATTCCAATTCATCATTTGCACACAACTTCATTGGAATTTCAGAAAATATCCGTTTTATACCGAACCATGACGTGAAAATGACTACATCACTAAACTTTGACAGTCTGTACTGAAAAAAAAATCTACTATGCAATTTCGGCAAGTGCCCTTAAAAGTTGGCGCATTTAATGGGCTTTCCAAAATGGTATAATACTTACTAAATTATTTCTTAGACGACGAGAAAAAAAAAAATTAAGAAAGTCGATATTTAGCTTATTATTAGTTAGTCATAAAACTTTCTCAAAATTATTCTAATATCATCTAGGCGTTCTGTAAGGTGTAATTAAAGAAAGAGACGAAGAAAAGTTAGAGCGGGATAGTGACGCTACTAAAAGAAAGAGACGAAGAAATGTTAGAGCGGGACGGAGAGTGACGCTACTTGGTGTCAGTGAATTTTTGGGATTGTTTAAATAAAAGTCAATTATTAAAAATCGAATGTTTATTTAAATCATATCAAATGTTCAAATTGCTTGCCATCAGCGCGTATGCACGCCCTACACCTTCTTAAAAACGATCGTGTAATCTGGCGGGCGAAACGTCTGGAATTGATGTGATCAGCGGCATCTTGAATTCTCTGACGCAGTTCCTCTAAATTTTCAATTGGTTTTTGGTAAACAATTTCTTTGACCGTTCCCCAATAAAAAAAATCAATAGGATTTAAATCCGGGGAACGGGGGGGCCACGTGATCTGACCGGATCGACCAATCCACCTATTTGGATATTCTTGATTAAGGAATTCTCTCACTGGGCGCGCATAGTGTGCCATATTGTGTGCGCGGATATTTTCTGAAATTCCAATGAAGTTGTGTGCAAATGATGAATTGGAATTTGTAGGAGCATCACTTAAGACTACTCCACACAAAAATAAAATTATAAAAGAGCTCATTTGTAGCCCCAGTAGTCGTAAACTCGTCACAGGGTGTCAATTTAAGAAAAATGGCTGTCATTTCGAAACTACATGAGATAGATTTTTTTTTCTTTTTTTTTGAGAGCCCCCACAACTAGGCCTAGCTTGGGTTTTCGGTTGGACGTTGACTTTTGGGACACCCTGTATATATGTTCTATTATATTATTGGCAACTTTGAAAAGATATATTGCAATCTGTCTTATGTCTATCAGGAAAAGGCAATACACAGATTGCGTACAACGATGACGTCACAACATTTAAAATAATATCTTTATGTATTTAAAAAAAATTCTGTATTGTGAATATTTCAATGAAATTTAAGTTAGTTGCTTAAAATAGTCTATATTTTCTACAAAAAATATAAAAACAGCAGGTCAAAAATTATGAACAATCCCAATTGACTTGCTATGCTTTTACTTAATAAATCAAATTGTGGTAGAAAAAGTGACCATGATCAAATTGAAAAAATGAAGCAAGTCCCGCTTGCGGTGATTACTTTTTCCACCACAATTTGATTTATTAAATAAAACAAAATCGTTATTTTTTATGTCCCTGTGTGAGGTTAAATGTTTATTTTATCCGACTTCAAGAAAAAGGAGGAGATTCTCAATTCATCTATGTTTTTTTAAATATTTTTTTGTTTTTTTTTTGTTTGTTACCTCAAAACTTTTAAATGGGCGAAGGGATTTTAATTATTCTTTTTTTATTTGAAAGCTGGTGTTTTCTCTTTGGTCCCATTGGCACCAGGTGAGGATCTGATAGTTATCTCCTGAGATATCGAGGAAAACCCTCAAATATCAGACACATGAAGTTGGTTGAACATTTTTTATTATATAAAAAATTCGTACCCATCTGTTACTCTAATGGTCTTATTCATAATGACTTATCGGAAGTTTAAACAATAACTTTAATAAACATTTTATCGTAAAAAGACTATTATGAATAACAATTTTAGCAAACTGACTTTTAAACCTCCGATAAGTCATTATGAATAAGACCATAAGACACTACATGTTTTAATTTTTTTATTTCAGGCAGGCTGTGTACACTTCTCTCCAATGCTATCGCCCCCTCAATGTGATATTAAAGTATTAATATTGTTATATACGCCGGACAAGAACGCATATCTCGGCTTTATTCCTAATAACCAGGTCACTTTCGTTGATAGACTCAGAAAGGTAAGTGTTTACAACTAATATTTAACTAACTATTTAATCTGATATATAAAATTCTCGTGTCACAATGTCCCATACTCTGAAACAGCTTGACCGATTCTTATGAAATTTTTTATACATATTCAGTAGGTCTGAGAATCGGCTACTATCTATTTTTCATGCCCCTAAATTCAAATTCAAATATTTGTTGCATACTAAATCATTTTTATCCATTATATTTTAATTTATCGTACTTGACTGGTTTATTTACTCATTCCTCTAAAGTTCAATTTATATGTTTAGTAACTAAGTATACTTGTTTATTTATTATATTAAATGATAATTTTTTATTTATTCAGGTAATACAGCAACAGAAAGGACAACATCACGCTATCAATAAACAACAACTGCCGGCTGCTGTGAGCGCGGCTGGTGGGATGCCTCCAACAATGCCTACCAATACATTAGCCGGTAAAAAATTTTGTAATTCATAACAGTGCCATCTAGTTGCGGAGTGATCAGTAAACACTTATTTTTGTAATTAATAGAAATTTATAACAGCGCCATCTAGTTCTGGAGTGATCAGTAGACATTTATTTTTGTAATTAACCAAAGTTAATAACAGCGCCATCTAGTTGTGGAGTAATTAGTAAAGTAGACATTTTTGTATTTAACCGAAGTTGATAACAGTGCCATCTAGTTAGGATTGATTAATAATACAGACTTATAGTTCAATTGTGTTGTGATTAATATTTAAAAAAAGTGTAATTACAAAATATAAAAATGTACGAGAATGTTTTGGTCTGTTACAGATATGAAATAAAATATTGCATGTTGCTTATAAATAGTATTATTTAATATAAAGCTTGATAGTGCGTATTGAGAGCGCATTGACTAGTTTATTGCGCAGATGTTAAGCGGAAAAAACCAGCTAAATATAAGTTGGGCTGGCGCAAAACGGCTCCATTAAATAAATAAATAAATAAATATTCATGGACATTTCACATAATGTCCTCTGGTCCTAAGATTATATGCTATCATTATGGGAAACAGAATACGGATAATATACAAATATAGAATAAACTTATTTCACAAATACTTACAAAAATATATAAGTTTGTACATATGTAATACAATAACACATAATACATATGTAACTAAGTAATACAATCGTACGTTTCTATGCATGAATTACAAGAACATAATTTTAATATCATCATCATCATAATATCACGTCTTTTTCCCATGGGGGTAGGCAGAGACTATAGAGCGCCATCTGCTACGATCGAAGCATACTTCCTTGGCTTCATCCACACTCATACATCTGTTCATACACGCCCGACGGTTGTAAGTGCTACGCACTTGCCCCTTTTGGAGTATCACGGCGATGACATCGGACTATATTTTTCTCGGGCGTTCTCTCCCAGAATTTCCACTTTTAACTTATATATTGATCTGGATACATGCAAATTAAATTTGTGTAAAGTTCAGTGGTTAAAAATGGTTTGATGGTTCTGTCATTAAAATAATAATTTTCAAAATAAAATTAGTATTAAATATAAAAAGAAAAAGTACTTATATAAAATTCTTCATAATGAAATAATTTATTAAATTTTTTTTAATTTGTCTGTCAAATTATAAAATAAATTATCAATTATATCGTTTAAACGTGTCATTAAGTTCAAAATTACACTTAAATATTTATGGGATATATCTTCGTAACAGGCGGATGGACAGTAAAGTTTCAGTGTAGGACATCCAAGACAGTAGCTGTTACATAAATACAGAAGGATGTCGATAGATGGCGTGGAACAAACTTGATTCCAATTCTGCATCACGCTTATAAAGTTTGCGAAGATAGCAATAACATCTAAATACGCGTTTGTAGCGGGAACAACCAAATATTCCGAAAAAGCACAAATAACATTAAAATTCTTCGTTACTATGATATTAGGACATTTAAATTCGAATTTCGGTAAAATTCGGTACCGAATTACCGATTTTCAAGTCCTAATTTGTGGTACCGATGAATTTTAATGTAATTTTTTTTCGGATTATATTTTATTTTATAAATATATAAATATATAATATTAATATATATTATATAAATATATTATATTAATTATATATTTACAATTACATTTCTTTACAATTTTTTTCGGAATATATTAAGAATAGAATAGATTTATTTCCATAAACATGTGTAGGTACAAGTCATGTGGTAGTCAATTTTACAATTTTTGGTATCAACATGTTTTGCTTAGGAATACAAATTTAATATAATAATATCATCATGCAATTAATTATTTAAGTTTCAAAACTAAAAAAACAGTAGGTGCTCATAATAATAAGTCACAAAATAAAAAAATGGACATGTCATAAGAACATAATTTGGTCCAAGAATGTGGCTAGGTATAATAATAAGTAATAACATTCAAATAATTTAAAAATGTATATAGTGAATAAATAGGCAATCATTTTATTAAAAATAATTTTTAATAAAATGTAATATTTTTTTTTTAAATACATACTTATAATACATAGAAAACACCCCGACGCAGTACAAATATTTGTTTGACGTTTATAAATATCACACTAATGATTGTCCTGTGCGGAAATCAAACCCGCAATCTCGTGAATGGCAGTACGTAACACCAACTCCTTGACCACGAGGCCCGTCATGATCAGTACTGTCCAGGACTTTCGCCCCACAATCCAATATTTGATGGCAACAAGATCTAAATATTATATTTAACTCTGCAAACTTTGCAAGCGCGATGTAGAATTCTATGACGTCATTGGTGTTCCACGCCATCTGTTGCCATTATGCTGTATTATTTAGTAGCGCGCTAGCTCTGCCTACTGACTGGCGCCGCGCGGCGATTAGTTCGAAATTTGAATAGCAACAGCGCGCTGCTCGAGTCGTGCGGCGGCGATCAGTTCCATATTTGAAATGGCAAATAATAATATTCCCGCTCGGGACAATCATTTGTGTGATATTTATAATTGTCATACAAATATTTGTACTGCGTCTGGGTGTTTCTATATATTATAAGTATGTATTTACAAAAGAAAAGTAGTATATGTATTCTATCCGTATTCTGGTACCCATAACACAAGCATATAAGCTTAGCTTGGGACCAGAGGACGTTGTGTGGAATGTCCATGAATATTTATTTATTTTCATTTTTTAGCTAAGTTGACAGGCCTCGTGGTAGAGTGGTTTATGTAACAAACTGCCGTCGCCTGTTCGGTTCCCACTCGGGACAGTTATTTATGTGATATTTATAATTGTCATACAAATGTTGGTACTGCGTCTGGTGTTTCTATGTATTATTATAACTTATAAGTATGTATTTACAAAACAAAGAAGTTTATGATGTATTCTATCCGTATTCTGGTACCCATAACAGAAGCATATAAGTTTAGCTTGGGACCAGAGGACGTTGTGTGAAATGTCCATGAATATATTTATTTATATTTAAGTTTTGTCGTCCGTGTAGAATTGTTAGCATTGTCCGATAGATGTCGCTATATCCCTGTTTTTAACAGACTTCAAAAAAAGGAGGAGGGTGTATGTTGTTTTTACTTTCTTATATTTTTTCTTTGTTTGTTACGTCATAAATTTGAATGATATTTTTTATTTGAAATCTAGTGGTTCCCTTGTCATTGGCACTAGGACAGGATCTAATGGTTATCTCCTGAGAAATCGAGGAAAACCCTCAAATTTAAAACGATAGCCATGAACCATTACATAATAAACTAAATTATAGTGAACAAAATGATAACCATGAGCGGGACTTGAACCCACGACCTCGGAATACCGTTCCGTTGCTCTCCCATCTGAGCTATCATGGTTCCCGCATATGTTTACCAAATCTTCCACTACAATCTTCTCAATGTGAGTTAAACATCGTGCGATGTTTTGTGTACATTAATAAATTTCATGTATTAAATTATATTTATGGTAGGTGGTGGAGCAATGCCAACAGCTGGCATGTCCTCAAGCGGTCTAGGTGCAGGTATGAGTGGAGGCATGGCTGCTGTCAGTAATGTAGGACAGCTGGCTGGACCTAGCCAGCCGATGGTGCAGCCACCGATGCAGACTCACCAACAGGTATTACTTTTTATTATTCTCTCTCCATTATCCTCCCACTGTTGGGCACGGGACTCGTATACTTTTTTTTAATTACTGAAACTGATTACTGAAAGCACGACCGCAATAAGCTCAGTTGGCAGAGCTACGGAACGGTATTCCGGGTTCAAGTCCCGCTTGCGGTAATCACTTTTCCACCATAATTCAATTTATTAAGTAAAAAGCATTGCATGTCAATTGCAAAATTAAATAAATAAATAAAATAAATATTCATGGACATTTCACACAACGTCCTCTGGTCCCAAGCTAAGCTAATATTGCTTGTGTTATGTGTACCAGAATACGGATATAATATATAAACTAAATAAATTAATAAATTACTTAACTTTTTTTTATATTTACGGATTTTTCAATTAATTAATTTTTTTTCCATGGAATTTAGAAAATTTTCTACTTTTTTGCAACATTTTTAACTTACGCTTCGCTCCTTTTAGTTGCAGCGTGATGTTATATAGCCTATAGTCTTCCTTGATAAATGTACTATCCAACACTGAAAGAATTTCTCAAATCGGACCAGCGGTTCCTGAGATTAGCGCGTTCGAACAAACTAACTCCTCCTCCTCTCTCTCCTCTCCAGCCCATTTACGTCCCACTGTTGGGCACGGGGTTCCTCCACTTTGGAGGGATTATGGTCTACTGTTCCGCGCTGACCAGGCGTGTTGGCACAGGGTTTATTTTCGAGTTTTCCGTCTCTCACAGAGGATGTTATCCGAGTGCAATATCCCTTAGCTGACTTTTACAGCACCCTTGGGAGGAGATGGGGTGGTGACACTTGTATACTTAATCCGTCACCACACGGATATGTGGCTCTCACCTCGCTAACTCCTCAGCTCTATAATATTAGTGAAGAAATGAGTCACTCAAGTGCTAGAGATAATCTATAACTCTTGTCCAGGGTATGATGATAGCTGGAGCGATGAGCAATCAAATCCCCCAAGTTGGTGGTAAGGGTGCCCGGTCAGTAACCCAGCTGGATGGGTTAGAAGCAGCTCGGCAACACAACCTGGAGAAGATCCAGCACTTGCAGCAGACCCTGGAGGCTGCTCATCAACAGGAGGCGCAGTTCAAGTCACAGATGGATATTATGACACATCTACATGCCGCACAACAACAAGAACAGCATTATAAACAATTAGAGGTATTTTAAAAGCTTTTATTTACTTTCACCCAGAGCATTCATCCGATAGGGGTGAGCATTGTTAGGCAAATAGCTGAAAAAGAAACCAAAGAAATATTATCATACTCTTCTCTCTCCACACGGACATACTACATATATAAATTTTATCTAATATATAAAATTCACGTGTCACAGTGTTAGTTACCGTACTCCTACGAAAGGGCTTGACCGATTTTAATGAAATTTTACATGCATATTCAGTAGGTCTGAGAATCGGACAACATCTATTTTTCAAACCTTTTTTTTTTAGTATGGCAAAACAACGTTTGCTGGGTCAGCTAGTGTAAATATAAATATTCACGGACATTTCACATAACATCCTCTGGTCTCAAGTTATCCTTGTGTTATGGGTACCAGAATGTGGAAAGAATACATATATGTACTACTTTTCTTTTGTAAATACGTACTTATAATACATAGAAACCAGACGTAGAAGAAACATTTGTAGGACAATTATATCACACAAACGATTATCCCGAGCGGGAATCGAACCCGCGACCTCTTGATCGGTAGTCCGCTACATGAACCACTTAACCACGAGGCCCGTCGAAATAAAAAAATAATGTAGCTTATACATCAGAATAACAACAATACTAGACCCAGGTTGGACCAGGACGGATTTGGTACCTCCTAAAATAGCTAATACGGTCCGTGTGGTAACAGATTAAGAATGCAACTGTCGGCACCACTTTTTCCCCAGGATGCGGTAAGAACCAGCTAAGGGACAATATAAGCAGTTATCATCTACTATGGGAGACGGAAAAAGTGGACGGAAACCGTGTGCCAACGTACCTGGACAGCGTGGCACTCTCTCTCTCTCTCTCTAGCCCATTTACGTCCCACTGTTGGGCACGGGTCTCCTCCACTTTGGAGGGATTATGGGCTATACTGTTCCGCGCTGACCAGGCGTGTTGGCACAGGGTTATTCTCGAGATTTCCGTCTCTCACAGAGCATGTTATTTGTGTGCAATATCCCTTAGCTGACTTTTACAGCACCCTTGGGAGGAGACGGGGTGGTGACACTTGTATTTTTAATCCGTCACCACACAGCGTGGCACAGTAGACCGTAATCCGTCAATGGGCTCATTCATTTCCGTTCCTTTCATTCATTCATTTTCATTCGCTTGTGTTTAACAGGAACAGCGCAAGTTGCAATTACAGCAACAGTTGCAACAACAACTGCGTGGTGCTGCCACATCACATCAGACCCGCATCATGCATCCCAGGAACATACTACCTTCTAACCCTGGACTTAAACATCTATTGCAACAGGTATGTACATGACTGGTGAAATTTTATAAATACACTTAAATTAGAGTTAGTTTAAGAAGAGTAACTTTGACTCTTGTTTTCTAGGTTATTTGCCAAAAGGGAAAATGGGATCCCATTTTACCTTTTGGCACGGAACCTAGAAAATTATTCCGTTTTGTAACATTTTTCACTGATGCTCCTCCCTTATTAGTCGAATCGTAATGTTATATAGCCTTCCTCGATAAATGTACTATTCAACAATGAAAGAATTTTTTAAATCGAACCAGTAGTTCCTGAGATTAGCGCGTTTTAACAAACTAACTCTTCAGCTTTATTATATTAGTATACCTAGATATAGATATTTTTTTCCACTAATAGCTTGTCACTTTGCAGCTTAACCATCTCACTTCACATTTGCCTATGTAAATAATTAGTATCAAGCAGTGTTGAGCGTAATATTCGCTCAGTTGAGCAATATGTACTCATATTGAATACTTTAAATAAATCATTAGCTTATATTTTCTCTTGTCGGTAATCCACTAAGCAGATGTGTTAAATAATCATGACAATACATGTTTTACAACATTTCTAACACTTGTCACATCACGTATGGCTCTTAACGCATTAAACGTGATTAGAGCACAATATTGACCTTGAATTGAGCGATAATCATGCTCAATATTGCATTGAATTGAGCTCTAAACATGCTCAATATTGCATCTGTACTGAGCTCTAATCACGCTAGACATTGGGGACATAAATGGCCCCAACTTAGTTTGATTAGCATCGCATCTGAACTGAGCGCTAATCTATCACTTTAACGTTTGACGAACAAATTAATATTGTTGTCCCTGAATTGAGTACTAATTACAATTTAATTTGTACCTAAATTGAGCGCTAATCACTTTTAGCACTGCACTTAAATTGAGCACATATCACGCTCAACACTGCCTTTACTGAGCCGCTTATCTTTAGCTCACTATCGCCGCTTGATATCTTACAGCAGCAGCAGCCTCGCGGCCCACGTCCTCACATGTGATATGTCGACAAACACGAAACATAATATGTAGACACAGCATATCATATTACACTTGCACGCACAAGTAATGCTTCGCACCTTTCTACTAATTATTCGTTTATCTTATGATAGTATGTCCTGTGTCATTAGGTAATTAAGCCATATTCTTGCTATAAAATACAATTTTAAACAAACATATTTTTTATGTGTAATTTTTGTAAATAACCAGTTATTGTACTAACATCAAATCGCTTGTTCTATTGTCGGCGTGTAGCAGATGTAGATTCGTATATTATTTTTTTAATAATTATGAATTCTAATAATTTTTTTTATTGAATATTAAAAGAAGAAAATTAATACTTTCTTTTATCATTGAGGGTTTGAAAGTTGCATTAACATTGTATTAAATAATTTTTCAAGATTATGTTTATTAAGTACTCTAAATACTCCTAGAATGGAGTACGGTAGTAACACTAGAGGTTATTTATTATACCTACTACGTACAAGTTTGTAAAATTATGTCAAAAATGTTAAATTTTTATACTCGAAAATCTACTATTTTTATTGAATAGTTATTTTTTATGTAATTAAAAATGACAAATAATTGATATACATATATAGAATTTGAGCAATACTATATAAAATATTAAAGTATTAATAGTATTAGAAGTGCACTTTTTTCCCGTTATTTTAGCATGCTAATAACATAGCTTCAATTTCTTATTTTTCCTTCATTTTCTTTATTTCTACCTTATTTATTATCATAATGGTTGACTTCTAATAATTAGATTAAGAAATGTATGTTTATTTTATATCACAGCTTTCTTTTAACTCCTAATAAATTTGAAGTAAAATTTTAGCTTGCGATATTAACAATAATAATTATGTTCCTATTTTTATAAAACTTAGTTAAAAATCTGCTCTTATTATGTGACTATTTATTATAAGCGTATTAAAGGTAATCAAGGTCCTTGGGGCAAATTAAAAAATGGGGCCCCACTGCCATGTAAACTGACTAGGTTTATCAAATAAAAATATGAAAAATACAAATATTTTTAAAATGCTGAAAAAAGCTAGTTCAGTTTGATCAAGATCTCTGGAAAGGATTCGAGGGCCCCCTGAGCTTGAGGGCTCCGGGGCACCGCCCCGCCTAGCCTCTTGGTTTGGTAGCTACGCCACTGCGTACTATAGGTAGACATTCTTAAATGTATACTTGTATTAAGTGTATATTTATGTATATATCCAGCAGCCGCAATATAGGGCGGTTGGAGGTGGTCCTCGCCCTTCATCGCAGCCACAACAGTTCGAAGATGTTAACAATTACTCTGAATTTATGTAGACTGACTGTTTTTTAAAAGATCTTAGATAAAAATACCTATAGATAGATAGTTTATACTTTTTATAGACTACCCAGCAGTTAGTTAAATATATAAAATAATAAATATTAGCTTCATACCTGACGTTTTGTTAATTCATCTATAGGTATTTAGTTTAGTAAAATGCAGACTTATTAATTTGTTATGTAGACGCTTATTTGTATAGGTACAATTACGAAATCCAAGAGTTGATTTGAGTTCCAAGATTTGACGTTATATGTGAGAATGATGAGTTTATTTTGCTTGGTAACAGTATTACCAGGAATTTCAGTTTTTAATTTATCGCTGAA
This sequence comes from Orgyia antiqua, assembly GCA_916999025.1. Taxonomy (NCBI): domain Eukaryota; kingdom Metazoa; phylum Arthropoda; class Insecta; order Lepidoptera; family Erebidae; genus Orgyia; species Orgyia antiqua. Next base: position 23,518,767 of record OU779871.1, read on the forward strand.
ATGTTAATGTCTTCCACAAAAAGACATTTTATCAAAAAACAAAAAGTCGATGCCTACTTTATTTTTTTCAATAATGTATACTTATGACATCTGCAATCGAGCGCGCTTCTTACCTGTTTTCTTTTATTATATATTTTAATTTTCTATTAAATTGAGATTTTAGCCTTTTCACTATTATTTTTTAATTTACTTATAACTTTTTAATTTATTAATTTTAATTTCAAATTAATAAATAAAATTGAAACTTGATGTCAGATTTTCGATGACTTGATCGAATTACTCGATTGTTTAGAAAATAGCATTGAAGTCTACATTATTAAAAAAAATCTGAGTTTAGCACCAAAATTGACACGGTAGTTGAAAATAAAGGTTTTGTAAAGTGTTAACAGTTTATTGAGAAATATTTCTTAAATATCTGGGGAGTGAGTTGTATGCACAGCTTACAAATAAGTAGTTTGCTAAGTAAAAGTGTGAAGTTCTGTCGATATAATGGCGTATTCTAAATTAAAATATCTTACAGGATAAATAATAATCAAATACGCTGTGTTACCATAAAATGTAAAGGTAATATTTTTCTTTTATTAAGTATTAAACTATTTCAAATATTATTATTTGAATCTCCCATAAGAGTGTTCCATGAACTTCCTAATTTTAATAAAAGTCTGATGCAAAACCATTTTTTGTGTAAATTGTCGTGTGATGTTTAAATGTCGTGTTATATATCTTTATATTAATTATTTTAAGAATAAATATTTTTTACACATGTATATTGTTTACTATTTTTATAACCTTTACTCTTTTAATAATCAGGTCTAGGTGAAAACTTATCTTCAATAGATTGAATATCAACCCAACCCTTAAAAATTAACACAGATATAAACTCGTATAGTCTTATTCATAATGACTTATCGGAGGTTTAAAAGGAGACTTCATCGGAGAGATAATAAACGTTTTAGCGTGAAAAGACTATTATGAATAACAAGTTTTGACATTTTTTGCGAACTTTTAAACCTCCGATAAGTCATTATGAATACGACCATTAGAGTTTATGTAGATTAGTGCTTTTATAAGATAGAAACAGAAATACAATGAGGACCATACTAAAGATAATGAGGTGGCCTGTGATGGCTGCTTAAGATACTATCTGTTACTTGAGCAGCCGTCACAGGCCGCTGTCCTTCATGATTTTGACCATTATATGGAATATAATATAATACTCATGGTGATATTTTTTTTTTTACTATAATTTAGTTTATTAAATAATAGCGGGAATAATTTATTGTATTCCTTACCACTCAAACTAAATATTGCTCCTTGGATAACCTACATACACGTACAAAAAAGGAAAAATGTTTTGGGTTATATAAATAAAACACAATACTAAAATATCTCCTTACTATATATTTGTTTTTGTATTGAGTATACAAAGAATACAAACATACTAGCAGTCTCAGTTATCATAACTTTTGGTATATTTTAATCTGGCACAATATCAGTACAAGTTATAAATCTTAAAAAATAACGCTGTCCTGCTCGCACACTGTATACAGCATAGTGCTTAGAGCATCAATCCAACAAGAGAGTGCATTGTCAGGCGGCCATCGCACCGAAAAATGTAAGCAATGCTCATACTCTTTGTGAACAGTGTCGTCTCGTGTGTGATGCGATTTCGGGCGGGGTGTGAGTAACGACCAATGAAATTACGTTATGGTGTTAAAATAAATTCAGAATTAATATTTTAATAATTTTTAACCATTCCTATATGACTAAACACAATAAATCAACTAAATAAAAAAATACAAAGTATGACTTTAAACAGTCTAATCGAGAATTTTTTTTTATGGCATTGTTTTATTAATCTGTGTATCACGCTTTTAGTTTAAAAAAATTTAATTATTCTTTAAGATAATGCCAATTAATCATAGAAAAATTGTCCAAAACGCTAAGCGCTAAATGCCTTAACAAAAATTAATAACTAAATATTTACCTGTACCGAGTGCCATCTAATCTAAATTACAAAAAATAATTGATTACATCAAATCCAATTCATTTTTAAGTAGATAAATCAATGTTGCTAGTATGCACATTATAAAATTAAACAAGGGATTATAAAATATGTCTAAGGAAATTCGAAACAGCTTATTTTCTAGTCCCTTAACTCCTTAATTAAAAAGAAAAAAAAAACAGCTGAACATAATCTGTCTTTGCCATTTTCGTTAAAAAAAGCGAGGACAATAGAGTAAAAATAATTTTAAAGTAAATGTCATGTCAATTTTATTTTGTGAAAAATTATGAGAAATTTTTGTGAAAATTATTGTGATCTGTTTTGTTCAATTAATTACAAGATAATAAAAAGAAATTAAATATAAAAGATGCAAATTAAGTCACCATATTATTAATAACATCCAAACTACTAAATTATATCTATTAGATTAAGTTTTTTTTTATTCCAAATTTTCCATATGTTAAATTGTAAAATATTCTGAAATGTTTTCATAGACAGCAACGCAGATTTAACAGATAGTGCGTCAATGGCTACTTACCACATCCGTCTTGAAGCCACATAAATATTGATGTGCACGTGAATTCGCGTGTCTAATTCAGGTCACAAATTCAAATTGCACCATAGACTAATAAAACAGGACTTTTCTACCCACTGACACACTTTTTTAATTGCTTGTAAAAGCGACGTTACTAGTTTGCGAAAACTACCATGTCACTTGAATTAAGAACACCATATCTTATTAGACCATGAAATAGAATTTAGCCAGGCTAAAGTTATGTGTCTTCAAGATTGAACGCTTATCAACTATCCGATAAATCTATGCATAGCAATATAAATACTACAAAACTATTTTTAATAATAACTACGTAATTAAAGATTCAAAAACCTACAAATATACACACAATGGTACCATTTCTAAGTCCACAAAAAAACTAAACTTAACTAAAAATTAAAACAACTAGGGTGTATTTTAATAAATTGGGTATTTCACGGTGTACATTTATATTAATTAAAATCATTAGTCATTACACGGTTTCTATCATAAAAAAGTTTAGTTATCATTGCCGAATTATGTTAGTCATAATCAATTTTAATTTTTTAGTTAAGTTCAGTTTAGTTGTGCACGTAGAATCGGTACCAATATCCCTTCTAAAACTATATAAAAACTAAATTTGTCAAATTTATCAAATGCTACATTTTGTACCTATATCTTCATAACAATGTAGAAAAACTAGATACCTACACATAGAGTCAAGCAAATGTTATACTTAAAAAGGATCAGTCCCGGATAACATGACATCTACAGACATACCAGATGGTGGGTTGACGTTTAAAATTGAGAACAAGTAACTTTAGCCTGGCTAAATCGTACTTCATACAATAATGACGTTTCATATGACGTATAGCCTGTAATAAAGACACATAGATACATTTTCACGCACACATAGATATGTAAGTGACTTCAAACTGACAGTGATGTAGCCGAATACATCTAGCATATCTGTGATGTCATCATTTTCATTTTCAATATTTTAAAACTAAAAAGGAATGAAAATATTTCTAAATATACAAACACATTTACTGATGCTTCGCTCCTAATGGTTGCAGCGTGATGTTATAAACCCTAAAGCCTTCTTCGATAAATAGACTATCCACCACAGAAAGAATTTTTCGATTGCCACCAGTAGTTCGTGAGATTAATATGTTCAAACATACAAACTCGTCAGCTTTATAATATTAGAGTATATATTATAGGTGATTAAATAATAAATAAATAAATATTCATGGGCATTTCACACAACGTCCTCTGGTCCCAAACTAAGCTTATTATGCGTGTGTTATGGGTATAATACGGATATTGACGAGCCTCGTGGTTGAGTGGTTCATGTAACGGACTGCCGATCAAGAGGTCGCGGGTTCGATTCCCGCTCGGGACAATCATTTGTGTGATCTTTCTAATTGTCATACAAATGTTTGTACTGCGTCTGGGTGTTTCTATCTATTTTATGTATGTATTAAAAAAAAAAATTATTATATCCGTATTCTGGTACCCATAACACAAGCAATAAGCTTAGCTTGGGACCAGAGGACGTTGTGTGAAATGTCCATGAATATTTATAAAAAGAAATACATAAACCACTTTTCTGTAGTAAATATACGAAACTCATCCAGCTTGAAGCCACATAAATATCTACGTGTGCGTGAAAATGTATCTACATATAATATGTCTATGATACAGGTTATAGGAATGTCATATGAAACGTCTATGTAGTACGATTTAGCCAGGCTAAAGTTACTTGTCCTCAATTTTAAACGTCAACCCTCCATCTAGGGAGGTAGGGGTATACTCTGAAAGTAATGTTCTGATCACAGATAATTGACTAAATCGTACTTCATAGTCCAATGATATGGTATTTTTAATTCAAGTGACACCATAGTTTTCCCAAACCAAAAAAGTCAATTTTACAAGCAATAAAACAAGTATATCATTGTAAAGAGATCTGTCTTATTAGTCTATAGTTTAATTTAACTTGTGGCGTGTATTCGAGACACACATAGAACGTATTTCACGCACACATAGATATTTATGTGGCTTCAAGCCGGCTGAGTGATGTAGCCATAGAGACTATATCTGCTATATCTGTGTCCCCTACATACATATTACAAACTTTTTATTTATAGAATAGAGATACACTATATTCATAGCAAAATAAAAATAAATAAATAAATAATATTTCTATCAATTTCTTCCTAAAAAATATTACTTTTTAAGAAAGAAATCGAGCATATTTTTGTTCATGCCAAAACCAGCCACCACCCCGTTACCATTATTTCCCATTCTAATGTACAGCCAATTCCTAGCCGGGCCTCCCTAGCGAAGGTGTGCCAGCATCACCCCCTGAGCCCCCCTGGGTATACTCCATCACTTAATATCGGGTCCCAGACTTGTAGTCTAGCACCCTTCTAACTCAGTCCAACCCTGAGAGACCTCTAGAATCATGATTTTTTGGACAAAGAATAGATACATGACAGATGTTACATAGGTACGTAAAAAAAATGCTTGTTGCGGTAGGCAGGCTTGTTGGATTAGAAGGGGACGTCGGATTGCCGGAGGTCTACTGCACAATGCAAAGCTGTAAACCCGCTTAAGGTGTTCAGAAGATTGTGTATTTAACTGCACATACTTGGTTTCACATCAAGTCAATTTTAATTTGTTCCAAATATAATAATTTTTTATCGCAACTAAAACCTACTAAATTCGTAAGTTATCGCAAAAAAATTCCTAACACAAAAGAAATTTACGTAACTATTCCAAAATGCTTTTTTAAAACAGCAAAAAGAATATTAATATTTACTGATATTGTTCAATTGTAATATTGTAGTAAGACTAAAATGTGTTACTACAACAAATCACTTTATCTTTACGACACTTTATCATTTTTCTTGGCTTTCGAAGTGCCATTCCGACAGTTGCCGTTACTGGTAGATGCAATACTTTTAATTTTCTTCGGCTGCCGGCGTACTCTTTCTACGAGCGCTCTGACTATACTGCCTGGTACCATTTGGTGTTCTTCTACAAGCTCTTCGATTGCATTCGCGACCTATTTCATAAAAATAATCGTAATATTCAGGACATTACACACAACTTCCTCTGTTCCCAAAGTAAGCTATATTTCTATGTTTGTATTATGGGTACCAGATACGGATAGACTACATATACTACTTTTCTTTTGTAAATACATACTTATAATACATAGAAAACACCCAGATGCAGTACAAACATTTGTATGACATTTATGGATATCACAATGATTGTCCCAAGCGGGAATCGAACCCGCGACCACGTGATCGGCAGTCCATTACATAAACCACTCCACCACGAAGCCCGTCAATATCCGTATTATACCCATAACACAAGCATAATAAGCTTAGTTTGGGACCAGAGGACATTGTAATAAATGTCGCAAGTGACATATAACACAGAAATTGGTTAGTAGGAATGAAATCCACGATAGATCAGTCGATGTATCTAAACAGTTCTACAAATTTCAATAATATTTTTGTTTGTTTAATAAATACAAGAATAAAATCATAAGGGATTTTTACCCTTCCACCCTTACATCATCATCATCATACATACCGTCATACTATTTTCCCATAGGGGTAAAAACTATACAGCGGCATCTGCTACGATCCAAACACACTTCCTTGGTATCATACTCCTACTAAATATTACTAAATATACTAAATATTACTACTACTACTATTAGCACTAAATATTTTATAGTATATTTGTACATTCTAAGAGTAAATTTTTAGTAAATTATTTGTTCCATTATGGAAGTATCTATCTTTAAAAAAAGATCTAATAAAAGATAGAAGTGAACTGCAAAAAACAAAAAAGAGCCCTTACCTTAACTTGTAATTGTTCCGGAGTGAGGGTAGGATCATATGCAATGGGTTTGCCCAGGTGAGTGATCAGTTTGACGGGGAATCCACCATATACTGGAGCTAACGGGACTCTGGTGGCAGAGTATATACGTAGCCAGACTCCTCTTAACCAACCTACTGTACGAAACGCTTCTCGAACGTTTTGAGTAAACATTGGGATTATTGGCTGGAAAAAAAAGATTCAAATTTTATGGCGAGATTCCATAAAGCACCACTTTTGTCGTCGATGTAATGAAGCTGAACTAAGAATTTCCATTCCTCCATCAGTCTTTCTCTGTCCACTGATGAACACCAGGCCAGTCTTCTCCACTGAGCCCATTGGGCACATGCCCAGGGTCTCGCAAATATTAAATCCCCCACTACTACTACTTCATCATTTTTCTACTTTTATCTAATAGGTCAAAGCGGGCCGTATATCTTAATGTACCCATGTTCTCTAATAGGCAAAAGATTGCCCTACTGAAGACAAGTCTCTCCCATAAAACGTCACAACTTGTCGTCTCTGCGCCACTTGTATCCAGCGACCTTGATATTATCTCACTACCTTGATGGGAGAAGCCTGGAGAAGATGCATCGTCCGCTGGTATCTGGTAACTATCCTATCCCAATAGGTACCAGTTCATGAAGCGATTTGGTCTTCTTAGGTCCATTTCACTTAATAGCTACACATCACATTACCTAACTCACTGACGTTAAAATGAAAACATCTAAAAAGGATTCAATTTGATTTAAGTGTCATGTACTTACCACTTTAGCTTCCTGCGCAACTTTAGCAAAGCCAATTCGGTTCTTCCAGTGCAATTTATAGTAATGGTCTCCGAACTGCGCCTCATATACCCCACCAGGTGATATAGCCAGAGAGTTTCCTTCGCGTAACACATTAGCACATGTACCTACCGTCCCTGGGATCACTTTTAGACCATCCAATAATGTGGACCAACCTGGAGCACAATAATAAAGTGAGTCTGAGTGGTGACGGATTGAGAATACAAGTGTTACTGCGCCATTTCCTCCCCTCTCCTGTGAGAGACGGGAACAAACTAAATCCTATGCCAACGCTCCTGGTCAGCGTAGTATATACCCTCCCTAATTGGAGGAGGCCCGTGAATTGGAAGCAATAAACCTTTTCATTGCGCATCACTAGCATAGCCAAACTTATTCGTTAGGAGGAATTAGGCTCTCAAAAAGTAATAATACATAGTTTCACTGACAAAATTGAAAATAAAAAGGGAAATAATCTATATTGTAATTTCTTGTCTGTGATTCTCCATAGAATTCACTTTGAAACAGAGGCCTAGCTTCTGACGTTTTAAAGAGCTGGATATTCACTTGACTAGTTGTAATATAAGATACCAACCTGGTACTTTGAACAGTAGTCGATCAGCCACAGTATGTAACAGACGTCTCTTGTACAACATCGTCTTAGCAATAAGATAGTACATGTCTATTGGGAGTGCGCCGTGATAATATATCACTAAGAACGGACCATCTGGTATGTTCTCGAAACCACGTACCTCGTAACCTGAAAGAATCCATTTAAAAGATTTTTTAAATAAATATTTATGGACATTTCAGCGTTCTCTGGTTCCAAGCGAAGCTTAAATGCTTGTGTTATGGGTATCAGAATATGGATAGAATACATATACTACTTTACTTTTGTAAATACATAGGTACGTATAATACATAGAAAACACCCAGCGCAGTACAAACATTTGTATGATAATTATAAATATCACACAAAATATTGTCCCGAGCGGGAACAGAACTTGGACCTTGTGAACGGCGGTCCGTTACATGAACCATTAGACCACGAAGCTCGTCAAGATCGTGGTAAAGGATGGGTAAAATTCTAGTTTTATCATAAACAAAGACTTACCATGCCATAGCCAACCGTGAGCGTCCCATAGCGCACAGACAGCGAGCCGAGCAGCTTGCTTCCAATCTGTTTGTACACCACCAACTACTTTATTCCTGTTGACAAAACATATTGCAGTATTAAATAAATATCCACTGTACTCAGTGCAGCTTTAAGTTTTCAGCGAGATAAGGAATTCTGAAAGGGGTTTCCCTTTATAAAGGAAGAGGAGAGGAATTCGAACGCGGCGGGATGCTGTTATAGCCGCGCTGAATGTGTCAGATGGCCTCTCCCAAAATACTCCGAGGAGAGGCCATGCACACGCTATGGTGGGACCGCTATGGTGGGATCTAATGTTCCCCCACAGCGCTGAGCCCCACGTAATGGGGCCACCGGGCCACCCCTAGCCGGGCCATGGTCAGGCTCAGGGCACACACCATGGGTCGGTTAGGGTGGGAAAAATAAAAAAAAAGAGGAGTGAAATAAACAATCAGCCAAGTATAGGTTGGACTCGAGCAGAAAGTTTGTCGTACCTACTATTATCATGGCACATAATATATCCTCCTGAGGCCCGAGCTAATTTAAGAGAATTGTATTGTTTTATAATAAGTAAAGATTAAAAAGCCGAATCCAACTCGGTTGGGCAGCGTTCGGGAAGCTTAGGCATATTCTCACGTCCAATATTCCGCAGTGCCTAAAGACAAAGGTCTATGACCAATGTGTGATACAACAATGGGCAACAGATACTAAAGTCATAAACATGTCATCAAGGTTCCAAAAAAACTTCAGTTAGGCTTAGGCACGGGTCTCCTACATTTTGTGAGGGATTATGCTCTACTGTATCATGCTAACGGATGGACAGCGGAATCTCAGCGGAAGCCTAAAAAAATAAACAACATAAACTAAATTATGCATCATTCGTGTAATAATAATATTTTATAACCTTTACATAATAATCCGCGCCATATTTTGGCCTTGTTTGCAACCGGTTATGACCAAAATAATAATTCTCATACCCATTTATTTAAATAGTTTTAAAACCTTCAACCGACTCCATGTGCTTTCAAAATTTAAGGGTTTTCCTCGATTTCTCAGGAGATAACCATCGGATCCTGACCTGGTGTCAAATAATCACTTCCCCTAGTTAAAAGTTACGAGGTAACAAACATATAAAAAAAAAACAAGACGAATTGAAAACCTCCTCATTTTTTTGAAGTCAATTAAGAAAAACAAGGATATGAAAAGTAAACCAGGTATATGTGTTATAATATATTTAGTTATTTTGATATTTTTCACCTCAATATATTTGTTATTGTGCTGATATTAAAATCACAATTAACCTGAGGGCTATCTGTTATGATTTATTTCATTAGGTATGTTGCATCAGTAGTTCTGTTATGAGAGGATAATTGGCATTGTTCATATTTTTTTAAACTCTTAATTCGAAAACCATTCCGGGGAATAGAGTTTCTGATCATGATCCATTTGTTTTTTTTCGGAAAATTTGCTATATTAACGATTATTTTTCCAAAAAAGCAAATGATCTCTATTTGCCCTTGAAATGAAGGACTTAAAATATTAAGGCATTCTTAGGGATATACTACTCTGTGGTTGAGTTGAAATTAGTCTATTATATCAACTTGGTAACATTGAAAAGATATATTGCAATCGATCTTATGAATATCAGGAAAAGGCAATACACAAATTGCGTACAACGATGACGTCACAACATTTAAAATAATATCTTTATGAATTTTTTATAAACGTTAGACGTTTAACGTAAATACATATTTTTTTAATAAAATAAATATTTTGGACATTTCACACAACGTTGTCGGGTCCAAAGGGCAAAGTAAGCTATATTTCTTTGCTTGTGTTGTGGGTACCAGATACGGATATACTACATATATACCTACTTTCTTATGTAAATACATACTTATAATACATAGAAAACACCCAGATGCAATACAACCATTTGTATGATATTTATAAATATCACACGAATGATTGTCCCGTGCGGGAATCAAACCCGCGACCTAAAATAAAAACAACTATAGCGTATTTTGATTATTTGGCTATTTTATGTACACATTTATATTAATTAAAATATTTAGCCTATATTAAACAGTTTTTATAACAAGAAATTCCAGTTAACAATGCCGAATTGTGTCATCGACACCATCAAAATTCATGTTTTAGTTAAGTTTAGTATAGTTGTGCGCGTAGAATTTTATTGGTACAATTGATTGAACCAATTAAAAAGTATGTCTTACCTATAAAGTTTATATATATGGAAGATGATAACACTAATATATATTAAAATGATGAGGACAGCCGGCAGGAGGAAAGTCACGAAGACAGGAGTCAAGAACCATGTCAACCATAAGCTGTACTCGGCGTCCACGTATTCCACTGGAACAAAAGATAATATTTATGTTAAACAAGATATAATATGATACAGGGAATATTATGTTAACAAACACCAATTTTAAACACCCAGAACCCCCCCCCTGCCTGACATTTGTATGGTAAAACAATGTTTGCCGGGTCAGCTAGTAGTTTATAAGGTTGGGATTTTTGTATGATTTGATAAGGTTTTTTTTCTAAGCTCCACGCGCATTAAGTTGCGGGCAACAGCTAGTATTCAAATAAATAAATATTCATGTGGACTTTTCACCCAACGTGCTCTGGTCCCAAGCTAAGCTTATATGCTTCTTTTCTGGGTACCATAGGCATAAATAAAAAAAAACTTAAAAAATCCTTACTTTTCAACTCTTTCAATGCTAAAATCCAAACCACACGACAATTGTTTACGAAATAAAATGATGTGCCGATTTTTTGTTATAATTGTCATTTAAAAAGCGGGTCAAGTCCGCGACAAAACTACAAACGAAAGGTTCCGTATTTATTACATAGAATTCCTTACACTGCTTTTCTTTAATAAATACATACTTATAGTTCATAGAAAACACCCTTATTGTAAAAAGATTTATATTTACACCGTATTTTTGCAATGATTAAATTAGCGTACCTATTGTTTCAACATATTTTGCTTGGTTCAAAAACAAAAACAAAATTGGTCAAGTGCGAGTCGGACTCGCGCACGAAGGGTTCCGTACCATTATCTATGCAACATAAGGCACGTTATTAGTATCGAGCAAGAAACGGCAAAAAAATCATGTTTGTTGTATGGGAGCCCCCCTTAAATATTTATTTTATTTTATATTTAGTATTTGTTGTTATAGCGGCAATAGAAATACATCATCTGTGAAAATTTCAACTGTCTAGCTATCACCGTTCTTGAGATACAGCCTGGTGACAGACGGACGGACGGACAGCGAAGTCTCAGTAATAGGGTCCCGTTTTTACCCTTTGGGTACGGAACCCTAAAAACACCCTTAAAAATCCAGATGTTTTTAAAATTAGTGCATTGACGTTGGTCCCAGTTGGTCCATAATATGTGTGAAAAATTTCAGATCATTCTGAAAGTGATTTTCATCCATTTGTAGTACAAATGGATGAAAATCACTTTCAGAGATTAAGTTATATAGATTAGTACATTGATAGACACATAGCGAACTAGTAAAAAGCGTGTTAATTACATAAAAACAGCATGCTCATATGTAATCATTAAAATTAAGAATTATTCTTTCTTCAGAAAAAATAGAGACGAAGGACAGACTACTCTTCAAAAAGTTGAGATTTCAGTAGCTTAGCTTTTAAGTAACCCTAATTAAACACTACATTTATAATTATTTATCTTATTCTCATTGTATTGTCTTAAATAATGTTAAGTCATTAAATAATTTAAAGTTAAGTAAAAAAAACGAATTTAAGAAAAATATTAAGTCGTTACTTAATTTTACTGTATGTTGCATTTGCTTTTTAAATTCACGTGACCAATTTACAATTTGGTCCGTGTGGTGACGGATTAAGAATACAATTGTCACCACCCCATTTCTTTCCCAGGGTGAAGCGCCAGCAAAAAAACAATACCAGTAGTTAACGTCTACAGTAAGAGATTTCTTTCTTAATTCTGTTTTAATTCCACACATACGAATTTGTGGGCAATGCTAGTACTAAATATAATACTATCAAGATCGATCGATTCTATAGAGTTAATATATGATAGCTCACACATCAATCAACCGACCTTTGTACCATATAAATAATGACAATGACCTCAAATCAAAGGGCATGTTAAAAAGAACCAGGATACCGCATATCGGAAAGCGTTCATAAAAAAAATACAAACTTATTTATTATTTTACAATCAATAAGGGACATCCGGCTGTTATCTTCGCGTCTATTACAAGTCTACCGTTTAATATAAGCGTTAATATATAAGATACTAGCTGTGCCCTGCGGTGTTACCCGCGGTAAAAAGGATATTAATAAGTTCATTTTCTATTCCATTGTCCATTGGAAAGTTTCATGAAAATCCATCCAGTAGTCATTATGTGAAAGCACAATAAACATAAACATTGGAGTACGGATAGAAGACCGAGGAAACGTTCGCCTTGCACGGCCAACAGTTTCAAGTATTTTATTTTGCCGCGCGTAATTTTTTTTTTTTAGTCATATCTCCTAAGATATTCATTTAAATTTCATGCTGTAAAGAGGAGTTATAATCTATATTAATTGCGTAAGCTAACTAAGCTATTTAATTTGATGAAAAATATTACCATATACACATAAATAGCTTTTGAAAACACCCTATTGAATTTTAGAATTTTTTAGACATTATTATGGGTACAGCGGGTTTCCCTTAGAAGATAGACATATGCCCTCGCGGACTTTTTTGAAGAACTATAGGTAACAAACAATTCCTCCATACATTAGTTTGTTGTACCTCACATAGATAAGGCAGCGTTATCATTTATAGCTCGCGCGCGTCCGAGTTTCTCGGCAAATTTAATCATATCTCATTCAATATACAGCAAACCCCAACAAATTATGCAAAAAAAGCCATCCTGTTGAACCATTCTATGTATTAAAAAAATCCGCATCAAGATCCGTTGCGTATTTTTGAAGATATAAGCTCACATAGGGACATACAAACAAAAATTACGACTTTGTTTTATAAGAAGTAAGGAAGATGCAGATATTTGTATACTATGTATTGCTCTCTATAATCACCTTTTTTCGCATCAAAAAGATAGCCAGATGGTTAAAGGATAACAAACAGAACCCATTTCCAGATTTTTGAAATTTCTGTCCGTTTGTCTGTTTAGATGTTTGTCTGTGGACGCATCACGTAAAATGTACAACACTTTTAAATATAAATGTTATACGTAAAAATTGTACACAACTCAAGGTATTTATTAGTCTTTGTTTCATCGCAATCGGTCCATTCGATAAAGAGATATTTACATAATACAAAATTTCTCAATTTGATTACTTGCTAACGGCTAAAAATAGAATAAAAAAATTGATTAGATCGATCGAAAAAAATCGATCCACGCGGACGGAGTCGTGGGCACAGCTAGTTTAGAAATAAGCAAAGATTTCTTTTCCGGTTACACCATCTGAGTGTTCTAAGAACACACACACACACAATTTATTAGTGAACATAAAAAAGAGGCGTGTCCTGAGAGTTCTAACGTTCAAAACTTAAAAGCCACGCCCCTTTTTTATATACTGTTTTTATGAATATTTTCATTTACCAAAACCAAATAGGAATGGCTCTTTCCGTGCCTAAGCATAAAAATGCACAGATTTTTTTTATGTTAACGACGAAACATCTGAATAATTGATTTTCTTTTATAATATCTTTTATATACAGACAGCTATCAAACATATTTTTACTATACGTATATAATTAAAGTAGTTAATTATGATAATAAAATTGAGTTGCACTGTTGGCACGGTGACCTGTAGCACGCATCGAACATGCGCACAAAAATATCATGTACACAATATATTATAATTTATTTGTTTTGTCTAATGTTTATATATAATCAGCAGTTTTATAAACATATTGCATGACTGTATTTATTATATAAACTTTGAAGTTGTTTCTTTGTGATTTCGTAATCTATAACTACAAAAAATCATAGACAGCAAGAATTTTCGTTTCCAATTTTTCGTTGGCACATAAAAGACTCAGGTAGTCGGGAATATTGTCAAATATTGTCAATTTTATATATCTTTAATTTTTGAGAACTTTTTAATAAATATTGTTTGAAACTAAGAAACCCGTTTAAATATAAGTCCATTCTGAAAAACTAGGATGAAATTCCTTGATAAGTATGCAATATTTTAGATTATTGCGACTTTTCACAGGGCAAATATTACGTTGAAAAATGTTCTATAGATAGGAATTAGGAATGAAGCTAACAAAAGGAATGAAGCTAACAACAAAACAAATCCATTTTTTTTTCATACGAATTGCTCTGCTCTGTTCCGAAAATGGATTCCTATTTAGTAAACTTCGGTTCATAATTAATTGACTAATTGTTGCAATTGACTTGCTAGGCTTCTACTTAATAAAGCCATGTCTTACGGTGATCATATCGGTTGATTGCAAACAGATATCTTATATATAAAATTCACGTGTCACAGTGTTAGTTACCGTACTCCTCCGAAACGGCTCGACCGATTTTCCTGAAATTTTGTGTACATATCCTCTAGGTCTGAGAATCGGCCAACATCTATTTTTCAAAACCTTTTTTTTTAGTATGGCAAAACAACGTTTGCCGGGTCAGCTAGTATTATTATAAAAACTCTGATATTTTGTTCAAATAACGACCATGAACGATCATGGACTTCAAGTTTACGTTCTTCTAACTGTCACCCTGTAATTATAGTGCTGCCTAATTCTACCCGTGCAAAATCACGTGCAAAACCTAGTGTATATTAACTTTAAAAAATATAACAGGTCTTAAGGTTAAGGAGAATAAAGTACATTATCTGACCCGGTCAGACACTAATTATGTGAAGTAATGAACAAACAGACAATGCTCCATATGATATACTAGCAATAACTGTGGTTTCAATCGCGTTATTACTAGCTCTTTGACTTTTAAAGTTACGATATGTAGTCTCTGTATTATTTTGGTAACTACACAGACCAAAATTGATCAAAATTGTTAAAAAAAATATAATTTATACGGTTTTACATCAAAAAGGAACAAACATACATCAGGTTTAGACATTCTTCATATACTTATTGCGCAAGGTTTGCTGTAAGCAATAAGTAGCCAATAATTGAAATAAATAAATAAATTCTTAGAAATTATAATGATGTATTTGGCAAATGACTATTATAAAATATGCGGCGAAAGGCGTCAGCGACCGCCTTTTTGGAATTTTGGAAGCCTCGGGCCTCAGCTAACTGGCTGAGAGGGACTCGCGCCACTATAATTAAGGCCTCACAGTTACCCGAATTTAGCCAAAAGCCGCCACTGCATAAGACACCCATGGGTGTATTATGGGGCTGTTGACACGTGTATCCAAGTATTGAAAATTCTACACAGCAAGGCCAAATGCAAGTCTATTTCCATGTAAATACTCATTATATAATTAGTACTAAATAACTATTTTTAACACATAATCGCTAATGTATCGCGCTAATTATTGCGCTAAAATGTGTTAATTAATGTCTAGTGTTTATTTGATGTATGTATAATGCAGTTCTAAGTTTAGTGACAAATAACCGCCATGTTTGAATTTGGAATATTTAAATTTTAAATTGACAATTTTGATTTTTAAATTAGTATTTTGGTTGTTATGATAAAATTGGTATTTGAATTGGTAAATTGGTACATATTTTAATTGTCAAATTGGTATTTTAAAAAATTAAATTTCATGATGATGAAATATGATTCGTATTAATTCTACTATATAAAAATAAGTCGGGTTTTCCTTCCTGACGCTATAACTCCAGAACGCACGAACCGATTTCCACGGTTTTGCATTCGTTGGAAAGGTCTCGGGCTCCGTGAGGTTTATAGTTCATTTTTATTTTTTTTACCTTTTTTTTTGGTATGGCAAAACAACGTTTGCCGGGCCACTACTGCTAGTCCTATATAATATTGTAATATAGGATAAAATAGAAAGAAAGAAATATTACATACAACATCGCTCTACGATTGCCTTCGTTTCATAAGTTTTTATCAAGTCCTAAACACAGATATATCAGTGTCTATGGCTACATGACTCAGTCGGCTTGAAGCCACTTACATATCTATGTGTGCGTGAAAATGTACCTATGTGTATCTATGATACAGGCTATTCGTCATATGAAACGTCATTATTCTATGAAGTACGATTTAGCCAGGCTAAAGTTATTTGTCCTCAATTTTAAACGTCAAATCACCATCTAGTATATCTGTGGTACTAAAATCCTATAACTAGCTGTTGCCCGCGATCCCGTCCGCGTGGAATTTAGAAAACTTCCCCGTTTTTGCAACATTTTTCACTACTGCTTCGTTCCTATTGGCTGCAGCGTGATGTTATATAGCTTATATCCTTCCGCAATAAATGTACTATCCAACACTGAAAGAATTTTTCTAATCGGAGCAGCAGCCACTGTGATTAGTGCGTTCAAAAAAAAAAATTTGAACATGTCATAAGCACATAATTTTTTTGAAAAATTGTGTCTACTTGATTAAATGATTTTTCATTTCATTTCATTTCAAACAAACAAACTCTTCCGCTTTATAATATTAAGGGCGATATAGTCGCAAAGCGACCAAGCCTTTTAAATAAAATTAAAATTTATAATATTAGCATAGATTAATTTTCCATCATATTCTGATAATTAATTTAAATAATAATAAATAAATATTGATAGACATTTCACACAACGTCCTCTGGTCTCAAGCTAAGCTTATATTGCTTGTGTTATGGGTACCAGAATACGGATATAATACATAAACTACTTTTTACTTATAATACATAGAA
The DNA here is from genome assembly GCA_916999025.1 of Orgyia antiqua. NCBI lineage: Eukaryota > Metazoa > Arthropoda > Insecta > Lepidoptera > Erebidae > Orgyia > Orgyia antiqua. The sequence goes on from OU779871.1 coordinate 23,535,986, forward strand.
ACACCCAGACGTAGTACAAACATTTGTATGACATTTGTGGATATCACACAAATGATTGTCCCAAGCGGGAATCGAACCCGCGACCTTGTGAACGGCAGTCCATTACATGAACCACTACGCCACGAAGCCCGTCATTTGAGGTAATGTTATATATACATAGTTCCATAATTATAGGTAAAATTATGACTATAGGTACCTTTTTCAATAACCTAATTATGGTTACTATATTAATTGAACTAGACATCCTCCTCATTAACAATGTATAAATAGGTTTTACCTAGTATTTATTGTGGACCTAATAATAATCATCATAACATCACGCCTTTTTCCTAATAACACTAATAAGCCTAATAACACGTACGTTAGTGGTCTGGAGGAGAGAAAATAAATAATTCCACTCTACTAGCGAGGGTCTGCAGCCCTAATTTAGGTATTTGCCTTAGGTATTGCTATCCCTATTTCCGAACGCCGCGCTGAAAGGGACAAATATAGCGGAAGCAGATTTTACCTACAAATTTTTTGGAAAAAATACGTTTTGCAGTACCCAGTTTTCTTCGCGAATATTAAATCGATTTTAATATTTTTTACGACATATTATCGATGAAGAGTATATCTATGCATCTATCACATTTTTTTTTTGGAAAACCTTATAAAATTTGTGCTTGTAGCTTACAACTTCAACTAAAGAAAACCAAAAAAAAAACGGATTTTGGGATGGTCATATTTCTTTTAGTTACTAAGTTTAGAAAAAAAGAAAGTGATAGAAGCATAGATATATAAGACCTAGATACTGTGATAAAAATTCGTTCCTCTGGAGGCAATATCCACGAAGAAAACAGGGGACTACGATGCCCATATTTTTGTATGGAGCATAATCAGGTATCGTGACCTCTTAAGGTTTCATTTTTAAACTCCTAGAGATAGAAATCGTGAGCAGCAGCTAATTATAAAATGAATTATCCCACTTTACATATAGACTTGATCGATTCTTATAATTATTTTTATACCAGTTTTCTTTACATTTTTCTTGTTCGTGTATTAAAATGATGTATCACATAAAACTGGTTTAAGGGCGTCACACACAGCATATTAATATATGTTAACATAGCGAGAAAAAGACAGAGATATATATATATATATAGAAAAAAGCCCAGGGGAGATAGAGACAGATATAACTGTCGGTGCCGTCATAAGTATAGATACGTTTCGGTATATATATATGTAAGTATATCTATCTCTTTTTGCCTAGTCTTTTTAGGGTTTCGTACAAACCCTTATAGGATCACTCCGGTGTCTGTCTGTCTGTCTGTCTGTCCGTCTGTCAAACTTTTTTTACTCAGCAACGGCTCAAGGTATCAACTTGAAACTCATACCAAATGTAGATCTACGCGGTCCCTTGCTGCAAAAAATACAATCAACCTTTTACATCTACGCATTTAGAAGATATAACCGAATTACGAACATTTTTAAGAATTTTCGACTTATGCTAGGGAATCAAAATTCACAGGTTACTTCCCGTTGCCCTAGAGCCTTGAAATTTGGCATAGATCAAGTCTATATAGTGCTGATATAGGGAAAAATCCAAAAACTTATAATTTGTCATCACATCACAAGAAAAAAGTGTTTATACTAATACCAACTTATGAAGTTGCTGAAATGTAGGCGATTCCCTGTATTTCAACTACAAAATTAAGATGGTGAGTTGTTTTGAGTATTATTAACTGATTATTTGAATGCAGTTACTTATGTTTATATGTCTAGTATGTACGAAACCCTAAGTGTACGAGTTTGCCTCGCTCTTGACAGGTTTTTTCTATATACATTTGTCTCTCTCGCTATATTAATATAATATATTAACATGCTGTTTGTGGTGCCCTTTATATTAATGACACATGACGGGTATTATCCTTGACATGATAGAGCTGGTTGGAGTTGATGCGGTGTAATGATAGCTTACAATTGTATGAACATCTCCAAGACATTTACAAGTTTTTTTTTCTACTTAACATCAGGTACCGCTTAGCTGAAATGATAAATAATTTAAAATTATACGTAACTGGCAAATTCTCATGGTTTAAATCGGGTTAATAGTTACTAGTTTTTGCGTGAAATAGCAACAAACAGTCTTCATTACTTGTTACAAAACAAATTCGTTATTTTTATATGTATGTCCCTACATGAGTCCCTATATCTTTAAAACTACGCAACGGATTTTGATGTAGGTAGTTTCTTTTAATAGATAAATAAAAGTAGTTCACGAGGATGGCTTTTTTTGAATAATTTATTACGGTTAGGTTTCTAAATTCCACGCGTACGAAGTCGCGGGCAACAGCTAGTGTAAACTAATATCCAGGATTTTGAAGCGTGTTTTTTATTTCTTTTTATTTATTTACATGTTCTCTACGTTAGTTAGGTATATGTATGTAGGAGCTATAGTTTATTACACAATTCAATATGCGTGTGCATATAACGATAATATTATTATTGTAATTTGATTGTAATGCAATAAAATTACTTGTTACGTAATATTGTATCATTACGCCACTATCTTTATAGGGTAAGTATACAGGGACGTATTTACCCTTGTGCCAAGGGGGCCATGGCCCGGAGTGGCCGGAATGCGGGGGCGGCCCAAGCCGCACCTCACTCAAGGGTGGCTTCAGAAATAGAGCACCCCTGACTTACAAGCTGGATACACCCTTTGTCTACGTAATACGAATACATCACATAATATTTTTTCTGTTCTTGATAAGCTCAGTCTCTTACGATATTATTATTTTTTATATCAGTGGTATATAGACCCTTTGCCCTTAACTTCTTTGACTTGATTTTATAAGCCTACTAGCTGACCCGGCAAACGTTGTTTTGCCATACTAAAAAAAAAAAGTTTGAAAAATAGATGTTGGCCGATTCTCAGACCTACTGAATATGTATGCAAAATTTGAGAAGAATCGGTCAAGCCGTTTCGGAGGAGTACGGTAACTAACACTGTGACACGTGAATTTTATATATTAGATAAGATAAGCAGGACCGCGCCAAATAGCGCGGTACTGCACCACGTCCGTACAGTATTTAGATAATATTATAGATATAACTATCCTCCGTGTCCGTATGGTGACGGATTCACACAATTACACACACAGATAACATCCTCTGTGAGAGACGGAAATCTCAAAAATAAACCCTGTTCCCCGAGTCCGGTAAATGAATTGTGCCACAAAGGTCGCTCAATAACACATTATAACCTCAAAAATTAACAATAGACTACCAAACTTGATAACATTCGCCACTAAGCAATCAGTTATTGCATTTGTTGATTGCATAGTGGCGAATTTTGTCAAGTTTGGTGGTCTATTGTTAATTTTTTGTTACAAATGATACCATTGAATTGAACTTTCACTGAACATTGAATAGCGGACTTGACCACCTGGTCAGTCCGGCACAGTCCCTTACAAAGTGAAGGAGACCCGTGCCCAACAGTGGGACGTTAATGGGCTGGAGAGAGAGGGAGCTAGATATTTTTTTGCCGTGATCTACGATATTTATATTAGTTACTTGCATTCAACGCTACATAAGTTAACCAAGTTATGCAGTTTTATTTTATTAAAAGCGTCTGAAAAACGTGCTCTAGAGATTTTTAGGTCGTCCAGGATAAAAACACATTAAGGGCCTACATCAATATTATCGTCGACATGTACCTATTAACACAGCTAGTAGGTATAGAAAATGAAGAATTAGGGATATTTTTTTTGTTTACTCAAAATCTACTAAATATATTTTAATTCCGGTTTACGTGTTTCTAGTATATATAATAGTTACATATGTTTTTAAAGTTATTTCATTAGTTAATACGCGATAATAGACTGACAAATGAAAAAAATAAAAAATAAGAGAGGTTGTTTCGCTAAAATTTTCTATCGAGAAAACTTTTTTCAATCGCGTTTCTGAGTTTATGCGATCCTAGATTATATATTGAAAAAACATATACATACTTAAAAATTAAGAGCTCTAGCCATTCAATCTAAAGAAAAAATGAAAACTTCGTTCATAGAAAAATGCACGAAGCTATTTTGGTATCCTCTTAAAAACATAGTTAGCTAAAGTAATATGTCGTATTAATTCCGTAATTAAGTGATGGCAACCCTATATACAGTCCACAACCACGCAGTCAAAGATTGATTTGTTATAGCGTTATATTAAATCATATTTATAATTTATAGAGAGATAATGAGATGTGTTCCACTTCATAGATATCGCCATTCGCCAGGTCCCGTAAATGATGTTGTAATATTATTAGATAATTGTTCATTAAGATTATATGACCTAAAAGTTCGTCTAGTAGTCGTCTGCTAAGGAAATTATATGTATTGTGTACTGTTGCTATGTGCAGAGGACTGATATGTTAAACCAAAGATATACCAGATGGTGGATTGACGTTTAAAATTGAGAGCAAGTAACTTTAACCTGGCTAAATCGTACGCCAATAATTTTCACTCACTTGCAATAGTCGGATTGATCTGAAATTACACATACTTAAAGAGGACCGATGACAATGCACTAATGTATAATAATATTCAGGGTTTTCAAGCGTGTATCTATTTTTCAAACCCTTCCCCCCCATTGACATTTGTATGGCAAAACAAAGAACGTTTGCCGGGTCAGCTAGTCTAATATATAAAATTCTCCTCGTGTCACAATGTTCGTTCCCATACTCCTCTGAAACGGCTTGACCGATTCTTATGAAATTTTATATGCACATATTCAGTAGGTCTGAGAATCGGCTACTACCTATTTTTCATACCCTTAAGTGATAAGGGTTGTCCACCCCAGACGATTATAAGGCAAAACAACGTTTGCCGGATTAGCTAGTTTAGTTTAGTATTATAATAATAAATAAATACCAAAAAGAAATGATTGCAGTATCATCACTCATCAGCATCAGTCCATAATATGCACTACTGCAAAAGACGATATGTAAAAGTGTGTTGAAAATTGCATCGCCAGTTGAGTTGAGTGCGTTATATTTAGTTTGTTTTGTTCATAAAATCTCTTTGTTTTCACTTGTATTACACTAATCCGCTCGTATATATTTTTAGCAATAACTGTGTGAACTTCATTCGTATTATTTTGTTAATGAAGGTTAAATTCTGTGTCCCTTATCTACATAGTTATTTTAATACACAAACATTTAGGAATATGTATTTGACGATAACTCTCAGTATTTGTTTAAATAAAACCACTTTTTTACGTTTAAGGGCCGATTTTTCAATCCCCAGATAAAGAGTCAGGTAGTACTTATTAGACAGATAACAAAATATTGCATTTTTTAATCGTCAGATAGGCACGATCTGGTCAATAACAGCCCTAACTGAGGAATGAATCTATCTACCTCTTGGACCGGCAGATAAACGTTTATTCAATAGATACAACTAGATTCCTTTATTGAAAGTATTAATATTTCATTGTAAATAATAATATTGTATAAATTCTGTATTGTAAATAATAGTTTTTAGTAATATTAGTTTAAACAAAACTACTTTTCATGGATTTAGACGCAAATCTTTATTTGTAAATCCGTGAAAAGTGGTTTTGTTTAAACGGATGAGTCGCGCAAGTGTTAGAAAATATTATAATATTAGTTTATTTTATTTTATTAATTATTTACTGAAATCTCTCCTGAGTTGATCCTATCTTTCCAAATTAAACGTTAAAATTTTATAAAACAATTCTAATTTTCCTAATTTTTAATATGGTAAAAGTTAATGTCAAAAAGAGAAAAAAAGATTCCAATAATAGCAAAATAATAACAAATCACTGACATTAAATGAAACTAACCTACAAAATCACCACACGAGAAAGAGAAAATTTAATTTATCCATAAAAGTCAAATAAACGAGTGTCAACACATTTGCTATCCTCTTTTATCACACAGTACACCATACGCGTGTCTCGCTTCCACAATATTGCAGTGAAGTTGGCAAAATAAAAGTTACAGAAACTATTCGCTTGTTAACTAGCCATTGAAAAATGCAACAATTTTATTTGTCCTTTAATCAATCAGATAAGTTAATTCTCTAGTTAGTTATTCGTTCAGTTATTCGATGATTGAAAAATCGACCCTTAGACGCATATCTTTCTCTCTCTCTCTCTTTCCCCCATTAATGTTCTACTGTTGAGTGTTGAGCACGGACCACCTTTACTTTGCGACTACTTTGCTTTATGGTCTACAGTGCCGTGTTGACTAGGCGTGTTGGTACAGGGTTTTGTTTCGAGTTTTTCATCTATCACAGAGCATGTTATCTGTGCACAGTATCTTTAGCTGGCTTTCTCAGTACTCTGGGAAGAAAAAGGGGTGGTGACATTTGTATTGTTAGTCCGTCACCACACGGATATATCCTCGTTTATCAGTAAGATATTTCCTGTTAATTTTCAATAGAGAATGCTATCATTGATACGAGTATGCTTATTATTTTTATTGCAAGTAAGAACAAAAGTTTAGATTAGTTTGAAATACTATTTTGGCTGATTGTGGTGATACATTTTTCATTGTAAAATGTTATTTATTACCCATTATCGCGAATAAATGAAAATTTAATTGAAATAGATAAAATATTGAAAATGTCCGTAAGTTGCAAGATGTCTTTGATAATCAATTGTTACGAATGTACCTGAAAAACACATAAATATTAATAATACTATGAATGTAGAAATATTGACAGATATAGAAATTCAGAGGAGTACGGAGGAAGAGGACATGTTGCGCCGACTCCAAATAATGGGAAAAAAGGGCAGGAAATGATGATGATGTTAAGAATGAAAATAAAACCTCCGTAATTGGCATTGTTCATAATTTTTGACCTCATGTTTTTATATTTTTTTTATAAAATATAGACTATTTTAAGCAACTTATTCCAATATTATTGAAATATTCACTATATAGAATTTTTAAAAAATACTTAAAGATATTATTTTAAATGTTGTGACGTCATCGTTGTACGCAATCTCTGTATTGACTTTTCCTGATAGACTTAAGACAGATTGCAATACATCATTTCAAAGTTGCTAAGTTGATATAATAGACCAATTTTAACTCCTCAAAACGCCTTAATTTAATATTTTAAGTCCTTCATTTCAAGGGCAAATAGAGATCATTTGCTTTTTTGGAAAAATTATCGTTAATATAGCAAATTTTCCGAAAAAAACTAATGGATCATGACCAGAAACTCTATTCCCCGAAATGGTTTTTGAATTAAGAGTTTAAAAAAATACATATGAACAATGCCAATTAAAAAAAAATGTTTTAAATGCATCGAAGTTTTTAATATCAGCAGGTGCAATATACTTAATGAGTGTCTAGCCTATAATAGAACGTAAGACACGTAAAGGTCAAGTGAACTAGTAAAACATCTCATTAAATGAGTTTATAATAACATAAAAAATATTTATAGGAAAAAGTGCTGCAACTTTTTTCTTCGTAATAGAGCCTAATTTTAAGTTATACATCAAAAAGGTTCATCACATCTATACTAATATAAATAAATAATAAATAAATATTCATGGCATTTTACACAACGTCCTCTGGTCCCAAGCTAAGCTTATAAGAACTACATAAGAAAAATATGCATCTAGATAATATTACTGCCCGCATTCCTACATAATATAAGGATATTGTAACCACGAACCGTAGTGAAACTGCTACGTTGGTCAATAATGATGGCTTTACCGTTGTAATGCGTAATAAATCCAAACCGTATAGATACAAAAACACCAGAGGGATTTTGCAAAGTACTAGCAAGCTTCAGGCCGCTGAGTCTTATTCTTTTATATATTTATCTCGGACACAGAAACATGTTTTGGAAGACGACATATCCTTTATGTAGTCCCTCTACATAAAGGATATGAATGAGCAATGTATTGAAATAGAAAAGTTAAAACAAAATAAAGAGACACATTTTAATTCCTTTAAAATAAAAATACTTACATCTAAGCTTAGTACCTTTCTACAGGGAGACTTTTGGCCCCCAAGGCTTAGTAATTAGACAATTTAGGCAACCACGCCCCCTTGTAAAGGACACAGTTACAATAAATAGCTAGTTATGGACATACAAACTAATCTAGTAACAAGCAACACTAGTATTAAAATGGTATCATTCAACTGTCGTTCAATAAAAAACTGTTTACCTGATGTTCGGGATATGTGTAAGGAGTTCGACGTCATTTGTCTTCAGGAGCATTGGTTAATGCCATTTGACCTCGGTTTCCTGAACAAGATCGATAACGAATTTACCTGCTGTGCTAAGTCATCAGTGGATACGTCTGTTTTGTTGCGTGGTAGACCATATGGAGGAACGGCCTTGATGTGGAGGACTGCTGCGTTTACTAAGGCCGATATTATTCCGTGCGATAATGATAGGATAATTGCCGTGCGTTTTTTGTCAACTCGATCGCAGCTTTCTTGTGTTCTGCGTATACATGCCGACAAACAGCGATGATAATCTGCTGGCGTTTACAAACTGTTTGGCGTTGATCAGTGCGGTGATCGATAGCGCTGAGGATGAATGTGTCTTGATATTGGGTGATTTTAACGCGCCTGGGACACTTTTTGGTAAGGAATTAATGGACTTTTGTTCAGAGCAGTCGTTGATATGTCTAGACGTAGAATAGTTGAACAATGATACGTTTACTTTTGTTAGTGAGGCAAGCGGTTCATGCCGATGATTGGACCACTGTCTTGTGACTGAAGCTGCGGCTTCTCTAGTGACGAATGTGTACGTTAATCACACAATGACAGCCTCTGATCACTTTCCTTTAATTATAGATTTTAATAGTAATACGATCAAAAATAAAACATCATGGACTTTTAATGAAAAGTTGCCAATAAAACTAATAAATATGTTTGGGACAATAAACTAATTATGAAATACTCAAAAATATGTAACAGATCTCTTAGTAATATATTAGATAAATATAAGACTGTGTTCGGTAATATGAATTGTATATCTTCAGATTTTAACTGTTATAATGAGACTCACAACAAACTTATTGACGGTTTTTATGATGAAATAATAAATGCGCTGCAGTCTGCTGCGGTCTGAGAAATTGTGTAAGCGTAGAAACAATAAAGTTGTTGGTTGGAATTTTCATGTCAGACGCGCCCATGCTAGGGCTAGAGAAATGATTTAGTCTGGATATGTCGCGGTAGGCCGCGATCAGGTTATCATTATGAGCACATGGCCTCTTCGCGCAGGGATTACAAGGCTGCTCTGAAATATGTCGTAAAAAATCAGGATGAGATTAAAATGGAAGTACTTGCTAGACACCGTAATAAAAATAACTTTGTAGAATTTTGGAAAGAAATAAAAAAGTTAGACAATAACAGTAGTAAAATCGCGGTGAGTATAGAAGGTGAGAAAAGTAAGAAAAATATTGCAAATCTGTTTCAAAATCATTTTTTTGTAAAAAATGATGGTGTCTGTGATCGGTCAGTCATGGTCTGTGGAGGCCCTAGGCCTGTCCGTCTATCAATAACATCGGATGATATTGAGTTGGTACTCCGGAATATGAAGAGAGGTAAGTCTCCAGGCCATGATGGGCTATCTATTGGAAATTTGTTACACGCGAGGCCTTCTATATGTCTGATTTTGGAGCAGCCTTTTAACCTCTGCTTGAGGCACAGTTACTTGCCAGAATTATTAATTCGTACCTTGGTAGTACCGATTGTGAAAAATAAGACGGGTGATATTAGTAGTGTGCAGAATTATAGACCAATATCTTTACCTACGATTGTGGCTAAGGTGCTTGAAAGAGTAGTTCGGTTATACATTACTTCAACCAACATTGATGACGGACAGTTCGGTTTTTGTTTGAAGCTTTCTACGGATATGGCTATATTCTCTCTCAAAGAAGTTGTAAAGTATTACAACAAGCCTAAAACGACAGTCTATGTATGTTTTCTAGACCTCAGTCGCGCTTTCGACACTATTGATCATAATTTTTTATGGAATAAAATGTATACGTCTGTTATACTTGCGGAGATTGTTGATCTTCTTAAATATTGGTATGCCAATCAAAATAATAATGTTAGATGAGATTCCGAGCTCTCGGATGGTTATACGCTTGGTTGTGGAGTGAGGCAAGGTGGTGTCACATCGCCCCACCTGTTTAATATATATATAAATGACTTGATTGTGGAACTGAGCAGCACCCCCGTGGGGCTTAGGTTAGATGGCAGGTATGTTAATAATCTGAGTTACGCGGATGATATGGTGCTGATCAGTCCCTCAATCAAGGGTTTAAGGAGGCTTCTTACAATATGTGAGAGATTTACTCATAATCACCACCTAGTCTATAACACCAAAAAGACCGAGATGATGGTGTTTCGTTCGGGCAAAGGCCCTAGTGTTATTCCTAATCTGCTCCTAAACGGACATCCTGTGAGAATAGTTGAGAGTTTCAAGTAGGTACCTTGGCCACATCGTCACGGCGAAGCTAAATGGTGACCCTGATATTGAGAGTCTTTCCCGTTATTACATAGAATACATAGAAACACCCAGACGCAGTACAAACATTTGTATGACAATTAGAAAAATCACACAAATTATAGTCCCGAACGGGAATCGCACCCGTGACCTCTTGATCGGCAGTCCGTTACATAAACCACTCAACCACGAGGCTCGTCACTAATATTTTAAAGCTGAAGAGTTTATTTTTTTTTGTGTTGTATTTTCCATTTATCGAGAAAGGCAATGAATTAGTGAAAAATGTTGCAAAAATGGGGAAAATTTTCTACAAACTTCACGTGTATAAAGTCGCAGGTAACATCTAGTTTTGAATAAATATGTTATGTCTTTCAAAGGTGTCTTTATCAATATGTTTTTAAAGATAATGGTACCAATTCTACGTGTACAACTAAACTTAACTAAACTAAAAAATGAAAATTGATAGTGTCAATAACACAACTCCGTAACTTTTACCGAATTTCCTTGATAAAGAAACTGTTTATTATAGGCTAACGATTATAATTAATATAAATTTGCACAACGAAATAGCCAAATAATGAAGATACGGCAATAGTTGTTTTAATTTTTTAGTTAAGTTTAGTTTTGCACGTCAAATCGGCACCAATGCCGTGTTAAATAAGTAGAAAATAAAAAAACAGTTTTAGGTTTAATAATGTGCCTGGCAGCAAGGAAAATCAAGTATAAATTTCTTTTTATGCTTGCTAAGTAAAACATGGTAAGAAATGTGTTTTCATCATCTTTTATCGTTGTTAATAAAAATGCATTTTTTTGCACAGAAGATAGTTTCTATGCGTCTGTGTTTATGTAAGATAATGGCAGGAGTCAAAGAATCATCGGCTGTAAAGATTGTACTATCGAATATTAAATTAATTGGCTATTTAATGTCGGTATTGGTTCGATTCGTTATTTTAGTAAACTAGCTGTTGCCCGCAACTCCGTACGCGTGGGATTTAGAATTTTTTTCCCGTTTGCGCAACATTTTTCACTAATTTATCGCTTCTTACGGTTAAAGACATTTATTTTACTCAAAAGATTACAAAATCACTTACAGAGAAAATACAATTTTTACTTAATTTCTAGTGTATATGATCCTTGAATGTAGCAATTTCTTAATCCAATAGGCAGGTAGAAGTTGAAACAATTCATTTATTAAACAGTTGCAGTTTATCAGAAATCCGTGGGTAGCAAGATTATAAGACAAGCATAAGTATAGGTTCTAAGTTTGAACCTCAAGATATGCATAAGGTCCATGTCACACTGAAGTGCTATAATATTTGCTTCTTAATAGAACAATGCTTAAAAAAACGTGTTCTTTTTTCGTGGGGATTGCAGTTAGGTACGCACTTCGCTTTTCCTATTGCTGTCGGACTACTCACTAAACCCTGCCTGCGGTGTTCCTTCTCGCCCTTAGCCGGGCCATGGTAGTCACTCAGGTATTACCATGACCCGACCAGGGGTAGCCCCCTAACTATGGGGGCTCATTACGAATTCATTAGCCCCCCCCCCCCCCGTCGAATTGACGTCTTTTTCCGGAACATTTGGAAAGAGGTCGTCCGCCACTGATGTTGGCGGCGCGCAGGCCCCCTGACCTGCCGCGCGTGGCCTCCTCGTCGGGTTGGGCCACCGGCTATATTAGTCGCAGCGTGGTCGCAGCGTAACATTATGTAGTGATTTTTCACAGTTTTATTTACCGCAAGAAAATATATTAAAGGTTATTTGTAAGTATATTTTTTTAAGATAAGTTCAAGAGCAGAAAAATTAAATAAAAGTGATAATTATTTATCAACGGATTGTTATTATCACAGTACCAAGTTATCGGTCATTATGTTATGGGATAAGTGAACTGTGTTTAAGTACTTTTATTTATGATGTACCTATTAACTTTTTAACCTGATTGTTAAATAACCTTGGGCATAGCACACGGCGTTATTATAATAAACTATCTGTAGGCCGAGACTTCGTACGCGTGGCAATTAGAAAAAAATAATACATATAAACCACTAACGCAGGTCACGCAAAAGAAGCCTAAAACATAGATTATTACAACAGTTTTGGCAAGATTTTTCACTGATTCTTCGCTCCTATGTTATATAGCCTAGACTCTAGGCTATATAAGGAAGGCTCTAGGCCCTAAAGCCTCCCATGGCCAATGGTGGGACGATAAAGGGCTGTAGAGAGAGAGAGAGAGAGAGGACGGATACGTTAATATTGCACATTCCAACAAAACTTGCACAGTAAAAAACACTAAGTTCGTTGTATTATCATTACACATCAAAGATATAAATACGATATAAAACAACGTAAATAACACAATCATGAAAGTATAAGAACAAAGACTGTGTAATAGGCCATTGATCTAACAAAACACACGTAAGCAAAAAGGTTATAATTTCTATAGAATTTGCATGACACTTGTTTTGTACAACTGCAATTTTTAATATCGACCTATTTTATTCTGATGTAAAAGTCTTGCTATAAAAACTAATAATTTGCTACAAAAACTAATAAATAAGCTTGAAAATCTATACTGATATTATAAAGCTGAAGAGTTTGTTTGTTTGAACGCGCTAATCTCAGGAACCACTAGGTCCGATTTGAAAAATTCTTTCAGTGTTGAGTAGTACATGTATCGGAAAAGGCTATAGGTTATTTAACATCATCCTACGACGAATAAGAGCGAAACATCAGTGAAAAATGTTGCAAAAATGGCAAAAATTTATTCTAAACTCCACGCGTACGCGGTCACGGCTTACAGTTTATTCTGAACTAGCTGTTGCCCGCGACTCCGTCCGCGTGGAATTTAGAAAATTTTCCCCGTTTTTGCAACATTTTTCACTACTGCTTCGCTTCTACTGGTCGTAGCGTGATGTTATATAGCCTAAAGCCTTCCTCGATAAATGTCCTATCTAACACTGAAAGAATTTTTCAAATCAGACCAGTGGTTCCTGAGATTAGCGCGTTCAAACAAACAAAAAAACTCTTCAGCTTTATGATATCAGCATAGATATTTTTTTTAAATATTTCATTGTCATCGGTCCTTGATATGAGTGCAAAATTACAAATCAATCCGACTACTGTAAGACGATGAATATTGTTTTGAAACTAACAAAAGCGTGTAAATAAAAAAATACAGATTTAAATAAGTGTATTTACACTTATTTAAACCTGTATTTTGTAAGTCTCAAAGGGATGCTTATAATGAGGGAGCCGCTAGCCCTTAGAAGACTTGGTTAGCCATACTAGCACAGGCGTGTAGAAAATTCGAAGGGTTTTTATTATGATAGGAGGTTTTATGTGGCTATCAACAAGTGTAGGCTGTTGTTAGGCCTTCTCACTCACTAACTGGAAAACTGAAAAATGAGTAGAATAATTATATAATGAGACGAAAGGACAGTAAAATCTAGGGTTGGACTACGCCTTAAGGGCCTGGGTGGTAAAAAGAGATATGAGAGAAAAAGAAGTGAACACAGATATAACAACAAAAAGACAGGCCTCGTGGTTTAGTGGTTCAGGTAACGGACTACGCTTACGACGACGTCGCGGGCTCGATTCCCGCTCGGGACAGTCATTTGTGTGATATAATTATAATTGTTATACAAATGTTTGTCCTGCGTCTGTGTGTTTTCTATGTATTATAAGTATGTATTTACAAAAGAAAAGTAGTTTATATATTATATCCGTATTCTGGTACCCATAATACAAGCATAAAAAACTAAGCTTGGGACCAGAGCACGTTGTCTAAAAAAACCTGTTAGGAGCGAGGCAAACTCGCACCCTTAGGGTTTGGTACCTACTAGACATATAAACATAAGTAAGTGCATTTAAATAATCAGTTAATTAAACTCAAAACAACTCACCAACTTAATTTTGTAGTTGAAATATAGGGAATCGCCTACATTTCAGCTACTTCATAAGTTGGTATTAGTATAAACACTTTTTTCTTGTGATGTAATGACAAATTATAAGTTTTTCGATTTTTCCCTATATCAGCACCATATAGACTTGATCTAAGCTAAATTTCAGTTCTCTAGGGCAACGGGAAGTACCCTGTGAATTTTGATTCCCTAGCATAAGTCGAAAATTCTTAAAAATGGCCGTAATTCGGTTATATCTTTTAAATGCGTAGATGTAAAAGGTTGATTGTATTTTTTGCAGCAAGGGACCGCATAGATCTATATATCGTATGAGTTTCAAGTTGATACCTTCAGCCGTTGTTGAGTAAAAAAAGTTTGACAGACGGACAGACAGACAGACAGACACCGGAGTGATCCTATAAGGGTTTGTACGATACCCTAAAAAGAAGAGTATAGAAGACAGACTTATTGCGCCGCTCCCAAGCAATGTGATAAGGACAGGAAAACGATGATTTACCTAGACGTTTACTATACGGCTAATGCCTTAGTTAATACAATTACGCAATGAAGGCATTGACTTCATAATCAGACAGCATACTCACGTTTATTTTTTCAATTAATTATTATGCAGGCAAAAATAATTTACAATGAACTAACATGTTCAAACGAAACCTGAATTTTTATATTCCTTTATAACTTAAAAATGTTAAGAATACATTAATTCGGATTCCACAGAATTGCAATATCATCTTTACATATTATAAAACAGTCTTTATTTTTGTATCTACCTATGTCCCTATGTGAACATTAGTATCTTCAAAAATATGCAGCGGATTCTGATGCGAATTTTTTATTATAGATTATATATATTATATTGGTTTTTTACGTAATAAGTTAATATTTGGTCTCTAGATTCTACGCGTGCGATGCTGCGGGCTACAGCTAGTTACTTATTATAAAAAAAACATGTTTGTATGTATGTCCATATGTGAGCTTATATCTTCAAAACTACGCAACGGATTCTGATGGTAATTCTTTAAAATGATAGAGTTTCTAAACTCCACGTGTACGAAGTTACAGCCAAGAGCTAAGTAACGTATAAGTAACTACCTACTAATTGTCAAGTTGAAGTCATATAAAATTAATGCGAATGCCATTATAGCTGACAGCGTATAATATTGACACAGATATAAAATTCTACGTAAATCGTATATTTCAGTTTCAAATAAACTTTCAAATTATTTGTAACCACAATATACAAAAGCATCATCATCATAACATCACGCCTTTTTCCCATGCGGGTAGGCAGAGACTTAAGTAATTAGCGAAATTAACCTGAAATGGAACACAAGACGTATGATTTGCGTAGTACGAAATATCTTCCATAGCTGTTGCCTGCGTTTCGTCCCCATTTTTGCAACATTTTTCAATTATGCTTTGCTCCTATTGGTCGCAACGTGATATTATTTAGCCTATGCCTATAGCCTTCTCGATAAATGCACTATGCAACACTAATTTTTTTTATCGAACCGGTGGTTCCTGAGATTAGCGCATTAAAACAAGCGACGCAACATCTGGTTTATTTATATAGAGCTGAAGAGTTTGTTTGTTTGAACGCGCTAATTTCAGGAACCACTAGTTCGATTTGAAAAATCGTTATGTTGGACAGTACATTAAACGAGGAAGGCTCAGCTCAAGGAAGCATCAGTTAAAAATGTTGCATAAACGGGGAAAATTTTAACTCCGCGTGTACGAAGTCGCGGGCTAGTAATATAATATAGGAGACGTACATTTCTACAAGGCGTATTGGGAGAATTGAATGACATATGAACTTTAGGCATAAGATAATGTTTATATATAAAACAATACGTGATGTAATATCTGCTGCTATCATATTTTTTTCTGATACTTTCTTAGCTACCCAATGATAATATATGACAGTTTGATAAAAGTTTTATATTAGCACATAATATAAATTTTAAAGTGTTACACGAAACTACGATATTCACTTTTAGAAAGTTTAAATCTTTAGATGGATGATAAACTAATAATGGAGGGCATAGTACACGGCGGCGCTAAGGGCCTACATCAATATTATCGTCGACATGTACATATTAACACAGCTAGTAGGTATAGAAAATGACGAATTAGGGATATTTTTTTGTTTACTCAATATCTACTAAATATATTTTAATTCTGATTTACGTGTTTCTATATATAATAGTTACTTATGTTTTTAAAGTTATTTCATTAGTACGCGATAATAGACCGACAAATGAAAAAAATAAAAAATGAGAGAGGTTGTTTCGCTAAGACCCATAGCACACGGCGTATTTTAAACGCGCAGACGACGCGCGTATACGTGGTTTAAACGAGATTTGATCGCAACCTTGTAACCTAAGCACACGGGGCGATTGTAAAACGCGCCTCTACTGCGCGTATACGCGCAGGTACAGTTGTACAGACGCGCTGTAGTCACGCGTAGCTTTTGCGTTTGAAGAGAGTAGGGTAGGTAAAAGTGAATAAAACGACAATTTATATTACCCTAAAAGTAGTAGACAGCAGACAAAATATAAACTTAAAAAAAATTACCATTAGCAAACAAAAAAATCTATGAATTTTGCTACTTTCAGAGTCATCATCAATTTATTTAAATTATTCAATTTTTATTATCATTTTCAATGTAGCTTTCTTTTTTTAGTAAGAGTCACATTCTGCTCTTCCTCACTGTCACTGCTTATTTCCATAATTGAATTTAATTAAATTGAGCAGGAAGTTGAAAAATATCGAAATTAAACAACTCCTTCGAAGTCTTAGTTTGAAATATTTTTTTTAGGTTAAGAGGATACCAAAATAGCTTCGTGCATTTTTCTATGTACGAAGTTTTCATTGTTTCTTTAGATTGAATGGCTAGAGCTCTAATTTTTAAGTATATGTTTTTTCAATATATGATCTAGGATCGCATGAACTCAGAAACGCGATTGAAAAAAGTTTTCTCGATAGAAAATCTTGGCGAAACAACCTCTCTAATTTTTTATTTTTTTCATTTGTCGATCTATTAACGCGTATTAACTAATGAAATAACTTTAAAAACATAGGTAACTATTATTTATAGAAACACGTGGATCAGAATTAAAATATATTTAGTAGATTTTGAGTAAATAGGAAAAGTATCCCTAATTCTTCATTTTCTGTGCCTACTGGCTGTGTAATATGTACGTGTCGGCGATGATATTGATGTAGGCCCTTAAGATTCACTTTTACGGCAAGACGTTTCATTTTACACAGTCACATGACTCATGTGACATGAGTCACAGTTCGATAGAATGGACACTTTGTTTTTAAAATGAATGGCGCGACGTGTTGAGTGGCGAGGCGAGTGTGTGTTAGTATGAAACGGAACATTTATTAACTTTTTTTAGCGAAAGTAAAGGAAATTATGCCCATTCAGTCTATTTTGCAAATTTGAACAATTTTGATAGAAAATACGTAGATTCTGGGACTAAAGTTCGTAGGTTTGCAGGAAAGGCTTAAAATACGTAGATCTACGTAAAAAGACGTAGAGTTGGCAACCCTGATCCCAGCCCCCCTCTGCCCGTACCCCGCTCCTTTGTACGCGCGTTTGTTTCGCTTCAAATGCGCGTATACGCGCTTCATGCGCGCGTTTCTATTATCAATGCAAACGCAACAATCAGCGTTTACGGCGCCGAAGACGCGCGTTCCTGAAACGCGCGTTTAAATTACGCCGTGTGCTATGGGCCTAAGATTTTCTATCGAGAAAACTTTTTTCAATCGCGTTTCTGAGTTTATGCGATCCTAGATCATATATTGAAAAAACATATACTTAAAAATTAGAGCTCTAGCCATTCAATCTAAAGAAACAATAAAAACTTCGTACGTAGAAAAATGCACGAAGCTATTTTGGTATCCTCTTAAGTGAGAACGCTGGGAAAGGACGCCCGCGAAAAATAAAATCCGATGTCATCGCCGGTATACTCCAAAAGGGTCAATGTATGACCAGATGTATGAGTGTGGATGAAGCCAAGAAAGTGTATTTGTATAGTAGCAGATGGCGCTCTCTGCCTACCTCCATGGGAAAAAGGCGTGATGTTATGATGATAATGATGATGATAAATCTTTACAATACAATACACAATACAAAATTCTTTAATGTACACCAAAGAAAAGACAAACTACATAATTAGATATAGTACAGCTTAAGGTATGTACAAGCGGCGGTCTTATCGCTTTATCTTTACTTATTTATTGCAAACCAAAGTCGTTATTTTTTGTATGTAGGTTCCTATGTGGGCATGTGGTGAGCATATATCTTCAAGACTGTGCATCGGATTTTGATGCGTTTTTTTTTGAACCAATCTATCTATAGATTGGTTCAAAAAGATGGCTGTTTCGTATAATTTATTTAGGTTTAGTGTAAGATATTTTAAATTTTACGCAAATGAAGTTGCGGGGAACAGCTATTTTAACTATAAGTCTAATGTGTTACACGTTTTTAAAAAAAATCGTTTATATCTATGTAACGGAATTTGCATCCTTGCCAATTCCGAATTTTTTTTCCTATCGTCTTCTGCCCTAGCGGGCCATGATGGTGCCTTGAGCCTTACTATAACACGGCAAGGGTTTGCCAATTCCGGTAACAGATGCTTCAATTAGAATTCAGTGTTGATAAGTATTAAGTTTTGATTTGCCCCCGTTTCGGGGTAAAATCCGTAATTTTTTCCTTAAGTTTTTAGCTTTCTTCCTTAAGTTTTTCGCTTCGGTCCTTAGTGAAAATTTCGTTTAAGGAATCGATTACATAGACATCTAAATATAATATTCATTTATCTATCTAGACTAATAGATATGGATACAAACGAAGCAAACGAAGCTGTTGTATGCGTTTTTTTTATAAGGCTAACTTGGCGAACAAGCGTACGGCCCACTTGATTGGAAGCGGTCACCGTAGCCTATAGGCACCTGCAACACCAGAGGTATCACTCGCACGTCACCGACCCTGTAGAAATCTTTTCACACCTTTTTTGAAAAGCCCCATGCTGTAGTCCAATGGGAAAACCTCGGCAGGTAGTTCATTCCACAACTTTATTGTACTTGTTAATGATAATGAATAAAGCTTTTTGTTCCACGTACAAGGATCTTCTAGCGTTAGTTTAAATGAACAAGGGATCCTGGTCTAGCTCTTTATGGTTTAAAAAAACAAGTTCTCAATAAATTGCATATAATAGAGATACTAACGCATCATCTGTCATTAACCGGCTGAATGCACCTGCTCAATAATACTTAAAGGCCAATATTTTGTACTAAATATGGAATAACCGTTGTCAAGCTGTATTTTTTTTTATATATTCATGTACATATCACAACGTCTTCTGGTCTAAGCTTATATGCTTGTGTTATGGGTTAAGTTAAAGAATACGAATAGAACACATTTACTACTTTTCTTTTGTAAATACATACGTATAATAATACATAGACGCAGTACAAACATTTGTATGACATTTATAAATCTATACTTATAATAAATCTGTAGAGAGGTCAATTCTGTACATAAAATATATATTTTCAAAATAACTATCAGGGGGTGATTAGTGATCGATACTGATGCCAAAAATGCAATCAGTAAAATTTTTGTCTGTCTGTCTGTCTATCCGTCTGTATGTTCCTTATAGAAACAAAAACTACTCGACGGATTTTAACGAAACTTGGTACAATTATTCTTTATACTCCTGGGCAGGTTATAGTATACTTTTCATCACGCTACAATCAATAGGAGCAGAGTAGTGAAGGGAAATGTTGGGAAAACGGGAAAAGGTGCTCCATTTTTTAAGCTTTCGTCGCGTGTGCAGCCTTAATGGTTAAAGTTACATAGAAATCATGTATGACGGAAATATTCTACATAAAATTGTCTAAAAAATATCCTGAAACAGCACATATCTATATTTTATGGTTGACAGTTCGTTCATTCTGATTATATTTGTTTACTCTTACGTTTATAATACTCTCACTCAAGCAGTAGTTAAAAATGTTGCAAAAAAGGGAAAATTTCCTAAATTCTACGCGGACGGAGTCGAGGGCAACAGCCAGTATCACATAAATGATTGTCTCGTTACCGGCAGTTATATGAACAATTAGACCACGCAGCCCGTTGTTTTGGGTAAGAAACCCTAAAATCATAAATCCGCACTGTTGCATGTACTATTTCAGTTATAACTATACGCAGACGTATTATTACTTGATACGTTGTAATTTTGAAACCTGCTTCATACCACTTTTTACCCACAAATTACTTTAACTTTTTTATTTCACCCAAACAGGATCGTATCAAATTGAGCTGGCACAGACAATGTGTCCGACATTGACCTTGAATAAAGTCAGTCCGTGTTGACGGATTAAGATTACAAATTCCCCCCCCCTATTTCTTTGCCTTTGGAGGAAGAGAGAGAGGGGGTGAAAGAGTTATTTTTTTTTCAAATAGGCATTGCGTAGACAGTAGGGAGATTTTTCTCATTGCGTTTTTTTTAAATTGAATATATATTTTACAACAATTATTTTTATTGAATTTCCTATTAATTTCGTAATAGTACACCTCAAATGAGATGCCTTCCAGTCTGCTGTTTTCTCAAATAACAATACAACTTTACGGTACTATGACTGTCCGTAGAATAACTGGCGACCACGATTTCACCACCACATTCCTATCATGTTAGCCGTGTCGCCATTTGGTGACTTGAGATTATATGTACCAAAAGCCCATTTGCTTCCCAGATACAAATGCATTGTAAGCAGAAAATGACCATGATCATTGCGGCGCCCTTGTCCATTTATTTGAGGTCGGCGCAATAAGAAATTTAACGTACATTTAATTTGTGGAATGAACTACCTGCCAAGGTTTTTCTATTAGACTACAGCATAGGGCTCTTCAAAAAAGAGATTAAAATATTTTGGTAGAGTCGGCGACGCGTGAATGACACCTCTGGTGTTGCAAGCGGTAACTGCTTACCATCAGGCGAGCCGTAAGCTTGTTCTCCACCTTAGTGGTATAAAAAAATAAGCTATTCTTCCATGCTTTTCCATCAGACGTCATTTCTATATTGACTTCTCTTTTCTTCATATCCTCTTTTACACAATCCATCTATCGTTTCTTCTGTCTCTCTCTACTTTTAATTCCTTCTACATTAATTCTCTGAATACTTCTAACGTTACTATCCTAGACTCATTACATGACCATACTAAGATAACTGCCTGTTTTTTGCCGTTTCAATACTAAAAGGTGAAATGGAACCCTATTATTGAGACTTTGCTGTCCGTCCGTCTGTCATCAGGCTGTATCCCTAGAACGGTGATAGCTAGAGAGCTGAAATTTTCACAGATTGTATATATCAGTTGCTGCTTCGGGCTTCGTGGTCTAGTGGTTCATGTAACGGACTGCCAATCACGAGGTCTCGGGTTCGATTCCCGCTCGGGACAATAATTTGTGTTATTTTTCTAATTGTCATCCAAATGTTTGTACTGCGTCTGGGTGTTTCTATGTATTATAAGTACGTATTTACAAAAGAAAAGTAGTATATGTATTCTATCCGTATTCTGGTACCCATAACACAAGCATATAAGCTTAGCTTAGGACCAGAGGACGTTGTGTGAATGTCCATGAATATTTATTATTATTTATTATTATTATCAGTTGCTACTATAAACAACAAATACCTACTCAACATTATCATTCTCCAGCCCTTATCCCGTTATTTGGTTATGATAATAACGGACGAACCTCTCGTGTGTGTCCAACTCGTACTTGACTGGTTTTTTTTGGTAATGAAACCTACTGCATTTAATTAGTCGCAGGTAATTTGTATTTTGTTATTGTTAGTGCCGTTTTCGAGATACAGAATTTTGTATACTCAAGAATTGCTCGATGACGTAACAAGGTGGACTGACGATATCATCAAAGCGCCTGGGGGCCGCTGGATGCAGTTAGCGCAGGACCGCGCGTTGTGGCGTAGGTACTATGGGGAAGGCCTATGTCGAGCAGTGGATGGAAGAATTACTCATTAAACATTATTAGATATTATATTTTACTGTATCAAAATAATGTAATATGTAAAATATACTCCGATGTCTTCGCCGGCATACTCCAAAAGGGGCAAGTGCGTAGTACTTACAACCGTCAGGCATGTATGACCAGATGTATGAGTGTGGATGAAGCCAAGGAAGTATGCTTGGATCGTAGCAGATGGCGCTCTATAGTCTCTGCCTACCCCCATGGGAAAAAGGCGTGATGTTATGATGATGATGGAATATGTACTCCTTTGACTACATTAAATAAAACTGATGAATCAAATAAAATTTACATTACGAAGAGAAATTGTTTATATTTAGATCTACCAGACAGTAGTTCTTTCGAGAAGTTTATTAAAACTAAATTTAAATACAAATATTAATCAATTTTATGAATTTTATAATTCATTTTCACGAGTTAGTAGTGATACGCACGAGCACGAGGTTTTGTGGGTTTGATTCCCACGTGATTAAAGTATAATAAAGTTAAGTCTAAAAATGTTTCAAATCAGAAAAAATCTGCCAGTTCTCTATAAAAACAATTAAAGTTTACAAAAAAATACCTCCAAGAAAGTCTAGAAACATACGAGGTCAATCTGTTAGAACATAGTAAAAAATATATTCAAAAAAAGAACTTAACTTTTTTTCAAATACATGCAGAAATAAAAAAAAAATACATACGACAAAATAGACCAAGGTAAGCGCCGGCAATAGAAACAGCAATTTCAGTGAGATCATTGCCCATATCATGATTGAATCTCTTCAGCAATTCACACATTAATACGTAAGCTTTCACTGGTCTCGTGGCGCACTGCGTTTCAACCATCTTCGCAAACCGTCTTTTTTTCATAAAAAAAAAAGAAAATCGAATGCACATATAACCCGACAACTGATAAACTAACTTGCATACAGAGAACGCATGCTTAAAAAAACAATAAAATTATTGCCAGCGTAGATGATTGATATGTGTATACTGTCCTAAACCCGTAATATGAATGAAAGCAGTATAAATTATTTGCTGACCCTAACACATATTATCTATCAAAACTATAGATAGAAGTAACTACTTGTACATTATATTGTTTATGTTATTATAATCAAAATGAAACTGAATTTTTTTTTTCGTTTAAACCCGTTAGTCCCGACGCTCCCAGACCAACTGGCTGTAAATGTCAAGTTTTTGTGCCTTTTATTCGATCGCAGACTTATTTAAAAATGCGATTAAGAAAAGGAAACATGGGAATTATATTTTTAGCATTTAAAATCCTTTGTTTATTTATGAATGAAATCAAAGTTTTAAATAGTAACTAGCTGCCCCGGCAAACGTTGTTTTGCCATACAATTCTGTGTAAAAATCAACAACAAAAAATTTCATCTAAACCATCCTCAAACCCCCTTGAATACACACAACAAATTTCATCAAAATCGGTCCAGCCGTTTAGGAGGAGTTCAATTACAAACACACGTACAGAAGATTTATTTAAATAAAGATTTATGTACTTTAAAACTAAAAACCATGCTCAAATCTGGATATACTTTTTTGAAATTATTGCATTGTCATCGGTCCTCTATTTGTGTTTGTTATCTCCAGTTCGAGAGGGTTTTTGGTCGGCTATACTACACCACGATGACCAAGCGTGTTGGCATAAAATTTAATTTCGAGTTTTCCGTCTCTCACAGTTGATGTCAACATTGTCAACTGCTTATAACATCCCTTAGCTGGCTCGTACACCACTCGGGGGAGGAAATGATGACACTTGTATTCTTGATCCATCACTGTTGTTAGTAAATAATATGACCGTTATAGTATTACGAACAGTAGGCAATCAAAATATAATAATATTTAACACTTTAATGCTATGTCGTATCCGTGATCATGTAGGCTAAGCTCAAACGTCGAAAAAAAAAGTCGCCATTTTTTTTTATTCAAATAATTTTATACAACTTTTTAATTCTTCGAAAGAACCGCACAATGGAACCATAGACTAGAACAATGATCAATATAGAACCTGTTTGGTAAGCAATAATATAGATTGCAATTAATGTAAATACGAATGTATGACGTGGGTGTCCATCTATTAACAACGTAAACGATTAGTTTATATGGAAAATCTAATTAATGATCCGTATGATGACGGAAGAAAACAAATCTCACCAACAGAAAAGTGACCTAAAGTGACCTCGGAAATACTGTAATATCTTTCATGATCATATTATTTTTCTTAAAAATTTCGCGTTCGCTGTAAAAAGTATTTTACAAATAGTATATACCAATTCTAAGTGCACAACTAAACTTAATAAAAAAATGAAAGTTGTTAGTGTCAATAACACTAGTCGGCAATGCCAATAGAACTTTTTTATTAGATAATCTGTACATTATAGACTAACGATTTTAAATAATAAAGATATGCACAACGAAATAGCCATTCAATCAAAATACGCCATAGTTATTGTTAGTTATGTTTAGTTGTGCAGGTAGAATAGGTACCAAAGTTAATGAAAAACGTATAATATTTGTGTGCTCGGGAAATGAACCCACGACCTTCAATCGTTGTCGCCACGTACGAGATAAAATATTGTGCAAGTTACTATCAGGAGTTTGATGCGTGATTGGTCCGGTGTTGCACGCAAAGCTATAGTGCGTTGTTACTCTTTATTTTTAATGCCCTACATTAGGTTCGATGTCCGAATCAAAAACATTATGTACCTAAATAATATAACGTGTTTCTATGTATTATAAGTATGTATGTATTTACAAAAGAAAAGTAGTATAGGTATTTTATCCGTATTCTGGTACCCATAACACAAGCATATGAGCTTAGCTTGGGCTATTTATTTAAAAGCGTCACCAGTGCGCCATTTGCAATACCCGTTATTACCATAATAAATTTGTTATACCAACACCAAATACGGGACCACAGACAATGATAATAAATAAATATTCATGGACATTACACACAACGTCCTCTGGTCTCAAGTGAAGCTTATTATGCCTGTGTTATGAATACCAGAACACGGATATAATACATTAAATACTTTTCTTTTGTAAACACATACACTAGCTGTTGCCCGCGACTCCGTACGCGTGGAATTTAGAAAATTTTCCGCTTTTGCAACATTTTTCACTAATGATTCACTCCTATTGGTCGCAGCGTGATGTTATAATAATATAGCCTAAAGCAGGGATCGGCAACAGGCGGACCGCGGTCCGGAAAGGTCGAGCCTCAGACCGCCAAAGTACTGTATTGTATAAATTAAAACGTAAATTATTAAAGGTATTCTATATCTTTATTAATTCCATCCATCCATCAGCCTCCCTCCGTCCACTGCTGGTATGTCCAGCATAGGCCTCCTCCATAGAACGCCACAACGCGCGGTCCTGTGCCTTAAGAACAACTAATAAGGATCACTTAATTATTATCAGTTGTCTTTTTATGGACCCTGTAAAAATTTTCCCCAGTATCCGGACCGTACCTAAAACTACTTGGCGACCCCTGGCCTAAAGACTTCCTCGATAAATATACTATCCAACATTGAAAGAAATTTTTAAATCGGCTCAGTGGCTCTTGAGATTAGCGCGTTCAAACAAACAAACAAACTCTTCCGCTTATTAATATTAAATATAGATAATAAACACCCAGACGCTGGACAAACATTTGTATGATAATCTATACTAATAATATAAAGCTGAAGAGTTTGTTTGTTTGTTTGAACGCGCTAATCTCAGGAACAACTGGGCTGATTAGAAAAATTCTTTCACCGTTAGATAGGGCATTTATCGAGGAAGGCTTTAGGCTATATAACATCACGACTAGTGGAACAGTAGTGAAAAATGTTGCAAAAACGGAGAAAATTTTCTAAATTCCACGCGGACGGAGTCGCGGGCAACCGCTAGTTATAAATATCACACAAATGATTGTCCTGTGCGGGAATCGAACCTGAGACCTCGTGAACGACAGTCCGTTACCTGAACCAATACACCACGAGGCCCGTCACTAGTCAATGATGAGTATTCGTTATTGTAGCATCAACTACACAAACTGTGAAATTTTCAGCTCTCTAGTTATAACTGTTCCAGAGGCCAGACAGACGAATAGCGAAGTCTCAACTCGTACTTAACGGTAATATTCTCTAACACTTGCGCGACTCATTTGCTTAAGAGGATACCAAAATAGCTTCGTGCATTTTTCTATGTACGAAGTTTTCATTGTTTCTTTAGATTGAATGGCTAGAGCTCTAATTTTTAAGTAGGTATATGTTTTTTCAATATATGATCTAGGATCGCATGAACTCAGAAACGCGATTGAAAAAAGTTTTCTCGATAGAAAATCTTGGCGAAACAACCTCTCAAATTTTTTATTTTTTTCATTTGTCGGTCTATTATCGCGTATTAACTAATGAAATAACTTTAAAAACATAGGTAACTATTATGTATAGAAACACGTGGATCAGAATTAAAATATATTTAGTAGATTTTGAGTAAATAGGAAAAGTATCCCTAATTCTTCATTTTTGTGCCTACTGGCTGTGTTAATATGTACGTGTCGGCGATGATATTGATGTAGGCCCTTAAATAAAACTACTTTTTACGGATTTAGACGCGTATACATATTTGTTTTAAATTTTAGCCCTTCTAATAAATTCAACGAACTCCAGTTTTACTGAACAGCTTAAAAGGTGCCAAACAGTTCCTAGCGACGTGCGACTCGGGAGCCCGACTGACGGATTATAAATATATACATGTCAGCTAGGCGTAAAGGACATGGGTTTTAAAAGAATATTAAAGTGTTTATAACCAATTTGTAGGTATACGAAATTAGTTCTTGATTTACTTATGCCCAATTAGTTAGTTAAATCTCATTTAGATTAGTATCTGATTAATGTCGAGATATTAACTAAGAATATGCCCTAAAGATATTGAAGATTACATAACTCTTATCATGGCCGTAATGTTAAGATTGTATTATGTCGCAACTCCCCCACTATCCCCACTCGCAAGTTGCTTTAAATACGATAGGCGAACGTGGCTGAGGTTCAGTATTATTCGAGAATTCGTGCTGTATACATCACGGCGTATTAGTGTGTGTGTAGAAGTTGGTATTGTACGAGTCGTCGCGCTGCTCAATCTCCGACGTATCGGCACTGAGCTGGTCCTTATAGGCGTCGGCGCGGCGTGTATCTGTGTGCGCGTGTGTACGTGTATTGTGTAAAGTCGTCATGTACGTGTTTGCGCGTACATGTATTCCTCATTGTGTGAACGTAGTGATGATTCTTCGTTGCGAGGCTTGGGCACTGGCTATAAGGGGTTGATGTGGAGGCCAGTTATCCTTATAAGTGTGCAAGAGTATGATAGATTGAGGTGTGAATATCGGTAAGACAGTTCTTACGCTATGTGCTCGGATTCCTGTTCAGGCCTCTGGTCTATTCTCCGACATCAGAAGTGGGATAAGAACTACACGTAGCCCATATAGTGATCGCGAGGGTTTGGGAGTGTATTCGTAAAAATATAGGTTAACAGTGAACAGTGTGCGAAAATAAGTAGTCATGATTTTTTATCCATGGTCCTATCGAGGATTGGTAGTAAAATAGTGCGTAAGAAATGGTGATAGTGGCAAGGAATTTAGTGTCCGAAGCAGCAGGCACGTGAGTACTGAACGTCGTATTCGGTAAGCAATATTTTTTTTACTATAAGTGAGTAAAATGTTTAAAAGTAAACGAAAGTGGGTAGCACAAACCGCAAAGAATATTTGGGCGTTATTAGCTATCTAAATGCAATGTTTGTTTCAAGTAAAATGTCGAAGTTATTTATAAATAGAGATGTTAAAAAGAAAGAACCATAAAGCTATCTGAAATGTTACGATATGCCTAGTCTATAAATTTAATGCTTAGGTACAGTGAGAAATTATTAAAAGAGATAAGTATTTTGATATACGTTATGAACAGATATTGTTGAATACTGAAGATATATTTCGATGCGCACTAGATATACTCTGGGGAAACATTACGTGATAGCAATCATATTATAAAAACAGAAGTAGGTAACTGCCTGATTAAAATTCAGTATGTGATATTTGATATGTGCAAGGAAATAGGTAACCTATAGAGTTCACTCGTTTAATGTTTGTCACTGAACGATTCATAGATCACTGCAGTTCATACATCTCTGATCAGAGTAATATTTTCATAAAGAGCAGAATAAGTTTAGTAATGGCGCCACATACTTTCAGTCGGATCGGTGCATATCAATAACCGAGTAGTTATTCAGTCAGTTCTTTTATGTAAATACTGCCAGGCAAACTTAACGTAGGTAGGTACTTGGTTTGTTCTACCGCCTTTGATATGTGAAAGGTGTTGCCAGTATAGAAATAT
Source organism: Orgyia antiqua (assembly GCA_916999025.1). Lineage (NCBI taxonomy): Eukaryota > Metazoa > Arthropoda > Insecta > Lepidoptera > Erebidae > Orgyia > Orgyia antiqua. The sequence goes on from OU779871.1 coordinate 23,564,802, forward strand.
TTGAAAAGGATTTAACATTCGTTAGAAAACCTAGTAATTGTGTGGGCGTAATCTAAAACGAGAAAGCATCTTGAGAATTATTTTATTCTTTATATAACGGATAATCACGTTTTTTTCCTGAAGTGTCCCAAAAGGATGCCAAGTCAAAAAAAAAATAAAAAAAAAAATAAAAAAAATAACAAATTGATATGAAACTATTTTTGATAAAACATTATCAATTTAGTTTGGCTGTATGAGACAATTCCTCTGCGTTACGTATTTAAGGGTGATGTATTAGTTTCCTACCGTCATGGTGTTTTATAAAATACTTCTGTAAGTACCGTCAGTGTTATGAAAATACAAAGTTACTCCAATTGTGGGACCTTTAAAACCACATAATAATTACGATTGTTTTGTAATATGCGTGTGTGTGTTCAACATGTATCATACATGTACCCTTGGTAGAAAGAGCGGGACAAAAATGACTTATTTTAACACTAAATTTGAACTGGTTTATTATGATTTAAAATAATGTTGTAAACAGTAATGTGACATAGTAAAGGACATAGAGGCTGTGTCTGTCGTGAGATATTTTGTGTTTGCTTATTCTATCGTTTTATTTAATGTAGTTACTCGTGCCGAGATAAATCATTGAAAGTTTACAATTAAGTTTAAAGTGATATTGTACGCAAAATACCTACTGGTAAGTGAAAAAGAGTTTTAAAATTTTGAAGTTAGTGTGAAAAGTGCTTTGTGGTAGATAAAACACCAACCTTGGTGAAGTAAGTTAATTCGAATCGATTAAGTTATTTCGTGCTTTCGTAAATAATAAACTGACACCCTAATTAACATTGACGTGACCAGAGAGTTAGTGAGGATAAATTTAGATCACGTTATCTAAAGATGTAGGGCTTATACCTGTTACTAGTTAAATGTAGGTGATATGAGTACTTAAACTGAGTGATGAGTACAACAGAGCGTTTACAATTTTAGAACTTTCAGTTTGAAACTTTAGTATTGTTGTCGTTTGTCAAATTTGTTTTTGACTCTTGTAATCTACTTAAAGGTCAGGTAAGTTCATGAAGACATATGTAATGTATGGTACCAAGTGTTAGCTTTAAACAAATTGAATATAGACTACAGTGACGGATATACGGTTTAGCACCAGATAATCGTATGACCGCGGAGTTTGCTGCGTGGTGCTTTTACTAGACTATAGCTACCTGGAACCGCTTTAGATTTTAGAGAGGTTTTTTTTGGCTAACTATAATACTATGCGCCTTTAAACTTGATGATGAAAGCAATATCCAAAGCAGCCATGTGTGTAGGCTTAACACCCATTTGAGTTACACGAAGGTAAGGTTGAAAGATCTCTTGGAAATTTATCTTCTACATATTAACTTTCAACAGTAATTAAAGAGGAAGGTTTCTCGATTCAACCGTGTTTATGCTTTTTCGTCGTTTGTGAATCGATATTGGTGATACATTTTTTGAGGAAAGATATTTCAAAGGTGTGTCTGTGTTAAAGAAATAGGGCTATGTGAAGTCAATTTCTTTTTGTTAAAAATTACATCACAAGTAAAGTAAAGAGTAGGTACTATTTATTTCTGTTTATTTCATCATAAAGGTGGTACAGCGGAGGTCACCGACGCGACGCCTTAAAGAATTTTACTTGTGCAAGGCCTACTTAAATAGTGCTTATGGTTGGTGGTCAATGGCGTCTTTAACAGTGGATGCGACTGTGGTATTACGCGATGACCTGACGATAATTTTATGATACCCAATAATTTTGTTTGACGAATACTTTAAATCTTTGAGAGGTGCGTGTGTGGTGTGGCTTTGAGGGATAAATAAATGGATAACCATGGACGTTTCACGCAGCGTCCTCTGGTCCCAAGCCGAGCTTATTGTGCTTGTGTTGTGGGTACCAGAATACGGATGGAGTGCGTAAGTTGCTTTTCTTTTGTAAATATACACTCGTGATACACGGTAGAGGCCCGGACGCGGGACAAACGTTTGTATGACATTTGTAAAGATCACACAAATGATCGTCCGAGGCAGGAATCGAACCCGCGACCTCGCGGGCGGCGTTCCGTTGTATGAACTACCGGACGACGAAGCCCGTCGATAGATTGGGAGATGGAGTTATGAAGGGATATTGCGGTCTGAAGGAGGGCGAGGTGGCCCAGGCAGGAGGGCGAGGTGGCCCAGACAGGAGGGTGAGGTGGCCCGAAATAGGGAGTGGAGTGGCATAGTGGCCCAAAATGTGGATGCGAGGTGTCAAAAACGGAACGGCTAGGTGGCCTAAATGTTAGTTGGCGAGGTGGCATAATGATAAAGTAGTGAAGTATGACTAAAAGGCCACAACCTAATACATGGCCGTGGTTATTTAGAAATTGTCTATTGTTATTAGTTACTTAGTACTATAGTAAGCAACATGCTAAACACTTGTTAAACCACTTGTGAAAAGGTCACTAACTGAATTGAGGAAGTGTGCCTTATTGAATTGTCCTTTTAATTATTTTTAACACTCTTTTATGTGTTCGGTGTGTGTCTGTCGGTGTATTTCATTCAGAGTCGCTGGAGTGGCCCGTTGCAGTGTCACTGTGAGCACACTTGTGTGTTTGGTTATGCACGTAATAATTTTGTTGTGTATGAGTGGACTCACCAGGATTGTTGTTTCTCCGGTATGCCTTTCATATACAGTCGGATAGTTTCACATAGGATCGCTTTGTTTAAAGAATCAGATTGGAATGTCTTGGTTGTTTACTAAGATTGTGACAGCATTGTGACGGCGCAGACTTGTGTCTCTGATGGCACGGGCTTTCAGCTTTTTTGTGGGTGGGAGGCATAGATAGGACATAGGATAATTTTGTAGCTAGAATAGCGACTCGGCACTCCGGGTCGGGCCGCTTCTTTTTAACGCACTTATATTGGTTCGGTAAGTGTCTGTTAATGTCGAATTGATCTGAAGGTTTGCAAACGTTTTGGGTATCGATGGCGGTGCAGTCATTTGGAATGATATTCGGATTTTCAAGCGTGTTTTTAGGTTTTTGAACTAAGTAGATTATTCTATGCGAAAGTGACGCGGACAGATGCAGGATGGACGAGCGGTTGTATGAATAGTTTTGTATATTCCAATCAAACCCAAGTTTATTATCGCCCGAGGACAGTCGCTGGTCAGAATGGCCGTGTCAGCTAGGCGTAAAGGACATGGGTTTTAAAAGAATATTAAAGTGTTTATAACCAATTTGTAGGTATACGAAATTAGTTCTTGATTTACTTATGCCCAATTATGTTTATGTTTAGATCATTTATTCTCATAAAAGATTACAAGAAATCGCTTACATGAGAAACCATTATATCACGTATAAACATTAGTGAGCATGCAATTCGCTAATATAGATAAAATACAAAACAGTACCAGTACACAGAAGCAAAATAATATGGGTAGTTACATTTCTTTATTCAACTACGGTGGCAACTCCGTCGCGCCGAGTACGAAATCCGACTAAAATAAGATGCAACAAACTTGTCTCTGTTTCTATTGTAAAATTATTGTTGTTCTGTTTAGTTTTATTTAATACATTTTACTTTATTACAAACACAGAATAAAATTACAAAAATACTTTTATTTTTATTTTATTATTATGATTCCTTTTTTAATTTCATTTTGAACATAATATTTATCTATTGGTAGATCAATATTAATAATATAGAATAAGATAGTCTGCACAAACGGAATCGCCACCGAGCATAATGCACACCTGTAGGTAAATAGAAATTATTGCAATATGGGGCTAGTGACACCGCTAATCTATAGTTAACAATCATACTGTACTCAACCTATAGAATAATCAAAGAAATAACTTGTTTATTTTTTATAAAGTTTTAGTTATGTATTTATAATATGGTCGAATTTAAAATATTTTTAATAAAGAATATAAGATAATAAAGAAATACAAACATAAATACAAATTAGTTAGTTAAATCTCATTTAGATTAGTATCTGATTAATGTCGAGATATTAACTAAGAATATGCCCTAAAGATATTGAAGATTACATAACTCTTATCATGGCCGTAATGTTAAGATTGTATTATGTCGCAACTCCTCCACTATCCCCACTCGCAAGTTGCTTTAAATACGATAGGCGAACGTGGCTGAGGTTCAGTATTATTCGAGAATTCGTGCTGTATACATCACGGCGTATTAGTGTGTGTGTAGAAGTTGGTATTGTACGAGTCGTCGCGCTGCTCAATCTCCGACGTATCGGCACTGAGCTGGTCCTTATAGGCGTCGGCGCGGCGTGTATCTGTGTGCGCGTGTGTACGTGTATTGTGTAAAGTCGTCATCTACGTGTTTGCGCGTACATGTATTCCTCATTGTGTGAACGTAGTGATGATTCTTCGTTGCGAGGCTTGGGCACTGGCTATAAGGGGTTGATGTGGAGGCCAGTTATCCTTATAAGTGTGCAAGAGTATGATAGATTGAGGTGTGAATATCGGTAAGACAGTTCTTACGCTATGTGCTCGGATTCCTGTTCAGGCCTCTGGTCTATTCTCCGACATACATATATTGAAGAGTAGCTGTTTCCCGCGACTTCACACGCGTGGAATGTGAAAATCTTCCCTGTCATTCTGTCTATTTAAATAATCTACTTAGAGCAAAATCTAAAAAACACGCTTGAAAATCCTAAACATTTTTTTTAGGTTATTGGCATGGGCATGTCATGAGACGAGAGCAGAGTAATGTCATTAGGAGAGTTCTGAGTATAAATGTGGAAGGAAAAAAGTCTAGAGGAAGACCTAAGAAAAGATGGATGGACTGTGTGAAAGAGGACATGAAAGAAAGACGGGTTGACACAGACATGACGGCTAATAGAGGACTATGGAAGAAAAAGACATGTTGCGCCGACCCCAAATAATGGGATAAGGGCAGGAGGATGATGATGATGATGCATTTTCATCGGTCCTTGTTAGGTGTGCAAAATTTCAGATCAATCTGACTACTGCAAGTGGGTAAAAATCATTTTCAAAGATTCCGTTACAAAGATTAATACCGAATATAATAATTATATTATATAAGCGTATTAAAAAAACCGCGTCAAAATCCATCCAATTAGGTGTTACATGGTAAAAATAAGGCACACAATGAACTGTTGAAATGTTTTAAAGATATAAGCTCACATAGTGACACACCACCACTCTCCGTGTGGTGGCGGATTAAGAATACAAGTGTCACCACCCAATCTCCTATCGAGGGTGCTGTAAAAGTCAGCTAAGGGATATTTTACACAGATAACATCCTCTGTGGGAGACGGAAACCTCGAAAATAAACCCTGTGCCAACACGCCTGGTCAACGCGGCACAGTAGACCATAATCCCTCCCAAAGTGGAGGAGGCCCGTGCCCGACAGTGGGACGTAAATGGGCTGGAAAGAGAGTGACACACATACAAAAATAACTACTTTGTTTTATAATAGGTAAAGGTACCATTCGGACCTTAGCCAGCGATGTCTGAAAAATGGACGTGCCTTAAAGCAATTTCGATCGCGGTGAGAGCACTGCTCAAAGCGCGACTGTGACCAATTTTACGGTATTTAACCGTCATCCATGTATCCATCAGCCTCTCTGTATCCACTGCTGGACATAGGCCTCCCACATAGAACGCCACAACACGCGATCTAGCGCCGCCTGCAACCAACGGTTATTTTAATATGCTATTTTACCGCGCGACCGATATAAATGTTATTCTGTCACTTCTCACATACCCTATTGTTAGTACAACAATCGAGACTTTGATCTTCCTGTAGAGATTTATAATTAATTGCATAGTTAATTAATAGATCAAGGAAAAAATATGTATCATAATATGAGTGTCTCATCAGTACTTATAGCAAAATTTAATGCATAAACATGTAGGATTAACATTAAAGTAACATGCAGCAAAAGTTTTTTTATTTTGCTTCACCCTAATAGGGCTATGGCTGATGACATCACCAGGATTGCAGGCAAAGAATGGCAGTGGAAGGGCAACGACAGGGTTTTGTGGAAGAGTTTGGAGGAGGCCTTCACCCGAGCAGGGATTCATATCTCGGACGACTAACCATACTAACGTTAGCAAGTAAGTGACAAATAATTAATTAAAAACTAACCTACTAACAAATGTTTAACTATTTGATAAATAATTACCGTTATATTTATTATTAGTTTTGTATTATATATGGTACTGAAATGTAAAGGATATGAATAAATGGCTTTATTATTATTAATAGGGCTATGGTATATGCCTTGAGCCTTACCACGATCCCGCAAGGGATGACCCCATTATGAGGGGTAGGGGTCAACTATATAGAGGGTACTTTAGACTCATATCAAGAGTAAAAGTTGTAGTTGTAAGTTGTCTGGAAGAGATAAATGTATTTTATCTGGGTTTTTCTATGAAAAACTTTCTTGATTTTACCTCCTACAAAATATTAAGATAAATAAGTGAAAGTATATTAATGTATGTAAGGATGTGTGTTTTCTTTTTCACAAAAAACTACTGACTGGATTTTAATTTAACTTTACAACTAGACAGCTTATGCTAATAATCATACAACATCAGACTCAAAGTCACAGAGCTAGTCAGTAACTATAAACATGGGTAAAACCACAAGATTTGATGTCATGAAAGTACATGAAATGTAAGCTTAGCACGAAGGAGATAGTGATCTATTAATTTTGCAATTGAATTGCTACGCTTTTACTTAATAAATCTCGATAAATAGCGTTGTACGTCCAAATGCGATGTAAACTTAATCGAGTGCCGATTGTGGTGGTCTAATTGGTTACTGTTAGCACGACCGCATTAAGCTCAGTTAGCAGAGCTACAGAACGGTATTCCGAGATCGTGGGTTCAAGTCCCGCTTGCGGTGATCACTTTTTTCTACCACAATTTGATTTATTACGAAGGAGATAATATGAATTTTTTGAGCTTTATAAATTCCTAAAAATATTAAATTATTCTATTTAATTTTAAGGCTGTTATTTCTTACAATGGTACCAATTCTATGTGCACAACTAAACTTAACTTAACTAAAGAATGAAAATTGATAGTGTCAATAACACAATTCTGTAATATTAACTGAACTTTCTTGTTATTAAAACTGTTTATTATTGATTAACGATTATAATTAATATAAAAGTTCACAACAAAATAGCCAAATAAATAAGAAACAACAATAGTTGTTTTCATTTTTAGGGTTCCGTACCCAAAGGGTAAAAACGGGACCCTATTACTGAGACTTCGCTGTCCGTCTGTCCGTCCGTCCGTCCATCTGTCACCAGGCTGTATCTCAAGAACGGTGATAGCTAGAGAGTTGAAATTGTCACAGATGATGTATTTCTATTGCCGCTATAACAACAAATACTAAAAATAAAATAAAATAAATATTTAAGGGGGGCTCCCATACAACAAACATGATTTTTTTACCGTTTCTTGCTCGATACTAATAACATTGCCTTATGTTGCATAGATAATGGTACGGAACCCTTCGTGCGCGAGTCCGACTCGCACTTGACCAATTTTTTAGTTAAGTTAAGTTTAGTTGTGCACGTAGAATCGGCACCAATATGTATTGGAATCTTATTCATTTTTTTTTCTTTTAGTAATAAATTGTATATCATAGACCGTAATAACTTCACACATTTACCACATAGATAGAGGATCTTTGGCTACATCACTCAGTCAGCTTGAACCTTATACACCACTTAAATTATGTCTATATGTGTGTGTGAAATATGTTCTATGGGGTGTACAGGCAACAGTTTAATTTAAACCATAGACAGGTCTTTTTTTCCCAATTAAATATTTGTTTTAATTCCTACAAAAGTGACATTTGTAGTTTGAAAAAACTACCTGTTGCCTGAATATCATATTTTATTAGACCCTGAAGTACCCAGGCTAAAGTTATGTCTTTAATTTAAAAGTGTTTTCTAGTTGGTAATTCTATGAATAACTCTATAATGTTCAGAACTTGTATTAGTGTCAGGTTAGTTTTTAAACATAAAAGCCATGCCATAAATCAAAAGTGAAGCCGTCCGAAGCATGATCCGTCTTAAATGGACAGAAGAAAAGAAAAAGAATGCCTTTACTCAACAAAGAGCATCTTCATTATTGGTTATACGTAACAGTAGCTGTAAAACTTACAGAATAAATAATACCAGGGCTATATATAAATATTAATAAAAGATAACCTTGACAATATTATTAATAATAATAATATAAATTTAGGTACCAACCAAATTAAATATTTTTTAAGAGTTTACTTGATAATTGTTTAAATCTTTTATTTAACAATAATTTAATAGAACCCAACTTTAAATGACAAGTTTTTTTTTAATAGGCGAAGGAAAGGTCCTTACAAGTCCTTACAAGCCACTGTGACAAGTAGAAAATATTTAATTTATGATTGAAATTTACCTAAGTAGGATTATTAATTAGATATATTGATATTAACACTACAACTTACCAATTATATTATAAATACTGGCCGTATAGTTGTCCATATAATACGAAACAAAACTCATATTTACAAACAGCTGATAAAATATATATGTAAACAATATGTATTTTCACTAATTACAATATATCCTTAGTATCAAAAACAAACTATTCTGTTGGAAAATGTTCTAAGCAACACTGAAATGATAAATTACGCTTTTTTTAATTATTTTTGAACGTAATTAAATATAAAAATGCAATTAAAACTGTAAATTCATGGTTAAATCTGACATTTCTAGACTTTGACATTAGACATACCGCGATAACATATTAAAAAGCAGGTAGGTAGGTACCAATTTTTATAATACGGTTGCGTTCCTGTAAATATTTCTACGCCCTGAGTTGTTACAATACGTTCCTATCATTAGTCTGTGCTGAACCACATGACCGCAGAAGAGTAGTGTAAATTTTATAGTCTATGTGACCACAGATTACTATAAAAAAGTCGTCTGTCACTTCTGTCAGTTCGGTTTATAGCTGTCAGTTCGTATTCGTACTTTGTTTATTTTTGGATTTTTAAAATAGTTTTATAGGAAATAACTTGAAAGTTTACTGTAACAAGTTTTAATTCATAATAAAATTAATGTAATGTGCAAAAAAGTTAATGAAGATGATACGTGTAACCATATAGTTAATTTAACATGAATGAGAAACACAGAAACATGTTTTTTAGACGTAGATTTTGTAAAAGAATAATTTTACTTACTTTAACTTGTTGTGTATCATTTTATATATCTTTTCTGCTTTTTGGTGATTTAAGAGCACCTAGAATATTAAATTTAACTAGTTTGAATCGTTGTCCTGCTTGTTACGGGATATCAGTATGCCCAGAATTATATTCCGGTCAAATTATCCTAGATTGGGGTACATGGACCGATTTGTTTAACGCGAAAAATATATTTTACGGTTTTACTAAGTCTAATCGGCGAGTTGTGTTGAAGAAATTAGCTCATAATTGGGAGTTAAATAAGTTTGATGAACAGTTTTGCAAGGCATTTAAATTGCAAGATGATTGTAAGCCGAAACATTTACTAAATTTAACTAATGTCAACGAGACTGTGTTGAAATTGGTGACTTACAATCTAACGTCGCCGGTGGCTGAGCCTCGTAATGGGTTGATAATGTGTCCATATCCATATAGCCTGTATGATCTTGTACATCCAGTAATTAACAGTAAAGATCCTCGGACTGATATGATTAATATTTGGACGATGTTGAATATAAATCCAGAACCAATCATTCTTCAGGTTTGTTATCAACAGAAACGCCTTAATATACCCTATTAATAAAGACGATTTGTTTAATTGTAACTTCTAGCTTCGATTGTATGAATGTGGATGTAAAAAAGAGTTTTTCTGTTAGACATCATATCTGTGTTAACTCGCGCAGATATGATGTCTAACAGAAAACTATGGAAGCGAAAGACATTAATTTATTAATATTTTGCGATTGACTCGCTATGCTTTTTACTAAATAAACAAAATTATAATGGAAAAAATGATAACCATAAGCGGGACTTGAACCCGCGACCTCGGAATGCCGTTTCGTCGCTCTTCCAACTGATTGGTGCAAACCGCTCAATAGATGGCGTTGTACGAAAAAACATCGCACGATGTTAAAACTCGCATTGAGATGATTGTAGTGGAAAATTTGGTAAATATTTGCGTGGACCATAATAGCTCAGTTGGGAGAGCGACGGAACGGCATTCCGAGGTCGCGGGTTCAAGTCCCGCTTATGGTTATCATTTTTTCCATTATAATTTAGTTTATTTAGTAAAAAGCATAGCGAGTCAATCGCAAAATATTAATAAATTAATGTAGAAATACATGTACAGCCATTACTTCGGTCCAATTGTGTTCTGTAAAGAACGCTAACTGATCGATTGATGGAGTTGGTGCAAACTGCTCAATAGATGGCGTTGTACGAACAAACATCGCACGATGTTAAAACTCGCATTGAGATGATTGTAGTAGAAAATGTGGTAAACATTTGCGTGGACCATAATAGCTCAGTTGGGAGAGCGACGGAACGGCATTCCGAGGTCGCGGGTTCAAGTCCCGCTTATGATTATCATTTTTTCCATTATAATTTAGTTTATTTAGCAAAAGACATGCTGTGTTGACCCCTAATTATGGGATAAGGGCAGGAAAATGATGAAAGAGTTTGTAATATGTATGTAGGAGGCAAACTTTAAAAGTAATGGTCTGATTTTTAAAATTATTTCACATATAGATCTTTGAAAATGCTACTTTTATTTACATTGGTCCCTTGTAGGAAGTTGTTTAATTAATTTTTAAATTTGGAACATTTCAGGTATTAAAAAAATCTGCCGGCTGGCCAGTACCTGCTTATGGTGGTGTTTGTGGTAGATTAGAAGTGGTGGCACATGAAGGAGAATCATTATCCACATTGTATCATGTATCTTATCTTAAAAAAGTGAAATATGCAAAGAAAATATTAGATGCTGCCATGGATTTTACATTTAAACATGATAGGTAGGTGTTACTTTAGTGTTTTGTTCGGTGTTTTCAAGAATGGTTACCCTTGAGCATGTATGACAAGATGTATAAGGGTGGATAAAGCCAAGGAAATGATTTAGATGAAAAATTGAAGAATTGTTTTAATGCGCTAAACATAGGAACTACTTTTCCAATCTGAAAAATTCTTTTAATGTTGTATAGTGCAGTAATCAAGGAAGGCTCAAGGCATAATTATGCAAAAATGGGGAAACAGCGAGCAGCAGCTAGTATAGTATTTGAGGGTTTGAAACTATAAAACTTGTAGGTGGCATTGCTCTCAATAAAGACTTTTTTTTTGCATCAGTTCATATAGTAATCTTTCTTAGAAGAATGTTATATAATAGGTGACTCAGAATGACTTTTTTTTTTAATTCACTTAGTTATAAGATAACTAACATTTAAAACTTTTTATTGTTTTTAGATTCCGTTTCTACCTCATGGACTGGTCTCTTGATAATATAGTGGCAAACGAAAAAGATGACATAACTTTCGTAGATTTAGAAGATGTTGTTGTATTAGACAAACATATATCTCCCGGGAGTGACCTTCCTGATTGGTACCAAAGACATAATCGCGATCTCAGCGGTCCTGGTTTTACATTTTCTATTGAAAGTATGTGTAAACATCATTTAAGCGATCATAATTTATGGGCAGCCTGTTATATTTTGGCGGGTGATGATGATCCGTTCCTTTATCCCATTCCAAAAGAGGTTAACACAGCTAGACCTCATTTCGACAGATTATTAAAAGATTGTTTAAATGCAGGTGATAGATTTAAAACTGTTACTAAATTGCAACAAGTTATGAATGATATGGTAATGGATCGTAAAATTGTAAGCTTAGATTCTGTAAGATGATAAAAAATATTTAATGTGGTTTCTAAAAAAAAGTACTAAAAACTTGGTTGAAAATACACAAAGCACAAAGTTGATTTTTGAGATAGAGAAAAACAGGATGGGATATATTTTACAATATTTACACGTTTATTTGAGAGATAATATGCAGGTATGAAAACTAAAAAGCCTATTTTTATTGCGTGTATTTGGATTCATTTACCCAAGGTTTAAAATCGTGCAAAATGGGCTTCGCAAACGGCATTTTACTATAGCGAGAAAGAGACATGAATAGAGAAAAAAGGCGAGGCGAGAAAGAGACAGGTATATCTGTCGGTGACGTCACAAGTATAGATACATCTCGGTATATTAATATATATCTGTCTCTTTCTCGCCTCGTCTTTTTAGGGTTCCGTTAAAAACGGGACCCTATTACTGAGACTTCGCTGTCCGTCCGTCCGTCCGTCTGTCTGTCACCAGGCTGTATCTCAAGAACTGTGATAAGTAACCAGCCTTAAGTTGTAAAAAATGAAACTCATTTATTTATGTTATTATATTTAACTGTGTTATGCAATTGGTTTTTAAATACAAATAATTTTAATTTAAACTTTTGTTTCATTTAAATGACGTTGCATTTAATGGATAGGCGGAATAATCAGCAGAAATAGAGAAAGCCCTACGCAATAAAGGCCGGACTGGAATTTCGGAACTTCTTACTCATATATTAAGAAGCTCTATGAGCCGATGAAGCATTTATGAAGCCCATTTTCTATGGTTCGCTATAGGCCCCGCGCTGACACTCCAATATTATGTCACCAATCTATTAGTTTCGTAAATAGTAAAATGTCCGAAAACCTTGGGGTTATTGGAACACCCATTGATAAAGAAAAATCTAAACCTTATAATTGATCTTTAAGTAACATAGGTACTTCTTTTGTTAAAATCCCAACTTACTACCTACAGTACCTACCTACCTACTGAGCATATAATAATATATCTATATTATTTTGGACTTTGACACTGGCAAATCCAAAGGGAAGCCATCCCTCTTAAATGGACGGAGGGAAAGAAAAAAAAAAAAAATATCTATATTATTCTCTATTATCTATATTATTTTACTCTTTGCTACTGAGCTTAACAATTTTAGAAATGTATTGCTGACAGCCCTACTGAAAACATCTACACAGAGTAAATCAGTATATGTTAGGATATTAGTCTGTAATGCATATACCCCCCGTTTTCCAATGGCAGAGCATAATGCGACTCAGTGCCGCACTATGCTGACGCTTAATTGGAACGTGAATGAGTTTTAAAATGCGCCAGCAGAGTGCGATAAGTTCAGTGTTGAAAAAAAAATTCTAAAATAAACATTGTAATCACATTATATGTTTGGAATATAAAAAAAGTCATTGTTTATACCTTCATCCATACTTATATTTATTTATTTTTAACACAGCTTGAATTAAGTTTGAATATTTCCAGAAAACTCCGACGAAAAGAAAGCCTTAAATTTTTTTTTAACAATATATTATAATATCACTAACGATAATATATAAATAAAATTTCAATCAATGCCAATTTAAAGAAAAAATACTTGTTAATTTTCTGTCGCTGAAGATGGTATGGATTGCACGCATCACTTTTGAGAGTGCTCGATTGTGCGATGCGATGCTGTAATTGGAACACTCAACGTTGAGCATTGTGCCGCATAATGCGCTATTGTGCGCTGATTGGAAAACGGGGACCATATAGTATCTTCTATCTATTCTGTGTACCATATGAAATTATTAATTAGTCTATGTTCTGTATTGCGAATGGCGAATTTGTTATTTATTTTGGTATTTTAAAAATTTATTTAATTTGATCACGGCCTAATAAAATGAGTGATTCAGAATCTGATGATGAAAATATAATCCGTTATGGAACACCATTGGAGCCTTATGAAGAAGGTTAGCACTGAAGTTTATTCGCATTTTCGGATATAACCCTTTCCAATTTTGTTATTGTCCAAAATTGTTGATTATTTATTTATTTCATGTGTTTTACCTATAAACTTCCACTCAGAAGTACTTGGCTCTTCTCAAAAAATAAGTAATATTCATTTAAAAACATGATTTTTATAGATAGTGTTTAAAAATAAAAAACATAAGTTTTTCTTTTTAATAAGATGAGCTACCTACAAAAAGGAAATACCAACAGCCTGCAGACCAGTTTGCAGTGGATGCTAATGGTAGGCGCCGGTTCCATGGTGCATTTACGGGGGGGTTTTCAGCTGGTTTTGGCAATACTGTGGGTTCTATGGAAGGTTGGACTCCAAGTAGTTTCAAGAGCTCACGATCGGAGAAGGCACATGTTTCGGTAAGATTTAAATTAAATACATTCGGTTTCCATTACCTAGGAGGGTTGGTGTCAGGCATGTGGCCTACTTGAAAACACTACGCCAAAACCTATTGCAGCATGTTTAATGTGACATACATACTAGACTGTTCAAATCAATTTTTTATAACAACTGTTTATTTAATTTTTCTGTACTTGAAATAGGCTGAAAACAAAAAAAAAATTATATAATTGTAGAGCCAACGTCCTGATGATTTCATGGATGACGAGGATCGAGGTGAGTTTGGTATAGCTCCTCGTCAGCTGCAGACACAGAATGAATTCTCTGGACAGAAGAGAGCTAGGCAAAGGACTTATCATGATGGACCTATACCTGGTAATTATTATAACTATAATCTCTTTTTTAGGGTTCCGTACCCAAAGGGTAAAAACGGGACCCTATTACTGAGACTTCGCTGTCCGTCCGTCCTTCCGTCCGTCTGTCACCAGGCTGTATCTCAAGAACGGTGATAGCTAGACAGTTGAAATTTTCACAGATGATGTATTTCTATTGCCGCTATAACAACAAATACTAAAAATAAAATAAAATAAATTTTTAAGGGGGCTCCCATTCTTCTTCTTCTTCTTCTTCTTCTACGGGCGGTATCCACAACTCGACGACTTAAGTGCGCCTGTTTTGTGTGATGGAGGGTAGTGGGCTGGTTACTCCAGCCATCCCAGCTCCACCAGGAAGTTCCCCAGCTTCTTGACGTCGCCGAAGACCTCCCGGAGGCTACCCGGTGATCCCAGGTAGTTCGCCCGGTAAATTGCCACTCCGCTGCAATCTAGCAGCACGTGAGCGGCTGTCTCCTCAGCCTCCATGCATGCCCTGCACAGGGGGCTGTCCGTGATACCTAGGTTAAAAAGGTGTCTGTTAAAATTGCCATGACCTGTCAATGCGCCAGTTATGAGACGCATCTGAGATCTGTTTAGCTGTAGAAGTGCTCTTGTGAACCGACGATTTACTCTTGGAAGCGCCAGTTTGGCTTGTCTGCATTCCTCCAGGCTGTTCCAGAGGTCGTTGTGTAGTTTGTCAGTGCGTTGACGCATTTGCTTTCTGAACCAGCTGCTGGGGAGAGGAATGATCGGTTCTGGTCCTATTGGTCTCAATTCCGATCCCCTCTTTGCTAGTTCATCGGCTGCGTCATTGCCTCGTATTCCACTGTGTCCTTTTATCCATTGCAGGGTGATGTCGTTTGCCTGACAGCCTACCTTATTTAAGGCTAGGTGGCATTCGTAAATTAAACTTGACGTTATTACCTTGTTATTTAGCGCTTGTAGGGCCGCTCTACTATCGGAGAGGATGCGGATTTTTTGTCCTGTTACCTCTCTGGCGGCCACTGCATTTGCAGCCAGTAGTATGCCCATGCACTCCGCCTGGAATACTGTATTATACATACCCAGTGACATGGATAGGTGTATATTTAGGTCTTCCGAGAAAATGCCGCTGCCTGTGCCCGAGCTGGTTTTGGATCCGTCTGTGTATATATTTAGCTCGTGCTGCATGACGTTGGCATCTTCATCTTCTGTAAGATGGATTCTGTACTTCTTATCGAAGACAAAGATATTTTCTATCTTATCCGTTACTGCCTCAATCAGCGGTGTATCTTTCCATGCATCCGCTAAAATATTTGAGTGTTTTACCTGTTTGAACTTGACAAGTTTTAGATGTTTGAGTCTCAGCGCCGCTAGTGCTGCTTCTTGTTGTATGAACAGATGTAAGGGAGGGATGTTAAGCATAACCTCAAGGGCAGCTGTCGGTGCTGTTCTCATGCTCCCTGTAACTGCGCAGCAGGCAAGTCTTTGTAGGCTCTGTAGTTTGGCCCAGCAGGGGGCTCCCATACAACAAACATGATTTTTTTACCGTTTCTTGCTCGATACTAATAACGTTGCCTTATGTTGCATAGATAATGGTACGGAACCCTTCGTGCGCGAGTCCGACTCGCACTTGACCAATTTTTCTTTTCTTTTTTTCTTTTCTTTTTTTTTCTTTCCTTTTTTTTCTTTTCTTTCTTTTTATTGTCATAGTTTGTTTGACAGCGCTAGTCTTAGGAACCATTGGTTTGATTTGAAAAATTCTTTCAGCATTGTATAGTACATTTATCAAGGATGTGAAGCACAGCAGCTTTGAAAAATGTTGCAAAAATGGGGAATTTTTTCTAATATCCATGCGTATGAAGTTATCATAATAAATTCATTATAAGGGCAGGAGAACTAGCAAAGATTAATATTTGTTGTTACAGCATCAACTAATTACATAAACTGTGAAATTTTCAGCTCTCTAGCTATCACCGTTCCAGATATATAGCCTTGTGACGCACGGTCTAACAGCGAAGACTCGAAATAATAGCCCCTTTTCACCTTCCATTATTATTCCAGGGGAACCAGTACTCAAAGACTTAGTAAGAGCGGTTCATGAAACCGCAGCTGTAAAGATGTTATGTGCAATGGGATGGCGGGAAGGTCAAGGAACTGGTGAGAGACTCAGTAGTTATCAGAAGAAAGCTGCGAAAGAACAACATAAAGTATATGGATGTTATATACCTAAAGAAATGAGACAGGTATGTAAGCGTATTAACTACACAATGGTGCTAATTCTATGTGCACAACTAAACTTTTAGACAAGTGCCGATAATTTTTAAAACAAAAAAATAATAGTAGGATGAAACCCATTAGAAAAGGAGAAGAATATTATAAAAAAGAAAAGAAAATTAATTTACGGACGATCTGAGGTCGGGAAGGATGAGGTTTTAAGGGTAAAAAAATTGTTTTTCTCGATCACCGGCAAAACTAATAGTCCTATGGAAAAAAGTCAGAAGGCAAAGTGGTAGGTAATAAAAAGATCTAAAACTTTTGTTTTCACACTTTTTTCACATAAAATTTTTATTAATTTAAATGATTAGTCTATAATATACAGGTTTTTTAATAAGAAAGTTCTGTAAATATTGCCAAATTGTATTATTGAAACTAGAAATTTTAATTATTAACTGACTTCAAAAAAGGAGGATTCGTCTGTCTGTTTTTTATGTTTGTTACCTCATAACTTAACTGGGGGAAGCATTTTAATGATTTTTTTTTTAATTTAAATGCTGGTAGTTCCCGTTTGGTCCCATTGACCTCAGGACCTGATGGTTATCTGCTGAGAAATAGAGGGAAACCCGCAAATCTCACCCTCAAACTTTTTTAACACACTTTCATAAGTTCGGTATGTATCTATCAATGTATTAATCTATGTAACGGAATCTTTGAAAGCGATTTTTTTTTAATACTTAATTATTTAGATTTGTTTAGTTCTGCATGTAGAATCTGTACCAATATACTACATTAATTTATTAATTTTGCAATTGACTTTCTATGCTTTTACTATATATGTATAAATTAAACTAGCTGTGCCCCGCGGTGTTATCCGCGGTAAAAAGGATACTAATAAGTTCATTTTCTATTCCATTGTCCATTGGAAAGTTTCATGAAAATCCATCCAGTAGATTTTACGTGAAGGCACAATAAACATCCTTACATATCCAAACATTGGAGTATGGATAGAAGACCGAGGAAACGTTCGCTTTGCTCAGACAACAGTTTCAAGTATCTGAGCTATCATGGTTCCCGCATATGTTTACCAAATCTTCCACTACAACCTTCTCAATGTGAGTTTAACATCGTGCGATGTTTTGTGTACCGCTCATGGTTATCATTTTTCCACTATAATTTAGTTTATTTAGTAAAACCATAGCAAGTCAATTGCAAAAATTCATAAATTAATGTAGTTTCAAGTATTTTATTTTATAGCGCGTAATTCTATTTTCGTCATATCTCCTAAGATATTCATTTAAATTGCATGCTGTAAAGAGCAGTTATAATCTATATTAATTGCGTAAGCTAACTAAGCTACTTAATTTGATGAAAAATATTACCATATACACATAAATAGCTTTTGAAAACACCCTATTGAATTTGATAATTTTTTAGACATTATTATGGGTACAACGGGTTTCCCTTATAAGATAGACATATGCCCTCGCGGACTTTTTTGAAGAACTATAGGTAACAAACAATTCCTCCATTAGTTTGTTGTACCTCACATGGATCGCTATGAAACGCTGCCTTGCGTTTTCATTTATAGCTCGCGCGCGTCCGAGTTTCTCGGCAAATTTAATCATATCTCATTCAATATACAGCAAACCCCAACAAATTATGCAAAAAAGCCATCCTGTTGAACCATTCTATCTATTAAAAAAAAACGTATCAAGATCCGTTGCGTATTTTTGAAGATATAAGCTCACATAGGGACATACATACAAAAATTACGACTTTGTTTTATAAGAAGTAAGGATAAGGATAAGGATTATAGTGGAAAAAGTGATCACCGCAAGCCGCAAGCGGGACTTGAACCTACGACCTCGGAATACCGTTCCGTCGCTCCGACTGAGCTATTGCGGCCGACTGAGTCGGTAGAGCGACGGAATATAATACAAAATAATACGAAAATATAATACAAACTAAATATAAATGTCTCAATCTGTAAAAAATGCTTGACCAATTTTTTTTTTCTTTTTTTTTTATCAAGTAGATATAATATTTTGTAGACAAAAAATTATGTGCTTATGACAGGTGCAATTTTTTTTCCTACCACCGGTTCATCATTTTGGAGACCTAAATGTTATCCAATTGGATTCGAGCATTACCGTTTTGGGTATAATTATATTCTTATTAATGATTTTAGGATCAACAAGAATCAGACCAAGATTCAAGTTCATCAGAATACGATTTTGATACATTATTTGCACCGGATGATTACGAACCATATCTACTTAACCGTAAAGACGACCGCTTTGGACTGGGTTACACTGCATTGAGTCGACACTCTGTGCTAGGAAATCTTGTTGGAGAATATGGTACAGAGGCCGGAACATCTAAGAGTCATCTGGTTATGAAGGATAAGGGCAGAAAGGTGAGTGATTTATCTATATTGATGGTGTTTTCTTTGTAACATAAACTGCCAGTTATATATGATATCAAGGTACACATCCACACTAACGCAATTCTAATGTTAGTTACTCACCATTGTCAGTGTGGGTAGTACATTTATTGAGGAAGGCTTTAGGCTATATAACATCACGCTGCGACCAATAGGAGCGAAGCATCAGTAAAAAATGTAAATTCTAGTTAACCTATAAAGATACCTAATCAATAAATATAAATAAATATTCACAGACATTTCACACAACGTCCTCTGGTCCCAAGCTAAGCTTATATGCTTGTGTTATGGGTACCAGAATACAGATAGAATACATAAACTACATTTCTATTGTAAATACTTGACGGGCCTCGTGGTGTAGTGGTTCTGGTAACGGACTGCCGATCAAGAGGTCGCGGGTTCGATTCCCGCTCGGGACAATAATTTGTGTGATTTTTCTAACGGTCCTACAAATGTTTGTACTGTGTCTGGGTGTTTCTATGTATTAAAAGTATATATGTATTTACAAAAGAAAAATAGTATATGTATTCTATCCGTATTCTGGTACCCATAACACAAGCATATAAGCTTAGCTTGGGACCAGAGGACGTTGCGTGAAATGTCCATCAATATTAAAAAAAATAAAATAAAATACTTATATATAATACATAGAAACAACCAGACGCAGTACAAACATTTGTATGACAATTATAAAAATCACACAAATGATTGTCCCAAGCGGGAATTGAACCCGCGACCTCTTGATCGGCAGTCCGTTACATAAACCACTCAACCAGAAGCCTCGTAAAAACAATGAATATTTATTATTATGAAATTTTTTTTTCACACAATATCCTCTGGTCCCAAGCTAAGCTTATATGCTTGTGTTATGGGTACCAGAATACGGACAGACTTGTTATATATATTTTAAGTCGTAATTGTTATACTTAGTCACTATCTCTCTTCCAGGTATCAATTCGTGGGCAAGCATTCGGTGTAGGTGCATTTGAAGCTGATGATGATGATATATATTCTAAAGAAGATATGTCACATTATGACTTTGAATTAGGACCTCCGACAGCAGTCAAAGAGAAAAAAACTAATAAGGATGTTAGTAAAACTGTAAGTATTATTGATTTTTACATGCCTTTATTAGCCTCTGCCTACCCCCATGGGAAAAAGGTGTGATGTTATGATGATTATGATGATTTGGCTTCGTGCGTATCGATTAATCTAACTAAATTGCTATAGTCGGCACAGATATATCAGATGTAGTGTCTATGGCTACCTCACTCAGTCTGCTTGAAGCCACTTGCATATCTATGTGTGCGTGAAATATGTATCTATGTGTGTCTATGATACAGGGCCCCAAGTCTGCTAATACAATGTTGTTACAATGACAGCTTAATGGCACCATTATGGCGCCATAGTGGCATCATTTGTGACAATAAATCAAGTTTGGTGTCATAATGACACCATAATGGTGCCATAATGGCGGAATTTTATCAAATTTTATAGTCTACTATATTTTTTTGTCATAATGACGCCATGATGGCGTCAGTGACTGACCATTAAAACAACATTGTAATAATGATTGTATTAGCAGAATTAGCATACTTGGGGCCCAGGCTATACGTTAAATGAAACGTCATTATTGTATTTTTTATTTAGCCAGGCTAAAGTTACTTGTCCTAAATTTAAAACGTCAACCCACCATCAGTCACCAATCAAGATCAACAAGTTAAGACTGGGTCCTTGCTGTATTCCTTAGAACATGGGTACAAATTTCTCTCTTCAATATATGATGTTTCTTTCTTTCTTTCTTCACTCTCCAGCCTATTCACATCCCACTGTTGGGCACGGGCCTCCTCCACAATGAAGGAAAAGGAGTGGTTACTTGTATTCTTAATCTGTCACCAGTTCACCACACAGACATAAAACCAGATGTGGTGTCGTGGGACACCAGGTAGGAACGAAGTTCCTTCGGCTAATGTAGAATCGACACAATTTGCAAAAAAAGAAAGAAAGAGAAAGGTATTATACACTACTCGCTTGTGTATACGACTGTCGCGCCTGCGCACGTCTCATTTAACGGTTTTTTTACACGGATTTTTTTTTACGGTTTTACTATCACATTTTTTTCAGTTCGGTCGCGCAGCAAAATCCTAACCAAAATCCTATCTCCTCCAAGCCTGCCGTAAGGAACTTCGTTCCAAAAAAAAATGCAGCTTTTTTGTAATAAATATAATTTTAAAATCTAATTTCACACAATGTAGTACATCATATTGAAGATAGCTGTTGCCCGCGATTTCGTACGTGTGGAATTAAGAAAATTTTTTGCAACATTTCTCACTAATTGTCTTATTGGTCGCAGCGTGATGTTATTTAGAATATAGACTTCCTCGATAAAGAAACTATCCAACACTGATAGAATTTTCAATTCGAACCAGTAGTTCCTGAGATTTGTGCGTTCAAACAAACTAACTCTTCAACTTTTCAAAAAAAAATTTTTTTTAAATATTCATGGACATTTCACACAACGTCCTCTGGTCCTAAGCAAAGTTTATTATGCTTATGTTATATGTACCAGAACACGGATATAATATATGAACTACTTTTCTTTTGGAAATACATAGTTAAAATAAATAGTAAACACCTTTACATTAATATACTTGTACACTGCAGCCCCACTTTATTTTAATCCCTAACTTTTCTTTCCATCCCATGGTTGCCTGGAAGAGATCACTTTTATGTGATAAGGCCGCCATTTGTACCTAGTTTTAAGCTTAATTTCTGTTTTCTGTTTCTTGTAAATTTGTACAATAAAGAGTTAATCTATCTAAACACCCAGATGTAAACCAAACATTTGACAGTTATAAACATCACACAAATGATTGTCACGAGCGGGAATCGAACCCGCGACCTCGTGAACTGCAGTCCATTGTATGAACCACTCGACCACGAGGCCTGTCTTAAGCTTAGCTTTATAATATTGATATTTTCTTTTTGTAAAAGTCATACAAATGTTTGTACTGCGCCTGGGTGTTTACTATGTATTATAAGTATGTATTTACGAAAGACAAGTAGTATATGTATTCTATCCGTATTCTGGTACACATAACACAAGCATATAAGCTTAGCTTGGGACGAGAGGACGTTGTGTGAAATGTCCATGAATATTTATTTATTTATTTATAGACAGATGCCGCTATAACAAACTTGGGGTATATATTTTGGTATCACAAAATAATATGAAGTATTGATATCAGCATAAAATAAATCGACGTAGTTTTTAAATCCGTTGCTCTGTTGGATGTTCCGAATAGATTGTGATTGTGTGTGTATTTGTTC
The DNA here is from genome assembly GCA_916999025.1 of Orgyia antiqua. Taxonomy (NCBI): domain Eukaryota; kingdom Metazoa; phylum Arthropoda; class Insecta; order Lepidoptera; family Erebidae; genus Orgyia; species Orgyia antiqua. The sequence continues at coordinate 23,587,364 of OU779871.1, forward strand.
ATTATTATATTGGCTGGTAGACGCTCTAATCTGAAACAAACGGGAATTGATCTAGAATAATCTAAAAAATTGGTCAAGTGCGAGTCGGACTCGCGCACGAAGGGTTCCGTACCATTATCTATGCAACATAAGGCAACGTTATTAGTATCGAGCAAGAAACGGTAAAAAAATCATGTTTGTTGTATGGGAGCCCCCCTTAAATATTTATTTTATTTTATTTTTAGTATTTGTTGTTATAGCGGCAATAGAAATACATCATCTGTGAAAATTTCAACTCTCTAGCTATCACCGTTCTTGAGATACAGCCTGGTGACAGACGGACGGACGGACGGACAGCGAAGTCTCAGTAATAGGGTCCCGTTTTTACCCTTTGGGTACGGAACCCTAAAAAGTCAGAAAAGAAGGTCCTTGTGGTGACGGAATAAGAATACAAATATCACTACGGCTTTTCCTTCCGAGGGAGCTGTGAATGCCGGCTAAGGGATATTATAAGTAGTTAACATATACTGTGAGAGATGGAAAACTCAAAACTAAAATCGATTATCCATTCGGGTTCGATTCCCGCACGGGACAATCATTTGTGTAATATTTATAATTGTCATACAAATACTGTAATAAATTAAAATAATATTGAAAATAATACACCCAGACGCAGTACAAATACTGCGTCTGGGTGTTTCTATGTTATAATGTATTTACAAAGGAAAAGTAGTATGTATATGTATTCTATCCATATTCTGGTACCCATAACACAAGTATATAATAATATTTTCTAACACTTGCGCGACTCATCTGTTTAAATAAAACTACTTTTTACGGATTTAGACGCGTATATTTGTTTTAAATTTTGGCCCGACGTTTCGGAGACTTTGCAGTCACCATATATACATATATATAGGGTCTCACCCGTGACCAGATTGATATATTGTGATCGCCATTTTCTACAGTTCCCGGTCTAAACCTGTTGCCATTAAAGGACTCTAGGATAGGATAGGCATAGTGTACCATAATCCCTCCCTAAGTGGAGGAGGTCCGTGCCCACCAGTGGCATGGTAATGGTCTGGGAGAGAGAGATAACTGAGCCAACACGCTTGGTCAGCGTGGTATAATAATTCAAATACTCTTTATTCTTGTTTAAATTCTGGCCCGACGTTTCGGAACAAATATACGCGTCTGCAAATTTAAAACAAATATACCTACGCGTCTAAATCCGTAAAAAGTAGTTTTATTTAAACAAATGAGTCGCGCAAGTGTTAGAGCATATTGTAATACAAAGTCTTTATATTATAGCTTATAAGCTTAGCTTGGGACCAGAGGACGTTGTGTGAAATGTCCATGAATATTTATTTATTTGTATGTATGTCCCTATGTGAGCTTTTATCTTTAAAACTACGCAACGGATTTTGATGCGATTTTTTGTAATAGAGGGGTTCAGAAGCTGGTTTTATGTATAATTTGTTAAGGTTTGGTCTTTAAATTCCACGCATACGAAATTGCGGGTAACAGTTAGTTCTATACTGCAAAAAACGTATTGGTACGTCTTTTACTTTTAATATAACCCTAAAATAATATTTTCTAACACTTGCGCGACTCATCTGTTTAAATAAAACTACTTTTTACGGATTTAGACGCGTATATCAGTATATCAGTCTCACCCGTCACCATGGTGACTGCAAAGTCTCCGAAACGTCGGGCTAAAATTTAAAACAAATATACGCGTCTAAATCCGTAAAAAGTAGTTTTATTTATAACCCTAAAAAATTAAATAATTGACTTACGCATATTCGTCACTGTAGCAGTAATACACAAAACAAATAATATTATTATTAATTTCATATTAGAAATTAATAGTAGCACTTAATTTAAGACGACCACTCACACCACTTAATTCACATTGGCCTATTAAAAATATTAATTGTTTCTGTCTCTACGTCTTTATTGTAACTAGTCTTAAATACTACATAACCTTATTTGATAAAATAGTCACCGTAAAATATAGAAATCAGACATTTTTTAGTATACCTAGTTTGAATCAACATATTATTATATTATATTGCACGCTTTATATTAGCTTCACTTGTATGTTTGTTTGTATGTTTGTAACCGACTCCTTTGGACGCTATTTTGACCCACTTTAAACGGTCAGATTCTATTAAAATTTTGCACACCTGTCAAAGACCGATGACAATGCAATAATTCGATTAAAATATCCGATTACACTGGTTAGATTCGCCAGGATTCATTAATCTCTTTCCGGATCCTTTGCATGAGAGTAAGAGAGAGGGCTAGTACGCGAACTACGCATGCGCGCATTTCCAGAGAAACTCTTTTTTCTATTTTTTAGTTGGGTTTTCTATATAAAGCGTGATTTTTAGTTTTTTTAAACTATTATTTTTTACATAAATTACTTTGTGAGCTTTTTCTAACGTTTATTTATTCATTATTTGTTAACACTTTCATGCTATTATATGCTTAGGCGGGCTTAATATCTGAGGCATTTTCTACCAGACAATCATAGGTTGATGCAGAATTGAAACAGGAAACGTTCTTAAACATTTAAATAATGTATAGTCTAGTTTCAAGCTTTAAATCCACTTTGCGTCATACCTCGTCATAGATGGCGACAAGAGATACGACAGAGTCTCTTGAGAGTTTGCCTAATACCGGAAAGAATGAATGAATATGAGGTTTATTCCCGCATACACGGGCCTAGCATTAATTTTGTTTACTACGCCTAGAAGGCCTAATTAAGGATCAGCTCCATATAGTAATACGAATTTTTACACTAATTCCATCTATAGTAAGACCAATACACAGACAGCACTTAATAGGCCATCTCAATAGGTCATTTGAAAACCAGCGTCAAATCCTTGATACTTGACATTATGCTGAAATGGGGACCTATTGCTGCCAACTGGATTTAACACATGTGCATGGTATCAAATATGTATTGTACCTACTTTAAGCTTTGTGTTTTATATCCACGTGTAATGTATATTTTTTCGTTTTATGTTTGGCAGTAATAATTCTTCTTTCTTCTTCTTCTTCAATACGTAAATGTTTATAAAAATTGATATTTTTTATTTCGTCTTAAAGAGTTAACATAATATATTATACTTTGAATCAACAAAAGTAAACAAGTCTTTTTTTTTCAGCGTAATTTTACGAATACCCATTTTTTTCCAATTTTTTTATAGAGGCTTCTAAGTCACTCTAGGTGCCCATGTCAGCCTCATGGGACTTTAATAGAAATTCAGTGCTGCTGACTGTCCTCCGTCTGAAGGCGTAGTTAACTAGGAATACTTAAATTTGTCTAATAATTTTTATAACTGCGACATCAATAAACCCAGTCCTTGTTTTAATTAAGGAAACTACGTAATATGAATGTGTGTTATGAAAATTTAATGTGTTTATTTCATAATTGGGATTTACTTGTAACTCTCTTTATTAACATATCTATCATATTAATCTATGTAACGGAATCTTTGAAAGTGATTTTCACCCACTTGCAGTAGTCGGATCGATCCGAATTTTTGCACGCTTATCGAGAACCGACGACAATGCCATGAAAAGTTTTCAGGCTCTTGTAGCGTGTTTTTTAGTTTTTGAACAAAGCTAATTATTTTTACTAGCTAATGCGTGTTTCCCCATACATACATGAAACCTTAAAAAAATTATAGAAAACCAACATCTTCCTGAGCCACTCTATCTATTACAAAAACCGCATCTAAATTCCTTACGTAGTTTTAAACATATAAACTCATATAAGGACATACAAACAAAAACAAGGACTTTGTTTTATTGTAAAGATTATTAGTAGCAATAAATTACGAAGGTATTTGCGTAATAAGTAGGTCTGATTTAAATTCTGCGGTTACGACTAACGTCACTTTACGTACTTTAGTTATTTCAAAAGGAATTTTAACTTTACAGATTGTTTATAATTTAAAACTATTGGTCTCATTCATAATGACTTATCGGAGGTTTAAAAGTTCGCTAAAATAGGTTCGCGAAAATTGTCAAAACTTGTTATTCATAATAGTCTTTTTACGCTAAAACGTTTACGATCTCTCCGAAAAAATCTCCGTTTATACCCTATAATGACTTATCGGAGATAAGTCATTATGAATAAGACCATTATTAAATAAATAATATAATAATCTGTAACACTTGCGCGACTCATTTGTTTAAATAAAATCACTTTTTACGGATTTAGACGAGTGTATTTATTTGAAATTTTGGCCAGACTTTTTGGAGACTTTGCAGTCACCATTGTCACGGGTGAGACTGAGCTGTAATGTGTCTTCTACGATCAGTTATTATTGGGTTTACCCACATTTAGACTTTTACGATAAACTATTACCGTTATTATAAATTATTATTTGTTAATTATTACTTATATATAAATTTAAAAAGACCGTTAAAGGTCTTATTCATAATGACTTATCGGAGGTTTAGACAATAACTTTATCGAAGAGATAATAAACATTTTATTGTAAAAAGACTATTATGAGTAACAATTTTTGACTATTTTAGCGAACTTTTAAACCTCCGATAAGTCATGAATAAGACCACAATGGACTGCATGATCTGCTTATTGTAAACCTAAGCTCACAAATAAAGAATACTCTGACTTTGACTTGTGACTTGACTTGAAAATTTTACTGTAAAAAGCATTTTTTGATTATTTTTAGGTGCTCTCCGGTTTTGTAAAGGCGGTTAAACCTTTACCAGGAGTACCTAGCTATCCAGCGCCAGATTTGCCTAGAGATTATGTACCGGCTGCGGCAGGAGCTAGAAGATCCAGGTTCGAACCTACCACGCATAAAGAGAGAGACCAAGGTGTATTAATATTTTATTTGTATGGTTACTGTCCGGCTCCTTGTAGGTTTTGCGTGATTGTAGTCTATGCGGTATTCTGATAGTGTAATTAAAGCCAAGGGAGTGTGTTTATATCAAAGTAGATGGCGCTCTATAGTCACAGTAGAAAGAAAGAATATTTTATTTGTAACTACTCAACAATAACAATAAATAATAAACATAGAAAGGTAATAAAAAAAAAATTGGTCAAGTGCGAGTCGGACTCGCGCACGAAGGGTTCCGTACCATTATCTATGCAACATAAGGCACGTTATAGAACCAAATATTCTGTGAATAGTTAAAGCGTCTACCTGTCAACGTTATTAGTATCGAGCAAGAAACGGTAAAAAAATCATGTTTGTTGTATGGGAGCCCCCCTTAAATATTTATTTTATTTTTAGTATTTGTTGTTATAGCGGCAATAGAAATACATCATCTGTGAAAATTTCAACTGTCTAGCTATCACCGTTCTTGAGATACAGCCTGGTGGTGACAGACGGACGGACGGAAGGACGGACAGCGAAGTCTCCGTAATAGGGTCCCGTTTTTACCCTTTGGGTACGGAACCCTAAAAAGTATACACAACCACTAAAACAAACAATAAATATTAAACATGTTACAATGTGTGTAGTAACAAATACGGACCCAACTCAGCATAATGCTGGTTAAAAAACCAGCGCTGGTCTTCCGTTGGGCAGTATTTGGAGGACATCACGCATTCAACCCACAACAATCCCGTCATCAATATACAGATGGTGGATTGACGTTTAAAATTGAGGACAAGTAACTTTAGCCTGGCTAAATCGTACTTCATAGAATAGTTACGTTTCATATGACGTATAGACTGTATCATAGACACACATATATAATTATACTAGTTGTCGCCCGCGACTCCGTCCGCGTGGAATTTAGAAAATTTTCCCGTTTTTGCAACATTTTTCACTACTGCTTCGCTTCTACTGGTCGTAGCGTGATGTTATATAGCCTAAAACCTTCTTCTATAAATGCCCTATCTAACGCTGAAAGAATTTTTCAAATCAGCCCAGTGGTTCCTGAGATTAGCGCGTTTAACCAAACAAATAAACAAACTGTTCAGCTTTATAATATTAGTATCGATATATATCTAATATATAAAATTCACGTGTCACAGTGTTAGTTACCGTACTCCTCCGAAACGGCTTGACCGATTCTTCTCAAATTTTGCATACATATTCAGTAGGTCTGAGAATCCAACATCTATTTTTCAAACCTTTTTTTTGTAGTATGGCAAAACAACGTTTGCCGGGTCAGCTAGTATATATATATATTCAAGCACACATTGATATGTAAGTGGCTTCAAACGGCTAATTAATCTAGCCATAGACACTACATCTGGTAAATCTGTGGGTATGATGATGTTATTCTGATCAGTAAAGCTAAATATATGCAGTTTCATAAAAAAATACTGTTATTCAATTATTTATTCGAATTTCAGGTCTAGGCAGACACGAATTAACACCACAAGCTAGAGGAGAATTACTTGGTGAAAAACCAATCCCACAACCTAACACAACTCCACAACCTAACACAACCTCACCAACCACAGCTCTACAACCCACAACCCAACCAGAACAGTATCCAATCGCAAAATTACTGGGAAGAAATATAAATTTCACATCAAATACTGAAAAAGAATTAGATTTCATATCTATTAAAGATTCTGGTAAAGATGTACCAAAAGTTTTTAAACCTTTTGCGGGTAATTTGGAAAAACAAGCCAGATATGAGAAATATTTGAAAGATAGAAATGTGATGGAATTTGATAGCAGTATAGATAAGTTAAGTGAGTGGGAAAGAGAGAGGGAGTTGATGGAGTTTGAGCAAGCGGCCAAGTTGTATAAACCTTTGAGCGGTGTTATGGGTGATAGGTGAGTCTATTAACTTAATTTTTTTGAGAATTTGTTGTTTTTAACATGGTTTTATTAGCACGGTACGTATCTATCAATGTATTACGTCCCACTGTTGGACACGGGCCTCCTCCACTTTGGGAAGGATTATGGTCTGCTTTGCAGCGCTGGCCAGGCGTGTTGGCACAGGGTTTATTTTCGAGTTTCCGTCTCTCACAGAGGATGTTATCTGTGTGCAATATCCCTTAGCTAACTTTTACAGCACCCTTAGGAGGAGATGGGGTGGTGACATTTAATAAAAAAAAAATGTTGGATTTTCAAGCGTGTTTTTAGGGTTCCGTACCCAAAGGGTAAAAACGGGACCCTATTACTGAGACTTCGCTGTCCGTCCGTCCGCCCGTCCGTCTGTCACCAGGCTGTATCTCAAGAACGGTGATAGCTAGACAGTTGAAATTTTCACAGATGATGTATTTCTATTGCCGCTATAACAACAAATACTAAAAATAAAATAAAATAAATATTTAAGGGGGGCTCCCATACAACAAACATGATTTTTTTACCGTTTCTTGCTCGATACTAATAACGTTGACAGGTAGACGCTTTAACTATTCAGAGAATATTTGGTTCTATAGAACCAAATATTCTGTGAATAGTTAAAGCACGTTATAACGTGCCTTATGTTGCATAGATAATGGTACGGAACCCTTCGTGCACGAGTCCGACTCGCACTTGACCAATTTTTTAGTTTTTAATCTAAGTAGATTATTGTAGTGTGTCATGGAATGTTTGATTTCGTCTTTAACCATCTTTATTCCGAGGTCGTTATGTATTTGTTGATTTGTCACACACCAGGGGGTGTTTGTAATGATTCTTACACCCGAATTCACAAACAATACTTACTTAATATTCTCTAACACTTGCGCGACTCATCTGTTTAAATAAAACTACTTTTTACGGATTTAGACGCGTATATTTGTTTTAAATTTTGGCCCGACGTTTTGGAGACTTTGCAGTCACCATGGTCACGGGTGAGACTCCCCCGTCCCCCGAGTCTCACCCGTGACCATGGTGACTGCAAAGTCTCCGAAACGTCGGGCCAAAATTTAAAACAAATATACGCGTCTAAATCCGTAAAAAGTAGTTTTATTTAATACTTACTTAAGTAAGTACTTAAGTGTTGATGCACTGTGCAAAGTGTAACACTTCTCAGTGCGTTCCGTTCATAGAGCCTTTGTATTCATAGACAAAACTTAGCTATGTGTTCAGTTTAACAAACGCATAGTGCGCTTCACCACTTAAGTATTGTTTGTGAAATGATTTTGCTACCCCTGTGCGTCCATGCCTACTATGAGACCTCACAGTAACGTTTGTGAATACGGCTGTTAGTGTCTTTGAGTGGTATCTTTGTAAGATTTCTCGAGAGAGACTATATAATAAATATTTTATGAACAGGTTTACTCACGGCTCAGAGCCTGATGATGGTGTTTTGAATCCGCTCTGTGCTGTCGCTAAAAGTGGTGTTAATCATGGAGGAGCAACCAAACAGCAGGTACAAATATGTTTTTACTTATTTCAATCTTCTTACGACTTACTTACGACACTTTGCTCTTATTGGTCGCAGCGTGATGTTATATAGCCTATAGCGTTCCTCAATAAATGTGTTATCTAACAGTGAAGGAAGTTTTTAAATCGACCAGCGGTTTCTAAGATCAGCGCAATCAAACAAACAAACTCTTCGCCTTTATTATTAATAATTGGTTCATTTAATTTCTTCGCAATTAGATATTTATCAATTTAGCATGCCGAAATTCACAGAAATCGCGCAAATGACGGGCCTCGTGGTCTAGTGGTTCATATAACGGACTGCCGTTCACGAGGTCTCGGGTTCGATTCCCGGTCAGGACAATCATTTGTGTGATGTTTTTATTTGTCATACAAATGTTTTTACTGCGTCTGGGTGTTTCTATGTATTATAGTATGTATTTATAAAAGTAGTTGTTGTATTCTATCCGTATGCTGGTACCCATAACACAAGCATATAAGCTTAGCTTGGGACCAGAGGACGTTGTGTGAAATGTCCATGAATATTTATTTATTTAAAGGTGCATTGTAAATGATTTTATTATATATAATTTAGTTTATTACTTACAATATTGTATTGGGATCTCCTGTAAAGATATTGTAAATGTTTTATAACAAATAAATAAATATTATTAGTAATAGATAACACAAGCATATAAGCTTACTTTAGGACCAAAGTATGTTGTGTGAAATGGCTGTGAATATTTATTTATTTATAAAAACTTTGTTTAATAAATAAATAAACGGTTTTAAAGTTATAAGCTCACATAGGAACATACAGAAGTAACGAAATTTTTATCTTTACTTATTATACAACAAAATCGTAATTTTTTATGTATTTATGTCCCTATGTGAGCTTATATCTTCAAAACTACATAACAGATTGTGATGAGTTTTTTTTAATAGATGAGTGGTACACGAACAATAGAGGGTTTTGTGTAATTAAAATAATTTAACTTATTTTTGCAGATGGAAGCAGCTGAACGCGGTGTATATGGGGTGATGACAAGAGTACAAAGTGATTGGAGACCTGAGCCGCTTGTTAGCAAGAGATTTAATGTACCTGAAATCGGTGGCAATAAGTAAGGGCTTTTCTATTTTAGGTTCTGTACCAAAAGGTAGAACAGGTCTTCTATTATTAAACCTTCGCTCTCGATCCGTCTGTCTCCAGGGGCTCAAGTCTGCTATTACAATGTTGTCACAATGATCAGTCACTGACGCCATTATGGCGTTATTTGTGACAAAAAATTAAGAGTATCTTACCAAATTTGATAAAATTCGCCATTATACAATCAACAAATGCAATAACTGATTGGATAATGGCGAATTTTATCTAGTTTGGTAGTGTACTCTTAATTTTTTATCGCAAATGACGCCATCATGATCAGTCTCTGACGCCATAATGACGTCAGTGACTGATCATTGTCATAGCAGACTTGGCCCCCAGGTTGTCTCTCTGGAACGGTGTTAACTAGAGAGCTGAAAATTTTAAACTTTGTTTATATCTGTTGATGGATATATTATAACAACAAATACTCATTATCGTCATTCTCCTGCCCTTATCCCGTTATTTGGGGTCAGAAATATGACGAATATATTTATAACTAACAGTTGCGCGCGACTTTATATGCGTGGAATTAAAAAAAAATCCCCGTTGTTGCAACATTTTTTTAGATAATATGCTTCGCTTCCATTGGTCGCAGTGTGACGCTATATAACCTATAGCCTTTCTTGATAAATATACTACATATTTAACACTGAAAGAATTTTTAAAATCAGACCAGCGTTTTTGAGATTAGCGTCTTCAACAAACAAATGAACCAAAAAATGAAAAATTCTGTTTTATAATATAAGTATTTATTTTATTTATTTGTTCACAGACCTGAAGTACAAAAAGAAGACAAACCAAAAATATCATATTCAATATTCTCATATTTAGAATCGTCAGTTCATGATAAAAATAGTTTTGCAAAAGAACAAACTAAATTTAGCGGTTCCAAGTCACTACCTATTAATACATCTACTACTGATCGCAATAATATCAATAAAAGCAACGATCAATCAACTGATTATAAAAATAACAATCAACAATCTAAAACTGATCATAAATCTGAAACTGATTATAAAACTAATGATCAGAAATCTATAACTGATTATAAAATTAATGATCTGCAATCTAAAACTGATTATAAAATTGATAATCAAAAGAAAGTTGATCAATCAGATGCTTTTAATAAAAGGATGACAGTTGCCGAATTGTTTTTAAAAGAATCCGAGAATAATAAGAATCAAGGAATCGAAGTGACTGAAACTATTAATCGATTTGATAAAATGGATTTATATAAATCGATTTTCCTAAGTGATAGTGAAGATGAAGAAGGTATAGAGGAGAAACGATCCAGTGATATATTAGATTTTATAGATATACCGAAGAATATCGAAAGAAATAATTCACCACCGCGTGGTATTTTCGCTAATATAGATTTTGATGAAATCAATTCATGGAAAAGGAAAGATGATAGAAATAGAAAAGATAAAGATAATATAAAAGAAGAAAATAATGTAAAAGATAAAGAAAAAGATTCTAAAATAGATGATACTAATTTAGAAGAAGTATATGGACCAAAAATACCTGATACTATACAGATTCGTTTAGATAATGCTAATAAAGTAAAAGAGAGTATAGAGATCTTATCATCAAGTGACGACTCCTGGGTAGATGTTAAAGAATTAAAAAGTAAACATGTTAAAAAGAAAAAAAGTAAAAAACATAAATCCAAACATAAAAAAAAGTCTAAGAAAAAGGATAGATAGATACTCAGAGCGTTAATAGGACAGGAGTTGATATCATCCATCCATCAACCATTCACAGTTCACTGCCTCACCCATAGAACGCCACAACGCGCGGTCCTGCGTAAACTGCATCCAACGGCCCCCCGTATATTTGACGATATCGTCAGTCCACCTTGTTAGGGGCCGCTCCACGCTGCGTCGTCCGTTGATAATATTCCCTAACAATTACGCGACTCAGTTATTTTTAATAAAACCACTTTTTAAGGATTAAAAAGCGTGTGTTTGTTTTAAATTTTAGTCCGACCTTTCGGAAACTTTACACTTTGCAGATAATCCAAATAAATCGGTATGCCATGTGAACGAATGCAAGAAGAAATTGTGAAACTCTTTGTATTTTGATTTCGGTTAAAAACAATTATACATAATTCGTAATGTTATATGAAATTGTAAATAATAATTGTGAATATATTAATTTTATTTCATGATGTTTTTTTTTTCCCTGTCGTGCCTAGAAACACACGACTCTCTCTCTCCAACACAATGTCCCACTGTTGGGCACGGCCTCCTCCAATATGGGAGAGATTATAGTCTACTGTGCCGCGCTGACCAGACGTGTTGGCTCGGGGTTTGTTTTCGAGTGTCCCGTCTCTCAGAAGATGTCATCTGTGTACAATATACCTTAGCTGGCTTTTACAGCGCCCTGGGAAGGAAATGGGATGATGACACTTGTATTCTTAACCCGTCACCACACGTACCAACACATTAGTAATTAAGTCGTGGCGTAAGTCCAGTCAATAAAAGAGTTAATAAATCAAATTGTGATGGAAAAAGTGATCACCGCAAACGGGACATGAACCCACGACCTCAGAATACCGTTCCGTAGCTCTGCCAACTGAGCTTATTGCGCTCCTGCTAACAGTAACCAAATTAGGTCACCACAATCGTCACTCGATTGAGTTTACATCGTATTTTGACGTACAACGACGTTGACGATGTGATCACTTTTTCCACCACAGTGTGATTTATTAAGTAAAAGCATAGCATGTCAATTGCAAAATTAATAAATTAATAATAAGAAATTGTCATCATGAAAAATATTGCAATGTAAGTCGATAAGAAAATTGCAGTGAAAATATTCGAAGGCATTACATGATTTTTTTTTAAAAGACAAATTCAGATAAGTCTTCCTTCAATTACATAATTTAAATCAATGAAACATTTTGACACGACATATACACCTAAATAATAATGGTCTACGATTATCTATATTATTGGTCTACGTCCTAACTAAGCCATACTTCTAGACAAATCGGAGTCATTCTAGATCACTTTTAGTCTGAGTCTTTCGTAATTAGTTAGATTCTGTTGGACTTCATGTAGGTGTAGATGTTTTTACTGGTTTATTCTAAATGAGATAGATAAGCATCAGTTTAAACTCATTAACTGTATGCCTGTGTACGCAAATAATTAGGTAAGTAGGTCCTATTCCACTAACATTTTATAAAAAGTAGGTCACACACAAGTTTACGCTCTGAAAGTAAAATGACAGGTTCAAAGTCCCATGACGCACATATAAAGCTTGTGTTTTCGATGTAAATAAATATGTTGTTACACAATATTATTACGTAGGCCAGTGGGCGTCAAGATCGCATCAAGGTTATTTGAGAATGGCGGGAAAAGCTGTGCCCTTAGTAACATCGATGATTAGGTTACAGATTTTATTCTAGAAACTCTGAATAGAACATTGCGATTGTCATAACAGCATATAAGTTACTTTTTAAGGAATCACGGCTATAGAATTTAAAGTTTGTTTCATATACCTACTAATATATTGTATACGTTTTACGTACTTTTGTTATTTTTTTAATCTACACTATTTTCTAAAACAAGTAGTGGAGATCCTAGGTACAGTTTTGTTATTATAAGTGTTAGAAGTAGAACTCTAATCATCAACTTACTATCAAAAACAATTCTGAGTGAAAAGGATACATTATCAGATTATCGTAATGATAAAAAGAGATAGCAAATAAGGTGATAGAAAGACAGAGTAAAGCTAATACGATGGCTGCTAGTTAGAGCGAGATGTCTATATGCGCGGACGTTCATACTCCATTATTGCGTCTGTCATGGTAGGGACGCATGCGTCATCCGATAATACCAGGGCCGTATTCACTATTCAGAACATCGAATAAAAAAGTTTTTTTAGTAATTGCGACGTTCAAGATTTATTTTAATACATCATCAAACAAAATTTTAATGTTTTATTTCTTTTTGTTGGGTAATTAAATATATAACGTGACTGCCAATCAAATAAGTGAAACTTCTTACATGCGTAGTTATACCGGATAACAACTAATAAATAATAGTAAAGGTACACCATTGTTTAAGAAATTAGTTAGGTCATTGCCTGTACTTTTATGTACATTATATCATTTGCTCATAAGCAGTTCTGCCCCTCAGTCTCTCTGTACTCTGTAGTTTTATACAACGTGAAACAAAACTCCTATATTATGCTTGAAACCAGGCATTCTTTCATCACTTGTAATAAAATAAAAAAGGGTGATTAAAAGTTTATTTTATTAGTCCCTAAATCACTACTGTCACTAACAAGAACTGCACGAAAATAAAGTATTTTAATAGTCACTTCACTCGCGAGTCACAAGAGAAAGAAAAAAAGAGATCTTCGTGGGAAGAGTTGGCCGTGTTGTGACGGCCGCAACAGGAGACCAGGACAGGACTGTCCCTCCCAGTCTGGTAGGCGATAGAATCTGTATAAACAGAATACACGTGATTTTAAAATATTCTTGGGCCTGGTCGGTGACTCGAATTATTAGATTGAGATCTTGGATCACTCTTAGGCGTGAAACATTTGACCAAATAATCTTGCCAGCATCTACCACTCAATGCCTGGACCAAGACCAAACTCGTACTGTTGCCTTCTCCTCTATTTTGTCACGTTCCAAACTTCCATCTATAAATTTAAATAATTAAAAATACATCGATACTAGAATATTCTAGCAATCAGCCAGTATCTCAAGTAAAATGATTCATAGTACTTTGTAATATTTATGTCGATTGACAACCATCAAAATTTTGACATGTTTACATATACATATTAAATATATTTGCCAAGTCGAGGTCAAGTGCCAGTTGAGAGGTTAAATAACAATTATCAATCCAGGATATGTACAAAGGATATTAGAAAACGAATAATTGCATAAAGTTAATAAAGATATTATGGAAATGTCACCATGGACGGTATCAGGTATAATATTAATTTAAGAGAACAAATCATATTTATTCCGGAATTAAAACAATTATAAAGTTACAAGCGTTTCATTTATGAGAAGAAATAGATTTATCGTATCCTTACACACTAATGACTACGTGAAGTTAGAAATTAACTTGCATTATAATTGAATACGATTTTTGATGTTGAAAGTTTTTGCAAAATTTTTACGTTGCACAACCCTAATCAGCTGTTTTTATGAACTCTATTTGACCTAATAGTGATCATGTCCCGTAATAGAGATTAACGTAAAATGCCTAACTGCTAATTGCCTCTGTGAGGAAAATTGTTTAAAATTTTTCCATGATGGTGAAGAAAATTTTGTTGGATGTTGATGGAAGGAAAGCGAGAAGAATACAAAAAATGAGAGTTTTGTGAGGGGTAATATTACTGAAAAAGGAATGAATAATTGCATGACGAACGTGAATTGAAGAAAAGTTTAGTTTCAATTACAAGTAAAATGTGACGAGGGGAGGGAAGATATTGACAAAATAGGGATGATATAATTTTGTATAAAATTATATTAGGTAAAAAAGTCACATACGCGACTGTCCACTCTAAATTATTTAATCACTTTTGACGAATCGTGATTGGTTAGAACTCGGGGATTACCCGAATTGTGCGCTACTAAAGACACGTGTACATAGAGATGGATCATCTCTATTATGTATCGATATTCTATTGTATCAAATCAATACAACGGGGTAAAATACTAGATCACACGATAAAGTGATCGTATCGCTGGTGTTTATTTAAAAATATCGTATTGTAAAACATGTTCTATCCACAACAAATATTATTCATATCAAATTCTTTCTTATAATTAGTCGTTGTAACATAAACATTTTATAAAATTATTTCATTCCATTGAAATCCGATAAACTTTTTACAGACTTATGATAGTCACTCTAAATGCAAACACAATATGGATGAGAACATTTCGTAATAAATTGTAGGTTAATATTCGAATTTGATAGTACAAAAATAACAAATGGTATTGTTTTCACCGATAAAAAATATTCAGCGTATTCTATTGTATCGAATTACCATAATATCGATATGTATGGAGGCATAGCTAAAGTGCATGTGCACAACCATTTTAAAGGATAATAGGTTATGACACTCATGACAAAATTATTCTAATAAAATAATTAGTTGCTCGTCGTTGCTCTAATTAGGAGGTTGTCTTGGATTGCAGTGAATTTTTCGTAATAATAATGGCAAATTATGCAAATAATGAATAATATGTAATATGTGATAACGATCGCGGCTCGCGAATTATACCAGGCGTTGTTACATGAACAGAAGACTTCCCTCGTACGATTGTTTCTGGAGGTTATAACTTCTGTGCATGGTACCCTGACCAAGTACAGGCCGACTTAGTGGTATGGTTACTTAACCTATCCCCTCAGAATACACCTAGCCCTGTAGTTCAACGTGTATCATGTTGCGATTGTAATGTAACTCTACCAACTCAAAACCAAAATGTGATGTGTTTAGTTTGTGAAACATCGACAGTGCTGCCTAGGATTTAAATAAGATCGATGGTAAGTTCTTTTCATACATACGCCCACAAATCGGGCGTTACTTTATAATTAGGGTTCTCTAAGAAAAGAAATTTAAAAGTAATATATTTTTTTTGTAAGAAATTTTAATTGTTTTTTCTAATTGATTTATTAAAATTTAATAGTCATCGTACAAATATACATGGCTTAAATAATGTAGCATTCAAAGCATACTATAGCACTATAGTATTTCCGTTTCACGTTGTATAACTAGACAGCTATTTGGAACGAAGTTCCTTATCGCGCGTCGCGAAAGGGGCTAGACGGAAAAATTAAGACCAAAAGATGTAACGACACTTTTTGCTATATTATTATGTAGTTGTAAGCCGTGCAGCGTGCGCATGGTTCTCTGTCTGTCTCGCTCTCATAGAAAGCAAGGCAGTTATTTTCGTTTCGTCTTTTATTTCAAATTGAACAGTGTGTTGTCGCGAAGATTATTTTTGTGGAGTATATATAGGTTTTTTGTACATAATAAATAATAATAAACACATAATAAAATACATATACAATACAGTACATAATAAAAATAACATAATAAATATTTATTATGTACAAAAAACCTGTATTTAACAAAGGAACTTCTTTGCATCCGGGTGTCCCTTGACACCTTTGAAGTTTTTTTGTATTAATATATTTTCCATAACAATGTTACTAACAACTAACAATGTGTCATTATTTCTTTTTATTTTAATACAATAAATAGTGGTTGAGGACCAAAAGTTGAAATACAGTTCTAAGTACGGTCCTGGCAATATACAATCAGCTGTTTATAATGACAGTTCTTCTGACAAATACAAAATGGTTGAAAACTAAAGTTGGCAAACAAAGAAAAGGCAGCGTAATAGCGAATTTTAGCGATAAAAACGTTTTTTTAAAGTGAAAGTTAGATAGTTTAGTTTGTGTTAAGTGTTTTGTGCAAGATGTTGGATTTAGAAATTATCCCTGAACGCTCCCTGGGCTGCGATAGCTGGGAATTTGTTCTAGGTAAGAATCGCGTATGTTTATTTCTAACGTCAAGATTTTACGCTTTATTTATATGGGATGAGTCTTACGCAATGGTGAATTTGTGGCTGTTATGGCTTCAGCAATGATCCAGGATTAGTCTAAGCCAGGTTTTACCATAGTATTCACTTCGTTCAACATTGATTTTTTTCAATCGAAGTGTCACGGGCAGTCTTTGTTTCGCCTTTGCTTTCGATGTTTATTTTTTTTTTGCTGCTAATCTTGACCGTGAAATTAGCAGATTGCGTTGTTTTCATATGTGTATTTGTTTTTAAATTTCGAATGTGTCATAGATAAAATTAATTTTAATTTTTTTTTTTATTTAGTGTAGGTATTATTACACCATGATTACATATTTATTTAAAAAAAAAATATTTTTTATTAATGCAAATGTATTATTTATTCAAATATAATGTTGAGTGATGATAAAGTAAATATAAAAATATCTTTGTAGGTACAATAAAAGTGTTTTAAAATGTATGCAACTTGCATTATAGGGATTGATCAAAGTATTTTTAAGCACCTCCAAATATCTTAAGTTTATATTGGTGCCAATTCTAGCAAGGTTTAGTAAACATAACTGAATTATGTTACTGATATTACCAATATAATGGTTTTAGTTTAGTGGTGCACTAAACTAAAACCATAGGCAATATATGACTGATAAATAGGGATAAAAAATTGTCCATAATTGTAGATTTCTTAGTGAAAATGATTTTTAAAAGTAATGTCATAATCACAGATCCACCAAATAGCTTGTATGTGGCTACACCACTCACCTGACTTTAATATCTATTAGATATGTGCGTGTAATATGTATCTATGTGTGTCTCTTATACAGCCTATAAATAAATAAATAAAAGTCCTCTGGTCCCAAGCTATGCTTATATGCTTGTGTTATGGGTACTAGGATAAGGATAGAATACATATACTATTTTTCTTTTGTAAATACATATTTATATAATCAAATTATATTTATATAATTGTCATACAAATGATTGTACTGCGTCTGGGTGTTTCTATGTACATATACATAGAAACACCCAAATATCACACAAATTATTGTCCAGAGCGGGAATCGAACCAGCGACCTCGTGATCGGCAATAGAATACAATACAAAATTCTTTATTGTCACCAAAGAAAAAACAATATACATAATTTGATTAGGTAACTACAGCATATGGTATGTACAAGCGGCGGTCTTATCGCTGGTAGTGATCTCTTCCAGACAACCTATATGGAAACTGTCGAGGAATTACAGCTGAGGGCAATTTAGGTGTATCCCATACACAAATAAAGATAAAGATAATAATGACGGAAGAAAATAAATACTGATAGATTAATAAATTAGTCGGCTGTCCATTACATGAGCCACTCACCAACAAAGCCATATAATATATGTCATAATGTCTATATTTCACATGAAACGTTATTAGTCCATAAAGTACAATTTAGCTAGGCTAAATTTCCATGTATTCAAGATTGATTGCGTACCTACTATGTGTTATATCTGTGGTTATCATATGATTTGTTTCATGAAATTTTAGATTTACTTACAAGAATTGCTTGTGACCTCTCGTCTCCAGCTTATTAAGGGGGCGTCCATTAATTACGTGAGGTGTTCTAGGGGGGAGGTGATCAAACAAAATTTTTCCAAAGCTCACTTAGGGGCGAGGGGGTGTCTTAGCAGCTTAATATAAAAACTTAATTTTTTTTCTAGCAGAAAACGGTGTAAAATTATGTAATAAATTACGGTAATGTTGACAAATAAGTCTTTAATAAAAATATTAAAGTAAGTACATAGTGTTTTTGTTTTTTTTTTCTCAATAATCCAACATATTTACAGCCAAAGCATACATTTTGAAAAATCAAAAGGAAAAGGAGTGGTAAACTTGAGGACAAGTAACTTTAGCCTGGCTAAATCGTACTTCATAGAATAATGAAGTTTCATATGATGTATATTGTATAGCCTGTATCATAGACACAAATAGATACATTTTTCACGCACACATAGATATATGTAAATGTCTTCAAGCCAACTGAGTGATATTACCATTGATAGACTATACATCTGGCGAATCTGTGCATACATACAAAAATGACAACTTTGTTTTATAAAAAGAAGAAGAAACATACAAAGTAGTTAAGGGCCTACATCAATATTATCGTATATTATCGCCGACACGTACATATTAACACAGCCAGTAGGCACAGAAAATGAAGAATTAGGGATACTTTTCCTATTTACTCAAAATCTACTAAATATATTTTAATTCTGATTTACGTGTTTCTATATATAATAGTTACTTATGTTTTTAAAGTTATTTCATTAATACGCGATAATAGACCGACAAATGAAAAAAATAAAAAATTTTAGAGGTTGTTTCGCCAAGATTTTCTATCGAGAAAACTTTTTTCAATCGCGTTTCTGAGTTTATGCGATCCTAGATCATATATTGAAATAACATATTCTTAAAAATTAGAGCTCTAGCCATTCAATCTAAAGAAACAATGAAAACTTCGTACGTAGAAAAATGCACGAAGCTATTTTGGTATCCTCTTAATTAATTACGAACATTATTTTCAACATGTTTTCCCTTAATTATAGAAAATTACGAATAGCGCAATTAACTATATGAAGTAAATAACTATAACAACTAAAATGTTACTAATTAACCAATATGTAACTAATTACTCTGTAAACAACTAACTATATGAAAGAAAAAAAAAAACAGTTAAGTAAGGTTGTTACAAACGGCATCTTAATATAGAAAATAAAATAAATATTTTGGACATTTCACACAACGTCCTCTGGTCCCCAAGTAAGCTATATTTCTATGCTTGTGTTATGGGTACCAGATACTACATATACTACTTTTCTTTTGTAAATACATACTTATAATACAAAGAAACACCCAGACGCAGTACAAACATTTGTATGACAATAAAAATCACAAAAATGATTGTCCCGAGCGGGAATGGAACTCGCGACCTCTTGATCGGCAGTCCGTTACATGAACCACTCAACCACGAGGCTCATCATTTATAGAGGTTAAATACTTAATATTCCAACCTCTTTAATTTTTTATAGTTTGTTGTAGTGTTTTGGAAAAAAAAAGTAAGAGAGGCATAGATATATATATTACTAGCTGACCCGGCAAACGTTGTTTTGCAATACTAAAAAAAAACTTTGAAAAATAGATGTTGGCCGATTCTCAGACCTACTGAATATGTATGCAAAATTTGAGAAGAATCGGTCAAGCCGTTTCGGAGGAGTACGGTAACTAACACTGTGACACGTGAATTTTATATATTAGATAAGACCTAGATACTGTGAGAAAAATTAGTTGGTCTAGAGGCAATATCTACGAAGAAACGAAGAGTACGAAGTATTTATGGATCATTGTGTCCTATTAAATTAATCTCTCCCAAAATGGAGAAGGCCCAGTTTGGAGATAAAGAAATTTAAATCGCTGATATAAACTAATATTATTCTCTTATATTTAATAATAAAATCGTTTTTAAATAAATAAACTAAATTATAATGGAAAAAATGATAACCATAAGCGGGACTTGAACCCGCGACCTCGGAATGCCGTTCCGTCGCTCTCCCAACTGAGCTATTATGGTCCACGCAAATGTTTACCAAATTTTCCACTACAATCATCTCAATGCGAGTTTTAACATCGTGCGAAGTTTTTTCATTTTTGGTTATCATTTTTTCCATTATAATTTAGTTTATTTAGTAAAAGCATAGCGAGTCAATCGCAAAAATATTAATAAATTAATGTGGTTTTTAAATCTTAAACAAAGAAAAACAAAGTCGTTATAGTTACTCATACTGGATTACAAAGTTATATTTGCTGTTGTATAAGAATATTAATTACTTTGTTATTTGTTATAAATATTACGTGAACGGTATACATAAGTTGGTACATAGATATCTTATATTTATATACAAATATTTCACATTGTTGCATCATTTTATTTATGAGTTTTTACTTTTATTAATATAATCTTAAATGTAGTTGTTTGTTCAATAAATATTAACAACTACAGACAAGGGGCCCAAGTCTGCTATTACAATGCATTATGGCGCCATCTCTGCTAGTTTTCCAATTGCAGAGCATAATGCGACTCAGTGCCGCACAATGCTGAACTATGCTGATGATTGGAACATGAATTCGTTTTCAAATGCACCAGCAGAGTGCGCTAAGTTCAGTTTTGAAAAAAAAATACTAAAATAAAATTGTATTCACATTATAAGTGTGGAATATAAAAAAAGTCATTGTTTGTACCTTCATCCATACTTATATTTTTTTTTTTTAAACACAGCTTGAATTAACTTTGATTATTTCCAGAAAACTCCGACGAAACAAAGGCCTTAAAATTTTTTTTAACAATAAATAATATTACTAACGATAATATATAAATAAAATTTCAATTTAAAGAAAAAATACTTGTTAATTTTCTGTCGCTGAAGTTGGTATGGATTGCAGGCATCACTTTTGAGAGTGCTCGATTGTGCGATGCGTTGCTGTAGTTGGAACACTCAACGATGAGCATTATGCCGCATAATGCGCTCTAGTGCTGTAATTGGAAAACGGGGTCTATTTATTAAAAAATACTGCTTCAAAATCCGTTGTGTAGTTCTGATGATATAAGCTCACATAGGGACATATATACAAAATCTACGACTTTGTTTTATAATAATTCAGATGTTCTATGTACCGTATTAGGGACACCATTATAACCTAAAACACACGATAAATACACCTAAATTCCCGGACATTTGAGTAAAATAACTGGTTATGATATTTTCCTAGGACATCTCCATTTGTGGTGACAAAAATATCGTTATCTAGTCATCTTTAATGATTGTTAACTAAAGTATAAAGTTATACGTTAACGTGAATAAACTGTTTATTTAACTATTTAATTATTGTTATTTGTAATTGTTATTCTCCGTGTGGTGACAGATTAAGAATACAAGTGTCACCACCCTCTGTGAGAGGCAGAAAACTCGAAAATAAACCCTGTGCCAACACGCCTGGTCAGCGCGGCACAGTAGACCATAATCCCTCCTCAAGTGGACGAGGCCCGTGCCCAACAGTGGGACGTAAATGGGCTGAAAAGAGAATCATTGTTATTATCCCTGACAAAAGTTTTTACAAACCCCTGCCGGATGGCCCTTGGACGCCATTAGGACAACGTAGAAAGTCCTTTATAACACGCTTTTATAAGTTTGGTATGTATCTATCAATGTATAAATCTGTGTAACGGAATCTTTGAAAGCGATTTTCAGCCACTTGCAGTAGACGGATTGATCTGAAATTTTGCACACCTGACAGGACCGATGACAATGCCATAATTTAAAAGAATAATCCCAATTCCTTGATCAGAATTACTAGAATAACATGTTGAAGAATCACTATGACCACACTTGTATTTTTAGTTATACACCTAATAGTCTAATTGTATATGAGTAGACTCACCAAGATTATTGTGTTTCTACGTACCTATGCCTTTCATATACAATCAGATAATTTCACATAAAAACGCTTTGTTTATAGAATCAGGTAAAAATATCATAATTGTTTACTTGTGTTTACTACGATTGTGACAACAGAAACTTATGTCTCTGACAACATAAACTATCAACGTTTTGTAAGTAGGTAGCATAGAATTGAGTATTGATGACAATGCAATCATTTAAAAAATATTCAGGATATATAAGCGTGTTTTTTAGTTTTTAAACTAAGTAGATTATTTATGTTTCTATGTAACCAAATGATGAATTGATCTGAAAGTTTACATACACATTTTGACTGACGACAATGCAATACTTATAAAAAATTGGTCAAGTGCGAGTCGGACTCGCGCACGAAGGGTTCCGTACCATTATCTATGCAACATAAGGCACATAGTTAAAGCGTCTACCTGTCAACGTTATTAGTATCGAGCAAGAAATGGTAAAAAAATTACGTTTGTTGTATGGGAGCCCCCCTTAAATATTTATTTTATTTTATTTTTAGTATTTGTTGTTATAGCGGCAATAGAAATACATCATCTGTGAAAATTTCAACTCTCTAGCTATCACCGTTCTTGAGATACAGCCTGGTGACAGACGGACGGACGGACGGACGGACAGCGAAGTCTCAGTAATAGGGTCCCGTTTTTACCCTTTGGGTACGGAACCCTAAAAAGCATCTAGAATTCTGAAACATGTTTTTAGTCTTGAAACAAAGCAAAATTTAGTTTAAATTCACGACTGAGAAAGTAAATAAAATTAATCAAAAGTGAGTGTTTGGAAAGTATGTTCATAAGTTTTGACCTGAATGTTTGGGGTCACTGTAGACACTGTAATACGTCATTTGTGTTACTCATTTTTGGAAAGTTCCTAATATAAATGTGTTAATGCCTGTTGCTCTCTCATGCCGAAACTACTGAACAGATTAAAATTAAATTTGGTACACAGATAGCCTAGATTCTAAGAAATATAAATGGGTATTTTTTATAAAAAATGTTCAACCGATTTCGTGTGCCTTTGAAATTTGAGGGTTTGCCCCGATTTCTTAGGAGATAACCATCAGATGCTGACGTGGTGCCAATGGGACCACACGGGAACTACCAGCCTTTTAATATTTTTTCTTTTCTTTCAATAAAAATCAAAAATAAAAAACATACAGACGAATTGAGTAAGTACCTCCTCCTTTTTTTGAAGACTGTTAAAAATAAGCTTTAGATGCCGAACAGGACGTTTGTTAAATCGAAAAATGCCAAGATACATAAGTCTTACGATATTATTATGACAGTTTATGGCACACAGAACCCTTAGAAAGAAAGAAAGAAAGAAAAAATATTTATTTCACACTCACGGTGAGGCCATACAGAGTAAAATATAACTACAAGCTTATTAACTAAAATTAAATTCAAAACCCACCCGTAAGCGGGAAAAAGGTACACCGCTCAGCAAAATGTTGAAAGGGTGTCCAGGAGACAACCTAACAACGCTGATTTTATGCGGTGTCCTAACTGACTTACATACCCTTCGTGCGCGAATCAAACTCGTTCTTCATTTTCTTTTTATCTTTTTGCAATAGTTACTGTATTTTTTCTAACCAGATTAATGTTATTAATAGTTGCTAACTGCTTTATCTAATTAAAAATAATAATATGTCTATTGTCCTATGTAAGCGGTAAATGCATGACAATACGTATTGTTGATTGTTATAAACATGCCATTTATACTTCTATACTAATATTAAACAGCTGAAGAGTTTGATTGTTTGAACGCGGTAATCTTAGAAACTACTGGTCCGATTTGAAAAAATCTTTCAGTGCTGGACAGTACATTTATCGAGGGAGGCTATATAACATCATGCTGTGACCAATAGAAGCGAAGCATTTGTAAAAAATGTTGCAATAAAGATTAGCTTTAGCTAGCTAGAAAAGCTAATCTACTAAGCTAATAACTAAGCTTTACATATTTGTATGACATAAGAGGCATTGTTCAGTAAAACTGCTTTCTGCATCTTGGCAGTCGTCAACTTACTGTTGACGCATAATTTAAATATTGTTATGATAATATTATGTTAGAATTTCTAATCACTGTGGCGACAAGATGAAATTGGCGTCTGTGCCAAGAATGACTGTAACGTCTTCCAACGAAATTTAGGTATACTAATAGATATAAAAAAGCTGACGAGTTTATTATATTGATTGCTTTTTCTTCACCTCGACTTACCTACTAACTCCCCATTATTGGGTACAGACCTCTTTCAAAACTGGAGTGTATTTGATTTATGCCTCATTAACCAAGCGTGTTGGTTTAAGAGTTTTCTTATCCATTACAAATAGTGGCGTTGCTTAATTACATGGGCCCTGTATAGAAATATGTTGAGAAACAAAAGGTAAGAAAGGTTTTTTCCGAAAACCTTGGTAACTTACTTCCGAAGCATCTGTAGCCTGGTCGTATCATTGATACGATGAATATCGTTATATCATTGATTCTCCCATTTCTGAATACAAGAGCACTCAGGAAGTGATCCTTCTGGCTTTATTCCCAATCAGTCACCACATTAACACAATCCCATTACGGTAATAACACATTAAATTAAACTGCGCATAACTAGTTATTAATATAAACAACTGGCTAGGTATATAAATAACGTATGTTATTATATTCTAATCGGGTAACGACACGGCCAGATAATAATTTTCACTCGTGTGTGCGAAGGCGTCATGTCGTCTGCACAGGTATACGTAATGGCGGCCATGTAAATTTAGACTCATTAAAACCGTGCATTAACAAACACTACACCTGAATTTCACGAAGACGTAAATAACTTGCAAACTACAAGTTCCTTTAATATATAAATTGCTCGCGTTGGGATTAGAATGTGTTATTAGGATATTATCCGTGTGGTGACGGATTAAGATTATAAACGTGTCACCACTCTTTTTCCTTTCAAGGGAGCTGGAAAAGCCAGTTAAGGGGTAATGTACACAAATAATATTCTCTGTTACAGATGGAAAACTCGAAAATAAATCCTGTGCCAACACGTTTAATCACCACGGCATAGTAGACCATAATCACTCCCAAAGTGGAGGAGACCCGTACCCAACTATGTGATGCCAAAGGGCTAAAGATATTAGGATATTAGCTATTAAATAAAAATGATGAAAACAGAATATACTGGCATTATCTCCCTTCGTGTAAAGAGTTAAAAAAAATCGGAATAGTCTTATGGAATAGTCGAACAATCAAACAAATAGTTACACGCCCATATAGCGTGATATAGTATCACGTTAAACAGGCGTGTTCGTATAAATTATTAGTATTAGACGATTTGATATTCCGTTATTGAAGACGAGGAGACTTAGTACGCTAAATTGGGATGCTTGTGGTCTGAGGAAATTTAACTGGGATATTAAGTAGCTCTCGCTCTCCTCTCCAGCCCATTAACGTTCCACTGTTGGAAAAATAGCACAGGTTTCCTCCATTTTAGCAGAGATTACGGTCTATTAGGACGCGGTGACCAGTCGTGTCAGCATAGGGTTTATTTTCAGATGTTATCTGTATACAATACCTCTTGGTTAGCTTTTACAACACCCTGGGAAGGAAAAGGGACAGTGACACTTGTATTCTTAATCCGTCACCACATGGACGGATCAGGCTGCTTGAAGCATAGTAATAACCAATCTGATTCTGTTTTAATACTAAAAGCGTCGGGCTTGGGATTTTCTTTTATTCTAATTAAACTACTTACTGTTATGTATGTAAGCGCATAGAGGAACTCACATAGGCATATCTAAGTGCGCGGCTGCGTCCCGCCTATTCTTATAATAAATCACTTAAATCAGTGTGCAACAGACTAGCGAGTTTAATTGACGTGTCCCCCCTTCCGGTCAATTCTTCACCTACATAACACGGCGACGAGGATGGGATTAGCTTTTTTTCTTGATGACAGATTTTTTTTCCATTTATTCATTATATGCCCCATACCTATCAGATACTCCGAATCCTGGTATGATCTTGTACGTGTGTAAACGTCATATTATCTATAGTAATCTATACTATAGTATTATAAAGCTGAAGAGTTTGTTTGTTTGTTTGTTTGAACGCGCTAATCTCAGGAACCACTGGACCGAATTGAAAAATTCTTTCGATGTTGGATAGTACATTTATCGAGGAAGGCTATAAGGTATATACCATCGCGATGCGACCAATAGGAGCGAAGCAGTAGTGAAAAAGTTTGCAATTACAGGGATGTTTTTTAAATACCACGCGTACGGAGAAGCAGCAAATAGAATACATAAAGTAAAAAAAAATGGTCAAGTGCGAGTCGGACTCGCGCACGAAGGGTTCCGTACCATTATCTATGCAACATAAGGCAACGTTAGTAGTACTGAGCAAGAAACGGTAAAAAAATCATGTTTGTTGTATGGGAGCCCCCCTTAAATATTTATTTTATTTTATTTTTAGTATTTGTTGTTATAGCGGCAATAGAAATACATCATCTGTGAAAATTTCAACTGTCTAGCTATCACCGTTCTTGAGATACTGGGTACGGAACCCTAAAAATCATATTTGTTGTATGGGAGCCCCCCTTAAATATTTATTTTATTTTATTTTTAGTATTTGTTGTTATAGCGGCAATAGAAATACATCATCTGTGAAAATTTCAACTCTCTAGCTATCACCGTTCTTGAGATACAGCCTGGTGACAGACGGACGGACGGACGGACAGCGAAGTCTCAGTAATAGGGTCCCGTTTTTACCCTTTGGGTACGGAACCCTAAAAAGACGCTCATTCGAGGAAAACAAGAGGTGTCATGGAGAAAGTAAAGAAATGGAAATAGTAATGTTTGAATCGTTTTATCTATCTATATCTACAAAACTATATCATACGATATAAAAGTGCAAATAAACAGGTAACGCATGAAATTATCTAAAAATTACGTCATTATTATTCAACAACATGTTGTTGATATCACAATGTTAACGCCCTCCTGATTGTATTTGAACCACAGATTAATCAATAGACTGTGGCTAAGCTACTACTTTTCTTTTTGCCAATACATACTTATATACATACCTACTACTTTGCATATATATAGAAACACCCAGACGCAGTACAACATTTATGACAATTATGAGTATCACACAAATGATTCACCCGTGCGGGAATCGAACACGCGACCTCGAACTTGTTTGGTTACAATGTTATACTGTAGGGTGATTGTCTAACCTGATAGAGCAGTAATTCCCAAAGTGGTACAGGTGGACCACTAGGGGTCCACCGGAGACTCAACGGGGGTCTACGTTGAGCGTGACATAAAATGGGGGTCTACACTTTGTAAGCGGGGGTGCATGAAAAGTAATTAGCTTTCGATAGTGAAGAACTAAAATGTTGGCTTGACTTCTCCTATCAATATACTCAGATAATATTTTAAGAAGCTCAGCTACTGTTACTTGTAAAAACTTGTCTAATAATATTCCATATTTAGTAGGTACAACGCGTCGAGACTTATCTGCAAGTTTCCTTATAGAAATAGATCTAATCTTCACTTTTTTTGGAGATTACGAATATGTATAGTAATTTTTAAAAAACTTTACTGAATCCGGTGGATCCCCTGCAGCTAGTAGGGGGTCCACCGGATCCAGTAAAGTTTTGAAAAGTGGCGTATGAAATAAAAGAGTTTGGGAACCACTGTGATAGAGGGTAATAAATTAATC
This sequence comes from Orgyia antiqua, assembly GCA_916999025.1. Lineage (NCBI taxonomy): Eukaryota > Metazoa > Arthropoda > Insecta > Lepidoptera > Erebidae > Orgyia > Orgyia antiqua. Next base: position 23,615,583 of record OU779871.1, read on the forward strand.
AATAACTAAGTACTTTGTTCTTTGGCAAGGTTCATTATAGTTTATCTGTGAAGGTGGTTAGGAACTTTTTTGTAGTTTTGTAGGTACTTTGTTCGCTTATCAGTAACCAGCTATTGCCCGCAACTTCATACAAACCTTAACAAATAATACAAGAAAAGCCATCCTCATGAACCACTCTATCTATTACAAAAAACCGCATCACAATCCATAGCGTAGTTTTAAAGATTTAAGGGCCTACATCAATATTATCGTCGACATGTACCTATTAACACAGCTAGGTATAGAAAATGAAGAATTAGGGATATTTTTTTTTTCATTGACGGGCTTCGTGGTGGAGTGGTTTATGTAATGGACTGCCGATCACGAGGTCTCGGGTTCGATTCCCGGTTGGGACAATCATTTGTGTGATATCCATAAATGTCATACAAATGTTTGTACTGCGTCTGGGTGTTTACTATGTATTATAAGTATATATTTACAAAAGAAAAGTAGTTTATGTATTATATCCGTATTCTGGTACCCATAACACAAGCATATAAGCTTAGCTTGGGACCAGAGGACGTTGTGTGAAATGTCCGTGAATATTTATTTATTTATTTTTTTTTGTTTACTCAAAATCTACTAAATATATTTTAATTCTGGTTTACGTGTTTCTACATATAATAGTTACTTATGTTTTTAAAGTAATTTCATTAGGTAATACGCTATAATAGACCAACAAATGAAAAAAATAAAAAATGAGAGAGGTTGTTTCGCTAAGATTTTCTATCGAGAAAACTTTTTTCAATCGCGTTTCTGATTTTATGCGATCCTAGATTATATATTGAAAAAAACATATACTTAAAAATTAGAGCTCTAGCCATTCTAATTTAAAGAAAAAATTAAAATTTCGTACGTAGAAAAATGCACGAAGCTATTTTGGTATCCTCTTAAGCTCATTTAAGAACATACATCAAATAACAACTTTGTTTTATAATAAGTGAAGATGACCGGGGTTTGATACGCTTTTGCAGTTACTACCTCGCTCCTTGACTTTTACCGTGGTGATATATAGCTTATATGTTATTCCGATATCTAAGCTATAGAACTGTAAACTTTTACTCAAATGCGTTCAGTAATTTTACGTAAAAAGTAGCTCTAGTCACTGGTTTAGTTTAAGTCCTTTGAAATATTACAAGCCACGCACTAAATATGCCTATAATTTTCTAATAATATTATTACGCCATAACATGGTTGATTAACTGTAATTTTGCTAAAAATAATACCCATAACAACCCCTAAGGGATTTAAAATAACCGATGAGTGACTTGTAACCTAGTTGATAAAATATTAATAAAGAGGCAAAATTTGTAATATGTATTTCTATCTCTCTCTCGCGCTCTCTCCCTCACTCTCTCTCTCTCTCTCTCATCTCTCTCACTCTTTTTCCAGCCCATTACCGCCCCACTGTTGAGCACGGGCGTCTTCCCCTTTGAGAGGGATTATGTTTTACATGTCGCGCTGACCAGGCGTGTTAGCACAGGGTATAATTTTCAGTTTTCCATCTCTCACAGAGGATGTTATTTGTGTGCAATATCCCTTAGCTGGCTTTAAACTATATGTTACGTCTATATGTAGCGATACCAAATTGCAGGCGTAGAATAACAGCTAGTTATGATATAAATAAAGCAAAAAATTATAAAAATATTCAATAATTGTCTTAGAATACGTTGAATGACCTCGTCGAGCTGCTGACGACAGATAGGGCATGTCGTCGTCCGAGTATGGCCGCAGACGGGGCGGCGCTCGTTATACGTTTATTTCGCCCTTCTACATAACGGAGGGCAAGGCCCCCACAAGGCGACCGCCCCGGGTGACCAAGGGACGTCTAGGACAATGAATAAATACATGTTTTAATAGTTAATATGTGTTTAGTTATTTTAACAATTATTTTAATAGTTTAGCTATTTTATTTTTCACGTAGTTGTTGATAGAATTTTTATATCTTTCAAAACGAAGTACCTTCTTAAAAATTTGGTGTTTGACTTCTGAACTTTTGCTTTTAAAAATCGCTTTCGTTTTTGTAACGTTTTAAATTAAGCGTTATTAATTAAGCGTTATTAATTAACAATTATAATTTTTGTAAGCGTTAGCGTAATTCATTTTCAAAAATAGAAAAGGAGATTTTTACTTTTTAAAGTAGTCGCGTGCCCGGGCGTATACTCCAGGGATGGTCCTTGTTATCACCATTTATGTATGAAATCTGATGACTGAATACTAAAAACATCGCGGGCAATCCTCTCTCTATTTTTGTACATATATTTTCTAAAATTAAATATTTAATTAAGTGTCGGAATAAGAGAACAGATATCGAATAATTTTTGTGACTAACGGCCATTTTCAATATTCTATCTATCACTAGATGGTGCAACTAAAAATTTTAAACTTTCGTCCGTACCGTTTCATTAATCAACTGAAAATTTGACAGAAGTCTGAATGACTTCGTACGCGCAGAGTTAAATATTTTTTCCCGTTTTGCAACATTTTTAACTTATGTTTCGCTCTTACTGGTTGCAGCGTGATGTTATGTCGCCTTCCTCGATAAATGTGCTATTCAACACTGAAAGAATTTTTCAAATCGGACCAGTAATTTCTAAGATTAGCGCGTTTAAACAAACAAACTAACTCTTAAGCTTTATATTCATAGATTGAAAGTAGCCGGTAGTTGGTTAAGATAAAAAATTGGGATCGTTTTGAATCAAACGAAAATAATAATCTTATATATAAAATTCACGTGTGTCACAGTGTTAGTTACCGTATTCCTCCGAAACGGCTCGACCGATTTTTATGAAATTTTACATGCATATTCAGCAGGTCTGAGAATCGGCCAACATCTATTTTTCAATTTTTTTTTTGTATGGCAAAACAACGTTTGCCGGGTCAGCTAGTAATAATATATATACCTATACGTTAATAATATAAAAAATGTTAATTATTAGTTGTAAATCAAAGTGTAATGTTGTATGACCTTCAATGTTATCGATATAAACAAGACGTTTTGTTGTTGTTATGTTGTATGTAAACTTTTCCTATTACACCTAACGTTCAAAATAAACATCCGATATCTAATCTTTGTTGACATAGTGATTAATTTTTCTTTGAAAATTCGTACTTGGCTTTACTATGTTATTAAATAACCATGACACCTATACTAATATTAAAAAGCTGAAGAGTTTGTTTGTTTGAGCGCGCTATTCTCAGGAACTACTGGTTCGATTTGAAAAATTATTTCAGTTTTGAATAGTTTAGGCTATGACTTTTGCTGCTGGAGAAGATCTGGAGGAACCGAAGTATTAAAAAGAGTACAAAGATGAACCTTATGAGCTTATTGCGGTCGTGGTAGCAACATTCAAATTAAGCTCAGTTGGAAAGAGCTTCGGAACGGTATTCCGAGGTCGTGGGTTCAGGTCCCGCTTGCGGCAGTCAATTTTTTCCACCATAATTTGATTTGTTAAGTAAGGCATAGCATGTCAATTGCAAAATCAATAAATTACTTACATATAATATGTTTATTAATAAATGGTCGATTGATTGACCGATGAGAATGCAATAAGTAACTTTAAAAAATATCTTAATATACAAGCGTGTTTTTTTTAGTTTTAAACTAAGTGAATTATTTTCTGTAAACGCAAAAGTTAAATATAAATTGTGTAGTTATTTTTATACTTGCCAAGTTTACGCCGTGTTTTTCAATTTACGGCGTATATTCGTATTCGCGTAATCATTTATATGCGCGTCATCAAAACATGCTAGCTTGTTTACCGTGACGATAACGTGTCGTAGAATTTTTCAAGATTACAAATAACTGTTATTATGTTTATAGTGCGTTATAGTTATGTTATTGACATTAATACGCAATACTTATTATCTGCAAGTAGTTTTAATTTTCCTTAATCCATAACCTTGATATATTTTACCTTCATCAACACGCTTTTATTAGTCATCATCATCATAAAATAACGCCTTTTTCAAACATACTTCCTTGGCTTCATCCACACTCATACATCTAGACATACATGCCCGACAGTTGTAAGACGTACTTTACTTGACCCTTTTGAAGTATATCAGTGATGACATCGGAGTACATATTTTTTTCCAGCTTTTATAAGCTCCATACGTATCAGTCAATGTATTAATCCATGCACATAACGGAATTTTTAATAAAGCTGTACTCTTCGCGGTCTACCGCAAAAACGATTGATCCCATTGAGGTGTTTTAATAAATCATTGATTGATCCTATGAAAAAAAGAGTTTATACAAAAGTTGTAGAGATTTCGTACTCTACAATTTTTATGTTGGTGCAAATCTCATTTAAACAATAAAAGCGAGACATTCGACATTTCGAGATGACTGGCCTCGTGGTGTAGTGGTTCAGATTACGGACTGCCGGCACAGCAGACCATAATCTCTCCAAAGTGTAGGAGACCTGTGCCCAACAGTGGGACGTAAATGGGCTGGAGAGAAGTGAACGCTACATTCTCTATGATTGCTAGTATGAAATAAATAAAATGTTCATGGTTATTTAACACAGTCCTAGTCATCTGTTATGTTTAAGTTATGATTAAGTAAATAGGCAAATTGCTGTTTCTGTTCATAAACATTTGAAGTGCGATACAGAAGGGTTGGTAAATATAATTCAACGCCATCTGTTGTAAAAATTTTGTAACTATGTAGTAACAGTGTTATCCACTAGGTGTCGCTACTATATTTATATATAGAAATGTAAAAAAAAAACTTTATTTATTACTGCATTTCTTGGTAATGATTTTATTTAAATCCATTGTAATTTATGACGGGCCTCGTGGTGAAGTGGTTTATGTAACGGACTGCCGATCACAAGGTCGCGGGTTCGATTTCCGCTCGGGACAATCATTTATGTGATATTTCTAATTGTCATACAAATGTTTGTACTGCGTCTGGGTGTTTTTATGTATTATAAGTACATATGTATTTACAAAAGAAAAGTAGTTTATGTATTCTATCCGTATTCTGGTACCCATAACAGAAGCATGTAGGCTTAGCTTGGGACCAGAGGACGTTGTGTGAAATGTTAATGTATATTTATTTATTTGAATAATCTAGTGAATGCTATTGGAATGTTTTTGAACTGTAATGATGACATTTTTGTCCTTTTATGTTCCAGGGATGCATTTCTCACAGTCAGTAGCAATCATACAAAGTCAAGTGGGCACAATAAGAGGAGTTCAAGTACTTTATAGTGATCAGGTGAGATATCCATTAGTTTACCATTTCTTGACCCTTTCCATAATTTCACAAATATTAAGTATTTATGTAACAGAATCTTTGAAGAGTGATTTTCACTCACTTGCATAATTCGGATTATTCGGGAAAGAGAGAAAAAGAAAGAGTGAGACAGAGAGAGAGAGAGAGAGAGGAATTATATCAAAAAAGAGATACAAAGATTCCTTTTTACCGACTTCAAAAAAGGAGGAGGTTCTCATTTCGTCTGTGTTTTTTTTAATGATTCTTTTTTTCATTTGAAAGCTGGTGGTTCCCGTGTGGTTCCATTGGCACCAGGTCAGAATCTGATGGTTAGCTCATGAGAAATCGAGGAAATCCCTCAAATTTCAAAGGCACATGAAATCGGATAAACTTTTTTTTTAAATACTTAATTATTATATTACGTCCAATCATAACGTATAGTTATATAGATAGTACGTATTCAGCTGTCATTATTTCTTTTGGTTTTTGATAAAATTTAATAATAATAATATGATCTTCTTTTTCAGAACCCGTTATCAGTAGATTTAGTAATAAATATGCCGCAGGACGGCATTCGGTTAATATTTGATCCTGTGGCGCAACGACTCAAAGTAATAGAGATCTACAATATGAAATTAGTTAAGCTTAGGTATAGGTAAGTAACTTGACTTTTGCATATTTATTACGTCTTATTCAGCGGTTATGTGAACCAATGCATTAACAAATAAACACTGTCATAATAACGGGACTACTCCAACTGTTTCCAATATTAAGCTGATACAGTTTAATAAGTTAAATTATGGTGGAAAAAGTGATTACCGCAAGCCGGACCCACGACCTCGGAATACCGTTCCGAAGCTCTTCCAATTGAGCTTATTGCGGTCGTGCTTGTAGCAATCAAATCAACCACCACAATCGTCACTCGATTGAGTTTATATCGTATTTCTACTTACAACGCCATCTATCAAGATTGATTTGCAACATCTCGACCAACCACTTATTAAGTAAAGCATAGCATGTCAATTGCAAAATTAATAAATAAAGGCCCATTTAGACGGAGAGAGTTTCTGGTACGTTTCGGTACGAGAAACCATACGCTACTATCACAAGCAATAATCGCCATAACACAATCGTATCAGAATGTTTACATACAGGCAAGAACTAAAATCTCGCCTACGATTAAGTCATACGAGATTCGCATATGACTTATCGCTAGGCGATAATTGCCTACGTTTGTTTACACGATGAAAATATAGTAAGCAGATTCTTGCTTACGAGAATCTCAACTTGTATAAACACGATCTCGTCTGACATATTTTCAAGTTCATACGAGTATCGTACAAATCGGTTTGAATCATTTTCAGTGCGAGATTTGTCATTCGAGTTTAGTGATTGTTGTTCGTAAAAATGACACATAGATGGTCCAATTTCTTGAAGTAAATATATAAATTGAGTTTTTGTGACCCGAAACATATTTTTGAATGTCAGCTTCCAATTATTGTAATTCAAGGCACAACGTGTTAGATGCTCCCAAATCATTTCTCCTCGCTATCCATTTTTTAACCTTTTCTTCTTTTTCCGTTTGACTAATTCTTGCCTAGAGCAGATATAATTAAAACACCCTCGCGCAATGCATTCATGGTAGACACTGGCATAAAATCTCGAAATAAGATTATTGCTTTAAAATTCTGTTTACACGGACACAGTAATATTCCATTGCGAGGCAATTGTCGCCCAAGGTAGCGAGCGAGAAGAGTGAATGTTTAGACGAAACAAATGTTTTATATTCTTTCGATAATCGTATCTTAGAGACGAGAAACTGTCTCCGTCTAAATGGGCCTTTACTGATACAGTTTGTTACAGTATTTATGCCATTTCCTACCTACCTTCAAAATTTTCACATAAAACTACGAAGTAAAAAAATTATACATATTATGTAAAGTAGTAAAATTTGCTGTCCGTCTATCCGTCCGTCCATCTGTCCCCAAGCTATATCTCTAGAATGGTGACAGCTAGAGAGCTGTGTTGTCTTCACAGTATATCAGTTGATGCTATAACAACAAATATTATTACCTAATCATCATTTTCCTGCCCTTATGCCGAGAGGAGACAAATTTATTATAATAATAATAATAACGGCGCGATAAACCCTTAGTGTGTCATAAAAACGTCTAATAAAAAGACAAACACCAAAGTAATTCTATAAAGGTTGCTGATTCAGGTAACGTACTGCCATTCACGAGGTCACGGGTTCGATCCCGCTCGGGATAATCATTTGTGTGAATTTATAATTGTTAGTACTGCGTCTGGGTGTTTACTATGTATTATAAGTATGTATTTACAAAGGAAAAGTAGTTTATGTATTATATCCGTATTCTGGTACCTATAACACAAGCATAATAAGCTTAACTCGGGACCAGAGGATGTTGTGTGAAATGTAAAAAAAAATTCTTTCAGTGGTATGTGTTTCAATTCACCGGAGATAACGCCCAGTATAGAACAAGTAGAGCACTGTTTCGGTGCGACTCATCCCGGCCTCTATGACTCCCAGAGGCATCTGTTCGCGTTAAACTTTAGAGGGCTTTCCTTCTATTTCCCCGTCGATAGCAAGTTTGAGGTGAGCCATCTAGGACCTGATCACGGCTTTGTGGAGGTAAAATAAGGCTTACTTTTCTGTTTCTTTTTTTTTTAAGTTTTTAAAGGCAAAGGTATAATTTGTTCGTGTAAGTTGAATGCAGAATATCCTATTTTATTTGCCGTTTGATTTTGTAAACAAAATTTTGTAAAGTTGAAATAGAAATTAGTGAGCTTTTGACTATCCCCTTTGCTTGAAGAATCTTTATTAGAGTAGAAGGTTTGCATGCGGCTATGTTATTTGAATTATTTCCATCTATTTCTTATTATTTATTCATTTTTCTATAAAATATTCTCAAAATCTTTTTCACGTTAGCATGCCTAGGTAAACTTGTTGAACTAGAATTTTAGATATTGCTCAGTAGATGGCGCTAAATTAAGTTAATGAAATTTTTTATGCAACATTTTAAAGCAGTTTATTATACCTAGAAAGAGACCTTCAGTGCCCACATCTACTTCGGCTGGTTTTTTAATTATCTTGTTTGCTTGGCCGTACACCTGTGTATTATACATTATAGTTACCTACTTATGTAAATACAGTATAATGCACACACACACCTTACGATTTTTCGAACGAAAAGTCGGCCTACAAAACTGTGCAGTTCAATTTGCGTAGTCTTTTTTGAGCAATTGTATGACAAATCGCTACAGATCGAATTGTTCGTCGATGGTGCGTTGTTTAGCATGCACCAAATTATCGTACGATAAAACTGTTCGATCTCTTGATCTTCGATTTTTCGTTCGTTTGTAAAATATTTAATGAACGGCGGCGTCAGATAATTTTTCAAACCCTTAACTAACTGCACTCAACTTGCACGCCTACAACACTCTTCTTGCCGCATATAATTCTTTTGCATGCATGATTAATTTTCCTTTTTTTTTGCTGCAAACAAGCAATAATTTTACTTTTGTTTTGTGAAACATATTATGCACTTCTTGATAGTGTATTTTTTCCTGACTACCGTGCATGTATGAGGGCGTGAGTTCGATTCGCGTGATGAAAATTTCATTATTTGTGTGATGGACACATATTTTGTGAAGTTTGTAAATTTAAAAAATCAACGTTATCTAAGCTATTTCCATTATATAGTAAAATTGTTTTGTTTGGAGCAGGATTGTATGTTAAGTTTTGCTATATTTTATATACCTATTCATTAGTTAGCATGTAAGAGATACCTACATTAACTAAGTTTCTTCCAAATCATTTTATATAAAGCATGATATTTATAAAAAATGCACCGAAAATCTATTTTTTTGTAAATATTTCTTATGCGATTTCTCCTGCAATCTTAGAATGAAAACTCTCAAATATAGAAATACACAAAACTTGTTTTAAGGTTAGTTGGCATGTACAACGTAGTTAAACGTCATAATTCGGTTATTTATTACCCAAGGCGCTGACTCCACTAGTGAGAGAATCGCGACGATAATAATGTCGTCACTTTTCATATAAAATTATAGATTCTATGATGGTTCCTTAATTATTGACCAAAAAATTATTGACAAATGATCATTTGACAAACAACGTTTCACCAAATGATCATTTGACAAACAACGTTTCACCAAACGATCATTTGACAAACAATACACTTGACAAAAGTATCATCTTACAAAAACTTACTTAGCAAATGATCCATTAGCAAACACTACACTTGACAAATGTGTTAAGTATTCAAATGTCTAATTCATTAATTAATTTAATTAATTCTTTTTGTCATTTCACCATATGATATGTTTCGTAAATTAAGTTGTTTTGTATATATTATCATCATGAATCATAAATAAAGGGAGAAATGCCAATGCCATGAAAAGTCGTTTCTGTTCGTCTGAGATATATATCTCCAAAGACGAACAGGTTAATTTTACGCAAATAATGTAAAATATAATTATTTTTCATTCCATATAATAAAATATATCAATCAATACTTATAGTATTTTCTTTTTAGGAAAATCCAGAGCAGTGGCTTTTCAAAAAAATAAGCAAAAGATGGTCATTATAACAAGAATACCAAATTTTTTGACCAATAGTAGATTTATCTGATAACTCAGTTGCCAAATGTTAGTTTTGTAAAGTAATAATTTATAAAATGTAAATTTAAGTGTTGATCATTTGGCAAAATGAAACATTTGTAAAATGATCAATGGTAAAATGATTAATAGGCGAATTCATTGTTTTGGCTAACGTTGTTTGTCAAGTGTAGTTTTGCCAAATGACTTTTGGTCAAACAATCGGACACCCTCTATGATAGCATTTTTTGTTGTAAAATTTATTATAGTGGATTAAAAAAAAACCATAGAGTTTCTTGTCTGTTCTTCTCCATAGGATTCACTTTTGGAACAGTCGCCTAGCTTCTGACTTTTTAAAAGAGCATGTGTATCTTGCCTATTTGAGCATGTTATGAGGTTTCAGAAGTAATGAGTAACGATACGAAATTAATGGGTACTGATTGAAATAGTAACGAATACATACGGGTACTCATTTTTTCGTTACTTTTACAGCTCTAGTGGACATTCTGCAACGATAGAGGCACATACTCGTTGCAATTCTCTCGCTCGTGGAGTTAGCCCCTAGGTCGCGTTTTGTTTATGTATATGCTTGAGTTCAGTCACTTTCATTCTAAGCGTAGAAATATCTAATTAGCTATACATTATTTAATGTTAATACGTATGTTTTCAGCCTGGTTATGCTCATGGACTCGGCTCATTACAATTCCCTAATGGTGGTTCACCAGTCGTCTCTCGAACCACCATTTATTATGGATCTCAACATCAGGTGAGTTACTACTGGTATTTGGCAATAAATGTGTTTTGAATAAATCGATTAAAAAACTATTATATATATCGGTGTGTGAATACAAGTGCCACCACACCATCTCCTCCCAAGGGTGCTGTAAAAGTCAGCTAAGGGATATTGCACACAGATAACATCTTCTGTGCGAGACGGAAAACTCGAAAATAAACCCTGTACCAACACGCCTGGTCATAATAATCACCACATAATCCCTCCCAAAGTGGAAGAGGCCCGTGCCCAACCGTGGGACGTAAATGGGCTGGAGAAGACGAAGAATACATATCCATAGACGGCGTTAATCTCTCTGCTCTTTTGAAAAAGAATTAGACATTTAACTAGATTTAGAATTTCTTTCCATATTTTTCATGTACAACGTCACATTTCTCTTTGTTAATGTGTTCTTTATATGTAGCAGCGATATATTTGTGCTTTAATGGTCATAAGTTAACCCGTTTATTGCAGACAAGTCAAACAAATAGTGGAACGTTATGTGGCGCGCCGTTACCAGAATTGCCTCTTTCCTGCTACAGACATCAGTTACATTTGCGACGTTGCGATGTTATAAGAACACCAACCTCCACTGTTGGACTTAGATTGCATATGTTTACTGAAGGTAAGATATAAATATGATAGCTTAACCAATAAGTACTTAATAATTATTGGAAAATCTGCCAAAATTTGAAGTTTTCGAAATGTTTAAATGAATTTTGGCATATTACTTTTAAGTAGGTACCAGAATTTCGATTATTGCAATATATTTTAACACGCTTTTATAAGTTCTGTATGTATCTATCAATGTATTAATCTATGTAACGGAATCTTTGAAAGTGATTTTCACCCATTTGCAGTAGTTGGATCGATCTGAATTTTTGCACATATACCAAGGACCGATGACAATGCAATTATTTAAAAATATATTCAGGATTTTCAAGCGTGTTTTTTTAGTTTTTGAACTAAGGAAAATATGTATATAACATACCATATTAGAAATAAAATTAAACTACTTATAAGAATACAAACTTAGGCAGAGTTAGGTAACAAAAAATTTAATTTAGTGCCATCTATCGCACAACAATATCATTACCTAATTTTGGCTCATTTGCAGTAGATGGCGGAATTTTGTTTCAAGCAATTCTTTGCTTGCTTTTGACTATACAGATTTTCTGCTATCTAAATTGCGAAGATTACAAAAACCAAATAAAACAATATTAAAACGTTTCAATATACACATCCATTACATAAACTTATGTTAAGAGGATACCAAAATAGCATCGTGCATTTTTCTACGTACGAAGTTTTCATTGTTTCTTTAGATTGAATGGCTAGAGCTCTAATTTTTAAGTATGATCGCATGAACGCAGAAACGCGATTGAAAAAAGTTTTAGAAAATCTTAGCGAAACAACCTCTCTCATTTTTTATTTTTTTCATTTGTCGGTCTATTATCGCGTATTAAGTAATGAAATAACTTTAAAAACATAAGTAACTATTATATATAGAAACACGTAAATCAGAATTAAAATATATATATTTAGTAGATTTTGAGTAAACAAAAAAAATATCCCTAATTCTTCATGTTCTATACCTACTAGCTGTGTTAATATGTACATGTCGACGATAATATTGATGTAGGCCCTTAATGTTATATTTTCTATAATTTCAGGTCCCGGCAGGTCTATATCAGAAGGTGGTGGTGGTAGATCTGTTTGTCGCGTCATACGCTTCGGAAGCAGTGCGCAGCGGGTCTGCGCTGCTTTAGGTAATGTTTTAAGGTACCATTGTTGGGCACGGGCCTGCTGTATTTCAGCAGAATATCTGATATAGGTACTAATATGACCAGGCGTGTTAGTATAGAGTGTAGTTTCGAGGTTTCCTCCTCTTACAGAGAATTTTGTACGCTTACATTAGTCCTTAAGGTGCCATTCGGTTAGTAGTGACGTAGATAATTTTACGTTTATATTACAGTCCATAAGGCGCCATTCGGTTTTAACGACGTAGATCATGTCCGTTTACATTAGTACTTAAGGTGCCATTCGGTTTTTAGCGACGTAGATCGTGTTCCGTTTACATTAGTCCTTATGGCGCCATTCGGTGACAAGAACATAAGTCGGTCGCATTGCTTTTGCAGAGTCAAAACAAGTTGCACGATGAGCACCGCTGTATCGATCACCCCGATAGATAGGGAATTGCGAGATATTTGTTCACAACCAAACGCATCAACGTTGGAAGAAGACGAGTGATGCGGGGTACATCTTTGACCATGGCAAAATAGGCATGATCTGTGCACTACTTTTGCGTTTAGCCACGTTTGTTGCCTAGTATTATATTGAGTTGTATAATTTTATATTTAATGTCATAAATATGGAGCCTTCCTGGCACAAGTATCTTTATACTTAAAAGGAAGACTCTGATATGGTAAATGTATAAAAACTTATTTTATATATCGGAAAACATCATAGACATTAACTGTATTCATAGCCAGAGCAGTCATCTATCTAAAGGCTTTGTAATACTGGACAAACTAACTACGTTAACTACAACATTCTAATAACTACGATGAGATAGATCCGTGGCTTACGACACGTGTAACTGATTTGGAAGGATCATTTTACGAATGTTCAACGGGTCACCATTGACACAATTTGAGGACTTACTTCATAATCTTGAAAGCTAAGTTAAAACTAAAAATCCTTATGTAAACTGTTCTAATCGAGTCTCCTACGACATACCTATCCTACTAATATTATAAAGGCGAAAGTTTGTAAGTATGGATGTATGTATGGATGTTTGTTACTCTTTCACGTAAAAACTACTGAATGGATTTGAATGAAACTTTACCACAATATAGCTTATACATCAGAATAACACATAGGCTACAAATTGGCTGGACCGATTTTGATGAAATTTTATTTTATACAGAATTGTATGGCAAAACAACGTTTGCCGGGGCAGCTAGTATGAAATAAATTAGTTATTATTATTAACCACTCCCAATTTTCATACAATTGCTTCTGCTAAAAATTTAATAGTACATATTTTCAATACAAGATTATAGCGAGCGGATCACGTGTTGGGTGTCGCTGATAACCGAATGGCACCTGTCGGGTCTACTAATTAACTGTGCATGTGGTGACGGACTAAGAATAACAGTGTCACCAACCCCTTTTCTTTCCCAAGGTGCAGTAAGCAGCTAAGGGATGTCCACAGATAACATCCTTTGTGAGAGACTGAGAACTCGAAATTAAACCATATGCTAACACGTCTGGTCAGCGTGGCATAGTCGACCACTAACCCTCCCAAAAGTGAAGAAGGCCTGTGCCCAATAATGGCATGTTAATGGAGAAGGTCTCTAACGAAAATATCGATACGTGTTTCCCCTCTAAATTAATTAGGACAGGTTTAAAACAGCGTATTTATATATAACAGGTGCGCCAGCTCGTACATACTACAAGGCTGACGATAAGATGCGTATACACAGACCAACGGCAAGACGTCGTCCTCCACCGGCTTCTGACTACTTCTTCAATTATTTCACACTAGGACTGGTGAGTTATATTGGTTTTATAGTAATTTATTATTTTTTGCAATTGACGGGCTTCGAGGTGGAGTGGTTTATGTAATGGACTGCCGATCACGAGGTCGCGGGTTCAATTCCCGCTTGAGACAATCAAAAAATGTCATACAAATGTAAATTGTAAATAGCTTATTTTGGGACCAGAGCACGTTGTGTGAAATGTCCTGAATATTTGCAATTGATTTGATATGATTTTTACTTAATAAATCAATTTCTATCCTAATAACTAGCTGTGCCCACGACTCCGTCCGCGTGGATCGATTTTTTTTCGATCGACCCTATCAATTATTTGAATCTTTTTTAGCCGCTAGATGGCGCTGCAAGTAACCAAATTGAGAAATTTCGTATTATATAAATATCTCTTGATTGAGTGGACCGATTGCGATGAAACAAAGACTAAGTAATAAATAATAAATAAATAAATATTTTGGACATTTCACACAACGACCTCTGGTCCCTTTGTATGACAAGTATAAACATCACACAAATGATTTTCCTGACCGGGAATCGAACCCGGGACCTCGTGATCGCCAGTCCGTTATATAAACCACTAGACCACGAGGCCCGTCTTTATACCTTTGTCTTTATACCATAATACCTTTGTAAATATACTAAATGTATAAAAAAAAAAATTTTACGGTTTTATTATATGTATAGATGTGAAAGTTTGTATGGATGTTTGTTAATCTTTCACGTAAAAACTACTGAATCGATTTTGACTTTATAATAATGTTTGAACCTTGAACCCACGACCTCGAGACCGTTCCGTTGCTCCCCCAACTGAGATATCATGGCTCCTGCTAATGTTAACTAAAGTTATCACTACAAGTGTTTATTAATTAAATTACATGTACATATGCTATGTACTGTACAGCGCCATCTATCGAACCATTTGCTCATCTCGACCGTTCAATCACTTTTTTTTTTAATAATATAAATATTAGTGGACATTTCACACAACGTCCTCTGGTCCCAAAGTAAGCTATATTTCTATGCTTGTGTTATGGGTACCAGAATACGGATAGACTACATAATACATAGAAATATAATACATAGAAACTCCCAGACGTATTTGACGGGCCTCGTGGTGTAGTGGTTCATATAACGGACTGCCGATCATGAGGTCTCGGGTTCGATTCCCGGTCAGGACAATCATTTGTGTGATGTTTTTAATTGTCATACAATTGTTTGTACTGCGTCTGGGTGTTTAATATGTATTATAAGTATGTATTTACAAATGAAAAGTAGTATATGTATTCTATCCGTATTCTGGTACCCATAACACAAGCATATAAGCTTAGCTTGGGACCAGAGGACGTTGTGTGAAATGTCCATGAATATTTATTTATTTATTTGTATGACATTTAGAAAGATCACACAAATGATTGTCCCGAGCGGGAATCGAACCCGCCGCTTCGTGAACGGCACATTGTTCGTTACATGAACCAATCCACCACGAAGCCCGTCAATATAGCTTTGTTTTTAGGCTTACTTTTAACACTTTGGGTATGTCAGTTTTTTTTATAAGAGCTGACTAAAATGTTTATTGCATCCTGTTTTTTTTAGTATTCGTCGTTATAGTGGCAAAGAAAATACATTTTTGGAAATTTTAGCTCTCTAGCTATTACCGTTTGTGATATACAGCGTGGTGACAGATGAACGCATGGTGAAGTCTTAGTAACAGGGCAGCCCTAAAAGGCAGTGAAAAGTATTATAATCGATGTTCCTTAAACAGTTTTCAAGTTTGCCTACTAAAACGTATGTTATATTCTGGTACCCATAACACAAGCATATACAGATTAGCTTGGGTCCAGAGGACGTTGTGTGAAATGTCCGTGAATATTTATTATTATTATTCCGTATTCCTTTATTTTCATATTTTACATTATATTTTTTAAAAAGATTATAAATATAAAACATTCATACTGTTATTATTATTATATCTATAAATTTTCAAGTTATCCTATTATCCCCAGGACGTGTTGTTTGACGCTCGCACACACCAAGTTAAGAAGTTCGTACTACATACAAACTACCCGGGACATTACAACTTTAATATGTATCATCGTTGTGAGTTTGAACTCAACGTACAACCTGACAAGTATGTATATTTTATCCTAATTTATAATAAATTGTGAAAACAAACGTTATTTAAAAAACTGTACAGCGCCATCTATTGAGAGGTATAGTAAACTTCTGTTTGTTAAGGTTTGATTTCTAAATTCACGCGTACGAAGTCCCGGGCAACAGCTGCTAGTCTTTATATATGTATATAAATCTTCTGTACGTGTGTTTGTAATTGAACTCCTCCTGAACGGCTAGACCGATTTTGATGAAATTTTTTGTTGTTGATTTTTACACAGAATTGTCTGGCAAAACAACGTTTGCCGGGACAGCTAGTATATCTATAATAGATATATTGTGGCTAACCAAGCGATTACTGAAAAGGCTCGAATGGCGATCCACAATGGCGTGTTGTTACCTACGCTTATGTATGGAAGCGAATGTTGGATGTGGCAGGAGAAGCACAAAAGTAGAATAAATGCTGTAGAGATGCGCTCTTTGAGAAGTATGTGTGAAGTGACTTTGAATGAGAGATTAAGAAATGAAGTTATAAGAGAACGTTGCAGTCTGAAAGAGGATGTAGTGACTAAGGTGGAGAAAAGTATGCTTAGGTGGTTTGGTCATGTGGAGAGGATGGATGAGAGACGCTTAACGAAAGGCATATACACGGCGAAAGTAAGTGGAAATGCTGGGACAGGACGCCCGAGAAAAATATACTCCGATGTCATCGCCGGGATACTCCAAAAGGGGCAAGTACGTAGCACTTACAACCGTCGGGCATGTATGACCAGATGTATGAGTGTGGATGAAACCAAGGAAGTATGTTTGGATCGTAGCAGATGGCGCTCTATAGTCTCTGCCTACCCATATGGGAAAAAGGCGTGATGTTATGATGATGATGATCTATAATAGACTATAATAATATTATAAAGCTGTAGAGTTTGTCTGTTTGTTCCGCATTGGTCCGATTTGAAAACACAGTTTGACAGTATTGGATAGTACATTTATCGAGGAAGGCTATACGCTATATAACATCACGCTGCCACCAATAGGAGTGAAGCATTAGTGAAAAATGTTGCAAGAACTGGGAAAATTTTCTAAATTCCACACGTATGAAGTCACGGCAACAGCTAGTATTTTATATATCTACTAGCTGTCCCGGCAAACGTTGTTTTGCCATACAATTCTGTGTAAAAATCAACAACAAAAAATTTCATCAAAATCGGTCCAGCCAATTGTGAATCTAAACCATCCTCAAACCCCCTTGAATACACACAACAAATTTCTCATCAAAATTGGTCCAGCCGTTTAGGAGGAGTTCAATTAGAAACACACGTACAGAAGATTTATATATATAATAAAGACTAATATTATAAAAGAAGAAAGTTTTGTTTGTTTGTTTGAAATGAATAGGCTCTGAAACTACAGGATCGATGTAATAAAATACTTTTATGGTTGTCTAGCTACATTCACCCGGTGAACATTAACCATTGCCAATTATAGAAACAGGCCGTGTGGTGACGGATTGAGAATACAAGTGTATCACCCCATCTCCTCCCAAGGATGCTGTAAAAGTCAACTAAGGGATATTACACACAGATAACATCCTCTGTGAGAGACGGAAAACTCAAAATAAACACACCTGCTCAGCGCAGCACAGTAGACTATAATCCCTCCCAAAGTGGAGGAGGCCCGTGCCCAACAGTGGGACTTCAATGGGCTGGAGAGAGGGAAACCCACCTGCATTAAGGAATGTTTCATACTCATATTCGTACCGTTACGCCTTCTTCCTATGGAGATAGGCAGAGACTATAGAGCATCATTTGTTTCGAGCTAAACTTAATCATACTATTATGTTATACCCAGGTGTGAAGTGAACTCGCTAGTAGAATCCCGCGGCTCTGTCTGCATCACGGCGTACAGCAAGTGGGAGGTGGTGTCCAGAGCACTCCGGGTGGCTGAGAGACCTGTTGTACTGAACAGAGCATCTTCTACTAACACTACCAACCCATTCGGTTCCACCTTCTGCTATGGTTACCAGGATATGATATTTGAGGTAAGTTATATAGCTTAAATTGGGATCAGATGATTTTGTGTGAAATGTTCATAATCATTTATTGGAGTAGTGGTGTAGTGGTTCACGTAACGGACTGCCGTTTATGAGGTTGCAAGTTATTATATCTATCGGAAACATCTTAGAAATTACCTGTATTTACAGCCAGAGCAGTCATCTATCTAAAGACCTTGTAATACAAACTAACTGCGTTAACTACAACATTCAATATTAACGTGCACGTGTAACTGGTTTGGAAGGATCCTTTTACGAATATTCAACGGCTCACTATTTCAAACTCATTGCTAACTACTGAATAAACTAAATACTTCATAATCTTGGAAGCTAAATTAAAATTAAAAATCCTTATGTAACCTATCTTAATCGAGTCTCCTACGACATATATGTATATTATATTTGTGCCTGAGTGATTTCTATGTATTAAAAGATGGATTATATCTGTGTTCTGGTACCCATAACACAAGCATATAAGCTTAACTTGGAACCAGAGGATGTGTGAAATGTCCATAAATATTTATTCAAATTTTTCAGGTGATGTCTAACAACTACATAGCATCGATAACTTTGTACCAGCCCGAGGGAACGCGGCCACATTACGCGGTCAACTCTATCGCGTGACACAGCCAGGTAAATTATTACTTTCATCATCAACTACAATTAAAGAAACATAAAAAATATGGAAAAAAGCTAACAACATTGTCATAATAGTAAAAAAAAAAATTATGGCAGACAAGATATATATTTGCCAAAAACAACAAAAAAAATAGTGTCTTAATCAAATGACAGTTATACAATACATTCTTCTTGTACAGGGATCTTCAAGCAAAGGTAAAAAATACACGTCCTGAACGATTTCGGTTGTCAGTCACCACACCAATACTCCACTGTGGATAACCACAAAAGCACGACAATCTTCTAATTTCTAAAAAAAAACAACTTCCGCACGAAGTTACTACATAATTATCTTTAACCACGAAGAACCTAAGAGGAAGCAGTATTTAAAAAATGTGATAAAAAAAAAACTGTGAAAAAAAATAAAAACTCTAAAAAAGTGAGTGACGATCTCAGACGATGTGTTGTAAGTCTTATTTTAATTCCTTAGGCGGACTATAGTTAATGTTTTTAATTTTAAGTGTAATTAAGTTTGTAATTCAAATAGAGAAATTTTCGACGTTCAGAAATGTATTTGTTACAATGCATTTTTGAACGCTGAAGCTGAACTTTAATTAGAAAAAAAAATCATGAAATACTTAGAAATAGACTGTGCTGTAAATATTTTTGGAAAAATTGAATTGGAAGTGTTTACTAATGAAATTGATGTATTTTTTCTAAAAAATAAAAAGGTTTTTCGATTGACATGCTAGTTAGGGCATGAATGTTATAAATGTGCGTATATTATATTTTGACAGCACCACAGACGTGTAAAATCCAATGTAATTTATAATTAAAATAAAGTATTTTTTTCCTTACATATCTTAATTTAGTTACGTAAAATGTTTCGACAATATTAAAATTATTTATAAAAATTAGTATTGACGGAAATTTCTTTATTATGTTGAGGAATGCTCTTTGTGTAAAGTTTTTTTTTTAATATTTGATAGTTTTTAAATTTGGAATGTAACAATGGCTTTTGAGATATGCTTGGTAATTCTTTTTTATTACAATAATTATTGAATGTTGTATGAATGTAAAATCTATGAAGATGTATAAAACATAGTCACAAATCAGTCAACATTTTTTTTATTAAAGAGTAAGCCTCAGAGATTAGATTTCATCCTCACATTAACTTTTTTTTTAATAGACAAACTTTTTTTTATCCGTATTTTTCTGGTACTTATACTGTTATTAATATTTTATTATATGAGCTTATAAAATGTATGTTACGAAAGGTTATTGTGGAT
The DNA here is from genome assembly GCA_916999025.1 of Orgyia antiqua. NCBI lineage: Eukaryota > Metazoa > Arthropoda > Insecta > Lepidoptera > Erebidae > Orgyia > Orgyia antiqua. Next base: position 23,635,882 of record OU779871.1, read on the forward strand.
GTGACTAATCTGCTATTAAAGCATTATGATATTATCTTCATTATGGATTGTATGTAATTTGAATTTTTTGGATTGTTTTTGAGATTTAGTTAAGTTATTAGTAATAAACTATTGTGAAAATGGCCATAGACTTCATTACATAGATTAATAGATACAAGCGAAGCTAATAATAATAATTTTATTAGTTCAAAAACTAAAAAACACGCTTGAAAATCCTGAATGTCTTTTTAAATAATTGCATTGTCATCGGTCCTTGATATGTATGCAAAATTTCAAATCAATCCGACTAGCGCAAGTTGGTGAAAATCGCGTTGAAAGATTCCGTTACATAGATTAATACATTGATAGATACATACCGAACTTATAAAAGCGTGATAAAACGTCTTAAAAAGCAGTCTTATCCGGCTTCTAAATAGATTGTATGCACGGAGATCTAAAAACTTATCGTACGTTTTTCAGTGGAAACTATTTCTACATTTTAAGCATTAGTAGTCAAAATTAGATCTTTAGTTCTTTGGATAGTTGCCCAAAAAATGTCTAATTTGAAAAATAGTTCTGTATTTTGTAATATATAATTTAACATATACCTACTCTATTTTGTAATAATATTTGAATTCAAAATTGGGCTTCGAAAAGAAGAATTGACGCTTGTCAGACGTGATTCTTTTGTTGATTTAGCTCATTAGTGGAAACAAAGCCCTAAGGCTATATATTAAAATAAAAAATAGTTAAAAAAAACTAAAAAAACACGCTTTAATTAATCGAATTATTGCATTGTCATCGGTCTTTGACAGGTGTGCAAAATTTGAATAGAATCTGACCGTTTAAAGTGGGTCAAAATAGCGTCCAAAGGAGTCGGTTACAAACATACAAACAAACATACAAGTGAAGCTAATATGAAGCGTGTAAAAAGTAAAGTGCTGCCAGGTTTCGGCGAATTAAGTGGTTGTATTATAAAATTATTTTCATATGGCTTTACTATCATTTCAAAGACAATCCAAAAGATATGTAAGTGTGTATGTGTTCTATATATGATTGTAATGTAATGTGGCTGTGGTGCCATATAACAACAAAAAAAAATAAAAAATTGACAAATAATACAATAAAAAGTATTAAATTTAAGGTGGCTTAATGCTGCGCTCTTGTTATGTGTATGCGTATATTTAGATTTTTTTTTAATGGATTGTCGTAGTTTGTGTTTTGCCACAGAAAAAAAAACGACTAAGTTTCTTCTTAGCTTAATTACTGCTTTTTTTATTGAATTTATTCAAAAAGCATTATATTTAAATATTATTAAGTTATATGAAAAAAAAAACGCGCTACGTCGACCCTAAATAACTTGGGATATGGGCAAGAAGACGATAATTATCATTAAACTACAAAAAAAGGACAGCTTTCAAAATATACGTATACGCATAATTATGAATTATTTTTATAAAGATTAGCTTATTATTACGTCAGATGATGACGCTATCTTTTGATTACATCACTTAAAGATTATTTATACTATGTCGATCTTATCCACATTCTGTTTATCCTGAATGAAATTCTGAATGGATAACAAAGTATGAGTTATTATCGTTATATTTGTGTTCTGCACTCCAATTTTATCTTATCTAACGCAAACGTGATTGAAGTTGTTATGTTTGAGTGTCGCACTTCAACTTAGAATGTTATAAATACACTTAATACATACTTAGGTACTTATAATTTACAATTCAACTTCTAAAATTAGATAGAAGTATAACACAACAAAATTATTGCAGGTTTTATACTATGGTCTGTAATTGATTTGACACTTAAAAAATGATAAAAAAATTAAAAAAATAATGTTCATTCAAAATGCTGTAATTTGAATATAGAAGGAAAATTTTCTAGAAGATTTAAATTTCGAACCACAATGATTTTTTTTTATTCAAGTCAAACAAATGTGGAGCGAGGTTGACATTTATGAAACATGTATAATATAACTATAGCTTATATATTATAAGTGTAGTAGCGTTATATTATGCATTTAGAGATGCTTAACAGCCTTTGTCATTAGCGGATATAAGGCTCACTTACGATTAGATTATATAAAGAACCATAGACCAATGAGGTTCGGTTTCTAAAAGGCTAATTATCCTAGAAAATATTTAACCATTGCATCCTAAAACCTCTTTCGAAAAAAAATGGAAAAAAATCATATTTGATTTTGGCGCCCAAATGGGCACAGGCACTTGAGCCCTCAGCCAAAGAGATTATAGTATCGTCTATCTATAGAATGGATATCACTAAAGTAATTTATTAATTTTGCAATTGACATGCTATGTTTTTACTTAATAAATTAAATTACGGTGGAAAAAGTGATTACCGCAAGCGGGACTTTGATCCGACGACCTCGGAATACCGTTCCGTAGCTCTGCCAACTGCCACTGGCCACCACAATCCTCACTCGATTGAGTTTATATCGTATTTCTACGTGCAACGCCATCTATCAAGATTGCTTTTTCCACCGTAATTTAATTTATTATGGATATACGAGTAACTAGTTAATTTCTTGGATTATCAGTCTTTTGTGTATTTTATTATTGTGTGACGTTGTCTCTCGTGCTAAAATTATAATATACATATAATGTATGAAGCTATTTAAATTGCATTGTACGCATATAAACTTAATCTGACACATTTTTCTAACTTCACAGTAATTAAAAATAAAAGTTGCTTTTTATTTTTAAAATGTGATCAGATAATACTTTCGCGCCATTTTTGGCGTAAAGTTAAATTGAAATGTAGCGAATATAAAAAAAGGATTTATTTTATTTATGTAAATAAAATGGAAATGAATTCCTTTCTAATTACGATTGCGAAATTATTTTTTTTATACGATATCATAATTATGTAATGCTAAATTAAAAAGATACTTGTAAAACAATTTTTTATTTATTTTCTTTATTCTATGCACTACAAAACAATTATAAATTTAGTGCTATTCAATGTTCTATAACTTAATAATCTGTCTTAATATTTTTTATACTGCATGGTCTATTAGACTTTATATAATTTAAATGTTTTATTTTAAGTAGTAACAATTTGTAAAGAGGCATAATACACCCATTTACTAAGTCTCAACTTAATGTCAACATAACAACAAAAATATGGCGGCAAAAACTTTGTAGCATATAAAAAAAACGATTGACAATAAATCTATAAAAATCTTTTAACAAAATGTAATTAAGCTTAATATATTTTTTGTATGTAATTTTATTTTAAGTATATTTATTTCTAGTTTTATGAAATTTATTAATGAGCATAATATATTTTGACCAAAAAGATGGCGACTTTAATCCTCTTTGAGAATCAAATTTAGTCTAAAATGGACCAAATTTAATTTAATATTTGGATTGGATAAACTCTGCATGAAATGTTTTTTTTTGCGACTCATTAACGACTATAATACAGTTAAATGTTGACATTAATATTAAGACTAAAGCAGGCGTCCTGTACTACCTTTCATACAGATTTTTGGATAGCGTAAAAAGTGGGCGTAGACATAAAATTTTAAACCACGCCTCTTTTTTATGTATACCAAAATTGTGTACGGAGGATTGTGGTACAGGAAATTTGCCTATATAGTTATTTAAATAGATACTGATTCCTAAGCTATTGTAATTTGTTGACGAGAATAATTTGTTATTGATTAAATACTACATATTCTGTTTGCATTGGGTTGATATCATGTGACATCGTTAACAATAGCCCAAATAACAAAAAATTCTAAATAAATACGTTTTTCCTCGTATTATAAAATTTTTTATTTTCCCAATTACGCCACTTTTTAGCGTTTCATACAAAAAAATACCCTTATAGTCTCCCTTCGGTGTCTGAAAAACCTGTTGAGAGCGAAGTAAATTCCCGTAACTCTCTAGGGTAACTCTAGAATTATTTTTTAGCCTCCTCTACCCTGCCGGGCCATGATGGTGCCTTGAGCTTTACCATGACCCGGCGAGGGGTGACCCAGCTAACCGGGGCCCGACTCGGCGGGGGGAACAATAGGTCCCCCCGTCGCGTGGCTGAGTGCCACATTTGCTGCGACGGGTCTCTGAATACCGACCCGCCGCGCACGATCACCTCTTGGAGAGGGGCCGCCGGCTCTTGCCCGTTGACGACCCCCGCCAGCGCCCTGCGGGGTAGCAACGTGTCACTAGCGCGTTCACACTCCCGCAAGGCCCTCTTTGCCGCCATCACCTCCCGAGCAAAGGTGGCGACGGCGGCCCAACACCGTTCGCTCTCGGCCACGGACGGAAGGGTAACTCTAGGGTTCCGTACCTACAGTACGATTCAAACTTAATGACGGCTCGGAAGTTAGCTGCCAGTGCCGGGACGCGCCGGTACAGTCTAGTCGACAATGATTAGGCTCAATTTAATTATTATTATAACTCGAAAGTTGTGTGAATGTTTTAAGTGCTTTATGGTACTTATTTGTTAGTTTGTCGAGTACAGGGCCCCGAGTCGGGTGTTTCAATGGTGTCACAATTGTACCACAATGGTACCATTATGGTGCAATTGTAAAGTTTTTGGTAGTCTACTATTAATTTCTTGTCATAACGACTTCATCATTGACTTACAATTGTCAAAGTGACATAAATTGCTAGTCTCGTACACAATTGCTTCACAATTGCAATTCAATGACTGAAATGTTTCGGTAGTCTAGGGTAGTCTGCTATTTTGAATTTGACAGTAATATTTTGAAATTGTCCTGTGTCGACAGATTGCCATAAATAAAAAATAGATAGATAGAAATATTAGAAATTGTTCTTTGTAATTTATTGCAATTTACTAATCTCCTAAACTTCACATTGCTTTTTATACTAATAAATAGTATGTACAAATATATCTAAACGAAGTCTAGCATGATTAAATGTTTAATTTATTAGTAGTTTTTCGAAAATCACTTCGACTAACGCATTTTTTAAAAAAGGGCAACACATACATACCATTCTAACACAATTCATAGATAAAAGAGACCGAAAATTCAATGCATAGATAAAAGAGACCGACAATTCTATTACCATTGAACGACCGTTATGAACTCATATAGCAGACTACGGACATTTGACTTCAATTGCAACGGTATCGTGCCGGTATGACAATTGTTCCAAAATAGTAGACTTGAGCACCAGGGGGAGTTCAAGGAAAAATAAGACGGCTAACATGCCCGACTCATTTGCTGTTGCAGATATTCTTTGCACAGTCCTTAGTGAGACGCCAGTAGCTGCCGCCGCCCGTTTTTGAATTTGTTTCAAAGGAATTTGGACACCGTCTGCATTCTCCTTTTTCATAAATTGTATGACGCTATACACCATTTTTCTTGTTTGCCTGCGTATAACGTTGTATCGTCCGCGAGGCATTTATAAACAAATCAATAAGTACCAAAGTATTTTCTACACAACCAACAAAAGTCTAAAACTTAACGAAAATAACCAACAAATGAAAACAAAACCATCAATAACAATAAAAAACTTAATGGATCAATAACATAAAAAAACTTAACACAACAATTAAGGGCCTACATCAATATTATCGTATATCATCGCCGACACGTACATATTAACACAGCCAGTATGCACAGAAAATGAAGAGTTAGGGATACTTTTCCTATTTACTCAAAATCTACTAAATATATTTTCATTCTGATTTACGTGTTTCTATATATAATAGTTACTTATGTTTTTAAAGTTATTTCATTAGTTAATACGCGATAATAGACCGACAAATGAAAAAAATAAAACATTAGAGAGGTTGTTTCGCTAAGATTTTCTATCGAGAAAACTTTTTTCAACCGCGTTTCTGAGTTTATGCGATCCTAGATCATATATTGAAAAAACATATATGTACTTAAAAATTAGAGCTCTAGCCATTCAATCTAAAGAAACAATGAAAACTTCGTACATAGAAAAATGCACGAAGCTATTTTGGTATCCTCTTAACAAACAACAACAAACTATTACGAGCTCGACTGTACGAAAGCAGGTGCTCAAGTCCACTATTTTGGAACAATTGTCATACCGGCACAATACCGGCACGATACCGTTGCAATTGAAGTCAAATATCCGTAGTCTGCTATATGCCGTCATAACGGTCTTTCAATGGTAATAGAATTGTCGATCTCTTTTATCTATGCATTGAATTTTCGGTCTCTTTTATCTATGGATTGTGTTAGAATGGTATGTATGTGTTGCCGTTTTTAAAAAATGCGTTAGTTGAAGTGATTTTCGAAAAACTACTAATAAATTTAAACATTTAATCATGCTAGACTTCGTTTAAATATATTTGTACATACTATTTATTAGTATAAAAAGCAATGTGAAGTTTAGGAGATTAGTAAATTGCAATAAATTACAAAGAACAATTTCTAATATTTCTATCTATCTATTTTTTATTTATGGCAATCTGTCGACACAGGACAATTTAAAAATATTACTGTCAAATTCAAAATAGCAGACTACCGAAACATTTCAGTCATTGAATTGCAATTGTGAAGCAGTTGTGTACGAGACTAGCAATTTATGTCACTTTGACAATTGTAAGACAATGATGAAGTCGTTATGACGACACATTAATAGTAGACTACCAAAAACTTTACTATTGCACCATAATGGTACAATAATGGTACAGTTGTGACACCGTTGAAATACCCGACTCAGGGCCCAGGTATGCGCGCGCGTGTGCAGTATACGGACGTAACTCACCACAGATATCTATAAAACCATGGTCACGGGTGAGACGGTGACTGCAAAGTCTCCGAAACGTCGGGCCAAAATATACGCGTCTAAATCCGTAAAAAGTAGTTTTATTTAAACAGATGAGTCGCGCAAGTGTTAGAAAATAAGAAAATTTCCCTTATTATGATACAAAAAAAAAATAGAAGTCCCTTTTACTTAAGCGCCCATTAATTCAAAAACTCAGCACTTTTTCAATGTACCCATATCTTTAAAAAACGGCAAATAATTCAAGCACTTGAATGGTCTTGGTTTCAAAAAAATATCCTGAATACAAAATTTTATACGAATTTTATCCGAAAAAAAAAACTTTAAAACTCATTTCCCAACAATGCAGTTTTGGCGCTTCAGTAATTTTGCCTTTCCGTCAACGAATGTATAGTACTCACACAAAGTACACATAACAAAGTTAAATTTTACTATAAACTGTGAAATTTTTAGCTTGAGAGCTAAAATTTTCGCATTGTTCTAAAAACACAATATTATTTACGGCATTTAAACTTTTTAGTTTGTACTTTTTTATGCATGTAATTTTAAGTACATTGTGAGAGAAACAAACGTTTTATTTACTCGTAACTTATTTATAAGCATTGATAAAAAATAAGAGCTGAATCCTTATCTGTGAAACCTAAGAAAAAAATTATGCTTATTTTGGGACCTAAGGTAAATATCAGACTTGTCCCAACTTGTTCAAGACGTATGATTTCCAATCAGCAACGCAAACGTATCTAAGTATACACCATAAGAAAGTGATATAAGTCCTATATTTCGCAAAATGACCAAGTACTGGAAAAGTTCAAACTTGCTTAACTCTCTTCTGGTATGTCAAAAAATTTTGAAAAAAATAATAATGAAGGTACTAAATAGGTACTAAATACTGACAACAAAATAATTCAGTTGTTTTGTCTGCAAGTATGAGAAAAAAAATTGGTCCAGACAACCTGACGTCAGGTTGTCTGGACCACCTTTTTTCGCATTTTCTCGGAATCTATCGAGGTACTAAATATTTGAACTTAGGTACTAAAAGGTACTAGAAAGGTACTAAATTTTAGTATATACCAAACATTGGATTTCTATGTTGGTCCAGACAACCTGACGTTCACGTGTTAGCACAGGGTTTATTTTCGAGTTTTCCGTCTCTCACAGAGGATGTTATCTGTGTGCAATATCCCTTAGCTGACTTTTACAGCACCCTTGGGAGGAGATGGGGTGGTGACACTTGTATTCTTAATCCGTCACCACACGGACATGCCCTAATTAATGCAAACTAATAGGTAAGGGTAACATGCTTGCAACAAATTTCAGTATTTTAAGTTTTTTACTTGACCACGTGTGTTTCGGTTTCGGCCGAAACTGAAGCCACGGCCGAACATACGGTTTTGGTTTCGGCCGGAAAACCAGTTTCAGTCGGACACTACTTATGAAGTAGTTAGTTTAGTTTACTTAAGGAGTAGCTGAAATGTAGGCGATACCCTATATTTCAATTTTCAACTACAAAATTAAGTCGGTTGGTATTTCTTTTTTCTACGAAACCCTAAAAACGTGGCGTGTTTCAGATTTCTAACTTTAATAGTTTCTACCTAACTCTAACTTCCTCGTAGATAAAAATAAGTAGACATAATTTCACCTTGCATAAACAAATATTGACTGACGTAATGTTTATCAGTAAATATTTGTATGTCTATCTGTTACGTAGGTATCTCTATCTACAGACTGAATAGTGTTGTTATCTAACCGTGAACGATAATAACCAATATAAACCAATACCATGAATGAATTATAGTACTTTATTTATTTATTTATTAGTACTTTATTTATGACCAATACATACCTAATAGATAAGTCAGAAGTGTATCATCTACATTACTTCCCATTTAATATGAGAAATGCGAAAGTTTATTGTACGGTATTGATGTGTTACGTCATAGTAACAATCACAGATCTACCAAATGTATAGTCGAACATGAAAGCTGGTAGTTCCCGTTTGGTCCCATTGGCACCAGTTCAGGATCTGATGGTTATCTCCTGAGAAGTCGAGGAAAATCATCAAATTTCAAAGGCAAGTGAAGTCGGATAAACTTATTTTTTAAAATAATCAAATATTTTCTAAATTCCACGTGAACGAAGTTGCCGGCGGCAGCTAGTATACCTAGATATAATCTTTATTGGTTATTAATTTGAAGTACCTACATAGTTATAGATTGTACTGATGTCTGATAACAACGTACTTGACATGATTGATTCTTATCTTGTACTGTTGCCCGCGTTTCATACGCATGGAATTTAGAAAATTTTCCCCGTTTTTGCAACATTTTGTACTGCTGCTTCGTTCCTATTAGTCGCACCGTGATGTTATATAGCCTATAGCCTTCCATGATAAACGTACTATCCAACACTGTAACTATTTTTTTAATCGGACTTGTAGTTTCTGAGATTAGTGGGTTCAAACAAACAAACTCTTCTGCTTTATATTTTTAGTAAAGATGTGAATATTATTATCTAATCTGATAAATACCCAAGTACTTGTCTTTTTTACATGTTACATAAAGATAATATTTTTTCTTTCTGGTTTGACGGAAGTTTTGGTACAGTGCGGCAGCGGATAAGCGATTAGTGCAACGAAGAAACGAGTTTGATTCCCGCTGAAAATATGTTTGTGATATTTTTGTCACTACGTCTGGGTGTTTTCTGTTTTTTGGCTTTTACAATACTCTGAGGAGGTGGGATCATGACACTATCCGTGTACGCGTGGGAATTTAAGGAACAAATGCCGTTTTTGCAACATTTTTTACTACAGCTCCGCTTCTAATGGTCGCATGTTATAAAGCCTATATATAGCCTTTCTGGTTAAATGAACTCTGCTCGAGCTCGCTCTCAAACATCAAACAGAGGTTGCTGTATTAAAAGCGAGATCTGGACACAGTAAAACTACCACGCCAAGCTCTACTGGGACTTAACATTACCATGGACAGGAAAATTCAACAATAATTTAATCTTACTTTTCTTACAAGTATAGCCGGCCGCCTTTTCATTCTATGAGCACATAACAATTTAATAGAATGAAAAGCAGTTTCTACACAAATGCGTCTTTTCTACCTAGTTTTTTGTTAGATACGTCTTTGCTGTAGTAAATGTTAAAATTTTCGGTAGAAGCGTCTTTTTTAACAACTAGAAAATCAAAGTTCTAGTAGGCTTACGAAAATAAAAAAAATATTGGTAGCATCTGGTACTCTTTTCATCCTGAATCCGAATATGTAAATTCAATTTTGACAAAAACTCAATTTTGACAAAAATGTTAGATGCGCCCCTTTTCCTTATGACGGCAGAACTATCCAACACAAAAATAACTTTTCAATTCCAACCAGTAGTTCCTGCTGTTTGGTTTTTAACTAGAGATCGCTGTATCCAATATCCGTGAACTTTTCATGAACGCATTATGATTTTATGGTATTGTAAAGCTTATTCTTTACATTAATTTATAATAATAATTTAAAACACATTTAATTAACTTGTTATATTTTTTATAATAAAGAAAAACTATTTTACAATCATTTTTAGGGTTCCGTACCCAAAGGGTAAAAACGGGACCCTATTACTGAGACTTCGCTGTCCGTCCGTCCGTCCGTCTGTCACCAGGCTGTATCTCAAGAACGGTGATAGCTAGAGAGTTGAAATTTTCACAGATGATGTATTTCTATTGCCGCTATAACAACAAATACTAAAAATAAAATAAAATAAATATTTAAGGGGGGCTCCCATACAACAAACATGATTTTTAGGGTTCCGTACCCAGTATCTCAAGAACGGTGATAGCTAGACAGTTGAAATTTTCACAGATGATGTATTTCTATTGCCGCTATAACAACAAATACTAAAAATAAAATAAAATAAATATTTAAGGGGGGCTCCCATACAACAAACATGATTTTTAGGGTTCCGTACCCAGTATCTCAAGAACGGTGATAGCTAGACAGTTGAAATTTTCACAGATGATGTATTTCTATTGCTGCTATAACAACAAATACTAAAAATAAAATAAAATAAATATTTAAGGGGGGCTCCCATACAACAAACATGATTTTTTACCGTTTCTTGCTCGATACTAATAACGTTGCCTTATGTTGCATAGATAATGGTACGGAACCCTTCGTGCGCGAGTCCGACTCGCACTTGACCAATTATTATTGGGTCAGTTTCATTCTAAATTCTAATTCCAGCGCGAACATCAATAGACTGTTTTTATTAATTAAATAATTGTGTCCATACCAAGTCAGTACCTTTACGGAAAAGTCAACATTTAACCGCAGAGTTAAATATAAAATTGGTCAAGTGCGAGTCGGACTCGCGCACGAAGGGTTCCGTACCATTATCTATGCAACATAAGGCAACGTTATTAGTATCGAGAAAGAAACGGTAAAAAAATAATGTTTGTTGTATGGGAGCCCCCCTTAAATATTTATTTTATTTTATTCCAACATCCTCACTTCATGTCCTCTTTCCATCCCCAATTCTTTTTTTTTTTATTTTCAAATTTTAAACTTTTTATTCCTTTTTTTAAAAACAAATCTTAAGTGGCCTGTATCATTGTATAGGTTATATTCAATGATCACAACCTTTACATTCTCCCCCCCTTAGAGGATAAAAAAAAAAAAAAATTTTTTTTTTTCTAAGTTACAAAATACTGGACACCCTACCTAAGGTTGGAAAGCATGATAACAAACTAGAATGAACCAGATTAGATCCAGCTAGGACCTAGCTTTTCGAAGCAATACATTTCGAAAAACTTGAAAAGCAAAAAACCAACCAAAAATTGCCTTTCTAATCTTAGTTATCCGAACCACACTAACTACGATGCCCTTATATCATATCACTCTTTTCATAAAATATTAAACTACTTCATCTTTAAAATTGATTTATCCAATAATAAACAAGAGTGATAAGGCATCCTTAAAACTATCACACCAAGACACAAAGCATATATCATCAACAATCAATCAGAAAAATGTTCATCACCAAACAATTAATGCTCTTATAAAAACTATCGAGCTTCAATTATGAGGTCAGCATCATAGATCCGAAAGATATGCTAATTTAACAGCTTTCTAGCTTAATGAGAAAATTTACATAAGAAACCATTATAATTGACAGAATCCAGAGATTATCAAATTAAAATTTAAAGTATGCTCAGATAATACTCAACCTTCTTTTCAATTATTTAGGTATAATTTCTACTAAGTAATTCTGAATGCTCGGGAATGACCAATTTATTCCACATTTAGAATTCCTTCTCGTGAGATAAATTTACCAACCATTCTTCTACCACAAGTAACGTTTTAAATAATCAATCATTCTATTATCTAAGTAATTATAAACTATTCGCTAATCATTATTATCTAACTATTACCCAATAAATAAAATAAAAATATTATCAGCAACCTCTCACTATAATACAACTTCTTTCAATTTTCAACCTTTCACATTTCTCTCCTAATGAACAAATACTTTACTCTAGCACCTACTTTCCTAAATCCTATCTTATGAGTTCTATCTCTAAAATGCGTGATATCCCAAAACAGGATTCCATGACAAATAGCCTATGGCCTTACCATGTTGCATTCAAAGATATTACCCGTTGATACGACTCATCCAACTAACCCTACCAAGCCACCTTCGACATTATAACTCAATACAACCCATTATTATACCTATTAATCGCTCTACCTTAATACTATAATCATAATCTAGTACGAAATACTCACTATCCAATTATTATGTTAATATATTTATCTCACATTTTTAACTAAACATTCAAAATATAAATATGAAAAAATAATTAAATTTTTGATGTGGTTCCTTTTCATTGCATCTTTCTTATGTACAAATATGCTGACGTCATTATGAAGTCTCGCCGATCCCGAACAATTTGAAACACACCAAAATAAAACAATATTAGTAAATTATAATTATCACTATATATATAACCTTAATCTAATCGAATCACTAAACCAATTTACATCATTATGCAAATAATTATTGCGAACATTCTTGGTAATTTACTTCTTGGAACTCTTCCCTTAGTCTATCAAATACCTCCTGCACGCTTTTGCACGTGTCTTTAATGCCCCGGAAGAAAATTAAGGCGTTACCCCTTAAAAATGAGGGCAATAGTGATAATTTTTCTTCTTCAGACGAGCATCTCTTGAAAGTTATTAAAGCGTAAAACATTTCTTCGAATTCATCTAGGCACTCCTGTGCGCAACCACCGAAAGTTATCGTGGCTAGTTCCATCTTAGTTATAAATAATTTATAAAAACTTAATAAAAAGATACGGCTACTTCTCTGATAATTAACATTTATCCTGTGTCGACCCTTTGCTCGTCAACACATCCCTGGGCGTAGGAGCTGGTTTACCAATCGGGCCGCTATACCCGGCGCGCCTCCACCATTTGTAAAGCTTATTCTTTACATTAATTTATAATAATAATTTAAAACACATTTAATTAACTTGTTATATTTTTTATAATAAAGAAAAACTATTTTACAATCATTTTTCCAACATCCTCACTTCATGTCCTCTTTCCATCCCCAATTCTTTTTTTTTTTATTTTCAAATTTTAAACTTTTTATTCCTTTTTTTAAAAACAAATCTTAAGTGGCCTGTATCATTGTATAGGTTATATTCAATGATCACAACCTTTACAGTATACTAGCTGTTGCCCGCGACTCCGTCCGCGTGAAATTTGTAAAAATTTTTTTTTCACAATAAAAGGTAACCTATGTCCTCTCTCAGGGTCTAAAGATTGTCTGTGCCAAATTTTATCAAAATCGGTTGAGTGGTTTAAGCGGGAAAGCGTAACAGACAGACAGACAGAGTTACTTTCGCTTTTATAATATTAAAATAAGTAGGGATCTAAACATCTGTTTACTGGTCTGATTTCTAAACCCTATTAGTCATTACAAATTCTAAGTATATTACAGATTTGTCGCATGTTTACAAAATGATCTCATAATGTCATTTGTGATTCATAGAATTTGTAACAGAATACAAGTTCTTTTTCTGCAATTATCAGCAGTCTGTTATCCAGACCACAAATACTTATAGATTTATGGTCTTATTCAAAATGAATTATCGGGGGTTTAAAAGTTTGCTAAAATCGGTTCGCGAAAATTGTCAAAACTTGTTATTCATAATAGTCTTTTTACATATTGATAAAATCTCCGTTTAAACCTCCGATAATAATGACTTATCGGAGGAATAAGACCGTTAGACTTTACACCAGTTGAAAAGAATGTAGTTAAAGTGTCGTTTGGAATTTAGAAAATTTTCTCGGTTTTTACATTTTTCACTAATACTTCGTTCTTATTAGTCGCACCGTCATGTTATGTAGCCTATAGCCTTCCTCGACAAATGGACTATGCAACACAAAAATAATTTTTCTATTCGAACCCGTGGTTACTGAGATTAGTGCGTAAACAAACTAACAATTATTTTTAGGGTGCCACAGGTTGATTGGTGTCGGATTAAGAATACAAGTGTCACCCTAGGAAGGAAAAGGTGTGGTGACACTGTACTGTAAAAACTAATTAAGGAATATTGTACACAGATAACATCTTCTGTGAGAGACACAAAACTCGAAAACAAACCCCGGACCACCACGCCTGTTCAACGCGGCACAGTAGACCGTACTCCCACTTGTATACCTAATCTGTCACCATACGAACAAGATTTTATAAAGGCGGGCTTAATGCCTGAGGCATTATTTTACAGCCAAAATTGGTGTTATAAAGAGCACCTTTCTTTTGTATTAAAGAATTCGAATTTTTTACAATCAATTTTCGTATCGTAATGAAAATGTTACAAACGACTTCATAGTTGAATTTGGCATTGAAACAAGAAATAGATAACAAAATAAAATGTCTATTAAATATATAAAATATATTTAAATTTTATTTAATTAACGAGTTTAATGACGTCCATAAACTTTGCATTGCAAATATTTTACTTTTACATAACTACTCTAAAGTTTTTTTATCTCAGACGTCGTATTTCTCCAACTAAGCGTTTGTTGCGAAATAAATGTAGGTACTCGTGTATTATACTTGTGGTGACGGAATAAGAATACAAGTGTCACCACCCCATTTCTTTCCGAGGGTGCTGTAGGAGACAGCTAAGGGATAATATAAGCAGTTAACGTATACTGTAAGAGACGGATGTCTTGAAACTAAACCCTATGTCAACACGCCTGCTCAACGCGGCACAGTAGACCATAATCCCTCTGAAAGTAGAGGAGGCCCGTGCTCACCAGTGGGACATTAATAGGCTGAAAAAAAGAGGAAGATATGCATCATTTTTAGGGTTCCGTACCCAAAGGGTAAAAACGGGACCCTATTACTAAGACTTCGCTGTCCGTCCGTCCGTCCGTCCGTCTGTCACCAGGCTGTATCTCAAGAACGGTGATAGCTAGACAGTTGAAATTTTCACAGATGATGTATTTCTATTGCCGCTATAACAACAAATACTATAAATAAAATAAAATAAAGATTTGAGGGGGGCTCCCATACAAAAAACATGATTTTTTTACCGTTTCTTGCTCGATACTAATAACGTTGCCTTATGTTGCATAGATAATGGTACGGAATCCTTCGTGCGCGAGTCCGACTCGCACTTGACCAATATTTTTTCTTTTAGTTTCGTTGTAAGAAAATATGGTTCCTAATTCCACCGCCAAAAATTACTTACATATAACTACACTATGGTATATTTTAGTTTTAAGAGCTGTTACGCTGTACAATTTTATATTAGGTAGTTTAAATCTCTATTCTGTTTACACACATTTTTCTTACGAAAGTTAATTTCTTCACAACTGCCATACAGGTACTAATTCTGATAAAATCAAAGTAAAATTAAATGCTAGAGTAAAAGAATCCATCAATTATAAATTATCTAATGACTTTCCTCCCATTCAGAAATTAAAAATACGTATTTAGATATTCATTTATTTTTATGTACTTCATAAATAAATGAGTTATTAAAAATCCTAACTAATTGTTAATTAAATATTTACGTATCTCTCATTAAACGTTACATTGATAAGAATAACAAACGCATCATTATTATAATTATTAACAAGCTGTTGCCCGCATCTTCTTACGCGTGGAATTTAAAAATTGGTCAAGTGCGAGTCGGACTCGCGCACGAAGGGTTCCGTACCATTATCTATGCAACATAAGGCAACGTTATTAGTATCGAGCATGAAACGGTAAAAATATCATGTTTGTTGTATGGGAGCCCCCCTTAAATATTAATTTTATTTTATTTTTAGTATTTGTTGTTATAGCGGCAACAGAAATACATCATCTGTGAAAATTTCAACACTCTAGCTATCACCGTTCTTGAGATACAGCCTGGTGACAGACGGACGGACGGACGGACGGACAGCGAATTCTCAGTAATAGGGTCCCGTTTTTACCCTTTGGGTTCGGAACCTTAAATACCAAACATTAACAAATTATACAAAAAACCATCTTCTTTAACCAATCTATCTATTAAAAAAAATCGTACCGAAATCCGTTGCGTAGTTTGAAAGATATAAGCTCACATAGGGACATACATCCAAAAATAACGGCTTTGTTTTATATTATGTAAATATAAAGATGTATGTGGACAATGAAAGTTATATAAATGAGTCATACATTAAAATCATAATAAAGAATAACATACCATTTTTATATTATGAATCATAATGATTCATGGACCCCAAACAATGATAATAAATTATACAGTAAATATTAATTTTTAACATTGACTTGTAGCAGAAAAGTGAAATGCTAATTACATTGTTTTTATAAGAGAACTCTTTGTTTGAACTGTTTACTTAAAGATAGACGCCTAGACGCACTGATAATGATGGCTTTGTAAAATATACAAGGTAAACCCTGTAAGAACTGATCGCAGAGGACACTTTACAGCTCAGTCTTACCCGTGACCGTGGCGACTGCAAAGTCTCCGACACGTTGGGCTAGAATTTAAAACAAATAGACGCGTCTTAATCCGTAAAAAATGGTTTTATTTAAACTATCAGTTTTCATTTGTTAGTTAAGTTGTGCACGTAGAATTGCTACGAGTGTCCGTACACTATAAGTATGAGCATTGCCCTCGTACCTTCTTCAGCGGGAGTAACCTGACAATGACAGGTCCTGTTGGATTATTGCTCTGAGATAAAAGATAACCTCATTACGTAACCGAGGTCAAGGACGTACGCTACGGGAGACAAAAATGCGCGTGCGCACGAGGCAATACGCTGATAATACCGGATCTAAACACATAGCACCACAATACCAGTCCCAATATGAGACAGATAAAAAATATACGTCTGCAATCTATTTAAGTTGAGTTAATGCCCGGGGTATGAAAATAGAAAATCATTAATTCTCTCTCTCTCTCTCGCTCCTTCCAGCCCATCAACGTCCCACAGTTGGGCACGGTCTAGCCACTTTAGGAAATATTATGGTCTACTGTGCCGCGTTGACCAAGCGTACTGGCACAGGGTTTATTTTAAAGATTTCTTTCCCTCACAGAGAATTATGTTCAAATTGTTTGTGTATTATGGGTGTTTTCTATGTATTTTAAGTATGTATTTACAAAAGAAAAGTAGTTTATGTATTATATCCGTATCTGGTACCCATAATACAAGCATAGAAATATAGCTTACTTTAGGACCAGAGGACGTTGTGTGAAATATCTTGAATATTTATTTATTTAATTTGTTCAATTGAAATGTGTTAAATTTTCTTGTTTTTACAGCACCCTGGGAAGGGCAACGTGTGGCACACGGAAAATTAATATCCAGTAATAATTTAACTCTACTAAGTACTGAGGTAAACCACTAATGAATTGATTGATGATAACACAAATTTTAACTTATATATTTATCCTGTAAAACCCAATTGTGTTAAAATTAGACCTGCGGTTTTATAGAAATACGAATATAATTTTATTGCTATGTAACTTTTAGCCTGTTGCTATGTCTTTATTATTTACTAGCTAGCGACTTAATACGCGTGAAATTTAGAAAATTTTCTGGCAAGACTCCGTTAACAAAATTTTATAATGTGTCATTGTGATGCCATTGTGAGACCATTGAAATACGGGACTTGAGGCACTGGTCAGCACGGCACAGTAGTCGATAATCCCTCCCAAACAGAAGGCCCGTGCCCAACAGTAGGACTATTAAGGGCTGAAGTAAACGTGAGTGAGATAGGGAATTGAATCTAATACTGTGAACGCAAGTCAATTACGTTACGCCACAACAATGTACAAGAGTATTGTGTTAGTCAACGTTTACAATTATTTATTCAAAACATTCGCCATTATAGGCTCACTTTATGTAATTATTATATCTAGATCGAGGCTTTGATCGATCAATATTTGTTATTGCCTTAACCCCATTAAAAGTAATGTTAGTTTGTCCCTACATATTGCAGTAAAGAACTTTATTAGGGTACTGGCTGTTGCTCGCACTAAACTAAACTCTAACAAATTATACAAAAAAGCCATCCTCTTGAACTATTCTTTCTAATTAAACAAACCCTATCAAAATCTGTTGCGTAATTTTAAAGTTTTAAGCTCACATAGCGACATACATACAAAAATAAAGTCTTTGTTTTATAATAAGTAAAGATAAGGGATAGTGTGTTTATATCTGTGGTTACGGACTACAAATACAAGTGTCAGAAGGGTATTGACCCTTCTTCTCAGGGTGCTGTAAAAGCCAGCTAAGGAACACAGCACACAGATAACATCCTCTGTGAGAGATGTGCCAACACGCCTGGTCAGCGCGGCATAGTCGACCAAAATCCCTCCCGAAGGAGTGGAGAAGGCCCGTGCCCAACAGTGGAATGTTAAAGAGCTGGAAAGAGAGAGTGTTTGGAATGTAGCAGATGGCGCTCTATAGTCTCTGCCTACCCCAATGGGAAAAAGGCGTGATGATGATGATGATGACTATACTTCTATATTCACAGACATACCAGATAGTGTGTACGTACTACGTACGGCTACGTATCTCACCCGGCTTGAAGCTACAAAAATAACTTTATGCGAGTGAATACGGATCTATGTGTGTCATTGGCCAAGACATTTTATGCAAGACTTCTCCTCCCAGTGCCATACTTGTTTTACAGCTTTCAGAGGTGACGTTTGTCGTTGGAGAATGGTGATGATGAGTATTTATTTGTATCAACCTAAATTAACTAATATAACTAAACTGTGTTCTGCTCTCTAGCTACGAGTATCACCGTGCCAAGGCGAGATAGTTACAGCCTGCTGGTGACAGATGGACGGACAGCAAATTCTGAGTAATAACCATTGATCAAGGATATACAAGATAAGGTAATCGTGATCTGTGGTAATTACGTCCCGATTTACTGTTTAAACTCTAAAAATCTTGTAAAAGTTCAACATTTAATGAGCCTAGACGCAGTTTGCGTGAAACGGGTAATTTAAAATTATAATCATAAATTAGGTTTTTAACCTACAAGTTGTTAATTTTAGGTTTCATTGTGTTCTAAATATATTAGTATTATATTTAACATAAATGTTTACCTTTCCTAACCAAATAAAGAATATTAAAATAATTATATTATACCTAATTTCTGTATTAAAGTATAATATTTATCATTTATTATCTATTGCCCGGAACTTTGGTCGCGTGGAATTTAAAAACCAAACACTAACATACTAAAGTAACTTATTAATTTTGCTATGCTTTTTACTTAATAAATCAAATTATGGTGGAAAATGTGATCACCGCAAGCGGGACTTGAACCTACGTGTCCGTAAAAATATATAAACTCAATCGAGTGACAAATGTAGTGGTTAATTTGAATGTTGCAAGCACGACCGCAATAAGCTCAGTTGGCAGAGCTACGTAACGGTATTCCGAGGTCGTGGGTTCAAGTCCCGCTTGCGGCAATTCACTTTTTCCACCATAATTTGATTTATTGACTAACATATACAAAAAAACCATCCTCTTGAATCAGTTTATCTATTAAAAATAGCCGCATCAAAATCCGTTGCATAATTTTGAAGATATAAGCTTACATATATGTATAACTAGCTGGCCCGTCAAACGTTGTTTTGCCATACAAAAAAAAAAGTAAAAAAAAAAAATTACTAAAAAATGAACTATAAACCTCACGGAGCCCGAGACCTTTCCAACGAATGCAAAAGCGTGGAAATCGGTTCGTGCGTTCTGGAGTTATAGCGTCAGGAAGGAAAACCCGACTTATTTTTATATAGTAGATAACATACATAAAATAACGACTTTTGTTTTATGTAAAGATTTACAATTTGCAATTTATAAACTCAGATGTTAAACGTATATCTATGCTTGTATCACTTTTTTTTTGGAGGGACTTTACCAAACTTGTGTGATAGACGTTGGAAGTTCATCGAATGAAAACGGTAAAAAGCGGGTATTTTGGATGGTCATATTTCTTTTAGTTATCATGTTTCGAAAAAACAAAAGTGATACAAGCAACCTATTAGACCTTCATACTGTGACAGAAATTCGTTCCCCTAGAAGCAATATCCACGAAGAAAAAACGGTATTACGAAGTCCATATCTTTGTATGGAGCAACGTTTGGTATCGAGCCCTCTTATGCATCACTATTGATGAAATGGCCTTATTCATAATGACTTATCGGAGGTTTAAACGGAGATTTTATCGGAGAGATAATAAACGTTTTATCGTAAAAAGACTATTATGAATAACAAGTTTTGACAATTTTCGCGAACCGATTTTAGCGAACTTTTAAACCTCCGATAAGTCATTATGAATAAGTTCATTATTATAAAACAAAGTCCTCATTTTTGTATGTATGTCCCTATGTGAACTTATATCTTCAAACTACGTAACGGATTTTGCTGCGGTTTTTTAAAATAAAAGAGTGGTTCAAGAGGATGGCTTTTTTGTATAATTGGGATTGTTCATAATTTTTAACCTACTGTTTTTATATTCTTTTCAGAAAATATAGACTATTTTAAGCAACTAATTTCAATATTATTGAAATATTCACTAAGTATACAGAATTTTTTAAAAATTCTTGAAGATATTACTTTAAATGTTGTGACGTCATCGTTTTACGTGTATAGACTTTTCTTGATAGACTTAATACAGATTGCACTTTATCGTTTCAAAGTTGACAAGTTGATATAATAGACCAATTTCAATTCCACTTCAGAGTAGTATATCCCTAAATATTTTAAGTCCTTCATTTCAAGGGCAAACAGAGATCACTTGCTTTTTTGGAAAAATAATCGTTAATTAAATTTTCCGAAAAAACTAATGGATCATGATCAGAAACTCTATTCCCCGAAATGGTTTTCGAATTAAGAGTTTTTAAAAAATATGAACAATGCCCATTCATTAGCTATTTATACAACGTGTTGCAGAAAGGTGTAGTCATATTTGACCATCGTTAAGCATGGCCGGTGACTAGGCACTAGGCATGGATGAAATTACAAATATATGATATTAAGATGTTATGTTATGATTTTTATGTGTTCATACAAATTTAATTAATATATTGTATTAATCGATATTGTCTAAATATAACACTACTATGAGGTCATATTTTATCGTAAGGTTCAATCGCATTCAATAAACCGTAAACATCTCATAATTGATGCACTCCTGGTAGTTATTTAATAGTAGGCTTTATACAAGAAAAAACTTATTAACTGTATTTTTCTATGTGTAACTGTAATATTTATAATATTTAAGGCCTATCCAATGCAACCTTAAAATATGACTACACCTTTATGCAACACGTTGTATACAAATATGATAACAAAATAATAAATGTGCGATAAAGTTATCAATAAACACATATAACTAATGTAAAAAATGTCTGTCTATCTGTATGTAACATAGCTTGTGAAATATTTGTGTGATAGTCCACGTTATTATTTGTTATATTATTTTATCAATACATATTAAATAAATAATTTTCTTGTAAACACGTACAGCTATAAAAATATTTGGAATTGGTATCGTGGTCAAGTGGTTCACTGCCGATCACAAGGTAGCGGGTTTGATTCCCGCTCGGGACAATCGTTTCAGTGATATTTATAATTGTCATACAGATGTTTGTACTGCGTCTGGGTGTTTAGAATTATAAGTATGTATTTACGAAAGAAAATTAGTATATGTATTCTATCCGTATTATGGTACCCATAACACAAGCATATAAGCTTAGCTTGGGACCAGAGGACGTATATTGTTTGAAATGTCCGTTAAAAAAATCTTTCTCTTTCCAGCCCATTAACGTCCCACTGTTGGGCACGGACCTCCTCAACTTTAAGAGGGATGATGGTCTACTGTACCGCGCTGACCAGGCGTGTTGGCACAGGGTTTATTTTCGGGTTTTCTGTCTCTCACAGAGGATGTTGTCTGTGTACAATTTCTTTAGCTGGTTTTAACAGCTCCCTGAGGAGGAAAAGGGATGGTGACACTTTTATTCTTAATCCGTCACCACACGGACAAGTTATCACATACCACAGTACTTATAAATAATGGTACCAATTCTAGCTGCACAACTAAACATAACTAAACTAAAAAATTAAAATTGATAGTGTCAAAATCATAATTCGGTAACGTGATATGAATTCTTTTAATTATAGACGCCATGTATTTGACTACACTGACGATTATTTAACTAATAACGTCAGATTTTAGTTAATACTAGCTGTTACCCGCGACTTCGTCCACGTAGAATTTAGAAAATGTTCCCCGTTTTTGTAACATTTTTCACTACTGCTTCTCTCCTATTAATCGCAGCGTGATGTTATATAGCCTAAAGCTTTCCTCGCTAAATGGACTATCTAGGACTATCTAACACTGAAACAATTTTTCAAATCTGCAAGGTGGTTCCTGAGATTAGCGCGTTCAAACAAACAAACTCTTCAGCTAATTATAATGTGTGCAACGAAATAGCAAAAAATAGACATAATGACACTATCGATTTTTATTTTTAGGGTTCCGTACCCAAAGGGTAAAAACGGGACCCTATTACTGAGACTTCGCTGTCCGTCCGTCCGTCCGTCCGTCTGTCACCAGGCTGTATCTCAAGAACGGTGATAGCTAGAGAGTTGAAATTTTCACAGATGATGTATTTCATTGCCGCTATAACAACAAATACTAAAAATAAAATAAATTAAATATTTAAGGGGGGCTCCCATACAACAAACATGATTTTTTTACCGTTTCTTGCTCGATACTAATAACGTTGCCTTATGTTGCATAGATAATGGTACGGAACCCTTCGTGCGCGAGTCCGACTCGCACTTGACCAATTTTATTTAGTTAAGTTCAGTTTAGTTGTGCATGTAGAATTGGTACCATTAAACAAGTATATTGCAACAGTAGAACAACACAGTTGTGTCATAACCAAGGCCGTGAATCGTACCAAGGAAGGTATTTCCACATTGTGTATTACAAACGATTTAACCCAAGTAATTAGTCAATTGTGCTAGCTCATGTCATTTAATATACGTCATGTTAAGATAACTTATTTCCTTTGCGAGAAGTAATACTTAACTCTAACTCAGAACTCCCAGAGCGTCTAAAAAGGTATGACGTACATGCTTAGATTATGAAACCAACAAGAGCAGCTATACCCACTGTTTTCTTTTACAAATATTCTGCCACGACGGCGGGGTGGCGAGGTAACGCACACAAATAGAAGGCCATAATGTCATAGGGTCGCAACGCACGCCCAGCCTAACATCGCCTCATATACTAAGAGATGACACTATTCGTACACTATGGGTATGCTATGCATTGCTCTTGTATCTTTTAATTCCAGGGTAGCCCGACAATGCCTACTCCTGTTGGCAGAAGCGTATTTACCCTAGGGCCTTTAAAAATTTGCTCTATCTCTGTTAATTTATAGGGCGGCTAATTAAATTGGTCTGGGGCGTCTAATCAAATGGCTCGGGGCGCTAATTTTCAATATACGCCTCTGCCTGTTGCATTTTAAAAGAAATGTAAAAATATCCGATGGAAATGCGCTCTTTACGAATTGCGATGTGACTTTGAAAGATACATTAAATGCTCAAACACGTTAACTCGCGGGCGCGGTGGCTGGCGCGGTCGCGAAATATCAAACATACAGGGTGTCCCAAAAGTCAACGTCCAACCGAAAACCCAAGCTAGGCCTAGTTGTGGGGGCTCTCAAAAAAAAAGAAAAAAAAATCTATCTCATGTAGTTTCGAAATGACAGCCATTTTTCTTAAATTGACACCCTGTGACGAGTTTACGACTACTGGGGCTACAAATGAGCTCTTTTATAATTTTATTTTTGTGTGGAGTAGTCTTAAGTGATGCTCCTACAAATTCCAATTCATCATTTGCACACAACTTCATTGGAATTTCAGAAAATATCCGTTTTATACCGAACCATGACGTGAAAATGACTACATCACTAAACTTTGACAGTCTGTACTGAAAAAAAAATCTACTATGCAATTTCGGCAAGTACCCTTAAAAGTTGGCGCATTTAATGGGCTTTCCAAAATGGTATAATACTTACTAAATTATTTCTTAGACGACGAGAAAAAAAAAATTAAGAAAGTCGATATTTAGCTTATTATTAGTTAGTCATAAAACTTTCTCAAAATTATTCTAATATCATCTAGGCGTTCTGTAAGGTGTAATTAAAGAAAGAGACGAAGAAAAGTTAGAGCGGGATAGTGACGCTACTAAAAGAAAGAGACGAAGAAATGTTAGAGCGGGACGGAGAGTGACGCTAATTGGTGAACGGGGGGGCCACGTGATCTGACCGGATCGACCAATCCACCTATTTGGATATTCTTGATTAAGGAATTCTCTCACTGGGCGCGCATAGTGTGCCGGACAGCCATCTTGCTGGAACCACATGTCTCGATAAATGCTAAGTGGCACGTCTTCTAACAAATTGGGTAACTGATGTTGTAAAAAGTCCAAATAAGCTGCCCCATCGAGGTTTTCTGGCAGTTCAAAAGGCCCAATAATGGATCCATTTAAGATCCCAGTCCACATGTTTATTTTAAAGCGGTACTGTGACCTATCTTCGCGCATCAAATGTGGATTTTCGACGTGCCACTCGTGCAAATTATGCAAATTCATGTATCCGTCTTTTTTGAAGGTCGATTCATCAGTCCAAAGAATTTTACGCAAGAATTCTGGATCTGCTCTGTGCCTTTCGAGCATTGATTGACAAAATAAAATCCTGCTAGGATAATCACGGGGTAGCAAAGTTTGTACCCGTTGCATGTGGTACGGATGCAATTCGTTTCTCTTCAGTATCCGATGTGCTGTACTTTTAGGTACCCCCAGACTTTGCTCGATTCCACGTACTGAGATACTCCGGTTCTCTGCAATTGCATTTAGGACATCTTCTTCATAAGGCACGACGGTTCTTCCCACTCTAGTAGCTCGAGTAGGAAGTTGATTTTCTGATAATAAACGGTGCACATTTACAAAAACTCGATGATCTGGGTGACGCTCGGCATTCGGATATCTCTCACGGTAGAGTCGAGCTGCAGCTCTAGCATTGCACCTACATTCCCCATAAATAAGGTGCATGTTTGCATATTCCTCTGCAGAGTACAAGAAAGGCATTTTCTTACAAAAACAGTCCAGGAGAAAGCCAAGTTCGTCAGAAACGGTTCGAAAACAAATCCAAGTCACACGCAATCAAGTCCAGTAAACAGAGCCAAGGTTGTAAGCACGAAATAAATACAAACGAATACAAAAAGATGCGCAGTAAACGAAGGCACGAAACGTACTGAATTATTGTACGTATACCACGCTGTTGTATTAGCGTGCTATCTGTTTCACCCACACTAGCCAAAATGTCAATTTCGTCTCGCTCACACATTGTAGAAAGATTCACTGACACCAAGTAGCGTCACTCTCCGTCCCGCTCTAACATTTCTTCGTCTCTTTCTTTTAGTAGCGTCACTATCCCGCTCTAACTTTTCTTCGTCTCTTTCTTTAATTACACCTTACAGAACGCCTAGATGATATTAGAATAATTTTGAGAAAGTTTTATGACTAACTAATAATAAGCTAAATATCGACTTTCTTAATTTTTTTTTTTTCTCGTCGTCTAAGAAATAATTTAGTAAGTATTATACCATTTTGGAAAGCCCATTAAATGCGCCAACTTTTAAGGGCACTTGCCGAAATTGCATAGTAGATTTTTTTTTCAGTACAGACTGTCAAAGTTTAGTGATGTAGTCATTTTCACGTCATGGTTCGGTATAAAACGGATATTTTCTGAAATTCCAATGAAGTTGTGTGCAAATGATGAATTGAAATTTGTAGGAGCATCACTTAAGACTACTCCACACAAAAATAAAATTACAAAAGAGCTCATTTGCAGCCCCAGTAGTCGTAAACTCGTCACAGGGTGTCAATTTAAGAAAAATGGCTGTCATTTCGAAACTACATGAGATAGATTTTTTTTTCTTTTTTTTTGAGAGCCCCCACAACTAGGCCTAGCTTAGGTTTTCGGTTGGACGTTGACTTTTGGGACACCCTGTATAGCGTCATATCCAAGTGTTCACATACGAAACGCACGTGCGGTCTAAGTATCGGGCTAGCTAGCGGCTGATCAAACGCGTGAGATGTTTGTGTGTGTTCACGTCGAACTAGCGGCGGAGCGCGCGATTCACTCGCGACGTCGTAATCGTAAGTTCAACCAGCGGCCGAACATTTGGTTGCCCGTTTTACCTATCTAAAAGTGACAAGTTCAACAGAATCCATTCAATAGAAACTGGTGCTCAAGTCCACTATTTTGGAACAATTGTCATACCGGCACAATACCGGCACGATACCGTTGCAATTGAAGTCAAATATCCGTAGTCTGCTATATGCCGTCATAACGGTCTTTCAATGGTAATAGAATTGTCGATCTCTTTTATCTATGCATTGAATTTTCGGTCTCTTTTATCTATGGATTGTGTTAGAATGGTATGTATGTGTTGCCGTTTTTAAAAAATGCGTTAGATGAAGTGATTTTCGAAAAACTACTAATAAATTTAAACATTTAATCATGCTAGACTTCGTTTAAATATATTTGTACATACTATTTATTAGTATAAAAAGCAATGTGAAGTTTAGGAGATTAGTAAATTGCAATAAATTACAAAGAACAATTTCTAATATTTCTATCTATCTATTTTTTATTTATGGCAATCTGTCGACACAGGACAATTTAAAAATATTACTGTCAAATTCAAAATAGCAGACTACCGAAACATTTCAGTCATTGAATTGCAATTGTGAAGCAGTTGTGTACGAGACTAGCAATTTATGTCACTTTGACAATTGTAAGACAATGATGAAGTCGTTATGACGACACATTAATAGTAGACTACCAAAAACTTTACTATTGCACCATAATGGTACAATAATGGTACAGTTGTGACACCGTTGAAATACCCGACTCAGGGCCCTGCTACATCGTTACTTAAAACAAATTGGTTTGGGTTTATTTAGAATTAAAAGTATCTATCGCGCGAATCGCTCGCGGCAGCCGCTAGCTAGCCCGCTACTTAGACCACACGTGCGTTTCGTATGTGAACACTTGGATATGACGCTATATGTTTGATATTTCGCGACCGCGAACGCCACCACGCCCGCGAGTTAACGTGTTTGAGCACTTAGGAATGAAATCACACGCGGACTTCTTGTCTTTCTAATCTTGCAAAACACAACGTTTTGCAAGAGAATTAAAGTGACTAAGGAGAAACATAAGTAGTACGCTTAAGGGGTATGGTCATGTAAATACCTACTCTAATGAGGATACTGCAAGGATACAAATGAACATGAATGAATAGAGTCAACAAATATTTACGTTATATTTTCCATTTTCCTCGTACCTACGTAAGATGCAATTTACTCATTTGTTCCCATTTTCCTCTTATTTATCATTAATATTACCCGGAAGGATGGTGGTATGATGGTATTGTCACCAACTGTAAAAGTGAAGTTTCTTTCTTTCTGGTTTATGAAGTTTCTTAAAAATAAACAATAATAAATCTTATAAAATAAAAGTCACGTGTCACAGTGTTAGTTACCGTACTCCTCCGAAACGGCTTGACCGATTTTTATGAAATTTTGCATGCGTATTCAGCAGGTCTGAGAATCGGCCAACATCTATTTTTCAAAACTTTTTTTTTTGAGTGGCAAAACAACGTTTGCCGGGACAGCTAGTAGAGTATCTTTTCGCAAAAGATAGTTGGCGTGAAGTTAAGCCATATTCTTTATACTTAGTAGTTCAAATACGTTTTATTATATAAATAACCAGGCGTGTTTAAACTTATAAACTGGATTTAATACTAAAAGGAACAGGTTTTGACTTATTCAGCAAGTATAACAAGAACCGCAAGTGCCTCAATACACTTCTTTGATTGTTTTTTTTTTTGTTAATCGTTGTACTAAGAATTCGACCGCGTTGAATAAACACGCATGTTTTAGTTCATTTGGTAAATAGGTTTGTTCTTTGTTAAGTACGTATAGGTAACCACAGATATAACAGATAGTGGTGTGTGGCTACGTAACGTAACTCACCCGCTTGACGCCATTATGTGCCTCTGATATACACTACAGATTCAATTGAACCATAGACTAACAAAACAGGTCTCCTCTTCTCAATTGAATACTTGTTTTAATGCTTGTAAAAGTGAAGTTGTAGTTTGCTAAAATTACAAAGTCACTTGGGACTATAATTAAGATAAGTAATTTACATTAATATATTTATTTTTAACACTTATTAGCACAAATTTTTGTATTTCATTAAATCAGAAATTTTTTCAGCCACTTGCAGTAGTCGGATTGATCTGAAATTTTGCACACATTTTGAGTACCGATGACAATATAATAATTATAATAAAGATCGAGTATCGAGTAATAAGTAAACAAAAAAAACAGAATAATAGGTACACGTAAGTTCTTGGTACTACAGAAATATTGACGTCACTCTTACATTTTGCTTTTTGCTATCATTTACTGTAGAAATAAAACATAAAATGCCATTACAAAAAGAAATAATATGTGTTTAACATAATAGTAATTTACGTAGAATACAAAAAATTTAAAAATTTCTTACCAATAGCACAGATAATATAATGTGATATAATATAATATAATGTGAAATAATTCCGAGGTCAAATTTTCTACGTAAGAATCTTACTTTTATTTTTTTTAAGAATTTTCTATCTGGTATCATTTAAAAAATATTTTGCTTAAGTAGTTCAAAAATTAAAAACCAATGCTTGGAAATCCTGAAAATTATCAACTGGGAGAAGCGATTTTAATGATTCTTTTTTATTCGAAAGCTGGTGCTTTCTGGGTGGTTCCATTGGCACCCAGGTCAGGATCTGCTGGTTATCTCCTGAGGAATCAAGGAAAACCCTGATTTTTGAAGTTTTGTACTTCTTTGGTAATTTTAGAGGAAAATAAAAATATTGAGAACTACTGTTAAAGGTGAAATTTGTACAATACGACTCCACACTATCATAGAAAATCCCTGAGGCTAGTTATTTTTAATTAGCACCGTGTATATCTATGTAGTATGTAGGTATGTATTTATGCAATAGAATCCAGGCCTGTCTTCTCCAGTAGGCCCAGGGCCTCGCTATAATTGGGGGCCTCCTGGTCCTTTTCGACATATTTTTGTACTCTTATAGGTCATAGCGGGGCGTACATCCTAATGTGCCCAGGACCTCTAGCATGAATGAATTATATACCTCTAGTGTGCCCAGGGTCCCTAACGTGCTCAGGGCTTCTAGTGTGCCCAAGAACTCTAGTTTGCCCACAGAAAGTAGGCAGTAAGTGAAAGACAGCCCTGACGGAATCTTTGATAGTGATTTTCAACTACTTACAGTAATCGGATTGAACTTCAGGATTATCATGCGTATTTTTTAGTTTTTAAACTAAGTAAACAATTCTAAAGTAATTTATTAATTTTGCAATTGACTGACTTGAAGCGGGACTTGAACCCACGACCTCGGAACGGTTCCGAGGTCGTGGGTTCAAGTTCCGCTTGCGGTGGTCACTTTTTCCGCTATAATTTAATTGTAAATCAGAATTAAAATATATTTAGTAGATTTTGAGTAAACAAAAAAAATATCCCTAATTCTTCATGTTCTATACCTACTAGCTGTGTTAATATGTACATGTCGACGATAATATTGATGTAGGCCCTTAAATTGTAATATTATTGAAACCATATATACCTATATTATTATTATGTATAGCCGTAATGTCGTGTGAAAATAATAATTTTAAATATATTTTAGGAACGTGTTCATATCTTTAAATAAAAATATACCGCAAATGGTTTTTTGCTTAGAATTTGTGTCAATATACGAGTAGGTGTAGTTGTTAATTTTATTGTTCTTTTTTTCTGTTATTTTTATTATAATTGTTTTAGTTTTTATTTTTTCTTTCAAATGAACAGCAACGATTTTTTTTTGTATATTATTACTTTATACCTACGTATTAAAATAATAATTTATTGTAAAATTCTAAAAAAGCTAAATTATTTACACTAAATTATTTACTGTCCAATATAGTTAGCCATGAGCATGTGTTAATTGCGCCTTTTGGCTTTGGACGCTTGTGTCAACACTCCAAGGTCCCATTTGAAAACCAGCGTCAAGTCCTTGAGACTTGACATTATGCTGAAATGGGACCTATTGCTGCTGACCGGACATCACATTATTATAATTATATGTAGCTTATTTATTTATGACAACCTAATTAAATAATTAAATAAATATTCACGGACATTTCACACAACGTCCTCTGGTCCCAAGCTAAGCTTATATGCTTGTGTTATGGGTACCAGAATACGGATGTAATACATAAACTACTTTTCTTTTGTAAATACATACTTATAATACATAGTAAACACCCAGACGCAATACAAACATTTGTATGACATTTATGGATATCACACAAATGATTGTCCTGACCGGGAATCGAACCCGAGACCTCGCGATCGGCAGTCCATTACATAAACCACTCCACCACGAAGCCTGTCAAAATTAATTATTAAAGTAATTTGTTTATAGATGTG
Source organism: Orgyia antiqua (assembly GCA_916999025.1). Classification (NCBI taxonomy): domain Eukaryota; kingdom Metazoa; phylum Arthropoda; class Insecta; order Lepidoptera; family Erebidae; genus Orgyia; species Orgyia antiqua. The sequence continues at coordinate 23,666,776 of OU779871.1, forward strand.
TGTTTTGTTAGTGCAATAAAAGTATTTTCTTTCTTTCGTTACTGCCTATTTTAGCGAACTGTAGTAGCCAATAATTATAACCTTTTAAACCAATGTTTTAAACTAATTAGGAATTTTGCTTTAGAATTAGTTTTAAAATACACTAATATTGAAATGAATTAATAAATTTATTAAATTATGATGTCTTATACATCGTAAGTATGTGATTTTGGAGTCCCATTTTGTGCCTTCTAAAGCATTTTTTTCCATATTTACCGCAATTGATTTTTATTATGTACTAACTGGTTTTGTATCGTTATTACCATTATTTAATCGTCATATTCCTGACCCCAAATAACGGGATAAGATGTGAAAGTCAGGTTGTCTGGACCAACATAGAAATCCAGTGTTTGATATATATTATACTAAAATTTAGCACCTTGCTGGTACCATCGATCAATTTGATCGATGCTTTATTATGGGTTGACTAATGAAAACTAGTAATAAAGTTGAATGTTTAATAGTTTTCAACAATGAATGAGTTTTACTTAACTTCTACCATGCACAAGGTTAGTATTGATACAAAAAAAAGGAAAGCATATATATAATAAATATTCTTAAACTACGCGAATAGTACAAGCTATGTTGATGAATAGTGGACGCCAGGAGAGTTTTTAATAATGCTGCGGAACTCTTCCAAAACCAAGCCTCGGCTAGCATGAGATGTATTTCAGTATAATTCGGATGATTTTGTAATATAGTTCTAAAGGGCATTACCATAGGCTACAACAATAAAATGACAGTTAACTACATTGATAATTCGACAACAGATAAAGTGTTAGCGCGTTATTAATAAGAAGTAAATCTTACCCCTTTCTGCCGCTGCCACAATCACAACAATTACCAAACAAATATATGATTTGGCTACTAAAAACAATATTATAATGCGGTCACAGTAATAAGATCATAATATCTTTGCGAAGTATCAGTCAGGTCTTATAATATAATGACACACGTCTAGTTTCTTCGAGCATATGACCCTGACTACCCTTGTATAGGAATATAAAAAAAAATATTGGTAAAAGTGCAAAAACAAAGTACAAGCGTAGGGATCGATCCGTAACCCACCGCGAGTATCTACGAGTGCCGTTATCCATTCGGCCACGGCCTCGTACTTAATAATCTCGAATTTAGTGACTACTATTGGCATTGAATGACACCTATCATAACATGCCCCCTACTAACAGAAGAAATAAAATATAATCATATTTTATTTCTTACATGTGCTCTCTCTCCACAATGGCTTCAAATCCTTGGCATGCCACACTCCAATGGGTTTGCCGTAAACATTATTTAGATGGAAAACATTATCAGAAACCTTTTTTGTAATAATAGCCTTTTCGAATTTAGGTGCCAATTTGGCCATAAATTTTGAACTAGCTTTAGATAAATATTTGGTTCTTTTCCAAACAACATCACCTTCCTGAAAATTAGCTGGTCTACGTTTAATATCATATATTTTTTTACTTTCGTTATGACTGGTGTGTAGTTTGTGTGTTACATCTTTATATATCTTAGCCAGACCCTGCAATTTGATCATATGTGCTGTCCTATTGGGAATTATGCTATCTACATTTGATATTTGAGTGTGACATTTACTGGAGTTAATTGCGGGCTTGATGGAGGTTTCTCTGCCGAAAAATAGGAATGATGGTGTATATCCTGTAGTCTCATGCACAGATGTGCGGATTGCATGGGCGAATTGTTGTAGATGCACATCCCATTCATTATGTTTCTTTGAATTGATGTAAGAAGAAATCATAGTCCCTATGACTCTATTAACTCTTTCTGTAGGATTGCTTTGAGGGTGATAGTTTGGAGTAAACCAGATTTCACTACCATAACTTTGCACCAATTCCTTGAATACGAAGGAGTTAAATTGTTTGCCATTATCACAAATTATTGCCCGCGGTATGCCAAATAAGAGAAATTGATTCTCAAGTATCTCACAAATTTTATCCGCTTTTCCTGTTCTCAATGGAAACAACAATGTAAATTTACTAAATAGGCAAGTAATGACCAAGAGCATTGTATTGCATTGTTTACTCTTTGGAAACGGACCCATTAAATCAATGGAAATTACCTGCCAAGGTTCTGTAACTGTTCTATGTTGACCCATCTGACCAAAAGGTACTCTTTGTGATACTTTAGACTTCGCACAAACTTCGCAATTTCCGACATACTCTTTTACATCCTTAAGTAGGCTTGGCCAGTAATAAAATTGCTTTACTTTAAATAAAGTTTTTCTTACACCTAAATGACCAGCGGTTACGTCATCATGGCATTTTTTTAATACTTGTAACGTCAATGAACTTGGAATATAAAGTTTCCAGTCATAATTATTGTCGGGATATTGCTTTAATGGCACGTATTTATATAGCAATCCATCCCTTACTTGCCATGCTGAATCTGATCCTCCTCGTGTCAATATTTTTGCCATTTTATTTTTATACCAATCATTCTTATGTTTGTCTAAGAACACTATACCATGGTTTTGATCCGACAAGAGCATAATTGATCTGGATAATGCATCTGGGACAACGTTACTTCTGCCAGCTCGATGGACGATGTCAAAACTAAATTGTTGTAACTTCATAGCCCACCTTGCTAATCTGCCATGTGGATCTTTCATTTTGTGTAGCGTTTTAAGAGCACTGTGATCAGTCACAATTGTGAAGTGAGTCCCTTCAATGTATGGCCTCAATTTGTCGACTGCATTCACAATGCTCAATAGCTCTCGTTCTGACGTGGAGTACATTTGTTCACGATCGCTCAACTTCCTACTTAAATATGCTATAGGCTTCTCCACCTTGTCAGATTGTTGACATAAAACAGCCCCTATGCCTTTAGATGACGCATCGCATTGTATTATAAATGGTTTATTAAAGTCCGGGCAGGAAATAACTGGCGTAGATGTTAATAGTGTTTTAAGAGTCACAAAAGCATTATCAGCCTCATCATTCCATGTAAATTTTTTGTTTTTCTTCCCCTTAGTCAAGTTATGAAGAGGTGCTGCGACCGTTGCAAAGTCTTTAACAAATCTTCTGTACCAACTAGCAATACCTATAAATCTCTTCAACTCAGTAAAATTTCTTGGTCTTGGAAAATTCATTATGGCCACTACTTTATCAGGATCGGTTCTTAAACCATCCTTATCTATTATATAACCCAGAAATCGTAAGTTTGGTCTTGCAAATTTACATTTATCAATATTTATTGTTAATCCAGCATTTTTAAGTATATCCATAACCTGCCTTAAGCTCTTCAAGTGTGAATCCATAGATTCCGAGCTCACAACAATGTCATCAAGATACGCCCAAACTTTGCCATCAAGTTCGTGAAAAAGAATATCCATTAATCTTTGTTGAGATTGTGATGCATTAACAAGACCAAAAGGCATGACCTTAAACTGAAATAAACCTCTACCGGGTACAGCAAAAGCTGTCTTCTCTTTACTAGATGGTTCAAGTTCTATCTGCCAAAAAGCTGATTTTAGGTCAATGGTGCTTAGAAATTTTGCATTGCGCAAATTATCTAAAATACTTGACACTTTGGGTAAAGGATATGTATCTCTTACTGTAACTTTATTAAGTTGTCTGCTGTCTAAACATAATCTATTGCTTCCATTACTCTTCTTAACTAATACAATAGGTGAACACCATGGCGAATAAGATTTTTCTACTACATCTTTCTTTAACATATCATCTAGTTCATGTTCAATTTCTTTTCGAATGACTGGGGAAAAATTATATTGTTTTTGATAGATTGGCTTACTGTCACCTGTATCGATGTTATGTTTTATAATATGTGTTCTGCCTAATCCATTACCAATATTTTGCCTCAGTTCATTGACTAACTCCGATAATCGTTGATGTTCATGTTCTTCCAAAAATTCTTTACTTACAATTGTAGCTGCCTTAATTGTTATATTCTTGTCTATTGGTATATCCTTTAGGACCTGCGGTTCAAAGTTAAAAGAAATACCAAATTTGTCAAAAAAATCTTTACCCAAAATTATCTGTTGTGATAAACCAGGCATGAACAACATAGGCACAACCTGAAACTGCTTGTTAAATCTTATAGGAACATCAAATATGTCAGTAATGCAATGGCTAGTGCCATCCGCAGTAGATAAATGCAATGATTTAAGTTTCTGTCTTTTTATTCCGAGCCGCGTTAATATATTGACAAAGTCGGAATTTATTACAGTACGAGTAGCACCGGAATCTAACAAGCCTGTACAAACATAATCCAATACATTGAATTGTACATAAGGTCTGTTATCAAATTCTTTATTAACTATTAAATTAGAAATTGTACCTTGAGACATAAACTGCTCTACAAAGCGTAACCAGTCCTGCCACTCAGCATCCTTTTTATTTGAGGGAAGGTTCAATTGGCACAATTTGAACCCTCCCCTGTAGCGTTTCCCTTACAAGAACAATTCTTCAACGTGACCCCAAAACGTCCACATTTAAAACAAAATAATCGCTGTTTAGGTAATGAGCATGATCGAAACACGTGTCCGGTTTCCCGGCAATTCCAACATCTAATCTTAGGGCTGGTTTTATTGTTTACATTATTATTTTTAATCTCCAAAATTTCCTTTGAGTTTTCTAAATTACAGTTATAAGCTAAATCTGGTTCTAACAAATTAGACCAAGTTTTTGGTTCTTGAAAGTTATCACAGTTTGTCTTAGTTCTTTCAATGACCCTTAAGACATTGACCAAATCTGTAATAGATGTAAAGAAATCCCTACATATCGCCTTCTGAAAATATGGTTGAAGATTCTTTACGATGATCATAATTTTTTCGGGTTCAGGTATTTTATGCGGCAATCTATGAAATAAATTTTGCATCACAGATATATAAATAAGGACCGGTTCATTTTTACCCTGAGTCCTCGATTTTGCCTCTGCCAAAAGTTCATCTTGATAATATGGCGATTGAAAAGAGCGCTTGAGAAGTAATACAAGTTCTTGCCAATTGCTTGCATATTGCTTATTTGCTCTGTACCAAATTAGAGCATCGCCTTCGAAGAAATCTATAGCATAGCGCCATAAATCCTCGTCAGTAGCGTTTCTAGCATCCTTTAGTTCATCAACTCGTTCAAGGAATGCGTTAATACTAGCTTTATTATCTCCAGCGAAATGGACACCCCACTGACTAATGGGCACCAACCTTAGTTTTCTTTTAATTTGTGAATCTTCAATTGTCGTGGAGTTAAACAACTTAGAATGATTCATATTATTATTAACGAAGGCAGGTAAGGTAGGCTCCTCATTAGCGAAACTAACCCTTCTTTGATCCACCTCTGTTTTATTAGATGGCCCTATATCATGTAAAATATCATGTGTGGACTTAGATGACGATGGCACCACATTATTGTCATTGCTCCCAATTTTATCCAATATGATGTTACTATCCTCGCCTAAAGATTTATGAAGTGCCTCTTTCATTTCAAGTGTAATTTCATCGTTATCTTCCATGTCATCCTTACCTTCTAAGTCTTGTAGCAAAATTGTAGTTTTTCCTTCTAAATTTCTCTTCTTGCTTGTATCAAATTCATCTATAGCTAGAATAAAATTTAACCGATTTCCAATATGAATTAAACGCGATACCAAACGTTTATAAAGTTGTTTATCAGGCTTTTCATTAATCTCAGATACGTAACATATAATAGTATTTAACTTATCGGAGCAAATGTCTAACTCAGTTGCAGGACTGTCTACACATGAACGTGGTGCTTTTAATTCATACGAAACTGTTTGCATACTTTCTGCTAAAATCATATTCTTAAGAATTTTTCTTAATGCAGAAGCGTGACCAGACTCCGTATACCCTCGACATGCTAGTTCAAATACCACTTCATCCTTTAATAAGTATTGAGGATCCATATTTAAAAGAAAAAAAAATTAAAGCTTTAAATTTAATTTAAAAAATGAAACTTAACGTACCAAGCTCAGAACCTCCTTCCCTCTACTTGTAGTCGGTTAAAATGCCTTTTATCTCTAACAAAGTCAATATAATGCTACAGATAACTGGTAGGAAAGCAATAAAATTTTTATAAAAAAAAAAGACTGTGTATCATAATATTATGACCCATACATTTATATAAAATAACAATGTGAAAAGGATTACATAGATAGATTAATAAATCAACAATGATGACAAAAAAAACGCAGAAACTAAACGGCAGCAATGTTTATCTGTATATTTACTTCCCACTCTAGTTTTTGTAGTTGGTTAAAATGTAAAGTATATCCAAATCTCATTTAGAATATGTTTAAACTATAGTTAATTGGTAGGTCTTCAGGTCCTAAGCACAGATTCACTAAATCAGATCAATATGTGTGTGTTTCCTATAACACGTTAAATTAGATACAAAAAATAGTATTTAATAACAACCGATATAACAGTTGTGCCTAATAACAGTTTCACCTGTATTTATAATAAGCTCACATATGAAAAAAAAAAATTCAAAAACAAAAAAAATATATACCAATGTTACATATTGCTTAATATCATCCACATATCTTACGGAGGTTAAACTGAATTTTATTTATATAATTAAATTAGTAACAACATTCGTGTTCGCTCACCTATATACCTATACCTACTAATAGTCGATATTATGTTAGTAAAAAGTTATCTGAACACTTTCACTTGTATAAATTGAAATAAAATGTAGGTATTTACAAATATAATGCAGTATTGTTAAACATTCATATGACAAAATATAAATGTAAGAACGCGGGTATCTTAAGAAAGTTTAACAAAAATTAAAATTGATAAAACCTTTTTATAAATGCTAACGGTAACAGGTTTCAAATTATCAACCCACAGTTTTAACGTTGGGCGTCATTTATTATGGGTTGACTAATGAAAACTAGTAATAAAGTTGAATGTTTAATAGTTTTCAACAATGAATGAGTTTTACTTAACTTCTACCATGCACAAGGTTAGTATTGATACAAAAAAAAGGAAAGCATATATATAATAAATATTCTTAAACTACGCGAATAGTACAAGCTATGTTGATGAATAGTGGACGCCAGGAGAGTTTTTAATAATGCTGCGGAACTCTTCCAAAACCAAGCCTCGGCTAGCATGAGATGTATTTCAGTATAATTCGGATGATTTTGTAATATAGTTTTAAAGGGCATTACCATAGGCTACAACAATAAAATGACAGTTAACTACATTGATAATTCGACAACAGATAAAGTGTTAGCGCGTTATTAATAAGAAGTAAATCTTACCCCTTTCTGCCGCTGCCACAATCACAACAATTACCAAACAAATATATGATTTGGCTACTAAAAACAATATTATAATGCGGTCACAGTAATAAGATCATATTATCTTTGCGAAGTATCAGTCAGGTCTTATAATATAATGACACACGTCTAGTTTCTTCGAGCATATGACCCTGACTACCCTTGTATAGGAATATAAATAAAATATTGGTAAAAGTGCAAAAACAAAGTACAAGCGTAGGGATCGATCCGTAACCCACCGCGAGTATCTACGAGTGCCGTTATCCATTCGGCCACGGCCTCGTACTTAACAATCTCGAATTTAGTGACTACTATTGGCATTGAATGACACCTATCATAACAGCTTGTACCTGTTAGAACATTACTTCAAATTTTGCGAAAATGCGAAAATATGGTCCAGACAACCTGACGTTCACGGATAAGATCAGAATAATGATTATGTTTAACATTTATTGTTGTAGTATCAATATCAACTGATATATACATGAGCACCGTTCCAGAGATACAGCCTAATGACAGATGGACGGACGGACGTACAGCAAAGTCTAAGCAATAGGATTACCTTTTGGGACGGAATCCTAAAAAGGATTCTATTTAAATAATGTATTCTTTCTTTCTTTCCACTAGGGATATGCCCAGAACCTCGTGATTATTAAGGCCCCCTGACTCCATTACTTAATGATAACGGACGATCTGCTAATAAGTGCCACATTATCCTAGTGTCCAGGGCCTTTAAAGTGAAACATAGTTCTGCGGCCGTATAATACGGAGCTTTTATTTACTGGCAGTTTACGCCGTGAATTGAACTGTCTGGAAAATTCGTATTATGAACAAATTATTAGTCAGTCAGTTCGCTAAACCAGTCATACATTAATATGTTTAAGGAGAAGGTACAACTAAAAGTTAAAGTACTAACTAAAAATTTTCTAACTAAATGTTTTATTTTTGCCATAATACCTAATTTAGCCATGCAATTTACGGCCTGCCTGGAACTTGAATGATTTTAAAAAGCTCATAATACGCCGGCTGATTACAAAACATTCGTGTGGTGTGTGTTCAATGTCAAACACAGATCACTTTCAATAGATATTATATTGCGAGATTTTTGTTAACAACTAAATGTCGCCCGCAACTTCGTACGCGTGGAATTTAGAAACCAAACATTAACAAATTATACAATAAAGTCACTGTCTTGAAACACTCTATCTATTAAAAAAAACCGCATCAAAATCTGTTGCATAGTTTTGAAGATATAAGCTCACATAGGCAAAAATAAAGACTTGTTTTATAATAAGTATAGAAGTCGTATGTATGTCCAAGCTTGTCTTTTAAACTACGCAACATATTTTGATGCGGGTTTTTAGTAGGTAATTTTTTAAGGATTATTTATTTTTTAAATTTCGCGCTTACGAACGTTTGGGCCACGGCTAGTTAGGTATACGAGAATAGAGCATAGTACGTTGGGTGTGCCATGCGTGACGAATCTATCGGGAGTGATCTGTGATATCAAGCGACCCTTTGTTTTGTCCGAGCCACAGATTAACAATCTATGTTTTGACCTAACGCGTGTTACTAAACTATTTATTGTGTGAAAAGGTTAGTGGCACGCTCAATAAAAAAACATCAAAATTTAGACAAAGGCATGATTGATTTAATTTAGTTTAAAAGTGTCCCGACGTTTCGGAGATATTTTAGATATCTTTTACAGCAACTTGGGAAGCAAAAGTGGTGACACTTGTATTTTTAATACGTACTGACAACATTACGTTAGGTATATCTCTCTCTTCAGACCATTTACGTCTCACTGTTGGGCACGGGCCTACTCCACTTTGGGAGGGATTATGGTCGACTGTGCTGCGCTGACCAGGCGTATTGGTACAGGGTTTATTTACGAGATTTCCGTCCCTCTCAGAGGATGTTATCTGTGTGCCATATCCCTTATCTGACTTTTACAGCACCCTTGGGAAGAGATGCGGTTGGAATATCACACTCGACTTGTTGGCTACTGATTCTCCAACGGGAAATAGAAATTTCCCGTATTTCCAACATTTTTCTCTTAAGCTAACCTAACTAACCTAATATCGATGCTAATATCTTCGTCGATAAAAGTACTATCCAACACAAAACGAATTTTTCAAATTAGACCAGCGGTTTCTGAGATTAGCGCATTGGAACAAATAAACAAAAAACAAACAAATAAACTTTATAAGCTTCAGCTCTCTAGCTATCACCGTTTCAGAGATACAGCCTGTTGACAGACGGACGACGGCGAAGTAAAAGGGTCCCTAGGTTTTACCTTTTGACACAGAGTTCTAAAAATGACTGACATATTAACGATATTAGAAAAACTTTAAGTATATCATATTGTAAACATTGATTAAGTACATAATTATCATACTAAATTTTACACATGTAGATAAATTATATAGCTGTTGCCCGCGACTTTGTACGCGTGGAATTTAGAAAAGTTTCCCCGTTTTTGCAACATTTTTTGCCGATGTTTCGTTCCTATTGGTGACAGAGTGTGATGAGAGATATTAATTAATTATTAATAATTACATTAATTATTACAGCCTATAGGCTATAGCCATCCTCGATAAATGTACTATCGAACACTTAAAGATTTTTTGAAATCGGAATTCGGACCAATGCTTCTTGAGATTAGTGCGTTCAAACAAACAAACTCTTCAGATTTATAATATAGATATACAATATATCTATTTTTTTATAGTATAGATTATGTAACTATACACCGAAACTGGCGTGATTGTCACCATTTTAGAAGTTAGTATAAAGTTTAACAGACTGATAACATAACCATATTGTAAAAACTGTTTTGGCCGTTGTTCTTCACAAAAACACTCGGAACCAAGAAGAAACATTTCTATGACAATTAGAAATATCACAGAAAATATGATTGTAATCGAACCCGCGACCTCGTGAACGGTAGCTATGAACCACTCAGAGGCGTATTTTAAAAATAAAAATTAGCGCCCCAGGCCATTTTATGTGATGCATCGGGCCAATTTAATGTGCCGCTCTTTATATGAATAGTTATCGGGCAGAATTTTAAACTTGAAGGCTATCGCCGCTCTTCTCAGGCTGGGCGCCCCGGGCCATGGCCCCTATGGTCCTAGGGTAAATACGCCTCTGGAACCACTAGACAGGTCGAATAAATTCTAGTTCATTCAAGATTTGATGTAGGTACTGAAATGGAAAATAACCCGAAAATTTTATTGGGAAATCTTCAACATTGGTCGTGTAATTACTAGACAATTGGTAGCAGTTTGAGAGTAAATTAAAGTTGGTATTGATCCTGCGTGCACAGATAAACAAAAAAATAAGTGTAGCTATTTGTAGGTAACAAACATACCTAAGCTTTCTCCGTGTGGTGACGGATTAAGAATACAAGTGTCACCACCCCATCTCCTCCCAAGGGTGCTGTAAAAGTCGGCTAAGGAATATTGCACACATAATATCCTCTCTGATAGACGGAATACTCGAAGATAAACCCTTTGCCAATACGCCTGGTCAGCGCGGCACAATGGACCATAATCCCTCTCAAAGTGGAGGAGGCCCGTGCCCAACAGTGGGACTTAAATGGGCTGGAGAGGGAGAGAGATGGGTAGGTACCTTATATCGTAATATATTTTTCTACAATTTGCATATATCAGTTGTAAAGTGTATATGTATTTTTTAACACAATTTTCACAAATTGACATTGAACATTTAATTCGCTTTTGTAATATAATCATTTGAAAGTAAAATTCGTAAAGTGAGCACAAGATAACCTTGTAGACTTCTTGTTCATTCGCTTTTGTTAGATAAAACTAATTGTATTGGAAATTTAATGTAAAATAAACCCTCGTGAAAAGAAATTACATATAGCTTATAATCTCTCGCAGATTCGAGTGGTTTCTTGCAGATTGCTGCAAAATGGCTTGTGTTCTTATGAAATTTTGTATGTTATTGATCTGTAAATAGAATCTATATTTAATATTATAAAACTGAAGAGTTTGAACGCGTTAATCTCAGTAAACAATGGTTCGGTTTGAAAAATTCTTATGGTCTTATTCATAATGACTTCAAAATGTTTCTATTGCGTCTGGGTGTTTTCTATGTAATATATGTATTTACAAAAAGTACTTTATGTAGTATATCCGTATTCTGGTATCCATAACACAAGCATAATTCTCTTAGCTTGGGACCCTATAATGATGCTATAATGTTGTGTGATATGTCCATGAATATTTTAACTACTAACAGCCTACGTCCCCTAAATGGGTTAGAGGGCGTAGTGATTTTTCATAGAATTCAGTCCGGCTTCACATTATTGATCACACTCCAAGATTTCCCGATCTTCACCTCGTCTGCAATTATGCGTCGCCAGGTCTGCTTAGAATGGCGACGCTTCTGCTTACTTTGTGGGTTTGGTACCCACAAGGTAAGCAGTAGCGTCGCCATTTTAGGGATATGACTGTAATACCTACGCAAGTTGTGGTTGTGTGTTGGTGGATCAGAATTTTACAGCAGTCTTCCAGCAGCTGCTTGTTAGAAATCTTATCGGGGCAGTAAATACCGAGAATTTGGCGAAGATATAGATTTTTCTTACATAGCTGTCATAAGAAATGCCTTAAACAAACAAAAACCACAAAAATTTTATGAGTATCTTTCTCGGTCTCTCTTTTTATATTTTGGACATTTCACGCAACGTCCTTTGGTCCCAAAATAAGCCATATTTCTATGCTTGTGTTATGGGTACCAGATACAGATATACAACATATATACATTTTATTTTATTAATTACATACTTCTAATACATAGAAACCCCCAGACACAGTACAAACATTTGTATGACATTTATGAATATCACACAAATAAATGCCCCGTGCGCGAATCGAACCCGCGACCTTGTGAACACCAGATTGAGCACATCAAATTCAATCTGATTTGTAAGAAAGATTAGTAAATGTCTCTTTAATTATCCTTATCTTTAATATTATGCAGGGATTGCTTCTTGCTGATAAAACCACAACTTTACATTGTTAACTGGTAGAATATAAATAAAAGATACACAAATACTGATCACAATGTATTCTTTAGTGTATAACCCTGTACTTTTTGTATTTAGAACTAAATTACAACAGTTGGTTACGGGAGTTACATATTATGTATATACAATTGTCATTGTTATGGTTTATTCATTTACTACAAATCACCAATAACTCAACATATTAAAATCACAAGAAATATGTTTATTAGAATCATTATAATTCAATAATTATAATATGACACAAGTTCACAGTAACAGCTGTTAGTGAGTCATTTACCACTAACCGTTACAACAACATACTTAAATGCAACAATATAGCTGCAATAAAAATAAATTACCAAAAATAAATAAAAATGTGACACTTTCAAACTAACAATTGTACAAATCTTTCTAAAACAAAATCAACAATCTGTTTAGACCATATTCAAAATAATAAAAACTTATAACTAAATAATCTAAACATATACCAAATTCAGTCACTTTCATGCATACATAATACACTGGTACAATTCAAATTAAAGCTTTAGAGTACAAGGGCAGGTGAGGTTTAGATTTGACAGGATTGAGCTCGTGGGCACGACCGCCCCAGTCTAGTCTGTAGCAGCGAGTCCTCCATGAGATCTCAGGGCTGAGTAGAGCAGCCGCCAGAACAAACGGCGCACAGCACTCACTCCACACCCACCCTAACAGAAACTGCACTTTTGTGAACGGTGGTGAACCATTCTGCACTGAACGAAGCATCAACCAGTCTGACAGAAACCACGCAAGTATGTGCACTAAAAAAAATGGTAGTGGTTCTGCACCAAATAACTGTCCGGCTGCCCAAGCGGCGCCAGCCCCTAATGGCATACACTCACTTAAAGGCTCTAATAACGCTGTGGTAGGAACCATAGCGATCCTCAAACGCGCCCACCTTCGTAATCTAGCTTGTAATGCACCCACAGACCTCGTACCACAGTTCTGAAGCGCGGGAAGAGATGCCACACGCATCTTCCAGTGTCTTGATGTTATATCTTTAGCCATAAAATAATCTTCAGCTAGATAGTCTGCAAAAGCCTGCAGACCACCAGATTCCTCTAGTGCACAACGCCGTACCAGCGATGACATTCCAACATGACAGTTTATGCCCAAAAAATCTGCACCCAGGTACAACCGCGCCTGCGCCGTACCGAAGAACACCTTCTCATAAACGGCAGCGAAACCTTCAGCATCACAAGTAAAGGGCATCTGGTGCACAATAGCGACATCCTCTCTCATATGTTGCACCATGTCTAGGAGCGAATCGTCTCGCATTCTGATCCCAGCATCACTAATCAGCACCAATGGGTATTTTGCCGCCAAATACGCCGGTTGCATGTTGTTGATTTTCGGGTTAACACCAATCTTCATTCCACCAATAAATAGACGCGCGTCTATATGAGGGTATTTATGAATTAGGCTATTCACTAACATTATAGCGGGATCATGTTCATTTTCAACACAAAAAAGCACTTCGTATGTTGGATAATCTAATGTGAAAAATGTTTCCAGGTTTGAAAATAAATTGGGGTCCACCCCGGTGAGCGGCTTCATTATTGAAACACCAGGATACGGTTGCTCAGGCGGTAACCGGTCCACAGTCCAATGGAGCTTCCACTTTGAATATGAATATGCCATTATGTGAATTAACCACAGACACACCCATGCGACAATGAAAAATATGGCAAAACCATATACTGTATAACCATACACCATCGGAATCATAATTGTATCCTTATGTGGTTGTCGCGTTTGGGCCGCATAATATCGACTGGGTTTTTAGTTGCGAGACGTGCGCTATGACGCGATCATAACACTGAACTGACTGACTGACTTCGACAAATCGACAAGCGCCTTTGTTTGTGATACAAGAGGAATAACGAAATGTACGTACACTCTGCGAAACTATTAAACATTTTAAATTAACGCGTTATCTACAGCGCTTCGTCATTTTCAACAGATGTGAAAAAAATCTATAAATTTTAGCAGAACACGTAAAATAAGTCAAAGCCTGCGGCAGAAACTGCAGGCAGAGACAAATCGAAATTCTTTCTTTTTGACACAATAAACTTCAACTAACTAGCAGGTTCGCCAACATTATAAAACTAAACAATACGTGAACGAGATCTTTCACCTTGACTTGGACGCAGTCAATGAACAGATCAAAATGGTTTTTAAATTTTTATTCTTTGTATTTTATTCAATAACATTAATAGTTAATATAAAGTTTATGTATTTTTTTGTCTTATTAAAGATAATTAAAGTTTGACTTAAATTCCTGAGCTGTCCATGTTTAATTTTGTTCAGAGTGCATAAGACTTTGATATGACAATGATCCGTCCATCCGTCTGTCACCAGATTGTATCTCAGGAACGGTGATAGGAGTTGAAATTTTCACTGAATATTTATGAGACTTAGTTTTGCAAAGTTATAATATATTTTGATCGAACACTCCAAAAAAAAAATGGTAAAACCGCTTATTCAAATTTAACTCGGTTTATAGATTATGGTCTTATTCATAATGACTTATCGGAGGTTTAAAAGTTCACTAAAATCGATTTATTAATTTTTGCATTTGACATGCTATGCCTTTTACTTATTAAATCAAATTATGGTGGAAAAAGTGAATGTGCCGCAAGTGGGACTTGAACCCACGACCTCGGAATACCGTTCGTAAAAATATATAAATGGTGGCTAATTTGAAGGTGTTGCAAGTAGACCGCAATAAGCTCAGTTGGAAGAGCTTCGGAACGGTATTCCGAGGTCGTGGGTTCAAGTCCCACTTGCGGCACATTCACTTTTTCCACCATAATTTGATTTATTAAATTCACTAAAATCGGTTCGCGAAAATTGTCAAAAATTGTTATTCATAATAGATAGATAGATAGATAGATTAACTCTTTATTGTACACCTTTACAAGAAACAGAAAACAGATAGATACAGATAATAGTTTTTTTCCGCTAAAACGTTTAATATCTCTCCGATAAAATCTCCGTTTAAACGTCTGATAAGTCATTATTAATAAGATTATTATTATTGGACTTGTAGGTATATATTAATATTATCTCTATAGGACAATGTGTCATACATTGTCCTAGGTCCATGCGTGCTTAGAAATAATTTTTGGTAAAGCGATACTTTCGAAGTTTAAGTAAACAAGTCACTGAAATGATTGATACAGTATAAGCCACACAAATTGGTAATGCGCCTGGCGGTCATGTTGGTGACGTCATAGTGACGTATAGATGAGAATATTACAAACATTAAACAAACAAACCAACTCTTTGGCTTTATAATATTATATAGCTCTTATCACGTAAGTACCTAAAATATAGATAAGTCTGCGTACAATGTTGTCTAACTTTGAGCTTAAAAAACTTGTAGCAACGATTTATGACTTCCAGAAAATACTTTTATTTTACTCAAATAATACTTTCCTTCGGAGTCCTATCTTATTAGCAGAAATCTGTACAATATACTCTCAGAATACAGAACAAAATAAAACTTAAATATAAGCCAAGAATTGTCGTATTTTTCCTGTGGTTCTGCAACTCGTGAGTAATGGTTGGCTTAAAGAATTTTTCAAACATCTTCAAGGTACTGTGTTACCTCTATACTTTATCTATGGCTTCATCTATACTTCTTCAGGAAGAAAATATTGACTGCCAACATAATGAACATTACACAGACACATCCGGTGCGACAAAAAGCGTCGTTTTTAAATTATTTCCCGGCATTTACTCAAGATTTCATTCATATAAAGATTTATAGCTTTATTTAACAATGGATCATATGGATATTGCAAATTTGTTAAAGAAAGTAAACAGCATAAATGAATATATAGCTGTCACTGAAAACTTCTCGGCAAAGTGTAAATCGTCTAAAATAGAGCTTAACATGTCGAATGTTCTTGCTCTTACTAAAATTCGATCTCTTGAAATAGAAGTGCGTATGTTTTTCATATAATTATGCATTATTTTATTATAAATTTGAGGTTTTCTTGAATTTAATGTTGTATGAATGATGAATGTATAAACCTACGTGTCTATTTTGTAGCATGTTAATAAATGTGAGCAAAATGGTATTGCATGCATTATATTCGAGCGCATCTTGTGTCTGCCTCCATCCAAGACCTGGGAAGTGCTAAGTAAAGAAATGGTGAATGTTCTGCAATACTGGCTGGATGCCATTCGAAAACATTTAGTTAAGCACAGCTTGTATTGGTGGACATTTTTAAAATTATTGCTTAAGTTCACAAAGGTATGTTTGCATATTTATCGTTAAATTTATTTTAAATAAACAAATATTTTTTTTGGTCCATAGTAATTGTTTACTTATTCTTATCACAAAGAAAAGCTGACTATGGTTTTAATAGATTTCAATCTTGATTATGTTGACAATGATAATGACCAAAAGTGCTTATTCTAAATAATCAAAGCATAGACTACCAAGGTGGTCTCATGATGTTAGTACAACTTTAAAAAGAATTACTCAATAATTAGATTATACAAGAATTGTTTCTTGAATTATTTAAATAGGTATTTTAGATTAAAAGTAATATAGACAGTTATTTAAGAACTATATAAATTTTCATTTCCCCAGTTTGTCATTTAAATGCATAGTGCAGCAATTATTGTTTTAAAATTGTATTAAATTTAATTATTTATTTACATCTTCTAATATATAAAATTTCCATGTCACAGTGTTAGTTACCGTACTCCTCCGAAACGGCTTGTCCGATTCTTCTCAAATTTTGCATACATATTCAGTAGGTCTGAGAATCGGCCAACATCTATTTTTCAAACTTTTTTTTTTTAGTATGGCAAAACAATGTTTGCCGGGTCAGCTCGTATTAATATATAAAATGGAATTTATTCTATATTTCGACGCCCCCCGCGAATAACCCGGTAATCGTAAAAGTGTAAATGTTCAGGAAAAATAAAAAACCGTTTTTCCTTCTTAACTCCATTAAACAACATGTATCAGAGACTTTTTATATCACATATGGAAGCTAATTTTTTTAGCTATCTGGTTATATCAACAAAATTTAAGTAGTTCCAAGCGTTTCGTTATAATTTAGCTGGATGCATTTTACTATATTAGTGTAGGTTAAGCTCTGGTCAGTAATGTCACTTACGATATTGTTCGTGTAAATTTATATTTTCGACGGCAACAGTATAATCTTGTTGCGATATTATTCGTGTAAGTTTATATTTTCGACGGCGACGGTAAAATCGTGTTGCGCTATTATTCGTGTAATTTATTTTGTATACTGAACATTTGTAAAAAGCAATTATGAGGTTATTCGATGATTTAACAGTAACGTACATTTTATTGTTATGATTATTACTGTTTATTTTAATAGTTTACTTAAGTATGACTTGATGATGATGATGACTTAATGATGATTATTATAGTATATTTTATGAAATAAAGGACATTCTAGTAAATGAAACAACTTTGGTTAGTTTGACAAACACGATAGTTATTATTATCATAAAAAATACTGAACTGTACTGAAGACACGACTGTTACACATGATTACACAATCATGAAAATTATATTAAGGTCCTATTACAGTTAAAAATCTTAATCAGAATCCTTATCGTGACCTGATTCAGTATCACAAAAGCTTAAGTTTCTATAAAATGGTTGATAATGGTGGGGAATTACACGGGCTTAGGAGATCATTATACAAAGCTTTTTTAATAGGGAGGGGCTTGTCGTATCCTGGCTTTAATTCAATACTTTCAATTGTTTTGGATAACTGTTGCTGCCGACGCTGTCTACTTCTGCCTGCATCGTAATCCAACTCAATATAATCCTGATCAAAATCATATTTGAAAAGAAAACAGGTTTACTGTATGACACACTAACCTCCATCACATCGGACCATCGTACTTTTCCTCCTGTCTTATCTCAAAGCCATCTTTTGAGTTCAACAACTTCTTTTATGTTGAGGATTTCAGACTGTTGCAGAGCTTATTCAGAGCTCTATCAATATGTATTGATAGAGCTCTGAATAAGAAAGTTGTGTAGGTACACACCGTACCAAGTATATAGTATCATCATGAACGCTAAAGTCTCCGGAGATAAATATATCCTAAAAGAAATGCAACAATCTGAAATCTTCAACATAAAAGAACTTGTTGAACCCAAAAGATGGCTTCGAGATAAGACAGGAGAAAAAGTACGATGGTCCGATGTAATGGAGGTTAGTGTGTCATACAGTAAACCTAACTGTTTTCTTTTCAAATATAATTTTGATCAGGATTATATTGAATTGGATTACGATGCAGGCAGATGCACGCATGTGCGTGCATGGAGTCGCCCTCATTTTGGCTATGCCCACCAACAAAAAACCGATGGGTAATGTCAATTTGAAGAGTCATTGCAATATAAAGATACAATGCAAAAATGTATCTGATTTTATTCTGGCCATAACAACCATCAGAGTAAAATATAATTTTGCGTATACCTTTTTCGTGTACGGTCTTGACAAATTGAAACAAGCAACTCCCTATCTTACTACCTAGCAACACCCTTTTTACACGCTTTATATTAGCTTCACTTTTATGTTTGTTTGTATGTTTGTAACCGACTCCTTTGGACGCTATTTTGACCCACTTTAAACGGTCAGATTCTATTCAAATTTTGCACACCTGTCAAAGACCGATGACAATGCAATAATTCTATTAAATAAAGCGTGTTTTTTAGTTTTTTTAAACTATTATTTATATTCCACACTCTTAATGTTAATACAATTTTATTTCCGATTTAAGCTTGCCAAACGTAACAGAACCCTAGTTTGTTTAGAGCGTCAAAAACTGTAAAATTATAAATCGGGTATTTACGTTTGTAGTGGAAAATTGTGTCACCTTTATTTAGTGTTACTTTTTCTTCTTTTTTATTTCACGAACTCTTTCTTTCATACTCAAATGTTTCCTGTAATTTTCTTCAAAAGACGCCTTTTCAATGGAGTCACCTTGCTGATATTGTGAACATAAAGTACACTGATCCCTTTTAGGCTTAAAAAAGAAATAGTTGTAGTTAGTATTAAACACTCTTTCATACTGTCGTTTTGAAACCATCTCAACAATATCTGGATAGTTCTGATTTGCAAACCATGACTTGTAAAGTCGGTACATTTTTGAAATATATAAGAGATTCAGACAAATATTCTCGTTTAGACTGTTTTCTCGTGTAATGCGATTCTACTTTGAGAAATAAATCAATATGAGTTCTGATACTGCCTTCTGTATCTAGTTTTATTTGATATGGTCTATTCTGGTACTAGCACTTACTTAAATAAGGTAGAAAACTATTTACTCGAATAATATCGTAATAATGTTTACTGTCAAATCATATTGATATTTTTGTTTCGTAAAGATCTAAAACCATATTATTCGTTTAAAATACATTTTAATGAATTTTGATGGAATATACGCGTAGTTTTTTATATCTTCGTAGATAATGATAGAAAAATTCTGAAAAAAAATTACATGGCGTATTTTAACTTCAAGATGCCGAAAAACGCATAACATGAAAAACCCCGTAATAGATCATTACCGGATTATTCGCGGGGGACGTCGATTTGTTAAAATTATAATATTTCTTATTTGTTATTTAGCTTTTAAAGTAACACTTATGTATTTAGTCTATTAGCAAGTTAAAACAGAAAATTTATTAATATTTAGGTTACAATCCACTATTTTGAAAAAGTTTTTTTTATCACTGACCAACTGAGCTATCTTTAATGAGCGATACTTTAATGTGCTAAAACTAAACAACTAACAAATGGGTATAAAATATTATTAACAAAAATACTTGTACAGTAAAGTAATCATTTTTACTTCCATTATTCTGAGATTATAAATGTTTTAAATAATTGTTATTGTGTTTTATATGTATGTATCATAAGTATGTATTTACAAAAAAAGAAAGTTAGTTTAAGTAGTATATCCGTATTCTGATACCCATAACACAAGCGTGTAAGCTTAGCTTGGGACCAGAGGATGTTGTGTGAAATGTCCACGAATATTTATTTATTTATTTATTTAAATAATTGTGTCTGTTGCTCTTTCGCGCCTAAACTACATAACTGAACTGAAGGTACAGAGATAACTGTGTCTATTCATTCTTACATTGCAACACTGCTGAAACCGGTTGATTTTAATAAAATTTTGTACACAGGTAGTTAGTTCTGTCCTATCTGTGTATCTCCGTGTGGTGACGGATTAAGAATACAAGTGTCACCACCCCATCTCCTCCCAAGCGTGCTGTACAAGTTAGCTAAGGGATATTGCACACAAATAACATCTTCTGTGAGAGACGGAAAACCCGTAAATAAACCCTGTGCCAACACGCCTGGTCAGCGCGGCACAGTAGACCATAATCCCTCCCAAAGTGGAGGAAGCCCGTGCCCAACAGTGGGACGTAAATGGGCTGGAGAAAGAAAGAAAAGTTCTGTCCTAGAACCTGAGACAGAAGCTAGGCTACTTTTTATTTGACTGTTGACCACAAATTGGTACGCGTGGAATTTAGAGATCAAACCGTAACAAATTATACAAAAAATCCATTCTTTTAAGCTATCAATTAAAAAAACCGCATCAAAAACCGTCTTATAAAAAAATTATTATAATATTTATTGAGATCCAAATAAATTAAAAAGTTTTTTGAAAAAATAGGTGTTAGCCGATTCTCAGACCTACTGAATGTGCATACAAACTTTCATAGGAATCGGTCTAGCCGTTTCGGAGGAGTACGGTAACTAACACTGTGACTCTGTGACACGTGAATTTTATATATTAGATTAACTACCTGTTGCCCGTGAAATTTTAAAACCCAATCTTAATAAACAGATGTTTACACTGTTCAATAGATGGCGTGGTACCGCTTTTCTGAATCGCACTATGATTCGCACGTGAAATTAGTAAGGAAGAATTACGAATTCGCCGCCAACAGCTAGTACTAAAGAAAAATGTAGCCTTTTATTTTATTAATGGTTCGGCAGGCCTCGTGGTCTAGGGGTTCAGGTAACAGACTGCCGTTCAAGAGGTTGCGGGTTATATTCCCGCTCGGGACAATTATTTGTGTGATATTTAAATTTGTCATACAAAAGTTTGGAACCCCGTCTGGGTGTTTACTATGTATTAAAAATATGTATTTACAAAAGAAAAGAAGTTACCATAAGACAAGCATAATAAGCTTAGCTTGGGACCAGAGGATGTTGTTTGAAGTGTCCATGAATATTTATTTATTTATTTCTACAGGAAATTCACCGTAAAGGCAGTAATCTGTCTAATATATTAGTAGAACATATATCAGAGAGTCTATTAGATCTAGCCACTATTGATCGTCCTAATGCCATGCAGAGATATGAAATATTACATTGTTTCAATTTGTTCTGCTGTGAGGCTAGCAGGGAAGTGAGATTAGCTATGAGGAGGCAGTTTGAACTATATTTGTAAGTATTCAGTTAGAAATATTATGTTTGTCTGTAAAATTATCAGACGCAAATCGGCCAGATGTATTGTCTACGGCAATCTATGTACAATTATGTCTCTAATACAAATTAAATAATAAAACAGGTATTCTCTTTCCATTGGCATTCTTGTTTTATTGCTTGTAATAGTGACATTTGTAGCTCCGAAAACTACTATGTAACTTCAATTGAGAATATCACAATAGAAGTAGGCTTTAGCTAGCTAAGGCTGTGTGCAGTGGCGTAGCTACCAAGGGTCTAGGCGGGGTAGTGCCCTGGGAACCCTCGAATGCGAATCCTTACCAGAAATCTTGATCGAGCTTTTTTTAGCATTTAAAAAATATTTGTTCCTTTCATATTTTTATTTGATAAAACCTAGTCAGTTTACATAGCAGAGGGGCCCCATTTTTTAATTTGGCCTAGTGCTCTTGGTTACCTAGCTACGCCACCGGTTGTGTCTTAAATTTTGCCCGCGTATTCGCTATAGGTATGTTAAATCTGGGTATCCTCTTATTAATGAAATTCTCCACAGTATTAAACTCGCGGCATATATGTGCAATTGTGGTCACCTACCAACGCAGTACAGTATATTAGAGACTTTACTGCGCTGGTTGGTTCCTCGCCAAGATCGTACCCTGAGGGTCTCGTCTGCTACCAAGTGGTTCCCAACCAAGATGTACGCTGAAAATACTGTCGATATCTTCTTGGAGAGATCTTGGATGGATTTTTATCAGGTAAGTAACTGTAGCCCACGATTTTGTACGAGTGGAATTAAAAAGAAATTCCTTGCATTTTCAAAATTTTTCATTGATACTCCATTATTAGTCGCAGCGTGATGTTATATAGCCTAAAACCTTTCTGGATAGATGTACTATCCAACATTGAAAGAGTTTTTTAATTCGGACCAATAGTTCCTGAGATTAGCGCCTTCAAACAAGCAAACTCTTCAGCTTTGGAATATTAAGTATAGATAATGACATAGATTCAATCAATTTATCTTTATTTATTGTAAATGAATAAAATATTCATGGGCATTTCACACAACGTCCTCTGGTCCCAAATTAAGCTATATTTCTATGCTTGTGATATGGGTACCAAAATACGGATATATTACATATACCTACTACTATTAATTTATTATTATTATTTTATTTAATAAATCAAATTATGGTGGAAAAAGTGAATTGCCGCAAGCGGGACTTGAACCCACGACCTCGGAATACCGTTCCGTAGCTCTCACTTTTTCCACCATAATTTGATTTATTAAGTAAAAAGGATAGCATGTCAATTGCAAAATCAATAAATTACTTTATTATGTTTTTTATTTATTAAATATTTTTAGGATGCAAGAGATTTTCTCAATACACACAATATGAGCGGTGATCTTATAACTTCAGTTGTTTGTACTAAATTATATGTTGGCGATCTTGTTATTATATCTGTAAGTAGATGCATTATCTTTTTTTTTGATTTTGTATACATAATACCATTCGAATCGACGCACGCGCTTCGTGTTCCTGTCCTTACTTCTTTGTATAAAAAGGGGGCGTAGCTAAACGTAAAAGTGGTCGCAACAGTGGCATTGCTCACAACAACCCAAAACAGTCAAAAATATATTTAATGTCGGTCACCCCGCCCTAGCAATGTTAACTGAGGGCCAGTCCACACGGCGCGTTGCGACAGCGTTACGTTGTGGTAACATAGCTATTATTATGTACCTAACATACCACCATACATACCACGTACCATCACAGCGTAAACACAACAATTTTTAGGGTTTCTTACTAATATGAAACCATGTTAGTCTCACTTTGCTGTAAGCCTGTCTCAAACGAATTGTTTTTCCAAAAATTTATAGCTATAATCTGCCTCAACTATATTTGTCCTTTTAAGCGCGGCGCTCGGGAATAGGGATAGCAATCAGGGGCATAGTGTGCCTAGGGGAAGGTGGCTGTTTAAAAATTTATTTGGGGGCCCTTGTGAAGGGTAAAGATTTCTCACAAAAGAAAAAAATGGGCCCCGTATAATTTATACGGCAGATATGGCGGTAGCTACGCCCCTAATAGCAATACCGTGTGTAACTCAGAATCAAATGTTATTTTCTTCAGTGCCTTTTGATATATTGATGTTTTTTTATTCACCACAGGATAAACAATACAAAGACTCATGGCTCGATATAAATGGGACTACTAAATGTATCTCAGTACTTTTAAATCCGAGAATATTAGATGCCTTCGGTGGTACCACCAGTTATAAATCATTTGAAACGCTCATCATCAGCTATGATAATATAAATAATGCTAGATTTTACAGGTAAGTTGGTTTTACCGGTTCAAGTCATGTCAAAATTGATCCAGACTTTAAAGTATTTATTTAATCAAGAGAAGTTTTAAAAAACGTTGTTTGCTTTTACTAAAATACTGCCGCGTCTGCGGGGTGCCGAGGTGACAAACACGCGCCGCCAAAAATACGCAAAAAACAATCTCTTGAAGTTCTTGAACCACCTATTGAAAAAAAACCGCATCGAAATCCGTTGCGTAGTTTTAAAGATAAAGGCTCACATAGGGACATACATACAAAAATAATGATTTTGTTTTATAATAAGTAAAAAAAGTAAGAAAAGATAATATATATAGAAGATAATAGTCAATATAGATAAAAAACTAAACTTAACTAAAAATGAAAACGACTATTGCTGTATTTTGATTATTTGGATTTATTTATAAGTCACAGATATCCGAATAAAAAAGTTCTGTTAACTATGCCGAATTGTGTTATTGACACTATCAATTCTCATTTTTTTAGTTTAATTAAGTTTAGTTTAAGAGACGGGAAACTCGAAAATAAACTCTGTGCTAACACGCCTGGTCAGCGCGGCACAGTAGACCATAATCCCTCCAAAGTGGAGGAGGCCGGTGCCGAATAGTGGGACGTAAATGGGCTGGAGAGAGAGAGATACAAAATAACGTTAGACTATTCTGCCCTTTTTTAGGGAGAACGAACAACTGATACTATATATACATACAATAAGTACGCCTTACATCTTACCTTCGCAAGTGAAGTTGGGCGATGACGTCAATAATGACGTCACAGCTGTTATAACATCACACTGCGACCACAAGAGGATGGACAGTGCATTAAGAAATATACTTGATGATAGATATCAGGTATGTATATCATTTCGAGGGATCTGTACTAAAATGTACATATAACGTGATTCCATTAAGGTCGGTCCACATGGCGCGTTGCGTCGTAGTAACGTAGTCTGTATTATATTTATCCGTGAGGATATGTAATTTCCTTCCTGATCTATACTTCTTTTTTGTTTATTGTGATTTTCTTTTATTTTCCTATAAGTAAATAAATAACGAATAGCTAGCAACACCCAAGTCCGCTTCTTCTCGGGAACTGTAGTTAAACGTGAACGTAGTTTAGTTAAATTCACTTGCGTTAACGAAGCGCATCATGTAGACTATAACTTTTTCTATGTAAAATGATGCAGTTATGACGCGAAGTAACGCTAACGCAACGCGCCGTGTTGACTGGACCTTACTGAGACTCCTTTCTATGTCTATCGTCTATTGTGGTGTCATCAGTTGAAATTTTCAGTTTATATACGGTTTTGATTAAATCTCATCATCATTATCGTACCATCACAGTCTTTTTCCCATGGGAGTAGGCAGAGACTATACTCTTGACTATACTATATTTAGGTTATGATATAGGTCAGTGGCGGATTTACCCTAAGGCCCGGTAGGCCCAGGCCTAGGGCGGCCAGATTTAGGGGTGGTGATTTACAAAAAAGCTTCTTATTTACAAGAAAGAAAATATTCTTGCGAAATAAAACTGAATTTTTCTCATAAATTTCTAAATCTATTTAGATAAAATGGCAATGAAATAATTTCATTATGTAGTCTATATGGTGGATGCTGAGAAAGGGGCGGCTAATAGCTTGGGGTCTAGGACGGCTAATAGCTTGGGGCCTAGGGCGGCCGAGATTGCAAATCCGCCACTGATATAGGTATGATTACGAGTATTGTATTCGATTCTCTCTTTAGACCGTTGATGTCCCACTGTTATTTTCGATCGGGTCCATAGGGTTTATTTTCGAGTTTTTCGTCTCTCACAAACGATGTTATTTGTATGTACAATATTCCTTAGCTGGCTTTTATAGCACTCTGTGGAGGTGATGGGGTGGTGACATTTGTATTCTTTATCCGTCACCACACGGACAAAGTACTTGATTATTGCCAATAATTATGTTTTAGTTGTTAATTGATTTGGAGGAATTAACAGTGCCAACCACAGCGATCAAACCGTCCAGTATTTTAACGGTAAGTGATATATGTAATTATTTGAAACCAATTTTTACTAATTTAGATGCGTATATTGACATATACACTTTTAAACTTTCGCGTTGCATTTTATTACATTGAAAAACACAGGTATTAAACGCGTTTAAATTTTTAGTATAGGTGTTAAGCACCTACCTTTTTGCCGACGTTTCGACCGAGTTGCATCGGCCGTGGTCACGGGCTGACTGGATATGCGGTGTCACGCCTCCCCCTCTGAGGTGAACTCTTCATCCACCGTCGAACAATTTTTCCAAATACCCACACACACAACACTAACGGTGTCCCTATTCTGTACTACAGCCGTATTCTGGTAGTTAGCCGACCGCGAACAAAGAGGTAGCGTTTTTGCAATCACTGGATTCCACACTGCAGAACATTTATTGGAAAGCAGCACAAATCACTGGATCGAATTTCATCGCACTCAGGTTCTTTCCACTGATCGCCATTTTTATTCACGAGTCGTACGTGAAGCAATTGAAATTAAAAAACATCCCAATAACTTCAATCGGGAAGATGGCTTCAAATTATCTAATTGCTTCACGTACGACTCGTGAATAAAAATGGCGATCAGTGGAAAGAACCTGAGTGCGATGAAATTCGATCCAGTGATTTGTGCTGCTTTCCAATAAATGTTCTGCAGTGTGGAATCCAGTGATTGCAAAAACGCTACCTCTTTGTTCGCGGTCGGCTAACTACCAGAATACGGCTGTAGTACAGAATAGGGACACCGTTAGTGTTGTGTGTGTGGGTATTTGGAAAAATTGTTCGACGGTGGATGAAGAGTTCACCTCAGAGGGGGAGGCGTGACACCGCATATCCAGTCAGCCCGTGACCACGGCCGATGCAACTCGGTCGAAACGTCGGCAAAAAGGTAGGTGCT
The DNA here is from genome assembly GCA_916999025.1 of Orgyia antiqua. Taxonomy (NCBI): domain Eukaryota; kingdom Metazoa; phylum Arthropoda; class Insecta; order Lepidoptera; family Erebidae; genus Orgyia; species Orgyia antiqua. Next base: position 23,693,887 of record OU779871.1, read on the forward strand.
TAACACCTATACTAAAAATTTAAACGCGTTTAATACCTGTGTTTTTCAGCGTATATTGACAGTTCTCGTGGTCAAATGGTTCATGTAACGGATTGCCGTTCACAAGGTCGCGAGTTCGATTCCCGCTCGAGATAATCATTTTTGTGATGTTTATATTTATGTCATACAAATGTTTGTACTGCGTCGGACGTTTACTATGTATTTTATGTATGTATTTACAAAAGATAAGTAGTATGTGTATTGTATTCATATTCTGGTGGCCATTCACAAGCGTAATAAGCTTAGCTAGGGATGAGAGGACGTTGTGTGAAAGGTCCATAAATATTTATTTATTTACTATTTATTTTCACATTTTATGTATATCAGTTGATGCTATAACAATAAATAGGTACTTATCATTGTCATTGTCTTGCCCTTATTATATTATTTGGGGGTTGGTATGAAGATTATATTATTACTAGCTGACCCGGCAAACGTTGTTTTGCCATAGGTAACAAAAAAAAGTTTTGAAAAATAGATGTTGGCCGATTCTCAGACCTACTGAATATGCATGTAAAATTTCATAAAAATCGGTCAAGCCGTTTCGGAGGAGTACGGTAACAAACACTGTGACACGTGAATTTTATATGTAAGATAGTAGGTAACGGAAGCAGTATGCGAGGCCAAATGGTATTTGACCGGATTTTTTTCATTTTTCATTTCTATCCGAATTCAAAATTTAAGGCATCAGCCGGCGTAGTATGAGCTTTTTAAAATCATTCAAGTTCCAGGCAGGCCGTAAACTGCATGGCTAAATTAGGTATTATGGCAAAAATAAAGCTTTTAGTTGAAAATTTTTATTTAGTACTTTAACTTTTAGTTGTACCTTCTCCTTAAACATATTAATGTATGACTGGTTTAGCGAACTGACTGACTAATAATTTTGTTCATAATACGAATTTGCCAGACAGTTCAATCCACGGCGTAAACTGCCTGTAAATAAAAGCTCATAATACGGCCGCTGAAATAAGCAAGTATTATCGTTATGGTAATAGCACGTTATCGTTATTATATACAGAATATATAACAACACAAATTGTAAGGTCGTTCCGCTTTCGTAAGTATGAATGATTTTATTAAATTATTTTAATAACTCCGGAATAAGTAATAATTATGTTACAGACAAAGAAACTGTAATAAAGTAAATAAATAATCATAAACATTTCACACAACGTCCTCTGGTCCTTAGCTAAGCTAATATGCTTGTGTTATTGGTACTAAAACACGAATATACTGGATAAACTACTTTTCTTTTGTAAAAACACACATATAATAAGACCAGCCTCGCGGTTAAGTGGTTCGTGTAACGGACGGTCGCGGGTTCGATTTCCGTACGGGACAATTATTTGTGTGATATTTATAAATGTCATACAAATGTTTGTACTCCATACTATATGACATGTATTACTAGCTTCGCCACCACGGCTTCGATGCTATTTTTAACACGCTTATATAAGTTCAGTATGTATCTATCAAATCAATGTACATATTAATCTATGTAACAGAATCTTTAAAAGTGATTTTCACCCACTTGCAGTAGTCCGATTGATATGAAATTTCGCGCATTTGACAAGGACCGATGACAATGCAATAATTTAAAAAAATATTTAGTATTTTGAAGCGTGTTGACGCGACGCGTGTAAATACGTATACGTTGTTGTAATACAAAGAAAGCACAAATACTTGTATTACAAATAATCACATAAAAAATTTGAACCTATGCGGGAATCGAATCCACGTTATCGTGCTCGGAAGCAGTTCTATTACTTATTCTGTGACTGAAATCACTAATGTCATAGTAAACATTAAATAATGTGGGTATTTGAATAAAATTTTGTTCATGTTATTTCAATATGTTATTGAAATTGTAGGAGGTGTCCAGGTCTTTGTCGGATAAAGATAGACTGCCTTTGCGTTCAGGTAAATAATATTATTTTACGTATTTTTAACAAGGTTTTATTCGTGTTTCGTTTGTATCTATCCATTCATCTATGTATCCATGTAACGGAATCTTTTTAAGTGATTTTCTTTTGCTATAGTCGAATTGATCTGAAATTTTGCACACTTAATAACGATCAATGGCAATGTACTTAATAATTTTAAATATCTAGGATTTTCTAGCCATTTTTAGGGTTCCGTACCCAAAGGGTAAAAACGGGACCCTATTACTGAGACTTCGCTGTCCGTCCGTCCGTCCGTCCGTCCGTCCGTCCGTCCGTCCGTCTGTCACCAGGCTGTATCTCAAGAACGGTGATAGCTAGAGAGTTGAAATTTTCACAGATGATGTATTTCTATTGCCGCTATAACAACAAATACTAAAAATAAAATAAAATAAATATTTAAGGGGGGCTCCCATACAACAAACATGATTTTTAGGGTTCCATACCCAGTATCTCAAGAACGGTGATAGCTAGACAGTTGAAATTTTCACAGATGATGTATTTCTATTGCCGCTATAACAACAAATACTAAAAATAAAATAAAATAAATATTTAAGGGGGGCTCCCATACAACAAACATGATTTTTAGGGTTCCGTACCTAGTATCTCAAGAACGGTGATAGCTAGACAGTTGAAATTTTCACAGATGATGTATTTCTATTGCCGCTATAACAGCAAATACTAAAAATAAAATAAAATAAATATTTAAGGGGGGCTCCCATACAACAAACATGATTTTTTTACCGTTTCTTGCTCGATACTAATAACGTTGCCTTATGTTGCATAGATAATGGGACTCGCGCACGATGGGTTCCGCATCGTGCGCGAGTCCGACTCGCACTTGACCAATTTTTTAGTTTTTACTTTGTTTTGTTTATGTCTATATTTCGCACCTTTTAAAATAATATATCTAAGTCTGAAGTTTTGAAGACTTACCGATACTAAAGAAATTTTAAAAAATCGTTTACTCACCTGAAATCCCCGAAATAATATTTATCAGTGCCGGATTAAGCAAGCGCGGGGCCTGTAGCCCAATGAAGGGGCCCCTTGATGGCTTTATCGGTTTTTGCTTTGCCTGTAATTTCTCAGCGCGGGGCCCGTACATTTGCTTCCTGTTGTTAATTCACCTGTTTTAAGATTATATCTCTTGTAGTGATGTAGCCAGCATCTAATTTTGTTATTTTGCTATACAACAGTACAATAACACTCTTTATATTAAAAAATTCTGTATTTATTTATTAGACACATTTATTAACAATTTTGAATTTTCAAGCGTGTTTTTTTTTGTTTTTGAATTAAGCAAATTATTTGGTAAAATGTTTAAATTTTTGTTATTTTTCATGATGCGTCAACGCTATGGTTAATTACACTAATTATCATTAACTTGTAACATTTATAACAGGTGTTAAACTAAGGAACCCCATCGCAATTAAGTCACCATCTTCAACATCGACTACGTCTCTAGCGCAGGTACCTATGTCTAACACTACTAAATTATTTATTTATAGAGCTCTTATGTATGAGGAACGCGAAACTATTTTGAAAGATATTAACTATTAAATCAGTATCGGATTTGTAGTGTTTATTTATCATTTTCATAATAACATCACGCCCTTTTTCCATGGTGGTAGACCGAGTCAGGTGATCTGCTGTGATCCAAACACACTTCATTTACACTCATACATCTATTCAGTTTTTGTTGTAAAGTACTTAAAATTCGGCTTAGGTTCTATGTAAACTTGAGATGAGACTAATAAGGGTATTTTTATCTACGAAACCCTAAAAATATTTAATGCTAAATTAGTTCTAATCATATTCACCTATTTGTTCTAGTTACATGAAAGACTTGCCGAATTACCCAGGCTAACATTCGTCAGGGAACCTAAAATAATTTCATGCAACCCTAAGTTGTCTGCTGTAACTGAAGTAACCGAAACAGATGACAGAAGTACTAGCACCTTTCAGAATAGACGTTTCGGTACTTGTGTATTAAAAAGAAAGACTTTAGGTAATAAAAAGGATTGGCAAAGTGATAATGAGTCTTTCAGAAGAAAATCAAATTTTAATAGAACATTTACAGATAGAGATATCATTCCTATCACAGATGATGAAGCTACTAGTAGTCTATTAATCGCTACTATAGGATCAGCTGACGATACCATCATTTCCAACAAAAAAGAAAGTATTTCTAAATCCCAGTATTACAATGGCGATAATATTATAGATCTCTTAATGCAAGAAGCTTCTAGTGCTCAGTTAGAAAAAGAAAGGGATAGAGCTATCAATTTAGACACTAATAAGTCACAATTGGAATCTGAAAATTGTAATGCCATAGAGAATACTCCTAATGCTGAAAGTAAAAATATAGCAAAAGCTTTTAAAGGTCATAAAAATTTCAAATTTGTGTCTTCTACATCCGATGAGTCAAATACTGAGGTTATAAGTGATACTCCGAATGTATATGTAACTACTCGTCGAAAGAATTATGTTACAAAAAATGTAGTAACAGAGGAAACGCTGGATGACAAATTAGTCGATGAGTTTTTCTCTGAAAATGCTGCTAATAGTGAACCCAAAGAGATTATAAGTCCTACGTTAGCAAGAAATATAAATCGAACTAGTTCAGAAAACAGTGCTGACTTCCTAGATAATAATCTGATGGTCACCGGTGATGATTTGCAAGATGTAGAACTAGTTGATTTTGAAGTGTTGCAATGTCTCAATAATATTGTAGATAAAGTATGTATTGATTTAGATAAATGTACTAAGTATATGTATGATCAATGTATGCCAGCCGCCGATAATGATACTGATTTTGAAGATAATATGCCATTAAAAGATATTTTGAATTTAAATATTGATACTAAAAATAATAAAACTAGAAGCAAGACAAACACTCCGCAAAAAATAAAGTTGAAATATAAAGTTGCAGCGAAAAAAAATAAAACAAACAGTCGTAGTACTAAAGACAAAAATAAACCTAAAACAGATAAGAAGTTAAAAATGTCAACTATTCTAGAAGATAAAGCTGAGATAGTAGAAGAAAATAGTAATATACAACAGCAAACTGAGCAGAATATTGCAGCAGTTGAAAATAACATACTACCTGATAATACCACTAAGGTCACAACACCACTGTTACGGAAAAAACGCAAACTCTTTTCTCCCAAAGATGAAAATATCGATAAAGTGGTACCTATGCATTTACAACCCGAAGACATTGCCGTCGTAGATTCTGATATAAATAAAACTCCTAAATCATCCACCATATATAAACCTTATGTAGAGACTGAAAAGAAATCACAAATACAAATACGCTATGTACGAAACAGGAAAACCAAAGTTACAGCAAATACATCGCCGCGCTCAAAGAAGCTTAATGAGTTATTTGATAAAGTTAAGAATTCAACTAATAGCGAACAAGTTACTCTAGCGAACAAAACTAATAAATTTGAGGTATATAATTTCTCGAGCGACAGCGAAGATGATTTCAAGACGGAAAAAGTTCCCAAAAGAAAGTCAGTCTCTAAAAAGAGCAGTGCTAATAATTCAGATAATGATGCTATAGTTTTGAGAATTGGAAAAACACTCAAAAGTTCTAACTCAACGAATAAAAGTAAGAACAACTCTAAACGAAAAGTAAATAAAAAGCAAAAGGTGCAGAAAAAGATAAGTAAGGCGGTTGATCATGAATTGGTTGATGAAAGAATGAGAGAAGCAAAGGATGTATTTAACACTTCATTCGTAATTGAACAGTCTAAAACTGCAATCGCTGAACCTGAACCAATTATACAAAAAGCTTCAGAAATTGAAATGATAAGTGAAAACAATAATGATCTGAACCAGTGTCCACAGAAGACAAAAGCTACTAAGAAAAATAAGATGAAAGATGTTAATTTACTGAAAGCAATGAAGACTACGAATAAAAAATCTGAAGTTGATGATGATAGAACTGTAAGTCCATTACCAGGCTTGGTGGTTGAAGAAGTGGCTGCTAAAAGTAAGGAAGATGAAATACCAGCTAAAATGGTTGAAAAATTAAAGAAAATGTGTCAAAATTCCGAGAAATATATAAATGAATCTAACACTACACATAATCTGTTGTCGGATAATGAAAGAAATATTGATAGTCCGCAAAATCTAGATATTACTGATGTAACACGAACTGAAATAGACAATGACGGTGTGAATACATCGAGATCTAAATCTTTTAAACTCCGCGAAGAAATAAATAGTAGCAAGGTAACAGTATACGATCTTCGAAGTAATGATATATCCAAAAGTAAAAGTAAATCCGATCGTTCTATAGGTACGGTTAGTATTAATGGTCACGGAGATTCTGACGAAGTACCTCCAAGTCCTCAATTGATTGCCAAGAAAATAGAACCTCGAAATTTAGAGACAGATTATCTAAATGCTTCCATGAAAGATTATTGCAACAAGTTAAGAGACGAAATTAATGGACTTACTAAGTGTAATGAATCCACTAAGACTAGTAGTTTGCCTTCAATTAAGTCTGATAAACGAATGGGAAATGTTTCAAATAAAACAGTTAATAGTCCGATATCTTTAAAATCTCCTGTAGTTTCTGTAGAGAGGATTTCTTTAGATAATATTAGGAGATGGTTACCTTCAAGTCGAACTTCTGCATCTAATCAGTCGAATGCAAGTAAAAAATCCAAACTAAATGATACAGTAAATGAAGAAAAAATAAACAAATCTAATAAGAAATCTGTCAATGGTAGTGGTTCTGTAAGTGATAAAGATTTACGGGAGTCAATTAAAAAATGTATAAATGAATCATCGGCCAAAAAACGGTCTCCAAAGCAAATTCAAGCGAAGTCCATCATAAGTTCTGAGGCTTCTATGAATAAACTGGCAAAAAAAACTCGTGTGCAACCTTTAAGAACAGTTAAATGTACGCAAAGATCTGTTATATCACCGATAAAGTTGTTTGATGAATTAACACCTAAAGTTGATAGAATGTCGTATTCCAATTTGTCTGATGAGGATTTTATGGCTATCATTAAGGAAACGTCTAGAAATATCCAGAATAGAGAACTCATTCAGAATTCTGATGAATCGAAGAATAATAAAACTATAGAAGAAAATAATACTATAAAAAATAAAGTAATAGCGTCTTCACTAAATTCAGGGTCTATACGTTCTAAAGTCAGTTCATCTGCTAAGGTAGATACATTAAGTTTGAAAAGAAGATTAGAAAATGATTTGAGTATTCCTAAGAAAAAGAAAATTGAGAATCCCGTGTCAGAGAGTGCAACAGTTTCTAGTATAGATGATTGGTTCAAGAGAAACGACTCTGGCGATAATAGAAGTAAGTTTTCTGCATTTATACCTAATTGTTTATGTCTAGCATAATATTAATAATTTTTCTTAAAATACTTAGATTTTGACATTATTTTTCTTTTGAGCCCATAAATATTCATAACTAGATGTTGTGGAATTCAACAAACTTTCCCCGTTTTTGCAATATTTTACACGCATGCTCCGCTCCTATTAGTAGCAGCGTGATGTCATATAGTCGTAGGCATATAGTCTTCCTTGATAAATGTACTATCCAGCACTGAAAGAATTTTTAAAATCGGACCAGTGCAGTGGTTCCTGAAATTAGCGCGTTCAAACAAACAAACTCTTCAGCTTTATAATATCAGTATAGATTGGCGCAGGCGTCCCTTGCTTTGGGAGGGAATTTGATTTACTTATGCCATGATGACCAGGCGTGTTGGCATAGAGTTAAGAGTTTTCAGTCACAGAGGACCTCTCTGGAGAGAGACATTAAAGAAAATACGAGATTCTGTCCTAATGCCACTTTTTAAGCTGTTTAAGATGCAGCGGCGTACTGTCGTTTCAATGATACGGGGCACCCCTCTTACCCGGGGCCCTGGAATTATGTAATGTTTTCTAAGAATTTTTAAGGGCCTCCACAAGTTTTTCCTTTCCTTTAGGCCTTTTAACGCAATACCAAGGCCCCTCTTACAGTAGCTTGTATTAGGGCAAGCTACTTTAATCCGTCCAGATTTTGGTCTAAGACACTGGTATGTTTTTCAGGCAGCGTCAGAGACAGTATACTGTATGTATTGGAAAAATTGGATACAACACTTGTTGGAATACAGCAAAATACTAGTCAGAAGTAAGTATTTTATTTAATAGTGAAGAACCTCATAGCCTAGTGTTTCATTTAACGGTCTGCCGCGATGCTGTTCCTGAGTTCGGACAATCATTTGTGTATTATATAAGTTTGTTTAGTAAAGATATACCCCGATGTCATCACCGGGATACTCCAAAAGGGGCAAGTGGGTAGCACTTACAACCGTCGAGCATGTATGACCAGATGTATGTGTGTGGATGAAGCCAAGGAGGTATGTTTGGATCGTAGCAGATGGGAAAAAGGGCGTGATGTTATGATGATGATGTTTAGTAAATATTTGTACTGCATCTGGTATTCTCCATGTATTTCCAAAAAAATGTGTTTTACTTGTACATCCGTATTCTGGTACCTATAATATAAGTTGTTAAGGGATCAGAGGCTGTGGAATCTCTCCATCTTATTAAGTCCCACTGTTGGAGACGGACCTCCTCCACTTTGGGAGGGATTATGGTCTACTGTGCTTCGCTGACCACGCGTGTTGGCACAGGGTTTGTTATCGAGTTTTCTGTCTCTCACAGAGGATGTTAACTGTGTATAATATTCGTTAGCTGGCTTTCACAGTACCCTGGGGCCCTCCCCAGAACCAAACCTATATTCCTAATGTGCCACCAATTAACACCACAATTTAACATAATAATTTCAGACTAGGTCAGTTATTAATATCGTCCCATCAACGTTGGTCTGAGATGAACGAAGAAAAACATCGTATGTACAAAACGGTAGCAGCAGACATACTAACAAACGTTGTTAAAGTTATTGATGAGAAATTCCATGAAATGGATCAAAAGTAAGTGAATTAGTTTTTATTTACAGGTAAAAACTATCATTTATGAGTTGACCGCGCACTCAATAGGTTCCGTACCGATATCTTTACTTATAATAAAAGAAAGTAGTAATTTTTGTATGTATGTCCCTGTGTGAGCTCATATCTTCAAAACTATGTAACTGATTTTATGTGATTTTTTTTGAATAGATAGTGGTCAGCGCAAGCGGGACTTGAACCCACGACCTCGGAATACCGTTCCGTAGCTCTGCCAACTGAGTTTATTGCGGTCGTGCTAACAGTAACCGAGAGCAAAATCTCAGTAATAGGGTCCAGTCTTCCCGATTTTAGTAAAAAATTCCTATTTATTTAATTCGAGCAAGTATTACGTATTGCCGATATTACATTATCAGGCGTTAGGTAACTGTATATTCTTACGGCCCTATTCATAATGAGTTATCGGAGGTTTAAACGGAGATTTTATCGGAGAGATAATAAACGTTTTAGCGTAAAAAGACTATTATGAATAACAAGTTTTGACAATTTTCGCGAACCCCTTTTAGCGAACTTTTAAACCTCCGATAAGTCATTATGAACAAGACCATATAGTGTAAGCTGTCGGCTGACGCATTAAGGATTATTTAATGTTCACATCAGAGACGGGCCTCGTGGGCTAGTGGTTCTTGTAACGGATTGCTGTTCACGAGGTCGCAGGCTCGATCCCACAATTATTTCTAATTGTCATATAAATATTTGTACTGCGTCTGTGTGTTTTCTATGTAATATAAGTACGTATTTGCAAAAGAAAAGTAGTTTTTTAAGTATATCCTTATTCTGGTACACACACAAGAAAAGCTTAGCTTGGGACCAGAGAACGTTGTGTGAAATGTCCATAAATATTTGTTTATATCGATATCGGTCCAGCTGTTTTGTATTTAAATGCAATATAAACTTTAACAGATCACAAGAACAAGATAGGAACTTCTTGAATCATTTGAAAGAACAATCTTTGATGTTTGTCAAAGAGGATTGTAAACAGAAACGTGTGATGGTCCAGTTGTTGAAAGAAGATTTAGAAGCTGTTGTACAACATGAGAAGAGAAGGAAATGTAAGAAATAAGGTTGAAGAAATATCATGTAAGCCCTTTGAGTTTCATATAATCTCCAATAGATGGCGTTTTATGAGATTTTTCTTAATGACTAAACGCAAAAACGTTGGAAGAAGGGGTGGTTTAATGCTTTCTCATTATCTCTCTAGCCAGTGGCGGATTTACCCTAAGGCCCGGTAGGCGGCCAGGTTTAGGGGTGATTTACAAAAAAGCTTATTATTTAAAACAAAACCAAATATTCTTGCGAAATAAAACTGAATTTTTCCCCTAAATTTCTAAATCTATTTAGATAAAAGTTGACCATGAAGTAATTTCATTATGTAGTATATATGGTGGATGCTGAAAACGGGCCGGCTAAAAGCTTGGGGCCTAGGGCAGCTAATGGCTTGGGGCCTAGGGCGGCCGTGATTGCAAATCCGCCAGTCTCTAGCCCATTAACGTATCATTCTTCAAAAGGGTTTCCTAGTCTTTGGGAGGGATTGTTGTCTATTGTGCCGCGCTGTCCAGACATGTTGGCACAGTGTATATTTTTGAGTTTTCCGTTTCTCACTTAATCTAGCGCGGCATAGTAGACCAAATACTCTCCTAATTTAAAGGACCATTATTGTCCAGCTGTGGGACTTTTATATGTTGAGAATAATTATGTAGCTTTAACATGCTATTGCAATTACAGATCAACCATTATCAGTCGAAGAACACAAAGTATTAATAACAATAATAACTTAATAAATCTTTGGAACAGGCTCATAATTAACGCCCTTTTCAATAATACGGGGCCCTCAAAATAGTGGGGCCCTGGGACATGGTTTTTTTTTATATTGAGACCTTTTCGCTACGCCCGTCTATAGGAATAGCAAAATTCGTCTACATCTAGGACTGTCTTTTACATACTAGAAGGGCCCTGTGCAAACTACAATATTTATGCCCCGCTATGACCTATGAGATTAAGTATAAGAACGAACATGAAGACTAGGAGGCCCCAACCATGCCGAGGCCCTGGGCCCAGTGGAGAAGGCGGCGCTGTCCATATTTATAAATATAATTTTCACTTGATCGAATCACGTGCTGTGATATTTATTGTATTGTAATTTATAACTAAGCGAAATAATATAATAAATAATATGTATTTAATATGTTTAGAATCAAACCGCACTAGGCGGCAGCGTTATTACGCAAAGTGATCACAATTGCATAGAAAAACTGCTCGTGTCGCGTAATTACGCTTCCGTGTAGTTTTGCGTTTTGGTTGTATAATATTTTGTTAATTTAATTGGTTAAGTTATAATTCTATGAAATATATTATTTATTGTCTGAATTTCTTTTTTGTTACTTTTTCTTAAGGAAATATCCGAAAAATAAACTTAATATGAAAAATAATATAGTGCCGGCATAATAGTTAAATTAATATTAATAAGATGCACAGATTTCCAGATAATAGGTACGCATTTAATCTTGAATATACGTAAATTTAGCCTGGCTAAATCGTACTTCATATACTAATAATGATTCATATGACGTTTAGCCACATAGATATTTGTGTGTCTTCAGGCCGACTAAATGATGTAGCTATAGACATACTATTTGGTAAATCTGTGTGTTGAAATTGTATAGCTTTATTAAATTATATTTTCCTGTTAAATACAATATGTTAAATAAATTTTTATTTTTTTAGTTTGTAATAATCTCAGTTATTATTTGTTTGATTTCAGTACTGTTATTGTCAATAGTTATGAGGAATTTTGTTTTCATTAGAATTTTATTAAATAAAATGGTAATGATTAAAAACTGTTTATCATTTATAGCTGATACCTCATTCCTATTGGTCGCAGCGTGATGTTATAGAACGTATAGCAGTCCGCGATAAATATTTCTAACGCCTATGTAGTAGTGTTGTATATTTGTGCGATATTTTATAGAAAGCTGTTGCCCGCGACTTCGTATGCGTGAAATTTAAATATCAAACCTTAAGAGGATACCAAAATAGCTTCGTGCATTTTTCTATGTACGAAGTTTTCATTGTTTCTGTAGATTGAATGGCTAGAGCTCTAATTTTTAAGTATATGTTTTTTCAATATATGATCTAGGATCGCATGAACTCAGAAACGCGATTGAAAAAAGTTTTCTCGATAGAAAATCTTAGCGAAACAACCTCTCTAATTTTTTATTTTTTTCATTTGTCGGTCTATTACCGCGCATTAACTAATGAAATAACTTTAAAAACATAAGTAACTATTATATATAGAAACACGTAAATCAGAATTAAAATATATTTAGTAGATTTTGAGTAAATAGGAAAAGTATCCCTAATTCTTCATTTTCTGTGCCTACTGGCTGTGTTAATAAGTACGTGTCGGCGATGATATACGATAATATTGATGTAGGCCCTTAACAGACAGAATTTTACTATAGCTCTCGATAGATTGGGTTGTACAGTTTTTTAAATCGCGCTATAGTTTCGTTTCACACATTAACACTTAAGATCGTCAAAATTTTTATTGTGTCATCAGCTCGTTTACACATTTATAAATTTGTTAAGAAGGTAGGATTAGGATTGGGAAGATAAATGACTTTATGGATGGATACAAAACCTATAAAAATAATAAGATTCGTACCTACTTAGAATTAGAAATAATTTATTTTTATACAGTACATACGGTATAAACTATTTATCATTATTTCTCTGTACATGATTTAAAAAAAACTAATCTCTCTTGTAGTTTAACATTGTTATTCTGCTTCGTATCCTGTCTTATAAGTAAAACATGATATTAAAATCGTGGCCACTCTCGTCGCAAAGTTTCTAAACAATATTCATAATATAAAAACACTTGCGCGACTCATTTGTTTAAATAAAACTACTTTTTACGGATTTAGACGAGTGTATTTGTTTTAAACTTTAGCCCGACGTTGCGGAGACTTTGCAGTCACCATGGTCACGGGTAAGAATGTAAATTTAAAACAAATACACGCGTCTAAATCCGTAAAAAGTAGTTTTATTCGAACAATATTAATTTATAATTATGTAATGTAGAAGTAATATTGCTATGGAACTTTTAACTGTGGACTTGAATCAAGTTATCATTCATATTTGTTTTCGTATTGAAATTTTCGTGAGTTTGAGTCATATTAGATATATATTACCGGCTAACACTCACAGTTGCACGAGTGCGCAGCGGCGTCTGCGACCTTGCGGCGTGCACTGAAGCGTCCTGAAGATGAGCATCGGATATGCTCGAAACCTGGGTCGACATCTTCGATCCCAAAACTGTGAGTGTTAAGCCAGTAATATAGTATATCTCATATTTGTTTTGTTAAAAAATCACAACTCTAAAAATCAAAATAAATAATAATTAATATTTTCTTAGTTTAAAAAATAAAAGATTCTAGCATTTCACTATAACACAAATATCCATCATTGATTACTTATAACGAAAACGCAAGTTTCTTTCGACTTGACGCGATCAATTTAAGTCCCTATGCGGTACCTAAATCCATAAGTGACCACTGTAAGTCTGTGCAGTCACTATCAAGTCCTTATGCGGTCATAGGTCCCTTTGCGGTCATAAATCCCTATGCGTTCATAAAGCCCTATGTTGTCACAAGTCTCTATGCAGTCATAAATCCCTATGCGTTCATAAAGCCCTATTTTGTCATAAGTCTCTATGCAGTCATAAATCCCTATGCGGTCATATAGCCCTATGTTGTCATAAGTCTCTATGCGGTCATAAATCCCTATGCGGTCATATTTCCCTATGCGGTCATAAGTCTCTATGCGATCTTATGTGATTATGAGAAGTCATATTAAATAGCTTAGAGTATAAAACCAATAGGAGCTGTTATACACGCTGTTTTCTTTGACAAATATACTGCCGCGTCGGCGGAGTGCAGAGGTAACGCACACAAACATTATCTAAGTAATGTAATTTCATTGGTGATAACACTGCCTCGCACAAAATTACCACACACACACTGAGAGACGACATTGGTACCGATTATACATACACAACTAAACTTAACAAATTTTTTTTTTTATTATTTACACAGATATTACACACAACGTCCTCTGGTCCCAAGCTAAGCTTATACAGGGTGTCCCAGAACTCAACGTCAAGCCGAAACGGGGTGACAGGATAGATCATAACCATCACGAGAAAAATCAGAAAAAAAATCTATCCCATGCAGTTTGGAAATTATGGGCATTTTAAGAAAAACCTAGAAATTTGGTCTAACTGTACCATTTTTCGGTTATTGTGGTTAATTTTTATTATTTTTGGTCATTTAAACTTTGGAACCGTAACCCTAAATAACATCTCGAGAATCACAGTCTAAAATAATGACACAATTACCCCAAGTTTCCTAGAATTTAGACTATTTGTTAAACTATGAATTTAAAATTTTCAAACTTTGTCGACTTTGAAACACCCTCCTTTAAAAAAAATGTACTAGAGTGCCTTGGCAAGTGCCATTAAGAGTTGGCGCATTTAATCAGGATTGTAAAATGGTACAATACTTGTAAGTTTCGTACTAAAAAAAACGAGTAAAAAATAAAAACCTCAAGTAACCCGATTTTTGCTAACCCATTTTACTCAGTTAAAATGTTTTTTATTCGCACAAGCCCTTGGTAGGTTCTTTATTTTACGGTAAAATGATGAGAGATATGGATAGTGGACATGTTTGCCATGAGCGAGCGAGACAGATAGTGACGCCACTTTTACCAAAGCAACAAAATACTAATAAAATAATGAAAAATGTTGACCTTGTTTTGTTTAGGTTTATTGGAATAAAAGTCAGATTTGAAAATAACATTTTTTATTAAAACAAATGTTCAAATTGTTTACCATCAGCTTCAACACACGCCCTACATCTTCTTAAAAAAGATCTACTTATTAGCCGGGCATATCCTCGAGAGTTGATGTCCTCAGCAGCTTGAGAAATTCGTTCACGCAGCTCGGCTACGCTCTCAATGGGCTTAGAATAAACTTTTTCTTTGAGAACGCCCCAATAAAAAAAATCCAGGGGATTTAAATCTGGGGAACGGGCTGGCCACGAGATAGTGCCTGAACGTCCAATCCACCTTCCCGGATATTCTTGGTCAAGGAAATCTCTTACTTGCACTGCGTAATGCGCTGGGCAGCCATCTTGTTGATACCACATGTGGCAACGATCTGTTAGTGGTACGTCCTCTAACAAACTTGGTAAATTTTCTCGTAAAAAATTTAGGTAATTCGTGCCATTCAAATTCTCAGGCAGCTCAAAAGGCCCAACTATTTTGCCGTTTAAAATTCCTGTCCACAGGTTAACTTTAAAGCGATATTGGGATCGGTCTTCTCGCATTAAATGTGGATTCTCCACATGCCACTCATGAAAATTGTGTAAGTTTATGTAGCCATCTTTTTTAAATGTAGATTCATCTGACCAGAGAATTTTTTGGATGAATTGGGGATTTTCATTATGCCTCTGTAGCATTGTTCTACAAAATGAAATCCTTTCAGGATAATCTCGAGGGAGAAGACTTTGAACTCGTTGTACGTGAAATGGATGCATTTCAGCTCTTTGTAAAATACGATGTGCTGTGCTTTTGGGTATTCCCGTTCTTTCTTCAATTCCACGAACGGAAATACTTGGGTCATCTGCGACCTCTTCCAACACTTCTTCTTCGTAAGGAAAGCGAGGTCTACCTCCAGCCCGTATTTGATTCGGGAAATGGCCGTCCTCTGTGAGTGAATGGTGCACATTAACAAACACGCGGTGATCCGGATAGCGCTCTAAATTTGGATATCTTTCACGATAAAGTCTAGCGGCGGCACTTGCGTTGCATCTGCATTCCCCATAAATGAGATGCATGTTCGCATATTCTTGTGAAGTGTAGCGCGTAGGCATAGTGATGAGAAGGATGTCAACACAAAAGTCCAATTCCAAAAGAGAGAAGCCAAAGTTGCCGGTATGTAATCAACAAGTCCAATTCACAAAAATCCAAGTCCAAAAAGAAAAGCCAAAGTTGTCAGTACTAAATTAACACAAGCGAATACGGAAAGGTGCGCAGTAGACGAATGAGCGAAATGTACTAACTGGTGTCAGACTGGCAGCGTAGCTATTTGCTTGGTATGGCGTCTGTATCTGTTTCATTCGCACTCGTTTAAACGATGCATCTCCGTCTCACTGCGTGGCGTCACTATCTGTCTCGCTCGCTCATGGCAAACATGTCCACTATCCATCTCTCTCATCATTTTGCCGTAAAATAAAGAACCTACCAAGGGCTTGTGCGAATAAAAAACATTTTTCCTGAGTAAAATGGGTTAGCAAAAATCGGGTTACTTGAGGTTTTTATTTTTTACTCGTTTTTTTTAGTACGAAACTTACAAGTATTGTACCATTTTACAATCCTGATTAAATGCGCCAACTCTTAATGGCACTTGCCAAGGCACTCTAGTACATTTTTTTTAAAGGAGGGTGTTTCAAAGTCGACAAAGTTTGAAAATTTTAAATTCATAGTTTAACAAATAGTCTAAATTCTAGGAAACTTGGGGTAATTGTGTCATTATTTTAGACTGTGATTCTCGAGATGTTATTTAGGGTTACGGTTCCAAAGTTTAAATGACCAAAAATAATAAAAATTAACCACAATAACCGAAAAATGGTACAGTTAGACCAAATTTCTAGGTTTTTCTTAAAATGCCCATAATTTTCAAACTGCATGGGATAGATTTTTTTTCTGATTTTTCTCGTGATGGTTATGATCTATCCTGTCACCCCGTTTCGGCTTGACGTTGAGTTCTGGGACACCCTGTATGCTTGTGTTATGGCTACCAGAATACGGATAGAATACATATACTACTTTTCTTTTGTAAATACATACTTATAATACATAAAAACAGCCAGAGTAGTACAAACATTGGTATGACAATTAGAACAACTATAGTCTTTTTATCAAGAAAGTTCACTTAGCTCACTGCCGGATTGTGTTATCAAAATTCATTTTTAATTATGTTTAATTATTGATACCATTGTCTGTATACAATGAGTATGAGCATTGCTTGTTTACCTTTTTCAGCGGGGGTCGCCTTATAATATCAACTCCGGTTGGATTAATACTCTAATAATATATGTAATATCAACTCCAGTTGGATTAATACTCTATGTTTAAATAGTCACTAATTAATAAATCAAATTGTGGTAGAAAAAGTGATCACCGCAAGCGGGACTAGAACCCACGACCTCGGAATACCGTTCCGTAGCTCTGCCAACTGAGCTTATTGCGGTCGTGCTAACAGTAACCAATTAGACCACCACAATTGTCACTCGATTGAGTTTACATCGCATTTTGACGTACAACGCCATCTATCAAGATTTATTAAGTAAAAGCATAGCAAGTCAATTGCAAAAATTAATAAATTACTTTAGTCACTAATTAGTTTTTTTTTGTGATCATTAAGTCTTTACATGGTCACTATAAGTCTTTACGCGGTCACTATGAACGCTTTTGTGGTCACTATGAGTCTTCTTGCGTGGTGCTCACTTGTGCTAGGAATACTTGATGAGGTTGGTGTTGTTGTGGTACCTGGAACAAAATAATATATAAGATCATAGATAGCCAAGCTATAATAGCATATGTAAATAGCTATAATAGCATATAAAACGTTTATTATCTCTCCGATAAAATCTTCGTTTAAACCTCCAATAAGTCATTATGAATAAGACGGTTAGTATATAAGTATAGATTTACCTGTATTATTTGTGATTGTTGTGGTTGCGCTTGTATTATGATTGGTTGGTTCGGATTGTTTTGCATTTGCATACGAATCATATTCACTTGCGCTTGCGTTAACTGTATCTGTAATATAATTAAAATTAGTCAGATTATATTAAAATACTAGTTGTTTCCCGCGATTGTACTGGAAACTAGAAAAATTTCCCCGTTTTTGCAACATTTTTCACTGATGTTTCGTTCTTATTGGTCGCAGCGTGATGTTATATCCTCCTCGATAAATGTACTATCCAACACTGATAGAGTTTTTTAAATCGGTCCAGTAATTCCTGAGATTAGCGCATTGAAACAAACTCTTCAGCTTTATAATCTTTATATATAAAATTCACGTGTCAGTGTTAGTTACCGTACTCCTCTGAAACGGCTTGACCTATTTTTATAAAATTTTACATGCATATTCAGTAGGTCTGAGAATCGGCCAACATCTATTTTACAAACCTTTTTTTTTTGTTAGTATGGCAAAACAACGTTTGCCGGGTCAGCTAGTTATACAAAAAATTACTTGTCACAATGTTTGTTCCCATACTCCTCTGATACGGCTTGACCGAATCTTATGAAATTTTATATGCATATTCAGTAAGTCTGAGAATCGGCTACTATCTATTTTTCAAACCCCTCCCTCTGACATTTGTATGGCAAAACAACGTTTCCCGTGTCAGATAGTATTAATATAGATAATACATACAGGTAAATGTTGCAACTCCCCAGACGGTGTGACTATTTGTTGCATAACAGCAACGGGCTGTTGTTGAGACACCGTCACATTAGACGTTGAAGCTACTGCAGGCGCCGGGGCAGACGTTGACTGTAATAAATAATAACCATTTATATTTATAAATCATAATTGAATTGTTGTCGAAATTGAAGAGCCTCGTGGATGTCACGGACTGCCGATCAAGAGGTCGCGGGTTCGATTCCCGCTCGGGACAATCATTTGTGTGATTTTTATAATTGTCATACAATTGTTTGTACTACGTCTGGGTGTTTCTATGTATTATAAGTATGTATTTACAAAAGAAAAGTAGTATACGTATTCTATCCGTATTCTAGTACCCATAACACAAGCATTTAAGCTTAACTTGGGACCAGAGGACGTTGTGTGTAATGTCCGTGAATATTATTAAAAAAAAAAACAAAATAAATTCCTCGTTTTAGCAACTTTTTTCACTGATGCTTCGCTCCTATTAGTCGCAGCGTGATGTTATAATAGTCTTCCTTGATAAATGTACTATCTAACAATGAAAGAATTTTTCAAATCAGGCCAGCGGTTCATAGGATTAGAGAGTTCAAACAAACAAACCAACTCTTTAGCTTAGTAATATTTAGTATAAATACACAGATGAAGTTCAAGTTGGATTGAGATTGATTTTACACAAAGGCACTCTGTGACGGATTAAGAATACAAGTGTCACCACCCCATCTCTTCCCAGGGTGCTGAAAAAGTCAGCTCAAGGATATTGCACACAGATAACATCCTCTGTGAGCGATGGAAAACGCAAAAATAAACCCTGTGCCAACAGGCCTGGTCAACGTGGCACAGTAGACCACAATCCCTCCCAAAGTGGAGGAGTCCCGTGCCCAACAGTGGGACGTAAATGGGTTGGAGAGAGATACACAAAGAGTTCTGTATTGTTATAGCCTTTATCCTAACTAATTTATAATTGTGAAAACGAGACAATGGCACAATGAAAATTTTGACAAGCTTAAGTTAATGTGTGTAACGAAACTATACCGCGATTTAAAAACCTGTACAACGTCATCTATTGAGCGATATAGTAAGCTTCTGTTTGTTAAGGTTTGTATTTTATATTTCACGCGAATGAAGTCGCGGGCAACGTCTAGTATGTATATATGGAGGCTATAACGGTATGCTATCTCTTTAGGAAATACTGTACCTATAGCTTCAAAATAAAATTTTCGATATTTTCAACCTCTACATAATTACGCCAATACTTAGGACACCCTTCTATGATCTAGGTTACCTGTTCAGGACTCGTCCTGTGTACATCACAGCGTGGTTTGTTTACCGAAGTCTTCACTTCATGTCGCGGCACTATATCGATTAGGAAATCGAATTGGTCGCACTTGGCTATCGCCATCGCTATGTCGTTACGCTGGAAATAAATAAAATAATATTATTAGAAATTTAAGTTAGAAAATAATAGTTAAACGATTTAGATTACCAATTATCTTTATTTATAAATAAATCTCTATAAGGGCACAACAAACGGCATATTAACATTTATAGCTTACTAGCTGACCCGGCAAACGTTATTTTGCGATACAAAAAAAAAATGTTTGAAAAATAGATGTTGGCCGATTCTCAGACCTACTGAATACGCATATAAAATGTAATAAAAATCGGTCACATCGTTTCGGAGGAGTACGTTAACTAACACTGTGACACGTGAATTTTTTAAATAAGAAGATATTAATATAGCGCAAAAGAGACAGATGTATACATATATTAATTAGTTTCCGACCGAATGTTCGGTTTCGGACAAAAAACAAGTTTCGGCGGCAGTTCGCGAACACTCATGCTCGCCTATTTTCGTTTCCCGCGGCAACGCTTTGACGGCCCTGTTCGAGAATTATGAGAACAAAATTTTAAAAAATATTATTAATATTTTTTTAAATTATATTAAATAAATGATTCCAACAAACTTCATATACTGTGCCTCCATTAAATGCCATAATTAATGCAAAATAATAGGTAAAATGCACTAAATTTCAGTATTTTCGCTCTTGTGTCGTTTTTCCATATACATTTGTCTCTTTCTCGCTATATTAATATGCCGTTTGTAACGCCCTTAAATAGACCTCCCCTATAAAACGCCACAATATAACCAGTACTACACATACACATAACTATAACCAGTTTTAACTTACCTGTAAGGTCCTTCTCTTATTATCTTCAGTATGCGACCAGGCCCTCAAAGTAAGTTCATGTATAAAGATTTCCGCTGCTTTGGCGAACAGTACGGGAGCTTCAGCCGATATCATTTTAACTTCCTCATCAAGTTTCATTATCTTCTTTATACGTGCTAGAGGAAGAGCTTGAGTTTTGAAGTCGTCCTGTCAGAGGTGAATGAGCTTGTCATTTATTTCAAAATTAATAAAATATCTAAAATTGCATAGTTGCATGGTCTACCCAGAAATGGCGAAACCTGAAATGGCAACTCCAGTTTGTGTGCGTTATCTCGTCACCTCGCCGTGCTGGCAGTATTTTTAACAAAGAAAACAGGATTTGTAATAACTCCTGTTGGCTATGTCCATGCTATATCTAAGATTTGTATATGTGTCGAGACTTACAGCATTTACTTTCTTAACATCGTCAGTGACCTTTGTCCAGAACTGCTCCAGAGTGTGCTGAGATGATTCCACAACGCATTGTTCCTCCACTACTTCGCTTTCTACTTCCTCGGATGTTGAAGGACCAGCTTGATCTCTGTTATTCAAATAATTAGCACATTTTTAGTATCACAGATATACGTAATGTATGTATTTAGTATATAATACTAGCTGACCCGGCAAACGTTGTTTTGCCATACTAAAAAAAGGTTTGAAAAATAGATGTTGGCCGATTCTCAGACCTACTGAATATGCATGTAAAATTTCATTAAAATCGCTCCAGCCGTTTCGGAGGAGTACGGTAACTAACACTGTGACACGTGAATTTTATATATAAGATGTATTTAGGAAATTTAAAAATGAACTGAACAAGCCCCCTTGAACCCCGTATTAACATTTCATATAGGAGCAAATAATTATTAAAAAAGGTATGTACTTATTCAGATTAAAATATTTTTTTTTAATTTAAAAAAAAAAATTATAAGGTCTAGAATGGCCTAAAAAGATTGAGAAACACTAGCATACACTATAGTAGATAGACAGATAGAAGAGACTACAGTGTGCTATAACGATAATTATTATAACAAGCAAAGTGTAACTAGGCTTTTACAAAATATTTTCCATCTTAATAACACTCAATAGTTAACTACTCTATAATGAAACTATACGTAACATTACGATTAGTGATAAGAATAATTAAATTGGTGCCGGAAAAGCCGTAAGGAAAAATTGTCGACTCTTATAAGAAATTTTAATTTAATCAAAGACGTGTTTATTTTAGTTTCGGGAAATTAAATTAATTTTATTAGTAGATCGCTAAAATAATATTATTATTTATCAGTAGAGGAACTTACGCAGGTACAAAGAAGCACACGGACATCTTGTTCAACGATCGAACGACACGCAGGCCTTCAAGGTATTTTATTATTCACTTTATCTTTCGCAAAATATAAATTGCGGAAAATTACAATTAGAAAATTAGTAACCGCTTCGAAACTTATTAAAAACACTGTGACCAATAATCAGTGCAATATTTGGAGATCTCCAATCAACAATTACTGAAAATGCGCCAGACACACGATTCGTCCATCGATGACCAGTCACAAACTTGACGTAAAACTAGGGTTACCAGCGTGGCAAAAATATTAAAATCTACTATTTATTCCAACATGGTTTTTGTGTAATTGGCCTTGGAGACGATACCTACCTTAGTATTTGGGCTAAGTGAAAATATTTGATAAACTTTCAATGATATTTTCTAACTATTTTACAAATGATATTTTTAAAAGTGATATAGTAGGTTATAAAATGTCGATGGTCTACTGATAACGTGGCAATTTCTACCGGATATGGACGCACTGTCAGAAGACGTCACCCTTCCCTTCTTCATTATCGATCAATTCATCAATCATCGAAATTTCATTTCATTCAATGGAATGGAATCGGTAGCGTCTGCTGATAAAATGGCGGCGGCTGAGATTCAGATAGTAAATCCTTCAAATTTATCAAAAATAGAAAGGTAGTTAAAGATTAATGTGTTGTGAATACATAATGCTGGATGCTTAGTAATCTTATATTGCTTTCTTTGGTTACATGCAAATTAAAAGTGTTCTTCCAGTTTTCGGTGTTGTTTATTTTGCAATGTTTGTTCCAGTTTTCTCAATGATCCAAGTTATAAAGAAATTATTGAGAACTCCTCTACATTTAATTCACGACTATGTGCCGAAAGGAGAATGCGTATGCCATTTATCGACACACAGACTGGTAAAATATTGATTCTTGCTTGTATGGTTAAATGCACCTTTGCTATCATATTTTGGAATATAACGATTAGTAATAAGTAATAATCATCTTTGTATAATATATCCATTCGCCAATGCAACAAAATCTTGATTATTATATAGTTTTCTGAAAGTTGCTTATGTTATTAAAGTTCCCATTGAGTCTTCATAGCGACAAACCGCCGGGTCTTGATGACAAATCCTATGCTTTATGATGATCTTCCGGCTGTATTGTGTCTATAGATTAGAGTCTGTTCAGATTCCCTTTCAGTTATACTAACAAAATCTAAAATGAAGATGTTTTTGTAGAAAATTCTTTTTTATAGAAAATGTCTTCATTGTAATTTAAATTGCATAATAGACTCTTAACCAAGTAACTATCGTCCTCTAGTAAATGGCATAAATACTGCGTATTATATTTAGACACTAAAATGGGTTATGGGAATATTGAATTAATAAAAACAAAGTTGTTATTTTTGTATGTATATCCTTATTTGAGCGCATATCTTCAATACTATGCGACGGATTTTGATGCAGTTTTTTTTAATAGACAGTGTGGTTTAAGAGAATGGCTTTTAACTTTAATTTGTTAAGATTTAGTTTTTAATTCAATGCAAACGAAGTTGCGGGAAACGGCTAGTATATTATTTAGAGTAGACCAACCTTACAAATTTTAGTCTTTTACTGTTTTTGTTGTTATAGGTGTTGCACAGAGCCACTGCAATTTATTCATGACAAGAAGACAGCGTATGCCTGGTCAAAGAGAAGGACAAGTGTATAGTTATCCAGCACAAAGGTAACAAGAAAACATTGACTATTATTAATATAGTAAATAGAGCATGTATGATTAGATGTATAAATGTAAAAGAAGCTAAGGAAGTGTGTTTAGATTGTAGGAAATGTGTATACCAGGTGTGGCCAACTTTTATGCACATAAGATCTACTTTTATTTTAAAACGGAGTCGCGATCGACCTATTTCTTAGGTAAGAAGGGGGACGTTTATGCAATGTGCTTTTATACTGCCATGCACTCTTGCAAGTTCTAGCAACATAAATGAATATTTATTTAATGGGTTAAAAAACTTTGTCCAGGGGAATTAAAATTAAAAGTCCCTGCTCAAAATCTACTAAAATAGTAGAAAACTACTAAAAGTGATCACGCTAAACGTCTCCCTATGCAAAGATTACTGTATCAAGTACTAGAAACATTTGGCATTGAATGCATCCCCTCATGGAACTTGCGAGTGATTGACCAAAATTGGTCGCACGATCGACTTGTTGGCCACTCCTGGTGTATAGTGTCTCCCTATGTTATACCTAATGATGGTTATGAATAATTGCTAGAAACCTTTTTGCTGAAATTATGCTGCTAATTTTCGGCTAATTTTCAAAATACGCCTCTATGTTGAAACTATTCAAATATTGATATTATTCATGTAACATATAGATGGCGCAAAGCCCGCCGCCAATACCTTACAATGTCATCAACTCGATGGGGCTGGACTGGTATAAATGATTCAGCAGACAACATCGGGGAAGGAGAGAACAGCTGCGGAGTACCCGGTGATGTGCTTAATGCTGATGATAGTAGAGATGGTTCACAGACTGCTGCTAAAGATGACCCTAAGGTAATTATTCTATATTGTATGTTTTTTGTTTCTTTTTTGAAAACAAATGACATGTTTTAGATTTAGTTTTTTAGTTACTGCAAAATTAATTTTACCTTTGATTGTGTAGGTAGTATATAACTGCCTACCTGAGGGTAAACAGAAAAAATATTTAAGAAAACAAGTTTTTTTTTTCAACAGACACATGAACAGTGCAGATATACTATTAGTTTTTTTTTAGTACAGGCCCATAAAATATTTTTAAATACAGTTGTTAAATTTTGTAACTGTTTTAAATTTTTAAGCTTTTTCGAGGCTTTGCCTTTAGTAGCTATGTTTTTCTGTGTATTTATACATAATATTTGTTATCAGGAATGGTTCTATGACGATCTGGCGATGGAAGAGATGGAGACGGGCGAGGAACCTGAAGCTGAATCAGATGAAGACTATTACGATGATACATATGCTAATAGACGTAAAAGAAGAGGTGGTGCAGCTCCAACTGGGCCAGGGTCTAGAGGTGGAAGAGTTAGGAAACAGACTGATGATACACCGCCTAAGAGAGGCAGATCGGTTAGTAGATAAACAACTTTATTGAGCAAAAAATTTTACAATAGTAGTATTAGTTTTATATTTTAAACCGTTTCTTTAAATAATTTGGATGGATATAGGATTGAGTAATGGATTTTACTACATTTATCAGATTTTCTTCATCCACACCTTGCACAGTCCAGCGCCCTTTGCAACGCCACTATGCTCATACATTCAAAATAGCATTTGCTAGTCGCGCCCTCCCTAGCGCAGTAACAGTTAACTTCTAATGCTTAGTAAGTGATGTTTCATTATCACTCTTCTGACTTTTTTCCGTTATTTCTTCTTCATGCTTCGTCATGCTCACTCAAATGTCTCGAAGTTGGTAGCGTTAAATGTCGGGTCGCACGGTTCCCTACAAAATGGTCGAGCTGTGCGGGGCTGATGTGTGCGTTATACTCGTGAACGGGTGCCTTCTGCTGGGACTGGTCGATTTGCTCCAACAAGGCTATTTTATTATTAAGTTAGTTTTAGTTTAAAAAAAGTTAGTTTTAGTTAGTCGTGATAGTACTGATCGGCATCATTCTCACACCCCTGATACAATTATGTATAATATTGTTGAAAAAAAAATGAAAAGAAATGAAAAAAAAAAGAAATCCATGGAGTTTCTTGTCTGTTCTTCTCCATAGGATTCGCGTTTGGAACAGACACCTAGTTTCTGACGTTTCAAAAGAGCTTGTAAAACATGCCAACTTGAAATAAAATATTTTGACTTTGACTTTGATTTGGGGTCGGCGGAATATGCATGTTGCGGTGAATTTTGGCTAATTTCGGCCACCAGTGGGCCTGACTTCAACGATCCAAGCCAATTATGTTTCATTCTAAGAAAATAAGTATAATAAAGTAATTTTTCTAGGGTCGTGGTCGTGGTAAGCGCGCTCAAGGTACACTGCCATACGAGGTCCCCGGTGACAGTGAGAAGCCTTTCGGCTGTGAACGTAAGTCATCACGACGCAGACACTAGCGCCCTCTACCTCTGTTCAGGTTTTATTGTTCTCGATCTACGACTAAAATACAAACATATTATAAACAGATAGCAGATTTTGTAGTTCTTAATCTGTGACTAAATATTTACTAGAACCTCTGATTCGGCATATTGCCAGTTTTATTATTATTATTGATCTACAATTCAATAGTAATCGAAGCAAAATGTAATTTCGTCTTTAACATAATGTTGACCGATTGTCAGAACGTTTCGTGAACGGTAAAAATTTATTTTCTATTTTAAAGATTATATCGAGCCCTTATTCTGCATTGAATGGTGACACACTTTGAAACGCGTTGTGTTGTATGTTACTTGTTATTCGCGTATTTCATTTGATACTGAATAAGAGCCTGAAACTGGTTGTAATTATTACACTAGTGCCAAAATCTTGGTTAAACCAGTCATCATATCTTAAATTTGCACCAAGTCTGTCTGTTTAATTTAACACAGGAAAACGGTAACTAGGCGGCAGCACTGCGACGTGAGATCAAGAAACCTGAGCGAATGTACATTCAGTAATTATTTATATTTTTTTTTATAAAATTAATTCTTTATTCATTTCTTTATATTAACTAGATACAGACACAGAAACAGACATTTTTGACAGACGTTACTTACGTCACAGTGCTGCCACCTAGTATCTCTTGTATCAGAAAATAATTGTTTTTAACCCATAAATCGTTATAGTTTTATTTTAAGCAATTCATATGCATAATGCAGTTTAGTAAAAGCAGTATGTTCTTATACATCATATAAACGATTCATGTATTTAACTCTAGAAATATTTTTTTCTCGCCACATACAAAATTGTATTAATCATGAATTTATAGATGGCAATATTTTTATAGTTTTTTTTTTAATAATTTATTATTGAAGTAGGCAGCTATTAACCATACAATCGCAAGGAAAAATTGAGTTTGTTTCAATTTTTTTTATGTTTTGGGTTAATAATGCAACGTGTTTATTATTTCAAACGCCAATTTATTTCTTGTAAAGTAAATTAAAGCGTTTAGCGTACGTTTCTCTTTGTTATAGAGTGAGGATAATAAAAACGTAATCTAATAAAAATCTTTGCAAGAAATTCTGCTCTTGAAATACAAATCTACATTCGAATAAACCCAAAACTATCTATAATCTCGAAAGAATTAAATAAGTAACGTATTTTTTCTCAATTTGAAGTAAAATGGGAACTAGGATGGTTAATTGAAAATATGTAATATAAAAAATTTCCTCAAAATATTAAAAAGAAAACTTTAAATGCATTTTTTTGCAATAGGTAGATACTTTTACTATAGTATATTTTTACATCTTCCCTGTGGTGGTGCCTGGAGCCTTACCCAGCAAGGGTGGCCCCTTGAGCCTTCCCCAGCAAGGGTGGCCCCTTTAACTAGGGCCCCACTCGACGGGAGTAACATTAGGTCCCCACGTCATGTGGCAATTTTGATAATAATCTAATTTAAGCAGAAAAAGGTTTGATTACACAAATTCATCATTTTTATGCTTAACTTTGATTTATTTAAATACCATGTTTACAACTGGCTTTCTGATAGTTTCTAATAAGTTTAAAATCAATATAAGAACTAAACACAGAATATCATAGACCTAAGCTTAGTTATCAAAATATATACAGTAGAACAGGGCCAATGAGTACTGTTATAATAATATGATGATGGAACCCTTTTATCCCTCATCAGGGACTTGGGGGTTTAAATAGACGTACAGAAAGAAGTACTGGTGTATAGAATTGATTAAAAGTTGGATACAGCGAGCAATATTAATAGGCGGCTTATTATTGTACGTCTGATATCAATTTTTTGTTCTTTTAAATCAATGTGTTCATTCGTGTTGAGGGTATTTTTTTTTATATTAATGAACGTCGATTTTTGTCTTACCTACTTTTCTTACAACTTTTTTTGGCAACCCAAACACATTTAAGTTATTCAAGTTTTATATACATATCCTTGTGAAATTCGTAGTTTTACCATGTATTGGTATCTATTATGTGCTACGATTCTAAAGACAAGGGCGAGCTTATTACGTTTTTAAAATGTTCACTTTGACTTATTACACATACATTTTTTTTCGTTTTGGCGGGTCAAAATGTTTCTAACTGCACACCGCACTGTCCGGGGAAACAATAGGTTAGTGTGGGGTCTTCACCTCCTAAAAGACCCGTCGTGTACCTACTTCCGCCAGCTGGTGGGCGGGCACCGGAACTGCGTCGGCCATCGGTTGCCCGCCCAGTGGCTGTTTCTTACACATATATTACCGTATATCGATCACTAGTGGTGCCCGAGCATAAAGTTACTTTTTAAATAGTTTAAAAGACGTACAATAATGAACTATATTGTTAAGATTAAGGTGTCGCAAACATATGCCTTTTATTGTTGTGTATCTAGGTATAATGTGAATATGAGTTAGTGTATAAGAATCTCTAAAATATCCTCGGTAATTAAATGCTAAATTATAATATTAAGTAGGAAATGTATTTGTAGTGTTTTGTGGGAGATTCAGGACTAGAAATATGTAGGAAAAAATAAACCTTTATTGAGATAGATTCGTCTAAGAGAATATAGACACGGGTGTTATACCCTGAGAAATATAAATTATTGTTTTTTTACACGAGGAATGGATTTATGGGTGGCTTCAAACCACCCATTAAATGCTCTAACTGGGTCATGTGTGCCTTTGCCATGGGTATAACCGTCAAGGGTTATTGGCCCCCTTATCTGGGTCTTAATAATATGTATATATTATGTCATCATACGCGAAGTTGATAAAAATGATGAAACCTAGGTCCCACGAAACACTCCAAAATGTTAGGAAAATTGTTAAGAATTGGACAGTTAGTTAGTGGTCATTTTATTTATAATTTAACTATTTATGTAAAGGAAAATGAAATTTAGTGCATTTAGAATCAGTTAACTATAGTTTAGGTATATAATAATATGTAATATGAAATTTTTATTTCTGGCTCTGGAAAGATGTTCATGTTCCTTTCATGTAGATTTTATCATTTCTACTGTTTAAAATTAGTTTTTCTTTAAATAGTAATCTTTAAGTATAAATATATTACTTAGAAAGTCCTCGAAATATATTTTAAAATAAAATGTAATTGGGAAATATTGTATTAACAAACGGCTGTTGATTAAATGATCTAAGAAAATCAGTTTAGAACGAAACCATAGACCAAAAAAGAAAACTTAAGTGTGTTAGGTAATATCCATCTTGCTGGCTATCTATGGCACTTTTGCATCACTCATGACCTTGGGATATATCCTGCCTAGGTCATGGACGATGCTAAAGTGAGTAGCCTTGACGTACGTTAATAATTACTAGTATTCTACTTAATTCAAGCCTGCTCACGGTACAGCGAGATGGATAGTGCGTAACCGGCCTTACTAACAATAATTTCTATTAATCAATGTTATAAATACCAATACTAAATGCACACCTAAGTTAACAAAAAAATAAAATTTATTGGGTCAGTATCACAATTTGGCAATGTTAACTGAACTTTCTTATTATAAAAACTGTGTATTATGGACTAAAGATTATAGTGAATGTCCAATTGAAATAGCCAATTACTTAAAATACACCATAGTTGTTTGCATTTTTTAGTTAAGTTTAATTGTGCCCGTAGAATGGGCATTGTTCATATTTTTTTTAAACTCTTAATTCCATAACCAATTCGGGGAATAGAGTTTCTGATCATGATCCATTAGATTTTTTCGGAAAATTTTCTATATTAACGATTATTTATCCAAAAAAGCAAATGATCTCTATTTGCCCTTGAAATGGAGGACTTAAAATATTAAGACGTTTTTAGGGATATACTACTCTGAAGTGGAGTTGAAACAGGTGTATTAAATCAACTTGTCAACTTTGAAAAGATAAAGTGCAATATGTATTAAGTCTATTAAGAAAAGTCTATACACAGATTGCGTAAAACGATGACGTCACAACATTTAAAGTAATATCTTCAAGAATTTTTTAAAAATTCTGTATAGTGAATATTTCAGTAATATTGAAATTAGTTGTTTAAAATAGTCTATATTTTCTGAAAAGAATATAAAAACAGTAGGTCAAAAATTATGAACAATCCCCATTGGTGACTGGCTTTGATGATTTTCAAATTGTAGAATAAACAGGAATAGATCTATAAATATGGCATGTTTAAGTTAGAAATACAGCATTTTAGGTGAAATGCCAAAATTATTATCGCTATAGATAGAATGGGAATGCCCGAGGCCTTAATAATAAGCTAGATACTATTATTCAATGTACGTTTTGATAATTTTCTTTAACTAGCCTCCCAGATGAGATATCAATTTAAATTTTGTAGTTTTGCTTTTAAAAGTACCGTCAATCTTAAAATATGCCACAAAAAATTTTAGATTTTTAAAGAAATGCTTTATGAGATGGAATGTTGTTAGAAATGCGACGCCCGACATAAGTGATCACTATCCTTGAGAAAAGGGGAAACCAGAGTTTAACGCGTTACGTAACGAAATGGTTTACCCTCCCATAGAAAGTTATCATTTCGAAAATAAGATCTTAAAAGGACATTTCGTTTGAATTATTATAATATAATCTCATCATTTAATGTTTAATTTCTTTTTTTAACCAACTTTAAAAACGGAGTATCATGTTCGGAGGATATAGGTTCCGTTGTATATATTTTTTTTGTCATACTCCGCGCCTTTTCTCAATGGAGTAGACAATGGCTATATTTCATGTCTTAATTTGTTGTTTCTAGTGAAATAGCTTTTAGTCTTGATACAACAGTAAAAATATTTTCACATTCGGAATTGTGACCATTTATAATAAAAGTGTCAATTACAGATGAAAAGTTCAAAAATTATTGATTGTTTTTACACTGCCACATATTTTATCTTTACTTTCAAAATATAATAGCTTAGTATGTTATTTATAATATAGGCTAGACTAGATATATGTTACAAAATATTTATATGCGATTCTCTTTATTACTGTGTGTGTGTGTGTTCATTGTAAATTGTACAAGTGTGTATTAGAGTCTGGTATAATTCTTGTGGTGTACTACTTACAAATACACAATATTAAAAAGAAATAGAAATTTCACTGGTATGGAACGGAAGTATGCGTTTGCAAATAAATTATATGTATATTTCAAGTTTTTTGCAGAGGTTGACACAAAACTGTTTTCAATTCGTCTGTCAGTTTATTATTTTTTACACGGTTTATATTAGCTTCACTTGTATGTTTGTTTGTATGTTTGTCACCGACTCCTTTGGACGCTATTTTGACCCACTTTAAACGGTCAGATTCTATTCAAATTTTGCACACCTGTCAAAGACCGATGACAATGCAATAATTAAACTAGGTATTTTATGTTGGCAGACCTTCGAACCCCAAAACTTGATGAATAACTTAGTTATAGCAACTAAACTTCCCACTGACCTTAGTTCATGTAATTGAATTTGTATTACTGATTCCAAAACTTAGAGAATTAATTATTACTTTTGTATCAACCTCTGTAAGTAATTTGAAATATATAATTTATTTGCAAACTCATACTTGCGTTCCATGCCTGTGAAATTTCTATTTCTTTTTAGTATTGTGTATTTGTAAGTAGTACAAGTACTAATCTCGGATATTTATTTCTATTGACTTGTCACAAAATTCATATACCTACTTCACAGTTTATATAAGTAAACTAGCTGGCCCGGCAAACGTTGTTTTGCCATACCAAAAAAAAGTAAAAAAAAAATGTAATAAAAACCTCACGGAGCCCGAGACCTTTCCAACGAATGCAAAACCGTGGAAATCGGTTCGTGCGTTCTGGAGTTATAGCGTCAGGAAGGAAAACCCGACTTATTTTTATATAAGTAAATGAAAGATCTTGTAAAACCAACATTAAGGACTGAAAATTTCGTAAGGGACTAATAAAGAGAATCGCTATCAAATGTTACGAAAATACGTGACGCTATGATTGATTAATTGTGATTACTTATTAGGGTTTCAGTATGTTTTCAATTTTTATATCATAATTCAAGTTAAGACTACGTATAGCACGTATGACGGGCACGTTTGTGGATATGTACGTGCAGTAACGTTAAGCATGACATTTACATTCTGCATGGCTACGTCCAAGCTAAGAGGAAGCACTTGACCTTAAGCACATCATAAACAATTACCTAAATCTATATCTTGCATTTATATAGGGAGCTTAAAGTAATTTATATTTATCGTGATTCATATGAGTATTGCAATATAAGGCCATCATCTTTATCTGTACCTCAGTTTCTTTTGAAATTCCTTTAAAGTCTGAATTGAATAACCTACTTACTGTGTGTGATAACCATAGGTCGGAGTAGGTGATAACCCAATATGTGATCGTTTTAGTTTGGTTAAATATTTTTTAACACCCTTGCTCGTAAAGCTGATGTAATTCCACCGGTTTTAAATATGTAAAGCGAGTCATAAAAAACGCGTGTGTTACCAAAGCAAATAGTTAAGTTATAGTCCATACAAATTTCATAACAGTATTATTTGCCATTTCAAATATGGAACTGATCGCCGCCGCACGACTCGAGCAGCGCGCTGTTGCTATTCAAATTTCGAACTAATGGCCGCGCGGCGCAGTCAGTAGGCAGCGCGAGCGCGCTGTTAAAATGGCGGGAAAGCAACAGTGTGAGATCACAGATTGAGTTTATTTAAAATAAAAACAGTTTATTCGGTAATTTAAAAACTTGGCTGCATGCTCTAGCGTCTTTGCCAACATTTTCTCGCAGCCACGACAGAAAATAATCCTCGCGCCATTTTTCTCAAATTTTCTTTTCTTTGTACTTGTATTGTGAATGTTTTATTATTCTGTTTCCTCGCAAATGTGTTAAAAAACGTCGTACGATATACGTGCGTATTGGTTATAACAAGCTCGGGCTGAAATTCCGCCTCGCATGTTATAACCGTCTTAACGCACTAATATCGTAATGTACTATTATTCAATGAATATGTAGCAATCAATCATAGCCTACGTGTTTTCATTATAAAGATGCTGGATCTTATGAAATAATCACTATTTTATTATCACAATATCTTTTTATTAATAAAGCACTGATTGGTTTGAACGTGTTGACTCATGTGTCTGTGATAGTTTATTTATTTTACATTTCTTTGCAATGAATCTTAGGAAAAAATTATCTGTTTGTCTATGGGTCAATGACTAAAGTTTTGCGAGACAAAATTGTTTGTGATCTGCAAAACCTGTAGAGTATTTTATTTTTTATTATAACAATATGGTTGCTGATTTCATTCTATTAAAAAAAGATATGAATAGTAGAAAGCATTTCACAGCTTGCATTTTGACCTTATAAAATAATCTTATCAGAATGTTAATGGAAGGATATATTTCGGAAGATAATGACATAAAGTAGCATAGGATAACCTAGCTTGGTAGCACAGAGGTTTTGAGTTCGATTCTGAGGTCTAGCAAAACTGTCAGGGATAGATCGGAATTAACAAATAAAAAGAAACGGAAATATTACTTGTTCAGGCTAAAAATGGAATATTTTTCAAATATTTTATATCAAAATTTTCAGTATTATAGTAAAATTTTAGTCATTGTACAATTCTTAAGCATTTGGTATACAATTATTTATAATTTTATTTTGTAAACATAACTACCCACATATTATGCAAATAGAATGTTAGAAAATTTCAATCTTTAGCAAAGTGATTTAGCTTAGAGAAAAATCTTGTATAAGAAAGAAAGAATTTTTGCGCGAAATTTTATTTACTAACTGTATTGAAATTGGTTCAGCTGATTCAAGATTACATCTTATTGTAGGTTTTTTATAATTTGTGGGTAGTTCTGATTTTATTTTTATT
Source organism: Orgyia antiqua (assembly GCA_916999025.1). Taxonomy (NCBI): domain Eukaryota; kingdom Metazoa; phylum Arthropoda; class Insecta; order Lepidoptera; family Erebidae; genus Orgyia; species Orgyia antiqua. The sequence continues at coordinate 23,727,859 of OU779871.1, forward strand.
ATTTCTTGGTATGTATGAAATGAAGCAGTGAAGTATTAAGCAAATAATGATGTTATTCTTAGATCCAAAATATAAAGGCGAGCAGACAATTTTCATAATTGAAAATTTCTTTTTGATTTGTAAAGGATTTGTTAGTTTTCTGCTCGGCAGTATATTACTATTATCACCCAAAGATTGTTATGAATTTATACAAGAAATATTTATGTTGAATAACGAATAAAATTATCCAATGTAATAGTATTTTTCGTTCTTCTGCTAAGATTTTACTATGGCGCTCAATTTGTGTGCTGCAGATTTTGTTCTTGTTAAAATCTATTTAACAAATTACATGATACGTAAAATGGAATATAATCAATACTTCGCTAGATTTATATTGATATACAAAAGTTAATATAAAAAATAAGAACGGTGTTTTTAATTATTATATTTGATACAGGAACCACTTTTTATTCATTTGATAGGAATGTGCGATTTTGGTATAGGTTATGCGTTTTGTGCCAATAATATGCTGTTTGTCTAAACTGTTGATATTGAATTATAGCAATGCTTTATTTCAGACCAAAATCTGCAGCAAGTTTAATTAAATAAATGCTACTGTTACCGTAGCGTTGGGCGATCCATAGATTTGAAGTCATCAATCATACCTACCCGCGAAGCGTCCTTAGAACTGAACAAAGAATGAATCACGACGGGCCGGCTTTCCACTTTACATATATAAGAACATTCTAGAAAATTATTAACATTTTAAATTCTATCTAATAGATAAGTTTTGTGCACTCTTTTAAATTTACGAAATAAAGAAAAAAAATGTTGTATAAGTATATTTAATTCGAACTATCATATTTGGTTTTAAAGTAAAAAATTCTAAGTTGAAGTTAATAACACTATTGTATTATCTTTCGTATTAATGTGGGTAGCGTAATAAATTCGATATAAAAATTGCCCATAAATGTGGGTAGTTGGAAAAATGTAAAAAAAAATATGTCAGAGTGCACTAAACCAAAAGTTTAATAGAAATTTCAAAAAAAGAATGTTCTTTTATATTTCGAATATACCATGATTGATGACGGATAATTATTGGAAGGCTTCATTATAGTTACGCGCCGTCGCTCTCGTGGTGCCTCCTCTGTTCTGTTCTGTTGACGCTTGACTTTTTTATATTAGTAAATAACGATTATTATTCGGGTTTATTAATGTGCTAGTGCAGAGGGAGGCATCACGGACGGTGAGTGATATTAAGTGTATAGTTGGAATTGAATGGAATTTGGATTGGATTTAATTTTGTGTGTGATGTTTGATTACTAGTTTGGTTAAACAAAAAATATCGTTGTTGTTTTTTTATGTCTAAATATGTCATAAGCTATAGTCGGACATTTTATTGACTAACGCTTGACATGATTTGCCCTTATAAAGGAATGAGTTGATGGTTTGATTTACAACCATTTTTATATTCAGTCTTGTAAAAGGACTAGCTATATATTTAGGGTTAGTTTCCGTTACGAAACTGGTTAGTATACATCAAACACAAAACTAAATCCATTAAATTATACCAGAGATTTTGATTATAATATTTGGCAACAGTTTGCGGTGCGAAATACAAGACACGTCCCGGTCTGACGTACCACTTCACGCATACCCATAAAGAACCAGCAGCTGGTGGGTCTGGTACAAGTGCTGCCGCGGTGGCCAGTGATGGAGACTCGCGTGATTCCCGCCCAGGTGCTCATACACCTCCAGCTCCAACAGTTCAGCCAGCACAACCAGCTACGGAATATCAAGACAGTTATGTCACCTTTCTGAATAATCCTGTTGTTGGCACTGGTGAGTGGGCTGCCTTGTCGTAGTTAGATAGTAGTTTGTACCACAGTGAGAATGCGTTATTTAGAATCTGTCAAATTAATAGTGAACTATCAAAAAGCTTTGTGTGCTCATCTCGGTAATTCGTTAATTATTTTTATAAATGTGGTTGTAAAGTTAAATTACAAATCTATAGGCGTGATAGTTTTCAGTAAATGGTTCCACAAACCTTCTCTGTTTATAGGATAGCAGTAGAAGTAAGGTTTTTGATTCATTACATAAAACCGGAGAAATTGTAAACTTATAATATGTAAAATGTCATAATTGCTAACTTGTCTTATGTTAGTAGAATAAAAAGGGACATTGTAGAAGATTGTTTACAATTTTTTTTTTTGTCTCATATGAATGGTAGTAATATCATTAAATATAAACGTATTCTCTCTGCGGCTGAGCTCGTACAGTCAATGATATTAAGGGCCTTGGAGGTATTATTGTTTTATGTCATTATTTCCCCCCCAAAAATCTATTAAGCTAAAGATATTCGACTCGACGGACCATGTATAAAGTCCGGGCACCAGACATTTACTCTGATGGTCCTTCGAGCCGAATATTAGTTCATGCAGTATATTAGAATGGAATTAGTAGAATTTATAATGCACGTAGTTTGAAATTGTACCATACACACTGCAAACGCTTTTTGTATTGTCTTGTAATCATTTTTGTTGGAGCCATTACCAGAATAAAACCTTGAAAGAATAATGACATTGCAAAACCTTTATTGTTTACTGTCCAATTTATTGCCCGACGTCAAAGAAGGATTATTCTCCGTGATTTGTATTATTATCCACAGTATCATTGACTGCAATATGTAGTATCGGCATGTTGTTTGTTTATATACATATTTATATATTACACGATATATTTAGATATGCATGGCAGCCTTGTAGTTATTTTAAAAACATAAATGTCAGCACGGTAGAATACTTGCACATTGATTTTGCATGTAATAAAACAGTTTTCCTAGGTGTGTAAATATGGACGTTATATACAGCAGGTATCCCAACACCAGTGGCTAGAAGGCCTTCGCCCCCGCCTCGGCCCGCGTCTGCTGACACTTCTAGCTCGGACTCCGCACATGTACCGCTTTCCGCGACTGTAGCCGCGCAGGCAGTAAATGTGCCAGCCCCTAGTGCTAGTGGTGCCCCCATGGATCATAAGCCTGATACAAAGGTGAGATAGTTCTATCTAATAATTATATAGTAAAGCAATTTTTGAAAGTGATTTCCATCAATTTTCAATTTTTTTTAAAATACATATATACTTATCGGCTTTTTACATAACGTCCTTAGTTCCCTGGTGATGGGTTCTAGATGCGGAAACCATTTGATTGATTTTGAATTTGTTACACGGCACATGTCAAAAAACCTTAAAAAAAGAATGCTGATATTTCAACTAAGTAATTGCATTAACATTATCATGCCTATAGATTTTCTTGATCCTAATCCCTGGATGAATGTAGCCGAAATCAGATTTTGGGAGTGATATATTTTAGAGAAACTTGTAGCTCTGTCTGAAATATTGCCCTTTTTTAGGGTTCCGTACCCAAAGGGTAAAAACGGGACCCTATTACTGAGACTTCGCTGTCCGTCCGTCCGTCCGTCTGTCACCAGGCTGTATCTCAAGAACGGTGATAGCTAGAGAGTTTAAATTTTCACAGATGATGTATTTCTATTGCCGCTATAACAACAAATACTAAAAATAAAATATAATAAATATTTAAGGGGGGCTCCCATACAACAAACATGATTTTTTTACCGTTTCTTGCTCGATACTAATAACGTTGCCTTATGTTGCATAGATAATGGTACGGAACCCTTCGTGCGCGAGTCCGACTCGCACTTGACCAATTATTTCTAACTTTCCATATTCCTTTATAGGCCTCACCATCACCCTACTGCGATTTTTGCCTCGGTGATGACAGGGAGAATAAGAAAACTGGGACTCCTGAACAATTAGTCAGCTGTTCAGATTGCGGCCGTTCAGGTAAGAGACGGGGTCGTCCTCCACGGAATGGTATAAATAAAACTTGCTATCATCTCGAAAACAGAGTGTGCGAATATCATAAGAATTTGAGAGAAAATACTAAATTAAATGGTGTTGTAGAAATAACTGGTTCTATGTCATATTCAGCTGATGATTTTGATAAGTTTGCTTCTAAAACTCAAATAGTTCTTGATGAGTATTGTATGGAATATTCTGTTTCCCCTACATCTCCTCGAAGCCCTGCATATGAACGTGATTCTGTGTCGAATAAAATCTGAATAGTATAATGTCAACGGGGCTTGCTATTACCACTAGATATATTTTTTCTTTCCATGCACTTGTACAGAAAAATTTGGTAAATGGGAATGCAATATTGAAGTATGAACAAAGACCTTCGATTTGAACCGTGTTACTATATACTGCATTATTCCTTAGATTCTGGCGTAGTTACTCAAAACTTATAACCTATTTCCCGAAGTGGACTATAGGTTAGCGAGAGACCCAGAAACAATTTGGAATTATAGTAGTTTTGGAGTAGGTGAAAAAATTGAGTCGCTAAACACAATTTATTCTCAAAGTGAAACCCCTAAGCTATATTGCTATATTGTAAAGTTTTATTAAATTCTATACATTAGTTTTTCTTTTGCAATATGTATATTATATTTAATGATTCGATCGACTTTTTCATGCATAATATAGTTTATACCAATTACCATTATTTTGATAAAAAATCCTAATTTGGTGGATTTATTATTGTTACCAAATTTGGACATTTTCGCTTCTGTATTCCTATTTACAAAAATTTTACAGTAAAATATTTTGACATTCTAAAGACAATTGAATATTCAATTGTCTAAATCTAAAATGGAAAATATTATTAATTTGAGCTTTTTACTACATTGCATACCTAGAGAAGATTCCAACCCTTATTTTTAACCTAAAAACCCTTCTCGGAAACCCTATCGGACTTTGTATTATCATGAGCAAGCCCTAGTTAGTCTCAAAATTGTGTGTATGTCTTACCAAAGAATGTTTGTTTGTGTTTTAAATATATTATTAAATTATATACATTCCACATTATTAAGGGTATAAAATATATTTATATACATTTTTCATTGTTGCATCACAGTTAATTTTGAAAATTATTCATGTCATTGTCATGGACTGACAAATGCATTCATGGTCTGTTAATTGAAGGCCTCTCTCCCTGTAGGTATGTGAAAAACCGTTGTACCATTCACTGTTTTTTCCTGCAGTTTTTGTAACAAAACTATAATAATTATAATGTAGGCCGAAGCTTTATAAGCATAAGGTGAATGGTAACTTTAAGAACTTTTATGTCATGTAAAGAGAATGCCAGGCGTAGTATTTTATAGTTCCTTGGATGTATTATGTCTTAAAAAATGTTTTTTGTAATATGTAATTTTTACAATTATATATGGCTAGCAAACAAATATACCAAATTACTATTATTTGAAATGGTAACACTAAATGTAATTTCTACCAAAAATTTATAACATTAATGGACGTTTATGAGCTTAAAATTCAAATTTGGAATGTCACATATCATTGTGATTGTTTTTAAAGTGTATATGAGTGTTGCACTGTGTGATGTTGGTGTTGCAATTTTTAAAAAATATCAACACTTGTGACAATGGATGCCAAATGATTGCTGATATATTTTAAATTGATTGTTGTCTGTTGTAATGTTTTTTTTATTACTTTAAGTAAGTACAAGTGCCTTACTCTGAATCCTTTTTGTATAAGGCTGAGTTAGGTTTTTGGTGTTGCCAAATATTTTCATAGTTCCTTGTTTAGTGGCAATTATTGCTTCATGCCCTAAGGCGCAACATGCTTTTACTCCTTTTTCTTTAACATGATTGGTTTTTTTCGTGAGAAACTAAAATTAAAGAAGAGACTAAGAACTTAAGAAGAAACTAAAATGTTATCGCAGAAAATAATACCAAGGGCTTTTTAGTTTACAAAGATCATTCTATAAATATTATTTGTATGTTTGAATTGATTCGCATCCATAAAATGTGCGGTCCTAGGTTTTTACATTTATTTATTAGCATTATGTTAGGTTTTATGGGCTTATGGTCTTAAAATAAATATTCTACATGGCACACCCAAAACTAACTTAACTTACAGCTTTGCTTCATGCCAAATAAAGGCTTTTTTTACTTAGTTATTATCAAAAGGTACGCTTAACGTTCTGATTTCCTAGCTTATATCTAGTCACGCCACGAAACAAGTCATAAGCACGCTAGAGATTTAAACTGTAGTCACTTGGCTATGCTTATAATTAATTTAAATAATCAAAAGTTCTTGTACGCATTTTGAGTAGTGTATTTATTATGTTAAATGATTGATAAGTTTGTTGTAGCATATCCTTGCAATGACGGGTTAGGAATACAAGTGTCAACACCCCTTTTCCGTCCAATGGTGATGTAAAAAGCCAGCTAAGGGGTATTAAACACATAACATCCTCTATGATAGGCAGGATACCCCAAAATGAACCCTATACTAACGCGTCTGGTCATCGCGGCACAGTAGACATAATCCCTTCCAAAGTTAATATACTGGAGAGAGATATATATAGTGTTTCCAAATGGTGTATCTCTTTTTTTAGCCATTAATGTAACGCTACGGGGCCTATAAGACACCCATACTTTGGTAGGCCGTACAGTCTATCAATGCCATACATACTAAAGGTTTCAATCTGCTTATATTATTATCTCTTTTAGCTGGCTTTAACATCACTCTAGGGAGGCAATTGGATGATACTTGTATTTCCATCACATGGACCACTTATCATTTAACCACATTAGCTAATTAAAATGCGTACAGACCTCAAATGACTTACATAATAAATTATTGAAATCAAATAATAATTATAGTACAATACTGTTTTATACTATAGTTTAGAAAATAATGAAAGACAGTTTTTATTTTATGTATGTATTTTATATTCAGTGCAATTTTTAATAATGTTTAAATGATTTTAATATTGTCTTCAATAGTTAACATTTAAAAAAAAATGTTAGACACTAAAATTCAGGAGTGGTTGACGAAAATTTTAATAGCAAAATTAAGATCGAGTGAAAAGTCTTTTGTACATTTGTATTAATAACTTGTTGAATTTATCCAAAGATTTTTGAATATATTTCTTTAATGTTATGTTTTTGATATTGTCAATATTATGTTTACAATCTAGTTGAAGATTTTCTTAGCAATTTTTGAATTTGCTATTCAGTTTATGGTTATTGTCTATTACAGAAAGCTTATTAGCCTAGAAAATACTTGTATTTGTATTGTAGTCTAATAGATACCAAAAATGTTAATAACTTTTCATTCAGATATGAATTTTAGATTTTTTTTTGTTATTATTTCAACAGTTACGTTGTTATTTCTTATACAGATACCTATAACAATATTTCATTATATCCATTTTGATAATTTCCCATATTTATTACATACAATTTCAGCCAAGTCATCATTGCTGCACTTACTAAGATAGATGCATAATGTAGTCCAATAGAATGTCTGGTGCAGATTTCGCTATTTATAGAACCTGTAGTTGTTTTGCCTGACAAGCACTGCAATAATATTATTTTTTTTCTATTATATAAGAAATACATACATTTAAAGTGTCCATTTTCTGTATAATTTTATATGCAGGACATTAATTTCTGCCTTTATCTTAAGGCATGTTCAACATGAACAAACACAGCTATTACACTCTGTATTAGTATTCTATTACGTCTAAGCCAAGTCTCTTGCAATACATAAACGTAAAAAGTGGGCGTGGTTTTTTCGTTCAAAACTCAATTCACACGCCCCCTTTGTATGTTTAACAACTTGAACACATTTTTGTTGCATAAGCTTAACATAAAAAAAAGGAAGTGGCTTTAGCCATTTTAATACGCAAACACGCGAACCGCGCCAATTTTTATGTTTATAAAAATTTTGCACTTAATAAACAGAAAATAAAAAAAGTGAGTAGCTTAAATACTTTAGTCAGCGAACACCCAAACCACGCCCCTTTTTTATGTTTTATTATAGTGTCTTAGCTTTTTATTAGTCAGAAAATTATGTGTTTTAGCTGTTTTACTGTTAAGTTATTATTATGCTGATATTGAACGAATATAGAAATATGTTTTGAATATATCATGTAAAAACGTGAATATCATTCCTATAATGAAATGTTTTTAGTCGACGTTAGATATTTAATATTAAGTTTTTAAATTGATCTATTTTATATTGATTATAGTGAATTGACAATTTATTTCTTACGTTTTAGTTATTATTAGATTTTAGATTGTTAATTTCGATGCGTTTTATAGGCGATTTGAAATTAAAATTATATTGGAGAGTTTTCCAGACGTACAAAAGTACTTAAATTTTGGTGCTGATGGAAATTCTGCTCTTGTTTAATCGAATAAGATTGATATAATAATAATAATACTTTGAAAGATAATAAGTTACCGTCTTTTTTAATTTTTCATATTGTATATTGAAATTTTTATATATTGTATGATATAGTGCAATTATGGCAGTTGTAGCTCTCCATAAAAATATTATACCGTAGTTATTACAAATATATCTATGTAACAATATTTGTACGTATATGTGATTTTACAGAATTTTGGTGTTGTTCGTTCTAATTTACCTTACACCTGGGGCTCAAGTCTGCTATTCAAAGTTGTCACAATGACAGTTCAATGACACCAAAATGGCATCATTTGTGACAAAAAATTAACAGTAGACTACCAAAATTGATAAAGATTGCCACTAAAGCAGTCAGTTATTGGATTTGTTGATTGCATAATAGCGAATTTCATCAAGTTTGTTAGTCTACTATTAATTTTTTGTCACAAATGATGCCACTATGGCGCCATAATGGTGTCATTGAGCTATCATTGTGACAACATTGTATTAGCATACTTGACCCCCTGTACGTTTTTTATCCAGTCTCAATGCGTGTACAGCATAATGTTCATAGTACAATAATTTACCACAGGTTTTGTGTGTGAACGTGTGTACTTTAATATAACACACACAAACACTTAACGTGTACGTATACGTCAACGTGCAGGTGTACGTTAACACGCACGCACGAGATAAGTATTAATATCATTGATAAAGTGGGGGATGTAACTACTCTATTTAAAATTAAAGTCACTTTAGGAAAATCCCTATCATACCCTTATCCCCTTAGTTTTTATGTCTTTGACTTTAGGTGCCTTAGTATATTGATACTAATATATAAGTTTTTATATGTGGTACCAAAAAAGTAGACATCCAAAAAGTATGTTACAAGTTGCATAAGCGATCAGCGAACGACGCTGTTACATTTTATCCTGTTTTTAATTATACACTATTATAAAAATATACCACTGCGGTGTAACATAATGATTTGGTGATTATTATTTGTGTTTATAGTCTTAGAGCGTTAATCCAACAGCAGTTATTGTAAGGCCACCCCCGCTAAAAAGGTATGAGTGCAATGCTCATACTCATTGTGTACAGACAATGTCGTCTCCTAGTGTGCGCGAGGTAATTTTTGTGCGGGTCGACCAATGAAATTAATGTTATATTTGTCAAAGAAAAACAATGGCTTCTATTGGTTTAATACTCTTTAATGTATATGTTTTTAAAAAAAGTTTATAATTTAATGTTATTTTTTATGTTTTCTCGGCAAATCTCGATTACAAAGTGTATTATTGCCTGTAGGGAAGTGCATATATGCGATTTACCCCAAAGATTAAAATTAACCATTTTCTTTTTCTATTTTCTAAAATGTTTATTGCAGTTGTTTCATGAGAATATATATATATTTTTTTATTTCTTAGTCATAAGTCCGAGACTATATTTAAATATAGAATGTCTTTTTTTTTATTTTGTAAAATGCTACTTTTATCGGAATTAAACTATATAAATTCGAATCTTAGTCGATTTTTATTTTTCGCTGTGCTGAAGAATAGTGAATGTGCACTTCCCTTAAGACGTTTTTGTTTTTAAATATTTTGTAAGTCACGAGTAATGTTAGTAAATGTTGTTTTATTTTTTTTATTTTTCACTATTGTTCGGCACATTATGTTTTCCCCATTTTTTAAATGATTTTATGGTAATTTTTTTGTGTGTTTCCTGATGAAGATTTTAAATAAGGTAAGAAAATATTATGTGCCTTACAATATGTGAAATATTATGTTTATCATAGAATAGAAATTGATGTAAATGACTTCATAAATCAATCATTAGGTAGGGTTATGTTAGTAATTCTGCATCAGAAAGGGTTGGTTTGGTCTTTGCGGATAGCCAGAAGGAGGATTTAAGAGTTTAAACTGTTTAAACACCTAACTCACCGTTTAGGCATTATTTTTTAACATTTGTAGTTTAATTAACCCCAAAAGAACTAACTTAATCCTAACTTAATTTAATCCAAAAGAAATAACTTAATCCTATCCTAACTTAATTTAATCCAAAAGAAATAACTTAATCCTAACCTAAATTAAATTAATCCTAACCTAAGTTAACTTAATCCAAAAGAACTAACTTAATCCTTGTTTGGGGCGGGGGAAATGCCTAACCGCACACCCCACTGTTCGGGGATAACAGAAGGGTTTTAGTGTGTGAGGGCCCCCCTCACACACTAACACTGCGGTGATTCCGCCATCAGTAACTAACTTAATCCTAACCTAACTCAATTCAAAAGAAATAACTTAATCCAAACAAAACTTAACATCCTTTTTGAAATGAAAGCCTAGCTAAACTTGTGATTCCGCAAACTCACTTGCTTTGTATACGTTACTTTCTTTCAAACATTATTTAGCATTCAGGCGCTAATTACAATTTAGTATTTAAGCATTAATGACAATTTGGCATTTAGGCATTAATGACACTTATGTTTACACAGGACATCCAACATGTTTGCAGTTCACCGTGAACATGATAGTGTCAGTACGCAAGTATCGTTGGCAATGTATCGAGTGCAAGTGTTGTTCTGTCTGCGGCACTAGTGATAATGATGTAAGTATAGATTATTAGCATTTTGCGATAAGGCCGCCTATTGTACTTATCTATATATTCTAAAATTGTATAATATTATGTGCCTACTGTAATATTGTTAAGATGTACAATAAAGAGTATTCTATAGAACAAGTCTAGTTTACTAAGTAAATTAAATTATAATAAATTTAATTATAGTGGAAAAAGTGATCACCGCAAGCGGGACTTGAACCCACGACCTCGGAATACCGTTCCGTACGGAACACTACAATTTAATTTATTAAGTAAAAGGATAGCAAGTCAACGTCAAAATTAATAAATTGCTTATTTAATTTTTTTTTGTATTCCCGGACATAACACAACGTCCTCTGGTCCCAAGCTAAGCTTATATGCTTGTGTTATGGATACCAGAATACGGATATAATACATAAACAACCTTTCTTTTGTAAATACATACCTACTTATAGTACATAAAAACACCCAGACGCAAATCAAACATTTGTATGACATTTATAAACATTACACAAATGATTCTCGCTCGAGACAATCATTTGTGTGATATTTCTAATTGTCATACAAATGTTTGCACTGCGTCTGGATGTTTTTCTATGTGTTACAAGTATGTATTTTCAAAAGAAAAGTAATTTGTATATTATATCCATATTCAGGTACACAACACAAGCATATAAGCTTGGGACCAAAGGACGTTTTATGAAATGTCCGTGAATAAAAAAAAAGTAGAGTGACCAACAGTTTTACATCACCTTGGGGAGGGATTAGAGAATGCTTAGTAATCAAATTTTTATATTTGTTTAGGACCAGCTACTGTTCTGCGATGATTGTGACCGTGGTTACCACATGTATTGTCTGGCGCCTCCACTAGACACGCCGCCAGAGGGCTCTTGGTCATGCGCGCTTTGTATCAAGGAGTTCCACAAGAAACAGTGAATGTTCACGTTAAATAAGGTATATTTATTATAATAATAAGGTATAGTTATTTCCCTGTTCTGTGGCTTTTAGCGTGATATATAGCCTACTAGCTGTTGCCCGATACTTCGTATGCGTAGGCGGAATTTAAAAACCAAACTAACAAATTCTACAAAATAACCATCCTTTTGAATTGCTTTATCCATTAAAACAAACGTCATTAAAATCCGTTGTGCAGTTTTAAAGATATAAGCTAACATAGGGACATACATACAAAAATAATCTATAAGCTGTAAAATTTTACTAAAATCTATCCAGTAGTTTTTGCGTGAAAGTGCAACAAACATTCTTACATCCATACATTCTTACAAACTTTGATATTCATAGTATTATTAGAATTTATATTTCTATTGTATTCATATTGTGGTAGTGTTTTAATAATTGAAATTATTAAGAAGTAATGCTTCAAAATGTTATATTTTCAGATAGCAAGGAGACGGCTGGTGGGTGAGAGATTGCTAGATAGGCAAGATAACGAATTAGTAGCGGCTATAAAGTACAGATATATGCGTTGTTCGACAGTACCGACTGTCTACAGTGTTGCCATAGTATTGTGAGAGGACGCCCTAGAGAGATTATGGTAGTTATATATATCTTAACACTGGCAATATTACGGTAGCTCAGTTGGTTTATACCAATTGAGCTATCGTACTGTTGTACTTTGAACTCTACTTAACCAATTCTTTTCTGCTTTAATTTGTTAAATGAATTATAGTACTCTCCTTACTATTGTTGATTTAATAGAAATTAGTCTCCGTAGACTGTAGTTTCCAATTTTTAAGACTGGTCCATTAATTTTGGAGATTACTCCTAAGTCTTATTATTATGTTAACACATATTCTGCAAATAAATAAATAAATCAAATCATTTCAAGTCAGTAAAGTGTGTTTTCGACAGTAGCAGATGGCTTTGTACTGTTTCTGCTTACCCTCATGTCTGAAAGACGTGACGGTATTTTGATAATACATACTTTACTTCTTTATGATACACTATTACTTGCCCTCGATTTCGTTCGCATGGAATTTCGAATCACTATATAGAGCTATACAAAAACATCGAACGTTTGACTTGCATTGTGAAATATTGTAGTGGAAAATTTAGTTATCATGTACTGGTCCCATGGTAGCTCAGTTGGAAGAGTAACGGAACGGTATTCTGAGGTCGTGGGTTCATAAGTATAGATAATTTTTTCCACCATAATTTGATTTATCAGTTCAGAGAGTTTATTGAATAGCCTAAAGCACTCGGTGACTAACTTCCTTATGGTATTTTTTCTTAGAATTAGACTATTATGCCCGTTTTCACCAACGACCCCTAAATTTAAGTAGCCCTTAAGCGAATTTAAATGACACTTTACGCAAGTTTTATTTTCACCAACGTTTAAGGGACGCTTAAACTGTTAAGGGATTCCTTATATTTACGGGCCTTAAACGTTGGTGAAAATAAAACTTGCGTAAAGTGTCATTTAAATTCGCTTAAGGGCTACTTAAAATTTAGGGGTCGTTGGTGAAAACGGGCATTACTTTCGTAGATTATCCCCTAAATAAATAATACAAGCCACTTTATTAATAATTATAGACTACCATAGTCTCTCTAACACGTGTAAGCGTCATGGTGTATTATAACGGCGGACATGACGCCATAGCTCTTTCTACCTCTACCGGTGCTTGCTTTAGTAATTTTATTTATTTTCTCCCCCCATACTATATTGACCAAATATTGAAACGTTTGATAATAACGCATTTTGAGTAGTTTTATTTCTATTTATATTCATGGACATTTCACATTACGTCCTCTGGTCCCAAGCGAAGCTTATATACATGTGTTATGGGGTACCAGAATACAGATATAATACAACAACTACTTTTATAAATACATACTATAATACATAGAAAACACCCAGACGCGGTATAAACATTTGTATGGTGAAAGTATTTTTTTATTTAGAGTATGAATGAAAAATACATGTTTTGTTGACCTTAAATAATTGGATAAAGGCAGGAGGATGACGGTAATGAATTTTTTTGACGGAATATTTCCATCAAAAATATTATACTTTAGTTTATCTATTGATTATGTTTCATGCCAGCTATGTGGTAAAAAACACAATTCGCTCAAAGTCAAATTAAATCTTGTGAGAAAATAATCGTTAGTGTAGTTTTAAATAAAAATCATTGTTTAAAAAGCGAAGCGATTTTTTCTTATTTTCTTGTTTAATCCTAGTAGATACTAAAACAACGTTCATATCTTATTACAAGTTTGAATAGATTCAAAATAACTGATAACAGCCATTTATACTAGAAATTATATTATTTCCGATGTTTTTACCTTAAGATTTTTCTAAATTAAGACCTCCGCCTTAGGCAAGGCTAAAACTTCAGGCTCAGGCAAGGCAAGGCTAAAACTGATACAGTCATGTGTAAAACTGTCGTGTCGCTCGAAGTGCGTAATTCTCAAACCTTCAATATTCTTCGTTAATCGTTTAATGTAAAACCTCACATAATACTAAACTACTATGATCCTTATTATAAAATTGAAGACTAAAGTAAACAAGTTTTTTAAAAAGCGAGCGAGTCATTATACGTAATTTTATAAGTACGTGTTAGATTATCACCGTTTGCGAGTGTCCATTACTATGTAGTCTATTGTAAAAAAGTGCGGGTAGTTTGAAATTAAGGAACTTTTTTTGTTAATTTAATCAGTTAAGTGTATATAAATTGGTTTAATAAAAGTATCGTAAATTAGTTTGAAGGTATCATCTTATAACTAAAAGTTGAAACTGCCAATTTTTGTTATGAAATTAAAATAATATGTGACTAAAAATAGTATATTTAAAAAAAATGTGGGTATAACGTTTGTAACAATACCTTTATTGGAACCTGAGTCCTTACTCCTTACAAATTTGTCCTACACATGACTATGGTGGCATAAGTTGTTTTATTTACGGAACTCTTTTTCTAATTTCCCTGTTTGTCCTTCATCGTTAAAATCATTTAATCTATCCACATTACAAAATAAAAAAGTAGAAATGATTTTTTATTTTAATAATTTTGAATATGAATGTTATTGGTTTTTATCGAAACATAAGTACTTTCTTTTAATTTGCCACTAGATGGCGTTCTTTTAAGTTTCAAAATTATTTTTAAACTACCTTCACTTTTAATAAGTTTCACTGTGCTTCAAACTGCGGTCTGCATTTAGTGAATAGTAACTCAGCGGCGAGATTGCCGCGTCCACTCTGTGTTTAAGTACATTAGTGTATTATGTACTGTTAAGGTTAAAAATAAATCACTGTCTGAATATGACGTCATTAAATAATATTGTACTGAACTTCTATGGATACGGCATAAATATGACTCGCAATTAGTTTTTAAAATTAAAAAAAAATTGTTCAGAAAATTTTTGGTACATAATTGTTTTTAATCATTGAGTTGTCAACGATTTTTAACCTCTGTGTAAAACTTTATATCAATATGACGTAAAATTTTTGAATAATCGATTTAAAATCGATATATCGGCCCAAGCTTAATTTTGTAAATCGTTTTGTTCTAATAGATACACATACAGACTTGGTACTTTTATTATGGCGTTATGTTGTTTTTCCCGGGTGGTAATTTGTTTTTGATGTTGTATAATTTTGTGGGTATCCATAGAACTGCAGTTTATTGAGCTTTTGAAATTTCAAATTAGGTGATTGAGTGATGATGTTAGTTTCACTAAGTATCTTATGTTTTGAATGCAAAAGTAAATAAATGTGAACTCAAAAAAAAACTATCGTCTTGAATTTTTTTTAGAAAGGATATGTTTAGTCAAAACATAAGTATAACTTTCTGAACATGTCGTAATGCTAAGAAGCATTAGCATTTTGGTAGTTTCCAAGAGATAATTATGCTTTTTTCAAATTTTTATCTCAAAAGAGTTCGTTAGAGGAGGGATGACGTCATGCAGGCGGTCGGTCGTAAAAATCAGCCAAATTAATTGAAACATGAACAAGTAGCCCTGCGATAGGGCCGGGAGAACGATGAATAATTCGTTTGAGAAAAGAAATGGTATGAAAATTTTAGCATTTACTTCTAAATTGGCAGCTAAATTGGTACATAAATCTTTATGATATTCCTTCATTTTCTAATTGGACGTAGTTATGCAAAATGGATCCATCCACAAAAACTTACTTTTGAGAAAGTAGGAGTTTAAGTAAAATTTATATATTAAAATAACAAGACCATAGTTTCTTTTGAATGTCTATGTGTTTTTTATTAGAAAATAGGTACTTTGCGGCTTGGATATTTTTTGCATATATCTAAATGGATCGGTAGATGACTATAGCGACAGTGACCTCAGAAAACGGTTATTGTGGATTGGATCCATTTTGAATAACTACGTCTAATTATTAACTGTGCTTCCATTCAACATAATATATAACTATAGTGTAAAATGAAGCCAAGGAAGTATGTTTAGAACGTAGCAGATGACGCTCTATAGTCTCTGTCTACCTACACGGAAAAAGCGTGATGTATAATGATGATAAAATAGACACATTTTGCAATCGTTCAATAAATTGAAAAGATTGGAATAACATCATCACTCAATCGTAAGCTCACAAAATCATTTTTTATTTTTGTATCTACCACTAATATAAAGTTAATTCAAGTCTGTTTTCATTAATATCTTGTTAGATAAGCAATCTTTTCAGACTTATATTTTTTTAATTTTTTT
This sequence comes from Orgyia antiqua, assembly GCA_916999025.1. Taxonomy (NCBI): domain Eukaryota; kingdom Metazoa; phylum Arthropoda; class Insecta; order Lepidoptera; family Erebidae; genus Orgyia; species Orgyia antiqua. The sequence goes on from OU779871.1 coordinate 23,744,413, forward strand.
TTTTCAAAAGTTTTACTTTCATCTATATTTTTATATGCTAAAAGTTTTGATATTGGTTATCTAATAAGATAGATGGATAGACGACTCTTCATTTACATTACATGAGCATTCCAAAATTTTGACCTGCTGCAGCATTTCATTTTTCATTTTAACTTATTTGTGGATACTCAATATGAAATTATTGATTCTGCAAGAATGTTTGTCTTGCAAGAATTTTTATTATTTACTTATCTAAGCTTATTTTCTGGTGTTATGTGTACTAGAATATGGTTACAGGTATCTACTACAAAAAAAAAATTGTAAAAGTGCTTCTAATATATAGAAAACAGCCAAATGTATAAAAAGTGCATTATGAAGAAATATACTCGTTGACTGTGTGTCTAAATAAAGTAAAACACCGTAATTAAGGTAGTTTTCCGATGTACGCGAGGTACGACCGCGACGCGTGATTCTTCCAATTAATTTTCACGTTTGCAAAGAAGACAAGAACACCATTAATGTCGGTTACACCGCTTTCGTGATGTTGAGCGGTGCTAATTCTGGGGAAACTTTAATTTTTTAGCAACGCCTACTTGTCATACAAAGCGACAAGAACTTTTGGAATTTGATATTCGGACGGTATTTTCAGTACCTACAAAATCAGAAGTGGTGCCAGTCGGTTTCGTAACATCGGAAGGCCACCTTAGCCCTCCCTTACCCGTAATCACGATGACTCAAAGTTTACGAAAAGTTGGGTAGATTTAAAACAAAATATACGCGTCTTAATCAGTTAGAAGTGATCTTATTTGAATAAATGAGTCGTGCAATGCAAGTGTAAGAGAATATGTAGGGTTTTTTTCTGTAATAACGTTTTATTAGCATACTTTTTTATTTACTGTTTTGTAATAAAAGCTATAACTACTATATAAATTGAGTATCCACCCGTTAATAATAAAATATTTTAATTTTAAATATCGTGTGAAACTATTTTACCAGATCTATGTATGCATTGTTTTAGTATTTTTAGGTAAACGCACAATAATAATATGGACAAATGTATTTAAATAGATTTTGATGAAGTTGAAATATTATGAAACATTACCTATCCGATACGCCTACGATTTTTAAACAGAAATATCACATGTTTGACCAGCTGATGTATGAGTGTAAATGAAGCCAAGGAAATATGTTTAGATTGTAGCAGATGTCTCTGTCTACGTACACGGAAAAACGCGTGACGAAATGATGATGATGTCTGAGAGATGAAGGTGGGGGGTTAAAGACACGTTACTCGTACCACCAGTACCAGGATAAGGACAAGAGAATGACGATGTAATACGGTGATGTTTAAAATTACCCAGGAGATCTTCGATTCTAAAACTGCTGCTGACTGTTCTACTGCTGACTTGTTTGTTTGTTGTTACATTTATATATATACTAGGGTATGCCCCGCGGTGTTACCCGCGCTACAAAGTATAAAAAATCTATTCGTTTTTAGAGTTTCGTACAAACCCTTATAGAATCACTCCGGTGTCTGTCCGTCTGTCAAACTTATTTTACTCAGCAACGGCTGAAGGTATCAACTTGAAACTCATACGATATGTAGATCTATGCGGTCCCTTGCTGCAAAAAATACAGTCAACCTTTCACCTCTACGCATTTAAAAGATATAACCGAATTACTACCATTTTTAAGAATCTTTCGACTTTTATGCTAGGGAATCAAAATTCACAGGTTACTTCCCGTTGCCCTAGAGCCTTGAAATTTGGCATAGATCAAGTCTATATAGTGCTGATATAGGGAAAAATCCAAAAACTTATAATTTGTCATCACATCACAAGTAAAAAAGTGTTTATACTAATACCAACTTATGAAGTAGCTGAAATGTAGGCGATTCCCTATATTTCAACTATAAAATTAAGTTGGTGAGTTGTTTTGAGTTTAATTAAATGATTATTTGAATGCAGTTACTTATGTTTATATGTCTAGTAGGTACGAAACCCTAAGGGTGCGAGTTTACCTCGCTCTTGACAGGTTTTCATTATACCACCGGAACATTGCATTCTAGCCTATAAGTTATTCTGATGATGATAATGCAGCTATATTATTGTAAAGTTTCATTAAAATCCATTGAGTAGTTTTTGTGTGAAGGAGTAACAAACATCCATACATCTATACTCACGAACTTTCACATTTATAATATTACTAGCTGTTGCCCGCGACTTTGTACGCGTGAAATTTAAAAATCAAACCTTAATAATCAGAAGTTTACTATATCGCTCAACAGATGGCGTTGTACGTTTTTTAAATCGCGCTATAGTTTTGTTACACACATTAACACTTAAGCTCGTCAAAATTATTATTACGTCATCATCTCGTTTTCAATTATAAGTTATGTATAGATTTAACATTCATGTTTTGACGCACATACTGTAAATATATCGAAGTTATTGTATTTAGTATAATAAGTATTCCTTTTAAAACAGAAAAAGTCCAGTAAGTACCATTTTAATGCTTCTAAATTTTCATTTCTAAATGGTAGAACTAAACATGACTTGAAAAAGGTATTTTTTTAAATTATTGTTTTTTTATCGTAGTGTCGTTAAATTTTCTTATACTGCATAAGTCTGGTAAAATGTTATGTTAGAGTAAAGTAATTGTCGTAAGGTAAAGCTGTGATCAGATTAGGAGGTTGTGATGGGAATAGTATGTGGGTTTACACAGACATTTTTATAAAAAAAAAACAAATATGCTTTTATTTTTTAAGGTCTTAACATTAATGCAAGTACCGAATTTTATTTCGCTTTAATATTACATACTATGAACAGTTAATATTCTGTCAGCTTTTATATATTAATACTGGGCTGCCGTTACACAATATAAAATTTAGTTATTTTTAAGCGAAAACTTTGAAAAATAATAAAGATTTACACGAAATAATAACTATTACTTACTTTATTTCATGTGTTAAATAATAAAACTCATGGTTTTGTTTCTTTTTGTGTAAACTGCAGCTCATTTAAATCAACGAATGCATATTTGCCTATTCTTTTCCATAACATTTAGATGTAGTCGTGTTTTATCAGAATTGGATTAAGGATGTGATTAAAATTCAAAATTGACAAATAAATCATTTTTGAAATCAGTTAAAAATCGTTTATGTGAGCTGTTATTATTAATTTTATACTGTTTCCATTTCTTTATTTACCCTATGACAGATCTAATTTATTATTTAGCCCCGTCCCTATTGGTTTGTCCGACTCTGGCATAACTTTGTATGTGTTTATGCGTCATCTTCTTATATATATGAAGTCGGTTAAAAATTCACGTGTCACAGTGTTAGTTACCGTACTCCTCCGAAACGGCTTGACCGATTTTTATGAAATTTTACATGCATATTCAGTAGGTCTGAGAATCAGCCAACATCTATTATCAAACCTTTTTTTTTGTATGGCAAAACAACGTTTGCCGGGACAGCTAGTATTTTTCTAAAATGAAGCATACATAATGTAAAAAAGACGCTTATTCAAAGAAAACAAGAGCTGTCATCGATAAAATAAAGAAATCGAAATAATATAAACATCTAATCTTCATTGTTTTTACTTTTAGCAAATATGTGGGTAGTCAAAAATGTTTAGTGTTTAAATATATTTTGTTTACCCACTTTTTTAAAGGAGTGATTGCTAAATATATCCAATTTTGATATAATATTGACATTTGTATAATAAACAATAATGAATTTGTTAGTTTAAATAATGTACATTAAGTTTTCCATCGTGTAATGTTGTGTCATACTGTTTGTGGTGACGTAAAAAGATAAACGAAATGTAATAGGTTGTTTTATTTATATACCTCCAAACCCTTAGTTATCCTGGCCCCCTCCGTAGTGTTAACCAACTTGGAAAGAACAGATATACCAGGTTTAGTGTCTTTGGCTACATGGCTTGAAGCTACTTACATATCAGTGCCAGTGGCGTAGCTACCAACAGGCTAGGCGGGGCAGTGCCCCGGGGCCCTCCTATCCTTACCAGAAATCTTGAACGAACTGAATTAGCATTTCGAAAATATTTGTATATTTCATATTTTTATTTGATAAAATTAGTCAGTTTACATAGCAGTGGGGCCCCATTTTTTAATTTGCCCCAGGCCCCTTGGTTACCTAGAGGGTGTCCATTAATTACGTGAGGTGTTCTAGGGGGGATTCTCACAAATGCCTTACCTACGTAATTAATGGACGCCCCCTAGCAACGCCACTGATTAGTGCTTAAAAATCGTTGAATGTTTTATTGAATAGGTACCTACCTCTCACTTTTCTCATCTGGCAGTTATAGGATGATATAATATCTTACGACAAACCGTTTTCCGTTTTATAGTAGTACGAAATTGCATAAGTTCGAACATAAGTATTTTTTACTTGGATCTTAGTTTATTTTTTAAGCTTAATTGCAAAAATAGTGTTATCATTGTGTGGCTATCACTTTGAATTGTAATTTTCCGTAGTAATCTATTCACGTAACATCACTTCTAGGTCATAGGGGGAGGGGGAAGAGAGTTTTCATCTTCTCTGTTGTCTCGCTCTTGTCAGAGCGGTCGTGGTCACGCTGAGGCCGTGTTATTGGTGGACCACCTCTCCCTATTGCTGGACTGTCTGGTTCACTCTGAAACTCCAGTTCCCACTGCACTTTTCACTTGGTCAGTCCAGCGCATAGGTGACCTGTCCCGCGACCTAGTGCCCTCCACTTTGCCCTGAACAACTAACCGCTCTATGGAGTCATTACTCCGCCTTGAGACATGTCCAAAATATTGCAGATTACGTGACTGTACTACGGATGACAAACGCTGTGTGATACCCAATTCCTGGAGTATAGATACGTTGGTGCGGAATGCCGTCCATGGGTTTTAGTAAGTAGGTACTTACCTAATCCGGAAAAAGTTTTATTTAAACGAATGAGTCGCGCAAGTGTTAGAGAATACATAAAATATTAAGTTTCATAATGCTTCCATAAGAAACAAGATTAAGTGCATAGCAATGCAATGTGAACGTCAGGTTGTCTGGACCAACATAGAAATCCAGTGTTTGGTATATACTAAAATTTAGTACCTTTCTAGTACCTTTTAGTACCTAAGTTCAAATATTTAGTACCTCGATAGATTCCGAGAAAATGCGAAAAAAGGTGGTCCAGACAACCTGACGTCAGGTTGTCTGGACCCATTTTTTTTCTCATACTTGCAGACAAAACAACTGAATTATTTTGTTGTCAGTATTTAGTACCTTCATTATTATTTTTTTCAAAATTTTTTGACATACCAGAAGAGAGTTAAGCAAGTTTGAACTTTTCCAGTACTTGGTCATTTTGCGAAATATAGGACTTATATCACTTTCTTATGGTGTATACTTAGTTACGTTTGCGTTGCTGATTGGAAATCATACGTCCTGAACAAGTTGGGACAAGTCTGATATTTACCTTAGGTCCCAAAATAAGCATAATTTTTTTTCTTAGGTTTCATAGATAAGGATTCAGCTCTAATTTTTTATCAATGCTTATAAATAAGTTACGAGTAAATAAAACGTTTGTTTCTCTCACAATGTACTTAAAATTACATGCTTAAAAAAAGTACAAACTAAAAAGTTTAAATGCCTTCCGTCCGTCTGTTACCAGGCTTTATATATTGAAATCAACGCAGAGAATAACGTGAGTTAAGTGTGGTTCAGGCATTTGTACCGTATGAAAAAAATTGTCTGTATTTATGTTGTTTATGTGCGAATTCAAACTCAGCTTTTACAATTATGAATAAGTTTGAAATTATTGATATATGTAGTTTCTTTTGTTTCCTTTCTAGGTTTTAGGCCTTCATCCGACTTTAACTTTCCTAGATTTATAATATCTTTCAATCTATATATCGACGACGGAAAGGCAAAATTACTTAAGCGCCAATTTGTCGAAAATGACTTATATATATACCATTCGCCTGGTTTTTTTTATCTGCGTCGAATTGTCTAGGTTTCTAAGCGATTGGAGAACTTTCTTGGCGCTTAAGGTTTCCGAAAAATGGCCAAAATTTTTTGTCGCATTGCTTAAGCGACACAATTTGAGGTCTTTTTTAGGTGTGTCCCATAAGCCATTTATTTTCAAATGCAATATTTATAAGTTATATTGGCTTCCTAGATGATCATCGCGAATAACTGATACGTAGCTTTAACTTTTCATGTATAATAGAATTGTAAACTTGGTACGCATTTTTGCCTTTTACTAATTTTGTTGTTTATCTCGTGTTGGTAAAGTTGCTTTGCCCTGATAAAGTGGGTAAACAGTAAGTAAGTAATTTTGACTTATTGCGCTTTTGATAATTGAGGTAGCTAAGAAATTCAGCTTTGCACAAATTTACACACTGCCTGACGGTTAAGTAAACATGCTTTACGTAGTATTATCACACCGGGTGTACATCGGCACATTTGAATTACTACAATTTGGATAAAAACATGTCGTAATCAAAAGGAAAGCCGATAATTTTGAAGTCTTCAAAGGTTAAAGTAAATCGGTAGTACCATTTCTTGTAAAAAAATACGTTTTAGTAATGTTTTGGTCACTTTATTTTTTGTACTTAAGTCAGTTTTCGCAGTGTGTTTTTATGAGTTGCGAGTTATAAAACTTAAAATCATAGTAAAACTATGATAAATTGTGAAAAATGAAAAGTATGAAAAAGTGTACCTCTACGGCATCTTGAATATCAAAATAAAATCTGCTGATGAAAATATGTAGTATAAATAAAAATTAAGAAAGTCACCCAATCTGTGTGAATATCAATAATGATAATATAGATTAAGGCAAAGATATTAAATATGAATATAAAGACATATAGAAAAACATAATAAAAGAGATGATCAATAGATACATTGAAATAAAGATGATGACAAAAACAAAAACAAAAGTAGGTCAACTTTTTGTCAGACAATGAAGATTTTGTTTGGAGCTCAAGTTCTTGGGAAGGTTCAGATAATTATAGAAAGAACAGAATGATAAAAAAATTAAATAAGGAGAGAAGAACGAAAAGAAATCAAGTTAACAAAACAAAAAGAAAAAAAATTTACAATTTTATTTTTGTCATTTTTAAGCAACAGACATGTCTGTTGCTTAAATGGCTGTAGCAGTGGGACGTGGCCTCTTAATGTAAGTCTGACGACGCCTGATCAGTATTACGAGACTTACATTCAGAGGCCAAGTCACACTTCTACAGACAATTTTAAGTAACAGATATTAGTTTAGATAAAAGACTAAAGCTTTGAGGTACTAAAGTATTTTCAATACCAAGATCTTCCTCGTTTTTTGAACTACGCAGCCCACTGTGTGTAGTTAATTGTCCTCTTTTTCTTATTTAGCACTACCCAGTTAGACTATCTGTCCTAGGTAGATGCATAATGGCAAACTTAGACCCACGTAATAGAAAATACTAGTACCTAAGATTCCCCTTAGTTTAAAATACCGTGGTAGAATACTAAGATCTAGACTAAAATCTTGATATCGCTTGCAAATCGAAGATGTGTGATGTATTCGCCATTTATGTTGATCCCAAGGGCAAACTAACGTGGAAGTTTTAAAAATATAGCACACTTCCGTAAATTTTATATTTAGATTTAATTAGAAGGTGTTAGTAATTTTACAAATAAAATGTACCCAAGACTACTTCCGAAATGCAAAAAATTGTTGTATGACATGTAGCCGCCGCTCTTCCTTGTAGGGAGCAGGTAAAACAATAGCTTAATCAGTTTCGTGGAACCGTTGTATGTGAACGACACAGAGACACAGGTTATTGTGCTTTAGGGTGAGGAGATATGTGCCACACATGGCTGAAAATAGCTGATGGATGATGCCAACCAGCTTAGAACATTTTGGAATCACCAGAAGGACAGATTTTGTGTAATGAAACCTGGTGAAATCCAGACTTTTCACCTTCAGCTGCATTTTTGCATTGCAAAAATGAAGCTGAAGGAGTGGTGGAAGAAGGTGACTCTCGTAAAAAAAAACACTGTGTTGTTCATTTCTACCACTGACTGACTCACACTTCCAGCTTTCAGGGTTTTGACGTTAGATCGATGTAGCCTGGATTTTGTATGTCATCAATCGTCAACTGGTGTTGGCAGAATAGAATAGCATCTTATATCTTCTCACCGGTATCGTAAAACGCGATTATGGCAGTGTAAAACGTGCGGATCTATTGTAACTTTTTCACCATCACTGTAACATGAAAACATGTTGCACCAACACAAGTAATAATGGCAGGAGAATGATGATCAAACTTACACAAGCCCATAATATTAAGATTAAAATATTTTTCACAATTAAAATGAACTGGAATCCAACATTTAAACGCAAAATTTCAGCTGAAGAAGTGGCCCGTAGAAGCTGACCCCCATACTCGGATTGACCTCCTCTACGCGTTCATTACATTTCTTTCACTGGCTTGGCACTTCGAATTGGTAGTTGGGGCCGTCGTAAGCGAATAGGCCAAAATCAAGCAATGTGGTTCATTTAGTGAAAGAGATATGTTCCGCAGAGGACCGAAAACAGCTGATGGATGTTGGCAAACAGTTAAGATCATATTTACACAAGCAGATGTTTACATTTTTGTAAAATAAAGCCTTCTGAAATCCAGACTTTTCAACACAAAAAATACGCTGAAGGAGTGGAGATAGAAGCTGACCGCAACAATAAAAAATACTCGGAAGGACCGCCCCAACACGCCTATCATATTTTTTTCGTTGGCCGGCACTTTGAATCTATTTTTAGGCCTAAGAGTAGGTCTAAACAACATTAAGAGATGACTAAATAAAGTATGGACGACTGCCCCAGCAATGTACAAACATGGCACCTAGCAGTATATAACACTGAATGGCTCAATATTAGTATTTTATATAAAAAAAGTTCCAGGAACATGTTATAATTTTGCAATCCTGAAAATAAAATGGATTAACTCCTACGTCAATAGGTACAAAACCTTCAAACAAATGTCATTGCAATGAACTTTTACGTAGGCGTTTGAATGTATCTGCTATAAAATAGTAACAATTGTATTTTTATATTATTAAATAAATAAATATTCACGGACATTTCACACAACGTCCTCTGGTGCCAAGCTAAGCTTATTATGCTTGCGTTATGGGTACCAGAATACGGATAGAATACATCTACTTTTCTTTTGTAAATACATAGAAAACACCCAGACGCACTACAAACACTTGTATGACATTTATGGATATCACACAAATGATTATCCAAAGCGGGATCGAACCCGCGACCTCGTGATTGGCAGTCCATTACATAAACTATAACTATATTGAATCAATCTACCTACTAGTGATAATCTGATCATAATCTGTTTGTTGAGATCTGTACATACAAACACTCTGGGGAACTTAATTAATATGTGGTGATTAATAAATCATACTTTCCTGATAACAACCAAGTTCAAGTCATGAACAAACTCAATAACACTGCCCGACCCGAGTATCAGACCCAGGACCTCGTGCTCTGTGGTAAAGGTGTTGAAATAAAGGAAAATAAAAATGCTATTTCTTTACTTATTTATTCATACAGCCAGTCTAACAAGAACATTATCCAAAAATGAAGCCAGAGCTGATATTGTGTTAATTAGGTAGGTTTAATTCCGGTTCTGGCATAGCTCTAGGTGCTGGTTCAGGTCCGGCTTGTGGTTCAGGTGCAGCTCCAGGCAGATTTACCCGTTTTTGATCTTAGTTTATCTGCCTTTGATGTCTCATCCAACAGGGATGACATGCAGAATTCATAGCCTAAAAAAGTGAATTTAAGGTCATCATTATACTGAAATATAAGGAGATATAAATGTCCACTTACATTAGGTGGTTTAGGGTGTTTCTATGTATTATAAGTATGTATTTACAAAAAAAAGTAGTATGTATATGTATTCTATCCGTATTCTGGTACCCATAACACAAGCATATAAACTTAGCTTGGGACCAAAGGATGTTGTGTGAAATGTCCCGGAATATTTAATATTATTTTTTATTACACTACAGCAAGCAAAAATTAAACAATGTAGGAATTAAATACAAACATATAATAAACAAACAAAAATATTGCAAAGAATAGCAGCCAATCTTATAGAAATCAGCCTATAAGTGTCCAGAGGAACAACTTAAGACTTAGGACTTGTTTTTATTACCCAAGTGATTCTATAAACACCTATACAATTGTATTCTATCTTTCGTCACTCTCAAATCATTCTGATCGGATGTTAGCTCAATATGACATTCAGAGAGAGGTTAGAGCTCTTGACTATTTATAGGCCGAGAAACTTGATCTCTAAAGAGGAAGATGAACCATGCTACCGGGTGGCCATGTATTATGTTATGAAAGGACTCAGTGTTTGAAAACGATTTTATATTTACCCGATGAAAAGATGTGACATGGGCAAATTCTGCAACATGGGGTCGTATCTTTCCACTATATGGCATCGTATACTTCTCACAGAACGACCACATATTATGCACACCATTGTATGGCCAAATAAACGAACATCAGTTATCAAAACTTTTGTTCCATGTTTCTTATATTTATTAGTTCTAGAATGATTCCTGGATATACTTACCTCAATTGTAAACCATCGTGCTAAGATAGTAAGTAGGACAGCAGGCAATGAAGAGGTGATATGCCGCCGCAGTCTTTGCGTGGCAACACCGCAGTTTATGCATTGCATGATGAATTGATTGCAGTTCAAGTCCGTGTCGAGTAGCGAGAGTTCAATGGGTAGGCGAGCACACACAATTACTCCAAAAATAATAAAACGAAAGTCACCGAAAAGCAAACGACGTCTGATAGTCTGACGTGACGTTTAGGGATGACGATTACATATTAAAAAATCGATTTTTAAATCGTTTCGAATATTATCCCGATGCAATAATTTCTAAAAAAATCATTATTTTTTTTAAATCTGTGTTTATAATTATTTTTATAGCAATATTAAAGTATCAGGTATGAAATAAGACATTTATTTTCTATGTATTTGGAACATTAAAGAAAGAAAATAAAAGATCTACTTTAATCGATCTCAGTGATCGATATTTATATCGACATTGATCGATGTATATTCGCCATCGCGAATGTCGAGCATCCCTAGTCTGTATGATTGACTTTAACATGTCGGACAATAAAAAGCAATTAAGATACTTTTTTATGTTCAAAAGTTCACGAAAGTTCTAGGAATTTATAAAACACTAAATAATTCATCAATAAATTTTTAAATATTACGAGATATTGTAAGATTCCTGTACATGCTTGGGGCAGTCATTTAGTCATCGCCTTTGTCTCCCGAACATGAAAGTCGAATGCCGTATCAGACTCTTTTCTTGGTTGTTTTGTGGTCAGTAATCTATCTGATGGTATCTCACCCAACGTAAAAATGTTATGTTAGCAGTTTTAGTCGACGTAATATAGTTTTTGATAGCATGGGAGGTAAGTGTGATTTACTCAAAATTTATTATTATGATAGTCTTAAGAATTCTCTTCAAATTATATGTATATTATTAGTGATATGCATTTATTCTACTATACAGAAATTTTGTCGTTCATCGAAAGGAATAATTTGCTTGGATTAGTAATTTTGCCTTTCGTTAAATAAAACATATTTTCAATATACGAAACTTTGCTTTTTTTTTAATAAAACATATTTTCAACATAAGAAATTTTAAATAAAACTACTTTTTACGGATTTAGACGCGTATATTTGTTTTAAATTTTGGCCCGACGTTTCGGAGACTTTGCAGTCACCATGGTCACGGGTGAGACGGTGACTGCAGTCTCCGAAACGTCGGGCCAAAATTTAAAACAAATATACGCGTCTAAATCCGTAAAAAGTAGTTTTATTTAAACAGATGAGTCGCGCAAGTGTTAGAAAATAAGAAATTTTCCCTTATTATGATACAAAAAAAAATAGAAGTCCCTTTTACTTAAGCGCCCATTAATTCAAAAACTCAGCACTTTTTCAATGTACCCATATCTTTAAAAAACGGCAAATAATTCAGCACTTGAATGGTCTTGGTTTCAAAAAAATATACTGAATACAAAATTTTATACGAATTTTATCCGAAAAAAAAACTTTAAAACTCATTTCCCAACAATGCAGTTTTGGCGCTTCAGTAATTTTGCCTTTCCGTCAACGAATGTATAGTACTCACACAAAGTACACATAACAAAGTTAAATTTTACTATAAACTGTGAAATTTTTAGCTTGAGAGCTAAAATTTTCGCATTGTTCTAAAAACACAATATTATTTACGGCATTTAAAGTTTTTAGTTTGTACTTTTTTTATGCATGTAATTTTAAGTACATTGTGAGAGAAACAAACGTTTTATTTACTCGTAACTTATTTATAAGCATTGATAAAAAATAAGAGCTGAATCCTTATCTGTGAAACCTAAGAAAAAAATTATGCTTATTTTGGGACCTAAGGTAAATATCAGACTTGTCCCAACTTGTTCCAGACGTATGATTTCCAATCAGCAACGCAAACGTATCTAAGTATACACCATAAGAAAGTGATATAAGTCCTATATTTCGCAAAATGACCAAGTACTGGAAAAGTTCAAACTTGCTTAACTCCCTTCTGGTATGTCAAAAAATTTTGAAAAAAATAATAATGAAGGTACTAAATAGGTACTAAATACTGACAACAAAATAATTCAGTTGTTTTGTCTGCAAGTATGAGAAAAAAAATTGGTCCAGACAACCTGACGTCAGGTTGTCTGGACCACCTTTTTTCGCATTTTCTCGGAATCTATCGAGGTACTAAATATTTGAACTTAGGTACTAAAAGGTACTAGAAAGGTACTAAATTTTAGTATATACCAAACATTGGATTTCTATGTTGGTCCAGACAACCTGACGTTCACCAATGCAATGACAGATTAAATAAAAAACGTGTATAATTTGTCTAAGTATATTTATTTATCGGAACAATTCACTACTTTGTATGATATGAAACCAAATATTTCATTTTGGCATTAAATATCGAAAAAAATGTCTATTTACTAAAATTGCACATCTAATACATGACTAAACTAATGTTTTACGAACTATTCCTACTGTTAATAACACAACAGAATTAACAAACATTATTATTATTTTCTTTGCTGCCTATTTAGTTAAATGTTGACAAATGTTTCAAAATGAAAAATCTTATTATAGTGGAAATTGCTCTATAATTTCATTTATTATGTAAAAGCATGGCAAGTCAATTGCAAACATTAATAAAGAAATAAAAATCTGATCTACATTTATAGTGAGTATCACGAGTCTCACTCGTGACAGTCGTGACCTACGGCTATTGAAATACAGTTCCACTGCACACATCCAACGAACTACAGATTAGATATTTTTTTCTTTCTGTGTAGTTGACATTTGTATAATTAATTTACAGAAAGTATCAAATTCGTTTACTAAATAAGGCGACAAAGAAAGAACAAACAAAGGTAACAAAAGTATCAAGATCAATTACAAACAAGAAAATAACTTGTTTTTAAATTCGTATTATATAATTAATCGTTCCGTGATTTAAGGCCAGCACAGACTGAGGGCGTGTCACGAGCGTATACGTGCACCCGTGCACGTGACGTAAAACGTGTACTCTTAAGTTGTAACGTAACAAGTCAAAATGTCTTCTTTTAACTTCTGTTTACTGTCTTAAACTTTGTGTAAGTAGTCATTATGAAATTATCATACAATTACATAAATGTGTACGCAATTAATCGATCTGCACTGAACTATAATCACAGTGAACGTCGTTATTTCAATAAAGTAAATACATACAGTTAAATCAATAATATACACTGTATCAACAAAAATATAAAAGTAACAAAATAAATTATTTATACTACTTTAAAACATTTTCGAATATCAACAAAAACAAATTGTTAAGGCCGATGTAAATAAATATAGTATATTAAAGGTATTTCATTTACACAAAATAGTCTAAAATTAATATATTTTAATAAAATCCGTTGAAAATACGTTGTTAAGTAATTAGTCATCACATTAAGAGACAAAATATTAGCACATTGTATTTTTATCATAGATCTAAGGGAAATAACAATTAGGTTATAAAAATCTATGAGCACTATTTATTCATTATATATCTTTAATAAAATAAATAATATTTAAAAAAGTATAAAATAATATTTTAGAAAACAAACACATTAAAATGGATATAAACTTCAACGAAATAGAAAGCGGCAAGAATTCTCAAAAGATTCAGGACGATAAAGCTACTTGTTTGGACTATATAGGTCAGATCAAAGCGAATCCATGTGCAACACGTAATGTATGTAACTTTGATGTGCCACAAGTTGTATTTCTTAAAACACACAAACACTACGTCGCGAGCACGATTACGGGTCGCACACGTACACAGTCTGTTCTGGAGTTTAAGAAAACTCTTAAGTTTGATTTAAGTAGCTACAAAAGTCAAAAGAAATCTGAGGTATCTAAAACAAGGTGGCTAAATTGATATACTTAATAAAATTTCTCAAAATAAATTATCATCATAATTTATAAAATGTAAATAAATAAACTAATAGGGTATATTATAATAATAGCATCGACCAAGTATAACTTATACTTAATACGACCAGCCGGCGTATTATGAGCTTTTTAAAATCATTCAAGTTCCAGGCAGGCCGTAAACTGCATGGCTAAATAAGGTATTATGGCAGAAATAAAACTTTTACTTGAAAATTTTTAGTTAGTACTTTAACTTTTAGTTGCACCTTCTCCTTACACATATTAATGTATGACTGGTTTAACGAACTGACTGTCTAATAATTTTGTTCATAATACGAATTTGCCAGACAGTTCAATTCACGGCGTAAACTGCCTGTAAATAAAAGCTCATAATACGGCCGCAGGTATACTTAATCGATGATAATAGGGATGTCATGGACATGGTTATTAAAACCTAAATAGTTAATAAAAATAAAAAGGTACACGTTTTTCGTAGATTTTTTTTTTAATTTTCTTCAAGTATTTGTAAACTATTTCTAATATTTACCAAGACTGCCCTGATAATGTTCCAATCATTGACGCATAATTTAGCATTTTTAGCCAAAAAAATGGTTGCGTTTTTCAAAATATAGTTGTAATATGGTTGTAATTATTATTTTTTCATTTAACAGTAACCTGTACTTTATTTTGAAAGTAAAATAGTTTTATATAAATTTATCAACATACTTATTCTTAATTATAATATACATATGTAATTATTCTCACAATCTTATTGGCTTAATTTGTGACCAACTCATGCGCTTAAAAATGGAAGACATCGTGATCTTGTTGTTGATTATTCTTAAATTAAAACTTATTTTATTAATAAAAAATAACAACTTAAATAATTTTCTTAAATAACTTAATAATTGAAAACTCAGAAATTAAAAATACGTCTTTAAATAAAATTAATTTATCAATAACTTCCTGTAGAAGCTTGGGGCCTTGATTGAATAATATTATAAGAAAAAAAAATTGCCTTAATAACAGATAAAATATAACAATTTCGATAAATAAAATTTTATCATTTCATCTTCGGACTTATTTTGGTAGAACTGCAGGGTTTTATAACAAATATAATTTTGCTTCATTATAAATTATCTATTTTATAACAAAAACTAAGGTTAAAACTATTTTATTTTATTATTAATAGTAACATTATAACATGTCTTATACCCGCCTTTTACATTTTCGTTGTAAATATCAGACAATGTATGTGAAGAATTTGAACAATTAAATAACAAAGCTAAACTTATATAACTAAATTTTCGAGAAGATCGGATATTTATTAATCCAATCTAATATATAAAAATATATTGAGCAACTACTTATCAATTGAGCTTCAGATTTTCCTATAACTAATATACTAAAGAGCAATAATCCATTGCTCAAGATGAACAATAATTTATTGCTCAAATTGTAACGAACAATAATTTATTGCTCAAGTTAGGTCAAGCCAAATTTAATTATTTTACTGGCCTAAAGACGATTTAACACAAACGTACGCACATTATCGTACTGCCGAATTAATTTTATAGCAAGTCAAATTTGGCTTGACTTGTGTAATTAAATTAATTGAAAGGCAATTGAGCAGCGCAATTATCAGAAAACTTCTCAAGTTTGTCATTGTTTGATAGTGTCCCAGATCTTTAAGGCATATTCAACTATGGAACAAATTTTTTGCCTTTTTAGCAATGGGGCATGCATGGGGCCCCGTATATGTGATAAGGCGTTACACCCTTGGATATAATTCTAGTAATTATACACAGTCTATGTAAATCTAAAATTATAATAGTTTATGTTAACATAATAGGGGCCCCAAAAAAATAGTTGCCTCTTAGGCCTTATGGGCGACTTCTGCGAAGTATTTTTTTTAAGAAACAATACAATCAGAAAAATTGGTTTTTCGTTCCTACCAATAATTCAACGAGACAGGTATGGCCAATTTTTATTTTATTGTAGTAATAATGACATGACAGGTTGACAAGTAATCATTAAGTAGGTAGTAGGTAAAGCAGAGAATTACTAAAATTGAGTTGCTCAAATAACCAAATTAAATTAAAATTCTTATAAATTATGGCATATTTATGGTTCAAATAATAACTACATACTACTAATTGAGCGTCGGCTTATTCTAAAGTAAGTAAACAAACTCAATAACATTATATTTGGTTTTAATTATATAAAATATAATGTAGCAGCACCTTTATATCACTGTGGTATTTTCGTTGTAAGTAGTAATGGAAATATTTTAATGAATTTCTTTGGGCTCAGAATATTTTAAGTTACTTAGCCCAAAAAATTTGCGTTGTATTTACCTGTCACGTGGGGTCAGTCTAGTTAGTCGTTAGCATTACGTTAAAACAATGCTAAGTAATGGTCATGAATAAGATGATGGAGTATTCGTCGACCCGTTTACCAGGTGATGCAAATGCTTTGGTACCGATTTTATCGGCACAACTAAACCTAACATAACTAAAACGTTGATAGATGTGTATACATATATAAATATTGAGAGAATCAATAACGCAATTGGATAATGTTAACAAAATTTTCTTAATTCAGAAACTTGTGTAATAGAAAATAACGATTTTAATTAAGTAAATATTTGCAAACTAATAGCAATAAAATCAAAATACATATGAGTTCATTTAAGTTAGGTTACGTTTTTGACGTAACAGAATCTGTGTCTATATGTCTATATCTGTCAGAGACTCAAAAGGCAAAATAATAAGAATATACATTCGTATTAGTTTAAAAGGTGCAGCAAATATCATATTGCACGATACGATGTAAGATAAATAAGTAATAAATATTATCTAAATAGTTTTAGATGTTTTGGAAGAGGAACTTTCCTATAAATTTGGTCATGTTACGCTAAAAACACCGTCAACAAGCATTAATCCAATAGGTGTTGACATTATAAGGCGACGCCCGCAGAGGGGACCCCGCTGAAAAGGGCACTTTGTGCGGGGCGAACGTGTACGTAGTGACTAATGAAACTAAACTACCGTGTTTCGTGCGTTACTCCCCCTGTTGGTAGTACTCTAAGCCAAGAAGGCACCTCAACTTTAAATATATTAATATCTATTATCTAAATAATATCTTAGCTATTCTGTAAAATATTTAAGATTCTCTAAAATATCAAAAAGATCAACAAATAGTAGATCATTTTAAAATAAAAAACAAAACATAAAATTATATTTTTAGGTACCTACTTAATTTATAAGTTTTATAAATATTTTTTATATAAACCATGTTTATTAAAATTTAATATATCTTTTTTTTTAAATACAAATATAATTTTGATTTTTTAACCCTTTTTTTTGCACAAGTGATGTTCAAACTTTCTTTTTATTTATTTTTAATCTAATAATATATAAGATATAAATATATAATATATAAGAAGTTTAACTAAATACTTTTGTACAAAAAACAAATATAGCTTGATTAAATTTCGTAAGACCACTGTACCGAGTTTTAGCGCACTATTAGTACGGGTAGTTACGTAGTGTACGTTAGGAACGAAAATAAAAATATTATGATATCTTATTTGGTAGAAACACAACAAAGATTCGAATAATCTTTAATAAATAAACGACCTTAGGATGTCGCAATCATAAAAATCCGAAAGTCTTAGAAATTTTCGACAATAATTAAGTGCTTTTATTTAATAAAATAATAGGTAAAAAAACATAGCAAACAATTGCAGAAATTTATAAATTACAGTAATAATTAAGTGCGTCTTTATAGCATTTTCAAGAACGTTTCTTTAATGATGACCAAGTATTTCATTTTGTCATTTCCTATCCCTAAATGAGACAGAAAATATTCGAAATTCAAACAAGTATCTTTAATGATAAGTGCGGTAGCTTTTCTTTGGCCCTGTAACATGATGTATAGGGGGCCAAAAATGTGTTAACATAACTAACATACTTTCAGGGTCCCTGGGATAGGAAAGCCCCTTATAATTGACACGAATAGCTACGCCCTTGTTAGTTATATATAAAATATTTGTTAATATGTATGGAAGTTAAATGTTTGGCGTTGATGCGTTGTGAGTTTAGTTGACCATGAAGATGGGCCACTCTGGGCATGCGGCTGGCGGCGGTATTGGGATTGGGGACCCACCTCCCACTGATACTACCTCTGGTATCTGAAATAAATTTGAAAAAAAAATTTTTGGGATAATATAAAATATTAATATATCAATATTAGTAGTTTGATTAAACAATTACAAAATATGCTTCAAATGAAATTAAACATTATAATCTAATATATAAAATTCGTGTCAGTGTTAGTTACCGTACTCCTCAGAAACGGCTTGACCGATTTTTATGAAATTTTACATGCATATTCAGTAGGTCTGAGAATCGGCCAAC
Organism: Orgyia antiqua; assembly: GCA_916999025.1. Taxonomy (NCBI): domain Eukaryota; kingdom Metazoa; phylum Arthropoda; class Insecta; order Lepidoptera; family Erebidae; genus Orgyia; species Orgyia antiqua. The sequence goes on from OU779871.1 coordinate 23,763,342, forward strand.
ATCTATTTTTCAAACTTTTTATTTTAGTATGGCAAAACATCGCTTGCCGGGTCAGCTAGTCTTATATATAAAATTCACGTGTCACAGTGTTAGTTACCGTACTCCTCCGAAACGGCTTGACCGATTTTTATCAAATTTTACATTCGTATTCAGTAGGTCTGAGAATCGGCCAACATCTATTTTTTAAACCTTTTTTTTTAGTATGGCAAAACAACGTTTGCCGGGTCAGCTAGTAATATATATGTTTAACATTCAACTGAACGTCCTCTGGTCCTGAACTTAGTTAATGCTTGAGATATAGGTAGATAGATGACGATAAAAAAAAAAATAAGTTACCATATTTTTTATCCATACATACGCATAATTGATAGAAAACACTGAGTCACAGTATAAATTTATGTTTACCTAACAGAATTTTTTTTTTCTTAGAAATAAATAAATATTAATTTTTTTTCAATAAAAGCATGTATACGTACTCACCATAGTCTGCGGGTGGTGTGGTGGGTGATAGTAATGGGCTGGTGACACCGGTGGAGTGGGGTAGCCCCAGTAGACCAATGGTGGAGGCGGCAACGTGGGCCCCATTGCCGGGTAGTAATACGTCAAGGGACCTGCCATAGAAACATACACGTGTATTTTAGAAAACATTACTACCAATTATTATGAAAGTATCTCTAAATAAATTTAATAATAAACGGTAATTCTCAATTATGCATAGAGGTTTTTTACTAATTAAAATTGGGTTAATTACTTAATTTGAAAACCCCTACGAACTAAATATACTGATTTATTAAGCCCCGATTTATATAATTCATAACAAGACATACATTTACATAAACATAAACGTTTGATTTATCTAACCCAGATTTCCAAACTACATTATTCCCTGAAAATGAAAAAAAATTGTAGTTTTATTTCTGACGCAATAGGTAGGTTGAAACCATTTGACATTTTTGTTCATTGTATTACCAACAGTTTTTCAAGTTTATGAGACTACTAAATGAACATAAACCTGGGGCGCAATCACCGACTTATCAATAACATGGGGCTCCCCGAGTCGAGGGGCCCCGGAAGTATGAACCTATTTTTTTTTAGTCTTTCGATACATTTATAACTGTTACTGTCATAAACCATATAAATTCAGAGATATTTATTGAATACGAAAGTATATTATATTTAAAATTTATTTTACAGAGCCAATGTATGTTTTCAAGAATATTGTAAGATTCATTTCAAAAGGTCAATGAAACAATGAACAAAAAATATATAACGAGTTTGATTTAACCATCTGCAAATATCATTAAAATCGTTCTACAATCTGTAACGTACGGCTTCCCCCCTAAATGAGCTCTTTATTAGTAGTATTCTGATTCATATAAATCATGCTGTGTTAGTCACATTTAATGATACCTACATGGATTTTACGACCTGTATTATTATATTAATTATAGGTTTGGTGCAAATACGTGTTTATTATTAACCTTACAATTTCATTTTTTATTTTCCAATAAATATATGTACCAAATTTTGACTGCCCAATGTCGTGCCATTATGTTAAGATTAGAATTTCTCCAACTATTTCTAAACTAATGATGTTATTTGGTAAAAATATTTTTTATTAGTGTTTATACATTTTAAACACCAGTTAAAGTACTAAAATACTTGACTATAAATTAATTATAGTTCCAACAGTAAAGCTAAGCATTTTGTCCCATATGATTACTTATAACTACCTACATGACGAATAAACGTTCACAAATCGAAGGAAAAGTCGTTGTTGCAAGTGTTCGATTTTATACCAAGTAGATCATAAAAACCCAACGTGATTTAGTCTAAGCTATGAAAGCGATATCTGGAAATTAATTCAATTCTATTTAGCTCTTATTTAACGCCAAAACATATCATATCAATTAAGATTAACCCAAGTTAAAAGCTAAGTAAACCTTAGAATATAGCCCTTAGGTAAACCTACTAGTTATTTAACTACGTATTATTAACAAACAATTTTCCTCTATATGAGATCTATATACTACAAAGTCCCTTAACATAACAGCTTGTGAAAAAAAAAATAAACATGTATAATGGTGTTTTATACCGTACCGATTACTTTCAACTTCCATAAGTATGTAATTATTAAGAACAAGATGAACACTCACCGGATCTCACGCATTAACATTCCACCAAAGCAGTGCGCACTTACACCAATACTCTGTTACACACGCCGTTGATGCCGCCAACACCAAGCCAGTCTGCGGACTTTACCAAACTTATGCACGCCTAGTAACCCTAGTACTTTTAGCACCACTATTTTGCAACCTCAATTATATGAAATATAATAATGCATAATGAAATACGTTTTTATAAGGGCGAAATTATACTGTAACAATCATAATTGTTTCATGAAATTATAATAAACTGTGCGATTCAACTAATATTAATACTTAAAACAAAGTTGAGGTCAGGCGACAAGGCGTCAAAGAAATTGATAATTAGACCCTCCAACCGGGCCTATAAACCACCGTATAAATTTTATAGGGCCCACAGGCTAGGAGGGCCCCAGTCTTTTGGGCTCCTAGAACAAGCAACGTCACTTAACGCATCAAAAAAAAATTACCGTCTTTATGTCACAAAATTTTGCGACATCGATTATAAATAAATAAAATAAATTGAGGTCACAATTAAAAGGCGATATATCAAGAATAGATAGAGCTTATTTCACGTGATCCCGCAACAAAATGATAAGATAGATACTTACGGCGCTTCATGTTAAATACACTGAAAGACACGGTGACCACTATGGACCCATTCTAGTGGGGCATTAAGACCTTACACCCATGGACCTACGTATATTTTAAGCACAACACATGTTTTTTTTCTACGCCACACTAAGCTTGGACATGTTTTATTACTGTCACCGGTCCATGCATTTTTAAGCCAACAATATTATAATGTTTTACTAAGAGGGGCATATGCGGCTAAAGCGAAAGAAACCATTGTTTTTTTTAATATTTATAATAAGCTGGTAAAGCTGGCAGGGAGCCAATAAGCTTACGCGAAATTTAAAAAAAAAGCAACCAAGCTAAGGCATGAAAGATGGATTAATATACATTTTTACCTGAGCCGAAAATATGGACCATGGATAAAAAAATACCATTTTAAAAAAAGAACGTTTAGTCGATTATGCCCCAAGAAATATTGACTGTAAGTCTGTGCTTTTTAGATTGATTATTAAAAATACATTGTCCTGCCGTCCGATTTGAATTATACAGTTTCTACTTAATACGGACACAAGGAAAAGGTTAGAAGCAGTTAGGAGGCGGGTATGATTGTGCTATGAATCTATCTCGTGAAGGAAAGTTATACCGAGTATTATACCTACTTAGTTTCATAGTGGCTTGTGATTATTTTGAACATACAGGTGCAACGTAAATAACATTAAAACATTGAGTATTATATTAACATTAAGTGTCCCTTTCTAGCCTTTTAACGTCACACTGTTGGGCACAGGCCTCCTCCACTTTGGGAAGGATAGTTGGCACAGGGTTCAGTTCGAGTTTTAATTTTCTCGCCTATGATGTTATCTGTGTACAATTAAATATTCTTTAACTGGCTTTTGCAGCATCATGGGAAGGAAAAGGCGAGGCGATACTTGTATTCTTAATCCCTCCCCACCCAGACATTAAGTAAGCTTGAGTATCTATAGAAAATAAATTGAACATACCTATGTGTATCTGAATTTAACACTTATGTCATTATAGTTACGTGATAATTGCATTTTAACAATGTAAAGTATATAAGAGAAAAAAATAAAATGTATTGCTGTAATTAAAATTAGCAATAATTAATGCATTAGGAAATAATAAACTCTTTATAATATTCGTCTTATTACCGACCCAAAATGCAGAGAAAAGCAGGAGAATGAATGATGATAATAGTATTTGTTGTTATTGCATCAACTGATATACATAAACTGAAATTGTCAGCTCTAGCTATCACCGTTCTAGAGATATAGCCTGGCGACGCGCGACTGACGGACGGTCGGCGAAGTCTCAGATACCCTAAAACTCAACTTTTGCATATCTCTATAACTCACTGTTGGACACAGGCGACGGATAGGGACGTATTCTGGTTAACAATGCCGTGCTGACTACGCGTTTTGACATAGAGTTTTAACTTTATAGCAAAAAGGTACATATGGTTATTTATATGGAATATCTGGCAGTATCACCTTTACCCATAGAATGACTGCCATCTGAGACCTCCACCACAAAATATAAGAATAGTTCATTCAGTTCGTTTAAAGATATCATTCTCACTGTCCCAATTTTATATGATTAAATTACTAACTTTTAAACTGTTTGGTTTACTTTATCTAATCCTTAGGCTTTGTTTCAAAACACAGCCTATTCAATTGTTAATATAAAATTGTTCATTTCACAAATGACGAAAACATATGTTATAATTTAAATAATACAAAATCATTCCGCAATATTAAGAAACGTTTTTGTAATGCCATTAGAATCTTAACCAATACTTACCCAATACGTTTGCCCATTCACCCTGGAGTGTGTTAGTAGACATAAAATACGAATACGATACGGTAGCAGAGATATTAAGCGTCGATGTTAGTGTATACCCTTCCTTCACAAGTTTCTACCTAAATGACGAAGCCTCAGTTTAATTCCGCAATGAACCTGATTTTTAAATCTATTTTTTTATGTATAACATTAAAAAGAAAACAGTTTTATTCTGAATAATCAAGCGCAAAAAAGGCGTGGCGATAATCTTGTTACACAGAATAAAATGAACGATAAATGAATGAAATGAATGGTGTAATAAAGACCGAATAAATCAGACCCATTGAAGAACAGAACGCAGAAAGTCAAAATAGAAACGATAGCACAACCACAAACCAGAAAAACTCGCAATTATAATCTAACATGTAAATTAACCTTTTATTTCTAAACGCAATACACTATGATTACTCAACTAAAATAATAATAAAAAAAAACCATCATGATTTTAACAAGAGACATAAGAACCTATGTAAAAAAAATGGAAAAGCAACAGTACTATATAATAAAAATATGTTTTCATATTTTTTTGGCTGTTTTTGTATAAAAACGTATCGAAAATGTTATTATATTTGCATAATAATATATCACAACTATCGAGACGCTTTTTGGCACTTTATTTTGACCCAGATGTTACTATTTTAAAATAAATATTAATCGGAGGCAAGTGTAATTAAAGATAAAATTGTATATTTAGCAGAAAGGGTTATTTCTGCAATTTTATCAAAGAATCCTAATAATGAAAAATATACAATGGCATATTGATACCACTGGCCTCAGATCACTGTAATCAAATTTCCTCACACCACGTCCCCCCAGTCAAAACACAAGGTATTTCAACAAAATATATTATACATTTATAACTAAAAAAATATACAATATAAATTGTTGAGATATCTATCAACATAATCAATTAATTCGATACAAAACAAGAAGAAAGCAGAATCTTCAGAATAGCAGCAGAAGAAAAAAGCTGTGATTATAGAATGCGTGTTAATGACTGGAGGAGGCCAGAATTCCTTACCCAGACTATCTTAAAACCATTTTGATATGCATAATATATACTCATACTTCATTCTATATTAAAATTTATGTAAACTAATGCGAAGATTAGACGTTTCAACAATCTAGTGAATATTTAATACAATTATACCCATTAACGAACCATATAACCAAGATAAAATTACAACCGTGTACATAATGTATGAAACAATTACACAAAGTATTTAAATTATTTGTATCCGGGCGCAGTGTGCTTTGGAAAACTACACAAGCTGATTAAAAACATCAGTTTATCTTCCCGTGCCATGCAACCGTTTCCTTATATTAAGCCTGTTCATGCTAAACCCGATATATATTTGTTTTAAAAACGACAAAAACAGTTTTAAACACAAAATGTGACTTACCCGCTTGTCAGGTCTCATGCAAATTTTCCATAACACAACCCGACGGATACACCAGTAATAGAACAATCTTGTATATTATAACCATTAATTATAACAGTATTTTATAGTAGGCTTATTTACAACAATGGCAATATTTTAAAGGCAATTAAAATATGAACTACAGTAATTTTGAACTTGTTTTGTCCGCGTAAGAAGTTATTATAAATTGTGAAATTTTATTACCAAATACGCCAAATGAATTGAAGTAACACAAAGTATTATAACAGTATACCGAAACAAGCGATTCGAAAATATATCTAAACCGCAATAATTATTTTTCACACAATGGCATTTGAATTTGTATAATTCGTGCAATAAGGTAATAAAGTGATTGTATTTATAATACAAAATTCTAGACATGACGATATTTTTAAGTACATAAAAGACTAGCAAATGTAACAATTCATTCGATTTTATATTTGATGAAGGATTTCTATTCATTAGAACTGGCAACTCTAAATATACAAACTCAAATTCACTGTGCCTTTTGTATAATTTATTGTTTTGTTAATATTACATTGCCATAGTTGCAAGTGTAAATAAATTTAGGGATGACAGAACATAGATTAGCCATAACACCGTGTATTTGTGACTGAAGCCCCCATACCTATATTTGTGAATATTGAGACATCGGCAACACCATAAAAATGACGTTAACATTAAATTTTCTATTTATTTCAATATACAAATCACCCATTTGGTACACTTTTTAGAATATAAAAGTGTATGATTAGATTTTGTCTTGGATAAAAATGTATAATTCATATTCGAAAATGCATACCAAACGTAAATATATATAAATTATAATTTTAATATAGATATACTACAATATGTGGTGTGAGGTACAAGAAACATGATGTTAAGCTAGTGGATATAACCAGTGTTATTAGCATCGAACATTATGATATAGGTAAGGTTAGGAATTGTAGGATAAGGAATACGACCGTCCTTAAAAAGCCTGTCTTCTTCACTGGGCACGTACCAGACCCGCCCAGTTCCAGCTCTGTTACGAAGTTATAACATAACCGATAGTGTCTATAAATTTGCCAAGGCCTCCTATATCTTACAGTTAACGGATCTCTTGATTCTTGGCACGAACCGATTAATATTCTTAAGACTTTTTTTGTTTGAAGAGACGCTTTTAATTTTGATCTAATTTCATTTCTAAATTGATCTACAATTTGTTATTTCATTGCATTTGTATTTACAATTTGATTTTCTTATTTTATATTTAGATTTTTTTGATTTTTTTTTTATAAAACAAACGTATAAGGTATGTCCGTGCAAGGATTTATACTATATTATTAAATTAAAAAAAACTTTTTAAATAAATACTGTCATGATCAAAATATATGAAGCCAAAAATTACACAGCAATATGGTAAAAAGATTTTCGATTACGGGCAACATAAATACGGAAAAATAGCAAACAAACACTAAACAATAATAAATGTAAACTAATCACAAAACGTGCACACGATAATTGTACTCAAATATAAAACAATTAAGTAACTAATCGCTTATAACGATGAAAATGTATAACTATAAATACTAAAGTACTGCGCTCGCTTTTTTAGACGAATTTCAACAATGGACGTGTAAATCACAACCTGTTTTTTATGAAGAACGCGAAAAACAAAATCTACATTAATAACACTTGAAATCTTTTGAGTATAACATAGTTATAACAATATTTTTTTCCCGCATACTAGTTCAGTCATTTGGTCGAAAAAATAAAGGGTTGCCTCGAAAGTTTTCCGGGAGTTTTGAAAATTGGTAATTTTATAGATTTTGTTGTGCTCTTTCCAAATTTCAAAATAAAAGTAGAGGAAATTTCCTACAATTATGTCATAATCTATGACATAATTGTAGGAAATTTTCTCTACTTCTTACTTAAATCTATAAAATTACCAATTTTCATAACTCCCGGAAAACTTTCCAGGTAAAAATACTAAATGACTGAGCTATACGTAAAAGACTAATTTGAGACGCCCGAAATGTCGAAAATATTTCGAAAACCCGCTAAGCGAAAATTGCAATTCACGTGGTTACGCGACCGCGTCTGTACGCATCGTGTGGCAAAGTTTACGAACTTTAATCACATTCTAACTCATAGATTCGTGATCTTTATTTAGACCGTAATTAAAAAAACAAAGTTTTACTATGTTAATTACAGACTCAGAATGAGAAGTTTTTAAGTTGCTAAATTGAGTGTTCAATTAATTTGAGCAGTGTCTCTACAAAAAGTTGAGCGAACATCTATATATACATAACATTTACGCAGTACTTGTATAAAATTAAGTATTTAATGACCGTTTTACACTATGCTAAACTCATAAACAATAAATTAGCTTGCCCTGCCTTTTGATTTTAATAAAGTAAAACAATTTTTGATTTGATTTTTAATGGAAATAATTATCTCTTGTTTTTATTATAAAATGTAATCGTTTTGTTTATCAATTATAAGCTATGGCTGCTGCCATTTTAAAGATTATCATTTACCATCAGTTGGAATAGAATCAAGGAAAAATATAACATAAAGAACTGTATGGAATCATTGAATTGAACTTAGGGCACAGACTTGGCTATAATAGAAAGATTCTTATATATAGTATATAATCTTACGTATAAATGAATTTAGCATAGTATAAAATTAGCATAACATCTCAGACTTAAAATCAGCCTTCATAAAGTTGGCAATTGTCTTTTTAATGGAATGTTTATTTTTTAAATCACAACGACATCAAATCTATGGAGGGTAGAGGTAAGGAGAATCATCTGTGCACATGAAAAAGTGTCCGTTGAAATGCATTAAATTAGGGTGGCGCCACCATCAGAGTAAACTTTAAAGGAAGCGCCAAATACCAACTTCCGCAATCAATAAACGTACTATTCACAGTTCAGAAAATAAAATCACTTTAGCTACACGTTTTCTCATAATAACTCTTTAAGGGCCTACATCAATATACACGTACATATAACACGTACATATAACACGTACATAATATATTAACACAGCCAGTAGGCACAGAAAATGAAGAATTAGGGATACTTTTCCAATTTACTCAAAATCTACTAAATATATTTTAATTCTGATCCACGTGTTTCTATTTTAAAGTTATTTCATTAGTTAATACGCGATAATAGACCGACAAATGAAAAAAATAAAACATTTGAGAGGTTGTTTCGCCAAGATTTTCTATCGGGAAAACTTTTTTCAATCGCGTTTCTGAGTTTATGCGATCCTAGATCATGTATTGAAAAAACATATACTTAAAAATTAGAGCTCTAGCCATTCAATCTAAAGAAACAATGAAAACTTCGTACGTAGAAAAATGCACGAAGCTATTTTGGTATCCTCTTAATGTTATATTTACTGCATTATTTTGTAATACGCAAGTAGTTGACATTTTCAATAAGTAACTACTTTAGTTGACAATAATATTAAATATTTTAACTCGGCGTACTTCAATTCGTTTACAATTGCTACATTCATACCACACCCTGTGTCTACACCAGCGCCATTCTGGAAGGTTTTTGAACTGTTATTTACAGCTTACAGCTGGACACTTTTTTTAATTTTCCACCATAACAGATGACTCTCCTTACCTCTACCCTCCATAATCAAATCACACAGTTTGGGTTGCCATCCCTAAATTAAATTTACCAAATATTACCGGGATAACGCACTTTTAGTTTAGCTTAGGTTATTAAAAAAACAGCAGTAATTATTTTCTTTTAAATGGCAACCCACATATAAAATTAAAAACTATATGTCATTGATTAACAACCTCTTTACTTAATTACGAAATTAAAATTAAGAAAAAAATGAGATATCAACAATATTAAAAGTCAATTATTAAATTCAACAAGGTTTTAGTAAGTACTTATATAAAAAATATCAAGCTGCTTATAACTGCCATCTTAATAATAAACCTATTTTAAATAATAAATTCATATCGATACTAAAGTATCGTGAAGGCACTTCCATTTTTGAGCTTATTGTCAAAACTTGTCACTTTAGCTACCCTGCTTGTTAAAAACTCCGCGTTTTAGATTTCATCCCTAAAATAATGTTTTAATTATTTTATTACACGTGCTTATCAAACCATTTGCCATATCAGGTACGTTTAACTAGTTAGTAGATTTTAAACCAAGCCAAACTGTATGCGTGTAGAATATGTATACGCGCACGTTAACGTGTACGTACAAGTAACGTCTGTATGGGTGTCTCACATATTATACTAAGACACACACACACAATCAAATCATCATATAAATACGTATAAACACGCTACGAATTCGGTGTGTTACGACATATACAGATAGCTGCACGAGTTTATCGATAACTATACCGACATTAATATCAACTGCAATATATATATTAGCTGCGATTTTTTAAATTTATAACTAAGCAAGTTTAAAAAAAATAATTACGTGGTATATTAAAAATATTACTTAACGTTATTTAGATTTTATATTACAAACAAAAAGAATTTCGTATAACTAACTTTTGAAAAAAATATTTAACGAATTTATATTAAATTTTCAGTTAGTTTAGTTTTAAACGCCTGGGTAGTACGGATAAGTAGGGAACATAGATAATGTAGCTGGAAATGGTGTACCCATACCACCCATGGAACCCTGTAAAGCAGCCGCTGACAAGGTACCGTAACCAGCCGGTAGAGCTGTTGGCAAGGCTGTAGGCAACGCGTTATAAGTCGATAGCATATTACTTGTATTCGCGTAAGAAAATATAGGGGCTGATGCTCCGTAAGAGAAAACTGGAAGGGATAAAGGGGTCATTTGTGGAGGGACTGTATATGGTCTTTTCGCAGGTGTTGTGTCTTGTTGAGAGAAAGCCCTTTCATAAGATCGTTTAGTTGCTAGGACTGTATGTTGGGGAAGTATTTGAGAGATAGGGTAGGCAGGTCCAGTTGGTGTGGGTGATCGGACGGTCGCGTATGTGGGTAGGTAGGGTACTAGGGGTTGTCTGAGGGAGGCTAGGAGGAAGTTCTCGTGCTGTCGCGCGAGGAGGCTTTGGTGCGCGATGTGTTGGGCCAGTATGCGGGGCGCGGGCGCGGGCGGGGGGGAGGACATCAACGTACCGGGGGAGAGCACCTTGGGGGACGTGGCGGGGGTCACGCCTCCTGTTAGCACCAGGTTCATGTCGTCACCAGAACACTGGAACACCTAGATTTTAACAAATCAAGATAAAAAAGTGCAAATAAAGTAAAAAATATGCACATTTACAGTGATCGCGAGATTATAGAATTAAAAGATTAAAAAATTAAAAGATTAAAAAATTAAAAGATAGAATCAAAAGATTTTCAAATGTTAATCTTGCGGAACTTTGCTTAGATGTATTGATCTCGCTTAGCTAAGAGTTAGACGCCTAGCTTCTGACGTTTTAAAAGAGCTTAAATTAATATATATATAATTATGCTAAAATATCTTATTTAAAATAAAATATTTGTCTTTGACTAAGAAATATACATTAATGGTCTTATATCTAATGACTTATCGGAGGTTTAAGCAACAACATTATCGAAGAGATAATAAACATTTTATCGTAAAAAGACTGTTAAGAATACCAATTTTTGACAATTTTAGCGAAATTTTTGAACCTCCGATAAGTCATTATGAATAAGACCATAATTCATTAATATCATACTAAAGAATAAAGTATTCGTACCTCAATATATCTCTGTTTCTTCCCAAACGTCATATATCTATGATGCTTTTGTTGAGCGCAGAGAAAAGCGCTGGCTTCACTGTCCATCTGGATAAAAGCTTCACCGCTGGGATGACCCTGGGTCAAGGTAGAAAGAATATTAAGGAATAAGTCCGAAAACATGTTTTAGATTCAACAGCGTTGTCTAAAATGATAGGGTAATAAATAGTAACACATTTTTATACATACATACATACATTTTTATCTGCGAGTTGAAATTAAAAGTAGAGCAAATACTGTTCCGTTTTGGAGGAAACCTGTGCCCACTAGTGGGGCATTTATGAACTGTGATGTTGGTAATAACCTACCTGCGCATTATATACCATGTGTACTCCTTGTACTACTATATTCTTGGCGAATTCATCTAGGAACGTAAGTATGTGCTCAACCTAGAAAAAAAAAAAATATATAATGGACCTACAAACAAATAAATTATGCTTCATTTCAATTAATTTTTGAAGGGAAAAACCAATAACCCACAACTATCCACCCAATATTACCTTGTCTGCGTTCAGAGTGTCTCTAGAACCTTCAAATTTTGATAATTTAATTTTGCTTCAGCCAGATGGCGCTCTATAGTCTCTACCCCCATGGGAAAAAGGCGTGATGTTATGATGATAATGGATTGAAGCAATAGAAGTTATGCAATAGTCCTTTGGGAAAACCTCAGTATATTTATTCCACAACCCCTACAAGTCGAAGCAGAAAAGAAGACAAAATATCTGGACATGGCGCATGAGGTTACCAACATGTGGAGTTAGTTAGTATATATATAGTTCCATCGGTGAACAGTTTGGACTTAAAGAGCCTCTCACAACACCTCAAGAGGCTCGGCGTCCATAGTAAGGCATAAGCATATAAGGCAAGTCCATAGTCCATAATAGAGAGATGCAGAAACCAGTTTTGCTGGAAAATGCCCGAATAGTCCATCGATTTCTTTCCCAAACGGCTCCACCGCTTCTGCCGAATGCCAACCTCGTCAGAGTGGGTACTGCTGCCTTTCTAGGTCAGGCAGAGTGTTATCCACATAAAAATATCATTACCTGAGCTTCATAAGGTAAACCTCTAAGTCTGACACAATCTTTGGCAGTGCCTGACGTGATGACGTGTTGTGGCACCAGCGCTACTGGTAATAGACCTTCGGCAGGAGTAGGCGCTGTCGCTGGTGTACTGGACTGACTGGTGCGGGTCTCTAAAGACCTGTTTAGTACCTGCAGAATAATAGCAATATTATTTATCTTGAGGTTTATTCATAGATTTATACGCATTTTACAATAAAGACACGCAACTGTAGATTATTCTTATTATTATTCTTACTTACCTTTTTGTTCAAAGGCAAGCTAAACAGAAATTTTATTATTTTTAATTACAGGCAGAAAAGGTTAATTAAACGTATTTTAATAGATGTTTGATAAAAAATAAATGAACGAAGCCTGCAAAACCCCTTTAAAAACATTTTATTTTTGTATTGTCATCGAGACTTGTTAAGTGTATAAAATTTTACATGAATTTAATATATTTTGATGAAATTAGCTATATTTCTATACTTGTGTTATGAGTATCGGGTGTATACAGATAAATAATAAATAAATAAATATTCATGGACATTTCACACAACGTCCTCTGGTCCCAAGCTAAGCTTATATGCTTGTGTTATGGGTACCAGAATACGGATAGAATACATATACTACTTTTCTTTTGTAAATACATACTTATAATATATAGAAACACCCACACGCGTACAAACATTTGTATGACAATTAGAAAAATCACACAAATGATTGTCCCGAGCGGGAATCGAACCCGCGACCTCTTGATCGGCAGTCCGTTACGTAAACCACTTAACCACGAGGCTCGTCAATATATACATAATTATAATACATAAACACCCAGACACAGTACAAACGTTTGTATGAGAAATATAAATATCACACAAATGAATAAACAGTGCGGTAATCGAACCCGTGACCTCGTGAACGGCGGCAATCAGTTACATGAACTAGACCACGAAGCCTGTCAATCAGCTAATTACAGCTTTTTGAAATATAAATAATTATAAAATTAAATTGTATGTTGTAATATAACTACCGATTAATTTCTAATTACATGCTACGTGCTTTTACCAAAATGAAACCGACAGATGGCGACACAATACATTACACAGTTGTCTATCTCTCTCTCCAGCCCATTTACGTCCTACAGTTGGGCACGGGCCTCCTCCACTATGAAGGGATCATGGTCTACTGTACCGCGCTGACCAGGCGTGTTGGCACAGGGTTTGTTTTCGAGTTTTCCGTCTCTCACAGAAGATGTTATCTGTGTAGTCGGGTTTGTTTATTCTGCCCGTTTCTAGGGAGATTACACATGTGTGAATTTTTATAGTTATCCGTTTATCATCTTACGTAACTGATCTGATTTTCCTTTAAGCACTCTTGCGATATCTCCAGTATATAGTACGATATTATGTATTGTAATCTATCAGGCGGTAGTTGAAGTCAAAATAAAATTATTACAATACCCGCCCATTGGTGGGCAGGTATTTTAAGTTTCCAGCAATTTCAAAAACAGTTTATAAAAATATTGTCTACTTTTTATCCAAACACGAGAATGATTAGATAAAAAGTAAAATAGAGTGGTTAAAGAGGATGGCTTTTTGTTTAATTTGTTAGGGTTTGGTTCTAAAATTCCACGCATATATAGTTGCGGACTAGTAAAGTATAAATGCGTCACGCAAATGTTAGAGAATATAAAGTAACTAGCTGACCCGGCAAACGTTGTTTTGCCATACTAAAAAAAAAGGTTTGAAAAATAGATGTTGGCCGATTCTCAGACCTACTGAATATGCATGTAAAATTTCATAAAAATCGGTCAAGTCGTTTCGGACGAGTACGTGACACGTGAATTTTATATAAAAGACTAGCTGACCCGGCAAACGTTGTTTTGTCATACAAATGTCAGGGGGGAGGGAAGTGCTTTGAAAAATAGATGTTCTCCGATTCTCAGACCTAACGGATATGTATATAAAATTTCATAATAATTGGTCAAGCCGTTTCTAAAAAGTATGGTAACTAACATTGTGACATGAGAATTTTATATATTAGAAGAAGAAGATAATATGTTACCTGTTGTACTTCAGCCGTAGTAGACCTGAACAGTTCAATATATCTCGCTCCAATAGACTTTCTGTGTCTTGATAATGCTTTAGGCGCATCATCTTCTTTAGCAAACAGCACAAAAGCATCACCAGTCGCTCTGCCATCCGCACGCCTTACAAATAATACTCCTTCAGCGCCATCTAGCACTTGGACCGGATTTTCACCAGATGAGAAGAAATCCAACTGAAAAAAATACATAGTTTTAATTAATATTTCCATTTATTTGTTTTATATATCTTATATATCTCCTGTTTTCCTTGAATAAGCGTCTTTTTTACGTTATTTATGCATCATTGTGTAAAATAATGACGCTTACGCACGTATAGTGATAGAATCTATACTAATATTAAAAAACTAAAGAATTTCTTTGTTTGAACGCGCTAATCTCATTGGTCCGATTTGAAAAACTCTTAACTAATAAATAAATAACACTTAATATTTTAGACACAGGATTTTTTTTTCGTATTTATCATAAACACAATTTTTTTGCTATTTATTTTGTTCGAAATTTTCGTTTTCCTTTTTTAAGTAAAATTGGTTGTTTTATTGTTTTAATAGAAATATATTAAGCCGTGCTAGCCACTGTTTAAATTAATGTGATTGTCTCCGCGCCACCTTGTATATCTATATGCAACGCGTACGAAGTCGAAAGCAAGAGCTAGTTTAATGTATGTTTGTTTTATTAAAACTTTAAATTAGGGTTTAATTTTTTTTTTATTTATTTATCATAACATAATAACACACTTAATACATATTTAATCTAAAACAAGAAAAAGAAGGGGGGGGGGCTAAAATTAGGCATCAAAAAACTCTTCCGCATCGCAGTCGTTGGGTAACGTGCCCAAAAGACTGGTCGCATTGCCACGTTGTATAGCAATGCTTATACGTATTGCCAAATACAGGCCAGCGTTTTGGTCACGTGAAACGTCGACCAGTCTCTTAGAAAGATCTTTATAAAGAGACTGTGCACTCGGGCCCTATGATCCAAGCGTCTCGACTCCAAATGGCTCAAACAAATAATCCGCAGAGAGATTACTATAATAATTAATTAATTACTATAATTAGGGTTTAGAAATGAATTACCTAAAAAAATGTTACGTCGATTTTTGGATTACTTTAAGATTATTGTACTTTGTTACTTATTAAATTAAAAACAGTTTTTGTTATACATATTTCTACTATCGATATTGTTGCATAACAAATTGCGAACAAAATGGTAATGAAGTTATCTAGAAACTAAACTAAAATAGCTGACCCGGCAAACTACGATGCAATATTTATTTCTTGAATATTGCAATACTTTTCAACAACAATTTCATATAAAAGGATTACCTATATTTACTCAAAATAAAGTCGTTATTTTTGTATGTATGTCGCTATGTGAGCTTATATCTTCAGAAATACCCAACGGATTTTGATGCGGCTTTTTTTAATAAATAGAGTGGTTTAAGAGGATGGTTTTGAGATTTTTCCCTGTGGTGACGGCTTAAGAATACAAGTGTACCACCCCATCTCCTCCCAAGGGTGCTGTAAAAGTCAGCTAGGGGATATTACATACAGATAATGTTATCTGTTTTTTACGGACTGATGCCCGTGATTCCTTACGAGTTGAATTTAGAAACATTTCCCTGTTATTGTGACATTTTTCACTAACGGTTCGCAACTTTTGATAGCAGCGTGATGTTATATAGCCTTCTTCTATAAATGGACTATCAAACAAAAAATAATTTCAATTAACCAGTAGTTCCCGAGACTAGCGCGTTGAAACAAACAAAGAAACTTTTCAGCTTTATAATATTAGTATAGACTATAGATTTAGCTGATGAGCGCGGTGTCTCACGCGTTTATAGTCACTATCTGCTCCTTGGCATCTAGCGTGATGATTCCTACGTGTTATTCTGAACTATAAGCTATACATCTAAAAAGTTTTATTAAGATCCAGTCAGTAGTTTTTTTGCGTGAAAGAGTAACAAATGATAGTGGTATACTTACAACTTGTTGCGGTGTAGCATCGTAAGGTAATCCTCTCATCCGCACGATGACCTGAGCTCCTCGAGACAGGAATGCTGCAGCCTCACAGGTGGCGCCACCAGCCACTGAGAGGAAATCCTCACCACTAGCTCTGTACACCTAGTAAAGAGAAGAAATCATTGACCAAGCAGTTTTATTTAAACGAATGAGCCACGCAAGACAAGAGATGTTAAATTTTTCAGCTTTTCGAAAAGCAGAGATTAATTTGATTTCCTTTGGTCGGGTAAAAAAATGCATTAACTACAATGTTTTTCTTGTAACATGACAACAAGTCGTAAATATTTCGGATATTTGACTACATTAGCACTATAAGGATTGGTAACAAAATATGTAAGTAGTAAATGTTGTTTTGCCATACAAATATAAGGGGTGGACGACCCTGGGTATGAAGAATAGATAGTAGCCGATTCTCAGACATACTGAATATGTACATAAAATTTCATAAGAAATGGTCAAGCCGTTTCGGAGGAGTATGGGTACGAACATTGTGACACGAGAATTTTATAAATTAGATGTTGTATGCTATGGTTGTATGTAAATGTTATATATATTGTAACTAGCTATGCCCCGCGGTAAAAAGGATAAAAAATCTGTTCGTTTTTCTCATCCCACGGGAACATAGCATTCTTTCGGAATAAAAAGTAGCCTATATGTTATTCTAATGTATTAGCTACATTATTGTAAAGTTTCAATAAAATCCATTCAATAGTTTTTGCTTGAAAGAGTAACAAACATCCAAACATCCATACTCACAAACTTTCACATTTATAATATTAGTAGGATTAGGATTAATATTAGGATGTTATAAAACGTTACCTCAATATATCTGGAGCCTATATGATGTTTATGTCGTTTAAGCGCCATGTCTCTATGTTCCTGTGACACGAATCGCACCAGGGCTTCGCCGTTACGTCTACCTTGAGGTGACAGGCACAGGGCTACGCCACCCCTATGAAATATAACAGATAACCATTTAACATTCTATTTCTGCTCCGAAATAAGGAACACTGGTGATGGATCAAGAGCACAGGCGTCTTCGCCCTATTTCCTCCAAGGAGCTGTAACAGCCAGGTAAGGGATTTTGAATTCACTCTAATTCAATACTCTTTGATGTACGCCAAAGTTTTACTAAAGATCTTATCACCATCTATCTTATCGCGATCTCTAAAGGTCATAGCTTATTAGAGCCACCCGGGAGGTCCACGGGTGGACACCGTGTTATCACCAATAATCGTATCTACCACTGGAGACCGGTTAGTCCAGGAAGTTTCGTGTAGTCTGTTAACAATTGGCATTACGTCTATTGGCGGTTCGCTTCGGACCCGCGCGTTGCCGATGCGCCGTCAGCGCAAGGCAAGCAGCAGCAAGCAGCATGCCCGGTGATGCTACGGAGTTGATGTAGTGAGCGCGCATACCCATACAAATCCATATCAAGAATACTACCCGCACGAGGCGAGGCGGTGCGGAGTGGGTGCCACCCGGCTCTAATGAGCTATGACCTTTAGAGACAACTTTGGAATGGAATTTTAAGATTGACAATTAAGGTATTTTAAAAAAAATACTTCAATCACTTCATGTATCTTTGAAATTTGAGGGTTTCCCTCGATTTCTCAAGAGATAACCATCAGATCCTGATTTGGTGCCTATGGGACCAAACGGAAACTACCAACTATCAAATAAAAAAAGAGTCATTAAAATCGCTTCGCCCGTTTAAAAGTTATGAGGTAACAAACATAAAAAAAACATGCAGACGAATTGAGAACCTCTTCCTTTTTTTGAAGTCGGTTAAAACAAGTAAACTTAAATAATTTGATAACTTACTTGGCAACATTGAGACCTCTAAAGAATTTAGCAATGTCCTGATCTGATGATTGCCAGGGTAGACCTCGAGCTCTTACTATACAGTTACCGTCTATTTCATCGTCTTTTGAGCTGAAACAATAGACAAATATATCATTAACTAAATTGTAAAAAATTAATAAAACTAATTAACTTATTTTTGTGCCTACGTCAGCTAATGATACCAATTCTAAGTCAAAATCAAAATTATTTATTTCAAGTTGGCATGTTTTACAAGCTCTTTTGAAACGTCAGAAACTAGGTGTTTGTTTCAAATGCGAATCCTATGGAGAAGAACAGACAAGAAACTCCATGGATTATTTTTTTCATTTCTTTAAATTTTTTTTTTTCTATAATATTGTACATAGTTGTATCAGGGGTGTGAGAATGATGCCGATCAATACTATCACGACTAACTAAAACTAACTTAATAATAAAATACTACGTGCACAACTAAACTAAACTAAACTAAAAATTGAAAACAACTATAGTATATTATGATTAATTGGCTATTTTGTTGTGCACATTTATATTGATTAAAATCTTTATGATCTTATTCATAATGACTTATCGGAGGTTTAAAAGTTCGCTAAAATCGGTTCGCGAAAATTGTCAAAAGTTGTTATTCATAATAGTCTTTTTACGCTAAAACGTTTATTATCACTCCGATAAAATCTTCGTTTAAACCTCCGATAAGTCATTATGAATAAGACCGTTAGTTTCTAAATTCTGAGCGTCCGAAGTTAAGGGCAACAGCTAGTTAATGTCAATAATATTAAAAATCATAGCTTCACGTCATAATCAGCCATAGAATAGGCATATATTTATAATAACAATTATAACAATAACATAAAATAAACAAGAAATACGTCATTATTATCATTATTTACATTATAAATAATATAAATAAACGTAATAATCTATTATCGTAGAATAATGATAATAAAATAATGACACAACTAAAAAAATATTATTATAAGTGACGGCCCTCGCGGTAGAGTGGTTCATGTAATGGACTTAATTAACTTAATGGACGAGTTCGATTCCTGCACAGTTGCTGCGATTGCTGCATTTAGTTGTCTGATAATTATAAATTTATATATAAACTAGCTGTTGCCCGCGACTCCGTACGCGTGGAATTTAGGAAAGTTTCATGAAAATCTATCCATACATCCAACATTAAACAAATATCCAAATATTAGAGTAGGTATGGATAGAAGACCGAGGAAATAATTAAACAAAAATATTCAGGATTTTCAAGCGTGTTTTATAGTTTTTGAACTAAGTCCATTATTTTAAAATTTGACAGTTGTTATAAAATTCAGATAACATTGCCGAATTGTTATTAAAATTATCAACATGTATTTAAGTCTAAGTTAAGTTAGGTTTGGTTGTCCTAGTAAAATTGTTACCATTAGCGGGTATAAAATATCACAGTATTATGAAATATCGAGGTACAGTGGTACTGCTGTTTTACAGCAGTACCACTTGTAAGGGCTCCCATACAAGAAACATGATTTTTTTACCGTTTCTTGCTCGATACTAATAACGTTGCCTTATGTTGCATAGATAATGGTACGGAACCCTTCGTGCGCGAGTCCAACTCGCACTTGACCAATTTTTTACCCTTACACGCAAAAACTACTGACTCGATTTTAATGAAACTTTACAATAATGTAGCTTATACATCAGAATAACAAATAGATTACTTTTTATCCCGAATAAATGCAATGTTCACATGGGATAACAAAAAATGAACAGATTTTTTTGTCCTTTTTACCACAGGTAACACCCCGGGGCAAAGCTAAGTAAAATATAAATTACCATATCAACACATGTATATTGTCTATATAATTAATATTGTATCATTGTCCAAATTTCCAATATTCTCTATGTGGTGACGGATTAAAAATACAAGTGTCACCACCTCATATCCTAACATCCTCTGTGAGAGTTGGAAAACTCGAAAATAAACCCTGTGCCAACACGCCTGGTCAGCGCGGCACAGTAGACCATAATCCCTCCCAAAGTGGAGGAAGCCTGTGCCCAACAGTGGCACGTAAATGGGCTGGAGAGAGAGAATTGTCCAAAATGTGACGATAAGTGACAAGTAGGAATTGCGCGGGTATGAGTCGCAGCCAACAGCTGTTTTTAGTCTAGTTTATATTAGTTTTAATTGAAGAAAAGCCTTTTCTATAATTTAAATGTGGAAGTAAGTCTATTCGTCTGACTGTCGCAATTTTTTTTAAAGCAAACCGACGGTATAAAAGCGGAGAAGCAGAGCGAAGTTAAAACCTTCAGCTGCACCTATCCTATAGAAAAATTACAAATCCGTCGAATATACTTCCTTGGATAGTATTTAGATACAAAATGAGGTCTGATAAAAAGAACTAAACATGACATAAACATGACAGCCAAAAGAAATTACAACGACCATGAATAATGGGATGATGACAAGAAAATGATAAGAACAGCTGTGAGCGTCATTCAACTGTATATAATCAAGTTAGAGCGAGAAATATGTGTGAGAGAGTGAAACAAAAAATGACTAAGATTTACATCGAAGTGCTTATCATTATGACTGGTGAACAGAAGTCTTATTTAAATAATTTACTGATAACATACGATAATTGATTGGCCAAATTGGTTGCTAAGTGACTGGAACTATACTATTATTGGTAACAATTCTACATGCACAAGTAACATAACCAAATAATCTAATAGGTTGTTCGGAAAGTCATTTTAAGTCAAGTTAAGTGTGTTTGTGTTCTTTTTACTTTTGTTTGTTTTATTTATTGTCTTCTTCTCTCTCATTTCGATTTTTTTTTGTGGAATTCAATTTGTTGAAGTTGAATTTAATTAGAATTTTTCACACACAAGCCTGCTATATGAGCTCTCAAAACATATAAAAATTATACGGCTTAAATGTGAAGTTGGGTTCAAAAGAATACAATTAAATCCTCTGTCGGGAAAAAACGAAATTACTATCCGAAAAACCCAATACTTAGTCCTAAAACTAGAAAACACGCTTGAAAATTCTGAATATTTTTTTTAATTATTGCGTACATCGGTACATAATGTGTGCAAAATTTCAGATCAATTCGACGACTGTAAGTGTGTTAAAATCACTTTCAAAGATTACGTTACATAGATTAATACATTGATAGATACATACCGAACTAATATAACCGTGTCAAAAACGAAAAGTGTTAGTATCAATAACAACTACTAACTCCTTTGACTAAGCTTGTAAGCTGATTAATCGAGTCAAATTTGTATTTTGCATATCGGAAACTATTAAATATGGCACTCCTGTAACATAGCCTTACCACCCTATAACCAGATAACCCATATTCATAAATGCGAATGCAAATAAATCCTTCCTTAACCGACTTCAAAAAAAGAAGAGGGTAAAAACGATAAAAGAGCACTATCATGGTTTTTTTTTAAATTTTATTACCTCATAACTTTTAACTGTGCGAAGCGATTTTATTGATTCTTTTTTTATTTAAAAGTTGGTAGTTCCCGTGTGGTTCCATTGGCACCAGGTCAGAATCTGATAGTTATATCCTGAGAAATTGAGAAAATCCTTAAATTTCAAAGGCACATGAATGAAATCGGTTGAACTTTTTTTTTTTAAATACTCCATTACACAAACTGTGATTATCTCTCTAGCTATCAGCGTTCCAGAAATATACTGGAGAGGGATGAAAGACGGACGGACAAGAAAACAGAGATAAGGCCTGGTAACAGGCGGAAGGAGGAACAGCGATGCCTCAGTAATAGGAGGTCCTATTATACCTTTTGGTATGGAACCAGTATAATCATTATAATTCTGTACAAATAGTATAATAATACAACATATTCTAAAATAGATATACAAAGATAATGGATCGGAATATTTACTTCACATATGCACCTAACCTAGACCTCAAGATAACGAGTTATATAAACATATGACATTATGATAGCGATCACGCCAGCTTTAGCACTTTACTTCTAAATTTTTAGGATTCTGTGCCAAAAGGTAAGACCCTATAACTAAAATTTCGCTGTCCGTCAGTCTGTAAAGACAGGATAATAAATAAATATTCATGGACATTTCACACAACGTCCTCTGGTCCCAAGCTAAAATTATTATGCTTGTATTAAGGGTACCAGAATACGGATACAATACTTGTTTTTTTTTAAACATAGTTTTTATATATGTACATGAAACACTCAGATGCAGTACAAACATTTGTATGAAATTATAAATATCACACAAATGATTGACACGAGCGGGAACAGAACCCGCAATCTCGTGAACAGCAGTCGGTTACATGAACCACTCGACCGCGAGGCCCGTCAAATATCATGATGATGATTTGTCGTTGTAGCATTAACTGATATAGGTACATAAACTATGAAACTTTCAACACGCTAGCTATCGCCGTTACCGACATACGGTGTCAATAATTTGTGAAATTTCCATGAATATTTATTTATTTATTATAATTTTGTGGTCAATCATTAGGGAACCCAAAGTTTTACATGCATTTATATGACTGTAAGTTCAAATCACTCAGTCGAGAGAAATGAATAAAGCAAGTTATTCATTTAAGAGATACAATAAAGATGTTTGCCATTTATTATAATAATATGATGAATATGAAGTACACCTTGAGAAAAGTCCCATAATAACAATGTACGAACATTGTGGTTGTTTCAATCAAAACATTAATGTAACAATGGCATATGTACATGACAGCTATAGCGTTTAAACATCATGTGGTCTGAAGCATCACGCGTAATATAACCTTGAAGAGACAGACAGAGACGTGGTTCTTTACTTATTAAAAAACAAAGTCGTTATTTTTATATGTGAGAACAGAAAGAAAGTAAATGCATTTATTTTGGTTATAAAGCTGAAAAGTTAGTTTGTTTGAACGCGCTAATCTCAGGAACTACTGGTGTGATTTGAAAAATTCTTTCGGTGTTGGATAGTTGCCAGCCCTTTTTTTTCCTCCTTAAATTGTCCACGCATTACCTATGAGCCACGGGAACTTTTTCGGACTACACCGCAACCCTGGTAGTGGACACCTGATAGTTTGCGGCCTAGGAAGGCTATATGCTGCCCGCGACTTCGTACGCCGTGGAATTTTGAAAATTTTCTGTTTTATTTATTTATTTCAAACTTTTTATACAATCATCGTACAAAGGCGGCCTTAACGCCTGAGGCATTATCTACCAGTCAACCTTGGGATGTGTAGAGAAGAATGTGTGAATTCAAAAGTACCTAAGTGTATTCAAAAGTTACATTTTAGTAACATATCTCACTACAACTTCGCTCCTGTTGGTCGCAGCGTGATATTATATAGCCTAAAACATTCCTCGATAAATGAACTATACAATACAAAGAGAATTTTTCAATTCGACCCAGTAGTTCCAGAGATTAGCGCCTTCAAACAAACAAACTCTTTAGCTTTATAATATTAGTATTTAGGGAACTGTTCCTAACGTTTCTTTAAGCTGACAAACGGATCGGATGGTAGGTTTAAATAAACAATATGGAGTAATTTAGTGCCAATTTTAGCGTGTTCTTTCAGATAAGTAAATATTTTCTACTTTAAAAAGAAATCATCATCAATATCGTGAAAATGTAAAGAGTGTAACATAAGTTTAAGTTTATCTTAACTCATTTGAATAATTAGCTAATTAATCAGGAGCGGAAACAGTCTAATGTAAGTGTAGATAACATTAACTAACATATAATTGTGTTAATTCTTATTGGTTTGGAAATAAAACACAAGGAATAAAGTGTAAGAGAATACATCTATACTTCTATACTAGTATTATAAAGCGGAAGAGTTTGTTTGTTTGTTTGAACGCGCGATTCTCAGGAACTACTGGGCCGATTTGAAAAATTCGTTCAGTGTTAGATAGGGCATTTATCGAGGAAGGCTTTAGGCTATATAACATCACGCTACGACCAGTAGAAGCATAGCAGTAGTGAAAAATGTTGCAAAAACGGGGAAAATTTTCTAAACTCCACGCGGATGGAGTCACGGGCAACAGCTAGTAATAGCTAGTAATTTGTACGCGCTAATCTCAGGAACCACTGGTCCGATTTGAAAAATTCTTTTAGTGTTGAGTAGTACATTTATCGAGGAAGGCTATAGGCTATATAACATCATGCTGCGATAAATAGGAGCGAAGCACCAGTGAAAATAATTACAAAAACGGGGGGAAAAATTCTCAAATCCATGCGTGCGAATTAGCGGGCAACAGCTAGTCTTAATTATAAAGCTGAAGAGTTTGTTTGTTTGCACGCGCTTATCTCAGAAACCAATAGTCCGATTTGAAAAATTCTTACAGTCTTGTATAGTACATTTATCTAGAAAGGCTATAGGCTATATAACATCACGCTGCCCAGCAAAGGAATATTATACACAGATAATATCCTCGGTTAGAGTCGGAAGACACTAAACCTATGTCAACATGCCTGATCAGTGTGGCATTGTAGACCATAAACCCGAGGCCCGTTCTCAGCAGTGGAACGTTAATGGGCTGGAGAGAGAAATGGTCAAAATAAAACTAATCTTAAACTAAATAAATAACTTTAGCAATAAATATGAAAGTTACATAATGTCATATAAATACATATCTAAGTAAGCTCATTAGAAGATTATAAAGATAACATTATGATAAGAGGCTTCTAACAGATACGTGATAACAAACAAACATATTTTGTTATAATTATTGATATACATTTAGTTTTAGTATACTGACAAAATATTTATGTGAGGTCAATGGCGTCGACACGTTTTAGAAGTTTATTACTTTAACATACGCTAATCCTATAAGTTTATTATATACTCTAATCATAGCCCGCGACTTACACCGCAATAAGAGAATTTTGTGAAGACAGAAAACTTAGACAGACAGACAGAGAGACAGACGGACGAAGACAGGCACCCATCGGTCACCACGCTCAAAAAGTGTAACTTGAATTAATATTAAAGAAAAAAAAACAGGAAAAAAAATATTGCACAAATAAAATAAATAATTATAATTGCATAAGTTGATAAAAAATGCTATGCAATAGATTTACCGCGGCGGTCCCCGAGTGACACACGTCTTTCTTTTTGTATAATCTATATATCTACTAGCTGACCCGGCAAACGTTGTTTTGCCATACTAAAAAAAAAGTTTGAGAAATAGATGTTGGCCGATTCTCAGACCTACTGAATATGTATGTAAAATTTGAGAGGAATCGGTCAAGCCGTTTCGGAGGAGTACGGTAACTAACACTGTGACACGTGAATTTTATATATTAGATGTACTAGTGTGTAATTTTATTTGCATGTATTATTGACTTTTTATATCTTTGACAGTTTTACGCGGGAAAACTAGAAAAAAGGAAAACCAGGAAAACTTCGAAACTATGTAATAAATATAAATAGTTGTTAAATAATTATTATTTGTAGTTAATTGGCTACGAGGTGTTGCTGAAAATCAGCGCTGCGTTGTTTACAGCGACGCAGCTTTATGCTGAGCTTCATCTCTTTTTGATGAGTATGTTTTTGTTTTGCATGGAGTTTATTATTCTTGAATAATTTCGTAGATTATGGTACCAATTCTACGCGCACAACTAAACTTAACTTAACTAAAAAATGAAATTTGATTGTGTCAATAACACCATTCTGTAATGTTATTGATTCTTTCTTGTTAGCAAATCTGTTTATTATAGATTAACGATTGTAATTAATATAAAATTACACAACAAAACAGCCAAATAATCAATATACAGCAATAGTTGTTTTCATTTTTTAGTTAAGTTAAGTTTAGTTGTGAACGTAGAAACGACACCATTGTAATAAGAACCATACAACTTGTGTCTGTGAACTATGTTACTATGTTAGTCTCATCAAAATAAATATTTTCTTTCTTTCTTTCTTTCTTTTACTATATTATTAATTATACTTATATGTAAATACAAGTTCTCATTTACTTTTATTTTTTCTTGTAGTAAATTGCTTTTCCTTGTATTATAATACTGTTTCTAGTTTAATTTTTTTAATTTTATTTTTGTTTTGTGTTGTTGTTTCTTAAATTCGTGACGTCCTCCAAATACTGCCCAACGGAAGACCAGCGCTGGTTTTTGACCAGCATTATGCTGAGTGCGGTCCGTATTTGTGACTACTCACATTTATTTATTTTATTAGTTCTGTGAACAGTGTTGTACTTTTTTTATCTTTATAAGTCACATTTTTTTTTGTTTATTGTCTTATGAGTAGTCGCAAATAAAAATTTTCTTTCTTTATAATTTGTTAAGTTTTGGTTTCTAAATTCCACGCGTACGAAGTTGTGGCAAGAGTTAGTACAATATAATAATATATTGCACGTATAATCACGTACACCTATCAATTTTTGCACAGAATATGAAATAAAAGCACAGAAGTACGGTAAACAATGCAGTAATGCTAAACTGCTTACATTTGCGTTCTCACTTCGCCGACTAACAATATTTGTTGACATATTGTAATCCGTTTTGTTGCGAAATGTTAGGGTTAGGTCTAACTTAGCTAATCTATCTGGCACCAATAAAACAATATAAAAGCTTAGATTGGAACCAGAGGACGTTGTGTGAAATGTCCAAAAATATTTATTTATTTATTATCATATTTATTTATCTGTATCGCTCACACTTACAGGTCTTAAGGAGATATTAGAAGTGCAAACTTTCGTTGCCGATTTGAGCACTTATTTTTGGTAGGACAAATACTTAAAGAACAAAATCAGTGCTAATAAACAAAGCTGAAGAGTTAATTTGTTTGTCTGTTTGAACGCGCTAATCTCAGGTATCACTGGTCTGATATGAAAAATTATTTTACTGTTAGATAGTACATTTATTGAGAAAGGCTATAGGCTATATAACATCACGCTACGACTTATAGGAGCGTAGCATCAGTGAAATATGTTGCAAAACGGGGAAAATTCAATCACACACTTTACAATATATTCTGCCAAATGCAACCACAGCCTTATAATTCATGTCAACTAAGCACTAAACATGTCTGTGTTGTGTGTGCGTTTTGTTCAATATAATTTTACACGTAATTACTTGGATCATATTTCATATTCATTATTGTGAAATCTATTTATAAAATTAGCTTTAGAAATATTGCACCTGGTTTTATAGTTATAGGTATATACATCATTATCATCATAACATCACGCCTTTTTCGCACAGGGGTAGGCAGAGACTATAGAGCGCCATCTGCTACGTTCCAAACATACTTCCTTGGCTTCATCCACACTCATATATCTGGTCATACATGCCAGACGGTTGTAGGTGATATGAACTTGTCCCTTTTAAGTATCCCGGCGATGATATCGGAGTATATTTTTCTCGGGCGTCCACTCCCTCCACTTACCTCCGCCGTGTATATGCCTTATATTAAAGACTTATTTATGGGATTCCACGATCAGTCGTTATCGCGATAGGAGTAAATAAACGGGATGTTGACATCAAAGATATACCAGATGGTGGGTCGACTTTTAAAATTGAGGACAAGTACCTTTAGCCTAGCTAAATGGTAATTCATAGAATAATGACATTTCATATGATGTATAGTCTGTATCCATACATATTACACGCACACATAGATATGACACCTACACATAGATACATTTTCACGCACACATAGATATGTAAGTGGCTTCAAGCCGACTGAGTGATGTAGCCATAGACACTACATCTGCTATATCTGTGGTCGGCATGTAAGTTTTTAATCCGTCACCACACGGACAATACCAATGTTTTATGGTGTCATAACAACGAACTCCTCTCTTTAATTTTATGACCAGCCAACCGGAATGACGTCATACATCTCGGTAATGTTTATATTATGGTAATTACAGTTAAAGATAGATCTTCCGAGAATTGTCAAAATAAGGCAAATATTTGAAATATTATTAGACAACTGTTTATTTTAAGAACAATAATTTAATAACATGTTATTAGGATTTTTGAATTCGAACCTGAATCAAAAATGTTCGTTTGTTTTAATCTTTACATTAATTAATAAAATTATTATGCAAAATCGTAATTCATAGAATCATTGCATAGAATAATAGAATAGAATAGAATACACTTTATTGTACACCAAAACATATTACATGTCACATAAGTAACAAAAATAAAATGAAACATGTACCTACAATTGGCGGTCTTATCGCATATTGCGATCTCTTCCAGACAACCTTTGGATGGACTCAGTTGATCTGGAACTGGGGTAAAGTGGTGTACCTACTACTTGGAAACAATAGTGAAAAAAATTAAACTTTTAATTTCTTATAATTTTTATAATGATTTTACTTTATAATGACGTTTCATATAACGAATACCCTGTATTATAGACACACAGAGATACAAATTTCAAGCACTCAGACATGTAAGCATAGATTTAGAATATATTTATCTCCAGCATGTAAGTGGCTTCAAGCCAACTGAGTGATGTAGTAGTAATAGAAAAGGGTCGCACAGCAATAAATCTTAACAAAGCTGTTCCGCAGACTTTTGGAAACATGAGCCGATCGAATGCTAAAGTTTTATTGTAGGAAAAAATATAAAGAGAAACTTCTGACAAAAAAAATACTAGCATGTAGTCTTTTGTGATTTTTTTTTTGTGTGGGCAACGGAAGTTTGTTTTGAAAAGATTGGAGCGTCGTAGTATGACCGATTAAGAATAATATATAGACGGTTGTTGCTACACACTTGACCCTTTTGATTTGAAGGACATGGGCGATGACATTGCAGTATGTTTTTCTCGGGCGTCCTCTCCAGCGTTTCCACTTTCCTCCTTTTCAATGTGGAGAAAATTCGTGCGTAATAATGGGATATAATAATGCGTAATAATGGAATGTGAGAGATTTATTGGCTAGGAAGAAGGAAAAACGGTTAGCAGTGACGGGCCCCGTGACTACTGATCATGGGGTCGCGGGTTCGATTTGTAATAAAAATGTTTGTGCTGCGTCTGGGTGTTTCTATGTATTATAGGTATGTATTTACAAAATAAAAGTAGTATATGTATTATATCCGTATTCTGGTACCCATAACACAAGCATATAAGCTTAGCTTGAGACCAGAGGACGTTGTGTGAAATGTCCATGAATACTTTATTTTTTCTTATTACAAAATAAATTGACAAATCGTGGAATTCGTTAATTTGAGGTGCGTTATTTCAGGTTGGACTGTATTGATTAAGGT
Source organism: Orgyia antiqua (assembly GCA_916999025.1). Taxonomy (NCBI): domain Eukaryota; kingdom Metazoa; phylum Arthropoda; class Insecta; order Lepidoptera; family Erebidae; genus Orgyia; species Orgyia antiqua. Next base: position 23,793,373 of record OU779871.1, read on the forward strand.
TAGAGCTAGAATTTCCAAGAGACCTCCAAAGATAATGACTCAGTAACATTTCGACTCAATTTATCTCAGCTAAAGAACATAATGTACACCCGCATCAGAACATTCGTATGTTAAGATATAACCCTTGTTATTTAAGATTTTTGCAATTGTATCTATCACAAAAATGTTTATTTCAAGGCTACATGAAAATGGTATCTAACTGAAATGGTTTGTGCTCGCTCTATTGTATAAAACAAAATAATCATACGAACAATTTCGAATGAATTTTATTTTATTTTGATCAGTAATTTCATATGACTTGAGCAACAGAAAAAATAAGATATTCAGGACTTTAATTACCTTCTTACACGTGTGACCAGATGTAGAAGTATAAATGGAGCCTAAGAAATATGTTTTAGATCGTAGCAGATTGTGTTCTAAAATCTATTCCTATGCCATAGGAAAAGTCGTTTTTTTTTAAATTTCAGGCACAAGTCATCCTAGATCAGTGGTCATCTTTTCTTATCATAAAACAAGTATGTATGTTGTGAGCTTAAATCTTCGAAACTACGCAACAAATTCATTAAGGTTTGGAGTATATCTTTACTTATTATAAAACAAAGTCGTTATTTTTGTATGTATGTCCCTCCCTATGTGAACTTATATCTTCATCATCCATAAAAACTTTTTTTTAATAATAGAGAGGTTCAAGTGGATGACGTTTTTGTATAATTTATTAAGATTTCGTTTTTAAATTCTACGCGTACGAAGTTGCGTTTGTTTGATTCAACGCGTAAATCTCAGGAACTACTGGTTCAAATTAAAAAAATATTTTTGTGCCAACTAACCTATCCAAATAGGTCATTTATCGATGATGGCTATATCACGCTGCATCTAATAAGAGCGAAGCAGTAATGAAAAAGTTGCAAAAATGGGGATAATTTAATAAATTCCACGCGTACGAATAAGGCAACAGCTAGTAATAGATAAATGTCAATCAAAACAGAACGTTATTTGTGCAATTCAATTACGTTATACCTTATCTCATGGTTACATAAAGTATGCTATGAATCCCATCAGTTCTGGAAACTGGCAATCAATATTTTTCAATTAACAGATAAAACACGATCGAAACTTGAGTAAGAATTACGACTTACTGTACGTGAAACTAATCAAGGGCATAACGCACGAAGAGTTCCGTATAATATTCATATCACAGATTTAGCAAATAGAAGATTCGTCTTCAATAAGCACACAGATTTAAGTGGCTTCAAACCGAATAAGTGAAGTAGCTACAAACACTCTACCTGATAAATCTGTGGTTTATGTTATTGTTAGCATGTCATCAAGATCCACAAAAAATGTTTCTTTTTAATAGCAGCCCCGAAAATATTCATTATATTCTGGAAATTTAGTATTTCTTATTTAAAAAGGCAACAGAAATAATCAACTGTGAAGACTACATCCATAACCGTTGATGAAATACAGCTTGGTGATAGACGGATGGACAGAGTAGTCAGTCAGTCAGAATCAGTTATAGGGTCCTGTTTTATTTTAATACGAAACCTTAAAGTATTTGCTCAACAATACATTTTCACAACTGACTTTTTTAATTTTCATTAATTCAGAAAACAGCTATCTCACTCCAATAATTATTTTCGAATAAATTACTGTCTTCCGTTTGATAACAAACATAATAAGTATAGTAATTACATCAGCTAATTTCCTCCCAATCAAGCAAAAGAAAACTATTTTTCTACCTAACGCCATGAAAGCAGCAAACACCATTCAAGAGACTTAGGAGCTGCCAAAACCAGCTAAGGAATATTGTACACAAATAGCATTCTCTGTAAGAGATGGAAAACGTGAAATTAAACTCTCTGCCAACACGAGCGCGGCACAGTAAACTATAATCCCTCCCAAAGTCGAGGAGGCCCGTGCCCGTCAGTGACGTCAATGGGCTGGAAAGGGAGGAGCTGTTGTGCTATATAAGCAAGCAGTTACAATAACGCATAGGTCCCATGCATGAAACCAGGGTATAGGGGTTCAAAGCCTCTCTACCCCGAAACCCCCGAAATGCCGAAAATAGTGTCAAATAATTAACATTTGACACTGTTTCTGACAATCCTCTTTTGACTCAAAAATACCCCAAAATGAAACGATGAATTGGAATTCTCTCTAAAACTAAATCCTCCCTACTATCCATGTGGTGACGGATTAACAACACGAGCCCCGTTTTATACGTTTTATTAGGATGTGGTAAGAGGTAAGACTCCGCGCGGGGATACTACAAGTAGGCACTATACCCTGTGAGAAAAAGTCGAAACTATAACTATGGCAACACGTCAGCGTGGTACAATTAAGATTACTTCCAGCCTTCCAACGTGGAGAAGGTCCGTACCTATTATTGGAATATCCATGGGCTAAGAAGGTATAGGTTTACAATAAGAGCGGTTCAATCTATTGATAGAAGCTGAAACATTTCCTGGTGCGATATTGCTACAAAAGAAATAAAGAAAAATTTGCTATCAGTTCCCATAAGGAGCATGATTATAGAGCAAATTAATTTAAGAATTGTGATTATTCATATAAATAGACAGATTCGTTTGCATGACAGTTCGTTGTCGGTCTTTTATAAAGGATCCCTAAAAAATTTGCTAGGAAGCCTCATCAGTATTCTTCTATCCTTATCCCATTATTTGGAGTCAGTGCAACATTTATTTTTCTTCCATAGTCTTCTGACAGACGTCATATCTGTGTTAACTACTATTTCTTTCATATCCTAATTCCCTCTAGACTTTTTTCTTGCATATTTATTCATATAATTCTTCTAACAATATTACTTTCCTCTCGTCTCATAAAAACCTCTAATCTGTATGGTTGCGTTTACGAATATAAATATAAATAAATATAAATATTCATGGACATTTCACACAACGTCCTCTGGTCCCAAGCTAAGCTTATAAGCTTGTGTTATGGGTACCAGAATACGGATAGAATACATATACTACTTTTTTTTTGTAAATACATACTTATAATACATAGAAACACCCAGACGCAGTACAAACATTTGTATGACAATTAGAAAAATCACACAAATGATTGTCCCGAGCGGGAATCGAACCCGCGACCACTTGATCGGCAGTCCGTTACCAGAACCACTACACCACGAGGCCCGTCGATAATGAGCATTTAGTGTAAAAATTGTGTAAACATGCCACTTCGGCATAAAGTTAATTGCAATGTTATCTGTGTTTATCTTCACTAATAATGATAATAAGGTCTCGGGTTCAAATCTCGAATTGGACACTTATTGCCAATCGTTAAGAAATAATAAAGGAAGACTAAAAATGTAGCGTAAAAGAGCAGAACCTTATCAGAACTTTGCTCTGAAATTCTTGGAAGAGGAACGTCCTTGAGAATTATGACTCTTTACCAACAGTAGGTACGCAGTGCATAAATAAGTCGACCATCATGCATTATCGTCATTTGATGTCTATACACTAGTATTTTCGTTGCATTTTGTTACTTAATCGCTGAAACTAGACATTTTGCAACTTTACGTAGCGATAGAAAATTCAAGCTAAGTCTTTAAAACAGTCATATCTGATATTAAAAACAAAAGAAGACAGACATAATAATAACTAATGTAATATTATTATTAAGTGTTAAAACACACAAATAAGAATGATGTGCCAAGCAAACTAATTATCTTAAAGCTATCACACCACTCACCTCGTTATCTAAAGTTGCTGGCGAAGACCGATAAAAGCGTCCAACTCCCGAAAGCGTAACCACTTTATCATAAAACAAACACTTGACAGTCCTGTATTGGTTTGTTATCGCTTATTTTTTATTACAACTCAACTACCAAGGAGTTCAAAACATAAAATTTGTATGATAACGTGTTTTTAACGATTGTTTAGACGTCCACTCCGCACGACGTTGGGGGACGGAATGCCTTTGGGTTATGTGACGCTTGGACGATAGTTTTGTGCTGCGCTTGCGACTATGGTCTGCCTGTACTATGAAACTTGAAGGTTTTAGTACTGGTTTTGTTAGGGATGATGGGTGGAGCTAAATCGCTTTGAAAATTGTCTCGTCATGTTTAAAACCGAGATCCCGTTATCATAAGAATGCTAATTAGTTGCCAAAATGAATTTTATGTCTTCAAGGTGTAAGTAGTGTTCTACTGTAAAATAGCAACTAAAGCGTTTACTGAAAACTAAAGAAACATGCAGTTTTTGGATGAAAAGTACTAAAATAGTTTTGGACAGTAAAGAAAAAACGTATTCTCTCTCTCCAGCTCGTTAACCTCCTGTTGTTAGGCACAGGCCTCAGTCCTACACTTTGGGAGGGATTTTGATCGACTACTTCGCACTGACCCGGCGCACACCGAGGATGTTATCTGTACAATATCCCTTAGATGAATTTTACATCACCATGGGAAGGAAATGGTTTAGCGACGCTTGAAAAACAGTACACTGTTAAGCCCGGTTTCCACTGCGAAAGGGTAATGTGCGGAAAATGGTTAGGCGGAACGGACTCCTTTTTAATTAAATAGGTTTGAGTTTCCACCAACGAAGAGTTGGTGCTCCCTAGAACTGAGCGAGCTCATTTCTACTCTTTCTACACGCTCGGCTCTTTCCGTCCGACTATTTGTTGGTGGAAATACAAGTATGCAGTTTGCGTTTGTGAGTTTAACGAAGTCATTAATGGGTCCGTTCCGCTCGCGGTGGAAACCGGGCTTTAACAATTCCTTTCTGAGCGAGAGACCTTAGATTAAGCATTGAGGTGTATGGCGTTCTTTTGAGGGGTGCCTAGTATGGATGGATGGACGAAAAGTTAAGTAGATACATTAGATAAGCGAACTTTAATGGAATAAGGAAAAATATTAATATATAAATATAGTTGTTTTTAACAGTCACGATGACAATACTCGATTTATGTAATGAGTAATCGATTAATATTTTTGTGTTAAATAATAATCTTTTAAACTACTGTGTGGCATGGCGCACGAGTTTCTTATCATATTAATAATTACAAAAAGATACCTTTTAATGTAGCTGAATATTAAAATGACCAATATTATAATGATGTATTTAGCTGCATTGCATAGCACATACGGAAAACCTAAAATTAATCCAGTGCCAAGACGCCTGGTTAGAGCGGTACAGCGGACCATAATCCCTCTTAAATTGTAGGAGACGAAAATGGGCTAGAGAGACAGAGAGAGCTAAATATTATATTTTGTTCAATTTGTGAGTTGAAGTCGGTGCGATTTGTTAGTGTAGATTTTTATCAGAATATGGTCGCTATGCCATTCTATTGTTATTTAGGCTTTTAATTTTAACCAAAAAGTAAAACAGGACAAGTTAAATCATCAGATGACTGACAGACGGACGGACGGACAGCGCAGTCTCAGCAATGGGGTCCCATTTTTACACGCTTTATATTAGCTTCACTTGTATGTTTGTTTGTATGTTTGTTTGTATGTTTGTTTGTATGTCTGTATGTTTGTAACCGACTCCTTTGGACGCTATTTTGACCCACTTTAAACGGTCAGATTCTATTCAAATTTTGCACACCTGTCAAAGACCGATGACAATGCAATAATTCGATTAAAATATCCGATTATCCTGGTTAGATTCGCCAGGATTCATTAATCTCTTTCCGGATCCTTTGCATGAGAGTAAGAGAGAGGGCTAGTACGCGAACTACGCATGCGCGCATATCCAGAGAAACTCTTTTTTCTATTTTTTTGTTGGGTTTTCTATATAAAGCGTGTTTTTTAGTTTTTTTAAACTAATAATATAATTACTTTGTAACCCAAAAAAAATTTACAAATCAACCGCTTTACTTTTATGCCTTGATCTATACAGTTCTATGATAGTTATATTGATGTCCTAATTAAAAATATTAGTTGCAGCACGCATTCGATAAAAGTAAGTTTATCAAATGATAAATCAAAGTCAAATATTGATTAATTTATGTTTTATCAAGTAGTTACATTATACATGTTAGCTTTCCTATGTAACTATTATTTTAATTACCAAATGAACATATTTATTTTAAAGAGAGTTCCCTATTTTAAATGTTAATGTTTTAGACTAAATTAAGAGCGGACACAAGAAACTTGAGTCACAATTTAGGTATTTGTGTTAGGAATTGCTACACCTATTCCCGAGCGCCGCGCTGAAAGGGACAACTATACATAAGCCAGATTTTAAAAATCTTTGAAAGAGAATCGTTTCGTACTTTGCTGTTTCCTTCGAGAAAAACAGACCGATTTAAAAAAAAAATTACGTCATATAGATAAGTACGCAGCGTGGGGCGGCTCCTAACAAGCTAAACTGACGATATCGTCAAATGCGCCGGGGGCCGCTGGATAGTTAGCGCAGGACCGCGCGTTGTGGCGTTCTATGGGGGAGGACTATGTCTAGCAGTGGACAGAGTAGGGTTGATGGATAGATTATAGATAAATAATATATGCTTCTATTATTTTCTGTTTGTGTAATAAATTTTACAAGTTCATCTCAAGACAAGCGTAAAAATCTTTGTTTGGACGGTCATGTTTTTTTTTAGTTATCTTGTTTTGGAAAAAAGAAAACAAAAGAAGCATAGCTATAAGACCTAAATCGATAGCGTGAGAAAAATTCATTGCTCTAGACGCAATATCCACGAAGAATACAGCGGAGTATATTGTCTATATTTTTGTATGGAGCCTTACAGTTGTACCCCCAAGCGCATATTTCTACAGCTTTCGAAAACATGTGTTTTACATATTTTTATTACTCGGTTGTTTTTCCCTAAAATCATAATTGAAATGATTTATTCTTGTGTCCAAAACTGAACCTTTACTCTGGTATTTTTTATTTTATTGATTGTTTTTTTAAGAGACACGAATAAGGTATTAACACAGTTATTAATGGGGTGAAACTATATAAACGCTCTTACTATCTACCAATGTTTTGCCATTGGATACGGAATCTAGCAATATATTTAAAGCAAGCGACAGAAAGCGATAAAAATTTGCAAATACAATTTCATAGTAACAGCCATGTTTAGCTTATTCAGCCTTCGTGCCGTCAGACGATAGTGTGTGTGTGTGTGTGAGACATGTGAGAAACACAAATGCATATTGCATATACAGTTTTTGTTGATATATGCTAATTTCTACTTGCAATTGTGAGTGTTTTGTTGGAAATTCGCTTGTAAGCATTTCCTGTAACTTTGTGAAATATCTTAACATGTAATTAGGTATTTGTATAAATAAACTTACTTCAAATTGGTAGATATTTCACTAACTATACTTTAACATTAATGTTGGTCTTTCTGTACGATATAAGCACATATTGTGATGTTTTCAACGTATTAAGGACAATTTTGTACGATAAAAATACTAACAGTTTTAGGGCAAAATAGGGATTAAAATACGAACTGGACAGTCTCTGTAATAGCGTTTCACCTTTTGCTATGGAACCCTAAAAATCATTATAGAAGTCCTGAACAAACGGAATTGTTTTCTTTTAAGACCATTAAAACATAACAAGCACATGGGTAAAACTTTGAAAACGCATAGCTATGATGTTATGTTTAATTTCAAACATGAATTCAATAGGTCAATAGGCGATTGAAAACTATAACGTTAATAATATTATAAATTTCGAAACAACACTACCTCGCCTTGAAAGGCGGCAGGACGCACTCCGATGAGGTTGGCAACAGTCTTGCAGAGTGATGGATCCTAATGGGAAGAAGCCGACGAACTATACGAGAATTGTCTAGCAAGACTGCTTTCTGAATCTGGATGAGCACAATAGTGACAGTGCGTACAAGTTGTAACTTGTTCAATGATGCATTAGCGAATACATATTATCAAAAAAGTATTCAGTAATAAATAATAGACCATGTCGGATTACAGGGTGCGCCGGATAAGCCAGGGTCCGGATTACCGGGACTCCACTATATCAGGACTATTTCCGTCGAGAGGTACCAATTATTATCGATATTTTTTATTAAGCCCGCGTAAATGGATAGGTTAATGTCAATCACGGTAGACGAAATATCGACCCGAAGTGGAGAAAGAGTTCTACCTATAAGAGATCTTGGGAAGTTTAGGATACCGGGGCCCCTATGAATAGACTATCGGTTATAATTTCATAACGGACTATAGTAATAGGGACTGAGGGCCCTAATAATGAACAATGAGGGCCTGGGCATATGCCCAGTGGCTACGACCACGTGTTACTGATATATTCAGACTGTTTTTAGAATAACCATTCCAAGCGCCTGATGTTAAATTCTTTCAAACACATTAATACGTTTAGAACAATTTAGTACAGCAGGCGCTTTGAAAAATGCAAGTAATTACTCTGTTAAAATGGTAGTAATAATTATATAGGGTCGGGTTTTAGGATTTGGGTAATCTGTACTTATTAGATGGGCCCGTGACTTCGTGAGCGTGGAATTAGAAATCTTTTCTCGTTTTCACAACATTTTATCTAATGCTATAGTCGATATTTGGTAAACTATTGATTTTATGCAACAAGCAAAGCAAGTCATATGCAAAACCACAAGAGTAAAATTTATAGGAAAAAACTTGATAACGTAATCACCTTAATATTAGCTTAAAAACATATGATAGAAGTAAATGTACTTACCAAATACCAGTTTCTAATACTAAGTCGACAGTTTCAGGCAGTTCTAACCGGAAACCTGAAATGGAAAAAAATACAGAAATTATATTTCACGGTCATCTGAATGCCCATATCTAATAATTAAATACATAGAAGGTTTGTATAATAAGTGGTGAATATGCTTTCGTTATGGAAGATGCAATTGGCATTGTTCATATTTTTTTAAAACTCTTAATTCGAAAACCATTTCAGGGAATAGAGTTTCTGATCATGATCCATTAGTTTTTTTCGGAAAATTTGCTATATTAACAATTATTTTTCTAAGAAAGCAAATGATCTCTATTTGACCTTGAAATGAAGGACTTAAAATATTAAGGCGTTCTTAGGGATATACTACTCAGTGGTGGAGTTGACATTGGTCTATTATATCAACTTGGCATCTTTGAAAAGATGTATTGCAATCTGTTTTAAGTCTATCAGGAAAAGGCAATACACAGATTGTGTATTACGATGACGTCACAACATTTAATTTAGTATCTTTAAGTATTTTTTTAAAATTCTATATAGTAAATATTTCAATAATATTGAAATTAGTTTCTTAAAATTGATATTTAAAAAAAAAAATATAATAACAGCAGGTCAAAAATTATGAAAAATCCCAATTATTGTCTAACATTGGGACGTCATTCGTCAACATATGAACATAAAACTTTCATACATGCATGACCAGGGGCCCAAGTGGTAGTCTACTACATATTAATTTTTTGTCATAATGGCGTCATTATGACACCAATATTAATAAAATTCGCCATTATGCAATCACTGACTAATAATTATGACAACATTGTATGTAATAGCAGACTTGGGCCCCTGATGTACAAGTAAAGAAAAAGCAAGCCAAAGAAGTCTGTTTAGATCGTAGCAGATGGTGCAAGTCTCTGCGAATCACAGGAAAATAGCGTGTTTGTATTACATACATACAAACATAGCATAGATTAATGAATTTAAAATTAGAAATGTATCGTCTTACCATCAGATATTATTCTTTGTATAATGCTGGCCATATCTTTGACTTCAGCTGCATAGAAATTCTCTCCACTATAAGGAGTTATACCTAAATCTAATAATGTTTTAGTTAAGAAATTACTTAACAAAAAGAAAAACACTTCATAATAGTATTTTATTTTTTGTACAAAAAAGAGACTGTTATAAAGTAATTTATTAATTTTGCAATTGACATGCTTTTACTTAATAAATTGAATTATGGTGGAAAATTGTACGTAAAAATATATAAACTCAATCGAGTGACGAATGTGGTTTCTTAATTGATTACTTACTGAAAAGCTCGACCGCAATAAGCTCGGTTGGAAGAGCTACGGAACGGTATTCCGAGGTCGTGGGTTCAAGTCCCGCTTGCGGTAATAACTTTTTCCACCATAATTCAATTTATTAAGAGACAGGCAGACAGAGGTATGTCGTTCACTTATTTGTCAGTACGTCTAATACTTTCTCGTAGCAACCCTTCAAGATATGCGTTGATAATCATATTAAATACTATGAACATCTATGGCTACATAACTCAGTCAGCTGAAGCCACTTACATATCTATGTGTGCGTGAAAATGTATCTATGATACAGGCTATACGTCATTTGAAACATCAATTATATATATACGATTTACTTGTCTTCAATTTTAAACGTCAACCCACACTCTCGTTTATAATGTTAGAATAGAATATTGCTTCAAATCGACTGAGTGATGTAGCCACTGACACTACAACTGGTAAATCTCAGTAGGCGATATAATATGGATATCCTGCTTTAGTTTTGTTAGTAAAAATAAAATGAAATGTGGTGTCGTGGGACACCAGGTAGGATAGGAACGAAGTCTCTTCGGCTAATGTAGAATCGACACATTTGCAAAAAAAAACGTGCTCAATTTTATGTAGGTTTTCTAGATTTTTCTCTTAAATTTTGCTGATTAGTTTTATTTAAGTACAGGAAAGTATTTAGGAAATTCAGTATTTTAGGAAATAATAAATATCATACAATAAAAAAAATTTTTTTTAAAAATCGTAATTCAAATTATCTATTAAAATAACAAAATAATTAACGGTTTTATTCCACGCACTTTTTCTTAAGGTTTTTTTCAGTTCAGTCGCGCAGCAAAAATCCTCCTAGCCTGCCGTAAGGAACTTCGTTCCAAAAAGCTACGTAAATCAATTGCAAAATATTTAAAATATCAAATTCTCAATAAAAGTCTGTTCTTCAGAATATTTTTGGTGTTTTATCAAAGGATACAATTGAGCATATCCAGTATGGAGGTGGGATGGTCTGGTGGTGGCGGTGGTGGAGGTGCATGAGGTCTTGGTCCAGCTACAGCCCTTAAGGTATAAGCGCGAACATACTCCTTGCGTATATCATGGAAACGGCTGTAGTATGTAGGTAACGAGATCTCTTTGCTGCAAGCTTCTGGGTGGAGGCATTGTCTGGTAACAAAAGAAATACAACATTATTATTTCTGAAATAAATACTTTCTTTAGCAACGTTGAATATTTTTTGCACAGATTTTTTGATACGAGACAATCCACTTGTTAGTACCGATTGTACGTGCACAACTAAACTTGCCTAGCTTATGTATAAAATGTCGGAGTAACATAATAGAGAACTGAATTGCTATGGTTATATGCTATTAGTCTACAAATTGTAGAAACTGTCTTTTAGATGTTCATACATCAATCTGACATTCACTTTCACACATGAGAGGGTTCCACTGCAGGTCTCCAACTAAATCTCCCTTTAACCTGCCCCTTTACCACCAAGATAATGATGTTCACTCAAAACGTCACCTCTCAATCGTCACTTTACACTATCTTTCAAATACACACTTTATAATTATACACTCGCGATTATGACCGGTATAAACTCTTTATCACTACTGTGAGTGAGCAACTAGTCGGGCAGCGATTCGCCCTGTCTAACGTCTCAAACGATACTGACAGTTGGCTCTGTGGCTGTCTCGTATTTATACTGAGTGCGAGGTGGGGCAACGTAAAACACATGGTGAGGAAAACACGTCTTAGGACTTGTCTACAATTCTTTACGTTAACGAATTATACGTTCACATTTGTTTATTCTTATTGTCGCTCCGTCATATATAATATTAATTTATTTTGTACTGTACATATTTTGTTTTTATATTTTAATTTTTAATTGTATATTGTTAATTATTATTCTAATAAATAAAAACACTTAAAATGAAAATTGATTGTATCAGTAACACAATTCGTCAATGTTAACTGAACTTTCTTATTATAAAAACTGTGTATAACCATATTATTTAATAAAAGTGTGTACAACGAAATTACCAAATAAATCAAAATACATCGTAGTTGTTTTAATTTTTTGGTTATGTTTAGTTTTGCACGTTGAATTGGTATCAATCAATATCTGTTCTGTATCACAGAAAATAAACAATTCCTCTTTTATTAAGCCTGGTTATTTATACTTAGTGTCTAAAATACACTACAGTTTAGTCAGAGGCGTATTTACGCTAGAGCCATAGACCATGGCTCGGGGTAACCAGTCTGAGAAGGGCGGCGATAGCCTTCAGGTTTAAAATTTAGCTCTATCTCTATTAATTTATAGGGCGGCTAAGTAAATTGGCCCGGGGCGTCAAATAAATTGGCCCGGGGCGCTAATATTCACAATACGCCTTTGAGTTTAGTAGAGTTTAGTTTATTTAATATATTATTTATTTACGTTTATATTAATAAATATAAATATTAACACATGGACATTTCACAGAACGTCCTCTGGTCCCAAGCTAAGCTTATATGCTTGAGTTATGGGTACTAGAATACTGATATAATACATAAACTACTTACCTTTTGTAAACAGTAAACACCCAGACGCAGGACAAATATTTGTATGACAATTATAAATATCACACAAATTATTGTCCCGAGGCGGGAATCGAACCCGCTACCTCGTGAACGGCAGTCCGTTACATGAACCACTAGACTACGAACTATATAAAATCGTAATCATGCCAATGAGGTAATAGTACAACGCCTGGCGTATTTGTGTAGCAATATGTCTTTGTGCTTCGTCGCGTTAGGTATGATGATAATGCGAAATAAATCTGGTTTATAATGATGTGATAGACCAGAGTATTAGCACAGAGATGACAGACATTACTTAAAATGAAACTTATCATTTAGACAGATTCTGAGTATTCATTTATTTATTTATTAAAACTTTATGCACATAAGACGTACAATGGCGGACTTAATGCCTTAGGCATTATCTACCTGCCAACCAAAGATAGTGCAGAGATAAACAGTGTGGGTGCTAAATGAAGAGAAGATAAACATTATGAGAATAAAACTAAGCAAACTTTTAAGGTACATAAACACAAACATATACATACATATCAATACTCATTCAGGGGTATATAAATACACAATTTATATAAATATTCATGGACATTTCACACAACGTCCTCTGGTCCCAAGCTAAGCTTATATGCTTGTGTTGTGGTACCAGAATACGGATATACTATAAACATAGTAATAAACTACTTTAAGAACATTAAGTTGGAATATCTATTAGTGCTATTACATAACAACAGAAATTCAGAAATGCATTTCTGCACTTAATTCTGTTCTTGTTATAATTTATACTAGCTGATGCGGGAATCACACTGACGACCTTATGAACGGCAGTCCGTTACACGAACCACTACACTACGAAGCCCGCATAATAGAAATAAATATTGAAAGATAGCAATATAAACCATTCTCTCTCTCTCTCCAGCCCATTTACGTCCCACTGTTGGGCACGAGCCTCCTCCACTTTGGGAGGGATTATGGTCTACAGTGCCGCGCTGACGAAAGCTTTACGAAGTTTCCGATTCTCACTAAGGATGTCTTCTGTGTAAAATATCCCTTAGCTTTACAGCACCAATGGGGTGGTGACACTTGTATTCTTAGTCTGTCACCATACGGACCTATATAAACCATTACTCAACATGAAATACAAACATTTAAGGACAAAAATAACCGGAACAAATAATTATTTACTTATGACGTGCGTAATTGACACATGGAAACAGTTCATAGTTAGATACAAATTTTAAACGTATACCGGATGTATGTGGACACGTTAGTATTAAGTTGTGATATTTTGTAACTACTTTTTGCTATAGCAAAACGAAATAAGTAATAAAAAATGACGATTTTTCCTTATACTTACCTCCAATGGTTTTTGTGATTATTTGACTTTAAGTATGTGTAATCAGGGTTAAGTTGCGAAGTAATTTGCATTGAGTATACAAACTTCTATTTTGAAATGACTCTTTCAGTATTTAAACAGTATTAAACTTTAAATAAACGCGGCAAAAAAAAAGCAAAAACAAGACCGCGCGTTGTGGCATTCTATGAGAGAAGCCTTTATCCAACAGTGGACAGAGCAAAGGCGTATTTAAAAAATTAGCACCCCTGGGCCATAAATTAATAGATATAGAGCAAAATTGTAAACTAGAAGGTTTTCGCCACCCTTCTCAGGCTGGCCGCCCCGGGCCATGGCCCTTATGGCTCTAAAAAGAGATCTATAAAGGGACCTCCTACTGACTTTGGATGGAGATAGAATTATCTTACTGGATAAACAAGGGTAACCTCAGATATACCAGATGTAGTGTCTATGGCTATTTATATAGTTACTAGCTGTTGCCCGCGACTTCGTACGCGTGAAATTTAGAAATCAAACAACAGAAGTTTACTATGACAGTCGATAGATGGCGTTGTACTATTTTTTAATCGCGCTATAGTTTAGTTCCACACATTAACATTCAAGCTTTCAAATTTATTAATTAGTTTGGATTTATTACTTAATCGGCTTGAAGTCATTTACCTAACTATGTGAGCGTGAAATATGTATCTATGTGTGTATATGATTCGGCATATACGTCAAAAAAAATTACTAGACTACCCGCGAATCCGTACGCGTGAAATTTAAAAAATTCTCCCAAAATCTCTCAAAATCTCTTAAATTATGCAACATTTTTCACTCACTAAAAAGGGCTCCTTATAAAGTGGGAGATTTATTGTTATTTTTGCAGTGCAGTAACGAAAGAATAAGTTTAACTAGCAAGATGTATACCTTGACGTCAATACCTACTTATCATCTGATCTATCCAAATGAAATATTTTGCGTCATCATAGCTAATAATAGACACAGGTTCTAGTGGTTAAGGTGCTAACGGAATTGCCGTTATGCCATATTTGATTAAATTAGATATGCTTGTATGGAAAAAACTTACATTAAAATTGCTGCCATTTTCCTTAAATGATATTACCTTAACTCGCTGAAATTTCGGATCCTAACCAATATATGAATAAAAATGCACTGTTGGAGACTGTAGAAGATATAAATAATAATATAATTCCTACATAAATACTACAAATTTTACTCAATATTATGAATGTAAAAGTAACTGTCTGTCGCTTTTTTACACTAAACCTACTGTATCGACTGGTATACAGAGTCTAGTACCTGAAAAAGATGTCTTTTTGTGCAATAATTTGCCCCATGCTGTGCCTCTGCTCTTTTGGAAAATCCTAGAACTTAGTTAAAATTTTCAAACTAAAAAAAAGCCCTAAACATGCGACTCTTACAGTAAATTCATTAAATTTTGCCGCTGAAATGTTATGTGGCAAAACAATTTAAATATTTTATTAAAATTAAAATATATGAACTAAAATCCGCAATGAAATGAAATGAAATGAAAAATCATTTAATCACGTAGACACAATTTTTCAGAAAAATTATGTGCTTATGAAATGTCCAATTTTTTTTTTTTTTCCTACCATCGTTTCAGGACGCAATCTGCTGAGAAGAACCGGCGTAAGAAACTCAGCAGAGCTTTTAATCAAATCAATATTTTTAAATTAAATGTCAATTATACTTACAATGCTAATAACTTTACAATATAGAATATGTATTGCTCCATACAAATACAAAGTCATACTTAATGCCAGGGACGTACTCCAGACAACCTTTAGGTAATAAAGATATAAGACACGTAGGTGCACTTATGAAATTACCGCCAAAAACTATATTACACAAATATATGCACTTAAAATATATTTAAAAGATACACTCAAAAATTAACAAATTTTTTGTTTCTTTATATTAACAAATTTTATTTTTCTTTAGTAAATTAACGCCCACTGTTTGCCACGGGTCTCCTCCACTTTGGGAAGGATTATGGCTTGTTTATAGTAAACTGTATCCCGATATATAGCATAATATAACCTTGACTTCCTACGCTTACGCAACACACACATCAGAAGAATTATGTATTTACACTGATTCTTCGCTCCTTATTAGTCATAGCGTGTTGTTATAATACAACAACATAATCGCTGGATAGTACATTTATCGAAGAAGGCTTAAGACTATAGCCTTTATCGATAAATGTACTATCCAACACTGAAATAATTTTTCAAATCGAACCAGTGTATCCTGAGATTAACGCGTTCAAACAAAAAACCAAACAATACAAACTCTTCGGATTCTGAATATTAAGTATAGATTTGTTAAAGAAAACAGTGTGTGTGCAGACCATTATAATATTGTGGCGTATGTTAATAATAATAATGTGGATTTTACCTTAAAGGTGGTTGTCCATCTGTTACGAGCCTGAAGAGAGGTGAATGTGGGTCTACTTGAAGTGATCTCACGAACTCATCGAACTGTAATGTAAAAATAAGAATATTAGAAATATTATAGTAACGGCTAAACACTCACTATTTTGGGATCACTACATTGGATCGGAGGTTTAAACGGAGATTTTATCGCGGAGATAATAAACGTTGAAGCGTAAAAAGACTATTTAATTATTATGAATAACATAGCAAGTTGTGACAATTTTCGCAAACCGATTTTAGCGAACTTTTAAACCTCCGATAAGTCATTATGAATAAGACCAGTAGAGTATATCTATGCTTCTATTAACTTTTTTTGGGAAATTTTTTCCAAATACATATGTGTGATAGAGACTGCAAATTCCTCTTAAGACAACCGTTAAAATGAGTACTTAGTATACGGATTTAAATAAATATTCATGGACATTTCACAAAACGTCCTCTGGTCCCAAGGTAAGCTTATTGCTACAAATACTAGAATACTATTTCTATAATCTTCTTCTTCTCCAGCCCATTTACGTCCCACTGTTAGGCACGGGCCTCCTCCACTTAGGGAGGGATTATAGTCTACTGTGCCGCGCTGACCAGGCGTGTTGGCACTGGGTTTATTTTCGAGTTGTCCGTCTCTCACAGAGGATGTTATCTGTGTGCAATATCCCTTAGCTGTCTTTTACAGCACCCTTGGGAGGAGATGGGGTGGTGACACTTGTATTCTGAATCCGTCACCACACGGAGCGAGATTGGTTTTCAATAAATTTTTTTTTTCATTCATTTATTTCTATAATAATACATTCAAATTACATAATAATACATAGAAAGTACTCAGAAATACAAATACAAATAACACACTATTACCAATTTTCCAATAATCGAAACCGCGGCCTCAAGAACTAGGCCCGTCAAACACCGGAAGATGTTCAACTAATTTAAACAAATATCCATTTTATTTAATATTTTATTTCAAAACCCGATAATTAGTCTATCAGGTTTTACACTAATAATCACAATAATTCTATTATTTTAAAACCACACGATGTCAATTATATAAAGAACTACAAAGTTATTAAATCTATAATAAAAAATGCGTTTTGTGGCGTGATATAATTATATAATTGATGAAAATAACATACTAATTTGTTTGAATACTTATATATAATAACTAGCCGTTGCCCGCGACTCCGTACGTGTGGAATTTAGAAAACTTTTCCTGTTTTTGCAATATTTTTCACTACTGCTTCGCTCTTATTGGTGGTAGCGTGATTTTAATAAGCCTATAGCCTTCCTCGATAAATGTACTATCTAACACTGAAATAAGTTTTCAAATCGGACCAGTAGTTCCTGAGATTAGCGCGTTGAACCAAACAAACTTTTCAGGTTTATAATATTAACTACTGTTGCCCGCGACCCCGTCGCGTAGAAAATTTTCCCCGTTTTTGCAACATTTTTAACTACTGCTTCGCTTCTACTGGTCGTAGCGTGATGTTAAATAGCGTAAATCCTTCCACAATAAATGCCCTATCTAACACTGAAAGAATTTTTCAAATCGGCCTAGTGGTTCCTGAGATTAGCGCGTTTAAACAAACAAACAAACTCTTCCGCTTTATAATATTATTATTATAGTATAGATAATTAAATGTATCGTGTGAGGCAATCATTATAACATTGTGTGATATTGATTATTAACACTTTGTCAAATAAAAAAAATGTTTACGGAAACATAAACAACAACAAGAAAATAATATGAGAAAATGATGACACGAGCATAACTTTTGTTACTTCAATCGCTTCGAAATGTAGATAATTGGTAATCTTTTTTAAAAATGTTGAACTGATTTCATGTGCCTTTGAAATTTGAGGGTTTTCCTCGATTTCTCAGGAGATAACCATTATATCCTGAGTCGGTTGAACTTTTTATTAATAAAAACCCTCAATTATTGTACTGCATAAGAACAATTCAAGGGTATCACAAAAAAAATTGATAAATCGAGAAATTAGTTAAATAAAAGTTCGCTATAGTTAGATTGTACTGTATCTTTACTAATATTATAAAGCTGAAGAGTATCTTTGTTTAAATAAAACTACTTTTTACGGATTTAGACGCGTATATTTGTTTTAAATTTAAAAAACGTAAACGTCGGGCCAAAATTTAAAACAAATATACGCGTCTAAATCCGTAAAAAGTAGTTTTATTTAAACAGATGAGTCGCGCAAGTGTTAGAAAATATTAGTATCTTTGTTTGTTTAAACGCGTTAATCTCAGGAACCACTGGTCCGATTTGAGAAATTCTTTCAGTGTTGGATAGAACATTTATCGAGGAAGGCTCTAGGCTATATAACATCACGCTACGACTAATAGGAGCGAAGCAGTAGTGAAAAATGTTGCAAAAACGGGAAAAGCTTTATAAATTCCACGCGTACCAACGGAGTCGCGGGCAACAGCTGGTACAGTATATTTATGTACACAAACGTACAAAGATAACTTTTATCTACAAATAAATGATGACTTAATTTTTTTTTTGATAAGATACGATTTTTAAATGAAATAAATTTTTTTATCATCTTTACTTATGACAATTAGACATCCGTGTTTAAATTAAGAATATTCACTTTTAAGACAATTGACATTGTTCATTTTTAGGATTCCGTGCCCAGTATCTCAAGAACGGTGATAGCTAGAGAGTTGAAATTTTCACAGATGATGTATTTCTATTGCCGCTATAACAACAAATACTAAAAATAAAATAAAATAAATATTTAAGGGGGGCTCCCATACAACAAACATGATTTTTAGGGTTCCGTACCCAGTATCTCAAGAACGGTGATAGCTAGACAGTTGAAATTTTCACAGATGATGTATTTCTATTGCCGCTATAACAACAAATACTAAAAATAAAATAAAATAAATATTTAAGGGGGGCTCCCATACAACAAACATGATTTTTTTACCGTTTCTTGCTCGATACTAATAACGTTGCCTTATGTTGCATAGATAATGGTACGGAACCCTTCGTGCGCGAGTCCGACTCGCACTTGACCAATTATTTTTAAACGCCTATTTCGTAAACCATTTCGGGGAATAGGGTTCCAATCACAATCTATAAGTTTCTTTTAGTAAATTTGCTATACTTAAGATTATTTTTCAAAAAAAGCAAATAACCTTTGTTTGCCCTCGAAATGAAGGATTTACAATTTTTAAGCGTACTTAGAGACACACTACTCTGTATTAGAATTGTAATGAGAATTTTAAAAGATACAGTTACAACCAGTCTGTGGTAACGACTTACGTCAGCGCTGTCAAACAAAAAAAATTGGTCAAGTGCGAGTCGGACTCGCGCACGAAGGGTTCCGTACCATTATCTATGCAACATAAGGCAACGATATTAGTATCGAGCAAAAAACGGTAAAAAAATCATGTTTGTTGTATGGGAGCCCCCCTTAAATATTTATTTTATTTTATTTTTAGTATTTGTTGTTATAGCGGCAATAGAAATACATCATCTGTGAAAATTTCAACTGTCTAGCTATCACCGTTCTTGAGATACTGGGTGCGGAACCCTAAAAATCATGTTTGTTGTATGGGAGCCCCCCTTAAATATTTATTTTATTTTATTTTTAGTATTTGTTGTTATAGCGGCAATAGAAATACATCATCTGTGAAAATTTCAACTCTCTAGCTATCACCGTTCTTGAGATACAGCCTGGTGACAGACGGACGGACGGACGGACGGACAGCGAAGTCTCAGTAATAGGGTCCCGTTTTTACCCTTTGGGTACGGAACCCTAATAAAAACAAGGAAACATAGTAAGACAAAAATTTATAAAATTGTACGAAGTAAAAGTAATAAAAAATCATTATGTTAAGAATACTACAAAAATAGACAAGAAACACTAGATAAAAAAAAAAACAAATTAAAAGTTTATGTGACTGACTTCCGCATAGACTAATAAATCAACTTGACAGGATATAGATTATTGTGTTGTAAAAGTTTATTTAAGCAAAGCCAATACACAGTCTGCATACAACGATGACGTCACAACATTTGAAGAAAATATTTCCTTATAGTTTTTTTTAAAAATTCAATTTAATGAATATTTCAATAATATTGAAATTAGTTTCTTAAAAATTATAAAAACAGCAGGTCAAAAAATATGAACAATGCCAATTACCACGTAGAGAAAATATAGCTAGACAGCTTGGAGACTAATCTAAACTGTACTCTAATGTCTACGTACACGTAGAGCCGTTCACGAGGTCGCAGATTCGATTCCCGCACGGAACAATCGTTTGTGTGATATTATTTAAAATTGTCATACAAATGTTTGTACTGCACCTAGATGTTTTCTATCTATTATAAGTATGTGTATTTACAAAAGAAAAGTAGCATATTATGTAGTATATCCGTATTCTGGTACCCATAACACAAGTATATAGCTTACCTTGGGACCAAAAGATGTTGTGTGAAATGTCCATGAATATTTATTTATTTATTATCATTAGAGCTAGAGTACCAGAGCATTTCTACGTAGACTGTAGTGATACTCTAGCTGGAGTAGTCTCTCTAATGTGTATACGTCGTAGATTGCTCTATGAGAGTCGCTCTACATTGTTTTAATCTATCTTGACGGGCTTCGTGGCGTAGTGGTTCATGTACTGGACTGCCGTTCACAAGGTCGCGAGTTCGATTCCCGCTTGGGAGAATCATTTGTGTGATATTCTTAAATATCATACAAATGTTTGTACTACGTCTGGATGTTTTCTATGTATTATAAGTATGTATTTACAAAAGAAAAGTAGTTTATGTATTATATCCGTATTCTGGTACCCATAACACAAGCCTAATAAGCTTAGCTTGGGACCAGAGGACGTTGTGTGAAATTTCCGTGAATATTTATTATTATTTATTATACTATTATTGTGGACGACGCTTATTACTAATGCATTCTTAGTTCTTCGGTATTTTTTTCAAACAAAACAATATTAAAAAAGAAACGTACCTACGACGAATGGAGAACCTCCTCTTTTTTGAAAAAAAAAATAATAGAAATAAAATAATTAAGGAGTCAATAGTAATTTATCATCATTAAATCGTTCACTTCCTAATAGCAAATGTGTAGGTATAATTACCAAAATATAATCTTTACAACCTCGAAAGGCTGAATGCATGACGGCTGTCACATTATAAAAAACTAGGAAACGCAAAATAGTATCTATCTATATTAATATTATATAGACAAAACGTTCAAAACGTCGGGCCTGGTGGTGTAGTGGTTCATGTAACGGACTGCCGTTCACAGATCGCGGGTTTTATTCCCGCTCGGGACTATCATTTCTGTGATATTATTGTTATAATTGTCATACGAATGTTTGTACTGCGTCTGGGTGTTTCTATGTATTATAAGTATGTATTTACAAATGAAAAGTAGTATATGTATTCTATCAGTATTCTGGTACCCATAACACAAGCATAATTAATTTAACTTGGGACCAGAGGACGTTGTGTGAAATGTCGATGAATATTTATATTTATTTATATAACGTTGTATTTATGTATGTTTGTAACGAATAAACTCAAAATAGAAAAATAGATGTTGTCCGATTCTCAGACCTACTGAATACGCATGTAAAATTTCATAACGATCGGTTAAGCCGTTTCGGAGGAGTACGGTAACTAACACTGTGACACGTGAATTTTATTTATAAGATAAGATAAGATAAGATTACAAAGTTGAAGAGTTTGTTTATTTGAACGCGTTAATCTCAGGAACGACTGGTTCCAATTGAAAAATTCTTTCTGTGTTAAATAGTCCATTTATCGAGGAATGCTACAGGCTATAAAACATCACGCTACAACTAATAGGAGCGAAGCATCAGTGACAAATGTTCCAAAAATGGGGAGAATTTTTTAAACTCTTCGTGTACGGTGTCGCGGGCAACAATTTGTTCAAAATACCTATATTTTTATATTATAGAGTTTAATAATAATAATATAATAAATATTCAAGACATTTCACACAACGTCCTCTGGTCCCAAAGTAAGCTATATTTCTATGCTTATATTATGGGTACCAGATACGGATAGACTACATATACTACTTTTTTTTGTAAATACGAGTACATACCTATAATACACTAGCTGGCCCGGCAAACGTTGTTTTGCCATACCAAAAAAAAAGTAAAAAATAAAAAAAATTATGAACTATAAACCTCACGGAGCCCGAGACCTTTCCAACGAATGCAAAACAGTGGAAATCGGTTCGTGCGTTCTGGAGTTATAGCGTCAGGAAGGAAAATCCGACTTATTTTTATATAGTAGAAGATAGAAAACACTCAGACGCAGTACAAACATTTGTATGACATTTATGGATATCACACAAATGATTGTCCCAAGCGGGAATCGAACCCGCGACCTCGTGATCGGCAGTCCATTACATAAATCACTCCACCACGAAGCCCGTCATACAACAATTAATATTGCATTTAATATTGCACACATTTAATATTGCATCATTCATAATATTATGTACTTTACTATGACCGATATTTTTATTTCTTATCACTGTAGAACGAAGAATATTTTTGCATATTGTTGTAAACTAATTTTAATGAAGATTAATTTGCTATCAAAATAATCTGAACATTATTTTTAAAGATTTGTCTCGTCATCATGATCAAACTGTTACCTATTTAAAATGGCCAACTTTGGTACCAATTCTACGCGCACAACTAAAATTATCTCCGTGTGGTGACAGATTAAGAATACAAGTGTCACCACCCCATCTCCTCCCACGGGCACTGTAAAAGCCAGCTAAGGGATATTGCACACAGATAACATCTTTTGTGAGAGACGGAAAATTCGAAAATAAACCCTGTGCGAACACGCCTGGTCAGCGCGGCCCAGTAGACCATAATCCCTCCCAAAGTAGAGGAGACCCGTGCCCAACAGTGGGACGTAAATGGGCTGGAGAAGAAGAAGAAGAACTAAAATTAAGTAAAAAATTCAAATTGATAGCATCGTTATCAGAGTTTGATAACGTTAACTGAACTTTGTTGTTATAAAAACTGTGTATTTATAGACTAACGATTTTTATTAATATAAATGTGTACAACGAAATAGCAAGTAATAGATATAATGACGCTATCAATTATTAATTCTTTGTTAAGTTTAGTTTTGCGCGTAGAGTCATTAGAATATAACACAGTTTTACCATTAGGCCATTGTACGTGTAATTAAGCAATGGCATAGCATCTATCGCGGGCCTTGAGCGTGGAGACTAAATCCACAAAATTCGAAATTTAAATTCCGTAGGTAACGGAAATAGCGTAAAAAAAGTATAAATTACAATTAATGTTATCTTTTTATTAAATTGAACATAAATTGTGTGAAGTGCATAATTTATATTATTTTTTTGGATTTTGTAAATAGTTATACATATAGTCTAAATTTAAACAAAGTCATATCTAAAAATAAATATATTTGTTACGAAATATTGCCAACTTATAAATAGTATCATGTATTAAGAAGGAAGCAAATAAATTTCCGCCATTTTATTTTCGTAAATACAGGAAGTAGAAAAATAGATATATTTTAAAAATGTTGTATTTTTTGAAATCACGATAAATAAATAAAATAATTATTTATGGACATTTCACACAACGTCCTCTGGTCCCAAGCTAAGCTTATATGCTTGTGTTATGGGTACCAGAATACGGATAGAATATATAAACTACTTTTATTTTGTAAATACATACTTATAATACACAGAGACACCCAGATGCAGTACAAACATTTGTATGACAATTAGAAAAATCACACAAATGATTGTCCCGAGCGGGAATCGAACCTGCGACCTCTTGATCGGCAGTCCGTTACATGAACCACTTAACCACGAGGCTCGTCAATATAAAAACAGTGCATTCAATATAGAAATGATGCAATGTTTTAAAGACCAGAAACATGAACTAACTTCATGAGACCACGTCGGTAGTCTACTATTTGAATATTTAGATACATAATATGTGGAAACAATGTGCCTTTGATATTTGAATTTTGTTCTTGATTTCTTAGAAGATAACTATCAGATTTTGACCTGGTGGCGATAAGACCACACGGGAACTTTCAGCTTTCATATAAAAAGAATGATTAAAATCGCTTCGACCAAATAAAAGTTATCTGCCGGCGTATTATGAGCTTTTTAAAATCATTCAAGTTCCAGGCAGGCCGTAATCTGCGTGGCTAAATTAGGTATAATGGCAAAAATAAAACTTTTAGTTGAAAATTTTTAGTTAGTACTTTAACTTTTAGTTGTACCTTCTCCTTAAACATATTAATGTATGACTGGTTTAGCGAACTGACTGACTAATAATTTGTTCATAATACGAATTTGCCAGACAGTTCATTTCACGGCGTAAACTGCCTGTAAATAAAAGCTCATAATACGGCCGCAGGTAACAAACATAAATAAAAAAATAAAAATAAAAAAGACATACAGACGAATTGCTAACCTCCTCCTTTATTTTAAAGTCGGTTAAAAACTCATAAATTATTAGGTACGAATATTTTCTTATAAAAAATGTAATCATAATCACATCCGCTGCAATTTATATTTAACCTTTACATTTAAATAACTACTTGATTTATTAACAGAAATAAGAATAAAACAGGTCAAGTTCGAGTTGGACTCACACACAAAGGGTTCCGTATGATGTGTTTTATATACATATATAAAAAATCTTTTGTCGGTATTTTCGTACCATAAAAATTTGCAGGTTATCTCCTGAGAAATCAAGAAAAACCTCAAATTTCAAAGGCATATGAAGTCGGTTGAGCTTTTTTTAGTATTATTTATATTCTTTTATTATACCCATTCTATGTGCATAACTAAACTTAGCTAAAAATTAGAAACAACTATGCTGTATTTTGAATAATTGGCTATTTCGCAATACACATTTTTATTAATTAAAATAGTTATTCTTTAATACACAGTTTTTATAATAAGAAAATTCAGTTAACGTTGACGAATTGTATTATTGACACAATCAAATTTAATTTTTTAGTTTAGTTTAGTTGTGCATGTAGAATCGGTTTGGTACCAATATGTTATTAATTTATTATGGACTATGGTGATTAAAATGATATGCGCAATTCCAACATCTTGTACTTAGCCGGTTTTTTATAAGAACATTATGAACATATTTCTTGATACCTATAAGTACTAATAACCTAATCCTTATCCTTACTAATCCTTACTAATACGAATACGAATGCGAAAAGCGGATAAATAATAACAAATTTTGACGAGCTTAAGTGTTGATGTGTGTAACCAAACCATAGTGCGATTTAAAAAGAACTGTACAACGCCATCTATTGAGCGGTATAGTAAAGTTCTGTTTGTTAAGGTTTGATTTCTAAGTATCACGCAGACGAAGTCGCGGGCAACAGCTAATAATTTATAAGTTTTTTAACAATGCGTACGCCACGGACTATCTTATTAAAAAATACATAATTAATGACCAAAATTAAAGAATAAATCGATTTTTTATAACGAACAATTCGATATTTTTTATCTATTTGTGTCAGAAGGTAAATTATTGTTTCGTGTCAGTATTTTTAAAATTATACGTCTTTTAGTTTGATTGCAGCTATTAAAAAAACACTACTCCAGTTTTTATCGAGGAATATTACTAAATTAGAATCATAATACGATTTTAATAGTCAAGTAATTAACACTTTAAATTCAATATGTCACCACACCATTTTCATTCGAAGTCGAAGTCAACATTTTTATTTTTGGTTAGCATGTTTTAGGACGTCAGAAACTAGGTATCTGTTCCAAACGCGAATCCTATGGAGAAGAACAGGCAAGAAACTCCATGGATTCATTTTTATTCTCGTTAAAATTTTTTTAATTTCATTCTACGTTCCACCAAGGAAGAAATGTTTCAAACTAAGATTTCACCTTGTACCACGTTGGTACCGTTTAGGTCATGCAAAACTGCTGTTATTCTGTAAATATTTTGAATAAGTAGCTGTTTCCTTTGATTTCATACGCATGAAGTTTAGAAAAAATTTCCCGTTTTTGCAACTTTTACTGCTGCTTCACTCCTATTGGTCGCAGCGCAATGTCATATATACCCTATAGCAGGTGTGGCCAACATTTGTGCACATAAGATCTACTTTAAGTCGCGATCGACCAATTTCTTAGGTAAGAAGGGGGACTCTTTTATACCGCCGTGCACTCTTGAAAATAGTAGGAAACTACTAAAAGTGGTCACGCTGAACGACTCCCTACTCGAAGCATGAGCTGCGTACATGTTCATTCCTGTATCAAGTACTAGAAACATTTGGCATTGAATGCGTCCTCTCATGGACCTTGCGAGTGATCGACCAAAATGGTCGCGGATCGACTTGTTGGCCACTCAAGCCCCATGGGCTTCCTCGATAAAGGTACTACTATCCGATACTCGAAGAATTTTTCAAATCGGACCAGTTGTTCCTGAGCTTAGCGCATTTAAACAAACAAACTCCTTAAGCTTTATAACATAGTATAGAAAGTATAGATAGGAAAATCAAAGGAATCTTTAAAGTAGCTAAATTTAGTCAAAAGTCGCCAAATATTTTTTTTTTCAAAAGTCTACACCAAAAATCTTTTGTCGTTCCATATTGAAAATTTAAAAAAAACATTATTGTAAAAAGAAAAAGTAACTTTTTTGTTGCAAGTTGTTGACTGCGGAAATGCATCTTACAATGTAAGCAAGTAAAGATCGGGAACAGGTTCCTAACTGTACCGGAGTGGGTTCGATGTCCGGCCACGTACCTGTCACCGGACTGCCAAAAACAGCAACCTAATTATCATATACCGGATTCTTGTGTTGCTATGTGATTTTCTTGTTATAGGCAATTTTGGGACTAAAGAGGTTGTATAGAAAGTTTTGAAGTGTATTTAGGGTTCCCTACTAAATTGTAGAAAGGGATCCTATTACTGAGACTTCGCTGCCTGTCCGTTCGTCTGTCACCAGGCTGTATCTCTGGGACGGTGATAGATAGAGAGGTATTCACAGTTTGTGTACTGTGAATACCTCTTGAGTGAGCTACAACAATAAATACAAATTATTATTATCTTTAGCAGCCTATTTACTGATGATATCATAGAATTTGCAAGAGGCTGAAGAAGCCGCTGGATGCAGATACAGCAGAATAGCGTGTTGTGGCGTCATATGGAGTAGGTCTACGTCCAGCGGTGGATAAAACAAAGGTAACAAATGCATGGATAATGGCGATAACAAACACATTTTAAATTTTAGATAAACACACCTTTTTTTTTTCTTCTTGCAATCTGTTCTTATTTAACATTCAGCAAATGATTAGTATGTATGTGAAACACACCATTTAACGCTCTTTTTTTCTACTAAATTATAAAATTAAAAATCTTTTACGCAAAACAAACTAAACAATATTTTTAATCATTTTATCGATTATTTACATTATTATTATTAAAAATAAAAGGTAAAAACAAAATTTAAAAACAGCTGTTTCTAATTTTATATTAAGGCCGCCAAATTGGCATATTTTTAAAACTATTTTGGTGAGTATTTATTTTTATTAGTCACTGTGACGTACATGAGGACGCATAGGACATGTCATCACGGAGGTTAATAAGGCTAAAATATAAAAAAATGTGTAAGATCTTTCAACTAAAATGTGGGATATCCTTGTAGTTGTAATGACTAAACTAGTTGATACCTAATACCTTCATAAGCACATATATACCAGTTGGTAAGTTGACGATTAAAACTGAAGACAAGTAACTTTAGCCTGGCTAAATCATACTTCATACAATAATGTTGTTTCATATATATAACATATAGCCTGCATCATAGACACAAATAGATACATTTTCACGAAAATATTGTTTTTACACAATTTTCGGCATTTTGTGGGGGTTTGAAAGCTCAACCACTACAAAGTCAAAGATTTTTATTTTAAGTAGGCAAGAGAAAAAAAAAAGTTGGCAAGATATACATGCTCTTTTAAAAAGTCAGAAGCTAGGCGTCTTTTCCAAAAGGGAATCCTATGGAGAAGAACAAACAAGAAACTCCATGGATTTTTTTTTCATTGTTTACTTTTTTTTTAATTATTCATGTTTACAAGGAAAAAGGGGTGTGAGGATGATGCAGGGTAGTGCAATGCGTACCAGTATATGACGAATATGAAGGCTACCCCAACAGAGCAAGTCGACTCCTCTTCGCTAAGCCCATATGAAAAAATCTAGTGCAACGTTTTTTTCTAGTCTTGTCATGACATAGAGTTAACTCTTATACTAATCACCCTTTCAGCACCAGCCTTTAATAACTTGTTTTAAGATAAACAAGCAGTAATTATAAAGCAGTAAATTTTTACTATGAGATCAAAACTGTCATGGTCTTACTTGAAAGTCGTTAGCAACTAATATTGCAAAGAGGAAGGATTTGATTGTTTGTTTCAAATAGGCAATTTTTTTCTAAATAAATATTGATGGACATTTCACACAACGTCCTTTGATCCCAAGCTAAGCCTTATATGCTTGCGTTATGGGTACCAGAATACGGATATAAATACATAAACTATTTTTCTTTTGTAAATACATACTTATAATACATAGAAACACCCAGACGCATTACAAACTTTGTATGACTATTAGAAGAATTACACAAATGATTGTCCTAAGCGGGAATCGAGAGTATAGATTAGATCAGTCTCCAATCTGTCTAGCTCTATTCTCTCTAGGTGGACGAATGTTATCTGTGCGAAAACGCAGACAAAAGCTAGTTAGTAATAAAACAAGATAATAAATAACGTTGTATCTGCTATAGCGATAACAACATAACGACGGATAGGTGTCAAAGTAGTTATTTTATATAATTGTTAGTAATTATAGACGCCATTGTCAGAGATATGCGTGGGTCGTAATATTCTTCCTGATTGTGTCATGTTTTATGTGAATTACTGAATTGTACAATGAACATTGTCAGATAATACACATAAAATTTATACCTGATATTATAACGCTGAAGAGCCGTTTGTCTGAACGCACTAATTTCAGGAACCGTTGTTGGCGTAGGGTTTATTTTCGAGATTTTCGTCTCTCACGGAGGATGTTATCTGTGAACAATATCCCTCTAGCTGGCTTTTCAGGACCACATGGACGTTGAATGACTAAAATTGTGCAAATATGACAAGTCAGTACTAATATAAAACATCGTAAATACGTATTTCTAAGCAAGAGCAAATACTTCATAATGCCACTTCAACGCCATAAGATCAATGTTAATTATAGCATATCGGAATGCTGTTAAACAACTTGTCATTTCAATGAAATAGGTAATTTAACTGTCGTTCTAGAGTCACATTCCGATTGAAAAAAATATATCTAGTGGTTTCTGGAAATGAAAAGCTTAATACATTCCAGAACTAAAAACGGTTATTTAAAATATATTTTTTAAGTTTCCGTCACCGACAGCACTATAGTACACGCATAGACTTTTCTTTTTGGTTTACATCTAGGCTCGAGAGTAGGTACTCTCAAGCCTAAATAAAATAAAAAAGTGCAGCCATAGTCTAGATCAGGGGTCCTCAAACTACGGCCCGAGGGCCACATCCGGCCAGCGGACAGATTTTGTCCGGCCCGCGGAGAGCTAGCATACTTGAAAACTCCTTTTATAGAACATATTTTTTATAGCAATTAAATTTTACTGAAGTATTCTAATTTTATGTTGAATAATTATTAATATGACATCTAAATTGATATGGTCATGGGCGAACTACTCATAACCGCTGCAATATACTCATAACAATTTCAATCCGCGCATGTCAGGAATATTTATAATATGCAGTGTTGCCGTTTTGCGGACTTTAGTCTGATCTGCCACCTTTTTTAAACGTTGCGTACTTTTTCGGACTTTTTTTTCATCAGTGGACTATTTTACTTTTTACCACCGGCAACAGTGATAATATGGTTTTGGTCCTCGGAACTTACTGGAGTAATCAGTATGGCCCTAAGGCTGGAAAGTTTGGAGACCCCTGGACTCTAGATCATCGGTCGACTACCTCTATACGCGACAGAATTGGACAGTGATAAACAAATCATTAAACTGGAAAGATCCCTAACATAAATATTAAAACGAATTACGCAAAGTCTAAAACATTTTTAGATGAGCTAGTTATACTTGCTAGATAACAGCATCCGACCTAAAGTTAGACCTAATCAAGTTTCCAACAGCTAATTCACAGAACGTTGTGAACGTTCGAAGAACGGTATCAATCATTCTATTTATTTATACATACTAATCTTCATCGTACAACGCACATACATACTAAGGCACTATAAAGTATTACAAAATGAGAATGTTTAACGTAACCGCTGACCAAGCACTCACACAGACCACAGAAATTCAACGTAATCCCCATAACACTAATGGGACTCTCACAGTCGTATTTAATCTGTGCTTTCACTGATGACTCGTGAACATTTTTTTTAAATATCGAATACGGAGTTCCAGTTTTTTAGGCCTTACGAAAATGACTTGTGCGTTTTAATTTTGGCGGGATTATTAGAAAAAAGTTTTTTTTCTTAAGCGTACGTAATACTAACTTGGCAATATTAGTTTTTTATGCGAATTGTAGTATGATTTTTTATTATTAGCTTCGAACGTATCTATGAACATATTAATCTATGTAACGGAGTCTTTGAAAGTGATTTTCACCCACTTTCGGTTAGTCGGATTGATCTGAAATCTTGCAGACCGATAATAAGAACCGATGACCGATTTTTCCAATGGGGGTTATTTTTTATATTCATAAGACATTTACACATAACGACGCTGTGGTCATTTCCGAAAAAAAATGTTGTTTAGTTGTGCATTCATGCACAAATTTTAATATTGTCACAACATTTACGAAGTCATATATCAAGTAGGTAATAAAATTTATAGCATGTATTTTTAATTAACACTTTATTTTAATCACACGTAAATTGTTTTTATGGCACTACGTGTTACAAACGACCAACATTACAAGCTAAATATAGCTATAAACACAGGCTATAAATTATCTTATGCGTCTTCTTTAAAGTTCCGTATCAAAAGCTAAAACGGGAACCTATTAGTGAGACTGCGGTGTCCGTCCGTCCGAAAATTTCATAGTTAACGTATCATCGTTATTCTCCTACCCTTACCCCGTCATTGGGGGTCCGTATGACAAATATAAATACTGTTATAATAACAGTATGGATCTCCTCGTATGCGAGTCTCACTCGTACTTAAACTTGACCGGTTTTATTTATAACATAATATGCATAAAAACATAACCCTTTCTTAAGAGCCGGAAAAAACTAAAGTTAAGTTTACTTTTAGATTTAATCGAAGTGCCTTGATCTTTTGAATTGCACAAAAAATATGAGGTTTTTATTAAAAAACAATGATAGCGAAAAATCTTTTTATGTCAATGCACTAAAATAGTAAAGAAAATTGATCAAGTGCGAGTCGGACTCGCGCACGAAGGGTTCCGTACCATTATCTATGCAACATAAGGCAACGTTATTAGTATCGAGCAAGAAACGGTAAAAAAATCATGTTTGTTGTATGGGAGCCCCCCTTAAATATTTATTTTATTTTTAGTATTTGTTGTTATAGCGGCAATAGAAATACATCATCTGTGAAAATTTCAACTCTCTAGCTATCACCGTTCTTGAGATACAGCCTGGTGACAGACGGACGGACGGACGGACGGACGGACGGACGGACGGACGGACAGCGAAGTCTCAGTAATAGGGTCCCGTTTTTACCCTTTGGGTACGGAACTCTAAAAAAATAATTACACAAGATAAAACTTTTAAAACTCCATGAAATAATGTTGCCGCCTTATTTCATTACTAGTTGTTGTCCGCAACTTCGTATTTGTGGAATTTAAAAACAGAACCCGCTAAAATTATACAAAAAGCTATCCTCTTGAACCACTCTATCTATAGAAAAATGCCGCATCAAAATCCGTTGCGCAGTTTTGAAAATATAAGCACCTAGGGACATACATACAAAATTAACGAATTTGTTTTATAATAAGCAAGGATAAGGTTCCCTTGGCCACTTTGCTGATCTAGCATGGGATCAGCACCTCGCTATTATAATATTCGATCACTACGCGATATCTAAAATCTATACATTCTATACTAACATTATAAAGCTGAAGAGTTTGTTTGTTTGTTTTTTTATTTAAACGCGCAAATTTCAAGAAATTGTGGTCCGATTTGAAAAATTCTTTTAGTGTTGGAAAGTACATTTATCGAGGAAGGCCATAGGCTATATAGTATCACGCTGAGACTAACACGAGCGAAGCATTAGTGGAAAATATGTGTTGAAATCCACAACAAGCGGTTTTATTTAAATAAAAGCTTGTAAAAATTTATAAAAAATAATTATTACCTGTTGTACTACCACATCTAAAGGTTGTCCAGTCTGTAATTCTTCTGAAGGCCTTCTTGTAGGCCGCACAGCATATTCACGTTCTCCTATTATCTGAAACAAATATTGAGTTTATAATAAATTAATGTAGAAATATTGAGTTTGTTAAATTATTTCAATAAAAAATTGGTCAAGTGCGAGTCGGACTCGCGCACGAAGGGTTCCGTACCATTATCTATGCAACATAAGGCAACGTTATTAGTATCGAGCAAGAAACGGTAAAATAATCATGTTTGTTGTATGGGAGCCCCCCTTAAATATTTATTTTATTTTATTTTTAGTATTTGTTGTTATAGCGGCAATAGAAATACATCATCTGTGAAAATTTCAACTCTCTAGCTATCACCGTTCTTAAGATACAGCCCGGTGACAGACGGACGGACGGACGGACGGACAGCGAATTCTCAGTAATAGGGTCCCGTTTTTACCCTTTGGGTACGGAACCCTAAAAATGAATTAATCCTCCCTAGTTAGGGGAGATCCGGCCTGTGCCCAAAATTGGGGCGTTGATGGGCTAGAGAAGAGGGCGAGAGAGGAGAGAAAGGCGAGTGCGACAATTGGCACAACTGTACTTGTAGTTCAATATTGCAGTGAGTTTTAGCTGATTTTTAGACCAGCCGCCTGCCTGACGTCAAACGTCCTTCAGTAGGTATATGCGCGGGTCCCTTGGTCGATTCTTACGACCCCTTCGGGCAAGGGATGGGGAGGTTTTTTTTCTCCTTTTTTGGCCTGCTGGGCCATGATGGTGCCTTGAGCCTTACCATGACCCGGCAAGGAGTGGCATCGCTAACCGGGGCCCGACCCGGCGTGGGGAACATTATGGTAGGGGAGCCCACGATGCTAAATGGGGATTTACTCGAGCGTCATAGAGACCTATTGAGTTGCAAAGCTTAGATGATAAGAAGAAAAAAATGTTATGTGATTTTTCACTTTTATCGGTGGGGAAAGCGGCTATAGATTTTTAAATATGTAAAAAAAAACTGTTGCATGGACATACTCGAGCGCGTCAGATATTGATAGCATCAATGCCCTACGTATTTTTAATAATGTACGTATGTTAATCTGATCGTTTGCATGATGCGGGTGGTTGTATTTAAGGGTTGAAAATGAAAAAAAAAAAAATTTTGTCGAGCGCGTCAGATTTTCTAAGGGAGTGTTAAGTGCACCAAAAAAAAGCTCTCATTCACTAATCTGACGATTTCGATGGGACGCAAACTCACGGGCAGTTTCATAATGTGCAAAAAAAATTCGCCATTTTGAAATACTCAAGCGCGTCAGATTAAGATATATATGGTTCATCTTTATGTTCTAAACGTACTGTCTCATAATCTGACGATTACCTAGAGGGATTCGCCTAATCTGACAAAAAAAAATTCGAAAAACGGTTCACCTTAAAGGCCATCCCTGCAACTTCCCGCTAATTCCATTCCTGGGCGCTTAAAATTGTACTTTGAACTATATTTTGAACTCAGCGGGTCATTCCCAGTCCTCCACACCCCGTCGTCCACAGTGTGGAGGTATGGGAATAGTGTGGACGAATGGGAATAAAAAGGGTGAGGAGGGAAAGGTGCCGTTTATTCCCAGTCCTCCACACTATAGTGCAGGAGCCGACACTAGAAAAAGTTAAATTTCAAAAAGATGAATTGGACTTCTAAATGTTTAATTAGGACTGTTTATGAGATATTAAGCCATCAAAATATATCGTAAAAAAAGTTGCAAAGTTATACTGTCGGCTTTTATATTGTTAGATTTACCAGCTGCTCTGGTGTCTAGCCAACGGGAGTCGCCGATAAGAGATAACAATAGATTTTAAGGACAATAGAGTCGTAAAATCTCATCTCCATTGAATCATAGCTAGACAAGAAGCACAATTAAAAAGCTCTTAGGAATATTTATGAGTATGTTGTAAAGATAAATCATACAAATTTTTAGACAAGTATAAAATATTATTTCTATTACAGCGTGATTTGAGAAAAATAAAATTGAAGCGACTATATTCAATACTAAAAGAAAGTTAGTAACTTCAACGTTTCCTTGTGTACCAAATACTTACACCTCAAAAGTAAATAGTTTGAAGAACGAAAACATTAACGAAAGTATTTACACTTTCAAATTATTGTCCATTATGTGATAAAACTATTCTGTGATACAAATTATCTTAGATCATAATATTTACTTTCTTTTTAATTGTTGTAAATTATAAATGATCACGCTGTAATAGAAATAATATTTTATACTTGTCTAAAAATTTGTATGATTTATCTTTACAACATACTCATAAATATTCCTAAGAGCTTTTTAATTGTGCTTCTTGTCTAGCTATGATTCAATGGAGATGAGATTTTACGACTCTATTGTCCTTAAAATCTATTGTTATATCTTATCGGCGACTCCGGTTGGCTAGACACAGAGCAGCTGGTAAATCTAACAATTTATAAGCCGACAGTGTAACTTTGCAACTTTTTTTACGATATATTTTGATGGCTTAATATCTCATAAACAGTCCTAATTAAACATTTAGAAGTCCAACTCAAACAAACCCAAATGTAGGCATCACGCAGCTGCACGCATTTAACTTTATCGACGAATTTTTGTTATTTCGGCTTGCGGAAATTGTCAGATTATATATTTTTCATTATTCTTGAATTATTACCTTCAAAATAAAAAAAATTTAGCTACGCTCGAGAATGTCGAGATGACGTTTTTTTTTTACAACTTTGTTGCCCTCCCCTTTTTTTACGTCACTCTCAAATTGTCAGATTAGTGGAATATACACTTTTTAGGATGTAATTAACTCACCCTACCTTAATCTGACGCGCTCGAGAATTTCTGATGGTCAATTTTTTTTTACTAATCTGATCCTGTATCCTTCACGGGCGGCCTTATATATGGGTCTCATATTTTGTGGAGGTACTTAACCGGGTACAAGGTATCCTCCTGTATATTAATCTGACGCGCTTTAGTAAATCCCGAAATCCCCTCTTCGGCTCCCCTACTATTAGGTCCTACCGTCGCGTGGCCGAGTGCCACATTTGCCGCGGCGGGTCTCTGAAAGGCACGGGGAGGTGTGTAAGGCACTCTTGTATTCTTTTTGTCCGTCAACTCACGGACACGGATGGATTAAATAACTACTAATTAGGTAATTAATATTTCAAGTATTCCTTACGTTGTGTATATAGAATGAGTCTTTCCGTAGTTTTTTGTAACCTTGTAATATTTCCCATACATACATCGTGTGCTATTTGCTAGTTTATAATTGCCGCAAAATGACTGTGGTTTCATGTAAAATTGACAGTCATCTTTTAGTTGAAATAAAGGTTAGAAGTCACGTAAATACTCTAAAAATATGAAAAATAAGTCTGCCAGTCCATCGAAAACTATTCCTTGGAAGTTAATAAGTACACAGATTACTAGACTAAGTAATATGTATAATTAAACTAGCTGCTACTCGTAGCAACGTCTTTTTATGCGTGGAATTTAAAAAAAATCCCAGTCTTTGCAACATTTTTCCTTTATGCTTAGCTCCTATTGGTAGCAGCGTGATGTTATATAGCCTATAGCCTTCCTCGATAAATGTACTATCGTAAACTGAAATAATTTCTCAGTTTGAACCAGTAGTTCCTGAGATTAGCGCGCTCAAACAACTGAACCACGAGTCCAATTTGAAAAATTATTTCAGTGTTGTATACATGTACATGTACATTTATCGAGGAAGGCTATAGGGTAAGTAACATTACGCTGCGACTAATAGGAGCGAACCATCACTGTAAAATGTTGCAAAAACGGGAAAACTTTTGTATTTTTACGTAATATTTTTAATTTTCTACTACAAGTTATTCCACGCGTACGAAATTGGCTAACAGGCCAGTTGAATAATATGTTAAAATAATAATGAAAAAATTGGTCAAGTGCGAGTCGGACTCGCGCACGAAGGGTTCCGTACCATTATCTATGCGACATAAGGCACGTTATTAATAAATGAGCAAACAACACACACAATACTTAATTAATCACGTTTGTTGTATGAGAGCAAGAAACGGTAAAAAAATCATGTTTGTTGTATGGGAGCCCCCCTTAAATATTTATTTTATTTTTAGTATATTTTGTTGTTATAGCGGCAATAGAAATACATCATCTGTGAAAATTTCAACTGTCTAGCTATCACCGTTCTTGAGATACAGCCTGGTGACAGACGGACGGACGTCGAAGTCTGAGTAATAGGGTCCCGTTTTTACCCTTTGGGTACGGAACCCTAAAAAGGACCCCTTTGGAGCGGGCGACCAACTCTTACTTAGCCGGTTATTAAAATAGACAAAATTAACTTGTCCGACATTGATTGTCAATCATTATGACGTTCGGTAACCCTGCATATATGTTTCTATATGTATATTTATGTATTATGTAATCATAGGTATAATATACTCGCAAGCTTTAAGCTGTTACCACTATAACCGGTTTTACAAAAAAGCAAGGACGCTTATGATGTTTTGATAATTAATTATAAACAATAAGTTATTTTTAGATGTACGGCATTGGTTTTCGTGGAATTGAAATTCTGTATTTAAGTAATATTCAAATGTTATGAATATTTCTCTATATTAAGAAGCTTATAAAAAAAATATTCATAGACATTTGACACAACGTCCTCTGGTCCCAAAGTAAGCGATATTTCTATGCTTGTGTTATATGGGTACCAGAATACGCTACTTTTCTTTTATAAATACATATTTATAATACATAGAAACAACCAGACACAGTAAGAATATGATGTATGACAATTATAAAGATCACACAAACGTTTTTCCCGAGCGGAATCGAACCCGCGACCTCGTGAACGGCAGTCCGTTACATGAACCATTCCACCTTAAGGCCTGTCATATATATACTACTTGTTTTCCCTATTTGAACATAATTGTGAGTCTAATATACAAACAATAGCTATTTTTTGCCATGCAGTCATCTTTCATTACCATAAAAATGACAAAAAATAGGTGATAATTATTAAACGCTTGTACGTTTTATTAACTTTTGTGTATTGATAACTATATTGTAAGAAAGATTTAAACGTTGTATTTCTTTATTGATAGTTTTTAACTGACTTCAAAAAAAGTAGGAGGTTCTCAATTCAACCCTGTTTTTTTTTGTTTGTTACCTGATAACTTTTAACTAGGCGAAGCGATTTTAATGATTATTTTTTTATTTGAAAGCTGAGGGTTCCCGTTTGGTCCTATTGGCACCAGGTCAGGATCTGATGGTCGTCTCCTAAGAAATCGAGGAAAGCCCTCAAACATCAAGACGGTTGAACTATTTTTTAGAAAAACGTCGTATGCGAACGTCTAGCTAAAATTTAAAACAAACACACGTCTAAATCCGTCATAATATGTCAATCCAACAAATGTGTCGCGCAAGTGTTAGAGAATATTAATATAGTTAAACCATAAGCAAATAAACACAGTGAAACATTCTTATAATACTAAGCGTGTAATGAAAAATTTTACGGTCGCCATATTGGTTGCAATAGCCTTCGTACTTGCACTGAATGACATGCACAATTTTGGATAAATAACAACTTGTTCTCAAGCATAATGACAAGCTGTTTCGTAAAATTATCTTGTTAAATATATAAACACAACTACTGTGTTTATTATCTCTAAATGAGACGTTGTGGAGAAATCTAAACCTAACAACCACAGAAATACCTGATGTAGTGTCCACAGAATAGATAGAAGATATTACGTAGGGTCTATGGCTACATCACTCAGCTTGAAGCCACTTACATAACTATGTGTGCGTGAAAATGTATCTATGTGTGTCTATGATACAGGCCACGGACTAATAAAGCAAGACTTCTCTTCCTAAAGTGATTCTTGTTTTAGAATTTTTTAACCGACTTAAAAAAGGAGGAGGGAAATAAAAGGGAACCTCCCTTTTATTTTAGTTTTATGCTTTTTACCTCGTAACTGTTAACTGGGGAAGCGATTTTAATGATTCTTTTTTTATTTGATAGCTGGTGGTTTCCGTGTGGTCCCATTGGCACCAGGCCAGTAGCTGGTTATCTCCTGAGAAATCGAAGAACCCCTCAAATTTCAAAGGCACATTAAGTCGATTGAAAATTTTTTAGGTACCTTATAAATTGCCAAACTTGGCTTTTTGCTGTGCATTAACATTGATTACACATGTAAAAAGTGCTTCCGCTTTTAATTTTTTTTTTCAGTACCTGAAAAAAGTTTTACGGCCAGTTATATTTATTAGAAAGTATTTTTTTTTCTGCTACACTGATTGATTGACCATTTCGGTAAAAAAGTTTAAGGTTAAATGTCAAATTAACTAGCTGTAACTTTACGTAGCGAAACTGGCTTATTTTTTATTTAAAATCTATTTCGATTACAGCTGAAGAGTTAGTTTGTTTAAACGCATTAAACTCATGAACTACTGGTCCGATGTGAAAGATTCTTTCAGTGTTGGATAGTACATTTATCGTGGGAGGATTCAGGCTATCGGTATAACAAACTGCGACCCATAAGAGCGAAGCATCTGTGAAAGCTATTGTAAAAATGTGGAAAGTCTTTTCAAATTCCAAGCTTACGTAGTTACTTTTGACTACTTTGACGAGCCTCGTGATTGAGTGTTTCATGTAACGGACTGCCGATCAAGAGGTCGCGGGTTCGATTCCCGCTCGGAACAATCATTTGTGTGATTTTTCTAATTGTCATACAAATGTTTGTACTGCGTCTGGGTGTTTCTATGTATTATAAGTATGTATTTACAAAAGAAAAGTAGTATATGTAGTATATCCGTACTACTACGTACTACGTACTAGTATATTTGGGACCAGACGTTGTGTGAAATGTCCAATATATTTATTATTACTTTATATTAACGAATAGATATGTAAACTTAAAGTGGAAAAAGTTGACGCGATTAATTGGCGTCATTCAACTGACGTAGGTACAAAAGCTAAGATATACATTAAACATGTTTTTGTCAACACAAAATCATCGATCTTTAACAAAAACATTTGTTTTTAGGGTTCTGTATTAAAGCGTAAAATGGGACCAAAATAAATACAAAGGCTCCTCCCTCCATCCGTCTGTTACGAAGCTGTATTTCATAAAAGTTGATAGAGAGACATTTAAAGTTTAAAGTATGAATAAAAATAAATAAATAAATAATAAATATTCATGGACATTTCACACAGCGTCCTCTGATCCCAAGCTAAGCTTATTATCCTTGTGTTATGGGTACCAGAATACGGATATACTACTTTTCTTTTGTAAATACACACTTATTATTACAGAAACACACAGACGCAGTACAAACACTTGTTTGACAGTAATGAATATCACACAAATGATTGTCCTGAGCAGGAATGGAACCTGCGACCTCGTGAACGGCAGTCTGTTTGTAAACCACTCGAAAGTTAATAACGAGACAGTCGAAATGCTCACAGATGATGTATATCTCTATGTAACAAACATTAATTTTATGATGATAATTGTACAGAAAACTTCGTACGCAAATCCAACTCGTACTTGACCAGTTTTTTATTTAAAAACTTTTTACTCACTACGATTATTTCTAAGCAAGAGATAAATGAAACTACTAACCTGCAGACATATTTAGCTTTTCCTCATTAATTATTTATTTTTACACGCTGTAAGTTGAATTACCACGATCAATATTAAATACGGTCAAAAGGTTAAGAAATAACCGTGACTACATCACGAATAATATTAATGAGCATAAGTAATTAAAATGTGTAATTTTTTATAAAAATACCACATCCATTAGTTACTGACTTGATTGGCAACTGACAATTGAAACCGTTCCCGCCTGAAAACAACACACATGTTCTAATTTCAAATTGTGTCTGGACCAATAGCAGCGCGGCACATTAATAAACGGATAACGCGACCCAATCAGATTGCAGTATTATAAAAACAATAATATGGCGGAATTGGATTCTATTTAAAGTTTAAAAAAAATATGGATATGGCATAAATAATTTTTTTACATTTACGGAAGTTGTTTTTGAGACTGAATTTCTCATTTAGGTCATACAATTTTATTTACGATTTAATTAAAATTGTATGACCTAAATGAGAAATATTGGTGGGAAATAACAATATTTCAGTAATCGCTGTTGACATAAATAAAAGAGCGAGAAGAGATGTTTTCTGTGACGGTTACTTATTGGCATTAAATTTTGTAAATAAAACTGTTACCAAGGGTTTACCTCCTACAAAAATGTCTACCGAAAAACAAACGCTATATATTACCTATACAAAAATCATAATACAGACAAAAGGAAAGCTTTCATAAACAGTTGTACTCTTTGCCTATTTCGTTAATAAGAATGTGTCATAAACTGGTTACTTTTATAAGAACACTAGAATTATAAATAAAAAATGAGGCAACAATAGTTTCCTAAAAACATTGTTCAAATCCTAGTCACATTCATTGGTGTGGACAATTTTTTCTTACATTGTATGCAAATGATTGTGAAGTGGCTCGGGTCGCAACTCGCATTACGCATGCGCAGGTCAAATGTCAGTGGCGACAATGGCGGGAAACCGGGCTCGAGCTTAGTTACTAGTCGCTACTCAATGCTAAATTGTTATTGTGAACGGATACCGAAGTTACTTTGAAAATAAAAGCAAATCGTTCTATTAATATCATGTTATTACGCCTGAAGAGAATATGGTGTACCAATAATAGTAAATGATAATAAACCGATTTTAATCCTATAGCATCAATAAAAAAGGTTTGTGTAGTAAACAGAATTCCCTCCAATTTAGCAAAAATATAAAAAAGAAGTTAAAAAGAAATAATAGAGGTGAAGGAAACTATGAATTTACAAAATACAATGACATAAATATGTATAATTTACATCCGTAACCTGGTATTCATGCACGCGCATAAAAAGCAGAGTTTGGCGCCAAAAAAAATTACCTAGTGAGAAAAAAAACATGATAGATGGTGGGAGTATCTGTCAGCAATATTAAAAAATAAACAGGCACAGACAACAAAAAATAATTCCATGACCGTCAGTACAAGGTCAGTGAAAGTACCATTACGATTTAATAAACGTTCTTATACACATTTCATCTTCTTTTTAGCATATTATGTGCTTCTTGTTTTATTATTGAATTTAACGATTCTGTTATCATAGAGAAAAATATTTTATAGTATTTTATAAAATTGTTCTACCTTCATGAGCATTTGAAATTTGAGGGGTTTCTTCGATTTCCCAGGAGATAACCACCAGATCCTGACCTAGTGCCAATGGGACCACATGGGAACCACCAGCTTTCAAATAAAAAAGAATTATTAAAATCGCTTCGCCCAGTTAAAAGTTATGAGGTAACAAACATAAAATAAAACATACAGACGAATTGAGAACGAACCTTCTCCTATTTTCGAAGTCGGATATAAATTGAGCATCTTCGCCATCAGCCTAAGCTGTAGGCAAATTGGAAGGCGTAAGTTATCAAGTACTCGATAACAAACTTGGCTGTGATGCTGTCAAATATATTACCGTTTAAGTCTTCCCATTTCTTTTCTCGTGAGCTATTAGAGACAGCATATTACAAGCAGAAAACATCTTCTACGACAAAAGGAAAGGCTAGAATCTGAAATCCTATGTCAACACATTTGGTCAGCGTGGTAAAAGACCATCTTTTAGTTGAAGAAGCCTATGCCCAAAATTAAATAAATAAATATTCACGGACATTTCACACAACGTCCTCTGGTCTCAAGCTAAGCTTATATGCTTGTGTTATGGGTACCAGAATACGGATAGAATACATATACT
Source organism: Orgyia antiqua (assembly GCA_916999025.1). Classification (NCBI taxonomy): domain Eukaryota; kingdom Metazoa; phylum Arthropoda; class Insecta; order Lepidoptera; family Erebidae; genus Orgyia; species Orgyia antiqua. The sequence goes on from OU779871.1 coordinate 23,836,006, forward strand.
ACTTTTCTTTTGTAAACACATACTTATACACACACATACGATAGAAACACCCAGACGCAGGACAAACATTACATTACATATTGGGTCATTCATTAATATACAGAGAGTCTATAACAAATGGAACCAATTTTTAACATTAACACAAACTTTTTTACTACATTATTTTATGACCCAGATGCGATCAGGTAAACGTATGTACTAACTACCTTTGTATACTGTAACTATCTTATATAAAATCCTGGTGCCTTTTGACCTCGACGACAACAGAGACTATCAATCACATCGATTTAAATCTAAAACTACACAATAGTTAGTTCATATTAAACAAATTATAATTTATTATAATTGCTAAGTTTAAAAGGTAATATATTATTGCTAAGTTTAAAAGGCTCGTCTTGGGTTTGTTGAGATGTTAGGGTTTGTTGCTTAAGATAGTTTTTATTTTAATTTCTCTCTTTTTGCCGCTGTCTTCTTTTTTTGTTTGTTTAAATATGTATGTTACTTGTGTTAAAATATGTACGTATATTAATATCTGTTATTAGACTTATTAGTATTAATAGTTAAGCGTCACAATCAAGTGTGACACCTTAAAATGCTGTGCATTTGAGTTAAAAATCAAGAGCGAGGTAAACTCGCACACTTAGGATTTCGTACCTACTAGACATATAAACATAAGTAACTGCATTCAAATAATCAGTTAATTATACTCAAAACAACTCACCAACTTAATTTTGTAGTTGAAATATAGGGAATCGCCTACATTTCAGCTACTTCTTAAGTTGGTATTGGTATAAACACTATTTTACTTGTGATGTGATGACAAATTATAAGTTTTTGGATTTTTCCCTATATCAGCACCATATAGACTTGATCTGTGCCAAATTTCAAAGCTTTAGGGCAACGGGAAGTAACCTGTGAATTTTGATTCCCTAGCATAACTCGAAAAATTCTTAAAAATGGTCGTAATTCGGTTATCTTTTAAATGAGTTGAGGTGAAAGGTTGACTGTATTTTTTTCAGCAAGGGACCGCATAGATCTACATATTGTATGAGTTTCAAGTTGATGCCTTCAGCCGTTGCTGAGTAAAAAAAGTTTGACAGACGGACAGACAGACACCGGAGTGATCCTATAAGGGTTTGTACGAAACCCTAAAAAGAAAACATTTTGTAACTAACTGTAAATGTTTAATGTAACAGTAATTGATTTGTCCAAATAAATAAATAATGTTTATACATATGTAACTTGGAAAACAATTATTATATACGACAAAATTATGGAAAGTTATTTTTGTCAAGAAACTTTTTTTTCTATTAGCGTTTACAAAAGTTTCTGACATCATAAATTATTTAACGCTCATCGTATTACATATTTATTAACATGCTTTAACTAGCGTAATACTTATCTATCTACGTACTGGTATTAATCTATGTAAAATCTTTGAAAGTGATTTCCACCCCATTTGCAATGGTCGGATTTATTTGAAATTTTGCACATACAAATCGCTTTTAAACAAACAAACTCTTCAGCTATTATATTAGCATAGATTTAATCCATACGTTATATAACTTACACAAAATATAGTATTTTCATCATAAATTCAAAGGTTCTGGCAAATAAATCTGTTTTTATTTAAAATTTATTTTGTTAACAGAAAACCTTGACTGAATTCGTGGGATAAAATACATTGTTTACTAAATATTAAAGATTTATAGTAGCAATACATTAAAGATAACAATGTTACCAGGATATTAATTATAATCAAAATGATTACACTAAATTCGTTGCAATGCTCGTGTTCAATGTAATGTAAGGAAAAACAAAGTTTCATATCTGTTTAATAACCAGTTATAATCTAGCAAGAATAACAAAACACAAATATAATTTACAAACTAAAAAACACGTTTGAAAATCTAATATAAACTAATATAGCTGATCCGGCAAACGTTGTTTTGCCAAACCCGGCAAATGTTAGGGGTAGACAAATAATTTGCAATAAAATAATATTGCGACTATAAATTTAAATGTAAGCTATCCTATCTTTCAAGTTGGGTCGAATTGCACACGGTGTGTAAATCTAATTTAAAATCGGTTCAGTAGTTTAGGAGTCCATCGCGGACAAACGTGACAGGAGATTTATATATCTTATACTAGCTGACTCGGCAAACGTTGTTTTGCCATACAAATGACAGGGGTAGACAAATAATTTGCAATAAATTAAAATTGCGACTATAATTTGAGATTTAAACTATCCTATCTCTCAAGTTGGATCGAACTGCACATGGTGTGCGAATTTTATTATAATCGGTTAAGTGGTTTAGGAGTCCATTGAGGACAAACATTGTGACACGAGATTTATCTAATATATAAAATTCACGTGTCACAGTGTTAGTTACCGTACTCCTCCGAAACGGCTTAACCGATTTTTATGAAATTTTACATGCATATTCAGTAGGTCTGAGAATCGGCCAACATCTATTTTTCAAACCTTTTTTTTTTAGTAAGGCAAAACAACGTTTGCCGGGGCAGCTAGTCTAATATATAAAATTCCCGTGTCACAGTGTTTGTTACCGTACTCCTCCGAAACGGCCTGACCGATTTTTATGAAATTTTACATGCACATTCAGTAGGTCTGGGAATCGGCCAACATCTATTTTTCAAACCTTTTTTTTTAGTATGGCAAAGAACGTTTCCCGGGTCAGCTAGTATAATATATAAAGAATTATAAAGCTGAAGAGTTTGTTTGTTTATTTGAACGCCCTAATCTCAGAAACCACTGAAACAACTAGTCTGTTTTGAAAAATTCTTTCCGTGTTGAACAGTACATTTATCGAGGCTGGCCATAGGCTTATATAACAGGTGTGGCCAACTTTTGTGCACATAAGATCTACTTTTTATTTTAAAATTGAGTCGCGATTGACCTTTTTCTTAGGTAAGAAGGGGGACGTTTATGCAATGTACTTTTATACCACCGTGCACTCTTGAAAATAGTAGAAAACTACTAAAAGTGGTCACGCTAAACATCTCCCTACTCGAAGCATGAACTGCGTACATGTTCATTCCTGTATCAAGTACTAGAAACATTTGGCATTGTATGCGTCTCCTCATGAAACTTGCGAGTGATCGAACAAAATTGGTCACGCGATCGACCGGTGGATCGCGATCGACTTGTTGGCCACTCCTGCTATATAACATCATACTGCGAGTAATAGTGCAAAAACGGGTAAAATATTCTTTATACGCTTACGAAGCTGCGGCTACAGCTAGTTATAGATATTTTTTAAATTATTGCTTATCAACAGTCCTTAATATGTATGGAAAATTTTAGATCAATCCGACTATTGCAAGTGGGTGAAAATCACTTTTAAAGATTCCGTTACATAGATTAATATATTGGTAGATAGGTATAGATCTCCGTGTGGTGACGGATTAAGAATACAAGTGTCACCACCCCATCTCCTCCCAAGGGTGCTGTAAAAGTCAGCTAAGGGATATTGCACACAGATAACATCCTCTGTGAGAGACGGAAAACTCGAAAATAAACCCTGTGCCAACACGCCTTGTCAGCGCGGCACAGTAGACCATAATGCCTCCCAAAGTGAAGTAGGTGCGTGCCCAACAGTAGGACGTATATGGGCTGTAGAGAGAGACAGATAGCTATCGAAGTAATAAAACCGTGTAAAATGTTTTATTCTTAGTTTATACTTAGCTTTATCTTAATTTTATTACTAACTTCGTGGGGTTGAATTTTATAGCTACAATGAGCGCGCCTATCGTAAAAAAAATATTGACTTAATTTCTTCCGAACGCGCCAAAATAATTTAAAACTTTATATTTTCTAACACTTGCGCGACTCATTTGTTTAAATAAAACTACTTTTTACGGATTTAGACGCGTATATTTGTTTTAAATTTTGGACAGACGTTAATTTAAAACTTCAATAATTTAAATATTACCTCCAAAATTAATTAATTAATTAATAACTAATTTCCAGAAAATTTATTGTCGATAAATATTACCTATTTCATTTTTCATTATAAAGTAATAAAATATTAATTACATTACTAAGTCGTAATGTTATCATTAAACTAGAAACAGATAATTGGATTTTAATGATATACTCGTAGGAACGCAGCAATCGCTAGGAATAGGGCTGCCACCATAGAAAAATGCGACACCAGGTAAAAATGGCGAAACTCGTTTACATTTTGGCGAAATAAATTGTTTTCGCCGGACATCACTGTAAAATGTGTTTTGCATCAGAAATAATTTTTTTTTATAATATTTAAGGTTATGTATTCTCAGACAATATATTGGTGTTGATATCAACCGCACATTTTTTTCAATCCCTTCCTGATAGCAGCTAATTATCAGATTGGCAACCCATCTTCATTCTTTCTTCTTCTTTGTGTCCTATGTCCCCCAGGTGGGGCAAACAGTCCACAGCACTTCTCCATATCCGTCTATCTTGAGCCACGCGTTTCGTTTCGGTTCATGTTAATCGGATTGTCTTCAACTCCACTACATACATGCAAGTTGCATGTATGTAACAAAATCAATAATCTGAAATAATCTAAAACAATAATCTGCACCTAGTATGGGTTGCATGATGCAACCCATACTAGGTGCAGATTATTGTTTCTCTATCATTATAAGTTTAGTGTCAAGGCTCCTGTCCTCTGCTACGTTATGTTATCCTAGTACATTATTAATACTGTTGCATTGTAAGCTTAATTGGTCTATCCGTGACCTTTGATACCAGAAATAATTAATACTAGCTGTACACTGCGACTTGTACTTGAGCGACTGTAAAAGTGACGCCTTTTGAAAAATTATTAAAGTATTTATGGATATTAAAAATACTTCTTGGTTTGTAAATTTTTTGTTTCTTTTATATTTTGCTTGCAAATTATATAATTTATTTGCATGTACCTACAAATAACTGGTTGTCATTGAATTAGATATTATGTGCCTGTTTTTGTTTATTTGTTTACAATTTAGTATGACGAAAGTATAATAAGTATAGGAAATTATTATAATACCGGCGATGACTGGTCTAGATAATTTGTTTGTATCTTGAAATGAGAAAAACAAAGACACGATAGAAATATAACTTTGTAACGATTAGTAAAGATTCATTTTTAGAAGGGGTTAAAGGATCGAAAATCGCGTTCAAATATTCCGTTACGTATATACAGTATCAAAAAAAGTTTAAAATGCGTGAAAAAGAATAACTTTACCTTTTTGCATAGTTAAATAAAACAAAGGTTTTCACTTTTACGAGATTTCACGAGTCAAGTTCTCTAATATCGCCAAAATGATGTAATAAACCCATAGACTTACGATATAGATCTAGACGTAACACTCGGTACAATGAATCCGGCCTGCTTCTTTTTTTAGTTGAACACATTAAGAAAAATAAATGACAAAGATCCTATTTATTAGCCTTTCTAACTCTTTCTTTTTGAGATAGAGTAAAAGAGAAAGCTAGTAAGAAGAAAAGAGAAGGCAAGGCTACTATTTTACTTTTAAACCGTAAACGGGCCGGGCCTTGAGACAAATCTATGTTCCCGAGTTGTTCCTCCCTACTTATGATCTCCTTGAATAAACCATACGAAATTTTTTGATAATATTGGCAACACAGACTTTTTTTCTTTAATTAAATGAAAATATTTAAAATCAATTACAAATTCAAATGTGTCGGTGTAATAATGTTTTTACTTTGCATAAGTAATGAGTTTTTAAAATGTTTCCATTAAACATAACCTAAAAAAGTTTACATTAATTTTGTCGGCGTTATTCATAAATGAAATGTTTGAAATATAAAAAAAATTTTGCTTATATAATTTTTTTCTTTATGCCGCGTTAGGCATCTAGAGAGTAAAATACGATACCCACACCGCAAAATCTAGGAGCCTGAGGTTACATACTGAGGCCAATTCTAATGCTATAACTTATCTAATTTAACTAAAATGAAGGCTATTTCGTTGTACACATTTCTATTAATTAAAATCGTAAGTCACATATATTATATACAAACAGTTTTTTATAGATTTACCATTAATGTAATTTTTTTAGCTAAGTTAAGTCTTGTTGCGTCTGTAGAATAGATAACGCGAATGATAAGTAAAGAAAAATATATATTATAAAATTTGACAGACAGACATCGAAGCAAGCCTGTAAGAATAATTTTCACTGCTACCTCTAAACAAAACTCTAAAAAGAAATTTTATAATTCTGAACTATGGTGGAAACTTTTCGAAAAAAAAAAGTGTTAAAAAATTATAAGAGGGACCTACCAACATGATAATAAAATTGTTTTGAGTTTAATCAATTGAAGTATAGCCAGAGACTGACGGTCTCAAACATCTTTTTACGTTGTTATACAAATTTTAAAAATTCAATATACATACCAAAATTAAAAAAAGAGAATCAAATTATTACACTGCTACCAAAATAACGTTGCATCCTGTTAATTTAAATAAACAAATATTTCACACAATGACCTCTAAGGTCCAAATATAAATTTACGGATACATTAATCTTTTTATTTAAACACGCTATTATTAGTTTAGTTTGTATCTATGTATATATCTATCTCAAACAAAATTTTACGACTTTAGACGCGAATCTCTCCAGCCCATTTACGTCCCACTGTTGGGCAAAATCCAATACAAAGATTGCGTACAACGATGACGTCACAACATTTAAAATAATATCTTTAATATTTAAAAAAAATTCTATTTAGAGAATATTTCAATAATATTGAAATTAGTTTCTTAAAATAGTCTATATTTTCAAATAAAATATAAAAACAGCAGGTCAAAAATTATGAACAATCCCAATTATAGCCCAACGACGTTTCGAAGACTTTTCATTTGTTAGTTTTTAGTCGTAGAATTTCACGTCGAATTAAATATGTTTATTTATTTGTATATATTCAGATCATTTAGTTTTGTCTTTGTGCACCTACCATTACCATCTTCTACACCACCTAGGTTGACAGGTAATAAGTGCTTAACGGCATTAAGTCCGTCTGTGTACACTGTGCTAAAGACTAGTGGTCTTATTCATAATCACTTATCGAAGGTTTAAACGGAGATTTTATCGGAGAGATAAACATTTTAGCGTAAAAAGACTATTATGAATAACAAGTTTTGACAATTTTCGCGAACCGATTTTAGCGAACTTTTAAACCTCCGATAAGTCAAGTCATGAATAAGACCATAAATAAATAAATAGAATCGATACCCATGTTAGTAAGAAAATCTGAGATTTTTAAAATCAACTATTTTTAAGCATTAAGTTAGTGTTGTAATAGTGTTTTCATAAGAATATACGGTACGATTATGTTTTATGACTCGTGAAAAATTAAATATAATATATATAGAGTTGTAACACTAGTTAATATACTGTTATCAATGTTGTTAAATATTTTACGAGCTACAAACTTTTTCACGGGCATTTTACAAAATAGTACTAATTACGATGGCACAAGTAAACTTAACTAAATAAAATAATAATATGCGTCACTTTTACAAGCTATGAAACAAGAATCACGTTAGGAAGAGCAGTCTTGCTTTATTAGTCTATAGTTTAAATGAATCTGTGGCGTGTATGAGAGACACACATAGATATGTGTCTTAAAGTCAGGACCTCGAGTCCGGTAAATGAAAGGTGTCACAATGGCACCACAATGACACATTATAACCTCAAAAAATTGACAATAGACTACCAAACTTGATAAAATTCGCCACTAAGCAATCAGTTATTGCATTTGTTTGCAATAACACTAAATACCTAATTGTTTAGTGGCGAATTTTATCAAGTTTGCTAGTCTATTGTCAATTTTTTGAGGTTATAATGTGTCATTGTGGTGCCATTGTGACACCTTTCATTTACCGGACTCAGGGCCCAGGTAAGTTATTAAGACGCAAACCGCACGTTATAATCAATACCACAGATATAGCAGATGTAGTGTCTATGGCTACATCACTCAGCCAGCTTGAAGCCACTTACATATCTATGTGTGAGTGAAAATGTGTCTATGATACAGGCTATACGTCATATGAAACGTCATTATTCTATGAAGTAAGATTTAGCCAGGCTAAAGTTACTTGTTCTCAATTTTAAACGTTACCACACCATCTACTATATCTGTGGTAAATATTTCGATGAGGTGATAATAAGTAGGAAGTTTATAAGTTGTATCTACTATTTTCAATTATGTAATCACAGTATAATCGTTTGTCTATAAACATGGACATTGTTTATTTATTAATAAGCGCCAAATACCACAAGGGTTTTGCTAACCTTGAAATATATTAGTGATATTTACACTTACGATAGATATACTATATTATACTACACTATATTTATTGCTATTGCCCGCAATGATGATTTATTAAGTAAAAGGATAGGCAAGTTGATTACAAAAATTAAAAAATTTATGCTCGAAACTTCGTACGAGTGGAATTTAGATAAATTATATAATTTTTCTCTATATCAGCACTATGTAGGTTTCAATTAGAAAAAGTAAACTATAGGTACACTAGCGTAAGTCGAAAATTAAAATATAGACAGAGAGCGAGATGTGAAACCTTTGAAAGGAGACTTCGCTGTCCTTCCTTTGCAGACAGTGTGGCAGTGATAACTATAGAGCTGAAAATTTCACAGTTTATTTTTATCAGTTACTAGCTGTTGCCCGCGACTTCGTAAGCGTGAAATTTAGAAATTAAACTTTAACAAACAGAAGCTTACCATGGCGTTGTACAGTTCTTTTTAAATCGCACTATGATTTGGTTACACACATTAACAATTAAGCTCGTCTACATTGTATGTCTTTAATTCCGATTTTCGCAATAATAAATTAAGTAAGGATGCTATAACAACATAATTATACTCATCATCGTCATTCGTCATTCCCTTTCTTATCACTAAAGATCTATGCATAATAGATCTTGAAACTAATTATATTATGTAATGTATGTATATTTTAGTAACTGATTAAAATTTTTACTATTAATCTTTATTCTAATTAATTAACTAGTTCCGTTAGTTGGTTTCGCTTAGTTGATTATTTATGGACTTGCCTAAAATAAACTTTTTTTTTTAATCTTGACGTCTTTATAACGTAATGATAATATGTTTAAATGGCTATGACTATACTGACTGTCGTTTACAAGGTCGCAGGTTCAATTCCCGCACAGTATTGTACCGTGTGATATCTTTACATGTCATAGAAATGCTTGTACTACATCTGGGTGTTTCCTATGTATCATAAGTAAGTATTTACAAAAGAAAAGTAGTATATGTTGATGTAGTCTATCCGTATTCTGGTACCACATAACACAAGCATTAATATTTATTTATTTATTATCTCCGTAACGGTTATCTATACTGTTATTAGCTGACCCGGCAAACGTTGTTTTGCCATACCAAAAAAAAAGGTTGGGAAAATAGATATTGGCCGATTCTCATGACCTACTGAACATGCATGTAAAATTTCATAAAAATCGGTCAAGCCGTTTCAGAGGAGTACGGTAACTAACACTGTGTCACGTGAATTTTATATATAAGAAGATTATAAAGCTTACTCTTTATAATCTTAATATATATATTTCTTGTGTGTGTATGTGACTGAACTCCTCCTAAACGACTGGACCGATTTTGATGAAATTTGTTGTGTGTATTCAGGGGGGTTTGAGGATGGTTTAGATTCACAATTGGCTGGACCGATTTTGATGAAATTTTTTTTACACAGAATTGTATGGCAAAACAACGTTTGCCGGCGCAGCTAGTCTTCTTATATATTTTTTATTTTTGTATGTAACGAATAAACTCAAGAAGTACCGTTCCGTTTTTAAAAATTCTTTCACTATTGGAAAGCTACATTCACCCGTAGTCTCATAGGCTATAAAATAATGTTTTATGTCCACCCGTGCCAAGCCGGCCCATATACGTAATAAGTAGAAATTCAAAATATGCAAATATTATATAACCAAAATGCACCTATTATTATATATATTCTTGGTCTTGTGGTTCATATCACGGACTGCCGTTCACTAGGTCCTGGGTTCGATTCCCGCCTCAGACAATCATTTGTGTGAAGTTTATAAATGTCATAAAAGAGTTTGTTCTGCATCTGGGTGTTTACTATGTATTATTTATGTATGTATTTACAAAAGAAAAGTAGTTTATGTATTATATCCGTAATCTAGTACCCATAACACAAGCATAATATAATAAGCTTTTTTGGGACCAGAGGACATTGTGTGAAATGTCAATGAATATTTATTTATTATTATTGAGCGTTTTTGATAAATGTGACGGACATATACCAAATTCTATAGAGGTTTTGTTTTTTACGCAACCCTAAAAGCTGTTAAATATAGAAACATCTAAGAGATGATATATGTACATCTAAGAGAACGAACATTTATTTTTGTTAGTAACACTAGAGAATCCTGTGTTTATGTATATTGTACAAGCACTTAACCCAAGGGTCTGCACTGTTGACATACATCTAGTACTCATGACGTCAGATCCTTGTCTACAAAGTGCTGTGTACTCATTACTTGTTTCAAGTACTTACTATAGATATCCTGTTGACCTGTATATGACCTGTTGTCTACAACTTCGTATGAGAAAAGCCATCCTCTTGAAACATTATCTATTAAAAAAACCGCATCATAATCTGTAACCTAGTTTGGAAGATATAAGCTCATATAGGGACATACATACAAAAATAACGACTTGTTTTATAATAAGTAAAGATTTGACGTGCTTCCTGGACCAGTAATTCATGTAAAAGACTGCTATTCACGAAACCGCGGGTTCGATTCCGACACGGAAAAATCTATAAATATTTGTACTGCATCTGGGTGTTTACTATGTATTACAAGTATTTACAAAAGAAAAGTAGTATATCTCTATAATATATTCTTTTATATCTTATCTTATCTTCTAATATATAAAATTCACGTGTCACAGTGTTAGTTACCGTACTCCTCCAAAACGGCTTGACCGATTCTTCTCAAATTTTACATACATATTCAGTAGGTCTGAGAATCGGCCAACATCTATTTTTCAAACTTTTTTTTTTGTATGGCAAAACAACGTTTGCCGGGTCAGCTAGTATTAATATATATCTCTATAGTGTAATATTATAAAGCTGAAGAGTTTGTTTGTTTGTTTGTTTGAACGCGCTAATCTCAGGAACCACTGGTCCGATTAGAAAAATTATTTCAGTGTTGGATAGTAAATTTATCGAGGAAGGCTATAGGCTAAATAACATCACGCTGTGACTAATAGGAGCGAAGCAGTAGGGAAACATGTTGCAAAAACGGGGAAATTTTCTAAATTCTACGCGTACGGAGTCGCGCGCAACATCTAGTGTAGCATCGTATTCTTGTATCCATAACACGAGCATATAAGGTTAGCTTAGGACCAGAGGACATTGTGTGAAATATCCATGAATTAAATATTCCGCAAACAGTACCGTATAACTAAAATAACTTATTACAACATTGCAGTTATGTTATCTGTTATAGTGATATGTATATATCATACATGAACCGTGAATCAGATAAATTATAGAATAAATTACATTCATAGAAAATAAAAAAAGAAATATGGTTTCCATATCTAAGTCTATTGTATTACTCTATATATTATTCTGTTGAAACGTCTGTCTGTCGAAATAAATAACCTGTTCATGAAATACCGTTAAATGTTGCTTAAATCCAAGAGTCGGGCGACCCGAGCTGAAATAATTGGTCAAGTGCGAGTTGGACTCGCGCACGAAGGGTTCCGTACCATTATCTATGCAACATAAGGCAACGTTATTATATAGTATCGAGCAAGAAACGGTACAAAAATCATGTTTGTTGTATGGGAGCCCCCCTTAAATATTTATTTTATTTTATTTTTAGTATTTGTTGTTATAGCGGCAATAGAAATACATCATCTGTGAAAATTTCAACTGTCTAGCTATCACCGTTCTTGAGATACTGGGTACGGAACCCTAAAAATCATGTTTGTTGTATGGGAGCCCCCCTTAAATATTTATTTTATTTTATTTTTAGTATTTGTTGTTATAGCGGCAATAGAAATACATCATCTGTGAAAATTTCAACTCTCTAGCTATCACCGTTCTTGAGATACAGCCTGGTGACAGACGGACGGACGGACGGACGGACGGACGGACAGCGAAGTCTCAGTAATAGGGTCCCGTTTTTACCCTTTGGGTACGGAACCCTAAAAAGTACGAAAATAATGCTTAACTGCACCTCTACAATGTTTACTTTTTAGGGTTCCGTACACAAAGGGTAAAAACGGGACCCTATTACTGAGACTTCGCTGTCCGTCCGTCCGTCCGTCTGTCACCAGGCTGTATCTCAAGAACGGTGATAGCTAGACAGTTGAAATTTTCACAGATGATGTATTTCTATTGCCGCTATAACAACAAATACTAAAAATAAAATAAAATAAAGATTTAATGGGGGCTCCCATACAACAAACATGATTTTTTTACCGTTTCTTGCTCGATACTAATAACGTTGCCTTATGTTGCATAGATAATGGTACGGAACCCTTCGTGCGCGAGTCCGACTCGCACTTGACCAATTTTATTTTACTAGTTAACTGTCTTACAACTAAGCAGTTAATAGCCAGCAGGAGTTACTACATACACTGTTTTCTCTGTCAAATATATCGGTAGGTCGAAAGGGTCCCGAGGTAACGCACACAAACACGATAATGTAATTTCATCAATCGCTACATACGCCCCGCACAAAATCGCTTCACACACACCAGCGGCCGTATTATGAGCTTTTATTTACAGGCAGTTTACGCCGTGAATTGAACTGTCTGGCAAATTCGTATTATGAAAAAAATTATTAGTCAGTCAGTTCGCTAAATCAGTCATACGATAATATGTTTAAGGAGAAGGTACAACTAAAAGTGAAAGTACCTACTAACTAAAAATTTTCAACTAAAAGTTTTATTTCTGCCATAATACCTAATTTAGCCATGCAGTTTACGGCCTGCCTGGAACTTGAATGATTTTAAAAAGTTCATAATACGCCGGCTGAGGACGATAATGACAGTACATAACTAGCTGATTTTTAACCGACTTTAAAAAAGGAGGAGGTTTTCAATTCATCTGTAGGTTTATTTTTTATGTTTGTTACTTCATAACTTTTAACTGGGCAAAGCGATTTTAATAATATTTTTTTTTATTTGAGAGATTGTGGTTCCCATCAGACAGTTATATCCTGAGAAATCGAGGAAACCCTTGTTGAACTTTTCTTTTAAAAATCCATTATCACCAAAATACGAGTACTAAGAGTTATAAACCAGAGATACGGATAATTAGTAAACTCTGCAGTTCGTGATAAGAACTTTTGCTCAAAACGGGCTCAGCCTTGTCAACTGGTCGAATTTTTAAATAGCAGTTACGAACAGGTGTACATTAAATACGCAATAAGTTGTGTAAATGCATTGCTCTACAAATTACTGCATTTTATAATTACAGGGCACTGATTTTAGGGTACCGTAAATAAAGGCTACAAGCTTTTATTGCGTTTTTAAGGTTTCCAAAAGGTAAAACAAGACCCTTTAACCATAATTATGTAACTAAATAAATATAATAAAGCTGAAGAGTTTGTTTGTTTGAACGCGCTAATCTCAGGAACCACCTTGCCGATTTGAAAAATTCTTTCAGTGTTAAATATTTATCGAGGAAGGCTATAGGCTATATAACATCACGCTACAACCAGTAGAAGCGAAGCAGTAGTGAAAAATGTTGTAAAACGGGTTTTTTTTAAAAATTATACGGGGGATGGAGTCGCGGGCAACAGCTACTGCTTATTTACTCATGTGCTATTACTGAATCTTCGCTGTCCATTCATCCGTCTATCACCAGTCTGTATCACTGGAACGAATTAGTATATTATTATGTTACGGCTTAAGGGCCTACATCAATATTATCGTATATCATCGCCGACACGTACATATTAACACAGCCAGTAGGCACAGAAAATGAAGAATTAGGGATACTTTTCCTATTTACTCAAAATCTACTAAATATATTTTAATTCTGATTTACGTGTTTCTATATATAATAGTTACTTATGTTTTTAAAGTTATTTCATTAGTTAATACGCGATAATAGACCGACAAATGAAAAAAATAAAAAATTAGAGAGGTTGTTTCGCTAAGATTTTCTATCGAGAAAACTTTTTTCAATCGTGTTTCTGAGTTTATGCGATCCTACGAGTAGATCATATATTGAAAAAACATATACTTAAAAATTGGTCAAGTGCGAGTTGGACTCGCGCACGAAGGGTTCCGTACCATTATCTATGCAACATAAGGCAACGTTATTAGTATCGAGCAAGAAACGGTAAAAAAATCATGTTTGTTGTATGGGAGCCCCCCTTAAATCTTTATTTTATTTTATTTTTAGTATTTGTTGTTATAGCGGCAATAGAAATACATCATCTGTGAAAATTTCAACTCTCTAGCTATCACCGTTCTTGAGATACAGCCTGGTGACAGACGGACGGACGGACGGACGGACAGCGAAGTCTCAGTAATAGGGTCCCGTTTTTACCCTTTGGGTACGGAACCCTAAAAATTAGAGCTCTAGCCCTTCAATCTAAAGAAACAATGAAAACTTCGTACGTAGAAAAATGCACGAAGCTATTTTGGTATCGTCTTAAGCCCGAAGTGTGGCTGGACCTAGGTTTAGCCGGCTATATAATAAGTAAATAATAACACCACATGCGAAATATGCCTGTATGTCGTCAAGAATCTCTTTTTTCGCCATATTTTCATTCGTAGTAAGGGTCCAATGATATTAATTAGAATAGCACAACAATTTTATTAACAGTTAATGATATAATATTATTAGGTTATTACATAAGGCAAGTTAAAAAAGCAGTTATTGGAATTTACGATTGGTATCCGTGAGATGTTTTAAACACAGATTTATTACAAGTAGATATACAAGACTATGAGTCTATGACGTCAGAACGGCAAATATATCAAAAGGTTTTTTGCATTATTTACGTAAAGGTATTTTGAAATGTTATAAGTTTGTTTATAGTTGTTTAATGTGTGAAATACGCAGTGGCGGATTTACCCTAAGGCACAGTAGCCTCAGGCCTAGGGCGGCCAGATTTAGGGGCGGGACAAAAAGTTTCATATTTACAACAAAAGAAAATATTCTTGCGAAATAAATCTGAATTTTTCTCTTAAGTTTCTAAATCTATTTAGATAAAAGTTGGCAATGAAGTAATTTCATTATGTAGTCTATATGGTGGATGCTGAGAAAGGGGGCGGCTAATGACTTGGGGCCTAGGGCGGTCGCGACTGCAAATCCGCCACTGGAAATACGAGTGTTGGAGTTATTTATCCTTCTATTAGGTTTTTTCTGTTTATTGATATATACATATAGGCTCTCGCTACACAATAGCCCAACACAATCTTAGTACATCCAGGGATATCTAATTATACTAATATTATACAGCTGAAGAGTTAGGTTTGTTTGTTCGAATGCGCTAATCTCTGGAATCAATGAACCGATTTGAACAATTCTTTCAGTGTTGGATAGTACATTTATCGAGGCTGCGACCGATAGGACTTAAGCAATGTTAGTACATCAGCATCTTTCTTCTGCCCTTATAGCTGTTCCCGGCGACTTCGTACGCGTGGAATTTAGCAAATTTTCGTAGTTTTTGCAACATTTTTACAAATGCTTCGCTCCTATTGGTCGCAGCGTGATGTTATACAGCTTATCCTCGATAAATGGACTATCCAACACAGAAAGAATTTTTCAAATTTAACTAGTAGTTATTAGCGCGTTAACAAACAAACAAATTGTTCAGCGTAGCAAAGCATAGCAAGTCCATTGCAAAAATCAATACATTACTGCTCAAGAATGTTTAATTATTAAATGGTCTTATTCATAATGACTTATCGGAGGTTTAAAGGAGGTTCGCTAAAATGGGTTCGCGAAAATTGTCAAAACTTGTTATTCATAACAGTCTTTTTACGCTAAAACGTTTATTATGTCTCCCATAAAATCTCCATTTAAACGTCCGATAAGTCATTATGAATAAGACTATTAGTGTTCAAAATATTCTCACCTCTAGTAATTCCCCTTCATTATTTGACTTAGTATCATTATGCCAATATATTCAAGATCTTGTTGTACATATTTATAGTGTTAGAATAAATTTGTACATCATTTTTATGCCTAGACTATAATTACAGACAACTAATAATGAGTTACTTGTTTGGTTATAGTAAATTTGTTTTAAAAGAACGTACAGACGAAGGGAATTTACCGTAAGACTATTATTTTAATGTATTAAGGTTCCCGGAAAATGTTTAAAGAAAAGTTCCACTGACTTTATGTACCTTTAAAATTTGAGGGTTTTCCTCGATTTCTCAGGAGCTAACCATTATATCCTGAACTGGTGCCAATGGGACAACACGGGAACCACCAGCTTTGAAATAAAAAAAGAATCACTAAAATCGCTTCATCCAGTTAAAAGTTATGAGGTAATAATAAGCCTCTCATCCTGAACTGCTTTCTTCCTTCCTTGAGTAGTGGTTGTCTTTTAGTCATAGGATATCTCTGAGTTCAGTGTGCCTCTTGGCAAAGGCCTCCTCTAACATTTTCCATTGTTCTCTGTCTCTAGCAACCCTTCTCCATTTTGGGCCTGCCGTCAGTTTTAGTTCATCTTCCCATCTCATGCTTTGTCTTCCTCTGTTCCTTCTCCCATCTCTAGGGTACCAGTTATGAGGTAACAGACATAAAAAAAAAACATACAGACGAATTGAGAACGAAGTCAGTTAAAAAGTACGTAAAACAAGTAAAATTTATTTGAATTCAGCTTGCATCAATAGTGAGTAATTTTGAATAGTTTTGTATCTATTTTTCCTTATCTTGATAATGTATCTAATATGAATAATACATTGTATATTTACAAAAGACCGACACACACAATCGGTTCTATACAAACGATGTCAAATGTCATACATTTTAATATTACCAACATAATGTATGTAATTGCTATATAGATATTTACAAAAAGATTACGAAAGTTGAATTTTGTATTAAGAGGATACCAAAATAATAGCTTCGTGCATTTTTCTACGTACGAAGTTTTCATTGTTTCTTTAGATTGAATGGCTAGAGCTCTAATTTTTAAGTATATGTTTTTCAATAGATGATCTAGGATCGCATAAACTCAGAAACGCGATTGAAAAAAGTTTTCTCGATAGAAAATCTTAGCGAAATAACCTCTCTCATTTTTAGGGTTCCGTACCCAAAGGGTAAAAACGGAAACCCTATTACTGAGACTTCGCTGTCCGTCCGTCCGTCCGTCCGTCTGTCACCAGGCTGTATCTCAAGAACGTTGATAGCTAGACAGTTGAAATTTTCACAGATGATGTATTTCTATTGCCGCTATAACAACAAATACTAAAAATAAAATAAAATAAATATTTAAGGGGGGCTCCCATACAAAAAACTGATTTTTTTTACCGTTTTTTATTTTTTCATTTGTCGGTCTATTATCGCGTACTAACTAATGAAATAACTTTAAAAACATAAGTAACTATTATATATAGAAACACGTAAATCAGAATTAAAATATATTTAGTAGATTTTGAGTAAACAAAGAAAATATCCCTAATTCTTCATTTTCTATACGTACTAGCTGTGTTAAAATGTACATGTCGACGATAATATTGATGTAGGCCCTTAACCATTTTAGGGTTCCATACCACGGATTAAGAATACAAGTGCCACCACCCCATCTCCTCCCAAGGGTGCTATAAAAGTCAGCTAAGGGATATTGCACACAGATAACATCCTCTGTGAGAGATGGAAATCTCGGTTATTTCCGAGATTTCCATCTCTCACAGAGTGTGCCAATACGCTTGGTCAGCGCGGTACAGTAGACCATAATCGCTCCCAAAGTGGAGGAGGCCCGTGCCCAACAGTGGGACGTAAATGGGCTGGAGAGAGATAGAGAGAGAGAGGGACCCTATTACTGAGACTTCGCTGTCTATCACCAGGTTGTATCTCTAGAACGGTGATAGCTTGAGAGCTGAAAATTTTAGTTTGTAGTTATCCGTTGATGCTACAGCAATAAATACTCAGTTATCATCATTCTTTTGCCACTATTTCATTGTTTGGGATCCCATGATTTGTTGTTATCTGTAGTCCCGTTTATGCAACATTTTGCAATAATGCTTCGATACTATTGGTCGCAGCGTGATGTGATATAGCAGTGGTTCCCAATTAGTTATTGCAGCATACTACTTCAAAAAAGATCCCAAATCTGCGTACCCCTTATTGCAGCGATCACACTAATATTAAAAATGCAAAAGTTTGTTTGTGTGTGTATGTTTATTACTTCTTGACGCTCAAACGCCTAGAGTGCCTGGACCTATTTTAGAGAAAATTTGGTACAGGTAGTTTACACCCTGGATAAACAGATAGGCTACTTTAACCGCGTGGCACGTCTTGTTGCTTTTTGCAGCTACACGTAACCCTTGGAGGAACTTCACCGACTTCACGTACCCCAAGGGGTACGCGTACCTACTACTAATTGGGAAACACTGTTATAAAGGCTTATAGCCTTGTTCGATAAATGTGCTATCCAACAAACTCTCCAGCTTTGTAATATAAGTATACAATAATTTAATTTAATATGTAGAAGCATAGATAATAACGGCACAAAACCGTGCGTGTGCAAGTTCAGCTCGAACTTGACAAGTTTTATTCGTATTGTGTAAGTAATATTGAAAATTAGCTTTTAGCTGACCCGCGGAACTTTAGCCTGCAGTAAGAGAGAGTGAACAAAGGGTCAATTATATGTCGGAAATATAATGGATGTAAAAAAAATAGAGATAGCACCTAATTTGGAAGTTATGTGGCATACCTACAAAGATATACTAGATGGTTGACGTTTAAAGTTGAGGACAAGTAACGGCTGAAGGTATCAACTTGAAACTCATACGATATCTAGAGATCTATGTGGTCCCTAGCTGCGAAAATACCATCAACCTTTTAGAGACTTACGCATTTGGAACATAAGCATTTTCGACACACTGGGGAGTCAAAACCTGTAGGTACCCCCATTGCCCTTGCTATTCTTCTTGCCTATCCGATGTCAGCTGGTAGTCATATAATTATGTGACCAATAAAAATCATTTTAAAAGAATATATTAGATAATTTAGTCACATAATTATTTTGTACCATTCAATCACTTTATAAGATTGTAATTATACGAAAATGGTCGAACATCATCATCATAACATCACGCCTTTTTCCCATGGGGGCAGGCAGAGACTATAGAGCGTCATCTGCTACGATCGAAGCATTCACTCTCCAGCTTTATAATATAAGTATAGAAGCATATATAGACGGGCCTCGTGGTGTAGTGGTTCATATAACGGATTACCGATCATGAGGTCTCGGGTTCGATTCCCGGTCAGGACAATCATTTGTGTGATGTTTTTAATTGTCATACAAATGTTTGTACTGCGTCTGGGTGTTTACTATGTATTATAAGTATGTATTTACAAAAGAAAAGTAGTTTATGTATTATATCCGTATTCTGGTACCCATAACACAAGCATATAAGCTTAGCTTGGGACCAGAGGACGTTGTGTGAAATGTCCATGAATATTTATTATTATTTATTCGTATTGTGCAAGTAATTCGAACCAAACCATAAATATAAAAGTAGTGTGTATGTGTTACATTTAAGCGATTGTTGTGAAGTGATTTTACTGTACAATTAGCTGAATAATTCCAACAGTTCTTGTATTTATAGCCGTAACATGATAGAACTATCAATTGCTTGCTAAACAACGTTTAGAAGATTAATTGCGTGATTAATGAGATGCGATTTGGAAATACATTTATATATTTTTAAAGTACTTTATTAATTTTGCAATCGACTTGCTATGCTTTTACTTAATAAATTAAATTGTAGTGGATAAAGTGATCACCGCAAGCGGGACTTGAATCCACGACCTCGGAATACCGTTCCGTAGCTCTGCCAACTGAGCTTATTGCGGTCGTGCTAACAGTAACCAATTAGACCACCACAATAAAATTGTCACTCGATTGAATCTACATCGCATTTTGATGTACAACAGAGCTACTGGTATTCCGAGGACGTGGGTTCAAGTACCGCTTGCGGTGATCACTTTTTCCACTACAATTTAATTTATTATATATTTTTTAACGTCCTCTGGTCCCAAGATAAGCTTATATGCGTGTGTACCAGAATACGGATAGAATACATACAACTACTTTTCTTTTGTAAATACCTATAATACATAGTAAACACCCAGACGCAGTTCAAACATTTGAGTTACAATTCTGAATATCATACAAATGATTGTCCCGTGCGGGAATTACCTAAACCGGAGACCTCTCGAACGGCAGTCTATTACATCAACCACTAGACCACGAAGCTCGTTATGATATAAACTGTGACACTTTCGGCTCTCTGGCTATTTCCGTTCCAGACAGTTCCGGATTGCGCGGTCTCAGTAATAGGGTCCCGTATTACTGGTAAAATAATCCATACGAAATTATAAAGCTGAAGAGTTTGTTTGCTTGAACGCGCAAATCTGAAGAAATACTGGTCCAATTTGAAAAATTCTTTTACTGTTGGAGCATACATTTATCGAGGAAGCCTACAGGCTATTGGTCTTATTCATAATGACTTATCGGAGGTTTAAAAGTTCGCGAAAATTGTCAAAACTGGTTATTCATAATAGTCTTTTTACGCTAAAACGTTTATCTCTCCGATAAAATCTCCGTTTAAACCTCCGGAAAGTCATTATGAATAAAACCATGTATAGAGGAGCGAGGCATTAGTAGAAAGTGTTGCAAAAACGGGCATAATTTTTGCCATTTTTGTAACATTTTCGCGGCGCGTTGCGGGCTTCGGCTAGTGTAAAATAAGAAGTTGAAATATCTTCGACATTTGCTCTTTGAAATCTCAGTCCGTTTTAACATAAATATTAAGATATTTGCAACAGACCCACTTTTAACCGCTATGAAGGTCATTATTGCAAATGTATTTATGTTTAATTTGAACGTGATATCTTTTTCTCAAATCATATATATTCTTTTATTTATTTCAGTATACACTTATTGTTCAGTTAAGTAATCTGATTTCTCACCTTTTTGGTTATTCAGAATGAATGCTTGTCTAAAATATCGCAAAACTACACACCTAAATTAATTTTTATGCAAAATATAATACTAATCACAGTCATCCGTGAGTACCTGTTTTCTAAAGTGTGCTGTAAAATGCCACAAACAAAACATAATAGTGGCCATAGTTTAACTAACACGAGAAATAACTGATATTTGATTGTGTGAAAGAAACTCAAAATAAAAAGTCTAAGCCAACACTCCAGGGGCCCAAGTCTGTTACAGTGTTGTCATAATGATCAGTCACTGATTGCATAATGGCGAATTTTATCAAGTTTTGTAGTCTACTCTAAATTTTTTGTCATAAATGACATAATATAATAGCAAATAAATAATAGCAACGCGCCATAATAGCGTCAGTAACTGATCATTGTAATAGGTGACTCAGTCAGGCCCCTGGTCAACGCGGCATAATAGATCCCTCCCAAAGTGGAGGCGTCCCGTGCTGAACAATGCTGTAATGGGACGTTACTGTTTTTTCGATTTAATTTTTTTTCGAAAACTAAGAGCTACCTATAAAAAAATCAAGAACATACGACATAGCATATGGAAGTAGGCTATTATATCACTGTCACAGAGATTATATAATAATGTTATGATGGCGTAACTATAGTAGATTATGATCGATATCGCAGAGTCTAATCTAAGTCTTGTCCCCATGTTGTGTTCATTGTTGCGAATAAACCGCTATTGAAAATAATATATATTTGTATTAGCTGTATTTTTCCTGCTATTTTTTAGATTTTCTATTGATGCCTAACTTTTTGTTTGCTGGATAAAGAATACAAGGACAGAGGCATGTTTCCAACAGGGGTGAGAGGAACTTAGTTACTAGTTATTATGTTTTGAAAAAAAAAGAAAGTGATAGAAGCATAGATATACTCTTTTTTTATAATATAACACAAAAACTATTATAATCGGTTTAACAAAAAAAAACGGAAGTACGAAACGTCTTTTTTCAAAGAATTTGTAGGTAAAATCCGCTTCATCTATATTTGTCCCTTTCAGCGCGGCGCTTGGAAATAGGGATAGCAATACCAAAGGCAAATACCTAAATGAGGAGTACAGTACCCTCTTAAAACATTGAAATCCTAATTCAAAAACTAATGTCTACTATAAGAAATAGAAGATCCATAGAAGTGTGGATAAATAATTTTAAAAGTAAATAAATAAATACTAATGGACATTTCACACAACGTCCTCTGGTCCCAAGCTAAGCTTATATGCTTGTGTTATGGGTACCAGAATACGGATAGAATACATACTACTTTTCTTTTGTAAATACATACTTATAATACATAGTAAACACCCAGACGCAGTACAAACATTTGTATGACAATTAAAAACATCACACAAATGATTGTCCTGACCTGGAATCGAACCCGAGACCTCGTGATCGGCAGTCCGTTATATGAACCACTACACCACAAGGCCCGTCTTAAAGTAAAAAAAAGTTTATGGTTTACGCGTAAAATTTAGAAGAAAATTCCCGTTCTTGCCCCATTTTTTACTTGTACCTCGTTCTATTGGTTGCACTTTGATTTTATATAGCCTATAATCTTCCTCGATAAATGTACTATTCAATACTGAAAGAATTTTTTAAATCGGACCAATGAGCAAGCGGTTTCTGTGATTAGCGCGTTCAAACAAACAAACTCTTTATCTTTAGCTGCGCTGCCCGCGACCCCGTCGCGTGGAATTTAGAAAATCGTAGCAAGAAGAGAAGGTCGTAGCGTGATGTTATATAGCCTAAAGCCTTCCTCGATAAATGCCCTATCTAACACCGAAATAATTTTTCGAATCGGACCAGTGGTTTCTGAGATTAGCGCGTTCAAACGAACAAACAAACTCTTTCGCTTTATAATCTAATCTAATCTAATATATAAAATTCACGTGTCACAGTGTTAGTTACCGTACTCCTCCGAAACGGCTAGACCGATCTTTATGAAATTTTACATACATATTCAGTAGGTCTGAGAATCGGCCAACATCAATTTTTCAAATTTTTTTTTTTAGTATGGCAGAACAACGTTTGCCGGGTTAGCTAGTATTAGTATAGATATTAGAACAGTAGATACGCGCGGAATAACTCATCATAAAATATTAATTACGATGTATACGACTATGAGCAGATTTTAGCCTTGTTCTAAATTATAATTGATGTAACAGACGATTTGAAAGAGTGAAGCATTAGTGAAAAATGTTGCCAAAACGGGAAAACATTTCTGAATTTCGTGCGTACGTAGTCGCAGGCAAAAACTAGTTATTTTTTTCCAGATATTTTATGATATCCTTGGCTGTTTATAGTGTTTATATTAGTGCTATAATAAATAACATTTTATGACCAATGATAGAGGCTAAACGTAGGTTAAATATTTCTAACCTGTCAACTTAGCAGTAGTATTAACTGAAGGTCAAATTACATGTTTTCGAGGAGTTTACGACAATCACGAAGTTATGGGTTCGATTCCCGCCTGCGTAACTGTTTGTGTGATTGATTAATTTATTTAACTATAATGGATAAAACACTGCCTCGCCTCGAAAGGCGACAGGACGCTCCCCGACGAGGTTGGCAACAGTCGGCCGGAGTAGTGGAGCTTAATTTATTTGGTGGATAGTACACTGCATCGAATCGAAAGGCGGCAGGACGCACTTTAACGAGGGTGGCAACAGTCAGCTGGCAATTTATTTTATTATTGTCACACTAATATTTGTACTCCATCGGGTTTTCTATTTATTGTTGGTAATTATAATTCATCAATTTACTAATAAAATTATAACAATGTGTTTAAAATTGTTCTCTAGAAATATTGAGTTCATGGTGAACATTTTTATTAATCAAAACCATTAGTCTACAATAAACAGATTTTCTAATACTAAGTTCTGTTAACATTGCCGAATTGTGTCAATTTTCATTTTTAGTTAAGTTTAGTTTTGCCCGTAGAATCGGTACCATTGTCTACAAATCGTGGTATATTTACGAGATACATTGGGGCAAGGTTTTAAATTATAGTTCATGATTAACAACAGTGTTTTGAAGATCAATTTAACTCAATGCCAATGTATTATACATTTATAACTAATGACTGCCTGCCCTTAAAACTGCCAGTTCAAACACGCTATTGTAAACAAAGCATTTATGTTATGTTGTTTATATAGGGTTGCCGCAACTGATATACCTACCAGATCGTGGGTAACTTAATAATCTTAAAGACACGTAACCTTAGCTTGGCTAAATCGTACTTCATCTTCTTCGTCAACATATACTAATATTATAATGCCTAATGGTCTTATTCATAATGACTTATCGGAGGTTTAAAAGTTCGCTAAAATCGGTTCGCTAAAATTGTTATTCATAATAGTCTTAATATTTTCTAACACTTGCGCGACTTATTGTACTGCGAAATGTTTGTACTGCGTCTGGGTGTGCTATGTATTATAAGTATGTATTTACAAAAGAAAAGTAGTATATGTATTCTATCCGTATTCTGGTACCCATAACACAAGCATATAAAGCTTAGCTTGGGACCAGAGGACGTTGTGTGAAATGTCCATGAATATTTATTATTATATTATTATTATTTGTTTAAATAAAACTACTTTTTACGGATTTAGACGCGTATATTTGTTTTAAATTTTGGCCCGACGTTTCGGAGACTTTGCAGTCACCGTGGTCAAGCTCAGTCTCACCCGTGACAAAAAAGTAGTTTTATTTAAACATAATAGTCTTTTTACGATAAAATATTATTTTCTCTCCGATAAGTCATTATGAATAAGGCCAGAGTTTGTTTGACAGCACTAATCTAAGAAACTACTGGTTTGATTAGAAAAATTATTTTTGTATTGGTGATGATTTTGCTACCCCTGTGCGTCCATGCCTACTATGAGACCTCACAGTAACGTTTGTGAATACGGGTGTGACTCTCGGGCAACAGTTAGTGGTCTAATAAGATATTATCGACGGGCCTCTTTGTCTTGTGGTTCATGTTACGGACTTGCGTTCAAGAGGTCGCGGGCACTATTGCCGCACGGGAAAATCGTTTGTGTAATATTTATAAATGTTATACAAATGTTTGTACAGCGTCCTAAGTGTTTATATTATAAGCATGTATTTTCAAAAGAAAAGTAGTATATGTATTCTATCCGTATTCTGGTACCCATAACACAAGCATATAATCTTAGCTTGGAACCAGAGGACGTTGTGTGAAATGTCTATGAATATTTAATTAAATGTTATTCGTAATTCAAGAGACAGTAGTTTTCGCAAACTACAAACGTCTCTGTTACAAGCTATTTAATCCTGTTTTGGATTGATACGTTATCGTAAAAATCAACCCGTTGTATTTTTTAAGCGAAATATGAAATGAAAAATATAGTCTGGAACAAATGAAAAACATCGTCTTACACAAAAAATCAAATATGAGTGGCTATTAACAAGACGTAATATTAACATCAGCTGTTCAAACGCCGCCATTTTGTAACCGTAGTAACGTTAAATACCTACTTAATTAAATAATTTTTTTTACAAACAAGACCAATCTTAAAACGTACAACTACACTGAATTTAAAGAAGAAATTAATTGAATTAAGTATTTTGATTATAATGATATTATAATCAAAAAACTTAATTCAATTAATTATTATACGTCCTATACGTCATATGAAACGTCATTATTGTATGATTACGATTAAATAAATTAAATATTAGTACGATTTAGCCAGGCTAAAGTACGTCAAGCTCTTATGTATTGTATCAATATTTATTGTGGACGTATCTATCGTACAAAATCCTCTCAATTTTTTTCCTTACGCTCTAAAAGAATTGAAGTTTTACTCAAAGATTTTTACAATTTTCAGGACTAAAACCAAAAATACACAACATCTAATACAACAAAATTAGGACATTTAAAACTAGAGGGCTAGGTTTGACTTGAATTTAATTAACATCGCACGTCATATTACGAAATAAAGATAATGTGACATACATTTTTGTGTTTAATTATTTAAAATACTAATTCCAATACTGGTTTTACATACATATTTATTTATTTAATTACATACAAGCTTACAGCCGTATTCACAAACGTTACTGTGAGGTCTCATAGTAGGCATGGACGCACAGGGGTAGAAAAATCATTTCACAAACAATACTTAAGTGGTGAAGCGCACTATGCGTTTGTTAAACTGAACACATAGCTAAGTTTTGTCTATGAATACAAAGGCTCGATGAACGGAACGCACTGAGAAGTGTCACCCTTTGCACAGTGCATCAACACTTAAGTACTTACTTAAGTAAATATTGTTTGTGAATATGGGTGTTACAGTAAAACCAAAACACTAGCATTACAATTCAGAATATCACATGTAGAATATAATTCGACAATTGTATTATATTTCAAGCATGTGACATGTACAGGACATCACCAGTCTTCTGCACATCGCATACACTCTCTGGGCGACTCGATGCTTCGCTCTATCAATACTCCTTCAAACGTACATTGGAAAAAGTACATAGTTACCTCTAACAAACAATTATTAACATGAATTAATAAAACGACGGGCCTCGTGGTGGAGTGGTTCATATAACGGACTGCCGATCATGAGGTCTCGGGTTCGATTCCCGGTCAGGACAATCATTTTGTGTGATGTTTTTAATTGTCTTACAAATGTTTGTACTGCGTCTGGGTGTTTACTATGTATTATATGTATGTATTTACAAAAGAAAAGTAGTATATGTATTATATCCGTATTCTGGTACCCATAACACAAGCAATATAAGCTTAGCTTGGGACCAGAGGACGTTGTGTGAAATGTCCATGAATATTTATTTATTTATAAGAATTTAGGGGAAATCTACAACATATCAAGTGGTAAATGTACTCATTGTAACTATATCAAGTTAGGGGTCCGCATCAATAGATAAAACGGGACCTCATCACTGAGATTTCGCTGTCTATACGTCTCGTCTATTACCAGGCTTTATCTCATGAACGATGTTAGCTAGACATACGGAACAACCACATAAGATATATTTCTGTTACCGCTAAAACAAAGTATACTAAAAACCTTAATATTATATTATAAATCGGAAGAGTTTGTTTGTTTGTTTCTTTAAAAGCGCTAATCTCAGGAACTACTGGTCCGATTTGAAAAATTCTTTTGTGTTGGATAGAACATTTATAGGAGAAGGTTTTAGGCTATACAACATCACGCTGCGATCATTATATGTAAGGTTTATGTAATTATGATTCATGTAGGTATATGTAAATATGTTTGTATTTTTTGTGTATGTGTATCTTATATATAATTACTAGCTGACCCGGCAAACGTGGTTTTGCCATACTAATAAAAAGGTTTGAAAAATAGATGTTGGCCGATTCTCAGACCTATTGAATATGCATGTAAAATTTCATAAAATCGGTCAAGCCGTTTCGGAGGAGTACGGTAACTAACACTGTGAATAACGTGACGTAACGTGAATTTTAGATATAAGATGTATCTGTTCATTTATTTATTTTAAGCATAGTTAGAATAGAATTTAAGTTAAAGACTTCTTTTTTAGGGTTCCGTACCCAAAGGCTAAAAACGGGACCCTATTACTGAGAATTCACTGTCCGTCCGTCCGACCGTCTGTCACCAGGCTGTATCTCAAGAACGGTGATAGCTAGAGAGTTGCAATTTTCACAGATGATGTATTTCTATTGCCGCTATAACAAAAAATACTAAAAATAAAATAAAATAAATATTTAAGGGGGGCTCCCATACAACAAACATGATTTTTTACCGTTTCTTGTTCTCATACAACAAACGTGATTAATTAAGTATTGTGTGTGTTGTTTGCTCATTTATTAATAACGTTGCCTTATGTTGCATAGATAATGGAACGGAACCCTTCGTGCGCGAGTCCGACTCGCACTTGATTTTTTATCTTTTTAAAAGAGCACCTGCCCTATTATCTCTGCACCATCTTTGGTTGACTGGTAGAGAATGCCGATGGCATTAAGTCCGCCATTGTACATTATAAAAGTGCATAATGTTATAAATAAAAAAAAAAAAAAATTAATTAAGAGCGAAGCATAAGTGAAAAATGTTGCAATAACGGGGAAAAGTTTTGTAAATTCCACGCGTATGGAGTCGCGGGCAGCAGCTAGTTATAAATCTAATATATAAAATTCACGTGTCACAGTGTTAGTTACCGCACTCCTCCGAAACGGCTTGACCGATTCTTCTCAAATTTTACATACATATTCAGTAGGTCTGAGAATAGGCCAACATATTTTTCAAACTTTTTTTTTAGTATGGTAAAACAACGTTTGCCGGGACAGCTAGTAATAGTATAAATCTGAAAAGACTTTGTTTAAACTCGTTAATCTTAGTAACTACTGGTTAAAATTGGAAAATTCTTTTTGTGTTAGATATATCATATATTCCATTTATCGAGGAAGACTGTAGGCTCTCCTCTCCAGCCCAATAACGTCCCACTGTTGAGCACGGGCCTCCTCCACTTTGGAGGGATTATGGTCTACTGTGCCACGCTGACCGGGCGTGTTGGCACAGGGTTTATTTTCGAGTTTTCCGTCTCTCACAGAGGATGTTATCTGTGTGCAATATCCCTTAGCTGACTTTTACAGCACCCTTAGGAGGAGATGGGGTGGTGACACTTGTATTCTTATTCAGTCACCACACGGAGGATAGGCTGTAGGCTGTGTAACATCAAACTGCGACCAATCACAGCGAGACATTTGTGTAAAAAGTTGCCAAAACGGGGGAAATTTTCTATATACCACACATACGAAGTCACTGGCAACATCTAATTTGTTTATAATATAGATTACTGCTAAATCACAGTGAATCTTGTCATTATAAAACGTAACAGTCAAAACAATGCTTCAAATATCAGTATTTTTCACATCATTATTAACATTTCAAGCACTAATCATTATCATTACTACACTTTCGCTTCTGAACAAGCTGAAATAAAATTTGCGGTCTTATTATTATTCTTATTGCGATTTATGTTCAAGATATTTTATTCTAAGTTTTATTAGAGACAGGAACTTTTCATCATTATCATCCTCCTGCCCTTATCCCATTATTTGGGGTCGGCGCAACATGTCTTCTTCTTCCATAGTCTTCTATTAGCCGTCATGTCAACTCATGTCTGTGTCAACTCCTCTATCTTTCATGTCCTCTTTCACACAGTCCATCCATCTTTTCTTAGGTCTTCCTCTAGACTTTTTTCCTTCCACATTTATACTCAGAACTCTCCTAACGATATTACTTTCCTCTCGTCTCATAACATGCCCATACCAAGACATCCGCTCATTCTTCAATTTTTCAGTCACTGGCATCACTTTCAGACTTCCTCTGATATATTCATTCCTTATTTTATCCATACGCGTGACGCCACACATCCATCACAACATTCGCAACTTTTATCTAGCTCTAAAATTAATAATTTTTTTCTAACACTCATTGGTAAAGCATGATTAAGCTACATTATGTTATATTCCACAAATTGATAACTCATGTACTTGCAAATAAATGTTCTCTTATTTTTATTCAAGACTAGCTGTTGCTCGCGACTTCGTACGCGTAAAATTTAGAAATTAAATCTTAACAAACAGAAGTTTACTATGACAGTCGATATATATATGGCATATATATATGGCCTTGTACCATTTTTTTAATAGCGCTATAGTTTCGTTCGACACATTAACACCTAGGCTCGTCAAAATTTCTGTAGTGTCATCAACTCGTTTTCACATTTATAAATTAGTTAGGATTAGGATTTCCGTCTCTTAAATAAAATGTTATCTGTGTAATGTGTACAATATTCCTTAGTTTGCTTTTACAGTACCCTGGGAAGGTAAGGGGTCGTGAAAAGGTGACACATGTATTCATAAATCCGTCACCGCAAGGACACAATGTAACTTTGTAACTAACTATATGTCAGTAAATCAATTAACTTATCAATCACTAACTAATATAAAAATAAAACATTTAATTTCGCTATCAAAAACTCAATCAAAGCATAAATTAATTAAATAGCGAAATAAAACTAATTAATCTTATGAAGAAACGTAAATAAATTACTTATCCTTTTTATATAGGTTTTATGTGCATTATTAATTAATTAATTTATTTTATTTAACATCTTTTTGCACACAATAAATGATTTTGCACAATGGCGGACTTAATGCCAACGGCATTTTCTCCCAGTCATCCAGCAAGGAGTGCAGAAATAAGTTAAGGTGGGTGCTATTTAATTTAACATATAGGTACCTATATAATAATTTTGAATGAAATACATAAAGCTTAAACATTTTTTTTTATTTAATTTAGTTCTAAGCATTGAGGTATGTAGTATAAGTAACTTATCCGTCGTTATCTCGATAAGAAATCCTACGCCTGGTCAACGCGGCACAGCAGACCATAATCCTTCCCAAAGTAGAGGAGACCCGTGCCCAGAAGTGGGGCCTTAATGGGTAGAAGAGAGAGAGAGAAGCGCACAGGGACATATACAAAAACTAGCCGTAGCCCGCAACTTCGTACGCGTGGAATTTAAAAACAAAAACCTTATCAAATTATACAAACTACCATCCTATTTAACCACTCTATCTAATAAAAAAAACCGCATCAAAATCTGTTGCGTACTTTTAAAGATATAAAGCTCACATGGGGACATAAATACAAAAGTAACGTCTTTTTTTATAATAATTAATTTTGTTGTTTTTTTTTTTCATAAAATAAATATTCATGGACATATCACACAACGTCTTCTGGTTCGAAGCTAAGCTTATATTCTTGTGTTATGGGTATCACAATACGGATATACTACAAATACTACTTTTCTAAAAAATAAATAAATATTACTTTGACTATAACAATTACGAAAGCTTTTTAGATATAAATAGTTATGAATAACTAATTTTATTTAGGAAGCTCTTACGACTAATACCTAAATGACATAAAAACTTTAACAGAATATGTATAAATAATTCAGAGGTCATCCCATATAAAGAAATCACGAAATAAAAAATTATATAAACTTAAATTTAAAATTATACTCGTCCATTATCAACCGGATCTTATCGAAGGTTTTTACAGTGAGTTTTTACACACATATTAACATCAACTAACTTGTGTAAATATTTGTTGTAAATCGTGAGTGTTTTGTCAAAATTTGTATAATAACTTCATGGTATATAGCTCTAATGCTTTTCAATACCTATCTTAAATACATCAATTATCTAAACTATAACTAGCTGACCCGGCAAACGTTGTTTTGCCATACAAATGTCAGGGATGGACAACCCTTATCACTTAGGGGTATGAAAAATATAGAGTAGCCGATTCTCAGACTTACTGAATATGCATATAAAATTTCATAAGAATCGGTCAAGCCGTTTCGCAGGAGTGTGGGAACGAACATTGTGACACGAATACTTTATATATTAGAAGATTATAAACCTGAAGCGTTTCGCTTGTATGAACGCGCTAATCTCGGGAACCACTGGCCCGATTTGAAAAATTCTTTTAGTGTTGGACAGTAAATTTGTCGAGGAAGGCTATAGGCTATATAACATCACGCTACGACCAATAGGAGGGCAGCATCAGTAAAAAATGTTGCAAAAGCGAGAAAAAAATTCTAAATTTCACGCGTATATAGTGGCGGCAACAGTTATTTATTTATTATCAACGTCCATTCATGAATGTCATTAAAACTAAATTAAATGTTTAATTAACTTTGTAATATTTCGATAACGATGCAACATGGGTACCTACTTGTAGTTCTACTTATTAATAATGTAATAAGGTAAAACCGGATCGCAACATCGAATGACCATTAAGAATGTTTTTTTTTATACTACTAAGTTGGCGAACAAACGTACGGCCCACCTGATGGGAAGCGGTCACCGTAGCCTATAAACGTCTGCAACACCAGAGGTATCACTCGCGCGTCGCCGACCCTGTAGAAATCGTTTGACACCTTTTTTGAAGAACCCCATACTGTAGTCCAATGGGAAAACCTCGGCAGGTAGGTAGTTCATTCCACAACTTTATTGTACGTGGTAAAAAATTCCTATGGAATCGTACTGTGCGCGATGGTATAGGTTCTAGAGTGTGAAGATGAACTCGCTGCCGGTGTCGTCACCTCTTTTTACCATCGCACCTCTCGTGAGGTGCGATGGTAAAAAGAGGCCGTTGGCACCATTTCAAACAAATCGTCGGAACACAGCCCATTATACAAGCGGTAGAACACACAAGGAGGCAAAGTCTCTCCTAAGATTTAAGGGCTCGATACCGCCTGTAATCACGGGATCATCGACAATCCTCACAGCGCGTCGCTGGATCGAGTCACAAGGCCCAAGCTGGTATTGCGGTTCGCCTGCCCACAGATGGCAGCACTACTCCATATGGGGCCGTACCTGCGCTTTGTACAGGGTAAGTCTTTGCCCCGAAGTGAAGTACCGTCTTGCCTTGTTGAGCACACCAAGCTTTTTTGGCTTTTTTGGTGGTGGCCTTATCCTCTAAATGACAGCGAAATTGGTCGTCACTGGAGATGTCAACTCCTAAGATCCCTATGTGATCGGAGATGATTAGGGCTGCGTTCTCGAATTGAGGAGCTACGTCAAATGGGGCTTTTTTAGTGGTGAACGCGCAAATTTGAGTCTTAGTGGGGTTGAACTGGACTAGATTTAGTCGTCCCCAATCGGAATTTCTAGCTAGAATAGTCTCGATTTCAGACACAAGTTTGCTCCGACTTTCTTCAACATCGGAACGAGGGATATTTGCACGGCCTGTGTAGAATGTGTCCCCAGTACTGTCATCTGCATAGCAATGAATACCATCAATTGTCAGCATGTCATTGATATGCAGCAGAAACAGAGTTGAGCCTTGCGGGACGCCAGCATTAATGCTGAATTGTTCGGAGCAGCTCCCGTCAACAACGGCTTTTATGCTTCTATTATAATAACAGAAAACTGGCGACCCATTTGCATAATCCCTCGGGGAGTCCATACGATGGTAGCTTCGAGAGAAGACTCCGGTGCCAGACCCGATCGAACGCCTTTGCTATATCCAGGCTAACTGCCAATGCCTCACCTTGACTCTCGATGGCGGTTGCCCATCGATGCGTGAGGCACACTAAAAGGTCGCCTGTGGAGCGACTGTGGCGAAAGCCGTACTGACGGTCGCTAATCAGGTCATAACCTTCTAGGTGCTTTAGGAGTCGATAATTAATTATACGCTAGTTATAGCGATAGGCCTGTAATTCGATGGGTCTGATCTATCCCCTCTTTTAGGTACCGGGTGCACATTTTCGGTCTTCCACGAAGACGGAACACGCCCACTGTTGTAGGAAAGTGCGAAGAGACGCGTTAATATCGGACACAGTTCAGGGGCACAATACTTCAGCACCACTGCTGCTATGCCATCGGGCCCAGTCGACTTATTAACGTCGAGGAAACGCAGTTCCCGCCGGATCTCTCGTTGCGAAGAAGAGATATCCGGCATAGCGGTGTTACACGAAGGGATTGTAGGTGGTGCTGCGTTTCCATCGTTCAGCGTCGAATTCGAGGCAAAGAGAGTACCCAGAAGATTTGCCTTCTCTTTTGCACTAAGGGCCAAATTACCGTCTGGCTTCCGCAGTGGTGGTAAAGACGATGTTATTAATACAACTAGTTGAACCGGCAAACGTTATTTTGCCGTACTAATGTTAGTGGTGTGACAACCCTTCATCATCCTCCTGCCCTTATCCCATTTTTTGGGGTCGGCGCAACATGTCTTTTTCTTCCATAGTCTTCTATTAGCCGTCATGTCTGTGTCAACTCCTCTTTCTTTCATGTCTTCTTTCACACAGTCCATCCATCATCTTTTCTTAGGTCTTCCTCTAAACTTTTTTCCTTCCACATTTATACACAGAACTCTCCTAACGACATTACTTTCCTCTCGTCTCATAACATGCCCATACCAGGACATCCGCTCATTCTTCAATTTTTCAGTCACTGGCATCACTTTTAGACTTCCTCTAATATATTCATTTCTTATTTTATCCATTCGCGTGACGCCACACATCCATCGAGGGACAACCCTTATCACATAAAAAAAAAAAAAAAAATTGTAGCTGATTCTCACTTCCCACTCCTATCAACGCAGTCATCATCGCCGTAGTAGGAGTGGCTAGAGTCGGACTCGCCGGCGCCCAGATGAACCATGGCGCCGGAATACCGACTAAACCTAACTGCGGCGCTCTACTCGTCTTCCGTGGAGCGCCAGAGGTTTAGTTTCTCTCTAGCGCTCCGACATGATTCTCAGACCTACTGAATATGCAAATAAAATTTCATAAAAATCGGTCAAACCGTATCGAAGGAACGAACGTTTAAGAGAGAAATAGAGCTTAAATTAGAATGGAATTAGTAGTTATGTTTAGTGTCAAATGTAGTCTATCAACCGCTCCATCTAGCAGCCGAGTATTTTGGTCACTTGCAAAAGCGGTAGAAAAAAATTTCTGTCAACCTACGCTGCCTCCACTGCTGAAACCTGGTGGAACATTGGCTCATCACGCAAAAGAGAAAGCAGACTGCACTGGACAAGCCATTCCACCTCAACTACCCCTATGTGAATCTGAGATACCTTCATGCTTCAGTCTGTATAAAAAACAGGGAGGTATTAAGAGCATTGTTTCGTCTTAACGTGACTAAGGCCACGTTTACAATTGAGGACAAGTAACTTTAGCCTGGCTAAATCATACCTCAAAGAATAAAGACGTTTCATATGATGTATAGTATAGCCCTTATCATAGACACACATAGATACATATTTCACGCACACACAGATATGTAAGTGGCTTCAAGCGGACTGAGCGATGTAGCCATAGATTATACATCTGGTATATCTGTCGGCTAAACTATGTAGCACATACTTAGTTTTTGGTTATAAATAACGGAAAAGACAAAAAATTTACACCTCACATGATGTAATCGTATGATAATAACGCCATTTACATAATCTAGATATGGACAAAACTATATATTTATGATTATGTAATAGACAAAATATTGAACTGATTTAAAGTGTTATAATACATAATGTGAACATAATGTTCTAGTATACTAAGAAGGAGAAAGCGAGAAAAAAGTATATTTACTAACTAGATAATATTTTCTAGTTTCTAATCCAGTCTCACCCGTGACCATGGTGACTGCAAAGTCTCCGAAACGAAATTTGGTAAGATTTTAACAAAAAAGTTAGTGATAGAAGCATAGATATACTCTTCATCTATAATATGGCGTAAAAAAAATTTAATAGGGGTAATTTTTCAAAAAAACAATTTCAAAATAGAAATATCCCTACATTCTGTAGTAGGTAGATGTATTTGAACAAATGAGTTGCTCTAATATACATTAAAGAATATTAAAATGACGCAATATAAACGGCATGATGGGTCATGCCGTTTATATTGCGTCATTTTATGACCTGTGTGAATGTGACCTGGTCTAGATAGTCTGGGGACTATCTAGACCAGGTCACATTTTAAGCGAAAGTGTAGAATTTAATAAACCTTAAATATTAAGACTAGAAAATTTGTCAGATGATAACTCCTGGTAATTAGTGTGATTACGGATTAAGAATAAAAATGTCACCACCCTTTTACTTCCCGAGAGTACTTTAAGAGCTAATGTATTTAATACACAGATAACATTCTCTCTAAAAGACGTAAATCTCGAAAAAAAGTCTGTGCCAACCCGTCTGGTCAGCGGGGCACAGTATACCATAATCCCTTCCACAGTGCAGGAGGCCTGTACCCAATAGTTGGAGGTGTGATTGATAGCACTCCAAACCTCATAACCTACCTAAGTATGAACTACACATATGAAATATCGTCACAAATCTTTCCAAACTCACCTGCTCTAGAGCTAAACGATCATTTGCTTACGACCCAAAAACGACCCGTCTTCATTTATACATCTTAAAACACGATAACTTTTAGTCAAATTGAGGTTTTATTTAAATTTTACCGTTAAACTTAATTTAATTAAATTCTTTGTATATACACTTTATATTCCATACAAACTCTTTATTTTTCGCAAAATACAAACCATTTTGAATAAAAACAGGTGTAATAGGTATTAAAATACATAATAATTAAAAGATTTACAAAGGTAAGTTGAAGGACATTTTATTATAATTAAGGTCATATTTAAATTATAAAATGTCATGTACATATTTGTATAACACTTAAAATACTAAAAGCACCGTAATAATTACATTTAAGTACATCAATATTAGGCGTAATGTCACAATCATGTCAGAAGTCTTAAGGGAGAAAAATCATGTTGTATTAATGGAGTATTTTTATTAAAAAAAAGTTCAACCAACTTTATGTGCCTTTGAAATTTGAGGGTTTTCCTCGATTTCTTATGCGATAACCATCAGATTCTAACCTGTTGCCAATGGGACCACACGGGAACTACCAGCTTTCAAATAAAAAAAGAATCATTAAAATCGTTTCGCCTAGTTCAAAGTTAAGAGGTAACAAACACAAAAAATAAAAACAGACGAATTGAGAACCTCCTCCTTTTTTGAAGTCGTTTAAAAAGTTATTATTCGCTCTTTGAATATCAAAGTATACCAGTACCTACTCAGACACTAAGATAAATAAATATATTTTGATTTACACCTACGTAACTAGATATCGCCCACAAATTCGTACGCTTTGAATTTAGAAACTAAACGTTGACAAATTACACAGAATAGCCATCCCTTTGAACCATTCTATCTATTTAAAAAAACCGCATCAAAATCCGTTGCGTAGTTTTAAAGTTATAAGCTCACATAAGGACATACATACAAAAATAACAACTTTGTTATTTTAATAAGTAAAGATTATGACCCTCTTCTGAACATTGGATTAATCCGAAGTTTGCACGCTTTTATAAAGTATCAATGGCAATCAATACCAATATTAATAATAATAATAAATATTCACGGACATTTCACACGACTTCCTCTGGTCCCAAGCTAAGCTTATATGCTTGTGTTATGGGTACCAGAATACGGATAGAATACATTTACAACTTTTTTTTTGTAAATATATACTTATAATACATAGAAACATCCAGACGCAGAACAAACATTTGTATGACATTTACAAACATCACACAAATGATTGTACGAGGCGGGAATCGAACCCGTGACCTCATGATCGGCAGACCGTTATACGAACCACTAGACCACGAAGCCCGTCAAAAATATTACTTATCTCAGGAACTACTGGTTCGAATTGAACAATTATTTTTGTTTTGAATAGTCCATTTAATTTATCGAGGAAGGGTTAATAAATGTAATATATAAAATTCACGTGTCACAGTGTTAGTTACCGTACTCCTCCGAAACGGCTTGACCGATTCTTCTCAAATTTTACATACATATTCAGTAGGTCTGAGAATCGGCCAACATCTATTTTTCAAACTTTTTTTTTAGTATGGCAAAACAACGTTTGCCGGGTCAGCTAGTAATTTATAAATGTGAATTTACAAAAACAGCATTTATACATATATTATAATAGCTTAATTTTGTAATGTAATGCAGTGTAGACCTATGTGTTTTCTTTCCCTTTTTAAGTATTGTTTATATATATATAATGTTTGGTTGCAGCAATAAACGTTTCTTTCTTCTTCTGAAAACGAGTTGATGACACTGTAGAAATTTTGACGAGCTTAAGTGTTAATGTGTCGAACGAAACTATAGCGCGATTTAAAAAAAGGTACAACGCCATCTATCGACTGTCATAGTAAACTTCTGTTTGTAGAGGTTTAATTTCTAAATTTCACGAATACAAAGTCGCGGGCAACAGCTAGTAAGGCTTTAAAACATCACACTGCGATCAATAGGAGCGAAGCATCAGTGAAAAATGTTGTAAAAACGGGGAATTTTTTTCCAAATTGTACCAAGTCGTGGACAGTAAATACGCTAGTTTATTAAGAAAGTCTGTGACTTTCAGTATTTAATTATATTTAGCGTGTTTTACAGTTTTTAAACTAAGTAATTTTGACCCAATATAATTAATTCAGTGCCAATTTCATATCAAAAGATTTGAATTGATCAAAGTACAAAAATTAACATGATAAGCGATTCATCATTTAAATACTAACCTAGAATTACTTATCTAAAACGAAATACGTATCTTTATTATGTAATTATTGAATATTTTTATAAAATTAAAACTGATAGGTGTGACGATAAAACGAAGAAGTAGAACATAGTGTTGTATTCGTTGTCTTCATAGCTTATTGACATCTCATTACCAGGTGCGGGCCTCGTCCGCTTCAGGGAGTATATTCTGTCTACTATCTTTTATTTATTATCCATGTTGACCAGGCGTGTTAGCATTTTTTTTAAATAGAATATTCATTTATTTTCAAGAATATGGTACAATAGGTTTTTATAAAAAGGTGCATATTGCAGTCATACATATTCAACCGTAAGCCGACGTAGAAATATTTTATTAGAATTCAAAATCATTGAATTTAGTTTACAGTTTCTATCTCTCACAGAGGATGTTACGTTTCTTTAACGTCCATGCCCGGGATTAGCTTCAAAAACCAATTATGTAAGGTCGTTAATAAAATAGTGGAAATGCTGGGAGAGGACGCCCGAGAAAAATATACTCCGATGTCATCGCCGGCATACTTCAAAAGGGGCAAGTGCGAAGCACTTACAACCGTCGCCGTCGGGCATGTATGACCAGATGTATGATTGTGGATGAAGCCAAGGAAGTATGTTTGGATCGTAGCAGATGGCGCTCTATAGTCTCTGCCTACCCCCATGGAAAAAAAGGCATGATGTTATGATGATGATGATGTTAATAAAATAATAGGAAATATATGTATTTCAATCTTATTCACAATTCAGTAACACATTGAAGCTTCAGTATACCTTACAATAGTTATAAAGCAGTAATCCTTTTATCTAAATCTTAATCTCGGCACCAAAGACGTACGTCGTACAATGATGCCTGAACCTTGCTAGTTTTTATGCTTGAAAACATTTTCAAGATATTGTAAATTATAATTGTTAAGAATATATTTTTTTAAGTTTTAATTGGTAAATTACAATAATTAGTTTATTTTAGAGGATTTACAAAACCAAGGCCTTTTATTTCGGCTTCATTATTAATGGATATAGATCGGTTCCGGCTGTCAAACGTAAAGCAACGCAAAGAGATCGCTCCTCCAAAATAGTGCAAATAAAATTGTTCAAAACGTGTAAAATAGTGGAACTCGCGCATATTCCCGAAGAAAAGTATCGAAACAGTGTTCCTCGGTATTGTGAACCACCTATAAATACGGGATATCAAAGAAATCGTAAACTATTAGTGCCGAATATTTTTGAGGTTATCTATCTTCCATAACGTGAATGACAACGTCATTTACTTTGACATTGACATTTTCGTTCACCAATTGCACCAACAAATCGTACAGTGTTACCAGCAAGAAAAAATTAAAAACAAAAAGGGAGAAATGGAAAAATCGATGGAAGAATTCTTTAAAAAATTAGAAGACCAAATAGACAGAAAGATGCTAGAAATAAAAAAAGAATTGAACAACCAAACAATTATCATCACTGAAAAAATAACAAATAGTGTGGAACAAAAGCTGGAAGAAAAATTAAAACCGTTAGTGGAAGAAAATGAAAAATTAAAACAAGAAGTGAGAACGTTAGAAAAAAGAGTTGGTCGCCTGGAGAAAGAAATAAGGAAAAACAGCTTTATACTTCATGGAATAGAGGAAACCGAGCACAACAATGAAGAACTACTGCAACTTATACTGAAAACGTTGAATGAAATGGGATCACAACAGGGATTGGATAATTTTGATAGATGGGAAATCAGCGAGATTTACAGACTGGGAAGAAAAGATGAAGAGAAACGAAGACCAGTACTTGTTAAACTCACTTTGGCATGGAGGAAAATAGAGGTATTAAAAAATACTAAAAAATTTCCTAACAAAATATATGCCACTGAAGATTACCCAAAAGAAATACTTGAAACAAGGAAGGAACTAAAAATTAAACAAAAGGAAGAAATTAAAAAAGGCAACATAGCCCTCCTACGATATGATAAACTTATAATCAAGGAAAATAAAAACCAAGACAAAGGAAATGAGAAAAGAAAGAGATCCCCCACAGAATCTCCGAAACAAAACAACCAAGACGGGCAACAGGAAGCACGAACAAAAATAAACAAAACTAATGCATTTGAGTACATGAAGTGCTCCAGATCAGACTCATCAAAAGGAACGAACAAACAATAACAACCAAATGATAGCCTCCGGAATACAAACAAAGACATAGAAACTCTAACAAAAAACAACATAAACTCCCCAACCCGGCTGGTCACCGTGGGGAACGAGACCAATACCCTCCACTCAGAGAAAAACAAAATAGTCAAACAAGGAAAAATAAAAAGAAAAACAATAGAAGATTCGGAAAGTAACATAAAAACCAAAAAATACCAAAGTTTGAAAATATGCACATACAACGTAAGATCGCTGTCAAAGCCAACGAGATTAATAGAACTAAATAACGCTATAGAACAATTTAATTGGGATGTCATAGGATTAGCAGAGGTTAAAAAAATGGGAAGTAGCATTGAAGAACACCAGAACTATATCTTCTGTTATGTAGGAGAAACTGCAGGTTTACATGGAGTAGGCTTCCTTATACAAAAACACCTTAAAGAAAATATTGTAGTATTTACTGGGATATCAGAGAGAGTAGCCCTATTACGATTAAAATTTAAAGAAACATGCCTAACACTAATCCAAGTATACGCTCCCACTGAAAGCTCAACAGAAGAGGAACTAACTAAATTCTATGACGACTTGATGAAAGCTCACGAACTTGCTGATAAGAACCTCATGGTCATGGGTGATTTTAACTCACGAATAGGGTATCCAAAACCCCATGAGAACATGATAATGGGAAAATATGGATACGGGAAACGTAACACAAGAGGAGAAGTTCTTATACAATATGCACATGAAAACAAGTTGTCAGTAATGAACACATATTTCAAGAAAAAGAAAGCTCGAAAATGGACTTGGATATCGCCAGACAAAAGAACCAAAAATGAAATTGATTTCATTTTAAGCAATAACAGAAGACTCATAACTGACGTAGAAGTACTTAATAAAGTAAATTTTTCATCTGACCACCGACTGCTAAGATGCTCCCTAACACTAGACAATATTAAAATCAGTCGAAGATCTTTCACTACATCCAACATTCTGAAAACCGAAAATGAAAAGTCAATGTACTTGAAAAACCTAAACGAAAATTCAATAGCACTGTATGAATCAATAGAAACCATAGAAGATGTACAAATACTGGAAGACAAACTTGAAGAAACAATCAAAAAAAGCCTGCAACTAAAAACAAAGACCCAAAAACAAAAAATACTCAGCGAAGAAACATTAGACCTAATATCTAAAAGAACAACAATTTTGATAACAAAAAATAAATCAAAAGAATCAAGAGATGAACTCAAACAACTATTTAAAAAAACAAATAAAGCTATTAAAAAAGATTATGAAGAACATAGAAAAACAATCATAGAAAAAAATTTGAAAACATACAGAAGTTCAAAACGCGCTTACAATCAACTTACAACACACAAAAACTGGATACCATGCCTGATAGAAGGAGAAAACCAAACAAAGGACAGAACTGATATCATGAAGTGTGCTACAAACTTCTACAAAGAATTGTACAAGAAACCAAAACATGAAACAGATAATACAGTTACAATAAACAACTTACATACAGAAAGAGAAAAAGAAACACCAGTGACACCGATAAACGAGAAAGAAATAATGACACACATAAAAAATCTCAAAAGCGAAAAAAGTCCAGGACCTGACCATATTACAAATGATACCCTAAAAATTGGAGCACCCATTCTACTACCAGCTTTAGCAAAACTTTACAACAACATAATCACATCGGAAAAAATTCCAAAACAATGGTGCCGATCAAACATCATTCTATTATACAAGAAAGGAAATCCATTAGAAATCAACAACTACCGACCGATTAGCCTACTATCAACCATATACAAACTGTTCTCAGCGATTCTACTAAGCAGAATAGCACCAGAAATAGATAAAAATCAACCAATTGAACAGGCAGGTTTCCGACCAGGATACTCAACGAATGACCATATACAAGTCATAGAACAAGTAATAGAAAAATTCAAAGAATTTAATAGACCTCTATACATGGCATTCGTTGACTATTCCAAGGCGTTCGACAGTATATCACACACATCTATTTGGAATGCACTAAGAAATAACAAAGTGGAAGACAAATACATTAGAATCATCAAGAACATCTACTCTGAAAGCGTTAGCAGAATAAAACTAGAAAAGGAAGGAGATGAATTTGCAATACAAAGAGGTGTGAGACAAGGAGACCCGCTTTCTCCCAAAATCTTTATAGCTGTCCTCGAAGATATCTTTGGAAACATAGACTGGAAAACTAAAGGCCCAACCATACTGAATAGACGTCTCTCGCATTTGAGATTCGCAGATGACATAGTCCTCTTTAGTGAATCTGCTACAGACCTAGAAAATATGCTGCATTGCCTAAATAAAGAAAGCAAAAAAGTAGGATTAGAAATGAATGCAACAAAAACAAAAATAATGACGAACAGCAGACAAATACCAATAACAGTAGAAAGCAGAACAATAGATTATGTAGAAGATTACATATACTTAGGAAAACAGGTGTCTTTCAATCCTAAAAGCAATGAAAATGAAGTTGAACGAAGGATAAACATATCATGGAAGAAATACTGGGCACAAAAGGAAATCTTAAAAGGAAATTATAGTCTAAAAATGAAAAAAATCATAATGGACACATGTATCTTGCCAAGCATAACATATGCATCACAGACGTGGGTGTTCACCAACAACGTGAAATGTAAAATCCAGTCTTGCCAACGTACAATGGAGAGGAGTATCTTAAAGCTTAGGAGGATACATAAAACAAGAAGCACAGATATCAGAAAGAAAACCAAGCTGACTGATGCTCTCCAATATGCATTACAACAAAAATGGAGATGGGCAGGCCACTTAGCCAGGTATCAAGACAGGAGATGGACCAAGAAAACCACTAAGTGGCAAGGCCCTACAGGCAAACGAAACGTAGGACGCCAAAAGAAAAGATGGGCAGATGATATCGTAGAGGTGGCTGGCAGGGACTGGATGACAAGGGCCCAAAACAAAGAAGGATGGAAGAAGTTGGAGGAGGCTTTTACCCAAACAGGGACCATACCTACTAACAAAATACTAACCTAAGAATAAGCAACTATTAACATTACTAACACCATTTGAAATGTATCAAAAGGTATGGAAAT
The DNA here is from genome assembly GCA_916999025.1 of Orgyia antiqua. NCBI lineage: Eukaryota > Metazoa > Arthropoda > Insecta > Lepidoptera > Erebidae > Orgyia > Orgyia antiqua. The sequence goes on from OU779871.1 coordinate 23,879,689, forward strand.
AAAAAGCTATATTATTATTTATTATTATTATATATTAATGGAGTTTAGAAAACATAGTACAGCGTGTATGATCTTCTAATTAACTCTAAAATTTACGCATGTGTTTTAGCGAAAATACTGTCGATTTCTATATTTAGATAGATAATTTATTTATTAGTATTAGTAGTATTAGTACATAATATAATTATTTATTTATTAGTATTAGTATGTAGTATAAGTAATATAATTATTCATTAAGTGCGTAAGTAGTAGTAGCAATTTCATTAGTAATAGCGGGATTTCGTATTTGTGCGTTTAGGACATCTCATTGGGAGTTAGAAGCTTGAAAACTGTGAGACTCCCGTAACGATGATGAGGCAGGTCCCACAAATTTTGAAATATGACGGCAATATAATACGTCGAATGACCTTGGCGGGACGAGCTGCCTGATGTATGGTGTGTTTAATGGTTATTAAAAATATAAAACTTTAGATACCTATATGATATAACTTATAAGTAGTGCAATTTCATGCAAAAGTAACTTACTTGTAGAGTAGTTTTTTAAATGACTGATCAAATTATCTATATGTAACATCTCGCCAAATTATCGATAGGCAAAATCTCGCCAAATTATCGATAGGCAAAATCTTGCCAAATTATCGGTAGGCAAATCTCGTTCCTAAAAAGCTCTGTGTAGATGTTTTATATCTATGTGTGGGTGTATTGTTATAAGAGATAGTAGATTGTTTGATAACTATTTATTAGATTGTAAGTTATCTAATAATAATATAGGACACTAGAAACTACGTACATAGTTAGGATTATCATCATAATTATAACATCACGTCTTTTTCCAATGGGGGTAGGCTGAGCCTATAGAGCGCTATCTGTTACGATCTCAACATACTTCCTTTTAACTTATTAACCGACTTAAAAAAAGGTCGAGGTTGTCAGTTCGTCTGTATGTTTTTAAATTTTTTTTTGTTGCCTCATAATTTTAACTGGGCGAAGCGATTTTAATGATTCTTTTTTTATGTAAAAGTTGGTGGTTCCCATGATGTGGTCCCATTAGCAGCAGATCAGGAGTATTATCTTTTCATTACATTATAATATAACGGTAAGAAATACTTAACTTAACTATTTTCTTTAATAAACGCATGATTTACAAAATCTTGTCTTAATTTAATTTCAAAGTATATACACATCTATTATTTACGATTAAAATGAACAGTACACATGTTGTTATCATAGCACAGATGATTGTTACCTTATCTTTATACACGTTTATCATATTGACACACTGCTACAAGCTGCCTTCATATAAACATAACATATTTAATATTAAACAGCACAGAATTTTTAACTGACTTCAAAAAAAGAAAGAAAGAAAAGAAAAAAGAAAGAAAGAAAATGCGTTTATTTTGGTACACTCCACAACCTATTTTACAGATACCTAAAAAAAAAAAATTAAACTAACTTAAATTAACTTATTTAATTTTAATTAATTGATTAATAATAAATAAATAATTTAATTAATTTATTAAATTAACTTATTTTAAAGATACCTAAAAATGAAAAAAATATTAAACATAGTGACAAAATAGAGATGCAGAGGGCCAAAATAGGTCCATTCTCAGCATAAGCTGCACACACTTATTCAAGGAGAAGAAGGAGGTTCTCTATTCGTTTTTTTTATGTTTTTTCCTCATAACTTTTAACTCGACAAAGCGATTTTAATGATTCGTTTCTTATTCGAAAGCTGGTGGTTCCCGTTTGATCCCGTTGGAACCAGGTCAGGATCTGATGGTTATCTCATGAGAAATCGTAAAAAACCCTCAAACTTCAAAGGCACATGAAGTCTGTTGAACTTTTTTTGAAAATATTCTATTATTATTTATACACAACACTGAAGGGATACTTCTCTAGCTAACACCGTTACAGAGATACAGCCTTGTGACAGACGGACGGACGACGAAGTCTAGTATTAGGGTCCTATTTACCTTTTGGTACCAAACCCTAAATTTCTGTTTTAAAAAATTGTGTTTTTGAAGATTTTGAAGTAATCTCCGAATCTTAGTCTTTGGCAAGAATTTTATCGGTAGATAGCTGATTTTACAAAGAGTAGTTAATCCAAAGACCCGCAGCGGCAAATGCGGCTATTGGCCACGATAACAATGTTCCCCCCGCTGGGTTGGGCCCCGATTAGTGGGGCTACCCCCTCGCCGGGTCATGGTAAAGCTCAAGGCACCATCATGGAAGGTGTTATTTAAGGTACTGACCGTCATTGCCTTATTATATTCGCGAGTCAAACTCGTACTTGATCTGTTTTTAGGGTTCCGTACCCAAAGGGTAAAAACGGGACCCTATTACTGAGACTTCGCTGTCCGTCCGTCCGTCTGTCACCAGGCTGTATCTTAAGAACGGTGATAGCTAGAGAGTTGAAATTTTCACAGATGATGTATTTCTATTGCCGCTATAACAACAAATACTAAAAATAAAATAAAATAAATATTTAAGGGGGGCTCCCATACAACAAACATGATTTTTTTACCGTTTCTTGCTCGATACTAATAACGTTGCCTTATGTTGCATAGATAATGGTACGGAACCCTTCGTGCGCGAGTCCGACTCGCACTTGACCAATTTTTTTTTATTTAACTTCATACTACACAAACAAAAACCTACTACTGAACGAACGTTGCATTCATTTATTTATTTACATAGCCATGCGACCCGGATGCACTTACTATAATATACCTACTACTTATATCAAGGAGTATAACAAATTCACACTTTAACACCATTTTTTTAGCATAAAGCTATGAAATTTACAATATTAACTAAACATTTGTCTTTGTAGGTTTTAGTTGATGTTGATATCAATTCTACGTATACAACTAAACTAATTATAACTAAAAAAAATATTTCGATAGTGCCACAATTCGGCAATGTTAACTGAACTTCTTGTTATAAAGGCTTGTTTATTATAGACTAAAGATTTTAATTAATTTAAATGTGCACAACAAAATAGCATATTGATATTCATGAACTAATGAAAACGTGTTTTAAGAGCATACCAAAATAGCTTCGTGCATTTTTCTACGTACGAAGTTTTCATTTTTTCTTTAGATTGAATGGCTAGAGCTCTAATTTTTAAGTACGAGTATATGTTTTTTCAATATATTATAATCTAGGATCGCATAAACTCAGAAACGCGATTGAAAAAAGTTTTCTCGATAGATAATCTTAGCGAAACAACCGCTCTCATTTTTAATTTTTTTCATTTGTCGGTCTATTATCGCGTATTAACTAATGAAATAACTTTAAAAACATAAGTAACTATTATATATAGAAACACGTGAGCCGGAATTAAAATATATTTAGTATATTTTGAGTAAACAAAAAAAATATCTCTAATTCTTCATTTTCTATACCTACTAGCTGTGTTAATAGGTACATGTCGACGATAATATTGATGTAGGCCCTTAAGTTAAATAATAACATGGATCTTTAAGTTTTACTCCTCTTCATTAAGGCTAATAGAGTCGCTGAGATTACAACCCCTGAAGTATTGAAATACAGGGATTTGAAAAAAAAAGGACCTCCATGGTAGTGACCACCTGTCCATGGAAGTGACACACCCTATATTAGTATTATCCATGTGAGTGTCACATGCAACAAGGAAGGGACATTATAATGAAAATAATTCTGATAAGGTTTCAAATTCAACTTTATTCATTACATATAATTACTTTTACTTATAATAAGTAATAAGTAAAGATAGTTTCTGCCGTGGTGTTTTTCCCTTAACAATACCCAAAAAAGGTTTATAGTTTTACCACCGACCTTTACCTACCTGGCGTAAACCTTTTTAAGGAGTTGGCAACTTGATTTTACAACTACCTACTTACAGCGTCTATTGTTGTATTTTGAAGTGCAGACAGTTGGCCTATTTAGAAACCAACCCTTGATAAATTATACAAAAAAGCCTCTTGAACCATTATAACTATGTATTAAAAAAAACCGCATCAAAATCCGTTTCGTATTTTTGAAGATTTTTTATTATTGCCCACATAGGGATATACATACAAAAATAACCACTTTGTTTTACAATAAGTAAAGACATACCACGCGTACGAAGTTGCGGGCGACATCTAGTTAAATAAATAAACAACTCCTGTGCTTTAGTTACTCTAAGCCTGAAACATTCGAACTTTGAAACAGCTGTCAATGGTATTAAAAAAAAACAAAGTGATTTTAATTAGTTATTTAAATGAGTTGTCATGTCCTTAATGTTAATTGAAAGTTAAATGTAAAACCAGTATATTAATTTCAACTAATGGTTTTGCGATGATAAAATGCATTAAGAACCAAGTAGGCACTTAAAAATAATTATTATAAGGAGAATTCTCAGACGGGCTTCGTGGCGGAGTGGTTATGTAATAGACTGTCGATCACGAGGTCGCGGGTTCGATTCCCGTTTGGGACAATCATTTGTGTGATATCCATATATGTCATACAAATGTTTGTACTGCGTCTGGGTGTTTTCTATGTATTATATTCTGGTACACATAACACAAGCATATAAGCTTAGCTTGGGACCAGAGGACGTTGTGTGAAATGTCCGTGAATATTAAAAAAAAAAAATCTTTTAATTTTTGAATGAAATGTCTTTAACTTAGGTTTAAACAGTTTACACAGATATACCAGACTAGCTGTTGTCCGCGACTCTGTCCGCATAGAATTTAGAAAATTTCCCCTGTTTTTGCAACATTTTTCACTACTGCTTCGCTTCTACAGGTCGTAGCGTGATGTTATATAGCCTAAAGCCTTCCTCGACAAATGCCCCTATATAACTAAATACTATCTAACACTGAAAAAAATTTTCAAATCGGCCCAGTGGTTCCGGAGATTAGCGCGTTTAAACAAACAAACTCTTCAGCTTGATATCAGTATAGATGGTAGGTTGACGTTTAAAATTGAGAACAAGTAACTTTAGCCTGGCTAAATCGTATTTCATAGAATAGTTACGTTTCATAATTATGACGTACAGCCCGTATTAAAATCACACATAGATACTTATTTCACGGACACATAGAGATGTAAGTGGGTTTAAGCAGACTGTGTGATGTAGCTATAGACACTACCTCAGGGGCCCAAGTCAGCTATTACAATATTGTCACAACGATCAGTCACTGATTGCATAATAGCGAATTTTATCAAGTTTGGTAGTCTACTCTTACACCCGTATTCACAAACAATATTAACTTAAGTAAGTACTCAAGTGTTGATGCACTGTGCAAAGTGTAACACTTCTCAGTGCGTTCCTTTCATCGAGCCTTTGTATTCATAGACAAAACTTAGCTATGCGTTCAGTTTAACAAACGCATAGTGCGCTTCACCACTTAAGTATTGTTTGTGAAATAATTTTGCTACCCCTGTGCGTCCATGCCTACTATGAGACCTCACAGTAACGTTTGTGAATACGGGTGTTAATTTCTTGTTACAAATGACGCCATTATGGCGTCAGGGACTGATCATTGTGACAACCTTGTAATAGCAGACTTGGGCCCCTGGTATATCTGTGAGAGTTTTTTTTTTTAAAGAAAAATACAATTTGTGGGTGTAATATATTTTAGTAATAGGTTTCCTTTCTCCCTTCTTGCCCTTACCGTGCCATGGTATAGTGCCTTGTGCAGGCTTGGTCCATGCCAAATTTCAAGTATCTAGGGCTAGTAGTCCCTAGCGTACGTCGAAAATGCTTATAAATGGTCGTAATTCGGTTATATCTTCTAAATGCGTAGACGTAAAATGTAAATTGTATTTTTTTTGCAGCAAGCGACCGCATGGATCGACATTATATGAGTTTCAAGTTGATACCTCCAGCTGTCTTAGCGTAAAAAAAAGTTTGACGTACAGACAGACAGACGGACACGGAAGTGAGATTAAGGGTTTGTACGAAACCCTAATAATGATGAATTCAGATTACTTGTTTTACAAAAGTAAATTAAATATCTTTGTCATTTTGTCATGTTAAAACCTTATAGTAATTATAATATACATATAATTATTGTACGTTCGTGTTGTTAATATGACTTGCTATTGCACCTGTTGGCACGTACTTATTTATTATATTACATACACGTCCATACAACTCATACATATTGTTTATTGAAAAATAAAGTAAAACGTGGTTATTATAGACTAACACCCGTATTCACAAACAATATTTACATAAGTGAGTACTTAAGTGTTGATGCACTGTGCAAAGGGTGACACTTCTCAGTGCGTTCCGTTCATCGAGCCTTTGTATTCATAGACAAAACTTAGCTATGTGTTCAGTTTAACAAACGCATAGTGCGCTTCACCACTTAAGTATTGTTTTTGAAATGATTTTGCTACTCCTGTTCGTCCATGTCTACTATGAGACCTCACAGTAGCGTTTGTGAATACGCCTGTAAGTATAAAAGAATATTTGTGTGATATTTATAAATCTCTTAAAAATATTTGTAGGTGGTATGTATTTAAAATAAAAGTAGTATACGTAGTATATTCGTATTCTGGTACCCATAACACAAGCATATAATATAAGCTTAGCGTGGGACCAGAGGACGATCGTGTAATGTACATGAATGTTTAAAAAAAAATGTTGAGAATATTAAAAGTAGAGGAAGGCCGAAGGAGAATATGAAAGAAAGAGGAGAAAATACAAACATTTTTTTTTAAATATCGCTGACATTTCACACAGAAATATCAGCGATATTTAAAAAAAAAATTTTGTACGGATGTTTTCTATGTATTATAAATAAGTATCTATTTACAAAATAAAAGTTTATGTAGTCTATTTGTATTGTGGTACCTATAACACGAGAAAATACGCCCGAGAAAAATATACTCCGATGTTATCGCCGCCGGCACACTCCAAAAGGGGTAAGTGCTACGCACTTACAACCGTCGGGCATGTATGACCAGATGTATGAGTGTGGATGAAGCCAAGGCAGTATGTTTGTATCGTAGCAGATGGCAGTCTATAGTCTCTGCCTACACCCATGGGAAAAAGGCGTCATGTTATAAAAAATATATATATATATATAACACGAATATATTTAAAGCTTAGCTTGTAACCAGAGGACGTTATGTGATTATGTCCATGAATGAATATGAGACAAGCTCTGATTTAGTTCGCCTTAAAACAGATTTTAGATTTTAATAGTTAGCTAAATTTATAGTAAGCTGTTGCCCGCGAATTCGTAGTTCATTTGCGTGGAATTTAGACAATGATGCTTTACTCCTATTGGTCACAGTGTCATGTTATAAATCTTATTTACTAGCCTTCCCCGATAAATGGACTATACGACACAAGAATAATTTTTCAATTCTAACCTCTAGTTCTTGAGATTAACGCGTTTGAACAAACAAATTCTTCAAATTTATAATATTAGTCTAGAATTCTAAATTAAGTACGAGTTGGATTTAGGCACGAAGGGTTTGGTACCATTTTCTCTTTTATTAGTCCTTTAACATCCCAGTTTTTAACACGGCCCTTCTCCACTTTGGGAGCATTATGACCTGGCGTAAGGCGTGGTGGTACAGTTTATTTTCAAGCTCTTGTCTATCACATAGGATATTATCTATATGTACAATATCCCTTGGCTGACTTATACAGCACCCTGGGAAGGAAAAGAGGTAGTGAATTGTATTCTTAATCCATCACCACTCGGATAATAAAGTAACTACGTACTTAAAAGGGGTACATCGATACCAAATCATGCTCCATAGAACAACATGGGCATCGTAGTCCGCTGTTTTCTTCGTGGATATATTGTCTCCAGACCATCGAATTTTTCTCAGTGTCTAGGTCTAATATATATCTATGCTTCTAGCACTTTCTTTTTTTTTAACACAATTACTGAATGAAATGTGACCATCAAAAAATTTCGTCCTTATCGGTTTTCTTTAGATCAACTTGCAGCATCTATCACGCAAAGTTTGGTAAGGTTTTACCAAAAAAGAAAGTGATAGAAGCATAGATATACTCTTCATCTTTAATATAGGGTAAAAATAAATAAATGCGGTTTAATAGTCACGAACAAAACAGCGGACTACAAAAAGTTTTCTTTTTTCAAAGAAATTGTAGGTAAAATCTGCCTCAACTATTTAATCTACCTAACCACATATACCGCGGCGCTAGGGAATAGGGATAGCAATACCTAAAGCAAATATCTAAATTGGGGCTGCAGTCACCTTTTAAACATACATTCCAAGCGAAATCAACGGACGTCAAGTCTTACATAAAACATTATTATATACAATTATATATAAAAACTAGCTGACCCGGCCAACGTTGTTATGCCATACTAAAAAAAAAAGTGAAAAATAGATGTTAGCCGATTCTCAGACCTACTGAATATGCATGTACAATTTCATAAAAATCGGTCTAGCCGTTTGGGAGGAGTACGGTAACTAACACTGACACGGGAATTTTATATATAAGATGTTACATGTTAATCAGCTGAGCGTAACTATAGTTTAAACAGCTTGCTTATTTATCAGTATTTGTAAGTATTGGTACCGATTCTACGTGCATAACTAATCTTAACTAAAAATGAAAACAACATTGCTGAATTGTGTAATTGACACTATAAATTTTCGTGTTTTAGTTAAGTTTAGTTGTGCACTAGAATCGGTACCATTGTCAGCTAATAATCTGGATTATTTTTTTTGTACAAATGAATTTAAACGCAAAGAGATGGATACTATCCATACTAATATTATAAAGCTGAAGACTTTGTTTGAAAGCGCTAATCACATGTACTACCGGTCCGATTTGAAAAATTACTTGTGTTGAATATTACTTTTATGGAGGAAGGCTTTAGGCTATATAACATCACGCTGCGACTAATAGAAGCGAAGCATCAGTAAAAAATGTTGCAAAAACAGAAACTTTCTATTTTTTCGTGTAATGACAATGGTAGATTGGAACAAACTAGGTAGGTATCTTTTTCTTTCGATTACTTACTAGCATTACCGTAAAAGACAGGAAAAGTCACTGCTAACATGTGAAATATTTATCTATGTGTGTCTCTTATACAAGCTAATACGTCCTATGAAACATTATTGGTCTATGAAATAGGATTGAGTCAAATGAGACAGAAATTTCTGTTTGCGAGGTTGAACGTGTACCTATTATCTGGTAGATCTGTGCTGCTTATATTAAAAAGGTCAATGAACTCATTTTGCGTTTAGAAAATTCATAATCGGATAAATTATAATAATGAGATAATAGATGATCACTTGGATCAACCTCCTTTCACAAAAACAACTCAATGTAAACAGTCAAGTGAGAGCTCTCCAAATTAAACAAAAAATTTAATAACTGTTGTCACTTTGTAAAGAGCATTTTTTTCTCATTGTTGAACAATTTAGACGTGGCCGCAACTTTTTTTAACCCATTTACAATAGCACCAACCAACGAAGAGTTCTATTTTTTTAGGGTTCCGTACCCAAAGGGTAAAAACGGAACCCTATTACTGAGACTTCGCTGTCCGTCCGTCTGTCACCAGGCTGTATCTCAAGAACGGTGATAGCTAGACAGTTAAAATTTTCACAGATGATGTATTTCTATTACCGCTATAACAACAAATACTAAAAATAAAATAAAATAAATATTTAAGGGGGCTCCCATACAACAAACATGACTTTTTTACCGTTTCTTGCTCGATACTAATAACGTTGCCTTATGTTGCATAGAACCCGGAGTACGGAACCCTTCGTGCGTGAGTCCGACTCGCACTTGACCAATTTTTTTATAACTTATCGGCACTGGCAGCTTTACGCGGTGTAGTGGGTGTAATTTATTGAATTTGACCTGGCCTGTTTAATGTTTTACGCTCCTTTTACGTAACTTAATCTTCTTCAGATACAGATACCCATTTTTTTTATAGTATCCTTAATATTACTAATAATTAAACAAATAAATATAGCGGAGATCTGTAAGAGAGAAAAATATAATCTAATATCTAGGTTTCCCACTATATGCCTAAAACTTGTTTCATTCATACACAGTCCGCACAAAGGACAACTAAAAACCGGTTGTTTACGTAAATTGTAAGGTATCTCTTTACTACATTGAATACATTGATGGCAACCCTATCAGTAGATTTCATTCCGATTCATTTCATTCATTTCGTTTCTTTTTTTTAATTTCAGTTGGCAGTTTAGCAGTAGGAAATAACTTACCTGATTAGTAAGGACGTCAATGACGACATAGGCCAAGTAGACGACCTCCTCTTCGTCTGATCCGAGCGCAGCACCGCCAAGCCCAGCGGTGCGCACGTGCAGAGCGCACACCCAGCCGCCGCTGATCATCGCGCCATGCAACGATCAACAACTAAACAACTTAACCCTCCTTTTGCAAACAAACTTCAACACACCACGTCCATTTAATACTGTCCAAGTTATTGACAATTTCCAACGGGATCTTAAACTTTCGGACCTACAACGAGTGGGCGAAGAGAATTTACGTACGCGTTTGTATATGTTCGTCTCGAAAGCACTTTTTAGAAACCCGACGGTTACTCAACATGAAACAAGAACTAGCGTGCGGCGCGGACGGCGTTTTACCGCTAACCGTCTACGTAAGCTGTTTCCGCTGTAGGTGAAAATCTAGAATTAACTCGCATCACATAGCCACACGAAATCTAATAGTCCAGTCACTCAGTGGAAAGAACAAGCTTTACAATACAAATGGTGTCGTACAAACTCCTTATTTTAGTATGATTTTGTCCAGTTTGCGAATATTTTTCACTTTAATCAGTTACAACCACACAATTATGCAAGCGCGTCACTTTTTACAGTTTTTAACATAATTTAAGAAATGTTTTCTTTATAAAAATTACGGTAAGGACAGCTCGAACGCAGACGAGCGTGTCTGTCGGATCGTTGGATCGACTGGCGCTTGCTTCGCTTGCCCCCCTGTTGACAGTGCGCAGGTAGCGCCAGGTGAGCGAGGCGACGTTGCCAAACCGACCATTATCAATGATGATGAGATAGCTGCTGCTTCTACCACGTCATTTTCAAATTTACGTATCTTTGTTAAAGGTATAAAAAGCTGCCTTTAAACCGAACTACAAAATGAATTTTAATGTTGAGTCAGCAATGGATCGGCAAATTTTGTAATAAGGTCGTTACTGTTGTCATTTTGCTTATTTTGTTAGTATTCATTAAAGATATTGGTGATAGTTTAAAATCCCTATCAAGTATACATTGCGTGCGTAATTAGCCGACCTCGTTAACGTAATGCTGGAGAAAGTGTAAATAGTTGTAGTGCTATTCGATAATGCAATTAGCATTTACACAAACAAGGTAGGTACAACAATAACTAGACAAGGTCGATGATTAAGCAATATTATTAAAATTGATAAAATTGTACTGACGCATCATTTTTGTATTCCAATTTATTAGAAAATAAATAACACGTGTTTGCATTTTTTGTCGTTTACGTACTTAGTTTAACTTTAACTACTTAGGTATTGCAAAATAATACCGCTTGCTCCAAATGAGGCCGGTTCTTTATTTGAACGTTTTGTTGTTATTTTCCATACTGCTTATTTATATACTGTGCCAACTTAACACGTTCACTCAAAATACTTACTATACGTTTCAAATGAGAATAGGATTGGCAATGACCTTTAGTTGTCAAAAGTGATTAGAAAAGTACTGTCAGCAACGTAACTTTATTTGCGTATCAATAATCTTTTACCTAATCTCAGTAATTTGAAGTGAAAAACGTCTTAAATTATCTAGTAATAATAGTTATAATATTATTAAAAAAGAAATGCTATTTTCTTTCAATAATTTCGTTGTTGGAAACAATGAAATTAAGTTGAATTGCCAACCGCCATTTTGTTGTTGTTGGCGTGCCTTGTCGATAATATAAATTATAAGGCGTTTTATTTTAAATTCTGCTAGTTATGTTTGTTTCCCGTTAAAAAAATAAATTTGTTGTTATTTCTCATTGTTTTTGTATGTTAGTGTTGTTATTTTGAACTTGTCGTTATTTATTATTGTTTTTAATTGTATTTGTCTCGCTATGTGCTCGAAAATTAGTAAACGATAACGATAAAGTGATAGATAAATTATATTATAAAAATGTCTTGTTTTGCTGACCCTACCAAAATTGTTCAAGTTGACAACTATGACGTCGCAACATGACGTGGGGTCAATCCTATTCTATTTGAACGGCATAGTAGGTAATTAATAATGGGTTAAATAATAGGTGAATAAAAAAGAGTTAATATAAATAAAATCTAATAAACAATAATAAATAAACATGTTTTATTAAACTGATTATTAAATCATTTTAATATGAATTTTTACTTAATTTTAAAAATAACCACGCATTTATCTAATAAAAATCTTAAAACCTAGTAGGTAAAATAATTATGCGATGTTTTTCGAACCGTTATTTATTAGTTATTCAATGTGCTTGTGTTGTGTTGAAGCAATTTTGAAGTCTTGGTTTCACTCCCTGCATAAAAGTAAGCACGTAGCATTTTTTTTTTTAATTTTTACTATAGACGAGTTAGGAAAAAACGACTATTCGAGTCGTTTTTATTTTTTACGATGCGCTTCGGGTTAATAGCAATGATTTATTGTAGTAAAATAATAATAAAAAATTGGAATAAGGAATTTGCTTTAGAAATTGGCTTTAAGTTGTTTTTTGCCAATTTGGTTTAGGATACAAAAGGGGAAAAATAGGATTTTTACGACTAGGTATGGACTTTGATTCCGTCCTTCTGTCCATCCATACTTTATGTTAGTCAATAACTGTGGTATGTAAAGTTCTTAGATAAATTTATAGTCTAGTCAACAAGTGCTATTTAGACCAACTTTTTTCAGCAGTCTCCGAAAATTATGATTGAGGTGTCATTCGATGCGGAATGACATCTAGATGATTTTTGAAAAAAATGAAGTTCCGCATGAAAAAATTTTAAAAGTTATTAACAATTAACTTTAAAAAAAAGAAACTTTAAAAAAAAGAAACTACTCAAAATTTTTTAAATCTAAAAAAAATTCAAAAAGAGGATGAAATTTCCTAAAAAAAAGCTCGATTCTCGGAATTGTAGCATCAATATTTATAATTTTCCCAGAGGGATGAAAATACGGCCGAAAACGGGTACTCAGACTTGGGCAAGCCACACCCACTTTGGACACTTTAACAATAAAAATTATTTAAAAATACTAAATATGAAAATAAAAAATTGGAAAAATTCAGGCACTAACTGAATACATTAATGAACAATAATCCGCTTGAAAAAAAATTTTATCACAATTTTTCAATTAGTTAATAAATAGTTAATTAATAATTTTTTTCTGCTTGAACATGAACATTGCAAGTGTGATAATTGTTAAACTATAAATTTAAGATTATTAAAGTTTTTATTTTTCAGTTTTTTATTAACAATTTTCGTTGTTGCAAAATTAAATACTTAAATTAATTTATTAATTAAATTAATTAATTGTTTTTGAGATATTTACAAAATACTAAAGCCATCTTTTTTTTTTAGTTAATTGTTAATAACTTTTACAATTTTTTCATGCGGATCTTTATTTTTTTCAAAAATCATCTAGATGTCATTCCGAATCGAATGACACCTCAATCATAATTTTCGGAGACTGCTGAAAAAAGTTGGTCTAAATGGCACTTGTTGACTAGACTATTAAGGCAACATGCTAATTAAAAATAGACAACAAAATGTATTTTTGTAAAAATATTTATTGACAGAAAAACATAATGGATTTTATAATTCTTACATTTAATTTTGTTATTTTACCACTGGTACACATGCACAACAAAACTTAACTAAACGAAAATATGAAAATAAAACTATGATATTTCGTTGTGCACATTTTTATTAATATAAGTCGTTAGTTTATAAAACACAAGTTGAGCTAACATTGCCGAATTGTATTATTTGACGTATAGCCTGTATCATAGGCACACATAGATACATATTTCACGCACACATAGATATGCAAGTGGCTTCAAGCAGACTGAGTGACGTAGCCATATACAGCATATATATACTATACATCTGATAAGTCTCTGGTCCAATCTATCAATCAAATCATGTAGTTCTTTTCTTTGTGTATTGGTGTACAAGTAAAGAGTTGCCTATTTAACTATCTATCTATCTCTATGATCTATGTATGCAATCTGCTGTCTTTTTTCGTAATTTTGAGAGAAAGGGGTGAACACCAAAACCGGCTACTTTCATGATGTAATTCAGTACTGCGGAAGTTTTATTTTATACTAGCTGTTGCAAGCAACTCTCCGCGTGGAGTTTAGAAAATTTTTACAGTTTTTGCAAACGCTTTTCACTACTGCTTCGCTTCTACTAGTTGTAGCGTGATGTTATATAGACTAAACCCTTCCTCGATAATAAATGCCCTATCTAACACTGAAATAATTTTTCAAAGCAGCCCAGTGGTTCCTGAGATTAGCGCGTTCAAACAAACAAACTCTTCCGCTTTTTAATTTAATAATAAGAAAAGATGTAACTATCTATAGTAATCTATACTAAAGATAGTTACATCTTTTCTTATTACCACAGGTTACATTCAGGTTCAGCGGCCGTATTATGAGCTTCTATTTACAGGCAGTGTACGCCGTGAATTGAACTGTCTGGCAAATTCGTATTATTAACAAAATTATTAGTCAGTCAGTGCGCTAAACCAGTCATACATTAATATGTATAAGGAGAAGGTACAACTAAAAGTTAAAGTACTAACTAAAAATTTTCAACTAAAAGTTTTATTTTTGCCATAATACCTAATTAAGCCATGCAGTTTACGGCCTGCCTGGAACGTGAATGATTTTAAAAAGCTCATAACACGCCGGCAGGTTACATCTTTTCTTATTACCCTTAACAAGGTCGTTATTTTTGTTATGTCTTTAAGTGAACTTATGTCCTCCAATCTCTACAACGGATTTTGATGCGGTTTTCTATAATAGATAGAGTTTTAGGGGATGACTGGTTTGTATTGTTTGAGATTGGTTTTCAAATTCCACGAGTTCCTACGAAATTACGGTCAACAAACAGCCAGTACAAATATAATATCTTAAGAGGGCACGATACCAAATTATGTTCCATACAAAAATATGGCTATCGTAGTCCCCTTTTTTCTTTGCGATAGTCAAACCGATTTTAATTGTTTTTACGCTATATTATAGATGAAGAGTATATCTATGCTTCTATCACTTTCTTTTTTTTTTAAACATAATAACTAAAAGAATTATCACCACCCGAATATCCCGTTTTTTTGGTTTTCTTTAGATAAAGTTGCAGCGTCTATCACTCAAATTTGGTAACGTTTTACAAAAAAAAGAAAGTGATAGAAGCATAGTTATACTCTTCATCTATAATATAGCGTAAAACAGTGAAAATCGTTTATGGTTTAACTTTCGCGAAGAAAAAACGGAAGTACGATACCCATACTTTTATCGTATCGTGCCGTCTTAAAGGTGGTAATTAATAATAATATATAATATAATATAATATATATAATATAATATAATAATATAATAATAATATATTCTTTATTGGCTAATATAGTTTTTTACAGAATTGAAGCTATTAGACCCCGTGCTAGCTTTTTGAAAAAGCTGTGTTACAGGGCCTAAGTTATACATCCGTTATACGTGAGACATACTTAATCCTAAATTAAAATCTAGCATGCAGCATAATAGGAAATTAAAATTCATAAAGTTGAGGCCGTGCACAGTGTGTGTGTCCACATGTGTAAATTGTACGTAATATGTTGTAATATGTATGTGTGTATGTATGTGTGTATGTATGTGTGTATGTATGTGTGTATGTATGTGTGTGTTAAGCTGTAAAATAGTTACTATGTGACATTTTCAAGCAACTTTTCCGTCCCTGCATAGTCCAAGCTCTGCAACCATCGTTTGAGTACAGTTTTAACACCTCGGCTGGCATTAAACCTAATATCACTATGTCCATTTAACATATTGTACAGTTTGGGGCCCATAAAATCGTAGTGTCTTTGACCATACGAGCTATTAAACCTTGGTATAGAAAATTTGTTGATACGCTTCACAGTCGTGGGCAGATGTGATACTGCACTCTTATGGAATCTTAATATAGACCGATAGATGAACATTTGCCTGACAGTAAAGACACCACATTTCTCATATAAGTCGGCAGTAGGATAACGATATGGAAGGAACAGGGCTACTTTAAGTAGGGCTCTTTGAGCTCGTTCTACTACCAAAAAGTGCTTTTTGGCTGCGCAACCCCATGCACATATGCAGTAAGAAATTATACACTCACAAAGTGCCTTGTATAATTCAATAATAGATTTGGTATCAGTAACAGATCTAAGTGTTTTAAATATTGGTATAAGTTTCCTAATCCTTGACGCTACAGTTCCCACCTGTTTATCCCATCTTAATTTGTCGTCGATAATCACACCCAGATATTTAATGTCAGACGAACGTGACAATGGTGCACAGGTACACGCTGTTTTATCAGCAAGCCGGTTGCAAGGAAATGTGTGCGCTCTAATAGTAATTTCCCTTAGTAGACTGTCCACATTGGTTTTGGTAAAGCAAAGAAATTTGGTTTTGCCTATATTCAGGGAGAGAAGGCTATCTTCAAGCCAACTAATTATATCACCCAGTCCTTTTTCTGCTTTATTTTGTACGCAGTTCCATGTCTTACCATGAAAAATCACAGCTGTGTCATCCGCAAACATTATAACATCACAGCCAGCGATACCAGATTCATTCAGTGCATTAATATATAGAGAAAATAGGGTAGGTCCCAGTGTACTCCCCTGCGGTACGCCGTAGGGAATATGGTAGTTATCACTATACTGATCTGCAACTTTGACAGTCTGGTTTCGTTCGCTCAAGTAGGATGCAAACCAATCATGTGCAACTCCTCTAACTCCGACATTTTCTAATCGAGAAAGTAGAATAGGTATTGATATCGTGTCAAAGGCTTTCTGAAGGTCCAAAAACACAGCAATACACTTATCGCCCCCATCCACATAACTGTTGACAATGGAGGTTAACTTCATGACTGCATCTTCTGTACTCTTATGTCTTCGAAAACCGTACTGAAGGTTCGAAAGAAAATTATTTTTTTCTAAATATGTATAAAATCTTTTATTTGCTATTTTCTCTATTACTTTTGAAATTGTAGACAATAATGAAATAGGTCTGTAATTGCCTACTTGTGCCCTATCCCCTGCCTTATGTATGGGTACAACAATCGCTGATTTGAAGATTTCCGGAAATATACCTGTCGTAAAACTGATATTGCATAAATGGGTAATCAGTTGTGACATAACACTTTTACACGCTCTAACCACACTGGCCGTAATGCTATCGCTACCTGGAGCACTATTAACTTTAAGTTGTGAGATTACCACGCCTACCTCTTCAGGGTCTGTAAGATATAGTGAGAATGAAGAACTGGGAGAATTATTTATACAGCTTGATTTTCTTGCTAGATTTGTATCTGTTTGTAATGTTCTATTGAGGATTGTAGTTGCAAGATTCTTACCCACTGTTACAAAGTACTCATTAACTTTGTTAAGTGATGCTGAAGGAGTGTTAGAAATTTTCAATAGGTCCTCTGAAGGATCCTTTTTCTTATCCATATTGCATAGTTCTTTGATTAGTGTCCATTTGTCTTTAGAATTATTTTTACGTTTATACATCTCCTCTCTATAGTAGCTCTTCTTTAAGAATTTTATAACTTTGTTGCATGTGTTTCTGTATTGTAAAAACTTTGTTTTTCTTTCGTTGTCATTAGGATTTTGTTTGTAAACTTTATGAAGTTTGTCTCTAGTAACAATGCATTTAATTACACCTGCTGTAATCCACGGCTTGAGTGGGCGCCTATTCCTAGGAAAGTTAACTATTACTGTATTGGAATCAATTATCACCTTAAGTTTAGCTGATAGAAATTCAGCAGCAGCATTGGGCTCGTTAAAGGAAAAAAATGCATCCCAGTTGTTAGATTCGATTTGACTTTTTACCCCATTTATATCCAGTTTCTTGTGTACAGCACCTTTGCAGGATTTTTTAAGAGACATATTTTTTATGTGGAGAAGTATTGGAGAATGATCTGTTAATTGGTCAAACACAACTGTTTGCCAAGGCTTGTCAGACTTAACCATAAAGTGGTCCAGACAGGCATTTAATCTTGTGGGTTTATTGATCCCCGGAAGAAGACCATGAGAGTATATTAGATTTAAATAGTCACAAACCTTACTATTGTTGTTTGAAAGAGTGTCCAAATTAATGTCACCTGTAAAAATTACTTGTTTTGTTTTTATATTCTCCAACACCCTGTCAACTGAAGTCAAATAGTCTGTGGGATTGCGAAAGGATGGTGGTCTGTAGGTGCAAACAACGGTGAAGTCATTACATAGACTGAGTACTAGACAGTTACCATCAGAAACAATTGGCTCATAAGAAGACACATTGATGTCCGCTCGCACATAAACAACTACTCCATCATTTTGGTTAAGGGATGTTTTCGTAGAGAAGGTATTATAGTTCTCAATATTAGGGGGTTGTCTATTACTAGTCCAGCATTCAGTTAATACCTGTTTACTTCTAATTAGATAAAATACACAAAGGGATATAAGTATTTTTAGCATTAATAAGCAAGGAAGTATTCAATACTGAATTGATTGTGGCTTATCGTCTATTCAAGTAAAGATGAATAGTCGGATTTAAAGTTTTCCTATAATTGCATCGAAGCGTAATCACGATTGACCAAAGTTAAATAGATTTGTAGTATCATTAGTAATTTTTAAGTAATTATATTTTCACTAACTGTAGCCCGCGATTCCGTATGCGTGGAATTTAGAAAATGTTCCCCGTTTGTGCAACATTTTTCACTAATGCTTCGCTCATATTGCTCTTAGCGTGATATTACATAGCCTTCTTTGATAAATGCACTATACAAGAATTTTTGTGGTGTGGTTTTTGTGAGTGGTTCTTGATATTAGCGCGTACAAACAGACAAACTCTTCAGCTTTGTAATATTAGTATACATTAGTATCAAAAGCCCTTAGAATTTATTCACAGAGTGCATTGGTACGGGATAATTAGGTAACTTTTTTTTTACAAATCTTTACTGTATTTTTGTCATAAACGAACAAATACCGTTATAATCTTTTTAACACCCTTGCTCATAAAGCTGATGTAATTCCACCGGTTTTAAATATATAAAGCGGGTCATAAAAAACGCGTGTGTTACCAAAGCAAATAGTTAAGTTATAGTCCATACAAATTTCATAACGGTATTATTTGCCATTTCAAATATGGAACTGATCGCCGCCGCACGACTCGAGCAGCGCGCTGTTGCTATTAAAATTTCGAACTAATCGCCGCGCGGCGCCAGTCAGTAGGCAGCGCTAGCGCGCTGTTAAAATGGCGGGAAAGCAACAGA
The DNA here is from genome assembly GCA_916999025.1 of Orgyia antiqua. Taxonomy (NCBI): domain Eukaryota; kingdom Metazoa; phylum Arthropoda; class Insecta; order Lepidoptera; family Erebidae; genus Orgyia; species Orgyia antiqua. Next base: position 23,899,164 of record OU779871.1, read on the forward strand.
GTGCATTCACACATTGAGTTTATTTAATGTTTTTTTTTCTGTTTCCTCGCAAATGTGTTAAAAAACGTCGTACGATATACGTGCGTATTGGTTATAACATGCTCGGCTCAATTACGCCCTCGCCTTCGGCTCGAGCTGAAATTCCGCCTCGCATATTATAACCATCTTAACGCACTAATATCGTAATGTACTATTACAAGATTTTGATTGATTACACATTCACATTACCTACATGGAAACATGATGGAAACACGACGAAGTGATTTATATGTAAACTCAAACTAGTGTTTGCGCGTGGAATTCCTACTTAGTTACCTACTTAAATAAATAAATATTCATGGACATTTCACACAACGTCCTCTGGTCCCAAGCTAAGCTTATATGCTTGTGTTATGGGTACCAGAATACGGATATAATACATAAACTACTTTTCTTTTTAATACATACTTATAATACATAGAAACACCCAGACGCAGTACAAACATTTTATTTGTATGACAATTATAAATATCACACAAATGATTGTCCCGAGCGGGAATCGAACATGAACCACTCAACCACGAAGCTCGTCCTGTCACTTGTCGCCACGAACTTGAAAGACTCAAGGTTCAGAGATTCTCTGGTAAATCTGTGAGTACTGCATGGAGTTCTTCCAAAGACAAGTGAGAAGATTTTTGTAAAGCACAGCTGGAAAGTCAGCTATGAAGGATAGCTTTAGCACTGCAGACGTCTGTATACTAAAGTGACCTATTTACCATCAGGCGGGCTATATACTTGTTCGCTACGTTATAGTGTGGTAAAAAAAAGCTGTGGTAAACAAAATATCTACATGCCAACTTGGTATATATTTTGGCATTACATATCAGCAGATCTATGAAACAAAAACTCTAATACAAAGTAGATTTTACAACATAATCATAGTAAAAAATGCTTGTTAAAACTCCACCAAATTGCACATAAAACTGCCGACGATAACTAACAATAAATCAAAGTTGTTATGCAGGGAAGCTGTTGTAACACCATGTAACGCCCTCTACGGCGATTGGCGCGCTCATTATAAATCCAAGATGGACGCCCACTGCTCCGATTACAAACTTATGACGTTTTGTAAACGTTCCTTACGACCTATATCAACAGTTATATATAATGTAACTGAATACTGGGCGACGCCCAGACAAAATGCTTATTGCATTAGAAGATTGTGACAGATGTGACGCACAAGGAATAAAGATACCTAAATAAATATTCGCGGACATTTTCTAAACACGACGGGCCTTGTGGTATGTAATGGACTGCAGCTGTTCAAGAAGTCTCGGGTTCAAGCCTATATTTTTATTTTTTTTATTTATTTTATTATTATACAATTGTTAGATACATTATTCATTTATTTCTTTGCCTCCCAGACTAGGTTTAGACCTTTGTTCCAGGAGACAATACATTGCTCTTTTCTTAGTGCTAGGTTACTGACTTATTCTTACTAACAAGAATTCAACAAATTTATGTGGATAAAAATCATAAAAGCATGCAAGCTCATAAAACAAGATTCAATAACAAGTAATACAACCATCAGTTGACTTTAAATATTGAATAAAATTAAGGGTAAAAAAGTTTCAACATACAATATACAATACAAACAGAGAAGAATTTAAGTTTAAATTTAAAATTTACAATTAGTCATGCTTAACAGTCCCAAGTATTATTACATTATTATTTCTTATTATTCGATGTAGTATCGTTTGTTTCGCGTAACAGTGCTATAAATAAATTGGTAACAATAATTTGTAGTTGTATCAGTTTACAATCGAATATTCTATGGCATTACAGTTCACTATGTATTCACATATCAATTTCAGGCTTAGTTAATAAAATGTTTACACATTATACGCCACACACCCCAGTTCTACCTTGTCACCAAAAGTAGATTCTCCACATCCCCGTAATTCATTGTCAGAATCCATTCGTATAGGATATGTCTTTTAAAAGAATACTGACTTAATGCTCTAATATCAACATTTTGAGTTGGGATTTTGTTATATATCCGGGGTGCAATAAAGTTGAAATTGGTACCAGAATACGTATACACTACATAAACTACTTTTCTTTTTGTAAATACATAGTTATTTATACATAGAAACACCCAGACGCAGAACAGACATTTGTATGAATATTATAAATATCACTTCATTTGATTGTCCCGAGCGGGAATCGAATCCGAATAATTATGTATAAGTAGTTTAGGTATCTTTCCGAATTTTGGTACCCTTAATACAAGCATATAAGGCTTAGCTTGGGACTAGAGGACGCGTTGCGTAAAATGTCCATGAATATTTATTTTATTTATGTTTTTGATGGGATTAGATAATAGAAGTTAGTTCTATAAATTCACGACATCACTAATAAGGAAAAAATAAAAACAAATTGTGCTGATAAAGTTGCCAGCAATTAAAATCCACTATTAATTTTAATGTCGTATGAAAAGATTATATTTGAAATAAAAAAGTTATATGTTACATTGTTTTTACGTAATGTTTTAAAACAGAGTGATTTGCATTTATTTAGCTATTATATAATTCGCATATGTACAAAAATAGTAAAGTAACTATACATATGTTGCAAAAATATTAATATCAAATATGTATGTGGTACCAAAGATAAAATACTATTTGAAGATTTTCTTATTCTAACGCGTTTGGGAAATTATAGTACAATTGTAGGTAAATTACTTTTATACGTAAAAACCACGTAAAAACAAATCTATCCATAAATACTTATCTATAATTCTGTACTAATATTATTAAGCCGAAGAGTTTGTTTGTTTGAAGGCGTTAATCTCAGGAACTAATGGTCTGACCTGAAAAAATCTATTTGTGTTGGATATTCCATTTATCGAAGAATCCTATAGGCTATCTAACATCACGCTGCGACTAATAGGAGCGAAGCATCAGTGAAAAATGTTGCAAAAACGGAGTTAATGTTCTGAATTCCACGCGTTTTAAGTTAAGAGGGTACTGTACTCCTGATTTAGGTATTTGCCTTAGGTATTGCTATCCCTATTTCCGAGCGCCGCGCTGAAAGGGACAAATATAGATGAAGCGGATTTTACCTACAAATTCTTTGAAAAAAACGTTTCGTACTTCCTTTTTTTTTCGCGAAAGTTAAACCGATTTTAATTGTGGTAAAACTTTACCAAATTTGTGTGATAGACGCTGCAACTTTATCTAAAGAAAACCGAAAAAAGTGGGTTTGTCGGATCGTCATATTTCTTTTAGTTATTATGTTTTGAAAAAAAGAAGGTGATAGAAGGATAGATATACTCTTTATCTATAATATAACGCAAAAACTATTAAAATCGGTTTAATTTTCGCGAAGAAAAAACGGAAGTACGATACCCATACTTTTGTATGGAGCATAATTTGGTATCGTGCCGCCATAAAGGCGTGACATGTAAACCACTAACGAAGCACTCGTAACGATAACTATCAAATATGGACAATTTTCCCCGTTTTTGCAACATATATATGTTTTTATCCATCCATCCATCAACCTTTCTCCGTCCACTGCTGGACATAGGCCTCCCCCTATAGAACACCACAACGCGCGGTCCTGCGCTAACTGCATCTATCAGCCCACGGCATATTTTACGATATTGTCAGTCCACCTGGGGTGGGTTAATTCCCTATGTCCACTATTATCTTAAGAGGATACCAAAATAGCTTCGTGCATTTTTCTATGTACGAAGTTTTCATTGTTTCTTTAGATTGAATGGCTAGAGCTCTAATTTTTAAGTATATGTTTTTTTATTATATTATCTAGGATCGCATAAACTCAGAAACACGATTGAAAAAAGTTTTCTCGATAGAAAATCTTGGCGAAACAACCTCTCAATTTTTTTATTTTTTTCATTTGTCGGTCTATTATCGCGTATTAACTAATGAAATAACTTTAAAAACATAAGTAACTATCATATATAGAAACACGTAAATCAGAATTAAAATATATTTAGTAGATTTTGAGTAAATAGGAAAAGTATTCCTAATTCTTCATTTTCTGTGCCTACTGGCTGTGTTAATATACATATTATGCGATATGCGATAGGCGATGATATACGATAATATTGATGTAGGAAACATTCTGCTCATATACTATAGTATGTTGCATACAATAAAAACTAAATGTAGGTATATCAGTCAAGCATGACCTAACCAGTCAGTTGCCCTTCCTAGTTTTGGTATGCATGAAATACCATACCTAGAAACATATATTAAACGTAAACTAACCTGTTGCATTAACATCCGTATTCACAAACAATATTTACCTAAGTAAATAAATAAATAAATAAATATTCATGGACATTTCACACAACGTCCTCTGGTCCCAAGCTAAACTTTATATGCTTGTGTTATGGGTACCAGAATACGGATATAATACATATACTACTTTTCTTTTGTAAATACATACTTATAATACATAGTAAACACCCAGACGCAGTACAAACATTTGTATGAAAATTAAAAACATCACACAAATATTTGTCCTGACCGGGAATCGAACCCGAGACCTCGTAATCGGCAGTCCGTTATATGAACCACTAGACCACGAGGCCCGTAAGTAAGTACATAAGTGTTGATGCACTGTGCAAAGTGCAACACTTCTCAGTGGTTTCCGGTCATCGAGCCTTTGTATTCATAGACAAAACTTAGCTATGCGTTCAGTTTAAAATAACAAACACATAGTGCGCTTCACCACTTAAGTATTGTTTGTGAAATGTTTTTGCTACCCCTGTGCGTCCATGCCTACTATGAGACCTCACAGTAACGTTTGTGAATACGGCTGTTAGTCCATTGCATGGAAGGAAGGAAACGGGGTGGTGACACTTGTATTCATAATCCTATTACCACACGGTAGGGTTAATTGTGGCAATAGAATTGATATTAATATCTTTATAATCACAGTTTACAATTATTAATTACGTAAGAGGTATGGTGACCGCGTAATATTATTGAGTGCATAACGTAAAACACCGGAGTCACGCGTAATGACTCCTGATAGACATAATATTGTAATAAGTATATATGCACCTGTTCGCGTATTAACTAGACGAGTGAATAAGTGAGGGGCCTCGGAAACGAGGCATTTTGCTTCAAACTCTCCACTTTATCATCAACTGATTTACATATAAAGTGATTCACTAAAACGTGCTTAGATACATTTCAATTTAGTTTTTATTTTATTTTTATTTGTGATAAAGCCGACTGCGTAATGTAACCTACGCATGTTTAGCCCAGAGTATTTATAATCACAATTTAAAATACTAAAAAAAGTATTCAAGAATCAACATCATCTAACCATCAGCCCGTGCGATCAGCATTTTTTGTTGAGTGTTGAGCATTGCGTTGATTTACATACCTATGTGATTATAAGGGTAAAAGCCAAGGAGCAGGTGTTTGATAATCTAGTTTATATTAAAATGTGCCATAAACTTAAGGGTCTACATCAATATTATCGTCGACATGTACATATTAACACAGCTAGTAGGTACCTAAGTATAGAAAATGAAGAATTAGGGATATTTTTTTTGTTTACTCAAAATCTACTAAATATATTTTAATTCTGATTTACGTGTTTTATATATAATAGTTACTTATGTTTTTAAAGTTATTTCATTAGTTAATACGCGATAATAGACCGATAAATGAAAAAATAAAAAATGAGAGAGATTGTTTCGCTAAGATTTTCTATCGAGAAAACTTTTTTCAATCGCGTTTCTGAGTTTATGCGATCCTAGATCTTAAATTGAAAAAACATATAGGTACTTAAAAATTAGAGCTCTAGCCATTCAATCTAAAGAAACAATGAAAACTTCGTACGTAGAAAAATGCACGAAGCTATTTTGGTATCCTCTTAAGGATGTATCTTTAGTTAGCAAAAAACATATATTTTCTAAAACATATAAAATCAAAATCGTATATTTAAATTTGCTAATAATAATCTAATATATAAAATTCACGTGTCACAGTGTTAGTTACCGTACTCCTCCGAAACGGCTCGACCGATTTTTATGAAATTTTACATGCACATTCTGTAGGTCTGAGAATCGGCCAACATCTATTTTTCAAACTTTTTTTTTGTATGGCAAAACAACGTTTGCCGGGTCAGCTAGTAAATGCATAAAAATGTAAAATTCACTTCACCAATCGAAATTTTGAATTGATGTCTCAGTGGCGCGAAAATGTAATGTTGCCATAAAATATCCGTTTGTGATAAAATGTTCTAATTACATTCATTATACTACCCTGCTATTTTCAGCGGAGTTTCTATAATATTCAATTGTGTTCTTTAAAAATAATGAATGGGATCGTATAATAAAATTAAACAACAAAATTTTCCTTCACCATTTTGAGTAGTTGAGAATATTATTATATGGCAATTTCCTAAGTGACAGGTGTTTACGCGCCAAACATTGATGGTTGCTGGCGTAACTGGCAAAACTTTTGTTACAACTTTTTACACATGTTTTCAATGATTTTTATATACATATTATTGTAATTTTTACTGTGTTAATGCCTTTGAAGACTTGTTAACTTGTATTTGTTGTTATTTCTGTTAAAAAACAAACGAAACATTGAAATATGTAGCGTGGTTGGGATTTCATCCGTTGGTGTTTAGTGTTCTTTATTGATTTGTGATAATAAACTAGGTCAATAATCGTTTAAGAACAATGGCTGCGTTTACTTCAAGACGATCAACCCGAATTCCTCACACTCACACGCCTAAAATGTCTGAAAGGAAGAAGGGGTTATTCCAAAGTGAAGAGTTAGCAGCGCGGGAGTCTTTGACGACACACCGTAAGCTACCGGTTGTTGATAGCGAAAGTGACAGTGAAGATTGCGATTTGGGCATCATCAGCACCCTTGACTCCAGCTCTGGTGATGAGAACGACCAGAACATTCCTAAGACGCCAGAACGACACTATTGGCGTAAGTTAAACATTTCATCACAACAATCTATCTTTTGGACCAAAACTTACATTATCTTCATAAAAGCCACTGTCTTCAAGTTTTAAATAGTTATGAGTTATTTTAGTGTTTACTTTTCACTTAGCGACGAGTTATTCAAGGTTATACACGAACAGTTTATCCTTACGTGGTATTTTGCCTTGGAAATTTAAGATCTTTTTAATGTTTCTATTTTGTATGCCATTCAGTTATGAGAAGTAATAGATAAGTTTATGATACATAATAAGCCATTACTATTACAACTTTATTGTATAATGCATAATGTTAATGCTGAGGTAATTACACTACTAGCACTGTAGTATTGCATCCAAATTTTGTATTAGTTTTATATTGACCTTTGGAATAGTGCCGTCTTGAATTGAGTATTCATATCATACTTCCTAATAATGTTATAAACATGATAGTAAGATTGTATGTATGGTTGTCAGGATGTTTGTTGTTCTTTTTCTCAAAATCTACATCAGAGTTTTCAAAGAAACTTTATAATTGTATACTACAAAGATTAGAATAACACAGGCTATATATTGTCACTTTAATAGCTAAGAAGCTGGACAGTAACTGTAAATGCAGGTGAAACCATGAGCATTGGCTAGTATATCATAGCAAAACCAAGAACTAGAACTAGAGGTACTCTGTCTATAATGTAGTCTCTGCCTTTCCCCATGGGAAAAAGGTGTGACAACAAGATGATGATGGAGTTAATATATTTAAGTTAAAAATCTTTTTTTTTTCTTCTATATTTTTAGTATTCAAGTTAAGATTTCAATACATGTGTCAGTACCCCATTTCTTTTACAAATTGTTGTGAGAGCCACCTAAGGTATATTTTAAACTGATCAAATCTTCTGTATGATGTATAATTCAAAATTAAACCCTATGCTAACAGGTCTGATTGGCTGATGGCTTAGTAAGACTGTGTAACCTATTGAAGTTTAATAGGCCCGTGCTCAATAGTTTTTTTTTATGTAAAACATGTTAGCACTGAAGTTGGTAAGTGACTCTGTAATCTTTGATAGTAAAGGGTACCAGCCATGTAAGAAGACAATTTTTTAAAGATAGATAAAGATATAAATATAGAGTTTGGGATGTCATATTCCTAACTCTATAATTTTTTTTTTTTTTTTTTAATTGCCTTTGGCGGCAGACGAGCCAACGGCCCACCTGATGGAAAGTGGTATCCGCTGCTCATGGACTAGGCAACACCAGAGGCACAGCCGAGCCGCTGCCTACCTTTGGAATATTACTCTCTTTAAACCTCGCTTGAAGAGGGACATGTCGTAGCGCTTGGGAAATACCGCAGCAGGTAGTTCGTTCCAGAGATTGCACGTGCGTGGCAGAAACGACCGCTGGAAACGTACCGTGCCACAAGTGTACGTACCCAGGTAGTAAGGATGAACTTTGCTGCGGTATCGAGTGGTACGCTGATAGAAAGGTGACGAAGGTACCAGTTCAAACAGCTCCTCGGAGCACTCCCCGTGAAAAAGTCGGTATAATACGCAGAGAGACCCCGAAGTCTCTCCGCTGTTCTAACGATTCCAGATCATCTGTAATATCGGAGTCGTCGACGATACGCGCAGCTCTTCGTTGTAGGGAGTCAAGTGGGTCAAGCTGATATTTTGGTGCGCCAGCCCAGAGATGGGAGCAATACTCCACGTGTGGACGTACTTGTGCTTTATAAAGCATCAGTCCAGACGTGAAATATCGCTTAGCTCTGTTTAGGACGCCCAATTTTTTACTAGCTAGTTTAGCTTTATTCTCCAAGTGACTCCCAAATTGGACTTTGCTGGAAATTTCGACGCCGAGGATTCCGATACTTTCGGATATTGGGAGAGATACTCCTTGGAACTAAGGCGCTAAAACAAACGTGTCCCTCTTCGCAGTGAATACACAAACTTGCGTCTTGGTGGGGTTAAACTTGACTAAGTTAAGTTCACCCCATTCAGAGGCCCGCCCCAGAGAGCTCTCGATTTCGGACACAAGTTGTGACCGCCTTTCCATTAAGGTATGCCGACGGATATTCTGGTTGCCGGAGTAACACGCATCACCCGTGCTATCATCCGCATAGCAATGAATGCCCTCTATAGAGAGCAAATCATTGATATGCAGGATGAATAGTGTAGGGGAGAGCACCGAGCCTTGAGGGACACCAGCGTTGATGGTCTTGGTGTCGGAGCTGCAGCCATCAACGACAACCTTAATGTTCCGACCATCAAGGTAGCTGATCCACTTACAGAGTCCCTCGGGGATGCCATATGACCGTAACTTCAAAAGAAGTGCTCTGTGCCAGACCCGATCAAAAGCCTTTGTGATATCTAGGCTGAAGGCAAGAGCTTCACCCTTGCCCTCCAAAACCTCAATATTATTACATCAGATACCTGTTTTTTAATTGCCCCATTGTGGCATTCATTATCTTTTGTTGCCATGCTAAAGTAGTTCTAAATACAAAACTAGGCCATTACATAGTGACTAAATTAGAAATTATTAATACTGATTATTAATTTGTGTTATCTTCTGAGAGAGAGAATGTCTGTGTGGTGACAGATTAAGAAAAAAAAACTGTTTTTTCCTTCATAGGAATATCATCATGATTATGATTAGCTGATCTGGAAACCTCTGGATAGTTATCTTAGTGCCAACACTCCTGGTCAGCGCAGCATAGTAGTCCATAATCACTCTCAAAGAGAGGAGGCCCGTGCCCCACGGTAGGATCATTAATAGGCTTAAAGAGAGAGAGAGAGCATATTTAAATAACGATAATTTATGGAATTTCCGTTCGCTGTTCCTAACCTTGGCCTTTTGGCCATAACTTTGTGGTTTGTGGGTGTTCATATGTTAATTATATTAAAAAATGCGATTGAAAGACACTTGAAATCTCCAAGAATATATAGAATATCTCTATATATACCATTCTGTTTCAGATCAAACGAGGAGCCAAGCACGCAAGTTACTTAGAGAAGAAAATGATTTGAAGAATTTCATCAAATCACCATTTACATTAAAAAAATATCAAAATAGAATCTCATGTTCAGGTACAAAATGTACGGGATCTGTTTCAACACCAGCCACTCCGCATTTTGTCCACAATCCCCCAACCCCATCTTCTTCTCACTCTTGTACGAGCTCTCACACAGTTTCCTCCACTTCAAGCAGAGCCAGAAAAAGCCTGGCAAGTCTTATCGCTGACACAGAAAGCTGCAGTAGCTCTCTAAAAGACCTAAACTTCGATACAGATTCAGGTAGTGATTCTAAAGAAAATACCCCAACTAAAGCCACCAGAAGATCAAGTAGGAAACCAAAATGGACTCCTACCTTCCAAAGTTTCAGAGGAGTTTTGTTAGAACAGAAAAAAAATGTTACTCCATTAAAAAATGCAGTCGTTTGCCTTACTAAAATGGATGTTAGCAGTATGCTATCTCCAACACAGATGCAGAAAACACCACAAAATTCTACCGATGCTGCGTCCCCTCCGAAAATATCTAATCGTCGATCTGTTGTAGAAATTGGGGAAAGCCCTGAATCCGAATACAGTATTGAAAAGAATCATAAAAGATTACGTAATGACAGTTTATCGGAGTCCGGACCGAATCCTAAACATCCAAGATTGGACAGTGTTCCTCCTAAAGCCAGATTATCTCTTTTCAATAGTGATAGACTTAAAGAAATTTTATCTGCTAAGTCTTTTTACGGAAAGAGTAACCCTGAGCTTAATACAACAGTGTCTACTAAAATATCTAATGCGATTGAGGCCAGTAATACTCAAAAACGTGTTAGGAATTCTCATTCACATAGGCGTAAAAGAAAACCTGGGCAGATTAACCTCGGAGTGAAACATAAGATTAGAAAACCTAAAATTCATAAGAAACAAGTCGTTAGGTATAATAATTCTTCGATAAATAGTAGTTTATTAAATAATACTGTGACTTCAAGCGTTGCAACACAAGACGTTTCGATGATTAGTCAAAATTCATCTCAGGAACTAATCGTTGGTAAGTAATTTTTGTTTACAAACTTAAATAGAATATTAATATTCTGAATTTTATTTAATTCACGTTGTGTGTAAAATAATTAATCAGTCGTACTTGAATTTATAGTCACATAAACACTTAGCATGATATGAATTGATGAGATTTTTAAATACGTATTTTCTTTAAATAAAACTACTTTTTACGGACTTAGACGCGTATATTTGTTTTAAATTTTGGCCCGACGTTTCGGAGACTTTGCAGTCACCATGGTCACGGTCATGACATGTCGGTGACATGGTCATGTCTCACCCGTGACCATGGTGACTGCAAAGTCTCCGAAACGTCGGGCCAAAATTTAAAACAAATATACGCGTCTAAATCCGTAAAAAGTAGTTTTATTTAAACAGATGAGTCGCGCAAGTGTTAGAAAATATTACGTATTTTCTACGAGCTTCTTGGTCATGTTGTCATACAGGTTTATGAGATAGTGTGTCTATGGCTAAATCACATCGCTTGAAACCACATATAAGGATCGATGATAATGATAATGCAATTGTACCAATTTTGTTATGATATTCGTAATTAAAATATTGGTTGCAAGCGGCACAAGACCGCGCATTGTGGCATTCTATTGGGGAAGCCTATGTGACCTATGTCCAACTTTGGACGGTAGAGGCTGATAGTTGGATGGTTGGATTCGTAATTAGGAGGCTAAAATAAATTCGGGCGGTATGGACTTTGGAAGTTTGACTCTAAAAGACGAGTAAAATATAAAATTCCTTTTCTAGATAAAACTGACCCTTTTGACAAAGAAAAGCAAACAATAGAAGCTTTACTAAGCCAGTGGAATGAAGAAGAGTTGCCAGAATCTGAATTATCGTGTATTAAACCTGCGCAAGAGTTACCATGTTTCAACAGCACGATTATAGAGGAAACCAAGACTATTTTCCAACCAGTTACAGCTGTACCAGTGGATATGGCAACACCTGCGGCAGATATTAATGTGAGTTTATTTTTAGTAAGTTTGTTTATTCTCGTTCGTACCTATTTTTCTGTGTATATATTATAAGTACATATTACGGCCATTTTCAATAATCAATCTACTATTATGGATAGAGTATAATCCTCGTTTATCAGTAAAATAATGTCCTCTTAAAGTTATTATAGAAAATGCTATCGTCAGTAGCTTATTAAAATGCAAGTAAGGACAAAATTTTAGATTTGTCCGTCTTTAGTAGCGCCGATTGGGGCTCGATAAAATATTCAAAACGGTTAATATTCTATGTAACAGAATCTTTGAAAGTGATTTTTACCCATTTACAGTAGTGAAGTAGGAGTCTTATTGGTCTTGTGTTTATTAATTTTTATACTAAATAAATTATTACATATTATAAGTATGTATTTACAAAAGAAAAGTAGTATACTATAACCTATAAATAACCTATAAGTAACTAGTCCACTATAATTTAGTTTATTTAGTAAAAGCATAGCAAGTCAATTGCAAAAATTCATAAATTAATGTAGAAATACATGTACAGTCATTATTTCGGTCCAATTGTGTTCTGTAAAGAACACTAAGTGATCGATTGATCGAGTTGGTGCAAACCGCTCAATAGATGGCGTTGTACACAAAACATCGCACGATGTTTAACTCACATTGAGAAGGTTGTAGTGGAAGATTTGGTAAACATATGCGGGAACCATGATAGCTCAGATGGGAGAGCAACGGAACGGTATTCCGAGGTCGTGGGTTCAAGTCCCGCTCATGGTTATCATTTTTTCCACTATAATTTAGTTTATTTAGTAAAAGCATAGCAAGTCAATTGCAAAAATTCATAAATTAATGTAAAAGTAGTATATGTATTCTATCCGTATTCTGGTACCCATAACACAAGCATATAAGCTTAGCTTGGGACCAGAGGACGTTGTGTGAAATATCCATGAATATTTATTATTTATTATCTGTTTGTCTGTTCGCGATAAACAAAAAAAACCACTGAATCGGTTGTTACGTGGTTTATTCACCATTAGATAGAAAGATTCCCGGGGGAAGAGGAAATTTTGTTTTATAACAAGTAAAGATATGTATTTAATCCCAGGATTCTGAAGCCGTCATCGTAGAGCTCGGAGGTCAAAAACGAGAACTCTCGCTGCCTCAGGGCGTAGCACCATTACCGCAAGATATCGTCACTTTTCCGCAAAATGTCACAACAATGTCGCAAAAGTTAACAACAATTTCGCAAAACTCAACAACAATGTCGCAAAATGTCACAACAATGCCGCAAAGTGTGACGTCATCATCGCCGCTTAATGTATCTAGTGACGTCATAATGAATGATGCGTATATAGATAGTCATGGGGATGTACCAAAGAATGGACAGTTTTTGCCAGTAGAAGGGGGTTATATTCTGGTGGCTGAAAATACAGTATCAGGTTAGATATTTTTGTAGTTTTAATTCTATAAGGGCGGATAAAATACATAGTACGGAGATCTGTAGGAGAACTAGTGTACCCGATATAGCTCGAAGGGTTGCACGCTGAAGTGGCGATAGGCAGGCCCCAGATGGCTCGTAGGACTGATGATTGTTGGGAAAGAAAAGTCCTAGAGTGGCGACCACGTCCCAGCCGACGCGGCGTTGGGCAGCCTCCGATAAGGTAGAGCGACGATATCGTTAAGGTCGCTGCGAGTCATTGGATGCAAGCGGCACAGGACTGCGCGTTGTGGCTTTCTATGGGGGATGCCTATATCCAGCAGTGGACGGAGAGAAGCTAATGGATGGAAGCGTGTTAGTACAGTAGTTACTGCCCTTGTAGTGACGGATCAATAATACAAGTATCACCACACTTCTCATTCCCAGGGTGCTGTACAAGCTAGCTGAGGGATATTAAACATATAACATCTACTGTATGAGACGGAAAACTCAAAAATAATAACAGGGTCCAAGTCATAATGATCAGTCACTGATTGCATAATGAGGAATTTTATCAAGTTCGGTGTCGTAATGACGCCATAACCGCGGCATTATGACAAAAAATTAATAATAGACTATCAAACTTGCTAAAATTCACCATTATGCAATCAGTGACTGTTCATTATGACAACATTTTATTAGCAGACTTGGGCCCCTGGTTCACGTGGCAAAGTGGACCATAAATAAATAAATAAATAAATAATCCCTCCCAAAGTGGACAGTACAGAACAGCGAGTATAACACGTACTTGACCTGTTTTAATATGTTTTAGTACAAGAAGATCTCCCAGACTTGGACGAGATAGAACGTGAGATGACATGGCTTGATGAGCAAATATTGAAGACGGCTGAATCAAACAATATCAATGCTAAAGCCGTGTTAGCTTCTACAGAGACTGACATACCTAATGTAGTTGGTAAGTCATAAAAAACTTATTAACTTTGATGGGGTTCATGGTCTCATAGTTCATGTAAAGGACTGCCGTTTACAAGGTCGCAAGTTCGATCCCCGCACGGGACAATCATTTGTGTGATATTTATAAATGTCATAGAAATGTTTGTTCTGCGTCTGGGTGTTTACTATGTATTATGTTTACAAAAAAAAAAAGTACAGCTTAATTTGAAACCAGAGGTGTGTACTTGTATCTTCTAGTCTGTGCTTAATAAGAAAACAACTATAGTGTATTTTGGTTAATTAGTTATTTCTTTGTACATATTTTTATTAATTAAAATCTTATATATAAAATTCATGTGTCACAGTGTTAGTTACCGTAATCCTCCGAAACGGCTTGACCGATTTTTATGAAATTTTACATGTAGGTCTGAGAATCGGACAACATCTATTTTTCAAACCCCTCCCCCCACTGACATTTGTATGACAAAACAACGTTTGCCGGGACATCTAGTAGTCTATAATACCTACAGTTTTATAAAAAGAAAGTTCAGTTAACCTTGTGTGTTACTGGCAGTATCAATTTTCATTTCTTAGTTTACAATACAATACAATATACTTTATTGCACACCAATAATACAGAGTTTTTAAATTATCTATAAACAATTAATGTACAATCTTATCGCTGTTAGCGATCTCTTCCAGAAAACATGCATGGACATGTCGATTGGATAGACGGTGTTGTGGTGTTATATATATGTTATATGTATAAGTTTAGTTTTAGTTGTGCGCATAGAGTTGGTACCAATGCCTTCTATACAAAAAATAACAATATAACATATATTATTACATATCATAAACATAACAATAAAATTCTCAATAGTAAATCATGAAAATTTAAATATATATCATAACTTTTATGTACTGTGAAATTACTAACTATAAATTATATTATACCATTGTTATCAACAAGGCCGCTATATTAAATAATTTGACCCACACTGTTAAAAATATTAATCAAAATAAAAGATTTTAGCATACACATCTGAGTTGACATAGGGTTTTCTTAACAAGATTAAAAGTATATATAAATAAATTAAATTGTAGTGGAAAAAGTGATCACCGCAAGCGGGACTTGAACTCACGACCTCGGAATACCGTTCCGTAGTTCTGCCAACGGAAGCTTATTGCGGTCGTGCTAACAGTAACCAATTTCACCACTACAATGTTACTCGATTGAGTCTACATTGCATTTTTGATGTGCAACGCCATCTATCGAGAATGTTTTGCAACAATCTCGACCAGCCACCTAGTATTCTTTACAGAATACAATTGGGCTAAAATAATGACGCGTGACCATGCCCTCCGTGTGGTGACGGATTAAGAATACAAGTGTCACCACCACATCTCCTCCCTAGGGTGCTGTAAAAGTCAGCTAAGGGATATTGCACACAGATAACATCCTCTGTGAGAGACGGAAAACTCGAAAATAAACCCTGTGCCAACACGCCTGGTCAGCGCGGCACAGTAGACCATAATCCGTCCCAAGTGGAGGAGGACCGTGCCCAACAGTGGGTCGTAAAATTAAAAACTGTTTATTATGGACTAATGGTCTTATTCATTATAACTTATCGGAGGTTTAAACAATAACTTTATCGGAGAGATAATAAATATTTTATCGTGAAAAGACTATTATGAATAACAATTTTTGACAATTTTAGCGAACCTATTTTAGCGAAATTTTAAACCTTCGATAAGTCATTATGAATAAGACCATTATGGTTTTAATTAATATAAATGTGCACAACAAAATAGCCAATTAATCAAAATACATCAATAGTGTTTTGATTTTTTAGTTAAGTTTAGTTGTGCATGTAGAATTGGCACCATTATCTTTATAAATTGTAGCCTAAAGGTCTTATTCATAATGACTTATCGGAGGTTTAAAAGTTCGCGAAAATTGTCAAAACTTGTTATTCATAAGTCTTTTTACGATAAAACGTTTTTTATTTCTCCTATAAAATCTCCGTTTATACCTCCAATAAGTCATTATGAATATAATATGTTATTCTGATGTATAATTTTAATAATATTTTAATTTTATAATTCATTATAATCCATTCAGTTGTTTTTGCGTGAAAGAGTAACACACTTATACGCATAAACTTTCACATTTAGAATATTAGTAGGATTTTCAAGTATGTCATTTAATTTTTGAACTTAGCAAATTACAGGGAATCAATCGTATGTTATTATAATTTATCTTATATTGCATATCACAGATGGTCTTATTCATAATGACTTATTGGAGATTTCAAAGTTCGCTATTTAGGGTTATATGTCGTGTCGGTTGGTTAGAGGATAAAATGAAATACGTCCGGACTTGAATGGTGTTTATTTGCGACTCCATATATTTAATATAATATTAGCCTAAATAGGTAAGGAGAACAATCGTTTCTATATATTCCTAAAACTGCTGATAGTGTTGCTTACAATGAATCCCTACATAATATATTTGTATACAATAAATTAGGCGTCGAGCAAACAATAGGACCAAACATACTGTAATAAATATATTTGTTTATAATAACTTGGGTGGCTAGCACAATGGTCTCTATGCATTCGTAGACCTGTTGACATTACGTCTACTTGCAAACAATGAATTCATGCAATATGTTCCTACACGCTAAAATCGGTTCGCGAAAATTGTCAAAACTTGTTATTCATAATAGTTTTTTTACGCTAAAACGTTTATTATCTCTCCGATAAAATCTCGGCTTAAACCTCCGATAAGTCAATATGATAAAGACCAAGGGTGTTTAATTTTATCTGCATTATAATTATAAACTTTGTATAACATTAATATTTTTATTTTTTATTGTAAGTTTTTACCTAAGAATTAATGCATTTTTATTTCGCAAACGAATTAAGTAAAAAACGCCAATTCTAGTTTTTTGTAATTTTGTTATTGTTCGCTATACTATGGTGTCGATTCTGTGTCCAAGATCGTAACTAAACTTAACTAAAAATTGATTTATTCCTGTCAAATCTCACTTTCTTATTCTGAAAGTCACAACTTCACTTAAATTAAGTTTGACAGGACCAAAATTAGTCAATGGTGTCGATTCTGTGTCCAAGAACGTAACTAAACTTAACTAAAAATTGATTTATTCCTGTCAAATCTCACTTTCTTATTCTGAAAGTCACAACTTCACTTAAATTAAGTTTGACAGGACCAAAATTAGTCAATCTATACAATTTAGTGATAATGCTATTCTGGTGTACATCATAAATGTCAAAAATTCACTTAATTTAGTGAGTTCTCGACTTATTTAGTCGGGATATGAGTAGGTGCCGACTTAAATTCACTAAATTTTATCATGGCTTTTTGAACATTAAAAATTGATTTTCTGATTAAATATTGAATAATAAATGTTTGTTAGCAAATAAAAAATATTTATAAATTAAAATTATACTTGATAAATTAAATATTGGCGCCAAAATTGAGGTTAAACAAAGCGCGAAAAACAGACGAATCACAGTCAAGTGCGGAGATTCGTAGAACTAATTATTTAGGTATTTCTTTGTTTACTTAATTTTTGTCGAAATAGTTTTGTAATTTACATACATAATATAATACGTATTTTTACTTAGCCATAGAATTCTAAGACATCATATATTATGTAAGTATACAAGTTATCGTAAAAATATTATAAACATATATAATTTAATACAAAGTGAACGATTTTGAGGTTAATGGCGTCTAATGATAAATATAACTTTTTTCCAGGTCATGCAGGGGAAAATAAATATCCAGTTGGTGGCCCAATGGAAAATTGTGGTCCAGTACCTATAAATGCAGTTGCTACCAATTATATTAAGTGAAATACAGGAAAAATCTAGAAATCTTTGGAACCATAGTTTGGAACATTGAAACTAGTGATAAAAAATATGTATTTGTGTGTGTCTGCCTAAAGTTATGTAAATATCATTTAATAGTAGAAATAATAATTGTAGCCAGTCTTAAAACTATACCTACCAAATGGTGCTACTTGATCTGTGATACTTAATAAGGTTTCTAACAGTTTGTCTCTAGAACAGTGAGCTATATTTTTTATCAGTAGGTTTCTAAATTTATTATTAAAAATAACTAATGAAGAAATGAATAGAATCAGCCAAGCCAAGCCAGAGAGTTCAGTGGACCAACATTTATTTATATGTACTCGGAAAACATTCAGATTTATTTAGTAAAACATGTATTTAAACAAATATTGCATTTTTATTTGTATAATAAGTAAGTATTAAGCCTCTTACTATATCAAAAAGTAATGTGTTATGCATATATGTAATTTATTGGAATTCTTAACATTCTAATAATCCATATAGATTGTTTGTAAGAATTCATAGATACATAAATACTGTTTTGTAGCTTATAGCTAGATCAGAATACATAACACATAGGCTATATTATAGTAACCACTAGCAGGCTTAGCTAAGTTAGAAATAAAGTATGTATATAATTTATTGGAATTCTTAACATTCTATTAATCTAAATATGTTTGTAAGAATTCATGGATATATGTTGCCCTTAAGAAAAGACTAT
The DNA here is from genome assembly GCA_916999025.1 of Orgyia antiqua. Lineage (NCBI taxonomy): Eukaryota > Metazoa > Arthropoda > Insecta > Lepidoptera > Erebidae > Orgyia > Orgyia antiqua. Next base: position 23,918,109 of record OU779871.1, read on the forward strand.
GATGAATTAATTACTGTTGTGTAGCTTATAGATCAGAATACTTAACATATACAACTACATACTGAACTTAGCACACTTTTATAAGTTATAAATAAAAGTAGAAATAAATTATTAGGTTCATTTAATATCTCTTGCATAATTATACACCACATGATATCACAAATTTTTATAAATACAGATTTTCATGTTTCCATAAATACACTTTTTGGCTTTTGTCATTGTTATCTTGATAATTATGAGTTTCCGTCATCAGTTTATGGTAGATGAGAAGTAAATATTTGCTTATAAGCATATTTTTCCTTAGTTGCTGTAATTATTTACACTAAACACCTATTATAATAAATAATTAACGAATTTAATTGTTTGTTTTTTGTATAAAGTAATCAAGGAAAGTAATATAGGCATACCACAGAGTAAAAGTAGTGCTAATCACTCCACAGATAACCTAAAAGATTTGATGCTCACTATGCTCATATCTAAGATGAGAAATACACTGAAATAAGGCCGCCAACTAATTAAATTATTAATAAATGTTCATAACAATGATGCAGAAATAGTTGTAAATATTTATAAATACCTATATTGCTCAAATAACGTTTGAAAAGGAATTTTATATTAGTTATTTTTTTATTCATTCATTCATTCGTTCACTATAAAAGGCATTTTTGTCTGTCAGTGGGCAGCTTTAAATGATTATGTCAAAATCAAATAAGTGCTGTCAACTAAAATTTTAAGTTTAATTTCTGTTTGAAACAGAATAGGTTTATCACTAAAACCAAATTAAAAATAGTTTATTTATGGTTAAGTTTAGTCAAGTTGGACTTGCACTGGAATCGACACCTATATCTATGTATTGTTTCATTAGTTTTAAGTGCGTTAGGAAAAAAAATAGTAATTTTTAGGGTTTCGTACAAACCCTTATAGGATCACTCCGGTGTCTGTCTGTCCGTCTGTCAAACTTTTTTTACTCAGCAACGGCTGAAGGTATCAACTTGAAACTCATACGATACGTAGATCTATGCGGTCCCTTGCTGCAAAAAATACAGTCAACCTTTCACCTCAACGCATTTAAAAGATATAACCGAATTACGACCATTTTTAAGAATTTTTCGACTTATGCTAGGGAATCCAAATTCACAGGTTATTTCCCGTTGCTCTAGAGCCTTGAAATTTGGCATAGATCAAGTCTATATAGTGCTGATATAAAAATAATTGGTCAAGTGCGAGTCGGACTCGCGCACGAAGGGTTCCGTACCATTATCTATGCAACATAAGGCAACGTTATTAGTATCGAGCAAGAAACGGTAAAAAAATCATGTTTGTTGTATGGGAGCCCCCCTTAAATATTTATTTTATTTTATTTTTAGTATTTGTTGTTATAGTGGCAATAGAAATACATCATCTGTGAAAATTTCAACTGTCTAGCTATCACCGTTCTTGAGATATTGGTTACGGAACCCTAAAAATCATGTTTGTTGTATGGTAGCCCCCCTTAAATATTTATTTTATTTTATTTTTAGTATTTGTTGTTATAGCGGCAATAGAAATACATCATCTGTGAAAATTTCAACTCTCTAGCTATCACCGTTCTTGAGATACAGCCTGGTGACAGACGGACGGACGGACGGACGGACGGACGGACGGACGGACGGACGGACGGACGGACGGACGGACGGACGGACAGCGAAGTCTCAGTAATAGGGTCCCGTTTTTACCCTTTGGGTACGGAACCCTAAAAAAACAAAAAAAAAAATCCAAAAACAATTTGTCATCACATCACAAGTAAAAAAGTGTTTATACTAATACCAACTTATGAAGTAGCTGAAATGTAGGCGATTCTCTATATTTCAACTACAAAATTAAGTTGGTGAGTTGTTTTGAGTTTAATTAAATTATTATTTGAATGGAGTTACTTATGTTTATATGTCTAGTAGGTACGAAACCCTAAGTGTGCGAGTTTGCATCGCTCTTAACGGGTTTTTTTACAATGCAGACGCCACTTACGTATATTAAGATGTTCAGAAAAGGTCCTCGTGGTGTAATGGTTCATATAACGGACTGCTGTTCATGAGGTCTCGGGTTCGATTCCCGCTCGGGACAAACATTTGTGCAATGTTTATAATCGTCATACAAATGTTTGTACTGTATCTCGGTGTTTCTATCCCTACTAATATTATAAATGCGAAAGTAACTCTGTCTGTCTGTCTGTTACGCTTTCCCGCTTAAACCTCTCAACCGATTTTGATGAAATTTGGCACAGACAATTTTTAGACCCTGAGAAAGGACATAGGACATTTTTTTTTCCAAATTCCACGCGGACGGAGTCGCGGGCAACAGCTAGTGTATAATAAGTTTGTATTTACAAAAGAAAAGTAGTTTATGTAGTTTATATCCGTATCCTGGTAACCATAACACAAGCGTAAAAGCTTAGCTTGGGTCCAGAGGATGTTGTGTGAAATGTCCATCAATATTATATTCTTTTTATATAAAAATTACGTGTCACGTTGTTTGTCCGTTGTGCACACCGTGTGCAATTCGAACCAACTTGAAAGATAGGATAGCTTACATTTCAATTTATAGTCGCAATATTATTTTATTGCAAATTATTTGACTACCCCTGACATTTGTATGGCAAAGCAACGTTTGCCGGGTCAGCTAGTATTTATAAATATTTTTTCTTTTCAGAAACATTGCAAGTAACTGCTAAAAAGGATACGGAAGGGAGTGACCAACCAAAACTATTCCCTATATTTGATAAACCAAACCCAGGCTTGACAACACCTGAGTCTAAAGGTAAGCTTTTTTGTCATACTATCGGGCCTTTCTGCCATGGGTGTAGGCTGAGACTAGAGAGCGTAATCTGTGACGATCTAACACACATCCTTGTTTTTATTATTCATACATGTTTTAATAGCTCAGATGGCTGAGCGACGGAACGGTATTCTGCGGGCGTATTATGAGCTTTTTAAAAATCATGCAAGTTCCAAGCAGGCCGTACACTGCCTGACTGAATTATGTATTATGGTAAACATAAAACATTTAGTTGACAAATTTTTGTTAGTACTTAAAGTTTTAGTTGTACCTTCACTATAAACATATTAATCTATGACTGTTTTAGCGAACTGTATGGCTGGGAGTTATGTTCATATTACGAATTTGCCGGGCAGTTCCATTCACGGCGTAAACGGCCTGGGAATAAGAGCTCATAATACGGCCGCTGAAGTCGTGGGTTCAAGTCCCACTTGCGGTGGCATTTTTTCTACACTTGTATACTTAATACGTCAATACAGAGCTAATTAAAAACGGTTTAATTAATTATATTTGTTTATAGGTACAGATAAGAACAGTAAACGTTGTTTAATAAAAACTGGTGAAGACCAGTACGTGATAGATGCTGGACAGAAGAAATTTGGTGCAACACAGTGTAGTGAATGTGGTACTATATATCAGGTAAGAAACTACGATAGGTCTCGTGGTCAAGTTATTTGTAATTTTGTTATTAAATAAATATTTAAACAAAAAAAAACAAAAAAAAAAAAACAAAAAAAAAAAAACAAAATAATTATAATAAATAAATATTCATGGACATTTCACACACCGTCCTCTGGTCCCAAGCCAAGTTGTTTATGTATTCTATCCGTATTCTGGTACCCATAACACAAGCATATAAGCTTAGCTTGGGACCAGAGGATGTTGTGTAAAATGTCCTTGTAGGTACACAGTAATTCATTAAGAATTTTCTACAGTAAATTATTAACTTTTTTTTGCAATTGAGATGCTATGCTTCCTGAGCTCTCATGATTCCTGCACATGTTAACCAAATCTTCAACTACAATTTTTCTCAATATGCTTAGTATCCTTTAGCTCTTACAGAACCTTGGGGATGAAATGGGGTGGTGACACTTGTATTCTTTATCCGTCACCACACGGACGTGAACTGTTTAACTAATATTTATTGTAATTTTCTAGATTGGTGATCCACAAGATGAACATGACCATTTAGTTCATCACAACGCTACTGATGTACTAAGATTTAATGTAAGTAGCACAATAACGCCAATTCTAATGCGAGATAAACTTCACTATAATGAAAACAACTGTTTTGTATTTAATAAATTAAATTATGGTGGAAAAAGTAATTGCCGCAAGCGGGACTTGAACCCCCGACCTCGGAATACCGTTCCGAAGCTGTTTCCAACTGAGCTTATTGCGGTCGTGCTTGTAGCATTTAAATTTTCCACCACAATCGTCACTCGATTGAGTTTATATCGTATTTCTACGTACAACGCCATGTATCAAGATTGCTTTGCAACATCTCGACCACCCACCTAGTATTCTTTACAGAATACAATTGGGTTGTAAATAATGAAATACGATATAAACTCAATCGAGTGACGATTGTGGTGGTAAATTTGAATGCTACAAGCACGACCGCAATAAGCTCAGTTGGAAAGAGCTTCGGAACGGTATTCCGAGGTCGTGGGTTCAAGTCCCGCTTGCGGCAATCACTTTTTCAGTAGACCACTCCTGGTCTATACAGTCAGTCCTGCCTACCCCCATTGGAAAAAGGCGTGGCTGTATGTAGTTTGTATCCATACTCAGATAATCATAACATAAGCAAATAAGCTTAGCTTGGGACCATAGGACGTGGTATAAAATGACTTTGGATATTTATTTATGAAATACTTTAGAGATAGATTTTTAAGATAACCTATATTATTTTTTAAATCATTATTTAAAAAAATATTCTATTTTCAGGGTTGGAAAGACGAATGTATAGTAGATCGTTTTGGTACATCACGGTGTATTAGAGTGCGCGGGGGTGAGGTAGGATGGAAGAAAGTAGATCAGCTTTTAAACAGAGTGGTTCATCCACATCTGGGATATGGAAGTGATCTGCCTAAACATCTGATACATACATTCACTGTAAGTTGGAATTTTTATTATTAGTTCCACAGATTAACCTTAAGGGCCTACATCAATATTATCGTATATCATCGCCGACACGTACTTATTAACACAGCCAGTAGGCCCAGAAAATGAAGAATTAGGGATACTTTTCCTATTTACTCAAAATCTACTAAATATATTTTAATTCTGATTTACGTGTTTCTATATATAATAGTTACTTATGTTTTTAAAGTTATTTCATTAGTTAATACGCGATAATAGACCGACAAATGAAAAAAATAAAAAAATTGAGAGGTTGTTTCGCTAAGATTTTCTATCGAGAAAACTTTTTTCAATCGCGTTTCTGAGTTCATGCGATCCTAGATCATAATATATTGAAAAAACATATACTTAAAAATTAGAGTTCTAGCCATTCAATCTAAAGAAACAATGAAAACTTCGTAGATAGAAAAATGCACGAAGCTATTTTGGTATCCTCTTAATAGATACCGCATTCTCTCAAGCAGAGTTAATGGGCTCCTCCACTTTAAGAGGAATACGGTATACTGTGCCGCGCTAACTCACGCGTGTTGGCATAGGGTTTATTTTTGAGTTTTCCGTCTCTCACTATTGATATTAACTGCTTAACCCTTAGTTGTTTCTCACAGCACCCTGGAGAAGAAATGGGGTGGTGGCACATGTATTCTTAATCTGTCACCGTATGTATATATACCGAATTATAAGATTTTTGTTAACTTACTAAACGCGTCAACATTAGAGGAAGGCGCGGGATTGCGTGAATATTATAATTTTATAGACAGTACATAGTTTAGAAGACATTGGTACCAATTCTACGCGCACAACTAAACTTAACTAAAAAATGAAATTTGATTGTGTCACTAACATAATTCCGTAATGTTAACGATTCTTTCTTCTTAGCAAATCTGTTTATTATAGATTAACGATTGTAATTAATATTAAATTACACAACAAAACAACCAAATAATCAATATACAGCAATTTTTAGTTAAGTTTAGTTGTGGACGTAGAATCGACACCATTATTAATAATACCGTCCAATTATGAGTTGGTCGAGGGTTCTATGTCGCATACCCAGGCATGTTTGCACAGAGTTTATTTTAGAGTTTTCCGTCTTTCACAGAAGATGTTATCTGTGTACAATATCCCTTAGTTGTCTTTTACGGCACCTCAGGAAAGGAAATGTGGTGGTGACACTTGAATTCTTAATACAACACATACTTAAAAATAAATTATTAATTTCAGGCTTACTTATATGTTGATAAAAAACAAATATTAGGCTGTCTCATAATAGAGCCTAAAATACGTGCATTTAAACTGATACCTGGAGATCCAGACTGCTGCAGTGTCGAACATTATCCTGTCAAGTGAGTTTGTAATATTATACTATACTACCTGTAGCCCGCGACTCCGTAGGCTCGAAATTTAGAAAATTTTCCCCATTTTTGCAACATTTTTCACCAATGCCCCGCACCTATTGGTCGCAGCGTGATGTTATATAAACTATAGTCTTCATAAAGAATGTACTATCCAACACAAAAAGAATTTTTCAATTCGAACCAGTCTGTGGTTTCTGAGATTAGCGCGTTTAAACACACATGGTCTTATTCATAATGACATTTCGGAAGTTTAAAAGTTCGCTACAATCGGTTCGCGAAAATTGTCAAATCTTGTTATTCATAATAGTCTTTTTACGCTAAAACGTTTATTATCTCTCCGATAAAATCTCTGTTTAAACCTCCGATAAGTCAATATGAATAAGACCAACACACTCTTCAGCTTTTTGATATTACTATTGATTATTATAGCTTAATTTAAGACCAGAAGACTATGTCTTACATTACAGCTACACAAACAATGAATGTTTATGTGTAGCTGTCTTCACTCACAAATGGAATTTTTTGGCTGGTTTACGAGTATCATGTAAGAATTGATCAAATTATCATATTGTGTATGTATATAATGTGTGAAAGCGGATATGAATACTCTCACGGACATTTCACACAACGTCCTCTGGTCCCAAGCTAAGCTTATATGCTTGTGTTATGGGTACCAGAATACGGATAGAATACATATACTACTTTTCTTTTGTAAATACATACTTATAATATATAGAAACACCCAGACGTAGTACAAACATTTGTATAACAATTATAAAGATCACACAAATGATTGTCCCGAGCGGGAATCGAACCCGAGACCTCTTGAACGGTAGTTACATGAACCAATAGACTAGAATAATTTGCTTGGTTTAAAAATTTAAAAAACACGCTTACAAATCCTGAATATTTGTTGTAATTATTGCATTGTCATCAGTTCTTAATGGCCTGCATCAATATTATCGTCGACATGTACATATAAACACAGCTAGTAGGTATAGAAAATGAAGAATTAGGGATATTTTTTTTGTTTACTCCAAATCTACTAAATATATTTTAATTCCGGCTTACGTGTTTCTATATAAAATAGTTACTTATGTTTTTAAAGTTATTTCATTAGTTAATACGCGATAATAGACCGACAAATGAAAAAAATAAAAAATGAGAGAGGTTGTTTCGCTAAGATTTTCTATCGAGAAAACTTTTTTCAATCGCGTTTCTGAGTTTATGCGATCCTAGATCATATATTGAAAAAACATATACTTAAAAATTAGAGCTCTAGCCATTCAATCTAAAGAAACAATGAAAACTTCGTACGTAGAAAAATGCACGAAGCTATTTTGATATCCTCTTAATGTGTGAAAATCATTTTCAAAGATTCCGTTACCTAGATTAATACACAGATATGTTCAAAGCTAATAGAAGTGTGTTCAGAACATAGGTTTTGACCACTACAATTAATGGGATAAAGGCAGGAATATGACGTTTTGCTCAGTGCTTTCTAGTTTCTTTAAACCAATTTACTCTTTCAGATGCGGTGTATCTCGAATATGGACACACAAGAATCATAGACGGCGTGGTATTGCTGGTCGACTGCTGAACTGCGCGCGCGCATCTTTCTTATATGGTGAGGCTATTCGAACCTGTGATATAGCCTTTAGTGCTCCAACTAGCAATGGAAAAGCCTTCGCAACTAAATATTGCGGTACTCCTAACTTCTTTGTGTATCTTGACTGAAAAAAAAACTAGAATTTTGATATTAAAGTTAAAATAATGTCGTGACAAAAGTTTTTAGATTGTTTATTTTGTTAAATATATGTGAAAATTGCACTCTTTTCAATAAAAACAAGTTTAACGAATGGTAGAAATTTTCTACCATACGTTAAAAGTTCATACAGATTGCTTTATTCCTATTAAAAGCCAATTGTTGATGAAAGCTGTATCATTTACAAATTCTACTGCAAAACTGAAAATGGTAGGAAATTTCATAATTTCTACCATTAGTCAAAATAGGTGCAATTCACTCTTACCATCCTAGTATATCACTGTTTATATTTAATTTACGGTAGAAAATTTTAAGTTAATAGTTAAAAGCATTAAAGACAAAATTTAGGGACCAATTAATCAAAAAGAAAAAGTGATTATCGCAAGTGGGACTTGAACCCACGACCTTGGAATACCGTTCCGTAGCTCTGCCAACTGAGCTTATTGCGGTCGTGCTTTCAGTAATCAAATTAGGCTGGAAAATAATGACGTGACTTTCATTACTAAAGTAATTTATTAATTTAGCAATTTAGCTTTTACTTAATAAATTAAACTATGGTGGAAAAAAGTCCCGCTTGCGGTAGTCACCTTTTCCACCATAGTATAATTTAAATTAAAAAGAAATAAAAAAATGTCTTGCTACAATTTAACTTCGGTACATGACAATAATGTATGTGCTATGTACTTGGCGTGAAGTAATTTTTATTAAATTTGTGATGTAAATAACTATTTATATAAGATCATGAAGTAGGTAAACCACTTGAATTAAGTTAGTTGCAAAAACTAACCCGATAGTGTGTCAATGGCTACGTAAATCACCCTAGCCTTAACAATATGGTCTTATTCATAATGACTTATTGGAGGTTTAAAAGTTCGCTAAAATTGTCAAAAATTGTTATTCATAATAGTCTTTTTACGATAAAATGTTTATTATCTCTCCGATAAAGTTATTGTTTAAACTTCCGATAAGTCATTATGAATAAGACCATATGTCTGTATCTCTATACACGCCCCAGATTCAATTAAACCATAAATTAATAAAACAGGACTTCTCTTTCCAATGAAATACTTGTTTTATTGCTTGTAAAAGTGACATTTGTTGTTTGCGAAAACTGCTGTCATTTTAATTGAGAATATCATATCTTGTTAGACCATGAAGTACGATTTAGCCAGGCTAAATTTACGTGTAATCAAGATTACACGCGTAATCACTATCTGTTAAATCTGTGGTTAGTTATTTAAGTGCCAAATTACTTGATAACTATTGTTTTAAAGAATTTCGTCACAAACTATGGCCATATTTTGTGCTAGCATAGTATAGTAAAAATCTCATGTTTGTTGTTATTTTTTAATCTAACTCTGAAACGGTTTGACCAATTTTGAACCGCATAGCTCACTGTCACTGAAGACAATTCTAATGCGTTTAAAAACTTAACCTAACTAAAATGAAAACAAGATATATTTTGATTTATTTGCTATGTCATTGTTCACATTTATAGTTAAAATAAAATTCTTACGGTCTTATTCATAATGACTTATTGGAGGTTTAAAAGTTCGCTAAAATATGTAGGTTCGCGAAAATTGTCAAAACTTGTTATTCATAATGAATAAATATTTTTACGATAAAACATTTATTATCTCTCCGATAAAATCTCCTTTTAAACCTCCGATAAATCATTATGAATAAGGCCATTAGTCTATAATACAGTTTTTTTTATAATAAGAAAGTCCAGTTAACATTGCTCAATTGTATTATTGACAGTGGCACCGATTCTACGTACACAACTAAACTAAAAAATGAAAATCTATAGTAACAATAACACAATTCGGCAATATTAACCGACCTCTTTATTAGAAAATCTGTATATTATAGACTAACGATTTTAATTAATAAAAATGTGTACAACGCAATAGCCAAATAATCAAAATACGCCATAGTTGTTTTTATGTTCAGTTGTGCATTTAGAATTGCTACCAGTATCTATTTTCAGTTTTTAGTTAAGTATACCGATGCCGTTATTTCTAAACTAAGTTTTAAGACTCCAAAAACTATATGAATAATGCCGGTACTACGATTAAGTATTTTATAGAATTACTATGACGTTTTTGATGTATTTTTAAGGTTTTGATAGTCATATTTTTGGAGATTATTTTGTGAATTATGACTTTAGACTGTTTAGGTGGTTTTTATAAAACACACTAACGGACTACAAAAAAGATAGGTGTTATAGAATATTTTTATACTTTCATTCTATTGTATTTTTTGGTAGATTTTTGTATTTGGATGTATTTTAAGATAATGTCTCAATATAAGTTAAACATAGCAACGATTTAAAAAAAAAATGTATTGGAATATTTGATAAACATGTGCAAGAACCATGATAGCTCAGTTGGAAGAGCAACAAAACATAAATAATAATCAGAATTAATTTATAAAATTTTGCAATTAACATGCTATGCTTTTACTTAATAAATTAAATTGTAATGGAAAAAATTATCAATGAGCGGGACTTGAACTTACGACCTCGGAATACCGTTCCGTCGCTACCAGTTGAGCTATCATGGTTCTTGCACATGTTTACCAAATCTTCCACTATATTTAAATGCCGTTTGTGGTGTCCTTTATGGTCAGCCACTAGGACCTTTCCGGCTCAGTCTGTCCCTGATACTGTCACCTACTGCTACAAAAAGTATGTAATACTTATATTAAATAAAAAAAACGAATACAAAGAATCAAGATATCACGCTTATTATAAAAAAGATTACCTCAGATTTATAATAAGGAAATGTTAAAATAAATTGTTAGTTAATTTGTGTCTTAGAGTATCAAACTGATAGGAGTTGTTATACATGGGTTTTTTTTTGATAAAAATATATCAGATCAGTGGTCTGTCGAGTAACGCACACAAATATTAATTCCGCGCCTATTGTCCACGCACTCAAAGCGACGACACTTCGTACATATAAGCATGAGCATTTCTCTTGTACTTTTTTCAGCATGGTCATCTCACAATGTCAACTCCTTTCGGATTAATGCTCTAAGATTTCATACATTTGGTCCAAAACCTATGTAGGGTAGTTTATAAGTATTTTTTAATATTTGTGTAAAATTTACGCTTATTATTGTATATAGATTGTCATTAGGCTGAACTTTCAAGTTTTAATACTCTTTTTGTTATAAGCTTAGCACAGATATGTTTTAAAATTCCTAGTTAACCAATTTTAATATCGTGTTTGGAAAAAAAATAATTTGGTACCAGATGTAGTGTGTATAGCTACATGACTCAGTCGCCTTGAAGCCACTTACATATTTGTGTGTGCGTGAAATATGTATCTAAGTGTGTCTGATACAGGCTATACGTCACATGAAACGTCATTATTCTATGAAGTACGATTTAGCCAGGCTTAAGTTAGTGTTGCCGAACTATCGATAGTAAAACAATCGATAGTTTATATATAAGATAGATCGAAAATCATGTACCCTATCGATAGTATCGATAGCTCAGAATAAGGCAATACTATCGAATGAGTGCAATACTATCGATAGACCGATTGATAGTGTTACGATTGGTTGGCTATCGATAGACTATCGATTAATCATCGATAGTCGACTATCGATCGGCAACACTAGCTTAAGTTACTTGTCCTCAATTTTAAACGTCAAATCACCTTCTGGTATCTCTGCATTTAGATTATTCACGATATGGCTAACCTAATAATGCCACTTTAGCATGCTCCATTCTTATTCATCAAGAATTCCAATTAACGATGCAGCATTGAACAAACTCGCATCGTACTTGCTACAAAACAAATAGCATTTTACTGAAAAACTTAGTGTTATAAATGAAATTCTCGTGTTATTTGTCTATCTCTTACGAAACGGCTTGACCGATTTTTTATGAAATTTTGTGTAGGTATAAGAAAATATGTTAACATCATGATGTGCTAAGCTTAATTTTAATGTTACTCAAACGTGTCATGAATGCTCCTAGTCTTATTTTAGTATTTAGATCTGAAGTCAGATATAAAGGTTAACACAGACGAAATACATGTGCACTGTGCGATTATAGGCTTCATCTAAACTCCACAACGGTTGATTTTTTGCCGTTTGCATCCAATAACTATTGCCAATTGCCACTTCATCTTATGTGCTATGTGGCTTGCGCATTGCCACTTATTGGCGACGAATGTGGCTTGTCTACTGCCACTTTGTAGTTTATTTTTTCATGTTTACGAGGGCTTTAGCTTTCCTAGTCGCAAAGTAAGCTATATTTCTATGCTTGTGTTATGCGTACCAGAATACGGATATACTACATAAATAAATTACTTTTCTTTTGTAAATGCATACTTATAATACATAGTAAACACCCAGACGCAGTACAAACATTTGTATGACAATTATAAATATCATAAAATTATTATTCCGAGCGGGAATCCAATCCGCGACCTCGTGAACGGTAGTCCGTTACATGACCCACTCGCCCCCAAGGCCCGCCATATTGCCACTTTAATGTGCTATATTCTTATTCATGAGAGATGTGGTGAGTCTATTGTCATTTTAGCGTGGATGTGGCCAGCCCATTGCCACTTAAACGTGCTATGTTCTTACTCACCCCGTTTTACTGAACAACGCACACGTAGCTGCACTCTGTCTGTAGTTGCCTTTATTGAATTTTTGCATATTAGGTTTACGCTCTCTTAATTAATTAAGTCCGTTTGTTTGTATGACCTTTTTAATATAAGGGAAAGTCCAAAGAACTGGTACCTTATGTATTGCCATATTGTAAATAATATTTATTTGTATTTTTTTTTGTTCCATTACTTTTATTTTTTTTATGGCAAAAAGTTCGTTGCTCGTGCTTTTTCGTTTGCTCTTAATTTTAATAATAAATTTTGATTTTATATTCATGTGTTTTATTTTTAACTTACTGTTTGTCGAAATACATTATTACCTGCATTTTGAAGCACTTCCAGTTGTTATGCGCCGGGGCTGCTATCTGAGTTTTCCTGCCAGGATACGCTTAAAGTTTAGTTTACAATCTTCTTGCTCACACAAACGCTTAATCAGGGGTGTAGTGTGCCTTGGTGGGGCCCCGTATAAAAATTTATTTGGGGGCCCTTATGAAAGGTAAAGATTTCATACAAAAGAAAAAATCTGCATAAAATTTCTGAAATAATAAAAAAATTGGAAAGTTATTATTAATTTTTGCTTACGCACGTCGGGGGCCCCGTATAATTGATACGGCGGCGCACGCTACGCCCCTGCACTTAATAAAACTGTTTAAACACTAAGAACAAACGCGAACGGCATCACCACCGATAACAGACTGCCTATTAAATCTACAGATTTTTAATTTTTAGTCTACCGTCAAGCATCCTATATCCCTTTCATTCTACCGTCACTTAATTTTTTTAAGTGCTCATAGAATTGTTATTATACCAATTCTATAAGCACTAAAAAGATTTAATTTAAAGTGTCAAATAACGATAATATATGAACTTTTTTAACACGCTTATTATTATAAAAACTGCTTTAGACTAAGTTTAGTTGTGGATGGAGAATTGGTACCATGTATTTATAACTCAGTAAAACTCTGCACATCGTGTTCTTCAAAATTAAGAATACACCACCAGCAAAACGTTTGCTTTTATATTTATATCCCGGGTGATATGTAGGGAGTTGCGCACGTTTGAATCAAGTGCCGTGCGTATCTGGGCAGGCCACCTGATTTGCCTGCGTCCTAAAGGCCTTTTTCAAAAGGCTGGGATCTCCGCTAGCACAAAAGAATTTACTGTATGTACCTAACAACCCTAACACAATAATTTCAAACAACCGTCGCGCATGTATGACCAGATGTATGAGTATGGATGAAGCTAAGGAAGTATGTTTGGCATTGTGTGGATTGTAGCAGATGGCGCTCTATAGTCTCTGCTTACCCTTATAGGAAAAAGGCACGATGTTATGATGATGATGACCTAACAACACTGCCCACGAACTCGTCAGTCTAAACAAGATGTGGATCAGAGAGACACGATGTGAATCAATTATTACTAGTTTCAGAGTTTTGAGACTACCCGGTAATATTTGTCAAATAAATAAAGGTTTATAAATAAAATACTCCAAATTTAAAACAACATTTATTTTTACATACATTAAGTCGGATTCAAAATGTCTGAAACATACTGATTTTTGTACACATCAGTTAAAGAATACTTTTAATTTTATGGACAGTAAAATTATAAATATTTTTGCATGAATTTGTGGAGATAAAAACTTATAAGCGTTTGTTATTATTTATTTATTTATAACCACTTTGCAATACACACTACTATACACATAATATTAAAAATTTTCATATTTTCTTTATCTTTAGGAATTTCATTAATTAGGTATATTATTTAAATTAAATTTGTTAAAAATATAGATTTTCAGTATATCATTAAACGTAGGTATTTAAGAGTAGGTAAATATAATATAAACTCCCGTAGTTAGTCTGTTACGAATACAAAAAAGTGCCTGATGTTTTTAAACCTTTACTAAATAATGTCACTTTGAGCTATAACTATTTAAATTCTACAGAAAATGAAATGTGCTACAATATAAAGAAATCTATGAGCACTAATTAAATGCCATCATGTTTTAGCGAAAAATGTGGGTACAAGTAAAAATTACTAAAAATATTTTGCAGTATTTGCGCGCTGCACTTCATAAACAAAACAGTACTCCACACTATTCCAACATATTGTGCGCAAGTACATTCACTTATTACTACTATGAAGATATATTTAAAAAAAGGAGGAATTTTTTCAATATTAATTGGTTACTGGCAACGGACTTTACGATCTACTAGACGGGGGAGCTCGATCACCAAATGCCAATGTATAAAGAACATTTTAACTAACTGCATACAAGATTTTTTTGTTACAAAACTCGAAATTTTCTTTATACCCTCACAATTTGGGCCGTTTCCTTTGTCCCGCTCCCAGACGCACACGGTCTAACCGAAAGCCTACCATCAAAACACGGTAGTATTTTATCTAAATATTGACAAAAAAAAACATAGAAAATATTTTTCTAAGCTATCTTTATACAAATTACATGACTCACATGTTATTGCGTTCACTTAAATCGTAAAGGGATGAGGCTAGGACTGTAATATCTAAACTATGGTTTCCGATAACAATGTGCATGATAGCGCGCCATATTGTGACGTCATAGTTCTTAAATTGAAAGATGTAGGTGTATGTAATTAGTTTGCTAGCCATAGTTTTAATTAAACTCGTGCCTTTGACGGAATAGCCAATGCACATTGCTATCTTAGAAAGCATAGTGCAATGTGTACGTGATTGCAACGTTTCAGAATAGGGACAAGTAGCCGTACTGTATCAAAACCAGATCATTTCTACAAATACCAATTAAAGCTGGTGATTCACCCAAAAAATCATTTTTTTTTATTTTTCGTTCAAATCGCCAACTTTATTAGATTTCACGAAAATATTTGGCCTTAGTATGTCCAATAAATGGTAATCAAGTTTAATATTTATGATAATACCAAAACCCTTACAGTAATGTAAGGAAATTTTTTTTCTTACGAGTAAATAAATAATTTTCTCAGTTCAGTAACTAAAAAACAAGCTTGAAAATCCTGTATATTATTTTTCAAATTATTTCATTGTCATCGATCCATAATATGTGAGCCAAATTTCAGAGCAATCTGACTACTGTAAGTTGGTGAAAATCAGTTTCAAAGATTCCGTTACATAGACTAATACATACAGATAGCGCGCGAGTTGAATGCAGTCAGGGCCTGAGGTAAAGAGCGGGAGCATCTCCCCCCGCTGTCCACCCGCCGCGCCTCATGCGCCTGCGTCGTAGTGTTGTGCCATCCTAGACAGCTATCGTACGATTCTTGTGTTATCTTGTTATTATAAAAGTCGCTACCAGGTATTATATTTTTGATTTTAATAATGTGTGATTAGGGTACATCTAGTTCCGTTACAAAAAAACGAGATTTTATTCATCGCCAGCTCGAGAAATGGCAAAAAATGTCTTGACAGTGACACCAATTCAACGATATCTGTCATTTCCGAATTTAATGATGATTGATTTTTAGTGTATTTTTATATTTCAATTTTTATTTACCATAGCTTACCATTTTATTTAGTCATTATTTAAATTTATCGATGTTCGTTACTTATGGTCATCAGTAGGTCACATCCCTATCGCATTCCTGAACTCTGCATTCAACTCGCGCGCTATCAGTAGATACGTACCCAGCGTAAAGCTTGATAATAATTATGAAAATCGGACCTCAATGTCGTAAATCTTGAAAAAAGTTTCTAGAATAATATTTATCCATCACAGGATGGCCATAGATTGTATAAACGTTTATATATATTAAGTATTTATTTAAGTACAATTAAAAAATATCCAAATATAAATTTTTATTAATTATCTGAATATTCATAATAATATGAATATTATTGATAATTTTAAAAGGACTTACCCATTGCGCATTTGCGGCAAGTGCCAATATTGAGACTGTGTTTCTACCAGTTCACTAATCAAGAAAGAATAATTAAAATTATTCAAAAATAAAATTGGCATAGGCGCTATATTTGAGTCTTTTTCTTTTAACTTAAATTTTTTATATTTTTCCAAATGTCCAAATTCATCGAAGTCTTAAAAACATCGACTAAAGCCAAATACAATCAGAAATACTCCATGTACTTACCAAATTGTATATTGATACGTCACATACACATACCTATTGCATTCGGGTTCATATATTATGTTATATTTTTTCTGTAATACGCTAAAACTTACTTATAAGTTATATAGCTACCAAATAGTACTTCTTTACTTTTTAAAATTTTACATATTTATTAAAGAATGCCATATTTAATTACACAATGATTTTATAGTGATGTGATGCGAAACGGAGATCATTTTATTGCACTCGATATTGTGAAAGCGGCAACTCGACTAAAACATTCGATTCGACTAAGAAGTATTCCTTATTTAAAAAGGTAGGTGCTCCTTTTTAAAAAGATAGACGTTCCTTATTTAAAAAAGTAAATGTTCCTTCCACATTTTTCAAAAAGGTGTTTTTAAGGTTGGTAACTCTTAAGTCCAAAGAGATTTAAAAAAAAACTTACCGCAATCACACGTCATTCAAATCGCCTTTAATTGACAGGCTCAAGAAATATCGACCTCCGTACGCCAACAGTATGAATTAAACATATTTAATTATTTAAATGTACGTTATATTCTCGTCTACTTACATTAAAGTGAAAACTTATGTAAAAAAACAAAATAAAAAGAAAAATACAATTTTAATATAGCTATATTTAAAAAAAAATAACGATAATGTTACGATTAGAAAGCAATAAAATAGCTAATAATATTCTTGTTACTTTACACAAGGAAGGTATATTTCAGTTATTTTTTAGTATGGTAACATAGAATATGGTGTTTCCGCTGGCAACACTACATTATGGCACATAACACAAACTCCAGCTTAACTTTTCTTATATTAAGGACCATTTTCTAATAAACTACATATTTAACAAATTTTACCTCTTGGTAAAACTAACAACCAAATTTTTTTATGATAATATATTTTTAATTTATCAGAAAAAGGTAAAACAGCCAACGGTCGCGCAACTGTGGCGCAACTCACTATCGCGTCCACAATGAAAATCGCGTTGATATTGTACAATGTTTCAATGGAATGAGTGCAGACCGATAGTTGCGTAACTAAATTTATTCAATGTTCAAACAAGACAAAATCACAAGACCACAGTTACCCGACATTTGGGTTACAAAACAATAAACAATTCAAATAGTTCACTAAATAAAAAATATATTAAGATTCATAACGATACAATAGATCATTTTGTATTTCATTTTTAAATATATCTTAAAATAGCACATTTGTAAGTACATAAACCAATTTTAATAATTATACATATATAAAAATAAAAATAAATCTATTTTAGTAATATTAGAGGTTAGTCAACTTTGTACATAAAGGCTAAAACTGTGTCCATCTTACAAACGAAAAAAAAAATAGTATTATCTTTGAAAATATAGTTCTTTTTTTAAATTAAATACTGCAAGGATATTATTATTCTGCCGTACGTATTAAATACGATTGGATCTTTGGACCTTACATTACTAAAAGCTCACATTACAAAAAAGAAATAAAACTAAGTTAAAATTTAAAAAAAGCACTTGCATTTGTTACATTTTAGTCAAAAATAGTGCCCAGATGCATATTATTGTGTGTTAGACAAACTTAGAATATGTGGAAGCCTTTTAATAAAATAACTTTTAAAAATAAAATTATTAATGGCACTAATATATTAGTTTTATTTGATTATGTTTTAAAGTAAAATGTTATTTCTAACACTTATTTGGTAAAACTTGTATAAGGTAAAGTTTAAATTTCATTTGTCAATGCCGTTTTAAAACTATACAACAGATTGGGCTGAGTGCAGTGTACCAGTGCCATATAAAAAAAAATAACTGACAACAAATTAATTCCATAATTTGAATATAGAATAAAAATAATCGTGTATATTTTGACTACAAAATTGTAATTCATTTAAAATTATAACATTTATTTAATAATATTTAAATAATTTGGTCTAATTTGAGCATGTAATTGCGCTCCATTAATTAAATACTTGCTTTTTATAGCAATTAAAAAGCAATTTCTGTAATTATATTAAAATATTTTTATCAAATAATTATGGTCAATAAAGAGACGCGTTTCATTATTGTGCGTTAATAGACGTATGCGGAAAAAAAATAATTAGATAATCTCATGGTTTCGTTGGACCAAAAATAACAAAAAAATCTTACATTTCAAGAGGTTACTTTCATCTTTTATTACTTTGGAGTGCAGTTATTTCAATTTTTTGTGTTTTTAAGAATCTAGTAAGTATTTAAATAAATAGTAACTCTCCAACATTATTTAGAACACATTAGAAGTTTACAATTGCGCGCGAAATTAGTTTTTTCTTTTTGTAGCACCAGGCATAAAAATATATTTTGGAATAACTTGAAAGATATTATAAACTGTAACATAATATTGTAGATTATTCGTAGTGATTGTATTTTTTATTGATTATACACCCATTTTAAAGAAATTTTAATGTACCACCACCTTGGTTTAGAAAAAAAATGTATGCGTCAAATTATTTCATTTAGGTAAATCAACGACTAAAACATCTCGTCATCGTCATCTCGTATATGTGCGTTGTTTGATAAATACATGCAATAAATACGACACAAAGAAAAAATAATCTACATATATACCGTTCCGTATCCGAGGTCGTGGGTTCAAGTCCCGCTTGCGGTGATCACTTTTTCCGCTATAATTTATTAATTAAAAGCATAGCAAGTCAATTGCAAAAATTAATAAATTACTTTAGAAACTACATAGCATAGGATTATTGTCTGAACAAACTTTAGGAAGATGCAAGAATGATAGATTTAAAGATAAATGTAAATCTAAATCCGTAAAAAGTGGTTTTTTGAACAAACGAGTCACACCAGTGTTTAGAGAATGTATTGTATGTATTTAAAATGTATGTTAGCAGACAGCTTTTTTAAATAGGACGGTAAAAAAAAAAATTGCAATCGCCTTAAAATTCGTTTACAGTATTTATACTTATTTAAAAACCCACTTTTCCTTAAAAGTTAAAACCATAGATAAGATTTTACTAAGATTCAAACAGAAAAATACGCTTTCCTCACACCCTTACAGATTGTTCGCTACTACTACGTTTAAGGCTAGATTTTTATCTAGACATTTTCAAAATCACAAGCGTTTAGCGGATTAGTTAAAAAAAAAACTGAAGTTCTATTTAACACCCTAAGACTTTTTCACTACTTTATGGTACATTAACCAAGTGAACGGTGTCACAATTTAACATTATATAAGTTAAAAATACGTTAAAACATAACTATTATTTTTTTTAAATAGAGTCTTGAAGCAAATAATAAAGAATTAAGAACGACTTATAAGTACCATTTGTTTGTGTCAAATGTTTAAAATTATCGTTATAATATAGACCATTCGACTAAATAAATATATCGATACAATATTTATTATGATTTGCATTCAAAAACTTTTCAGAGTCTAATTAGTCGAATCATGTCACAACCCAAGACTCGACAATGTCACATCACTATGTTCGAAACTCAAAAAATTTGAGCGGTTCTAAATCGATTCAGACCAAAACTTACCAATGACGCAAACGCATCAATATTATTTAAAGAAATATAGCACTTATTAAGAATTGTAACTAAATAAAGAACGCATTAATCGTATTTAGAAAGTTTTCGCCGAATCGATTATTAGTTGCCAGATATATTGTATTTTGACGTTCGGAAACACCATGGAAATATCGCCAGAAAACATCGATAATCGCTTCGTTTCGATTATATAATCGCCTAAATATCAAAGCCAAGTACAAAAGAGGATAGGTAAATTTTGATCTGTTATTATGAATTCGAGTAAGTTAAAGAAAATATCAAAAAGTTTCCAAAATACTAAGTTTACTAGAAAAATATTCGAGATCGAGCCACGACAAGAGAATTCGAGAAATCGACTTGAAAAAAAAGGTTACTACGGAAAATGAAAATGGCGATTATGTAAACGTTAATTCATCTATAAACAAATAATAAATAAACAAAATTTCAAAGTTAAAATTGATAAACTTAACAAGTTAAAGTTAATGACAATCACAGAAAAATATTAGGGTTCATTTAAACAGCGTCTAGCATATTTGTGTCAAACATAATCAAATATTTGCGCAAAATCGTCAAATACTCAATAAAATTACTAAACACTGTCTAAATGCACCTTTAATAATGATTATTTTATATTATGTTACTGAATTTTGCCTCATATTGTACCTGGCGTCGTTTTATTTTGTGCGATAAGTGATTAAAACTAATTAAAATTGATTTAAACTATTGGGAGTTGTCACAAATACTTAACAACAGCAAGAACGTTGGTTTTAGGTCCTGTCTATCTGTCTAAAAGTTGTTTTTTTACAAAACATTCCATATGTCAAAACTTTTATAGATCAACATAACTAATTAGTTAATAAAAAGTTCTGAAGTTGTTATTAATTCATTTATTTGTGTCAACCACACAATAGTTTTATTAAAGACCATGACAGAAATAAACAGGTTTAGACAGCACATTGTATTATTCTAACAATCTGTTACAAAATCTTACCAATTATACTTTTAAAAAAGAAAAATACAAGTTAAAAATAAAAAAGAAACATACAGTCGGATTCTTTTTTTGAAGTCTGTTAAAAATATAGAATAGATACATATCACAAAAACAAAAAAAAAGTGTATATTTTAAATGTGATATATTTTCAACGTGCCAAGTGCCAAGAGCAAATACGTTAAGCGCTGTCTAAACTGCCATTGGTCTTTAAAGTTATTGTTGGTCAAAATTATTAAAATTAAATGTTTACTTGTGTTGTAATTGTTACGAAGCGTTTCCGATAGATCGCGTTGTAAGGGTTTCACAGCGACAGTGCGTCGACCTAATGTTTGATCATGTGTGGGACATCTTGAGCTCCAAACGCCCACCATAATAGTTTATCTGGAAAACAAATATCATCATCACACCTTTTTCCCATGGGGGTAGGCAGAGACTATAGAGCGCCATCTGCTACGATCCAAACATACTTCCTTGGCTTCATCCACACTCATACATCTGGTCATACATTCCCGACGGTTGTAAGCGCTAAGCACTTGCCCCTTTTGGAGTATGCTGGCGATGACATCGGAGTATATTTTTCTCGGGAAACAAATATAAGTTTTAAAAACTCTCTGTTTAGCCATTTAACGTTTGGGCACGGACCTCCTACACCGTGGAGGAGATTATTGGTACCAATTATAAGTGCACCACTAAAATTAACTAAATAAAATTGGTCAAGTGCGAGTGGGACTCGCGCACGAAGGGATCCGTACCATTATCTATGCAACATAAGGCAACGTTATTAGTATCGAGCAAGAAACGGTAAAAAAAATCAGTTTTTTGTATGGGAGCCCCCCTTAAATATTTTATTTTATTTTTAGTATTTGTTGTTATAGCGGCAATAGAAATACATCATCTGTGAAAATTTCAACTGTCTAGCTATCACCGTTCTTGAGATACAGCCTGGTGACAGACGGACGGACGGACGGACGGACGGACGGACAGCGAAGTCTCAGTAATAGGGTTCCGTTTTTACCCTTTGGGTACGGAACCCTAAAAATTAAAATTGATGGTGTGCATATCACTAATCGGCAATGTTCACAAATTTTTTTTATTATAAAAGCTACATATTAAAGACTAACGATTTTAAATAATATAAATGTGTGCAACGAAATAGAAAATAATAATAATATATTTATTTGGTTTTCTTCCACAAAGCTTACAAATAAATCAAGTACAAAAATACATACAGACTAGTACGGTACAGTTCCTTTGTGGGAGACTGGCATCTGAACTAGGATTACCTGTCATACAGATTACCAGGCCCCCATTCATCAACTAACAGTATATTATTGAGCAGTGATAACAATCCAATGTTGAAGAGAAAATAAAAAGTTTAGATACTACTAAGCTAAGATACAATACCTATAATTATATTTGCATTCAGGTGTCAGAGGTTTTGGTTGTGTGCGTGTGTGTGTGTAAATAATAGACATAATGACACTATCGATTTTCATTTTTTAGTTTAGTTGTGCACATAGAATCGGTACCATTGTCTACTATGACTAGTACAATTTTCGAGTTTTCCATCCCTCACAGTCTTTTCGTGTGGTGACGGATTAAGAATACAAATGTAACACACCTTTTCCTCCCCAGGGCGCTGTAAAAGCCAGCTAAACGATATTACACAGATAACATCCATTGTGAGAGACGTGTAAACACCGGTAATCAAAGCGTAAACTCATTAAATTACCTATTCTAAAGAAATTACAACATTTTTTTCAATACTTAAAAACACCGACAAACATCAATTTTTTTTAATATGCATAGGTGAAATCTAGCTAGATCAATTCTCTCTCCAGCCCATTTACGTCCCACTGTTGAGCACGGGTCTCCTCCACTTTGGAGGGATTATGATCTACTGTGCCGCGCTGACCAGTCGTGTTGGCACAGGGTTTATTTTAGAGTTTTCCGTCTCTCACAGATGATGTTACCTGTGTGCAATATCCCTTAGCTGACTTTTACAGTACCCTTGGCAGGATATGGGTTAGTGACTTCTATTTATTTATTTATTATACGCTTTATTTTACACCTTAAGAGGATACCAAAATAGCTTCGTGCATTTTTCTAAGTACGAAGTTTTCATTTTTTCTTTAGATTAAATGGCTAGAGCTCTAATTGTTAAGTATATGTTTTTTCAATATATGATCTAGGATCGCATAAACTCCGAAACGCGATTGAAAAAAGTTTTCTCGATAGAAAATCTTAGCGAAACAACCTCTCTCATTTTTTATTTTTTTCATTTGTCGGTCTATTATCGCGTATTAACTAATGAAATAACTTTGAAAACATAAGTAACTATTATTTAAAGAAACACGTAAACCGCAATTAAAATATATTTAGTAGATTTTGAGTAAACAAAAAAAAATATCCCTGATTCTTCATTTTCTATACCTACTAGCTACATGTCGATGATAATATTGATGTAGGCCCTTAAGAATAAAATTTACAGGAAATTGAGATTATAAATATAGTACAATGGGCGGCCCATTTGGATGGAGATCTTGAGAAGAGAGAAGAGCAATAGTTGTAGGTGTATCATAAGTCAAATATTCAATATACATGCACATATAAAATTAAATAATTTTCTAGTTTGAAATAAAAAATATTGACTTTGACTTTGAAGTAGTACTCACATGTATGGTCCGGTTAGAGCAGCTCATATTGACGCAGATGCATACGTTGTATGATGTCGCGACAATCGTTAAACACACGCTTTATATTCTCAGTATCGACGGCGCACGTGAAGTGCGGGTAACAGTAATGCTTGCCATCACCGCTTGCCGTACTTATACGCTGAAAATAATAATAATAATAAAACCCTCTGTACCACTTGTTACCTCGCCATGAGACTAACGCAAAACCTGGAGGCAGATTATAGGCTTTGGAAAATCTTGTGGTATAAATAAAAAATGTACCACAGGACTTAGGGAAAGCCTACAGACCGCAGGGCAGCTTGTGGTGAGCTGAATGTGAGTGGCTTTGTTGGCTAGCTGAATGTGAGTGGCTTTGTTGGCTGGCCGAACTGAAACCGAGAGTGCCTGGACTCTCGCCTCTGTCTTGCCTTCACCGGCTGAACAGAGTGGGGTCGCCAGAGCTATATGCTCGGGGGTGGAAGTGTCAATGTCAAGGGCGTAATTACGTAATTACGGGGAAACCCGCTCCGGGTCTCGGCCCGCGATGGTGTGCCCGGTGTTGCTCCCCGCTCCTTGTCTAGCGGCTGTGTGGGGCCCATCTAGTGAGGCGGCGAGTCACCGTCTGCCACGGTTCAACAACTATCAGTATTGAAGGCAGGCGTCCGTATTATTATTTGAAATAGTTTTTTAAATAACCAGTCCATCAAACACCCAATTATTTTGTAATAAATCTACGAGTACCACTGGCATTCCATGACTCCACTTCTATAGTGCAGGTGTGGAGTGTCGGTGGTAGGTGTTATAATACTTACAAGAAACTCATCCCGTATAAAGTACTTGGCACGTCCGACCTCCGGATGGTCCCTGGGGTCAGGCAGCGCGTCAGGCGGCGTGGTGTAGCGCGCGAACTCCGCGAAGTACTCCTCGAGGCGCGACTTGCCTGCCAGCACCTTCTCCGCGAGCAGGTCCTGCTTGTTCAGGAACAGGATCACCGATATTGTTCGCAGCCATCTACACAAATAACAAATAAATAAATAATAATAAATATTAATGGACATTTCACACAACGTCTTCAGGTTGGGACCTGAAGACGTTGTGTGAAATGTCCATGTCCAGCTAAGCTATATATGGATAACTATACGCTTGTTATGGGTACCAGAATACGGACATTTGTATGAAAATTACAAAATTCACACAAATGATTGTCCCGAGTGGGGATCGAACCTGTGACCTCGTGAACGGCAGTCCATTACATGCACCACTGCACCAAGAGGCTCGTCAAATCCTCAGAATTTAAAACATATTCCCCGCTTTGGCAACATTTTTCACTGATGCTTCGCTTCTATTAGTCTCAGCGTGATGTTATATATAACCTATATAGCCTTCCTCCATAAATGTACTATCTAACACTAAGAATTTTTAAAATCGATCCAGGGATTTCTGAGATTAACACGTTCAAACAAACAAACTCTTCAGCTTTATAATATTAGTAGAGAAGTCTAGATAATCATGTCATAATTATATTGTCTAATGGTCTTATTCATAATGACTTATGGGAGGTTTGAACAAAAACTTTATCGGAGAGATATTAAACATTTTATCGTAAAATGACAATTATGAATAACAATTTTTGACAATTTTAGCGAATCAAATTATGGTGGAAAAAGTGAAATGCCGCAAGCGGGACTTTCATTTCACTTTTTCCACCATAATTTGATTTATTAAGTAAAAGCATAGCATGTCAAATGCAAAAATTAATAAATTACTTTAATTTTAGCGAACTTTTAAACCTCCGATAAGTTATGAATAAGACCATAATAAGTAAGTTAACCTAAAGAATATTTATTTTTGACCATGTGTCTTGGCATAAGGGTTTACTTTCTTTGCTATTTTGGTCACTTTCATAATGAAAGTGCAAGTGTGTGTATTAAGTGTGTGAATTTGTGTCAGAGCGGCAACAAAGCATCATTGAAAGTACATTTCCTGTGATTTATCGTTTTCAGGTGCATGACCTTTGTCTATAAACTTATCAGCTGTTAGGAAAGATAAATAAAAAATAACATAAATATTCATGGACATTTCACACAACGTCCTCTGGTCCCAAGCTAAGCTTATTATGCTTGTGTTATGTGTACCAGAATACGGATATAATACATAAACTACTTTTATTTTGTAAATACATACTTATAATACATAGTAAACACCCAGACAATTATAAATGTCACACAAATGATTGTCCTGACCGGGAATCGAACCCGCGACCTCGTGAACGGCAGTCCGTTATCTGAACCACTGGACCACGAGGCCCGTCGTAGATACCTCGTGTGTTCAAACGGTGCTAAAACTTAAAACCTAATTTGCGACTAAACTACTGCTCTGATTTAATAGATTTTTGGTACAGAGCTTAAAAATGTTACCTAGTATATCCAGTTTAAAGAAAAGCCCATATGTCGTATCAACCTTGTATAGCAACTATAAGACATCCCATACCTATTATTCCATATGCTCTTAAACAGTTCCAATGACTCCCTTAGCCGGTTCTGTGTGGGATCCTCTCGCAGCACCATGTTGTATGAGGAGCAAGCCGTCACAAATATAATGGCTGTTACATCGTTGAAACATTGGATCCATTTGCGTCTTTCATCACGCTGACCACCAACGTCGAACATACTGTAATATAATTAAATAAAATAAATAAATATCCATAGACATTTCACACAACGTCCTCTGGTCCCAAGCTAAGCTTATATGCTTGTGTTATGGGTACCAGAATATGGATATAATACATAAACTGCTTTTCTTTTGTAAATACATACTTATAATACGTAGTAAACACTCAAACATCGTTTTACGGATATATATTTTGACTTAGGTCCCTCTAGTTTTATGTTTAAATTCTGGACATTTCACACAACGTCCTCTGGTCCCAAGCTGCTTATATGCTTGTCTTATGGGTACCAGAATACGGATAGAATAAATATACTAGTTTTCTTTCGTAAATACATACTTATAATACATAGAAAACGCCCAGAGGCAATACAAACATTTGTTTGACAAATATAAATTTCACACAAATGATTGTCCCGAGCGGGAATCGAACCCGCGACCTAGTGACCGGCAGTCCGTTACATAAACCACTCGACCACGAGGCTCGTCGATTAACAAAAGAGAAAAAAGTTCTAAAGAAACAAGAAGGTTTTAATCAACTTTTCGTTGTGGCTACGTAGCTCACCCGGCCTTAAGCCACATAAATATCTATGTGTGCGTAATCACGTTGTATGTGACTCACTGATACACGCCACAGGTTCAATTCAATCATTAAAACTAATAACACTGTTTTCTATTCCCAATGACATACGTGTTTTATAGCTTGAAAAAGTGACGTTTATAGTTTACGAAAACTACTGTCGATTCCCTCACGGAACAATCATTTGTGTGATATTCATAATTGTCATACAAATGTTTGTACTACGTCTGGGTGTTTACTATGTATTATATGTATGTATTTACAAAAGAAAAGTAGTATATGTATTCTATCCGTATCAGTCTGGTACCCATAACACAAGTTATATAAGATTAACTTGGGACCAAAATGTATGTAATATCCATGAATATAATTATTATTCATTAAATTTACGTATCTTTAAGCTTGAATCCATCCATCAGCTTCTCTCCGTCCATTGTTGGACATAGACATAAGCCTTCCCCATAGAACGTCATAATGCGCGGTCTTGTGGCGCTTACATCCAATGACTCCCCGCGCCCAACGCTGCGACGTCCGGTACGTGGTTGTCACTCTAGGACTTTAGATACACATTCAATCTTAATCTCTCTCAGATTAAGATTGAACGCGTATCTCTCTCTTCAGCCCATTTACGTCCCACTGTTGGGCACGGGCCTACTCCACTTTGGAAGGGATTATGGTCTACTGTGCCGCGCTGACCAGGCGTGTTGGCACAGAGTTTATTTTGGAGTATTCCGTCTCTCACAGAGGATGTTATCTGTGTGCAATATCCCTTAGCTGATTTTTACAGCACCCTTGGGAGGAGATGGGGTGGTGAAACTTGTATTCTTAATCCGTCACCACGCGGAGAATGCGTGCCCTCTATATGGTAAATCTGTATAATTAACTTACTGGAAATTGACTTTATCGACGACAAACTGTGTTTCGAAGATGCCGGAGGTAAGAACTCGGCACCGCAATATGTCTTGTTCTGTCGGTGTGTAGTTCGGTAGCTTTATATTGTGCACTTGGTCAAGGAAACTGTAATATAACACATATTATTACAATAAACACTCAATTAATTTATTTATTTATTTTACACTTTATTGTACACCATAAAACTTAATTAACTAGACATTTCTTAAATTAACACAGTACAATGGGCGGCCTTATCGCTAATAGCGATTTCTACCAGGCCACCTTTGGATGGAGACATGTCTGCAGGAAAGAGTCACATATAACGCTAAATAAATATAATATAAACATATTCAAAATATAAATACACATACATATACAAATACATACACAGTAATAAATAACATATGTTTCAAAAACGCGTTAACTTACGTGGGAGCACAACTATATAACACTCTTCCGAAGGACATCAGAGAGGCTAGTTTACTTAAAATATTTAAAAAAAAATTTGCAATATTATATTCAGGACAATATCTTTTAACTTGGACCATACACCCAATGTGCAGCGAACTCGCGTCTTTGTTGTCATTACCAACATTTTTAGGGTTCCGTACCCAAAGGGTAAAAACGGAAACCCTATTACTGAGACTTCGCTGTCCGTCCGTCCGTCTGTCACCAGGCTGTATCTCAAGAACAGTGATAGCTAGACAGTTGAAATTTTCACAGATGATGTATTTCTATTGCCGCTATAACAACAAATACTAAAAATAAAATAAAATAAATATTTAAGGGGGGCTCCCATACAAAAAACTGATTTTTTTTACCGTTTCTTGCTCGATACTAATAACGTTGCCTTATGTTGCATAGATAATGGTACGGAACCCTTCGTGCGCGAGTCCCACCCGCACTTGACCAATTTTTTTTTATATTTAACTACCCACATCGGGTCATTGTTATTTAATTTAGAAAATTTATTGTTCTCAAATAAGTGACTTGTTTGTCTTCTTGAGAAATAAAGATCTTTAAACCGAATCATGACTGCATTTCTAGATAGTGATTTTTGACCCTTGATTTAAATGTAACTGGTGTCTGAGATTGTCTAACTTCTTCAGGATAATCAACGATCCTAAACTGGTAGAAGCAAAATTAGTTAGCCTCGAACAGCGCCGAGTTGCTAGTCCACAGTATTCTACAGACTACATTTCGGAGTGTTCTGAGAGGCTGCATGAACTAGTTCCCGCATCACCATTTCTACATCGCACTACCAGACAATCGGAACGTCTCCATCCGTACGTTGTGGACATACCACCTGTCCGTACTAAACTTTTTGGATCGTCATTCTTGCCACGAACTGCCAGGGACTGGAATAATTTACCGATGTCTGTGTTTCCCGAGAGTTACAATGTAGACACGTTCAAAAAAAGAGTAAATAGGCTTCCTACATAGTTGGTACGCTTTACCATCAAAGATTCCATTGTCGCTTACCATCAGGAGGCATGGGATCAAGTGCCAACATGTTTTATGTAAAAAAAAAGGTAATGCATTCCACAAACGAATAGCTGTGACAGTGAACGATTTACCATAGAAATTCGTGGAATGCGCTGCGAATTAATATTTGGTATTAACTTGCTATGCTTTTACTTAAATAACAAAATTATAGTGGAAAAATTATAACAAAACATTGATGCGATGTCTAACATTGCAAAATTTTTTTGTGGAAGATTTGTTAAACATGTGTAGGGACATTGAAAGCTCAGATGGTAGTATTCTGGGGTCGTGAGTTCAATTCCCGCTGATGGTGATAATTTTTCACTATATTTTGGTTTATTAAGTAACACTAATGGTCTTATTCATAATGACTTATCAGAGGTTTAAACGGAGATTTTATCGATGAGATAATGAACGTTTTAGCGTAAAAAGACTATTATGAATAACAAGTTTTGACAATTTACAAGATAAGTCATTATGAATAAGACCATTAGTCTTAAAAACGTGTTGTCTAGATAAATTGGTTTTAAAAATTCTTAAAAAGGCACAATACCTTTGCTCCCGACGTTTCCACCACGATCGATGCAACTCGGTCGAAACGTCCGGAGCAAAGGTATTGTGCCTTTTTAAGTTATTAACGTGATTTTAAAATCAATAATTTAAAAATTCTACTGACTATTTAGCACAGTCGATAAGTTGATATTCATTGCTGCGTTCATAAGTGCGTTGTACACCAGCGTCCTGCCACAACGCCTCCGTGTGCTCATAGAACTCTGACGGATAATCAAAGTCAGGCTGAGATGCCACGTCCTGGGAAAACACAATTATATTAGAAACTCTCTCTCTTTAGACCATTAAAGTCCCACTGTTGGGCACAGCTCTCCTCCACTTTGGGCGTGATTAAGGTCTACTGTACCGCGCTTTGAAATATAGATTAAGAAATATTTTCTAACATAATATTTTCTAACACTTGCGCGACTCATCTGTTTAAATAAAACTACTTTTTACGGATTTAGACGCGTATATTTGTTTTAAATTTTGGCCCGACGTTTTGGAGACTTTGCAGTCACCATGGTCACGGGTGAGACTGAGATTAGATGAATCGAGGAATCTAAGAAAGAATCTAAGAAAGATTAGATTATTTAAGAGGGTAGATTAAGAAATGAAGTTATAAGAGAATGTTGTGGTCTGAAAGAGGATGTAGTGACTAAGGTGGAGAAAAGTATGCTTAGGTGGTTTGGTCATGTGGAGAGGATGGATGAGAGACGCTTAACGAAAGGCATATACACGGCGGAGGTAAGTGGAAATGCTGGGAGAGGACGCCCGAGAAAAATATACTCCGATGTCATCGCCGGGATACTCCAAAAGGGACAAGTGAGTGTGGATGAAGCCAAGGAAGTATGTTTGGATCGTAGCAGATGGCGCTCTATAGTCTCTGTCTACCCCCATGGGGAAAAGGCGTGATGTTATGATGATGATGTGCCGCGCTGACCAGGCGCCCAAGTCTGCTATTACAATGTTGTCACAATGATCAGTCACTGACGCCATTATGGCGGCATTTATGACAAAAAACCTGTCAAGAGCGAGGCAAACTCGCACACTTAGGGTTTCGTACCTACTAGACATATAAACATAAGTAACTGCATTCAAGTAATCATTTAATAAAACTCAAAACAACTCACCAACTTAATTTTGTAGTTGAAATATAGGGAATCGCCTACATTTCAGCAACTTCATAGGTTGGTATTAATATAAACACTTTTTTCTTGTGATGTGACGACAAATTATAAGTTTTTGGATTTTTCCCTATATCAGCACTATATAGACTTGATCTATGCCAAATTTCAAGGCTCTAGGGCAACGGGAAGTAACCTGTGAATTTTGATTCCCTAGCATAAGCCGAAAATTCTTAAAAATGGTCGTAATTCGGTTATATCATTTATATGCGTAGAGGTAAAAGGTTGATTGTATTTTTGTAGCAAGGGACCGCATAGATCTACATATCGTATGAGTTTCAAGTTGATACCTTCATCGGTTGCTGAGTAAAAAAGTTTGTAAGACGGACAGACAGACAGACGGACACCGTAGTGAGACTATAAGGGTTTGTACGAAACCCTAAAAATTAAGAGTACACTACCAAACTTGATAAAATTCGCCATTATGCAATCAGTGACTGATCATTATGACAACATTGTAATAAATAGCAGACTTGGGCCCCTGGTGTTTACAGACTTTGGTCATAAACCACTTTCAAACTATTTATTGCTCATTTTGGTGGATCTTATTGCTACTCTAGCCTTTCCTTCTCAGCTCATTAGTGCCCCACTGTTGGGCAAAAGCCTCCTCTACTTCAGGAGGGTCTTAAAACTTGATCTATTAGGCCACGATAACCAAGGGAGCTGGCATAGGTTTTAGTTTGGAGATTTCCTTCTCTCACAGAGATGGTTATCTACTTATAATATCCCTTAGCAGGCTTAACAGTACTCTGGTAAGGAAACCACATGTACTAGGTACAAATTCCCGCCTATTGCTTAGAAGGGTAGACAGAGACTGTGCAGATATGGTACACAGTACTGCTTCCATCCATTAGTCTCTCTCCGTCCACTGTTGGATATATGCATCACCAATAGAAGGCCACAACGCGCGATCCTGTGCCGCTTGCATCCAATGTCTCCCCAGTACTGCTTACCTGTATATAATCAACGCGCGCTTTATTCTCAGGTTTCTCGAGTGGTATGGGCGGCGTCAACGTGCTCATTGCACCCGTAATTGTCTGAAATATAAACAAAAATTTTTTTAGATATCCATACAAAAAATACTAATTACAACAACCATTTCTTAAAACAAAACATTTACGTCAGAATATCTTACAATCAAACACTTGGTAGACATATGAACAAAAATATCCAATAAAAAAAATATGACATAAATACAACATAAAAATAATAGAATTAAAATGTAACACAAATCACCATAAAAATTAAAACAACACACAGTAAATAGTCTTAAATATACAGAAAAAAAAAATATTTTCTGGCATTTATCTACAAAAGAACGAAACAAAAACGAAAATATAAAAAAAATAAAAGGGTTATGTCCAATTTTAATTTACAAACAATCTTAGTACAAAATACTTGAGTAAATGTATTTAAAAGCATAGAATGTCCATTAATAAAAATAATATTTTTACTTTTATTACAATAAAAAGCCGTTATTTTTGTATGTATGTCCCTGTGTGAGGTTATATCTTTCTAACTATGCAACGGCTTTTGATGGGGTTTTTTATAAATGAAGAGTGCTTCAAGAGAATGCCTTTTTGTATAATTCGCAATAAGGGCACGACACCAAACTATGCTCCATGCAAAAATATTTATATTCCACTGGTTTCTTCGTGGATAATGAATTCAGAACCACAAATTTTTCTCACTCTATCTAGGTCTTATATATACCTATGCTTCTATTCCTATCTCTTTTTCAAAACAAAATAACTAATATAAATATAACCATCCCACAATTCCGTCTTTTTCGGTTGTTTTTTAGATGAACTTGCAGCGTCTATCACACAAATTTGGTAAAGTTTTACCAAAAAAAGAAAAGAGTACAAGCATAGATATACTCTTTGTCAATAATATAGCGAAAAAAAAATTTTATAGGTTTAACTTTCACGGAGAAAACAGCTAAATTCTACGCATACAAAGTAGCGAGCAACAGGCTTGTATCGATATAATCCCATATCTCTAGTTATATCATTTAATGAATTTCGCTTCTAACTTAGCATACAAAGTTTATGATGCGAAATTGATGGCACACACGCAAGAGCGGTGTGGTTTGACATAAACTATGATATAAAGTATAATTTATATTAATATTTTTAGCGAAACTCCTGTAAATGCATAAAAAATCGCAATTCTTTTAGGCTGCGAATGAACTTCTTTATTAATAAAAAAGTGACTCCACTCAAAAATATGCAAAATAAATAACTTAATTATGATATTTGCCGGTTTGATTACAAGATAAATTCCAGCTTATGTTAAAATCAGTTTAGTGTAAGTATTAATATTTTTTGAGATAAGTCAATTTTATTTTAAGCGTGCACTAAGTGTAACAATGGCAAATTAAAAGTCATCAACAAGCATTTCTTATAGAGTATGTTACTCTTAAGAGGATACCAAAATAGCTTCGTGCATTTTTCTACGTACGAAGTTTTCATTGTTCCTTTAGATTGAATGGCTAGAGCTCTAATTTTTAAGTATATGTTGTTTCAATATATGATCTAGGATCGCATAAACTCAGAAACGCGATTAAAAAAGTTTTCTCGATAGAAAATCTTAGCGAAACAACCTCTCTCATTTTTTATTTTTTTCATTTGTCGGTCTATTATCGCGTATTAACTAATGAAATAACTTTAAAAACATGAGTAACTATTATTTATAGAAACACGTAAATCAGAATTAAAATATATTTAGTAGATTTTGAGTAAACAAAAAAAATATCCCTAATTCTTCATTTTTTATACCTACTAGCTGTGATAATATGTACATGTCGACGATAATATTGATGTAGGCCCTTAATATTTTGATGACTTTAAATATGATTGATAGACACAAAACAGGTTTTGCAAGTTTTTTATGTAGTTACTGGACAAAAAAACATACAGTCTACAAGCTTGGTATTGTAATCTAGGACTTTCCAAATCGTTTAATATTAGCTTCAGATCTTTAGCTTCAGATTCCAAATACCTAGTTATAATATAATTATGTTGGTATGCATATTATTATATAATAATATTGATGTAGGCCCTTAAGGGCCTACATCAATATTATCGATATATTTCTATCGAGAAAACTTTTTTCAATCGCGTTTCTGAGTTTATTCGATCCTAGATTAGATATTGAAAAAACATATACTTAAGAATTAGAGCTCTAGCCATTCAAAGAAACAATGAAAACTTCGTACATATAAAAATGCACGAAGAATTTTGGTATCCTCTTAACATACTTAGCATATACAAAGCCACAACCTGAAAAAACTTACATACAACAAGACATACAATTTTATTCTAATATGCTTTAAAAAGTTAAGCTACATTAATTTCTAAATAATTTTTTAAGGCCTTATTTAATGTCTAAATTAATTAGGAACTGTTCGTAATAACTAACGTTATGGCATTGCGATATAAGGATTTAGAAAAGGCAGGTGTTGCCGGTATCAGAAGCTCTCAGCATCCTACTGCAAATCAAGACGGTTAATCAGCTTTTCTTGCAGGCCAGATTGACGTGACATTATCAAACGCTTCCTTTGTGATCGGTATACCAAAAGATAAGAACACTACTTCTGGTGTACCGATCACAAAAGAAGAAAATGATTTTGTCTGAAGATTGGGTTTCTAGAGCATATTTCAGATGGTGATGTTGAGCTGAAAATAAGCAGCTGTGCAGATGTTGGTCCGGGCTGATTTCATGCTGTTTTGATCATGTGTTTCTTGGACATCATACAACTAATTACATGCTCTAACTCAAATCATCGCTTCAAAGAATATTAAGGTAAAAAGGTTCATATAGGGCTATTTGATCGCTTTACAGACCAGATATACATTATTACATCTAAAAGGAAGGATGAACAACTAATATATTTAACATTCCATCACCTCAAACATTTTCAGCATAGTTATAATATACTTACAAGTATCGCATCTCGTATATTTTTCTTGATATCCTCAATCTTTTCTCGGCGTTCCTTATCGGAGAAGCCGTTCACGTGAAGAATGCGCATTTGCTTCACTATGGTTGATTTGCCAGATTCACCAGCACCCAGGAGTAGAAGTCGATGCGTCGCACGATATAGCTGCAAATTAGAAACCAGACTCATACATTAATTAAGTGAATTAGGAAAATGGATGTTCAGGCGGCTTTACTGGCAACCTAAGAATTCCTCCGATGGATTTTGCAAAACTAACGAGTGCAAAAAAATAATGCCGTAGTGAAAATTATGCTTTTAAAAAGCAAATACCAACTATGTATTTGTAAACGGGTTCATGAAAATTTATTCCCATCTCATATGGACTGGTAAGTGGTCGCAGAACTAGTAAACTTTAGTAGGCCAGGTATGCCAAGTAATAATAATTAGGAAGGGGCGACATTATTATGCACTGTGGATAATAAGCAACGAAGATTGCAGCTGTAGTAAACGGTAGACGGACAAAGACGAATGTATGTAAGTAACAGCTAATACAAACCTGCTTATCCTTCTGCAGCTGCTTCGTGATCGCATCGCTAATTTGTTTCTGTTTCTTGGCGTCATCTTCACTGCTCTTACCACCCGGCGAGCCGAAGCATCCCATTGCCGACCACGCCGCCCACCTGCCGACAATAGAGACAATTTTAAATACATCTTCTGTATCAATTTTGAATACATCTATTTGCCAAGTCAGTTTATATAGCTATTTTTGCTTGTCTTCAGGTATATAATTGTTATAATACATTCTCCATGGTTAGTTTAATACAATGCGGTTGTCGCGCTCGCCTAGAATGCACTCACGCTTGCCACAACGTACTAATTGTTTCGATACATAATCTAGTTTTGTCAAATAACATGAAAAGGAAATCCTATATTTTAGCTAATATTTTGGTAACCTTTAGATATTTTACCTCTAGTGCACAGCAGGTCTTTACTCGCCATCATTTTTGAGTATTCAGAAGACCACTATTCCTAAAATCTTTTAATTTTGCTTGCTATTGGCCATGACGTTGGGATAGAGACGTGTGAAGATAACCTTGTGGTTAGGCTGAATAAGTTTATTGACAGTAAAAATAATTACATATTATCTAATGTCTAAAACTTAAACTCGTCACTAAAAGTCCCCTAATCGTGAATATCCCAGTGGGGAGAAGTTTTATTTATTATTATAATTGTCATCAGATCTTATTGTTTAGTGTTAAAAATCAATCCGACGTATTTCTCTCTCTCTCCAGCCCATTAATTAACATCAGACTATTAGGCACAGGCCTCCTCCACTTTGGGAGGGATTATGATTTACTATGCCGCGCAGACCAGGCGTGTTGGCACAGTGAATGTGCCATATTTAAGGGGGTAAAAATCAATTGTAAAGAATTTATAACAGGCGAAAATAGAATAGCGCTTGTCTTTAAAGCCTAAATAATCAGATTTTCTACCAGTCCCAAATTGATTTAACAAGATATGAGATTTGTATTCCTAGAATTATCCATAAATATCCCACACCCTAACGAATTCAGCAAATGATTCGACCGTACAATTTTTTTTGGGTCGTTCGTGTAGGCCGATAGACAAATGCTCTGATGTGTTTCAAGTGACAAAAATTCCACTTGTCAAGCCTCACACGACCTCACATGTCCGTTCCGAGGGCTATTCATCCAACCAATTGTTTTGCGTAATGCAACAAATATGCTAATGACACTCATTATGTCCAAACG
This sequence comes from Orgyia antiqua, assembly GCA_916999025.1. Lineage (NCBI taxonomy): Eukaryota > Metazoa > Arthropoda > Insecta > Lepidoptera > Erebidae > Orgyia > Orgyia antiqua. Next base: position 23,955,192 of record OU779871.1, read on the forward strand.
TCTCTGTGAGCGTATGCAAAGCGATTTCGGTAGCCGAACTCGTGTTTTAGTGCTATGAAAAAATGTGAACATTATTAGATTCTGGGGATTCTTTACTATATATGTGTGTAATTATTATTATACGACTTCTTGGCGTATGGGTGACGTCAACCATGTAAATGAAAAATTTCAATTTAACTCAGTAGGGCCCTTATTTTCTATTGACCACGGTTTCAAATACTATTTTAAGCCGATAACATGACAGGGCTTGTAATGTGACTAAAGCAGAGAATAAGGAGCCTCAAAATCATTAACATACCACTGTTGGGCACGGGCCTTCTCCACTTTGGGAGACATTATGGCACTACTCTGCCGCAGTGACCAGGAATGTTGTCGGCACAGGGTTTATTTTCGCTTATTCCGTGTCTCACAGAAAATGTTATCTGTGTACAATAATAGATTTCCCTTAGCTGGCTTTTACACTTGTATTCTGAATCCGTCACCACACGGACAGTATAAAAAGCTTAACAGTATTTATAATTTGGTACTCAATTTTTCAATAATTTGGTACACTTAAACCATATGACGTTATACAAAATGTCCATGAATATAAGTGCGTAAACAACATAAAAAATTAACCATCCCATGTGAAAAGTCTGAATGAACGTGTCAAATAAATCCCCAAACACAGATAAACAAACACAGATTTTATTGTAATTACGCTTACAGGAAAACGTACATCTTTTCCCTAAAATGGATAAACTGAAATACAACAAAGGATATTTTAAGATCAACAAGATTACACCAGTCTTTTTCTTTCTAATACAATCCAAGCTTTATATTCCAACGTTGACAGTCAGGTCAGACCTTAAAGCATTAATCCAACAGGACTTGCTGTTATAAAGGCGACACTAACTGAAATAGGTACGGGTTTACGTAGGTGTATTGTGTACGGACACTGGCGCCTCTTGGTGTGCGTAAGCGATTTTAAAATAATCTACATACTTAGTTCTAAAACTAAAAATTACGCTTGAAAATTCTGAATATATATTTTTATTATTGCTTTGCCATCGGTACTTACTATGTGTACAAAATTTCAGATCGACCGACTACGGCAAGTTGGTGAAAATCAACTTTTAGAGATTCCGTTACATAAATTAATACATTGATAGATATATTCCGAACAATATAAGCGTGATAATATATTCCGATGTCATCACCCGTATACTACAAAAGGGACAAGGGCGTAGCACTTACAACAGTCGGGCATATATACAAGCTGTCCCAAAATTCAACGATAAGCGCTGAGTGAAAATGAACTGAGAGTAAAAGACTTTAAAAATTTTAGGGAAAATATCAACTTTGATTGCTTATTACGTAAAAACTTAATGTACTGTGGGCATTTTAAATATTGTGGTAGACAGCAGTACTAATACGGTTCCCGATACAAAAAAAAATCGGAAATATTTGGAAAATTGTGGTAATTATAGTTAAAATACATTAGGGGGTGTCAATTTTCAAAGGTTTTAATACTTTTTTTGATATCTCTAAAATAAATTACTATACATTTTTTTTTAATTTTTTCTTGAGTAATCATGAGGAGGTCTAACTTCTGGTGCCCGCTTATCGTTGAATTTTGGGACATCTTGTATATGAGCAGATGTATGAGGGTGGATAAAGCCAAGGAAGTGTGTTTGGACCGTAGCAGATGGCGCTCTATAGTCTTTGCCTACCCCCATAGGAAAAAGGCGTGATGATGATGATGCGTACGTCCTGACCAATGAAATTATAGTATTTGTGTGCGTGACCTCTGCACCCTGCCGACGCAGCAATATATTTGTTAAAGAAAGTAGCAGTGTATAACTGCTCCTATTGGTTTAAATACTCTGAGGGTCAGACCAATATTCGGCGCGGCAGACATTAAAAAAAAATCCCATCTATTTATAAAAACAAGATAATATATCGTATCGTAACCAAAATTGTACGCATTGTCAAACCAATTTTCAGAGCATTCATATTCAAAATAAGGTTCAGACTTCGTTAAAACAGGTCATATTTTTATGTTATTGGGAATTTTCAAATTTATATTCCTACATACGTTGAGTCAAAATGAAGGTCAAACTAATGAAGGAGTCTTGCAAATAGAGACTCCAAATAGAGTTTTATAAAAATCGAGAAGGACTTGGTTGATTTCTACATAACTTTTTAATTTATACTAAGTAATATTTATAAGGTAATTGACAAGGTGGAGCGACGATATCGTCAAGGTAGCGGGGAGCCTTCTCCGTGTGGTGACGGAGTAAGAATACAAGTGTCACCACCCCGTCTCCTCCCAAGGGTGCTGTAAAAGTCAGCTAAAGGATATTGCACACAGATAACATCCTCTGTGAGAGACGGAAAACTCAAAAATAAACCCTGTGCCAACACGCCTGGTCAGCGCGGCACAGTAGACCATAATCCCTCCCAAAGTGGAGGAGGCCCGTGCCCAACAGTGGGACGTAAATAGGCTGGAGAGAGAAAGAGAGAGAGAGCGGGGAGCCTTGGGCAGCAAGCGGCACAAGTCCGCGCGTTGTGGCGTTCTATGGCGGAGACCTATGTCCAACAATGGACGGAGAGAGGCTGATGGATAAAGTAATATTATGAAGCAAAAGACTTTGTTTCTTTGAACGTGCTTATGTCAGGAACTACAAGTCAGATTTGAAAAATTCTTTCAGTGTTGGTTAGTATATTTATTGACGAAGGTGATATATCGTCACGCTGCGACCAATAGGAACGAAGCATTAGTGAAAACTGTTGCAAAAACGGGGAAAATTTTCTAGCCTTCACGCGTATGAAATCACGGGTAGAAGCTAGTAGTAAATATGTATCAAGCTTAAAATTACCTATTATACTTTCTAAATATGTCCTTTTAAAAAAAAATCCCCACATAATTATAATTTTTTTTCCCTTTAATATGAACATCACACTACGGTTTTTTAGGTTTTCTTCTAAAATGAGGTCAGCAAGTACTACCAAGTAATTTGACAATAGCTAAGCATAGATGAATCAATAGGTCAATGTTATTTTAGATAAAAAAAACGGTCAAGCAAGAGTAGGATTCACACATGAAGGATTCTGTGCCGTTATTTTCATCGTGTAGCGACATCAAGTGACTAATAGCTGTCACTACATAGTACAGCGCAATAACAACAGAAGGGGGTAAATTTCAAAATATGACGTCACAATGAATCCTGCATTACACAAGCAAGATTTGCATACAAGCTCAGATAGCTACAACATCTGAACGTACAACAGTGGGGCGAAAGCCCTGGCCAGTGCTGATCACCTAGCCTGGTCAGAGAATTCTCCATTTGTGGTTGGAGAAACCCGATCACCCACGCTCCTCCACAATCGAAAAACGATATCAACAAATAACGGGATAAAGACAGAAAGACGATGATGATTAGTATTTGTTGTTTTAGCATCAACTGTGACATTTTCTTTATCTAGCTCTTGCTCTGTAGCTATCACCGTTCCTGAGATACAGTCTGGTGACAGACGGACGAATGGACAGTGAAGTCTCAGCTAGAGGGTTCCTACCCATCACCATCCATTGTATTTTAAATTGGCAACTCCGCGGTTATCATGAAAGTTAATAAAATTATTGTTCCAGATATTTTGTTAACAGCTGTTCCCCGCGACTTCGGACTCGTGGAATTTAGCAATTTTTTCCCATTTTTGCAACATTTTTCACTTCTGCATCGCTCCTATTGATCGTAGTGTGATGTCATATAGCCTATAGCCTACCTCGATAATTTTACTATCCAACACCGAAAGAATTTTTCAAATCGGACCAGTACATACTTCCTGAGATTAGCGCGTTCAAACAAACAAACAAACTCTTTAGCTTTATAATATTAGTTTCTAGATTGTATAATGTTATTAATGTTTTGTCTAATTAATTAATAATATCACATTTTGTGTGTATATCATATTTTGCTTATTAGTAGAGTTTACGCAATTAATTTGAGTGTATGTTTTCAATATGATATTTTGCTAACGTGTAGCATTTTTACAAACTTTGTTGCAACAGCATGATTAGGCAATGATGATTTACTGTCATCATACTTTACATATTATACTTATTTGCAAATAATATGCATGTGTGCATAAAAATTTGTACAAAACATGAGAAAAAAAATGTAATAAAATTTGCCATAATCATACCGTCACGCCATTCTTCCATAGAGGTAAGCAGAAACTATAGAGGACCCTATGTTACGATCTAAACACACTTCTATGGCTTCATTTACACTCATACATCTAGTCAAACCTGCACCACGGTTGTAAGTGGCATAGTTAGTTGCCATTACCTATCAAACAGCTTATTAAAGGTGAAGCTACCTCGCATTCTCAAGGAGCCAGCAGTCAAAATTTGTAAATTTTATTTGCTACCATTTGATTGGAAATAGATAAACGTACAGGCTAATGCCGTGGGTGTATAAATGGGTAACTTCTTTTCCTCTTTTTTCTCACATAGCATTGTATGTAAATATTCGGGACTTATTTGTCAAGGTTCACAGGCGTGGGGATCGTTGAAAATAAGCGCTCGGCACTAATCTGCCCGGCATAATGCTGAACGTGTTCCCTTTGGCGCAGCCGTGGGCATACAAAATATTCAAAACTTAAAAATCGATGTACTAGCTATAATTAACCCCGCTGTCTGCCGCCTTCTTTCTTTCTAACAATTTATCCTTTAAAAATCTAGCGTTTCCTAAGATAAAGACCAAAGTAATGACCAAGGTGTATATAACCATGGAGCCAATCTAAATGCTCGAAGCATGGAGCGGTTTGCACACATTATCGACATTAAGTTTCTTCTAAATAGACCTTTCCAAAAGTAGCGTAAGGGGCGCAGTTGTTTTAAGGTTAACTTTCAGAGGAATGACGTAAGACAGAGGAGCATGTAATGAAAGATATGTGCCAACATCAAGTAATAGGAAAAAGGCAGGGCAATGGTGAATGATTCCCCTATAAAGTACTATATATAGGCAGGGTAATTGACCTACAACAGGATAGATTTTTCCAGATTTTCCTTCCATTGATGTCATCTGTTTGTTTATTCCCGTATTGGACTTTCATTACTTCTACGACTAGGAGTGACGTTTTAAGCTACGTCACATTAAGGACAATTATAAATTATGGCATATTTCGAAGGATATAGAGAGGTAATTACTTATTACTTCATCACAGTATAGTTAGGTGTCTATAAAACCCAATAAGGTAACATAAAAAAAAGTTGGCAATCAAGTTTAGGACCGAAGTTTCCCCCATGTGGTGAAAATATGACACGGTAAATTAACTACGTCCGTGTGGTGACGGATTAAGAATACAAATGTTACTACCCCTTTTCCTTCCCAGGGTGCTGTAAAAAGGCAGCTAAGGATTGTACACAGATAACATACTTCTGTGAGAGATGGTAAAGTCGAACATAAATCCTGTGCCAACACGCCTGGTCATACGCGGCATAGTAGACCATAATCGCTCCCAAAGTGATGAAGGCCCGTGCCCAACAGTGGGACGATAATGGACTGGGGACAGTAACTAATCATTATACATTTAATATTCTCAAATGGTGGACACGTATCGGGCAAAAAAGAAAGGTGAACTTCCCAAGCCAATTTAATTGAGGTGGCTCCTCAAAGACTCTTTGTTTGAAAACGGCACAACATCGAGGGTTATGATAGTTTTTGGTTCCTATAGTAGACCGAAAATGCAGTAAGATGGATAGAAGCATTTTTAACCCTATTAGAAACGTCTTCTTCAGTGTAATGGTTCTTTTTCCCTTGCATCTTAGCAACCGATGGCTTGGTCCCTGCATCGGTTGAATAATGTTTAAATATAAAAATATATAGATAAATCAAGAAATGTATAATACCTACATTGAGGGTTTATAGAAGAGAGCTGCTTATGAAGAATTTGTGAACACGTCCGTTATCCTATCGCCACAGCCGTCGACTGAAATCTTCAGGAAAGTCACGGAAACCTGACTATACCTGCGAGACGCAGTTTACAATTGAATACTTTAATATTAGGATTCCCGTTGCGTTCATCGAAATTAACATATTTTTCACGACTAAATAAAGTACTCGATAGTTGTTGAAACTCCATCTTCTAGCTATGGGACATTTAGTGACCTAATGTTTATTATGCTACAGTACCAGTTTTATCCTTAGCAATAATTGCAGCGGTCGTATACGCTAGACTGCAAGCTATACCTCCCATGAAAGAACTTTGCCCATTATGGCATTTAGTGATCGCGATACCGACAATGTGAGTTAGACCAACACAATACAATTAATTGCCCCCCAATTATACACATATATATATACAAATAGAGGGGAGTAACAATTTTTTATGTACAAACGGCGGTCTTACTGCAGCTGTCTGCGATCTCCTCCAGGCAACCCACATGGATACATTAGTTAGGAGCGATTGTGGTTTGGGTAGTGTTGGTGTGTAAATGAGAACTCATGGACTCTAGCAAAATGATATGGGTATTTATCAAAAGTTTACAGTATTTATGTAAAGACTAAACTACTTATTATTATTCCTGAAACAACCCTATACCGTTAAAACAGCGAAGATATATGGACTAATATGAAATGTAAAATAAGCCCGGTTCATTTCTAGTACATTCTATAGTATCCAAAGCGCAATGTTGGTGCAAATATTAGTAATTATTCATTTAATTTGAATTCAGAGCCGAGCGCAAACTTGCTCATTTGCAAGTCCAGTAAAAACTGCGAATTGGATTAATCTCGCTATATTTTTAATGCACATAACGATATCTTTGTTTTTAAGCTTTTTCGCTTTATAAAAGTGCACAATTAATTAGACGCATAGCTAAAAGCTGGATTTCAAAAGGTAGAATTAACAATAACGCGGTAATAAGTCAGTCGCATTTTCAATTTATGATAGGGCCTTGGCCACTCATGTCTCTAGCGTCCTTAGCAGCGCTTGTAGTGAAAAGGGGGCGTGACTGATTGACTATATATTATATGTATCGGAAAATATTTGATTATACATCTCATTGTCAAACCTCATATCTAGCAAAGACCTGATTCATTCACCAATTTCGATGCTCAAAAGTCTGCTGAGAGCAAACTATTAAAACTATAACTAAGTACATATACATATACTACGAGTAAGTACAAGTTGGACTCGCGCGCAAAGGGTTCTTTCTGTTTCTAGGCTTAAAAATGCCAATATTAGTTAAATTAACTAAACTAAAAAATAGACATTTTAAAGTAAAAAATCTATGTGGAAAATACCTTTTAAAACACGAACCATCTAATACTTTGTGGCAATTATCATAACACAAATCAGACGATATTAACATAACAAATACAGTGTTTTAACTGATTGAAATTCTTAGACGGAGTGCTTCTACAATGGTCACAATAGCGAGTGTCGAAACTGACATAGCTGATGTACAGGTATGCTTTGTAATGGACGGGATTCATGGCATTTCGGTAGTAGGTATAACCGATTACCAATGGAATCAATACCAACATAGGTATAATTTATTGGTGTGATGAACACAGATTATAAGCTGCAGTTATTTATTTTAATAAATAATAAATAAATAAATACTCAGGACATTTCACACAACGTCCTCTGGTCCCAAAGTAAGCTATATTTCTATGCTCGTATTATGGGTACCAGATACGGATATACTACATATACTACTTTTCTTTTGTAAATACATACTTATAATACATAGAAAACACCCAGACGCAGTACAAACATTTGTATGACATTTATGGATATCACACAAATGATTGTCCCAAGCGGGAATCGAACCCGCGACCTCGTGATCGGCAGGCCATTACATAAACCACTCCACTACGAAGCCCGTCATTTTATCGAAAGATTACCCAATTTCTTGTTTCTATTTTTGTAAAATATATAACTAAATATTACAATCCTCAGGGACCACAGTATCCATGGGTAAAATCCACTCAACAGACCATTCTATATTTGTAGGGTTCCGTACAAAAGGGTAAAACGAGACCTATCTCTGAGACTGCAGTCCATCTGTCACCAGGCTGTTTCTCTAGAAAGGTGATAACTAGAGAGCTTAAAATTTCACAGTTTATCTGTATCAGTTGATGTTACAGCATCCAATACTCATCATCATCATTCTCCTGCCCTCACCCTGGAGTATATAAGAAACGTGATCAAATTACAGGTCACCGAAAGTTAAAACGGTTTTCTCAAGTCCCCAAATCAGAAAACATGATGAAATAGACGAGGTCCTGACTTGAAAAGTGCATTTAAAAAGACCGTTAAACTATGGAGCGTTAGAAATAGGTATCTAGTTATTTTCATCCACGACATTTTGTATATTATAATAAGCATATGTTGAGTATTGATTTTAATATCGCAACAACTAAAAATAATTTTAATTGACAGCTCAAATGTAGGGATGTTGTTTAAGACGCTTCATGAGACATCTTAATACACCTACGTTTTTTTTTCAAATAAATTCGATACTAAACGATTTTTTTTAAATTCATACCTTGGACATAGCCAGTTTTTAGCTTCGGAGAGAGTGTTTATTTCTTCGTGTCATTTTTAACAGAAATAGGGGCTAAATTTGACGGAAATAGTGGAATAGTAATATCTCTGTTTTGGGGATTTTGACCCCGAATTAAACTAACATAACCTGGCTAAATCTATGCTTCACACCTAACGTCTAAAGAAAAGATAGACAATACTTATAAAGACATAAAATTGAGAACTTCCACAGTAAAGACAGAAAAACTTTTTGGTAACTTAAATACAACGTTAATCCGTGTGGACACCACACAAGTGACATTACCCTTTTTCCTTCCCATGGTCGAGTTAAGGTCCAGGGTTATCTATTTCTCATAGAGGAGGATGTTAGAGTATGTAATCTAACATCGTCTATGAGAAATAGAAAGCTAGAAAATAAACCCTGTATCCACAACCCTGGTCAGCGCGACACAGTAGACCATAATCTCTTCCAAGAGGAGGCCGTGCTCGTCCCTTCCAAAGTGGGACATTACTGGACTGGATAAGAGAGAGGGAACACGGAAATATAAAACATACAAATAAAATTGGTCAAGTGCGAGTGGGACTCGCGCACGAAGGGTTCCGTACCATTATCTATGCAACATAAGGCAACGTTATTAGTATCGAGCAAGAAACGGTAAAAAAAATCAGTTTTTTGTATGGGAGCCCCCCTTAAATATTTATTTTATTTTATTTTTAGTATTTGTTGTTATAGCGGCAATAGAAATACATCATCTATGAAAATTTCAACTGTCTAGCTATCACCGTTCTTGAGATACAGCCTGGTGACAGACGGACGGACGGACGGACGGACGGACGGACGGACGGACGGACGGACGGACGGACGGACGGACAGCGAAGTCTCAGTAATAGGGTTTCCGTTTTTACCCTTTGGGTACGGAACCCTAAAAAGGTATCTCCAGTACACGTTTACGTTTGATAAAAGAAAGAAAGTCTTGAACGTTTCTTAGAATAATCTATTAATAGTAACGATCTAAATATACACCGCGCTAAGTTCGTGGGAGTTCTAAATCACAATGGCTGTCCATCTATAAATTTTCTACTACAATATTTGTAATGGACTGCTTATTATAAAGTCTTGCCACGGTTGCCTACGTATTGAAACAATTACAATGACAAACACACATTGACTTCATCTCTAATAAACTGACTTATTAGAAAAGACTGTATTTCTGAAATTAAATCTAATATATAAAATTCACGTGTCACAGTGTTAGTTACCGTACTCCTCCGAAACGGCTTGACCGATTGTTATGAAATTTTATATACATATTCAGTAGGTCTGAGAATCGGCCAACATCTATTTTTCAAACTTTTTTTTTTAGTCTGGCAAAACAACGTTTGCCGGGTCAGCTAGTCTAATATATAAAATTCACGTGTCACAGTGTTAGTTACCGTACTCCTCCGAAACGGCTTGACCGATTCTTCTCAAATTTTGCATACATATTCAGTAGGTCTGAGAATCGGCCAACATCTATTTTTCAAATCTTTTTTTTTTTAGTTTGGCAAAACAACGTTTGCCGGGTCAGCTAGTTATATATAAAAATTCTCGTGGCACATTGTTAGTTAATATTCTATTATGAAGTGCAGTGGAATGAACTTATGTAACATAAATAATTGTATAACTTATTCTAGTACCATTTTCAACCCTTTTTCACACGCTTATATTACTTCGGTAAGTATCTATCAATGTAACGGAATCTTTGAAAGAGATTTTTACCCAATTGCTATATAAAATTCACGTGTCACAGTGTTAGTTACCGTACTCCTCCGAAACGGCTTGACCGATTCTTCTCAAATTTTGCATACATATTCAGTAGGTCTGAGAATCGGCCAACATCTATTTTTCAAATCTTTTTTTTTTTAGTTTGGCAAAACAACGTTTGCCGGGTCAGCTAGTTATAGTTATATATAAAAATTCTCGTGGCACATTGTTAGTTAATATTCTATTATGAAGTGCAGTGGAATGAACTTATGTAACATAAATAATTGTATAACTTATTCTAGTACCATTTTCAACCCTTTTTCACACGCTTATATTACTTCGGTAAGTATCTATCAATGTAACGGAATCTTTGAAAGAGATTTTTACCCAATTGCTATAGCCGGATTGATTGTGCTGAGAGGGACAAATATAGCTAAAGCAGATTTTACCTACAAATTCTTTGAAAAAAAGACGTTTCGTACTTCCCTTTTTTTCTTCGCGAAAGTTAAACCGATTTTGATTGATTTTACGCTTTATTATAGATGAAGAGTATATCTATGCTTGTATCACTTTCTTTTTTGGTAAAACGTTACCAAATATGTGTGATAGACGCTGCAACTTTACCTAAAGAAAACCGAAAAAAAAACGGAATTTTCGGATGGTCATATTTCTTTTAGTTATTATGTATTGAAAAAAAGAAAGTGACAGAAGCAGATATACTCTTCATCTATAATATAGCGTAGAAACAATTAAAATCGGTTTAACTTTCGCGAAGAAAAACGGGAAGTACGATACCCATATTTTTGTATGGAGCATAATTTGGTATCGTGCCCATTCCAAGGAAAGGACTTATTATATTTACCTAAATTAGATAAACGACCGACGATGTCCGTGTGGTGACGGATTAAGAATACAAGTGTCACCCCTGTCCTTCCTAGGGTGCTGTAAAAGCCAGCTAAGGAATAATGTACACAGATAATATCCACTGTAAGAGACGGATAAATCGAAATAAAAGCCTATGCTAAAACGCTTGGTTAGCGCGGCATAGTAGACCAAAAGCCCTCCCAAAGCGGTGGTGGCCCTTGCCCAGCAGTGGGACGTTAAAGGGCTGAAGCGAGAAAGAATAATGTATTGTATAGTTAGCTTTGGTTGGGATCCTACATTGAGTGCAATTTTTATAGCCAAAGGGCTGAACCTTTGGTAACTTGGCCCATAGTGCAAAGGAGAAGGCAGATCTCCTGGGTACCCTCTTTGCCTCCAACTCGACACTAGACGACGGAAACGCAGTACCACCTACCATTGCGTCCTGTGACATTACAATGCCGGAGATCTCTTTCACACAACGAAAAATCCGGCGGGAACTGCGTTTCTTAGACATGAATAAATCGAGTGGGCCAGATGGCATACCTGCAGTGGTACTTAAGCACTGTGCTCCTGAGCTGTGTCCGATATTAACGCGTCTTTTCGAACTTTCCTACAACAGTGGGCGTGTTCCGTCTTCGTGGAAGATTGCAAACGTGCATCCGGTACCTAAAAAGGGGGATAGATCAGACCCATCGAATTACAGGCCTATCGCCATAACCTCCCTTCTCTCGAAGGTAATGGAGCGTGTGATCAACAATCAGCTCCTAATGCACCTGGAAGGTCATGACCTAATCAGCGACCACCAGTACGGCTTCCGCCATAGTCGGTCAACGGGTGACCTTTTGGTGTACCTCACACATCGATGGGCAACCGCCATCGAGAGTCAAGGTGAGGCATTGGCAGTCAGCCTAGATATGGCGAAGGCGTTCGATCGGGTCTGGCACCGGAGTCTTCTTGCGAAGTTGCCATCATACGGACTCCCCGAGGGATTGTGCAAATGGATTACCAGCTTTTTGTTTAAAAGAAGCATTAAAGCCGTTGTTGACGGGAGCTGCTCTGTTAATTTTGACATTAATGCTGGCGTCCCACAAGGCTCTGTGCTGTCCCCAACTCTGTTTCTTCTGCATATCAATGACATGCTATCAATTGACGGTATTCATTGTTATGCGGATGACAGTACCGGGGACACATACTACACTGGCCGTGCAAATATCCCTCGTTCCGATGTTGAGGAAAGTCGAAACAAACTTGTGTCAGAAATCGAGACTATTCTAGCTAGAATATCCGATTGGGGACGACTAAACATAGTCCAATTTAACCCTACTAAGACACAAGTATGCGCGTTCACCACTAAGAAAGCCCCATTTGCTGTAGCGCCAAAATTCGAAAACACAGCCCTGACCATCTCGAATCACATAGGGATCTTAGGAGTTGACATCTCCAGTGACGTCCAATTTCGCTATCATCTAGAGGAAAAGGCCAAGTTGGCCTCTAAAAAGCTCGGTGTGCTCAACAAGGCTAAGCGGTACTTCTCTACGCGGCAAAGACTCACCCTGTACAAGGCTCAAGTCCGGCCGCACATGGAGTACTGCTGCCATCTTTGGGCGGGCGCTCCTCAGTACCAACTTGGGCCTTTTGACTCGATCCAAAGACGCGCTGTGAGGATTGTCGACGATCCCGTGATTACAGGCGGTATTGAGTCCTTAAGTCAGAGGAGAGACTTCGCCTCCTTGTGTGTGTTCTACCGCCTGTATAATGGGCTGTGTTCTGATGAGTTATTTGAAATGGTGCCAACGGCAAATTTTTATCACCGCACCTCTCGGCATCGGCAGCGAGTTCATTCGCACACCTTGGAACCATTACCATCCCGTACCGTACGATTTAATAGAAATTTTATACCACGTACAATTAGGTTGTGGAATGAACTACCTGCCGAAGTTTTTCCATTGGACTACAGCATGGGGCTCTTCAAAAAAGGGATTAAAAGATTTCTGCAGGGTCGGCGACGCGCGAGTGACACCTCTGGTGTTGCAAGCGTCCATAGGCTACGGTAACTGCTTACCATCAGGCAGGCCGTAAGCTTGTTTGCCACCGTAGTGGTATAAAAAAAAAAAAAACCTATGAATGAAACGATAAATGCATAACATCATAAGTGGAAATCTAAGCTTTCTGCCTGCGCTTCATAGAAACAGGCGTGACAGTATACATTTAAACCAAGGTTATTACCAAGAACTAGCTCAGACGTGTTATTGTGGAAAACTTTAATTAACAAGGTTGTAGTTCAAAGTTATAAATGAATTTTCTTATTATTATAAGTGGTTACATCTAATGGCTTCCAAACTAACTAATATTTAACCTTCGTTCAACGACCAAATTCTAGTAAATAAGTATTCTTATTAGGGCTTGTTATAATAAGATATAGTTTTAAGAGAGCAATGTCTGAAAGACGATAGCAAAGATAGAAAGAAAACACAGATATGTAGAAAAGCATGGAAGTAAGACATGTATGTATGACTTGCACGTAGAAACATTTACACATACACACACATCTCGTACTCTTGAGCGTATTTAATCTTATTGATACACATACTGCATACACACCTCATACACATCACATATAGAAAACATATTCTTTATTCTTCCCTTTCTGGTCGTCTATTACTTTGTTTACTTAGCTAATTAAGTTGCCATTGTTACTAGGTTCGAGTGGAGACCTGGTGATCTGTATCACAGGTAATATTTTACCTATCTCAGACACCAGCTATCCACGGCCGAAACTGTTTAACTGCTTTCTGTGAGATTCTTCTTTTCCTTATTTTTTCCTTTCTTTTGTTATTCATAGCATAGTGTTTTATATTATATTGTGTTATGTAATATTCGGTTGTGGAAAGACAATAAAGATATTATTATTATTATATTATTATGTTGCGCCGATCCAAGTATTGGTTAAGGACAAGACAATGATGATGATAGCTATAATGTATACTTAGAACTTAATATCGAAATGAGAAAATTATTATATTTGGGCGAAAAAATAATAATTTGGTAGGTACTTTTATTAATTTTCTGTCCGTGCGGCGACGGATCAAGAATACAAGTGTCACAACATCATTGAAGATTTAAGATCACATAGGCATGAGCTTAAATCTATGTCACAAGAAGTCCAATAAAAGAAGTCAACAAAGTCGTTATTTTTGTGTATGTACTACATACACAAAAATAACCACTTTGTTTTATAATAAGATACATAAAATCTATAAATAATGTAGAAAATATTTTTTTCTCTGTTTGTCTGTGCACGCATCACGTAAAATGTAAAACACATATAAATACAAAATGTTATACGTAAAAATTTTACACAACTCAAGGTATTACATACTTAGTTTTTGTTTCATCGCAATCGCTCCACTCAATCAAGAGATAAAACGAAATTTCTCAATTTAGTTACTTTCACCGCCATCTAGCGGCTAAATAAAAATCAAATAAAAATTGATTGGGTCCATCGAAAAAAAATCTGAATGGAGTCGTTGGCACAGCTAGTAGATAATAAAATAATATTGATAGACACTTGGCGTGTATAAATTAATAATGAATCAATTGCATGTAGATGCTAGGTACAGAATTAGGTTCGTCATCTATAAGGTTTACCTCACTGTTCTTAATTTTACACAGGCAAAGTGATATTTATTATCTAGACGGGTGTGAGAGGCGCTAAAAATGTATGTAAAAGCAAATGAAATTTGCGGGAACCATGATAGCTCAGATGGGAGAGCAACGGAACGGTATTCCGAGGTCGTGGGTTCAAGTCCCGCTCATGATTATCATTTTTTCCACCATAATTTAGTTTATTTAGTAAAAGCATAGCAAGTCAATTGCAAAAATTAATAAATTAATGTAAATGAAATTTTTTTTAAACCGATGTTTTTGGAGAAAAGGCTAGTTTCTAACATTAAAGAAAACAAGTTAAAATGTAGTAGAAAAAGTGATCACCGCAAGTTGGACTTGTATGTATGTATGAGCGATGTAGACTCAATCGAGTAACATTGTAGTGGCGAAATTGGTTACTGTAAGCACGGCCGCAATAGCTCAGTTGGCAGAGCGACGGAACGGTATTCCGAGGTCGTGGGTTCAAGTCCCGCTTGCGGTGATTACTTCTTCCACTACAATTAAATTTATTAAGTAAAGGCATAGCAAGTCAATTGCAAAATTATTAAATTACTTTATTAAAGAAAATATTATAAAGCTGAACAGTTTGTTTGTTTTAACGCGCGAATCTTGGGAACCACTGGCCCGATTTGAAAAATTCTTTCAGTGTTAGATAGTACATTTATCAAGGAAGGCTATAGGTTATATAACATCATACTGCGACCAATAGGAGCAAAGCATCAGTGAAAAATGTCGCAAAAACGGGGAAAGTTTTCTAAATTTCACGCGTACGAAGTCGCGGGCAACAGCTAGTATCAATATAGTTAGATTAGCTCCTTGCTTTACTATATCGACATTATTTTTTGTCTTTCTTCTAACTATTTCGTCTCGACACTAACTGCCTGAGTAGTTTGTAAAATCCCCATGGCGCGATGGCGGTAGTAAACAATCTTGTAAACAATAAAAAAGTGGCTATAATTTAATCAGGAAATCGTGTGTTTTAATCAAAACCCGACTAGTATTAAGAAGACAGGGTCAACGGTATTAAAACGCGCAATGGCCATGTCAAATTAGTAATGACACGATAAAAAAAATGGGAAAAAAGCACTTTATCTAATCGTAATCGGATCAGTGAACCAGTGATAGGTAAATCTAAAACTGTATATTATTAGATACTGTGTGTATAGTAAATTGCGTTAGTCATTATTCCGTTTAACTCCAAAGTAAAAATGACTCGTCGACTGTACGGGATAACAAACAAATTAAGTGCTTATTACACTTAGGCTAGATGGACATGACAGACTAGGGCTAGTATCTGTTAGGATTACGGTGGTATGATGCGGTCTGAAATGAATTTTGGTCGTTTTGGGCGTGGGCCTTTGCTCTAACCTGAGAAATCCAAAATATCATTCCATGAATTCCTCTCGAAAGAAACACATTTTTCAAGTTCCGCTAAGTTCAAATGGGAAGACCTAGAAGAGTGCGACTGAATTACTGCGCTTTTTGGTGTATTTTTAGAAACATTAGGGATTGCTTTGAATCAAACTGGTATTTAGATAGCAATATATTTGTTACACCAACGTAGACGACATTACAAGCTAACTAAGAACAAAAGAAACAGAACACATAACATCCTCTGTGAGTAAAGGAAAACTCGAATTAAACCCTGAGCCAAGATATCTTGTCAGTGCGGCACAGTAGACCATAATTCTACCCAAAGTGGAAGTGCCTGTGCCCAACGATGGAACGAGAAAGAAAGCTAACGATATAATCTAGCCTGATAAGACGACAGGTCTTGCACTTGTACATTTTCAGCAAAGTGTAATAATCACTTATAAACGCTTCAAATCGTAAAGTGTTCTACAATAACAATTAAATACAGCCTTACATTTCACGAGCAATTTGTATTCTATTTAAATATCAATAAACATACGCATTTTCCTTGTTGTAAGTTTGTGAGTCTTGTGACGTCACTGGACGAAATTGCTTTTATGAATGAAAATCTGATATTAAACGAATAGGAGTTGTTATAATTTTCTTTACCAAATATACTGTCAGGACGGCGGGAGGCTGAGGTAACACACACAAACGCTGTAACGTAATTCACACGCACGCCTCGCCCAAAATCGCCTCACGTACACAGTGTCCGTACACAATATATTGCCAACTCTTGTTGGTTTTATGCTCTGAAACGAAAATACCGATATAATTGTGCAGCAGTGAAAATAACAAATAAATGAGTCAAAGTGTTGTTTGTTTGGTGTTGTACTCATGATGGTATTACTCGAGTAAATAATCGTCCATGTGGTGACGGATTAAGAATACAAGTGTCATCACTCTATTTCTTTCCCAGGGTTCTGTAAGAGCCAGGTAAGGGACATTATAAGCATTAACGTCTACCGTCAAGCGACGAAAAACTCGAAACTATACCCTGTGCCAACACGACTGGTAGCCATAGTAGATTAGGTATAACCCTTCCTAAAGCAGAGGCGACCTGCGCCTGTGATCATTTCGATATTTCTTTTAACCCGCACGATATAATATGATGTTTTCCTCGAGTTAATTTTAGATATTTCTTAAACGTAAGAACGCATTTCTGGATAAACAAAATGACATCAAGTGCGTAACTGGCTTACGCACCAGGGTTCTGCATTCTATTTGCGTCATGGGTTTTAATATAGGGCTAGGAGAGGACGCCCAAGAAAAATATACTCCGATGTAATCGAAATGGTATACCAATTCCATACATAGAAACACACAGACGCAGTACAATTTTTTGTATGGCATAAATATTTATTTATTTATAACATTATGCACTTTTATAATGTACAATGGCGGACTTAATGCCGGCAATGTCGGCATTCTCTACCAATGATGGAGCAGAGAAAGGGCAGGTGCTATTTTAAAAATATGAAAAAAAAAGAAGTCTTTAACTTACATTCTAATCTAACAATATACTTAAAATAGATAAATGAACAGATACATAATTATATATACCTAAGATACACATACACAAAAGATACAAACATATTTACATATACCTACATGAATCATAATTACATAAACCTTACATAAATACATAACAAAAACAGTAAAGGGGAATTTAGGTATTTACTTCAGCCAATAATCTTCTAAAGTGTAGTCGTACTTTAGCTTTAAATGTTTCACGGGTTTTTGCCATCCTGATCTCAAGAGGAAGTGCATTCCAGAGAAGAATATCACATACACAAGAATAATACAGAAGAATATCACACATATAATTGTACTATGTGTCAATAGAACCCGCGAGCTCTTGAACGGCAGACTGTTACTTGAACCACTAGACCTAGACCGTCAAAATTCTATACTATTTTCATTAACTAATATTATAAAGCTGAAGAGTTTTAAATGCGCTAATCTAAAGAAATACTGATTCGAATAAAAAAAATATTTTTGAGTTGGATAGTACATCTATCGAGGAATGCTATAGGCTATATAAGACCACGAGGCAACCAATAACAGCAAAGCATTAGTGAAAAAATTGGTCAAGTGCGAGTCGGACTCGCGCACGAAGGGTTCCGTACCATTATCTATGCAACATAAGGCAACGTTATTAGTATCGAGCAAGAAACGGTAAAAAAATCATGTTTGTTGTATGGGAGCCCCCCTTAAATCTTTATTTTATTTTATTTTTAGTGTTTGTTGTTATAGCGGCAATAGAAATACATCATCTGTGAAAATTTCAACTGTCTAGCTATCACCGTTCTTGAGATACAGCCTGGTGACAGACGGACGGACGGACGGACGGACAGCGAAGTCTCAGTAATAGGGTCCCGTTTTTACCCTTTGGGTACGGAACCCTAAAAATGTTGCGAAAACGAGGAAATTTTCTAAATTTTACGCATACGGAGTCGCGGGCAACAGCTATTATTTATTTATGTTGTTTATAAGATCATTGACGCAACGATAAAATAGCAAAATTATCATCACACATATTTCTATAAATGGTGATATTATTTATAGATTTCGTATCCCGTGTAATCGTTTATCAGATAACGTGGTAACATCCTTTGAACGTCATGAGTTTATAGTTATTAATATTATCTAACTGTGTTACACGTAAATATATATATAAATATATTCATGGGCATTTCACACAACGTCCTCTGGTCCCAAGCTAAGCTTATAAGCTTGTGTTATGGGACCAAAATACGGATAATAGTATACTACATATACTACTTTTCTTTTGTAAATACAAGTATGTATTTACAAAAGAAAAGTAGTATACATAGAAACAGCCAGACGCAGTACAGACATTTGTATGACAAATATAAAATCACTGAAAGAATTTTACAAATCTGACGCATGGTTCCTGAGATTAGCGCGTGGAAACAAACAAACTCTTCAGCTTTTTAATATTAGTATAGAAGTATAGACGACTCATTGCAAGATGCCTGATCAGCATGGTATAGTAAACCATATACCTCAAAGTGGATGGATACCTGTACCCAAAAAGGGGATGTTAAAAAGCTGAAAAGACCAGCGGTGATAGTACTTCCACATGTTTTATGAGTTTAGCAGTTTAAAATAGAAATAGAATATCGACCATCTTTTAAATTAGGCACCTAACTAACAGGTCAATTAAATATAAATAATTACAAAACCGTTAATCGTTTAGAGTTTAAACGATTTCGAATAAAATATGTAACTATAAATAAATAATAAATTTATAAATATTCGTGGATATTTTACACGACGTCCTCTGGTCTCAAGCTAAGCTTTTATGCTTGTGTTATGGGTACCAGAATACGGATATACTACATATACAATTTTTTTTTTGTAAATACATCTTATAATACATAGATAGAAACACCCAGACGCAGCACATACAACAAATAAATGAAATAGTTATTGTTTGAATTTATACTTCTTTGTTAATCCTTTGCGTTATCCTACGTTTATAACTATCTTCACGACGCCGGTGTCTTTAAAAAAGTATAATTTGAAAATTAACCACGAAATATCATCGGCAGATATCGATAGAAAAGTATGGAATCTGGAGTGGGTCTAGAAAAATTTGATGACTTTTTAACTAATAATAAAATCAACGTAATAAATCTCCATTCTCCTAACCTTATCTCATTATTTAGGGTCACCGCGACTTATTTTTGTCTCCATAGGTACACTTCCGTTAAATGTCTTAAGAGGTTAATTACCTTTCTTCAAATCATAACATAAATCAATTCCATCATTCTTTCTTTCAAAAAATCAAAATAAATATTCAAAACAATATAAAAATATAGCAAAAAATCACAAAAGAAAATAAAAAATGAAAAAGTATAAAATAAAAAGAAAAGTATCCGGAAAAAAGTACCTACAATATATTTTTTTAATACTTACCTAATGGTAATTGGATGCCCAGGCTTTCTGGTCTCCTCCCAGCGATGAGCAGTGGCCGACGTATATCAGGTGTCATTTTGACTACAATATTGTTCTGGAGAACCGACCCGGTATTTTCACACGTATAAAAGGAACGCGGAGGACGCCACTGTTACGGTAAACAAGGCTGTCCAGAAGACTGTATAATTGCAGTAGTTACCTGTCGCCCTGAAGAGCTTTCGCCGGAATATGAAAACCCTCAATTCTCTAGCAGTTTATATACCATAAAAACTGATGACCACGTGAAAAATTATTGTAAATGCAATTGAAATATGATATAAAATATGTTGGACTTTGAACTGTAAATTATTAGGGTTCTTTGCAAAACAAAACCTTTAAAGTCGCATTTGTAAATTAGATTTTTTTATTCTCAGTTACGTGTCACGGGTATCAAGTAATACTAATGTAATTTATTGATTTTGCAATTGACATGCTATGCCTTAACAAATCAAATTATGGTGGAAAAAAATTTACTGTAATTTTTTTCCACCTTAATTTGATTTGTTAAGTAATACTAATGTTTAAATAGAACTAAATAGAATCTTTATTAAAAACAATCGCGCTTGTTTACTTATTTACTTAATCTGAAAATAACTGCTCCGAAAACTGCTGGTCTTTAACGAATTTGTTAATTATTACAGCAAATATAAACATGACTTTTAGAATATCCACTGCTCTAAACTAACGAAGCCATCCTGACATACTTATAGGTACCTAAAAAAATTTTCCTAATTCCAGTTGTTCTCCAGTATGCAGTTGTAATACATAGTTAGCTAGTAAAAACAAAGTTTGTTGTGTTGTTTTGAAGTCAGTTTATAACTGTTTAATTTATTTCGTAAGTACAGAACCCACTGTGTGAAATTGACTCTGCTTTACTGTATAATTTGTGCTTAGTCGTCATTTTTCGTTACCGATTGCGACATACAACGCTGAAACCTGAGCTTTAAATGTAGGACAATGCATTATGGTGGATTTACACTTCATATGCAAATATTTGCAATGCAAAAAGATTAGGTTTATGGCAAATAAACTTTTGTATTTTACAATCTATACAAATATTATAAAGCTAGACATTTTTTTCGTTTGAACACGCTAATCTCAAAAACTACGGGTCTAATTTGAAAAATTCGTTCAGTGTTGGATACTCCATTTATCGAGGAAGGCTATAAGCTATATATAACATCACGCTGCGACTGATAGTAGCGAAGAAAATTTTCTTAATTCTACACTTACGAACTCGCGGACAACAACTAGATTTTCTATACAAATTGGGTAGCAACTGTTATCAAAGTTATGGAACGAGCATAATTTAAACCATAGACAACCCAGAATATAATGCAGTGGCGCCAAAAGACGAGAAAGAGGATCGATCCCCAAAATAATGAGAAAAGCCAAGGAAGAACAAGACAATTCTCTTTACAAATACTTGAGCTATTACTACAGATATCTAATTTATAAAATTCACGTGTCACAGTGTTAGTTACCGTACTCCTCCGAAACGGCTTGACCGATTCTTCTCAAATTTTACATACATATTCAGTAGGTCTGAGAATCGGCCAACATCTATTTTTCAAACTTTTTTTTTAGTTTATTATACATACCAAAAAAAAAGTTTGAAAAATAGATGTTGGCCGATTCTCAGAGCTAGAGGATATGTACACAAAATTTCAGGAAAATCGGTCGAGCCGTTTCGGAGGAGTACGGTAACTAACACTGTGACACGGGAATTTTATATATTAGAATATATAATGAAGCTTATTAGTTCTCTCTCTATCTAGACTATTAATGTCCCACTGTTGGGCACAAACTCCTACACTTTGGGAGTCAATTATAGTGACGGATTAAGAATACAAGTGTCACCACCCCATCTCCTCCCAAGGGTGCTGTAAAAGTCAGCTAAGGGATATTGCACAGAGATAACATCCTCTGTGAGAGACTGAAAACTCGAAAATAAACCATGTGCCACCACACCTGGTCAGCGCGGTACAGTAGACCATAATCCCTCCCAAGTGGAGGAGGCCTGCGCCCAACAGTGGTATGTAAATGGGCTGGAGAGGGTGCTGTACATTTACGAGTTTTCCATCCCTCACAGAGAATGTTATCTGTGTAGAATAGTCTCTAGCTGTCTTTTACAACACCCTGGGAAGGAAAAGGGATGGTGACACTTGTATTCTTAATCCGTCACCACACGGACATTGTGATACACAATAAAATATATAATATTCATGGATATTTTACTCAACATCCTCTTGTCCCAAGCTAAGTTTATATGCTTGTGTTATGTTTACGAGAATACAGATATACTACATAAACTACTTTCCTTTTGTAAATACATACTTATAATACATAATAAACACCCATAATAAAACAATTATATTTACAAGTTTTCAGTTATTATTGGTCTCTACTTTTTGTTAAGCAATAAATATTTTAATAGATAAGGAGATAAATATTTATAAGCATTGATCCATATGTTGCACTTGGCTAAATAATTACTTTTCTTTAATAGATAGAGTGGTTCACAAGAAGTTTTCTTGTATCTTGAATTCCATGCGTACGAAGTTGGAGGCAACTGCTAATGTTTCATAAGAGCACAAATTTTGGTCATCAAAATACAACAAACAAAATACAGAAAAACAAAATATAACATAAATAAATATGAACAGTGATCTCTTTTTTAGGGTTCCGTACCCAAAGGGTAAAAACGGGACCCTATTACTGAGACTTCGCTGTCCGTCCGTCCGTCCGTCCGTCCGTCCGTCCGTCCGTCCGTCCGTCCGTCCGTCCGTCTGTCACCAGGCTGTATCTCAAGAACGGTGATAGCTAGAGAGTTGAAATTTTCACAGATGATGTATTTCTATTGCCGCTATAACAACAAATACTAAAAATAAAATAAAATAAATATTTAAGGGGGGCTCCCATACAACAAACATGATTTTTAGGGTTCCGTACCCAGTATCTCAAGAACGGTGATAGCTAGACAGTTGAAATTTTCACAGATGATGTATTTCTATTGCCGCTATAACAACAAATCCTAAAAATAAAATAAAATAAATATTTAAGGGGGGCTCCCATACAACAAACATGATTTTTTTACTGTTTCTTGCTCGATACTAATAACGTTGCCTTATGTTGCATAGATAATGGTACGGAACCCTTCGTGCGCGAGTCCGACTCGCACTTGACCAATTATTCTATTTATATTGTCTTTATATGCTCACACCTGATTCCTATGAGGATTTGGAACAGACACCTTTCTGATGTTTCAAAAGAGCTTGTAAAACATGCCAACTTGAAATAAAAAGAATTTTGACTTTGACTTTGGTAGACAGGTACTATCTAAACACATTTCTTTGGCTTCGTTTAAACTCATAAATCTGGTCATACATACACAATGGTTGTAAGCGCTATGTTGGCACTATTTAATTACAGTATTACTAAACTATGATGAAAAAAGTGGTTATTTTTGCATGTCATGTATATGTCCCTATGTGATAATATCTTCTAATATCTTCATAATTATGTAACAAATTTAGATTTTTTTTTCATGTATTTTTTAGTAGATGGTTCAAGAAGTTATTTGTATGATTTGATAAGGTGTTTTTTTATTTTAAGGTACCACGCGTACGAAATTGAGGGCAACAGCTAGTTTAATTATTGTATTACTAAAAGAGAAATTTCAGTCTACATAACTATATGTACATTCATTTAAAAAAACCTGTGTTATTACACAAAAACAATGTTTATTTTTCATTTTTGTATGTAAACTCTATGTATTACTTAAGAGGATACCAAAATTCTTCGTGGATTTTTCTACGTACGAAGTTTTCATTGTTTCTTTAGATTGAATAGCTAGAGCTCTAATTTTTAAGTATATGTTTTTTCAATATATAATGTAGGACCGCATAAACTCAGTAACGCGATTCAAAAAAGTTTTCTCGATAGAAAATCTTAGCGAAACAACCTATCTCATTTTTAGGGTTCCGTACCCAAAGGGTAAAAACGGGACCCTATTACTGAGACTTCGCTGTCCGTCCGTCCGTCCGTCCGTCCGTCCGTCCGTCCGTCCGTCCGTCCGTCCGTCTGTCACCAGGCTGTATCTCAAGAACGGTGATAGCTAGAGAGTTGAAATTTTCACAGATGATGTATTTCTATTGCCGCTATAACAACAAATACTAAAAATAAAATAAAATAAATATTTAAGGGGGGCTCCCATACAACAAACATGATTTTTAGGGTTCCGTACCCAGTATCTCAAGAACGGTGATAGCTAGACAGTTGAAATTTTCACAGATGATGTATTTCTATTGCCGCTATAACAACAAATACTAAAAATAAAATAAAATAAATATTTAAGGGGGGCTCCCATACAACAAACATGATTTTTTTACCGTTTCTTGCTCGATACTAATAACGTTGCCTTATGTTGCATAGATAATGGTACGGAACCCTTCGTGCGCGAGTCCGACTCGCACTTGACCAATTTTTTATTTTTTTCATTTGTCGCTCTATTATCGCGTATTAACTAATGAAATAACTTTAAAAACATAAGTAACTATTATATATATATATATATACGTAAATCAGAATTAAAATATATTTAGTAGATTTTGAGTAAACAAAAAAAATATCCCTAATTCTTCATTTTCTATACCTACTAGCTGTGTTAATATGTACATGTCGACGATAATATTGATGTAGGCCCTTAAACAAATATATTAATTACTAGCTGTTGCCGACGACCGCGTGGAATTTGGATTTTTTTTTCGCAATAAAAGGCAGCCATG
Organism: Orgyia antiqua; assembly: GCA_916999025.1. Lineage (NCBI taxonomy): Eukaryota > Metazoa > Arthropoda > Insecta > Lepidoptera > Erebidae > Orgyia > Orgyia antiqua. Next base: position 23,980,191 of record OU779871.1, read on the forward strand.
TCCTTTCTCAGGGTCTAAAGATTGTCCGTGCCAAATTTCATCAAAATCGGTTGAGAGTTTTAAGCGGGAAAACGTAACAGACAGACAGACAGAGTTACTTTCGCATTTATAATATTAGTAGGGATGTCAGAAGCATAGATTCACCAGATAAAGGGTACACAAGTTTAATCACTTTAGCCTGGCTAAATTGTATTTCATAGTCTAACTATCTAACTTCTTTTATTAACCTTAACCTTACACTGACCGGTAGACATAGTAAAACCACCGATCATATTATTATGATCAATGCATATGATCAGTGCTCTTATTATGTTTCAGTTGTAGTCTAATAAGATATGGTATTCTCAATTCAAGTGACAAAATAGTTTTCAGAAACTAATAATGTCACTTTTACAAACTATAAAACCTGTATGTCATTAGGAAGAATAGACCTATTTTATTAGTCTATGGTTTAATTGAACTTGTAGCCAAGCCAAATAGTAAATAAATATTCATGGACATTTCACACAACGTCCTCTGGTCCCAAAGTAAGCTATATTTCCAATCTCAAATCAGTGGTCGGTAAATTGTTTTGAGTGAAATGAAACAGAATATTTTCTTTCTATATTTATATCATAATAAATATAGAGTTTACCTATTATTAGGAGTTTGTAATATGTATGTACGTGATAATCTCTGAAAGTAGTGGTGATGGGACTACTAATTATACACTATAAATGTTTGTAACCAATAGCGAACTACAGATTGTATTATGAAAATTACGATTTAGGCGAGTAAAGACAGATAGCAAATTGATTAAAGCATGAATAAATAGTTTATCACAATATTATTAATAAGTAAATTTAATGAGATGATAATTAGATTTGAACAGAAAAATTTTAATAAAAATATAAAGTGGCCACAAATATAAAGTGGCACACAATTATTATTATTTCTGATTAACTACACTAAATTAGATGTATATTTCTTTTTGTTATTGCCAGGACAAGATTTGTATAAAGAACAAAGTTAAAAGAAAAAATGCTTTCTTAAAAAAATATTAGTTCGCCGGCCAGTAATAAATAGAATGAAATGGTACTTCACTTAATATCACTGATTAAAATAAAAAAATCAATTGTGTCAACTATTAAACACATATTTTAGATAATCACTAATGAGTTTATATTATTTTTAAATTCCTGTCAAGATTATTATGTAGGACATGTGTGGTTAACTGATTTTATGCTTACAGAAGTACTGGTTGTTGCCAGTTACTTTGAATGTGTTGAATTTAGAATCACATTTTTTTTAAACTGTTTTTTTACTCCTTAAAAAGCCTTTTACGCATCAAGAAGAACCCTAGAGCCTACCTATATCTTTTCAAAGGTTGTAAACTATCCATGTACTGAATTTTGTTTGGATTGGTTCTGTAGTTTTGGTGTGAAAGAGTAATAGACATGTAGACAGTCTCTATAGAGTTTGTCATATTAACAGTAAGTATGATACTGACCAGCAGGTGGGTGTAGCGTTATCCACGGTGTCCTGGTTGGGCTGCGAAGGAGACTCCGCTCCCCGCGCGCCGCCCGTCACTGAAGATGCCGTGGTGGAGTCTCCAAGCCACTCACTGCGACCGCATTATCACCTACTGCCACACAACACACGCACTCACTATTATCTCAACCGTAATGACACTAGTTGCATCTCAACTTGAAGCACCGCACTTATGCACTTCGATCAACTAATAGTCCTGCGTTCCACTCACACATTCACTGCCCGGAACACTTGTCACCAGCTAAATCCTTCAGCCAATTCACCAACGATACCGAACAGACACAAAATCACGCCCCGATTATCACCACACAAATATATTCAAGTAAAAAATGGCAACCTTTGGCAGTAATGATCCGACTCGTCTCACCGAGTCCACCATGGAATACTGTAATATTTATAAACTTTCACAAGTTAATTATAGATCAGACGTTACTATTAACGTTTGAACATAAGTAAAAGCTGAGAAAATAATATTTATAAATAGCTTCGGATTATTTTGATACAAATCTATATCTGTCTATCACTGAATACACACCCCTGATTCGGGTGGAAGGTCTTTTCCTCTTCTTTTTCTTTAGGATACGTTTAACTTTAAATTTATCACGGGTTAGTTATTAGTACTACAATTATATGACCTACACCCTGCTGTAACTACAAAGACATTTTGTAGCAATGACAGCGATTCGTATCGGCTTCACAGAACCTAAAGACAAAAATCAACATGTCGCCTGCTGTGATATTGCAAGGTGTTTTATCATTGAAACTTCAGACGAAATCGAGATAAAGGGGCGTGGTCAAATTGTAATCGAGTTGAGCGACTATTTTCATAGGCAGTTCACTGTTGTAATAGTCCCAGCAGCAAAACTGCTATACTATACTGCTATACTTAATAATATAATATCATAAAGCTGAAGAGTTTGTTTGTTTGAACGCGCTAATCTCAGGATTAACTACTGGTTCTAATTGAAAAATTATTTTTTTAATAGACAGTCTATTTATCTATGAAGGCTATATATAGGCTATATAACGTCACGCTGCGACCAATAGGGGCTAAGCATTAGTGAAAAATTTTGCAAAAACAAGGAAAATTTGTAAAATGCCATTTTGAATTAATGAACCGTGTTGGGCTTGCACAAGTAGAGTTTCGTATCATTATCATCGTAACGTACTCATTCATATTCATTTCATACCGGATTGTATATGCGTAATGTACACGGGTTGTCTAGGAACATGAAATACTGTGAAAACTAAGTAATTTGTAAAATTTTAATTGGTTGCCCATTAACGTTCATGAGATGAGATACAGACAGACGGGCAGAGAGAGAGAGAGCGAAGTCTTTTTATATTTACGATGTCGTATTAATAATTTAAAACTGTGCATTTAACTTTTTTTTCTTTCTTATTCATATTTTGTTTTGCTATTTTATAAACTATAACTTAGAAGTTTCAAAGAATAAATTGCAACAATTTAATTTTATTTGCAAAATTCATTAATCGAGTCATTATTTAAAGTAAATATCGTGTGATTTTCGATATATTTTTTTATACGGTTCCTTCCTCACTAACTCTCAAACGTGACAGAAGACGGACTACTAACTATTCGATTATTTCGTTTTAAATTCAATTCGATTAATCGAATCTGTGAATCCGAATATCCGATTTCAAACCTGTGAAAGCGATATCATTTATGTTGATGTTTTGGTTAGTCCTATTTTTCTACTTTGCCTCATATAATTAGGATATAGGTACTTATTAGCAAGTTGCTTTCATGCCATTTTTAAGCAGTTTTTAGGAACACAGACAATCAGGGAAGTGTTACACAACCGCCTGTAAGTGTAGCCGCGAGCTATCTTCAAGCACGAATTGACGAGACTTGCACCAAATTGTCGTTGCCGACGTTTTCCTCTGCTGTTGTTTGGAATTTGCTGAGATGTTTGTTATGTACCTACCTAGTTATTCTTACTCTATAGCGAACTGGTGACACCATATTCAGAACCATGTACTTTTTTGAGAAACTAATAATAAAGTATTCATAAAAAAAGACTAAGTACCTATTAGATTATTTTATCCTATAATACTGTACCTAGTTATAATTTTCAGTGTGTATTTAAATTATTTATTTCACACTGTACGTTTCCACTCGATAAATCGAGTTATGTTATTGGTTTTCAATTTTATGTGGTTAATTTTATCATCTATTTTTTATTTGTATTATATCTGTGAATGTGAAGTATATCTAATCTGTGCTTGCTTTTTGCCGCGCTGCTTGGGTTTGTTTTGAATGCAGCAAAACAAATTTTAATCGTATTGTGATATTAAATACAAACACAGAACCGAACTTCTATCAAAACAATAACTAAAAAAAATACAGAATAATGGCTAATAATACATTACGATTAATAGCTTCAAAGCTTGGGCTCAATGAAGAAGAAAAACTATTGAAGTGAGTAAACAGACGTAAACGGTTCTTTTACCCTGCAGCTAGTGTTAATTATTTTATTAACAGTATAGTTTGTGAAACCCTCTAGATAACTCCGTCATACTTCCCATTCCTAAATACTAAATTAAGTACAAAATAACTAAAAACTTACGTAACCTCAAAAACAAGAGAATGTTAAATTAGTATATCTGTCGGTGTTAAAACAGCTGGACTCCTGGTTTTTATAAAACTTGAAAGATGAACCATCTACCGTGATGATGTGTATTAATTTCAAACACTTTCTAAACAATGAAAAAAAAAATTTTTTTCAAAATTTATATCTGTTCATATTTTTTTCCGCTATAGGGGTCTCCGTGACTGCTATAGGGTATAATATTGTGGCTATGTGTAGTAATTAGAATATCCATGTGTAGAAAGTTGTGCTTCAAAGCTAATATTAAAGTAATAATGTTTATAATATTCCAGTAAGGCTGCCGAGTTACAAAGATTATTACAAACTAAGGGCAGTGCAACTAGCAGTCTGACAGACACAAGCAAAGTTGTTATATGTTTGGATTTAGCTGCTGATCTTTTAGGGATTGATTTAGATACAGTAAGTATATATCACTGTATATACTGCTTTAAAAGCCAGCAGAAACATTCTATGAGATAACATCCTCTGTGAGAAACGGAAAACTCGAAAATAATCCTAACATGGTTGGTCAGTATGACACCTTCTCCTCCTTAACCCATTAATGTTTCACTATTGGGTATAGGAGGAGTCTTGGGAGGGTTTTGACCTACTATGCCATCTTCTTCTTCTCCAGATTATTTACGTCCCACTGCTGGGTACGGGTCTCCTCCACTTTGGGAGGGATTATGGTCTACTGTGCAGCGATGACCAGGCGTATTGGCACAGGGTTTATTTTCGAGTTTTCCATCTCCGATGTTATCTATATACAATATCCCTTAGCTGACTTCTACAGCACCCTGGGTAGGAGATGGGGTGGTGACACTTGTATTCTTAAACTGTCACCACACGGACAATGCGGACTATGCCATTCTTTATTATAAAAATAAGTAAATATTCCCAACAATCTCAACAATTTGGTCCATTTTGGTCAATAACGGGAATAAAAACATCAAAATAAATAAAACATCAAATAACAGGACTCTACATAAGGGAATAAGGGCAGGAGAATAATAATGATGAGTACACATAACAAAGTCTCAGTAATAAGGTGCCATTTTGAATACTGAATCTTAAAACCTTGCAACATAGCTTATTTTGTTTTCCTTACAGAAGTCAGCAATCAAATATTCAGGTTTGAAACAGCTTGCATATAAGAACAGTAAGAAAGTGGTTGGTAATCTTCTAGAAGTAAACAGTGATAGACTGACTATATCTCTGTTATGTGCCTCTATGTCATGCAGTCAAGTGCATGAGTTAGCTGAAAAAATACTTAAGGAATATCAGAAACAATCAAAAATGGTAATTAGTCCTTTTTAGGGTTCCGTACCCAAAGGGTAAAAACGGGACCCTATTACTGAGACTTCGCTGTCCGTCCGTCCGTCCGTCCGTCCGTCCGTCTGTCACCAGGCTGTATCTCAAGAACGGTGATAGCTAGAGAGTTGAAATTTTCACAGATGATGTATTTCTATTGCCGCTATAACAACAAATACTAAAAATAAAAATAAAAAATATTTAAGGGGGGCTCCCATACAACAAACATGATTTTTTTACCGTTTCGTGCTCGATACTAATAACGTTGCCTTATGTTGCATAGATAATGGTACGGAACCCTTCGTGCGCGAGTCCGACTCGCACTTGACCAATTATTTGTTTATATAGCCACAGATTAAGAATATAAGTTTCACTACTGCTTGTTGGAAGCAAGCGGCACAAGACCGTGCATTGTCGCGTTCTATGGGAGAAGCCTATTTTCAACAGTGGATGGAGAAAGTCTGATGAATGGATGAATATTGTTTGTTCTTCCTATCGTGCTGTAAATGAAGACTAAACGATTTTGTTGGGATGTCAGAGAGAGTCCAGAATAGGGAAACTCTGGCGGTCCCAGAAGACGTGGAGAGTGCCGCAGTTAGGTTTAGTCGGTATTCCGTTTATTGGCGAGTCCGACACTACCCACTCCTACCATGACGGTGTTGACCGAGGTGATAGCAGTGGTTGAAAACCCTAAAAAACAATGGCTAAACGATATTGCACACAGATAACATCCTCTGTGAGAGACGGAAAGCTCGAAAATAAACCTTGTGCCAACACGCCTGGTCAGCGCGGCACAGTAGCTAGTAGTAGTGGAAGCTCTGCAATTGCGCAGGGATATTGCGGCCCTCAGCGCCTTCTACAGAATTTACCACGGCGAATGTTCTGAAGAGTTATTTTCCCTTATTCCTCCCTCTCCTTTCTTGAATCGCACCACACGCGCAGGTCTGAGATGCCACCGTTATACTGTGGACACCACGCCATCTCGAACAAAAAAGTTCGGTAACTCCTTTCTTTGCAACACCTCAAAGAAATGGAACTCGCTCCCTGCACACATGTTTCCTTGCTCCTACAACATGGGGTCTTTCAAGCCTGGCGTGAAGAGGCATCTTGTGAGCCGGCAAGGTGAGGGCGGCTAGTGCTTTGACAACCTACTAGCCATCCTCACGTCTGGACTACATATTCACTTAACATCAGGTGGAGTGTAGTCATTTGGCAACCCAAGCTATAAAAAAAAAGTAGACCCATAATCCTTCCAAAGTGGAGGAGGCCCGTGCCCAACGGTGGGACGTAAATGGGCTGGAGAGGAGATGTTAAATAGCCTAAAGCTTTCCTCGATAAATGTACTAGCTAACATTAAAAGACTTGTTCAAATCGGAACTAATCGCTAATATAAATATAAATAATAAATCAATATTCATGGACATTTCACACAACGTCCTCTGGTCCCAAGCTAAGCTTATATGCTTGTGTTATGGGTGCCAGAATACGGATAGAATACATACAATACTTTTTTTTTGGAAATACATACTTATAATACATAGAAACACCCATACGCAGTACAAACATTTGTATGACAATTAGAAAAATCACGCAAATGGTTGTCCGGAGCGGGAATCGAACCCGCGACCTCTTGATCGGCAGTCCGTTACCAGAACCACTACACCACTATGCCCATCGAATATAGACAAATATTTGACGCAAATACATCGATTCCATATGAAGTGTGAATGCACCATTATGTATGTATTGCGAAATACATTTATAGCTCAAGTTTCAGCATTGTATGTAGCAATCAGTAACGAAAAATGATGATCAAGCAATAATCATAAATTTCACAATATAGATCTACATTAATTTTTTCCTTTGACTTGCTATGATTTTCTATGCTATTATATTAAGCTAGAGAGTTTGTTTGTTTGAACGCGCATCTCAGGAACTACTGGTCAGATTAAAAAAATCTTTCAATGTTGGATAGTCCATTTATCGAAGAAAGCTTTAGGCTATATAACATCACGCTGCGACTAATAGGTATAAAGCAAAAGTGATAAATGTTGCAAAAACTGAGAAACATTTTTAAATTTAATTCGTACGGAGTCGCGGGTATCCGCTACATAAACATAAATCAATTAGTTATATCATTTAGAAAATCATCTCTGACCATATTTTTAAATAAACAAATATCATTTGTTATTTTACACAACGTCCTCTGGTCCCATGCTAAGCTTATATGTTTGTGTTATGGGTACCAGATTACGGATATAATACATAAACTACTTTTCTTTTGTAAATACATACCTATAATACATAGTAAACACCCAGACGCGGTACTAACATTTGTATGACATTATTGTAAATTATTGTATCGAGCGGGAATCAAACCCGAGACCTTGTGAACGCCAGTCCGTTACATGAACCACTTGACCACGAGCCCCGTCTTTTTGGTTGTCGGTAGAGTTTTAGCACGACGCGACGACGTAATGTTTAAAATAATTTCTTTTTAAAAAGTCATTGGCTCATAACCCAATCGAGGGTCCATTCATAAATTTTGCTACAGGTTCCGTGCTAGCTTAATTCTGCAATTGTTTGATAGACTTAATCGAATTTAAAGATTTTCTTTATTTTAATTATGCACCCAGAATTGTTACCACTGCCTGTGTCTGCTTATCCCATAGAAATAAAGTGTATTTATGTAAAATAATCTGTTTATTACAGGAAGTTGATTTAGATCTACCGCAGTATGTTTGTATGGCTGTTTATCACGCTTGTAGGTTAGTATTTTAAATAATATTATTATTTAAAAATACATATTATAATGTTTTCTAACACTTGCGTGACTCATTCGTTTAAATAAAACCACTTTTTTACGGATTTAGACGCGTATATTTGTTTTAACTTTTGGCTCGACGTTTTGGAGACTTTGCAGTCACCATGGTCACGGGTGAGACTGACCGGCAGACTAACGACTGACTGACGGGCAGTCCTTACGTGCGCTTATGTATTGAAAATTACGCCACGGATTTTTATGAGGTTTCTTTTGGTTCAAGATGATGCCATTTTTGTATAATTTAATTAATTTATTAAGGTTTTGTTTCGCACGAAGTTGCTGTCTACAGCTAGTATGTCATGTAAAATCAAGGGAATATTTAAGTTGTGAAATTTTATAAATTTTTAGGTTAAATAAAGTGAAAATAGGAAAGAGTAAAATTATAGAAAAATCTAGACTAAGACCGGCACAATGGACTAAATTGGATGCAGATTGGTCCAAGTTCGTTGATCAATATTTTACTACTGATAAAAAGAAAAATAATAAGCAGACGAAGACAGTAGATAATGGTTAGTATATATCTCTCTCCAGCCCATAAGTGTCCCACTGTTGGGCACATGCCTCCTCCGGTATGAAAAGGGGTCTATTGTGCCACTCTGACCAAGAGTGTTGGCACAGAGTTAATTTTCGAGTTCTCCACCTCACAGAGGATGTTATCTGTGTATAATATTCCTTAGCTGGCATTTTACAGCACCCTGGGAAGGAAAAGGGGTGGTGACACTTGTATTCTTAATCCTTCACCACACGGATAATGTACCCATACTGGTACCTATAACACAAGCAAACAAGCTTAGCTTGAGACCATAGGATATTGTGTAAAAAGTCCATGAATATTTTTGTACGTTTTCATTATTCATTTGACGGACCTGGTGCTCTAGTGGTTCAGGTAACGGATTGCCGTTCACGAGGTCGCTGGTTCGATTCCGGCACGGGACAATCATTTGTGTGATCTTTATAATGGTCATACAAATGTTTGTCATGTGTCTGGGTGTTTCTATATATTATAATTTATAAGTATTTATTTATAAGCTTAGCTTGGGACCAGAGGACGTTGTGTGAAATGTCCATGAATATTTATTTATTTTATAAATAATTTTCAGTTGAAACGGAAGATAAAATGGAAATAGACTTGTCAAAACATGAAGAGTCCTTACAAGATATTAATGAATCATATGAAGATTGGAAGAAACGTATGTTAGAAACAGCCTACGCAGAACTAAAAGAGTTAGAAAAATCTAGACAAAGTATTACTCCAAGAAAATCTCCAAGGAAATCAGTACAAAAATATTCGCCATACAAAACAATTAAAAATGACGTTAACGCAAAAGGTGTTAGATTATTGTTTCCTAAAGATTTGTAAAATAAATTTGTTGTTTTTGTAGTTTTGAGTTTGAATTTTAACACAATTTTATTAACTTCGTTCGTATCTATGTCTTATTTTATGTCACTGAGTCTTTGAAATTGATTTTCACACTTGGAATGGTCCAATTGATGTTTGCACAAATAATAACATGATTTAAGGATTAATGACCAAAATATCTAGCGTTTTCAGGCGTATTATTTAGCTTTTATACTAATTAAATTGTAGCAAATTTACGCTCTATGGTCTCTGCCTACCCCCATGGGAAAATGGCGTGATGTTATGATGATATCACGTTATGATGATATCATTCACTTGAATCATTTCTTAAATTACATTTAAGCGATTTAGGAACTCCCAAAAGTATCGTACACAAACTCCTATTTATAAAAAACTAAATTGATCAAAAATAACATCCAATGACCTTTCATTTCGTTTAAAATTCATTAGAGGTAAGTAGGTAAAAACCTGTGTAAAAACCTAAATATCAAAGCGAATTTATTATGAAAATCACTTAGGCCATGCAAAGATGGCACTAAAAATATTAATTATTATTCTATTTACATTATTTAATAACATCAATACGAAGAATATTTTAAGAGATACGAACACAAAAATCTCTAATTTCACAGCAAATGTTAATTCAAGTGAATTCACCAAAAGCGAGAATGATGTCCAATTTGAAGACTCGAACCGCCCAGAATTGTCATATCCCAGTTATTTAGGCTATCTGTTTGTGGTCACAGTTCTCCTTATTGGGGTGTTAATACGATCTATCATGCTATGGCTTGGGACATCCATTCCATACAGAGTTATCATGTTTGTGGTCGGAGGTGTCGCAGGTCTATGTGCTAATAAATTTCCCAAATTCAAACCTTTCGTTAACGTATGCTATATGGACGTCGATTTATTACTCATAATATTTTTACCAGTATTAATCTTTAAGACATCGTACACTGTAGATGCATATTCATTTTGGCGAAGTCTTGTTCAAATAATGTTGGTTGGAGTGCCAGGAGCATTATTGACATCCGTAATAGTCGGATTTATGACATACCATTTAGTAGAAGAATCCTGGAATTTTGAACTCGCTTTGTTATTTGGAATTGTCTGTTCTCCAATTGATCCTTTAGAAATTGTTGGACAGTTAAAGACTATGACGAAAGGCAAATACATAAGCGTATTGCTTCTTGGTGAAGGATTGATCGGCGATGTAACAGTTATGATAGAATTTATGGCAGTTTTTGGATATATCGCCAGAGCATTAACTGAACCTTCCCATCTAACGATGTATATACTGAGATATTTTGCTGGTGGTCTGCTCTTGGGAATTGTGATGGGAAAAATAATTGGTGGTTTACTTTCCATGACGTATTATGATGAAGTCTGTGCAGTGACTGTGACTTTGGCTGGTGCATATTTGACTTTTTACATGGGAGAGCAGTTTTTTTACGTATCAGGGTTGCTTGGAACTGTGATAACTGGAGTTTTAGTGAGTAACAGGAAGTCTACGATAGCTGCTGATGTGGAGTTGGTGGTGTCTAATTTCTGGACGATAGCAGCACACGCAGCTAATAGTTTGTTGTTCACGATGGTTGGAGTGGTGATTTTCGATAAAGTTCACGATGTCATTAGTGTGAGACAGTGCGCTTTAATCTTCGTTACTTATACTACAGTTTATTTTTCAAGGTATGATAATAATATGTATTTGTATTTGCCTCATTGTAGCGGCCGAATTTTATTGGTATTTCGAGTAGTAGTTAAACGTTGTGGCGTTCTACGGGTTTTATGTCTAGTGGACGAAATAAGTCTGATGTATAGATCAATAGATAGGTAATTAAAATAAACTTTCAGATAAATATAATTACACTAGCTGCAGGCCGCGACTCCGTCCGCGTGGAAATTAGAAAATCTTCCCCGTTTTTGCAACATTTTTCACTACTGCTTTGCTTCTACTGGTTGTAGCGTGATGTTATATAGCCTAAAGCCTTCCTCGATAAATGCCCTTTTTAACACTGAAAGAATTTTTGAAATCGGCCTAGTGCTTCCTGAGATTAGCGCGTTCAAACAAAACAAACAAACTCCTCAGTTTTTATTAGTATAGATGATCACACAGTGCCATATTTTAATATTTGCAAGTGATTATTTAAAAACTTGGCATTCGTAGCTTACCTAATACATATTATTATGTTATTTTTCTTTTATTATTTTCTTCTGTATGACGGCTTTAGTCCAAATTTCATCAGCGCAACGTTTTTTTAAGATTTATGGTGTACGCTGCAATGACACCGATTCTCCAGCGCATCGGGCATGGTATGACATGGCAGCATTGCATGGCTTGTGTATGGGGTGGACTGAGAGGTCCATTGTCGTTATGTCTAGCGTTGATGGTGTTACAGACTCCCACTATGTCTCAAGCTGGAGAGGTACGAGTTGTGTGTTCTTCTGAGTTTAAAACTAGGACACTATCACTACAAAGTCATGGCAAAATAGACCAAATGTACTCCCAAGGTGGGGGTAGTTTAGTGACCTAGTGGCACATTAATGAGCTGAGAGAAAGAAGAACAGAGACAGTAGTGTAGCTGAACTTAGAAGGCCCAAAATACCTGATGACGTCCAAAAAGAAGTATAAAATCAAAAGATTCTATCAACACGAGCCTCGTGGTCAAGTGGTTTATGAAGTCCCGGGTTCGATTCCCGCACGGGATAATCATTTGTGTGATTTTTATAATTGACATACAAATGTTCGTACTCCGTCTGGGTGTATGTATTACGAGTATGTATTTACAAAAAAAGTAGTTTGTAGTATATCCGTATTCTGGTACCTATAACACAAGCATTTAAGCTTAGCTTATGACTAGTGGAAGCCGTGTGAAATGTAAAAAAAAATATTTAAGTTTCCATCTTCAGGTTTTTATAATCCAAACAGCAGGATTGGTAATCCTGTCGGTTCTGATAAACGCGATGTCGATGTCCAGGGTGCTAAAGTTGCTAGGTTTGGCTGAAATCTCACTGGCTAAGAAGGCGAATATGACGAATTGTGTGAAACGTGTAATGATGGCAAGAGATAGAAGCATATCTATGTTGAAAATGGACAAGTTCCTAGCTGATGCTAATTGGGATTTAGTGCAAAGTGGTTAGTGTAATTTTAACCTGGTCTTTAGAAGGAACCTTATTTAGGTAAGTATGTTTTTGATAAGCTATATTATACAGTGGCGTAGCTAGGTAACCAAGGGCTTTGGGGCAAAATAAAAATGGGGCCCCACTACTGTGTAAACTGATTAGGTTTTAAAAAATATATATATGTTACCGGCTAACACTCACTTTTATTGGATTGATGTCGACTCTGGTTTCGAGCATGTCCCATGCTCATCTCCAGACCAGTAAGCAGCGGTGTCTCGTCCTAAAAGTTCGGTTCGATCGAGATTTCTGATCTGAGGGCCTCGGAGCACTGGCGGCGGGCCAGTGCTCCGAGCCCCTTGGTAGCTACGCCTAAATATTAAACCAGAAAGGCGAAGTGACTTAATGCTGTTCCCATTTAAAAAAACCCACCATGTTATATCTGTGGGCTTTATTTCCAGGAACAACTATTAAGCATCCATACCAAATACAAATGTCTGGCCGTGATGACGTTAGCGAGGATGACACATATATGGGCTACCATTATAGTACATGTCCTGATTGTGAAAGAGAAATACCTAATGAACCAACTAAGAAGGAATTCGCTGAAATGATCAGGTTAGCTAGGAATTAAATCCATAGATATTTCACATTATGTCCGCAAGTCCCGAGCTAAGCTTATTTGTTTGTGTTATGGGTACCAGAATAAGGATATTCGACTATAATAATATTAATTTAACTAAAAAAATTTAACTGGCACAATCAATTTAAATTATTATAGTTAAGTTTAGTTGTGCACGTAAAATCGGTACGATTGTATTCACAGAGAAGCCAACCAACGAGTGCTGAAAGCTCTGAAGATATCATACTGGCGTCAGTACGAGCATGGCAAGATCAGTAAAGATGGAGTCAGGGTTTTAGTACAAGCTGTCGAAGTAGCAGCAGAAACAGATGATGGCAAGATTAATTTAGAACAATTAGACAATTTGTGGAAACCGAAGGTAGGTAGTACTACCAATTATTTTCTTTTTTAATAGACCTCTATAAATTCATATAGCAAATACATTTGTAAAGATTTCCTCTCTCTCTCTCTCCTCTCCAGTCCATTTACGTCCCACTGCTGGGCACGGACCTCCTCCACTTTGAGAGGGATTATGGTCTACTGTGCCGCGCTGACCAAGCGTGTTGGCACAGGGTTTAGTTTCGAGTTTTACGTGTTTCACAGTAGATGTTAATTGCATAAGTTGTCCCTTAGCTGGTTCGTACAACACCCTGGGAAAGAAATGGGGTGGTCACACTTTTATTCTAAATCCGTCACCACACGGACTGTAAAGATTTTGTTCACTCTATTGCTAGATTCTATACCTCGGCGATTTTTATTTTATTTTGACAGAAAGAAGAGTTGCTGTATTGAATTAATAGTTTATTTTTCCTTTGATTTCCGTTCCGACTACAGATTATATTTCATGTTCTACTTAAGTTTCGTTTTAACTTTTTTAGTTCTTCAATTTTAGTCAATTGAACATAGTTATTGCTTTGGTTTGATTTTTGATACCAATTTTTTAGTTCTGATTTCCGTATCGTACCTATTTAGTTTTGATTTTAGTAGATATAGTTTTTTATAGATTGTTGATAATGCAAATTTAGCTATTGATTTCAGTAAGTACCGATTTTAGTATTAATTTCAGTTCAGATTTCAGTTTTTATTTTAGATTCGATTTCAAATTCGATTCCGCCACTAATGCGTGCGAAGCCGCGGCTTACTGCGGGCAGAAGCTAGTAACATTGTAAATGTGAAAGTTTGTGAGGATGTTTGTTACTCTTTCACGTTTCTACTTTTTATCCCGAAAGAATGCAATGTGAAAAGAATGCAATTTGACGGGCTTCGTGGCGTAGTGGGTCATGTAATGGACTGCCGTTCACAAGGTCACAAGGTTCACAAATTCCCGCTTGGGACAATCATTTGTGTGATATCCATAAATGTCATACAAATGTTTGTACTACGTCTGGGTGTTTCTATGTATTATATGTATTTACAAAAAAAAAGTAGTTTATGTATTATATCCCTATTCTGGTACCCATAACACAAGCATATAAGCTTAGCTTGGGACCAGAGGACGTTGTGTGATGTGCGTGAATATTTATTTATTTATTTAATGTCCCCGTGGGATGGTGAAAAACGAACAGATTTTTTTATCCTTTTTACCGCAGGCAACACTGCAGGGCCCAGCTAGTCTAATATATTTTCTTAGCAAAATTTTAGAATTCTATCATTCCGGATAGTCAGCGACCGTATTATGAGTTTTTATTTACAGGCAGTTTACGCCGTGAATTGAACTGTCTGGCAAATTCGTATTATGAACAAATTATTAGTCAGTCAGTTCAATTCACGGCGTAAACTGAAGGTACAACTAAAAGCTAAAGTACTAACTAAAAATTTTCAACTAAAAGTTTTATTTTTGCAATAATACCTAATTTAGCCATGCAGTTTACGGCCTGCCCGGAACTTGAATGATTTTAAAAAGCTCATAATACGCCAGCAGTTCTTAATTTAAGCTGGTTTTTCGTAGCGTTATGCACGTTGGCTTCGTCGCAAGTTGGTCAACATGATTATACCAGCAGCAGCGAATGCCCAAGTACCTCGTGAGAACTGGCGTCAACAATGTTACAGGCTCGTCGCCAACATATGGTTTGATTGCTTCATCTACTTCGTTATCTTGTGTAACACACCAGTCATTATATGTGAAGTCGCTATGAGAATGCCAACTAAAACAGCTGTGATTGTTATTAAGCTTTTAAATACGTGAGTGCATTTGTCAAACTTAACAAATTATAATCTCCTCTACTCTCCAGCCCATTTACGTCTCACTGTTGGGCACGGGCTCCACTTCTGAGGGATTACGGTCTACTGTTCTGCGCTGACCAGGCGTGTTTGCACAGGGTTTATTTTCGAGTTTCCCGTTTCTCACAGAGGATGTTATCTGTGTGCAATATCCTTTAGCTGACTTTTACAGAACCCTTGGGAGGAGAAGGAGTGTTTGTACTTGTATTCTTAATCCGTCACCACACGGAGGAATTATAATCTACTTAGTTCTAAAACTAATAAACACGCCTGAAAATCCTGAATATTTGTTTTTATTATTGCATTATCATCGGTACTTAATATGTGTGCAAAATCTCATATCGATCCGACTACTGCAAGTGGGTGAAAATCACTTTCAAAGATTCCGTTACATAGATTAATACATTGATACGAGTAGATAAGTTCCAAACTAATTTATGCGTGTTAATTCACCATGAGCGGGACTTGAACTCACGGCTTCGGAATACCGTTTCGTCGCTCTACCGACTGATCTACCATGACCCGATTTTAAAAAGCTTATTATGAGCTTTTTAAATTATTTTTTTAAATTGTTATGAGCTTTTTAAAATCATTCAAGTTCCAGGCACGCCGTGAACTGCATGGCTAAATTAGGTATTATGGCAGAAATAATAAGCCTTTTCAAGCAAGGTGGTTTCCAATCCGGTGTTTTTCTTGGATGCAAGCAGTACAAAACCGCGCGTTGTGGCGTTCTATAGGGGAGGCCTATGTGCAACAGTGGACGGTTTCCCAATCCAAATAAAAGGAATTTAGAGCAATCTTATAATGGTTTCAGAGTCTTTTTCACAATATACTTATTGGAGATGATTATAAAAATGTGTGCTTTTGGTTTCCGTGGTTACTTCAAGTCACATTGGAATAAGCTTGATTTCTTCATCATTGTCATGGCTAGTTTAGGTAAGTACATAATTAAGAAATCACTTTCTGATAAATGAAATGTGAAAAGAAAGAAATTATATTTAAAATGAAATGAAAAATCATTTAGTCATGTAGACGTAATTTTTTTGAGAAAATTATGTGCTTAAATGTCCAAAAATTTTTTTCACTACCACCGGTTCAGAACGCAATCTGCTGAGAAGAAATTTAACTAGCTGGCCCAGCAAATGTTGTTTTGCCGTATAAAAGTTAGGGGTGGATAACCCTTATCCTTAAGCCTTAGGGGTATGAAAAAAAAAATGATAGTAGCTGATTCTCACACCTACCGCCTACGGAATATGCATATAAAATTTCATAAAAATCGGTCTAGATATTCGGAGGAGTTTGGAAACTAACACTGTGACACGAGAATTTTATATATTAGAAACTGTACCTATTTACTTTTTAACTCAAATGATGCAATGTGGCATCGCAGCTCTAAAAGTAGTCTATGAAACTAAAATAACGTTTTAATTTTTTTTTGTCAAGAGAATTGGAATATGAACTGCACTTTTAATTTCGTTTCAATAAACTTGATTCAGTAGTTTACAAGTTACAAGCCGTTTTTAAGTGTTACGACAGCTTAAAACTCATGAATAAAATCAAGTCAAGATGCATCAAATTTTTCTGTATTTTATTCCATTTCCGGATTAAACCAGCGTGGGGCCTATAGCAAACTTTATAAAAGAGGTGATCTGATTCTTTTAGTGGCCTCTGATTTCTCTTTGTATCTGTTTATAGAGTATTGAAATGTCTGTGTGCCTCTAAAGACGGAGGTTTCGTAGCTTTTGCTACTTCTTTTATATGGTTATTCCGCCTATGTATAACTATCCACCGCCCGCAACTTCGCACGCGTAAAATTCTAAATATACACTAAATCTAAACAAATGATACAAAAAAATCATCCTTTTGAACCATTCTGTCTATCAGAAGAAACCGCAAAAATCCTTTGCGTAGCTTATAAGATATAAGCTCACATAGATATAATAATTGAGTATTTTAAAAAAAAAGTTCAACCGTCTTCATGCGCCTTTGAAATTTAAGGGCTTTCCTCGATTTTTCAGAAGATAACCATCAGATCCTGACCTGGTGCCAATGGCACTAAACAGGAACAACCAGCTTTCAAATAAAAAAATAATCATTAAAATCGCTTCACCCAGTTAGAAGTTTTGAGGTAACAAACATAAAAAAAACATACAGACGAATTGAGAACCTCCTCCTTTTTTTGAAGTCCATTAAAAATAACAACTTTGTTATATTATAAGTAATAAAGATTCTAATTGTAGCTCCATATTGTTGTAGATTTAGCTCTTGATATATATGACAGTTTATCAACCACATGGGATAAATGGAACAACGTAAATTCCAGCTTCATAACAGCTACC
Source organism: Orgyia antiqua (assembly GCA_916999025.1). Lineage (NCBI taxonomy): Eukaryota > Metazoa > Arthropoda > Insecta > Lepidoptera > Erebidae > Orgyia > Orgyia antiqua. Next base: position 23,998,129 of record OU779871.1, read on the forward strand.
AAACTACTAAGAACATTGCGCTTCCTTAGGCTGTGTAAATTGGCCAGGTGAGTTTATAAGCTTGCTTGTAGCTTAAGCCTGGAAACAAAAACCCCAAAATAGTAATCACAGCTACTTAAAAGTTTCTTAATTATGTGTTGCACCATACCCTATGGCTATGCGTTGTCGCGTCTATGGGGGAGGTCTATCTCCAACAGTGGACGAAGAAAGGCTGATGGATGGATGGTTGAATACCATAGAGGAATCGAGTTTTCCGTCTCTCACAGATGATGTTATCTGTATGCAATATCTCTTAGGTGACTTTTACGGCACCCTTGGGAGGAGATGGGGTGGTGACAATTGTATTCGTAATCTGTCACCACACGGGGAATATAGTGTGGAGTGTGGCATAATAGAGCAAAATTCCTCCCCAAGTATAGGATGCTTGTGCCCAAAAGTGGCAGATTGGTCTGGAAAGAAGAGACTAGGGCTTTTCAAAAGCTTCTATCTATTGGCGGGGACAAAGAATTTAGTTGAATTTTTCATAAGGATTGTTCTTAATCTGTCTTTTATGTCCCTGTTTATTGTTTCAGAGTGTCTGTGCCAAAAATAATGAGTTACATAGATCGCATGATTGATATACAACTTGCGTTTGGATACGACGTTGGTAAGGTACATAATAAATGTTGAATATTTTAGGATCTTTAGTAAAAATTACTGGTAAAACATCAATATTTTAGGATCTAACCAAAAATATCATCTCGCATAAGCATTGCCAGGATTTTGTTTCCTAGGGTAGGGTTTCTAATGTCATGTTTCATTTCGGGGAGTGAATTCGGCGGAACCAGTGTTGATTCTTGGTTTTGTAATACGAATTTCGGCATTGCGATGTAGGCGGAAACAAATTCCCTAACGCTCTTGTCTACGATGATCTTAATGTTCTATTACTATGTAAGTACCTAATTGGTACAATTCCACAGGGTTTTGTGACCGGTGCTCAAGAAGTATGTAATCTTCTACCACAGTTGGTAGACAACAAGATTATACAAGACACGTTGACTACCACGCTAGATAATGACAGGTTTTTATTATACATATTAAATTTTGTAAAAAAATAGCTAACTTTAATTCTATATCCATTCATTTATCATCAGTCTTTCTCCGTCTACTGTTGTACTTACGTCTTCCTAATTGAATATCACAACTCCCGGCTTTGCGACACGTACTTCCAGCTGCCAGCGGCATAATTTTTACTTATTATAAAACAAAGAACTGTCCGTGTGGTGAGGGACTAAGAATACCACCTCATTTCCTTCCTAGGGTGCAGTCAAAGGCAGCTAAGGGATATTGCACACAGATAACATCCTCTGTGAGAGACGGAAAACTCGATAACAAACCCTGTGCCAATACACCTAGTCAGCGCGGCACAGTAGACCATAATCCTTCCCAAAGTGGAGGAGGCCCATACCCAACAGTGGGACGTTAAATGGGCTGAAGAGAGAGAGAGAGATAACACAAACTAAAGAAGCACAAGCAATCTAAAGAAATAATGAAAACTTCGTACGTAGAAAAACGCACGAAGCTATTTTGGTATCCTCTTAAGTTAAGATTGGTATTTTAGTGTTTCATAATTGTATCAATACCAGATTGGCAGTAACCCGTCAGTTAGGTCTACTACAACGTGATAGACCATGGACAGCCATCACAGTGAAGACCAGACAAGCTACCACTTCAACACTCAATGTTATGACGTTGGATACTATACAATTAAAAGAGGAAGGTTATGATAATCGAATATACTTAATATTATAAAGCGGAAGAGTTTGTTTGTTTGTTTGTTTGAACGCCCTAATCTCAGGAACCACTGGGCCGATTTGAAACATTCTTTTAGATAGGGCATTTATCGAGGAAGGTTTTAAGCTATATAACATCACGCTACGACCAGTAGAAGCGAAGCAGTAGTGAAAAACGTTGCAAAAGCGGGGAAAATTTTTCTAAATTCGACGCGGACGGAGTCGCGGGCAACAGTTAGTAATACAAAAAAATGAAAACAACTGGCGGATTTTGATTAAATGGCTCATTGTACACATTTTTATTATCTTATATATAAAATTTACGTGTCACAGTGTTAGTTACCGTACTCCTCCGAAACGGCTTGACCGATTTTTATGAAATTTTACATGCGTATTATAGTAGGTCTGAGAATCGGCTAACAACAATTTTTCAAATTTTTTTTTTGCATGGCAAAACAACGTTTGCCGGGACAGCTAGTATTATATAAAATCGTTAGTCTATAATATACTCATAATATACAGTTCTTTTAATAAAAAAGTTTAGTTAAAATTGCCGATTTGTGTTTTGACTCCATAAATTTTTATTTTTTAGTTAATTTCAATTGTGCCCATAGAGTTGGTACTAAAGTCTACTCCAAAAAGGGACGAGACTAACTATAGTCAGCCTATTTAGATCTATATCGTTTCTGTTTATGAAAACAAAATCTATTTTAGGTTTTTTAGACGAGATGGAATACAAAATGTTGCTAAAAGCAATCCAAGAAAAGATACAACTTTGTCGCCATAAAGGTAGCTTGGTGGCGCCTTCATCACCTGAGGTTAGAATCAAGATGTCTAAATCTTTCCTTATTGTAAAACAGAGTCCTTATTTTTGTATGTATGTCATTATATGAGCTTATAGTTATTTATTTATATATTCTTGTACACCATAAAAAACAAGTTACAAAAATTATCTTAAGACTAAGAAAAATACAATGGGCGGCCTTATCGCTAAGAGCGATCTCTACCAGGCAATCTTTGGATGGAAATGTTTATAGGAAATAGCAGTAGTTGTGCACAAAAATAATCTAATATATAAAATTCACGTGTCACAGTGTTAGTTACCGTACTCCTCCGAAACGGCTTGACCGATTCTTCTCAAATTTTACATACATATTCAGTAGGTCTGAGAATCGGCCAACATCTATTTTTCAAACCTTTTTTTTCTTTTTTTAGTATGGCAAAACAACGTTTGCCGGGTCAGCTAGTTTATGTTATAAATTTACAGATAAATATAGACGATACATGTAGTTAAATATATTTTATCTTCAAAACTACGTAGATTTTGACGAGGTTTTTTTTAATAGACAGAGCGGTTCAAGTGGATTGCTTTTTTAGGGTTCCGTACCCAAAGGGTAAAAACGGGACCCTATTACTGAGACTTCGCTGTCCGTCCGGCTGTCCGTCCGTCCGTCCATCTGTCACCAGGCTGTATCTCAAGAACGGTGAGAAGAAAATTTCAACTGTCTAGCTATCTAGACAGTTGAAATTTTCACAGATGATGTATTTCTATTGCCGCTATAACAACAAATACTAAAAATAAAATAAAATAAATATTTAAGGGGGGCTCCCATACAACAAACATGATTTTTTTACCGTTTCTTGCTTGATACTAATAACGTTGCCTTAAGTTGCATAGATAATGGTACGGAACCCTTCGTGCGCGAGTCTGACTCGCACTTGACCAATTTTTGTATCATTTGTTAAGGTTAGGTGTGAATCGGGGCCGGGGGCTCAATAACTATAGACACGGGTGAAACCGCGAGCATTTGCTAGTATTTAAATATGTCCAAAAATCTGCTTAGTTATAAAACTTAAAAATGAAACCACTTTTTACGGATTTAGAGGCGTATATTTGTTTTAAATTGTAGTAGCCCGATGTTTCAGAGACTTTTCAGACACCATAGTCCCGGGCCCGAGCTATAATCTGTCCTCTCTGATCAGTTGTTACGGGGCTGTGAAACATCGGGCTTAAATTTAAAACAAATAATATACAAATACGCGTCTAAATCCGTAAAAAGTGCTTTTATTTTAATAAGAGAGTCGCGCGAAATTAACTAGCAAAGACTAATTTAAAATAGTGAGAATATATTAACTATATTCTTTAAGATTAACAACTAATCAAAAATACTTAATTTGCGCCTCGCTATTGAAAATAGGCTTCCTCTATTTTTGGAGAATATTTAGTCTACTGTGCCATGCTGACACAGATGCTCTGTGTTGGCACAGAGTTTTGCTTCGAGTTTTCGGTCTCTCACAGAAGATCTTATCTGCTTCACCCCCGAACTACTAATTGTTATATATTTAAACAGACACAGCTTCGAGCGGTATCCTGGCTCCAAGGTAACGAGAGGATTGCTGACTATTTTTTGGAAAATTCCGAAATACGTAACTACAACATCAATGATGTTCTTATATCTAGAGGTAAGAAATTGAATTAAACTTACTATTCTAACATCAAGGGAAGTAGATACAAGTTTGCACCCATTTCTCAAATTGAGTACACTGATTACTAATATCGCTTTACTTGACTTGTCTTTTTTCTATGAAATAGCCAACAACACAGACATACCAGATGTATAATCTATGGCTATATCACTCAGTCGGCTTGAAGCCACTTAAACTACACATCACATGAAAACGGAAAACCACATTTTATTAGACTCTGAACTAACTTTAGCCAGGCTAAAGTGACATGTCTTCAAGATTGTAGATTGAAGCCTATTTAAGTACTATCTGGTATATCTTTGGCCAAAAATATGTATTTAACCCTTAACTTGAGGGTTGTAGTGTTACATTTTAGTAGTTAAATAACTATCAAATCAACACTTTTAATCTACACAATTCATTAAACTTGTTTAATAATAGCCTAATAGGAAGCTTCAGTCTTCCTGAGTGCTATAGGCTGTATTGTAAATTAGAATTATAAGCGAATGAAGTCACCGGCTCTCCGTGTGGTGACGGATTAAGAATACAAGTGTCACCACCCCATCTCCTCCCAAGGGTGCTATAAAAGTCAGCTAAGGGATATTGCACACAGATAACATCCTCTGTGAGAGACGGAAATCTCGAAAATAAACCCTGTGCCAACACGCCTGGTCAGCGCGGCACAGTAGACCATAATCCCTCCCAAAGTGGAGGAGGCCCGTGCCCAACAGTGGGACGTAAATGGGCTGGAGAAGGAGAAGGAAGTCATCGGCAACAATCTATGTAGTAACAATTAATTTACTACAGGTGATGAACCCAAAGGTCTTTACATATTAGTGTCTGGTCTTCTCGAAGCAACATATATACCGCCTGACGATGACCTAGACGAAGCAATACCCAACTATGAATTTATGACGGATTTAAAATTTGGGGAGCCAAGCCAAGATTATATTGTTTCTGGCAATGCTGTTGGAGTTCTTGGAGTAGGTACCTCTTTAACAATTAATTAGATTGTAGTAACACTCCAGTACATAGACTTTTCAGACATAGAAAACGGAGCCAGCTTAACCAGCAGCTCCGGAAAGGACTATTCCAACTCGTTATAATAGTAACTAAGACTAGCCCTGAATAGGACTGGAAAAAGGACACTTCATCCCCCTTCTGCATAATGTCTACACATCATCGGTTGATCTTCTGGCGGATCTGAGCAAATATCTTCACACCGTTAAGAACCCTGTTCCTATTACGTCACGTACATTTCCTAATGAATAATGAAAAAGCCATGCCAGAATACTTAAACTACCGTCTCATTTTCATCTATGCAGCTAAACTAACAATCTAAATAGAATTAGAGCCTTAAAATTATTACGTATGATCAACTTGGATCAAATAAACCTCTGTGCTGGTAGACCTATGCCCAAGAGTGGGAAGTTTATAATTTGAGAAGACCTAAGAGGAAATTAAATGGAGTCAATTGCATAAAAGGATGAAGTTCATTATCTTGTTGCCATCAGTCCGACAGTAGACTTTAGTTTTAGACATTTTGGACTCATGGGAAGAGATGGGTCGGTCACTGCACACAAACACCTCCGTATGAGGTTTCTATAAACACTTTTTAAAATCACCAGGTACTTACAAGTCGTCCATACAGTTACACGGCTAGATGTGACAGTGCCGTACAAGCTTACTACATCACTTTGGGAGTTATCAAGGAAGCGTTCACTTTGGCACCACATCCTATCATGGGGTAACCTGAAGCCTGTAGCTTCTCTTATTTTTATTCCACGTCTTGCCACACAACAGCCCACTCTTCAACGGAAAGTGTGCTATGTTGCCTATATGGCTTTTTGGCTTACGGTTTCCAGTTCTCCGTTTTTAGGGTTCCGTACCCAAAGGGTAAAAACGGAACCCTATTACTGAGACTTCGCTGTCCGTCCGTCCGTCCGTCCGTCCGTCCGTCTGTCTGTCACCAGGCTGTATCTCAAGAACGGTGATAGCTAGACAGCTGAAATTTTCACAGATGATGTATTTCTATTGCCGCTATAACAACAAATACTAAAAATAAAATAAAATAAATATTTAAGGGGGGCTCCCATACAAAAAACTGATTTTTTTACCGTTTCTTGCTCGATACTAATAACGTTGCCTTATGTTGCATAGATAATGGTACGGAACCCTTCGTGCGCGAGTCCCACTCGCACTTGACCAATTTTATTAGGGTTCCGTACCCAAAGGGTAAAAACGGGACCCTATTACTGAGACTTCGCTGTCCGTCCGTCCGTCCGTCCGTCTGTCACCAGGCTGTATCTCAAGAACGGTGATAGCTAGACAGTTGAAATTTTCACAGATGATGTATTTCTATTGCCGCTATAACAACAAATACTAAAAATAAAATAAAATAAATATTTAAGGGGGGCTCCCATACAACAAACATGAATTTTTTACCGTTTCTTGCTCGATACTAATAACGTTGCCTTATGTTGCATAGGTACGGAACCCTTCGTGCGCGAGTCCGACTCGCACTTGACCAATTTTTTGGAGATCTCTGCTTATGCAGGATTTTGTTGGAGGGATAAATTCTTCAATTTATTGGTTAGAGGGAGAGCTGTCCAAAAATTTAAATTCTGTAGGAAATTCATTCAATTGATTTATAAATGTCATAAATAAATTTAATAAATATATAAATATAATAAATATAATAAATATATAAATTTCATAAATGTCATACAAATGTTTGTACTACGTCTGGGTGTTTTCTATGTATTTTAAGTATGTATTTACAAAAGAAAAGTAGTATATGTATTATATCCGTATTCTGGTACCCATAACACAAGCATAATAAGCTTAGCTTGGGACCAGAGGACGATGTGTGAAATGTCCATGAATATATATATATATATATAATTTAATTATCTTATCTAATTAATTACATCAATTCAGTTTAGAAGCATCAATGTGGCGTGAGATAGGTATAAAGCTATCTATGATGGTATTACCATCTGTGCCGGCTTACCACGGCTGGCCTTACGAGAAGCTCAGCATGAGACTGGAACATGCCTTTGTGCCTAATTTGAAGGCGTTTAAGGTATCTATTCTTCTTCTCTTACCGTCTTATTCTTGATAACAGGCCCCCTTCATTTACGGGGAATTTTTATTTATGCCACTCTGTAAAGCCATGTTTCGATGGGTTTTGAGCAGTCTGCTTCTCAAAGGGGATCCTGAGCATCCTGGGGAGGAAATGAGGTAGTAAAACTTAGCATATCTTGGAAATCTGTTATACTCCTTCTAATTTTTGGCAGAAACGAACGTTTAGTGGGTTTGCTAGGAGATTCAGACATTTTTACTTCTCATGTGGCATTCCTCCATACGGCTTTCGAACCCATGACCTCTTGTAACAAATGGGTATCACTACCAACTATTCATTAGGCCCGTCATGAAATATAACAGTTTATTTGTTAATATCATGATTAATGTTAGGTATTTGTCGTTAACGAGCTGATGGAAGACATAGTTTTACTGGATGGTATCTGTCAAGATATGGCTACTAGAGAGGTTTTTCAACCACCAAGCTATATACCTAGGTAATTTCTTATATCTATACTAGCTGTCCCGGCAAACGTTGTTTAGCCACACTAAAAAAAAAAGTTTGAAAAATAGATGTTGGCCGATTCTCAGACCTACTGAATATGTATGCAAAATTTGAGAAGAATCGGTCAAGCCGTTTTGGAGGAGTACGGTAACTAACACTGTGACACGTGAATTTTATATATTAGATTAAGGAAAAAGCTTACTGAGTATTTACTGAATAAATCTAGGCCTATTGCCGAAACTAGTGCAGCTAGGAATATGAAAGTTTGAATGCGTTTAGAAAAGGGAAAAGTGGGTGTGGTTGATTGTGAAGTTTTTAGAAAAGTTTGTCATTTCCAAAAGCCTTGATAATAATAAATAAAATAAATATTAATGGACATTTCACACAACGTCCTCTGGTCCCAAGCTAAGCTTATTATGCTTGTATGTATTTACAAAAGAAAATTTGTATATGTATTATATCCGTGTTCTGGTAAGGATATAGGCTATATAACATCACGCTGTGCCTAATAGGAGCGAAGCATTAGCGATAAATATTGCAAAAACGAGTAAAATCTTCTAAATTCCATACGTTCGAATTCGCTGGCAAAAGCTAGTTATATTTCTTGTACCAGAACGGCTCATCGTCTAATATTCCCCAAGTCTTCTCAGTTGGTTGTTAGTGACAGTTGTCCAGAGACCAAGTTGCTTATAGTACCTTCCAAGGATTTAGATGAGCTGGATATCATGGAAGATGAAGTAGACGATCTGCAGTGTGAAATGGTCAGTACTCAGTAGAATTTTGTAACAAATAATTTCATCTCTATAAAATTGTGATCAGTAAAGTCATATCAAAGATAATCTACTGTTCTAAAACTAAAAATTTTTATTTGTTATTTCATTGTAGAATATATTTTAAAAGCCTTGCTAGAGCGAAAGCTTCTATAAAAATCTATCGTCACTCTAACATCACGCCTTTTTCCCTTAAGGGTAGGCAGAGACTATGAAGCGCCATCTGCTACGATCCAAACATGTCCTTGGTTTCATTTACACTCATATATTTATTGTCTTAAATAAATAAACTATTATTGTTGTTGTTAGATATCGAACGTATCATCACGCTGTCTTTATCATCGGGTAGCCAGAAGAGTGTCAAATGATTCGCGTACTCCCGTCTCTAGACGTGTGAGAGGCAAGCGACGTCGAGTGCCACGACGAGTTAACTATAGAGAGTCGGTGTGGGAAAAACAACAAATATGTTAGTACTAGATAATACCTGCTGAGTAGAAAAGTCGCCTGAAAAGTATGCTTAGGTGGTTTGGTCATGTGGAGAGGATGGATGAGAGACGCTTAACAAAAGGCATATACACGGCGGAGGTAAGTGGAAATGCTGGGACAGGACGCCCGAGAAAAATATACTCCGATGTCATCGCCGGGATACTCCAAAAGGGACAAGTGAGTAGCACTTACAACCGTCAGGCATGTATGACCAGATGTATGAGTGTGGATGAAGCCAAGGAAGTATGCGTCGATTGTAGCAGATGGCGCTCTATAGTCTCTGCCTACCCCCATGGGAAAAAAGGCGTGATGTAATGATGATGATGATAGATAATGCCGCGGTTTTGTCCGTGTATATATTGGTACCAATTCTATGTGCACAACTAAACATAACTAAAAATGAAAATAACTATGGTGTATTTTAATTAATCGGCTATTTCGTTGTACACATTTATATTAAGAGGATACCAAAATAGCTTCGTGCATTTTTCTACGTACGAATTTTTCATTGTTTCTTTAGATTGAATGGCTAGAGCTCTAATTTTTAAGTATATTTTTTTTCAATATATGATCTAGGATCGCATAAACTCAGAAACGCGATTGAAAAAAGTTTTCTCGATAGAAAATCTTAGCGAAACAACCTCTCTAATTTTTTATTTTTTTCATTTGTCGGTCTATTATCGCGTATTAACTAATGAAATAACTTTAAAAACATAAATAACTATTATATGTATATAGAAACACGTAAATCAGAATTAAAATATATTTAGTAGATTTTGAGTAAACAAAAAAAATATCCCTAATTCTTCATTTTCAATACCTACTAGCTGTGTTAATATGTACATGTCGACGATAATATTGATGTAGGCCCTTAATTAAATTCGTTGTCTATAATATACAGTTTTTATAATAAGAAAGTTCAGTTATCATTGACGAATTATGTTACTGATACAATCAATTTTCAAGTAATTTTTAAGTTATTTTTAATAAAGTTGCAAGTGCTATGTACTACAAAATTTTGAAGGACATCGCCGATGATATCAGAGTTATAAGTCTTTCTCTGGCGTCCTCTCCCATTGTTTCCACTTACTTCCGCTGTGTAAATGCCTTTCGTAAATCATCTATCATCTAACCTCTTTACATGACCGATTCTGCGCGCACAGCTAAACTTAACTAAATAAAATATGTTTTGTTCAATAACTAAAACACGCGCTAGAAAATCATAAATATATTTTTTATATTATTGTATTGTCATCGGTCCTGAATATGTGTGCAAATTTTTAGATCAATCCGACTACTGAAGTGGGTGTAAATCACTTTCAAAGATTCCGTTACATCACTTACATAGATTAATATATTGATAGATACATACCGAACTTATAAAAGCGTGTTAAAATGAAAATTGATAGTGTCAATTACACAATTCGGCAATGTTAACAGAACTTTTTTATTAGAAAATCTGTATAGGTATTACAGATTAACGATTTTCTATACTTATAATAAATCTATAGAGAGGTCAATTCTGTACATTAAATATATTTTCAAAATAACTATCAGGGGGTGATTAGTGATCAATACTGATGCCAAAAATGCAATCAGTAAAATTTTTGTCTGTCTGTCTCTCTGTCTGTCCGTCTGTATGTTCCTTATAGAAACAAAAACTACTCGACGGATTTTAACGAAACTTGGTACAATTATTCTGCATACTCCTGGACAGGTTATAGTATACTTTTCATCACGCTACAATCAATAGGAGCAGAGTAGTGAAGGGAAATGTTGGGAAAACGGGAAAAGGTGCTCCATTTTTTAAGCTTCCGTCGCGTGTGCAGCCTTAATGGTTAAAGTTACATAGAAATCATGTATGACGGAAATATTCTACATAAAATTGTCTAAAAAATATCCCGAAACAGCACATATCTATATTTTATGGTTGACTCACAATAACACGTGTAACTCCTGATAGCTTAGCAGTTCGTTCATTCTGATTATATTTGTTTACTCTTACGTTTATAATACTCTCACTCAAACAGTAGTTAAAAATGTTGCAAAAACGGGGAAAATTTCCTAAATTCTACGCGGACGGAGTCGAGGGCAACAGCTAGTAATTAATAAAAATGTGCACATCGCAATAGCCAATTCATCAAAATACGCCATAGTTGTTTTCATTTTTTTAGTTAAGTTTATTTGAGCACATAGAATTGGCACCATTGCCATTGTATTAACATTAAATTAAATGTTATTGTATGTTGTACAGCGTCTCAAACAATTGGCGGTATCGTGAGTGACAAAGAATTTAATGCGAAGTATTTCAAGCCTAGCCTCGTCGATATTGTAAGTCATAATATATTAGTAGGTACTTGATATCCTTATCCTTACTAATTTATAAGTGAGAAAACCGGATGATGACACAATTATAATTTTGACGAGCTTAAGTGTTGATGTGTGGAACGAAACAATAGCGCGATTTAAAAAACGTACAACGCCATTTATTGAGCAGAAGAGTAAACTTCTGCTTGTTAAGGATTGATTTCTAAATTTCACGCGTACGAAGTCGCGGGCAACAGCTAGTTAGGAATAAAATAAATTAGAACTTTATTATACTGAGATCGTGAACAAGCATACGACCTTAGGCCTGTCTGATAATAAGCAGTCATTGCTGCTGACTGGCTTCACCAACTTAACATTCACGGTGAGTCTCGTGGTACATGTAACGGACTGTAGTTCACAAGTTCGCGGATTCGATACCCGCACGGGACAATAATTTGTGTGATATTTATAATTATACAAATGTTTGCACTGCGTCTGGTATTTCTACGTAATAAAAGTATGTATTTACAAACGAAAAGTAGTATATGTAGTATATCCGTATTCTGGTACCCATAACACAAGGATAATAAGCTTAGCTTGGGATCAGAGATTATTCCCATGTATTATCGAAGTTGTCAAAAACAGATGTCGCTCCTGAACTGCTTGCGGTTCTTAAATGCTGGTATACTAATCAAGTGAACTGTGTGAGATGGGCTAATGTACTCTCAGATGAATATATTTTAAAATGTGGTGTTAGATAGGGGGGCTTGTCATCTCCTATCTTGTTCAATCTTTATTTAAATGAACTTGTTTAGGAGCTCAGTAGTGTCCATGCCGGCTGCTACATAGATGGAATTGCATTTAACAGTATCTGTTATGCCGATGTCATGGCAATACTGAGCCCATCAATGGCACGTCTTAGAAGACTTATTAAAGTGTGTGAGTGTTATGCTGAGGGGCATGGTTTGAGAAACAACACTAGAAAAAGTGAGTTACATATATTTAGGCCAGCTCATAAAGGCATGGATAATTACCCACCTGTCACTTTAAGTGGCGGTATCTTAAACCGTGTTCAGCAGTTTAAATATCTGGGACATATTGTAACTGACAATTTGAAAGACAGTCTGGATGTAGATAGGGAGCGGAGAGCATTGGCGGTAAGAGGTAACATGCTTGTCCGAAGGTTCTCGCGTTGCTCAGCTGCAGTTAAAATAACACTTTTCAAAGCATACTGTTAGATATTTTACTCATGCAGCCTTTGGACTAACTGTACTCAAAGGGCCGTCTCTTCTCCCCGTGTCTTATATAATAATATATTCAGGATGTTGTTGGGGCTGCCACGTTTCTGTAGTGCCTCCGGCATGTTTGCTGATGCTTATACTGATGGTTTCACAGCCATCAGACGCAAGCGTGCTGCATCACTGTTGCATAGGATATGTGCCGGCTCCAACAGCCTCCTGAGTGTCATTGCCAACAAATTGGACTGTCCTTTAATACATGACCTTTATAATCTTTATTTACCTAACTAACATAGTCTAAGTGAATTATAACTAACTAAATATGGATGATTCTGATATAAATGATTTGTTATTATTATCTTTATATATATAAATCTTCTGTAAGTATGTGTGTTTGTAATTGAACTTCTCCTAAACGGCTCGACCGATTTTGATGAAATTTTTTTTACACAGAATTGTATGGCAAAACAACGTTTGCCGGGGCAGCTAGTATCTTTATATCGTTATACGAGTATGTATAAATCTTCTGTACGCGTGTTTGTAATTGAACTCCTATTAAACGGCTGGACCGATTTTGATGAAATTTGTTGTGTGTATTCAAGGGGGTTTGCGGATGGTTTAGATTCACAATTGGCTGGTCCGATTTTGATGAAATTTGTTGTGTGTATTCAAGGGGGTTTGAGGATGGTTTAGATTCACAATTGGCTGGACCGATTTTGATGAAATTTTTTGTTGTTGATTTTTACAAAGAATTGTATGGCAAAACAACGTTTGCCGGGACAGCTAGTTATATTATATTATTATTTTCTAAGTAAGAGTTTCACAGAACGAAATGACAATGACCGTAGCTTCTAGACGTCTACAACACCACTTACACGTCGCGCGTCGTAGACACAACGCAGAAATCTTTTCTTTCAGAAAATAGTTAGTTCTTTATGTGAAGATTTACTTGTAAGTATGTTTTTTTTTGTTTCAGGCCGAGAAATCATCTAAGCAACAAGGTAGGTATACCTGTTCATTCAACTTATAATTTTACGAGAATAGCAAAATCTCTTCTAATATAAAACCTATACCAATATTATAAATGCTATTTTTATTATATTATATGCTCCTATAAATAGTGCTAAGTATGTATAGTCGCCTATATATTATTTTGTGTTTATTTATCTTAAATGTCTGCTTAGTTTTATTCTCATAATTTTTATCTTCTCCTCATTTAGCACTCACACTGTTTATCTCTGCACTAACTTTGGTTGGCTGGTAGATAATGCCTGAGGTATTAAGTCCGCCATTGTACATCTTATGTGCATAAAGTTTTAAATAAATAAATAAAAATAATTTAAAGATGAAGAGTTTGTTTGTTTGAACGCGTTAATTTACTAGTCCGGTTTGAAAAGTTCTTTCAGTTTTGGATAGTAGATTTATCGAGAAAGGCTATAGGCTATATAACATCACGCTGCGACCAACAGGAGCGAAGCATTAGTAAAAAATGTTGCAATATTTCTATATTCCGCGCCTACGAAATCACTGATCAAATCTAGTAGTGTAGGTATATCTAATCTTCTAATATATAAAATTCTTGTGTCACAGTGTTAGTTACCAAACTCCTTCGAATATCTTGACCGATTCTTATGAAATTTTATATGCATATTCAGTAGGTCTGAGAATCGGCTACTATATATTTTTCTTACCCCTAAGTGTTGTCCACCCCTGACATTTGTCTGGCAAAACAACGTTTGCCGGGTCAGCTAGTCTGATATATAAAATTCTCTTGTCACAATTTTCGTTCCCATACTCCTCCGAAACGGCTTGACCGATTCTTATGATACTTTTTATGCATATTCAGTAAGTCTGAGAATCGGCTTCTATTTATTTTTCATACCCCTAAGTGTCCACCCCTGACATTTGTCTGGCAAAACAACGTTTGCCGGGTCAGCTAGTCTAATATATAAAATTCTCTTGTCACAATGTTCGTTTCCATACTCCTCTGAAACGGTTTGACCGATTCTTATGAAATTTTATATACATACTAGCTGACCCGGCAAACGTTATTTTGCCATAGGTACTAAAAAAAATGGTTTGAAAAATAGATGTTGGCCGATTCTCAGACCTACTGAATAAGCATGTAAAATTTCATAAGAATCGGTCAAGCCGTTTCGGAGGAGTACGGTAACTAACACTGTGACACGTGAATTTTATATATTAGATTCAATAGGTCTGAGAATCGGCTACTACCTATCTATTTTTCATACCCCTAAGTGATAAGGGTTGTCTACCTCGACTACCTCTAACAATTATATGGCAAATCAACGTTTAACGCTAGTAGGCTTTCAGCTAGTAATTATATGTATAGGTTTCTCTAAGCTCTTCTTTAAAATACTAGAAGCCCATGCCTAGATATATCTATATGCTATTTATACAAATAAAGACGGAGGTTCGGAGGAGGAAGGAGAAGAAAGAGGAGGAGTATCGGAGGTTTAAACGGAGATTTTATCGGAGAGATAATAAACGTTTACATAAAAAGACCATTATGAATAACAAGTTTTGACAATTCTCGCGAACCGATTTTAGGAAACTTTTAAACCTCCGATAAGTCATTATGAATAAGATCGTTAATGATATATTTGTTGTTAGTTTTTGATACACGTAACGTCGATACCTCGAACAGTGGACCTCAATCTTCGGCAACACATAACCATGCAGTTAATTCTGAGGAAGAGGTAATTAAGTTTCAATACAGTAAATAAGGTACTAAAATTAGCAGTGGCGGCGCCAGACTACATGTAGACGTCGGTGAGACCCCTTCTAATGCTTTCCGCGGCTTATTTCTTTCCCACTCTCCTAAAGTTGCTCCCATTTGCTTAACATTAATATGAATAATCTCCGTGTGGTGACGGATTAAGAATACAAGTCTCACCACCCCATCTCCTCCCAAGGTTGCTGTAAAAGTCAGCCAAGGGATATTGCACACAGATAACATCTTCTGTGAGAGACGGAAAACTCGAAAATAAACCCTGTGCCAACACGCCGGGCTGGAGAAGAAAAGAAGAAGAATATGAATAATTAGTTTACCATAAACTATTATGCATTCACATTATATAATAATATTATTGTATTGTAGATAGCCTCATTTGTTTTGAACTTTTTCGGGGGTCGCCAACGCCTTTAGCGTGCCAATTCGGAAAGTCATAGACAATAATGTACCTAACTGTTTACAGATATTTAACACAATGTTAAACAAAGGTGCAACCAGTTCATCCAAGAAGTTGTTATGAACGATTCTATGATGGATAAAACGAAAATAATTAATATTAGAAATATTTATATTTGATTACTTTCTTTAGGGGCTATTTATAATATAATTATATTTCTAATAATAAAGAAATTTGATTAAAGAGTTGTATTATTGTACCTTTTTAGGGCTTCATTCATACCAAAAGGTTAAAACTTTTACTAAGACTCTGTTGAAGTGAATTTTATAATACATAATTAAAATCTAAACGATTTTAATTAATATAAAATTAAATGTACACAGTTTTTATAATCAGAAAGTTCAGTTAACATTGCCGAATTGTGTTATTGACAACATCGATTTTAATTTTTTAGTTTAGTGTGCACGTAGAATTGGTACTAATGTCCGTCTGTCTGTCCATAATAGCTAGCTTTGATTTCAAAGCTAGCTATTATGGACAGACATGTACACAGACATGTAGAGATTATGTTCAGAGTTGACGTATTTCGGCGTTATTTTTAAATTACGCCACTGCTTGTGACTTCTTCTCCAGCTCATTTACGTCCCACTGTTGGGCACGGGCCTCCTCCACTTTGGGAGGGACTATGGTCTACTGTACCGCGCTGACCAGCCGTGTTGGCACAGGGTTTATTTTCGAGTTTTCCATCTCTCACAAAAGATGTTATTTGTGTGCAATATCCCTTAGCTGACTTTTACAGCACCCTTGGGAGGAGATGGGGTGGTGACACTTGTATTCTTAATCCGCCACCACACGGAGGGCTTGTGACTAGTCATGCCGAAACGTTACAAAAAACCTTGCCTCATGTATTCAAAACAACATATTTCCTTCTGATGCAATCTCGTATTCGTCATGCTGTAACACACAGCCGAAGAGATATCCGATATACATTATGGGTATAAAGATAAAATAAATAAATATTCATGGACATTTCACACAACGTCCTCTGGTCCCAAGCTAAGCTTATATGCTTGTGTTATGGGTACCAGAATACGGATAGAATACATATACTACTTATCTTATGTAAATACATACTTATAATACTTACATAGTAAACATCCAGACGCAGTACAAACATTTGTATAACAACTTTACTTAAACAAAGTCGTTATTTTTGTATGCATGTCTCTATGTGAGCTTATATCTTCAAATGTACGCAACGGATTTTGATGCGGTTTTTTTAGTAGATAGAGTGGTTCGCTTTTATAAGTTTGGTATGTATCTATCAATGTATTAATCTGTGTAACGGAATCTTTGAAAGCGATTTTCAGCCACTTGCACTAGACGGATTGATCTGAAATTTTGCACACCTAACAAGGACCGATGACAATGCAATAATTTAAAAGAATAATCCCAATTCCTTGATCAGAATTACTAGAATAGTATGTTGAAGTATCACTATGACCACACTTGTATTTTTAATTATACACGTAATAGTTTAATTGTATATGAGTAGACTCACCAAGATTATTGTGTTTCTACGTACCTATGCCTTTCATATACAATCAGATGATTTCACATAAAAACGCTTTGTTTATAGAATCAGGTAAAAATATCATAATTGTTTACTTGTGTTTACTACGATTGTGACAACATGTGACAACAGAAACTTATGTCTCTGACAACATAAACTGTCAAAGTTTTGTAAGTAGTTAGCATAGAATTGAGTATTGATGACAATGCAATCATTTAAAAAATATTCAGTATATTTAAGCGTGTTTTTCAGTTTTTAAACTAAGTAGATTAGTTTACAATTTGTCAAGGTTTGATTTTTTAAATCCACGCTTTTAGGTACGAATGTTGAATAAAAAAAAACTAGACCTTTTTAATTACATTTTATTTTAAAACTAATATTTGAAATATTACTTAACATATAGTCTAGATGCATAACATACAGACCGTAAAAGTAATAAAAAACTATAAGTATGTACTTATTATATTTCTGCAGTTTCAAATCAAATGAATTATATAATTATTAGGAATGTAAATAAAATGCTTTTCTTTAAAATAAGATTTCACTGGCTTAGCACTCTCTAAAAATAAATGTCCTGTTGCAATTGCAATAAATAATTATTAAATTAATTTTAAAAATAGAATATAAAAATAAAAAATGTCTGAAAATATTCTACAAATTTTAAAGATTGCGATTGTGAGACGCCAAACGAATAAAGCTTTTCTATAACTAAAGCTATAGGTTTAGTAACTCTAGTAGGTTTCGTAAGTTTAAATAAAATGCAAAATCTCAAGTTACAAAAAACTTACAGAAAATAAGCAATGTTAAATAATAGAATCTCAGCCAAATTTTCTTATAATAAGTACATAAACACATCTCGCAACAGTCTTTATATAAAATATAATTACCGAAAAGATGCGTAACAATTAAATAATCACACTTTTTAGAACAAATTTTATAAATTCATTTTATCATCTGAGCTCATTATATTTTTATGATATTGCTACCAATTTTTTACGTTTTATATTAATTTAGCATACATCTTGTACAAGTTTTTTTTTTAAGTTACACAAAGATACAGGAAATGTTACCAACATTATCAATAAAAATTTTACTAAAAAAATTTAAATCAGGTTTTCTGGTTAACACCTTGTTTGAAATTAGAACGAAATTTAAATTTTGAAACCATCTTTGCAAAGTTAACAGTAGGCGTTTAACATCATATTCTTATGTCACAATATTTGATATTGAATTCAAAACAAATGCTTAGAAAATTGTATGTGTCGTATTTTATTTGCACAAGTGGTTAACTGTCTTGTTGAAAATAAACTTGCATCATCATCTTTGTAAAAACCTCATTCACTTTTAAAGTTTGAAGCGTTTACAAATATTATAGTCAGGAACTACTGATATACTAACCAATATTTATTTTCAAAATTCTAATAGGAATTTATAAAAATTTAATTTGTTATGTAAAATATAAATCACCTAATTATATCTTAAGTTAATACATAGGTAGATAACAAACAAATAGTGTCAATAAAATATATTTTAACTGATAGTTCAAAACTATTGATGTTGCCATGTCAAAAATTTTAACGAAATTTTATATTATATTAATTAATGAACAAAAACGAATATTAAGTTACTTTTGGCAACATTTCCTGTAATTTAATGCTTCCAAACTGATATGTCTACTTCCTAGGTTGTTGAATATGGGGTTTAGGGGCAATATTAATGTGTGTGGGAGGTTTAGGGCTGTGAGCAACTTGGGCTGCCTCAGGAGTAAAGTCTGCATTTCCTCTATTGGGAGCTCCGGAAATCGACACAGGGTTCGAAGGCACTGGGGAAGGTCCAGATAGACCAGTTAAATCTTCATTCGCCGGTTCTTTGCTAGTATCTTTACCATGAGAAGTTTTGTTCTGAACAATTCTCATACCACCAGCTTTGACTGTGAATTGAAAATATATTTATTAAATGATTTTGTATACATGAAAATGGTGGTTTTGTTTTATTACAATGTTAAACCATTTTGTTTAAAAAGGTTGTTCTAAACAGATATGTTGCGAAAGTTTGTTTTAAAAAGTTAGATTCAAAAAATTATATGAATGAATCTAACTTTTTAAAACAGATTTTTGCAAGCTTTCTTTAGAATAACTTTTTAAAAAGAGTGGGTTTTAAAAAAGTACTACATATAATAATTTAATATAATGGTACAATTATCATTGTGTTAAACTATCTGACCCAGCAAACATTGTTTTGCTATACAAATGTCAGGGGTGGACAACCCTTATCACTTAGGGGTATGAAAAATAATAGTTGCCGATTCTCAGACCTACTGAATATGCATATAAAATTTCATAAAAATCGGTCAAGCCGTTTTGGAGGAGTATGGGAACGAATATTGTGAAACGAGAATTTTATATATTAGATTATTATATGTAGTATACTCGAATCTGGTATACTCACAACACAAGCATAGAAATATAACTTAGCTTGAGACCAGAGCATGTGGTGTGCAATGTACATGAATATATATTTTTTATTTTATTAATATTGGTAATTTGGTGCCAATGAAACAAGCATTAAGTTTAATTTAAGGTCAAATATTTAAGATGCCTAAGTGTTGTATTTCATAATGTTTATCAATATCGAGAGAATCAAAATAAAACTATCTCAATTTGTATATATTGCATAATATGAAATAATGGCTTTAATAAAACAGTATTGCAAGCTTTAAAAAATGTTTATTGTTAGTTTATATAATTGCTAGAGAAACTTAATTTGTACTGTTTATGCCTAATCTATGTAAAAAAATAATGATATAATTTACATGACATAAGTTATTACCATAGGTCGGAATTGGGTAGAGTTATTTATGTTTAAAAATAATATACACAATATTATTTTTCTATTCAATATTGCTAAAATACAACAGCAAATTTTAGTTCAATGGGTATTTGTTAACACAGTCATGTCATTTCAATGATATTTATTGTAAAAACATATAGATACATATATTATCCTTGTTTATAATTTTGCTATGTTCCAAAGCAATCAGGTTTATAATAATTACAAAAGAACTAGTCTGTTCTTAGTTTAAAATGTAACCTTGGAAGCCAGCTTTTTGTTTAAAAACATTCAAGCCGTGATTTAAAACACACCTTTGTCTTAAGCCTTACGTCATTATTAAATACAAGGCCTTGTTTATCTCCTTATTTTGATAAAAAAGACACAATTCTACACTTTGGTTTTCAACTTTATTATTTTTAATGGTACTATTTAACCATAGTTTAATAAAAGTAGGTAATTAAATTACTATAATTTCGCTATTTTGCAATATGTTGGTATTAGATTAAATATTTGAAAATGGAACAAAATAAATGTTTGTAGAAAACAAAAGTTTTTTACCTGCCGGAGGGTGTCCAGCTTTAAGTTGGGCGGTATCTTCAGTGGACGACATTGTTAAAAAATAAATTACAATAGAATAAAATAATATTGCCAACTTTTCACTCAGGTGAAATTAAAGTAATTAATGATCTTATAATATCCACAACGTGTAATTCCAATTTGATGACACGACACGAAACGATATCTCTGTTGGTGTTGTGTCAATTGACGAATGTCATTAATGTCAAATATGTCTAACTTTAGTGCTGTACAGTTTCGCCAATTTTAATATTTTTTTTTACTTTAGTGAATTAAAATCTAAAACATAAAACAACATCAAAACTATAACGTGTTTTGTTACTTAGTAAAAAAGTAATAAGATATATCATGTTTTTTTTTATTTTTTTTTGAATATAATATATCTTTTTTCATTTAATTCTTCAAGGTCGGTTGTTTGCAGTGTGTTAATATTATTTTGCTTATAATTGTTCCTTGCTTTGTAGTTTAGTAGTTTTCTAAATGTTTCTTTCAAATAAAGATTAGCACCGGCAAAATTAATACATTTTATTACTGTAATCTTCACTTTAGAAGTCACCTTACCTGGTTTAATAAATTATTATGTGGCGTGGGCTGATTATTAATCGAGATTATTCACATTTTTGTAACTCGATTCAAAAGTTATTGAATACTGCTCTATTTTTTTTGTGATAATCATTCATAGACAAAGCGGATAAGGCTACGCCTTCCCTCAGTTTTGGCGGGAAATTGAAATATCTACTACTGCTAATTTTACAGTAAAATATTAGTTTTACAAAAATAATTTTGTTTGTTAAGCATGTTTTGCAGTCAAGACATGTTATATCGCTCACAAATAATAACTCTTTCAATAGCGTCCCACGTTGGACCCGGGGCTCTTCTAGGCCTGTACCGCTGCCCATGCATGTTGGCACGGGGTTCGAGTTTTCCATCTCTCGCAGAACATTTCTTATATTTATTTATAATATTCCTTAGCTGGCTCTGCTGCTTGGAGATAAATGAGATGTGTCATCGCCTCAGATTTTTAAACTAGCTGTTGATGTACTCTGTTCCGTATGTCTTACAGTTATCTTATTGTGTATTAATTACCTTTTCAACTGAAACTGTTATTTCTAAAGTGGAGTCGGCAGTTTAGATGATAGCATAGATAATTATTGGTCTATGATGATAGCAGCTGTACTTAATTATAACTTAACTAAGCATATTATTTTTTTAAACAACGAGTAATACAGGAACATCAGCGGTGAAGCCAGAGTCGGGACTTTAGTCAATGTTGTGAAGGGGCTTGTGGACTTCATTACGACCAGAGCGATATGGGATTTTACTGATTTTAGGTTAAAAACACAGCTTTACCAGCTAGTGTGTCTATAACTACATCACTTATCCGCCTTGAACCCACACAAATATCTGTAGCTATGTGCGTGAAATATATATCTATGTGTGTCTCTGATGGTTCCCTAATGATTGACCATAAAATTATTGATAAAGTATCATTTGACAAAAAACGTTTCACCAAATGATCATTTGGCAAACGATACACTTGACAAAAGTATTATCTTACAAAAAGTTACGTAACAAATGATCCATTAGCAAACACTACACTTGACAAATGTGTTAAGTATTCTAATGTCAATTGAAAAAAAACATTTATATATAGTCAATTTAAGTGTTGATCATTTGGCAAAATGAAACATTTGTAAAATGATGAGTAGTAAAATGATCATTAGGCGAATTCACTGTTTTGCCAAACGTTGTTTGTCAAGTGAAGTTTTGCCAAATGACTTTTGGTCAAACAATCGGACACCGTCTCTGATACAGGCAATACGTCGTTAAAGTATGATTTAGCCATGCTAAATTTAAGCGTCTTCAAAGATGAACACGTACTCACTGGTAAATCTGTGGCACAGAGGATATTTAGATAGTAATTAAGTGGTCAGGAATAATTGGAAATACTTAGCACGGGGCCCCTAAAGACGCTGGCCTCGTGTCATCTGTTACCTATTCCAAATACGTGGGTAATCCTATGAGCAGTGCCTTTGAGACGATTTGTTAGCATAGTACTTAATGGTGTATTAAATTAGCACAACCCGACAACACAAAAGTGGGACAATAATGAGCTGAAGAAAAGAACAATGATTACTTTCACATGTGTGCTAGAGTTACAATATACAAATATTTGAATCAAAATTGTATTATATTTAAAAACAGTAGCACAGTAAGGTTAAGGGCCTACATCAATATTATCGTATATCATCGCCGACACGTACATATTAACGCAGCCAGTAGGCACAGAAAATGAAGAATTAGGGATACTTTTCCTATTTACTCATAATCTACTAAATATATTTTAATTCTGATTTACGTGTTCTATACTTATATAATAGTTACTTATGTTTTAAAAGTTATTTCATTAGTTAATACGCGATAATAGACCGACAAATGAAAAAAATAAGAAATGAGAGAGGTATTTTCGCTAACATTTTCTATCGAGAAAACTTTTTTCAATCGCGTTTCTGAGTTTATGCGATCCTAGATTATATATTGAAAAATAATATACTTAAAAATGGTTAAAAATTAGAGCTCCAGCCATTCAATCTAAAGAAACAATGAAAACTTCGTACCTAGAAAAATGCACGAAGCTATTTTGGTATCCTCTTAAATTTAAATAATAAATAAAATACCATTCATTTCCAAGCTTTTATTCTAAACCTTTTTGGAACAATAACATCTGCATCATCAGTGCCAGGTTTGATCATATCTTTCTGTAATTCTACAATCATTCTTAACATAAAATTGATGACTTGACTGCAAGTGCCATCACGAAGTCTCTGGAAGTCCTTACGGGTAGGAAGACATCGGCCACTGACCATAACACTTTGCTGACACAATGATGCTAATAAGCGTTTCAAAATATCCACCTTTTTATTAGCAGTTAATGGCCGAAGACGGGTCACGAAACGAAGAAGGTATTCTATTAGCATTATGTCTTCCTGAAAAAGTAAATTCATCTTTTACTTTTTATCAAACAAAGTCGTTATTTTTATATGTATATCCCTACGTGAGCTTCTTCTTCTTTTCCAGCCCATTTACGTCCCACTGTTAGGCACGGGCCTCCTCCACTTTGGGAGGGATTATGGTCTATTGTGCCACGCTGCGCTGACCAGGCGTGTTGGCACAGGGTTTACTTTCGAGTTTTCTGTCTCTCACAGTGGATGTGATTTGTCTAAAATATCCCTTGGCTGGATTTTCTAGCTTCCTGGGGAGGAGATGGGGTGGTGATACTTGTATTCTTAGTCCGTCACCACACGGAGTAGGTGAGCTTACATCTTCAAAACTACGCAATGGATTTTGATGCGGTTTTTAGGGTTTCGTACAAACCCTTATAGGATCACTCCGGTGTCTGTCTGTCTGTCTGTCAAACTTTTTTTACTCAGCAACGGCTGAAGGTATCAACTTGAAACTCATACGATATGTAGATTTATGAGGTCCCTTGTCGCAAAAAAATACAATCAACCTTTTACCTCTACGCATTTAAAAGATATAAGCGAATTACCACCATTTTTAAGAATTTTTCGACTTATGCTAGGGAATCAAAATTCACAGGTTATTTCCCGTTGCCCTAGCCTAGAGTCTGGAAATTTGGCATAGATCAAGTCTTTAAAGTGTTGATATAGGGAAAAATCCAAAACTTATAATTTGTCATCACATCACAAGTAAAAAAGTGTTTATACTAATACCAACTTATGCAGTAGCTGAAATGTAGTCGATTCCCTATATTTCAACTACAAAATTAAGTTGGTGAGTTCTTTTCAGTTTAATAAAATTTAGTTTTTGTGAATATTAGGCTTTAAACTAAACAAAACGCGGGTGAAATCGTGGGTATTAGCTAGTACTTAATATTCAAACAAGACCTAATGGTTCGAATTAAAACAATCTATCAGTGTTGGATAGTACATTTATCAATGAAGGTTATATAACATCACGCTGCGACTAAGAAGAGCGAAGCTTTTTGCCTGCAAAAACGGGAAAATATTTCTAAAGTCTACGCGCATGGAGTCGCGGGAAACTGCTAGTCGAAAAACAAAGTGACTTATAAGAGCTTGATTTTCTGAAGTGTTTTCATTATAAAATTACAAGGATTTTTCTAGAAAATTACTAGAAGCGTTGTGATTGTAGTAATTGCGAACCGAAACTATGACCTCAAGCAGACAAATCTTATTACAATCTTACCATAGTGAGAGCAAGTATACAGGATTCTATGTTATATCCTCGCCCCACAATAATGGCTAGGTCTTCTCTATCTAATACTGGTTGCTTCAGACCTTCGAACCATTCAAACAGCAGACCTGTTAGGATCACTGGATCATCCTAAAAATAAAATAATCAGCTTATTTCAAAAACTAAAAAACACGCTTAAAAAAATCTGAATGTTTTTTTTAATTATTGCATTGTCATCGTTACTTAATGTACCTATGTGCAAAATTTCAGATCAATCCAACTACTGTAAGTGGGTTAAATAAAATCACTTTCAAAGATTCCGTTACATAGAATAATACATTGATAGATATTTATGTTCCTAACATGGAGACTAGAAGAAAGGAGGAATATCTCAGTATATTAAAAAGTGTCCGCTGAAAGGCAGCAAATTAAGGTGGCGCCATAGTAGCAAGTGGAAGAATTTTAAAAAGAGCGCCACAAATTATTATTAGAAAGGAAAGAAAAACTTCCGCTTTGTTACAGCGCAGTTTTTTAAATTATTATATTAAATAGACAAACATGATTATGAAATAAATTTATATTAATTATTATTATAATTATACGGTGTTTTTAAGTACCCCAAATATTTGTAAATAGCAATTAAAAAATAGTATTAAAGAATTACCGCAACAGTAGCACACTTCACTCTGCTTGTAACTGCTACATTCATATCATTCATCTTGCTACACTAGCGCTATTTCGGTGAGTGTTATTTGCTGTTTACAAGTGGACGTGTTATTTGCTGTTTACAAGTGGACACTTTTTGGACTGATCCCCCATACAGGATATTCCTCCTTTCTTCTAGTCTCCATGGTTCCGATATAAGAATGTTAATAAATATGTTCTAAGTGATAGATTAACCTGTAGACTAGAGTGGCGGATTTAACAGCAGGCTGAGTAGGCTGGAGTCTAGGGCGGCAAATTTTAAGGGGCGGCAAATTTAGTTCATAAATTTTTTATTTCGGTTTACAAATTTAAAAAACATAATACCAATTTCGAAAATTGGAGAGAAATTAAAATATTTAATAATAATCGAAATATTCTCATATACAGTGCTAATTAATAAATATTTCAACATCTCTGCATAAACAATTCTTAAACGCTTTACTAATTAGACATTAATGATTATGAACTTTTAGAATATTGCAATAGCGATTCGATATTATTATCGAAATTTTGTAATATTTACATAATATTGTTACGTGTTAGGGTTCGAAGGATTTGGAGAGAAAGACCTGCTGACTCTTTTAGAAGACTTTATTCACTAGCACTAGTTACACACTAAGCACTAGGTCCAAACACTAAGCACTAGGTCCAAACACTAAGCACTAACAATGTCCTAGATCGTAGCCAAGTTGTAGGTTTCACTGGTATCACTCTTGATCACTTGTTTTCGCTCTCGAAGTCGCCTTTATCGTAGCTCGAACTGAACTGCCCGGGCTCGCCTCCCTGCCGCTATTTATATGCGCCGAGACGAGTTCCAGACCATTCCAGAATGTTCCCGACTGTGCGCGAACGTGATCGCCCGGAACGAATGTTTCTAGAAAGTTCGCGCATGTACGGTAGTTCCTCTAACGCCATCTAGTATCTAATAGGGGTTTCACTCTGCTCGGTTCTTTAATTGGTTTTACTAGTTGCTGCTAGATGGCGCTAGCTCCTTTGTGTTTTGTGTGTTCGTAACACTACTCCCCTCTTAGAGATGCTCGTCCCGAGCATCGTTGTTACTACCATGGTAACGCGCCAGACGGTCTATGTGTACCACTTTGAATGTCCCTCTTGGTTGCTTTTGAATCCTATAGGTCACATCATTCAGTCGGGTAACCACTTTGTATGGTCCATCCCACTGGTTCTGCAACTTTGGAGATTTCCCTTTCCGGCGAGTTGGGTTATGCAGCCACACCAGTGACCCTTCCTCGAAGCCGCTCGTGTTCAATTTCCGGTCGTATCTGGTTTTCATGTTCTCACTTGACTGTAACCCATTTTCCCGAACCAAGGCGTGTATATAGCGCATCTTTTCCCTTAAATCGTAGACATAGTCTTGTACAGTCTTTGGTCCCTCCGGTGGCCCTCCTGTCAATAGGTCTACTGGTATTCGTAGTTCTCTACCGAAATTGACATACGCCGGGGTAGCTTTTATGCTCTCATGCTCGGCGGTTCGGTAAGACAGAAGGAAGAGTGGTATATACTTGTCCCAATCCTTTTGTTTGTCATCTACCAATTTCGCCAAATGCCTCTCAAGGGTCTGGTTAAATCTCTCAACCATTCCATCAGACTGCGGATGGTACGCGGTGGTCCTCGTCTTATGCATGCCCAAAATTCTGCACACTTCCTGGAACACCTGCGATTCGAAGTTCCTGCCCTGATCAGAATGGATTTCCAGAGGCACACCAAAGCGACATATCACTTCTTCGACTAACTTGGAAGCGACTGTTGTGGCTTCTTGGTTTGGTATGGCGAACACTTCGGGCCATTTGGTGAAATAGTCAATGACGACCATAAAATACTTGTTTCCCGAATCCGTTACAGGAAATGGCCCAGCTACGTCAACTGCAATTCGTTCCCACGGTGCACCGACGTTATACAACCGCAGGTTCCCACGGCTCCTGGTCTGTGGTCCTTTTACAGCAGCGCAAGTAGTACATTTGCGGCACCAATCCTGTACATCATCTCGACAATGCAACCAGTAGAATCGTTCTCGCACTTTTGTTAACGTCCTCTTGACACCTAGATGACCTCCTGATACGCCATCATGTATTTCACGGAGAACATCTGGTACTCTCGTTCTTGGGACAATTATCTGAAGATGGAACTCTCTGCCGTTAGTCTTCTCCCATTTCCGGTAGAGTATTCCGTTTTGGAGTATCAGACTGTCCCATTGCGCCCAGTACGCCTTAGTGACAGCGCCAGTGGGTGCAACCTCACTCCATATTGGTTTTACGTCACCCCGTTTCTTCCATGTGATGATGTGCCGAAGGTCGTCGTCTTTTTCTTGAGCCTCCCTCATAGCATCATTCTCCCAGAGACTCAAAGGATTCGTTCTCGTTAGCTTTAATGTTACTTCATTGCATTCCTGCTTGACACAATGTTTGCAGTCCTCCGAACACGGCCTTCGTGAGAGTGCGTCGGCATTCCCATGTGTCTTTCCGCTGCATGCCTGGGAGATATCAGTTATCGGGGCTCCCTCCGCGTCAGCCAGCACTCGCCCCTTAGTCCTGGCTTTTATTCGTTTCCCTGATCCCGGGCAAGGGATAAAGCCCCTTGCTTCTTCAGCACCTCTATTTGTTCCTCGATCCTTTTCATCCTTGCCATCCTCCTTCTTGCCATTCTCCATCCTTGGGTTTCCTTCTGCGGGCAGTTGAGCTGAAGATGGCCTCTCTCGCCGCACTTGTAGCACATGGCTCCAGGACTTTTCTTTGTAGGGGCCTTAACCTCCTTGACTTCCTCAGAGACCTCGCGGATCTTATGGGTATGCCGTATGTCATAACGAACAGCCTCGACCTCCAAAGCATGCGCTAATGCTTCCTTTAGCGAGGTATGGTGACGAAGGCTCACTGCAGCTCTGACCTCCAGGTCTTTGATTCCGTCGACAAATGCTTGAACAATATTCGTGTCTACCATCTTGGTGTCGGCTCCTGGGTGTGCCTTTCTGACGAGTTTTTCAATTTCCAACGCCCATTGTTGTAGTCCTTCTTCTGAGCGTTGGACTCTGTCACGCAGTTGGGCACGGAACACGTGCTCCAGGTGTCGCTCCCCGTATCTGGATTCAAGTGCCTCCATCAGGTCTTGGAACCCATTTCCTGTGTGTGGCAGTGCTTCCAGGACCGACAAAGCTTGCCCTCTGAGCGCAACAGTAAGAGCGGTCAAGCATTGTTCTTCCGTCCATCCGTTGGCAGTAGCAACCGTCTGGAATTGCTGACGATAAGCGTTCCAGGAAGTAGTGCCGTCGTATGGCGGAACTTTCACTCTTGGTCCTTGTGCCGCTCCGATAGTTCCACTAGAGATCGCAACTCCCGTGGTTTCAAGGCGCACTACTTTCTTCTGTAGTTCAATGAGGCCGGTTTTCACATTTTCGACATCCAATCCTAACCCGGTGACTCGTTCTTCCACTACGTCGACATCTTTTCGAAGCTTAATCACCGTGTTACTAACATCATTTATAGCACAAAGCACTTTTTCTTGTGACTCTTGCAAAGCACCGAGCTTGCATTCTTGTGACTCTTGCATTGCCCGAATTTCAGCCCTTTGCATCTCTATCAGTTCAATTAAACTTCCTAATTGAAGTGCCACTGACGCTACGGCGCCGCTCGTGGGCGTGGCTTGTCTAGTGGGCGTGGCCTGTGTGGTGGGCGTGGCAAGGTGGGCGGATCCAGTGGGCGGAGCTTGTCCAGTGGGCGTGGCCAGTGTGGTGGGCGTGGCAAGGTGGGCGGAGCCAGTGGGCGTGGCTTGAGTCTGAGTAGGCGGAGCCTGGGTGGGCGGAGCCCGATGGGCGTGGTCGGTGGGCGTGGCATGGTGGGCGTGGCCAGTGGGCGGGTCTAAGGGGGCGTGGTCGGTGGGCGGGGCCTGGTAGGTGGGGCCAGTGGGCGGGGCTTTGTCCACAGCGGGCGTGGCCTCCGCAGCTCGTTGTGCCCTTGTCCTGACGCCCTCGAAGTCCTCTCTCGGAGTCAATGGCATCTCCAAATCTCACTTCCGACACCAGTTGTTACGTGCTAGGGTTCGAAGGATTTGGAGAGAAAGACCTGCTGACTCTTTTAGAAGACTTTATTCACTAGCACTAGTTACACACTAAGCACTAGGTCCAAACACTAAGCACTAACAATGTCCTAGATCGTAGCCAAGTTGTAGGTTTCACTGGTATCACTCTTGATCACTTGTTTTCGCTCTCGAAGTCGCCTTTATCGTAGCTCGAACTGAACTGCCCGGGCTCGCCTCCCTGCCGCTATTTATATGCGCCGAGACGAGTTCCAGACCATTCCAGAATGTTCCCGACTGTGCGCGAACGTGATCGCCCGGAACGAATGTTTCTAGAAAGTTCGCGCATGTACGGTAGTTCCTCTAACGCCATCTAGTATCTAATAGGGGTTTCACTCTGCTCGGTTCTTTAATTGGTTTTACTAGTTGCTGCTAGATGGCGCTAGCTCCTTTGTGTTTTGTGTGTTCGTAACAATATATTCTTCACTGATAACTGATACTTTTACTGATAATTTTTTTCTCCGTGTACCTAATAATTATGAGATCTGCTTACCCAATTCAATCTTGATATAATATCGATGGTCTAATCATGATTGCTGCAGCAAGTTTGCAACTTGTCAAATTCAATTTCACAAAGTAATTTCTTTATGCGTAAAAAATACTGACTAAAATTGAATAATTTTTATTAAAAAACTTGTTCAAAACTTGTTCTTAAAATTAAAAAACTTGTTCAATATCTTATAGAGATCATATTAATCGAATCACTGATAGTTGAACGACTGTGATTTGACAATAAAAAAATTCCCTCCACAAAATAAGAAGTGAGATAATTTGCTCATTAGAAAATTGATACATTTTATCAGTTAATTATTTGTAGTAAGAAAAAGTTTGGAAAATCCAAATGAGCAGGCCTGAAGCGCTCATGTCGTACACGAATCATTTAAAAATTAAATGTTTACATCAGTATTTTTGATAACTTTTTCGCAAAGCCAACTTTTTCAGAAAATGCAATATAAAAGTGGTATATGATTGAGATATTTTTTCCTTAAAATAATGTTTTTTGATAATTCTTTGCTGTAAAAATAATCAAGGATCGAACACGGTACCATAGTTCTCAATAATAATAACTATATGGGAAAAGTTATACAGCACAGTTAGTTATATAGCACAAATTATAAAGTTGGAATTTTATTGATAGAAAATGGATATGATTGTGGACTAAGATATCAAAATTTAGAGGCGGCAAAAATTGAATAGCCTACGGGCGGCAAATCTATAAATCCGCCACTGATGACTAGCTGTCGCTTGCAACTTCGTATGCGTGGATAATACATTTAATGAGAAAGGTTATAGGTTATTATAACATCACGCTGTGACCAATATGGGCGAAGCATTAATGAAAAATGTTGCAGAATCGGGGAAAATTTTTAAAATTTTACGCGTACGAAGTCCCTGGCAACAGTTATCTAAGACAAAGATGAACTGTGTAAACATAATACCTCTTTATTGATCCTTTGGAATGCTTCTTTTTGTTGGTTAATGTCATTGCGCAATTCCTTCAAATGCTTCATTCTGTCTCCTGGAAGACTGTTATGGTCTACTGTGAATGCCTGCAAGAACAGATTACTTAGATAATAATAAATAAATAAATATTCATGGACATTTCACTCAACATCTTCTGGTCCCAAGCTAAGCTTATATGCTTGTGAGATACCCTTATAGTCTAGTCTCACATCGGTGTCTGTGTGTCTGTCAGTCTGTTGCGAGCTGAAAACTCATATAATATATGTATCTATGCAATCCGTTGCTGCAACAAATACAATCACACTTATAGATCAATGCCTTTGAAAGATCCTCCTCCTCTCTGGGAAGGATTATGGTTTACAGTGCTTCGCTGACCAGGCGTGTTGGCACAGGGTTTTTTTTTGAGTTGAGATCACCCTGGGATGGCAAAGGGGCTGTGACACTTGTATTCATCATAATTATCATACCGTTATTTTATCCATGGGGTTGAGCAGAGACAGAGAGCGCCATCTAATACGATCTAAACACGCTTCCTAAAATATGTCACAAACCTCATGTATCTGAGCTGCCGGTATACTTCCGTTTGAGGAGGTGCCTGTGATCCTTGTGACTGTCTCCAAGTTCCTCTCTATATCCTCCTCAACTGGGTCACGCCATTCCACCATTGGTAATGTGTTCACATTATCTTTGGAATATAATTGAGTATTTTTAACAAGTTCAACCGACTTCATGTGGCTTTGAAATTTGAGGGTTTCCCTCAATTTTTCAGGAGATCCTGATCTGGTGCCAATGGGACTACACGGGAACCACCAGCAGAATGCCCTAGGCATTATGTCCACCATTGTACAAGTTAACTAATGTGCATAAAGTTTAATAAATAAATAAATATTAATGGTCTTATTCATAATAACTTATCGGAGGTTTAAACGGAGATTTTATCGGAGAGATAGATAATAAACGCTTTAGCCTAAAAAGACTGTATTATGAATAAACAAGCATTGACAATATTATCGTGAACCCATTTTAGCGAACTTTTAAACCTCCAATAAGTCATTATGAATAAGACCATAATTATATACATCTACTACAGTGTATATGCTTACCGATTTCAGTAACAACTTCTTCAGGAGTGGTCGGATCAGGTGGTGTTGTTTTCCGAATTTTATACACTATGAAAGTTTTATAGAACGGCTTGTTTTTTATTCGATAATCCATGCCAATACCTTGATGACAACCACATAGTTTTAGAAGTTGTTCACAGAGGGAGTACACTATCTGAAAAGTCAAAGTATTATTTATTTATTACTAGCTGTTGCCCGCGACTTCGTACGCGTGAAATTTAGAAATAAAACCTTAACAGACAAAGGTTTACTATACCGTTCCATAGATGGCGTTGTACAGCTTTTTAAACGGTCTGTACGGTTTTCTTTAGATAAAGTTGCAGCGTCTATCACACAAATTTGGTAAAGTTTTACCACAAAAGAAAGCGATAGAAGCATAGATATACTCTTTATCTATAACTAGCTGACCCGGCAAACGTTGTTTTGCCATACTAAAAAAAAAAGGTTTGAAAAATAGATGTTGGCCGATTCTCAGACCTACTGAATATGCATGTAAAATTTCATAAAAATCGGTCTAGCCGTTTCGGAGGAGTACGGTAACTAACACTGTGACACGTGATTTTATATATTAGACTAGCTGAACCAGCAAACGTTGTTTTGCCATACTAAAAAAAAAAAGTTTGAAAAATAGATGTTGGCCGATTCTCAGACCTACTGAATACGCATGTAAAATTTCATAAAAATCGGTCAAGCCGTTTCGGAGGAGTACGGTAACTAACACTGTGACACGTGAATTTTATATATAAGACTAGCTGACCCGGCAAACGTTGTTTTGCCATACCTACTAAAAAAAAAAGTTTGAAAAATAGATGTTGGCCGATTCTCAGACCTACTGAATACGCATGTAAAAGTTCATAAAAATCGGTCAAGCCGTTTCGGAGGAGTACGGTAACTAACACTGTGACACGTGAATTTTATATATAAGATGATTTTATATATTAGACTAGCTGAACCAGCAAACGTTGTTTTGCCATACTAAAAAAAAAAAGTTTGAAAAATAGATGTTGGCCGA
Organism: Orgyia antiqua; assembly: GCA_916999025.1. NCBI lineage: Eukaryota > Metazoa > Arthropoda > Insecta > Lepidoptera > Erebidae > Orgyia > Orgyia antiqua. Next base: position 24,031,490 of record OU779871.1, read on the forward strand.
TTCTCAGACCTACTGAATACGCATGTAAAATTTCATAAAAATCGGTCAAGCCGTTTCGGAGGAGTACGGTAACTAACACTGTGACACGTGAATTTTATATATAAGACTAGCTGACCCGGCAAACGTTGTTTTGCCATACCTACTAAAAAAAAAAGTTTGAAAAATAGATGTTGGCCGATTCTCAGACCTACTGAATACGCATGTAAAAGTTCATAAAAATCGGTCAAGCCGTTTCGGAGGAGTACGGTAACTAACACTGTGACACGTGAATTTTATATATAAGATTAGATATAACGCAAAAACTATTAAAATCGGTTTAATTTGTCCCTTTCAGCGCGGCGCTCGGAAATAGGGATAGCAATACCTAAATGAAGAGTACAGTACCCTCTTAAGGGTGGACAACCCTTATCACTTAGTAGACTCTACTAAGTGGAGGTATAAAAAAATAGAAACTAGTGATTCTCAGACTTACTAAATATGCATAAAAAAATTCATAATAATCGGTCAAGCCGTTTCGGAGGAGTATGGGAACGAACATTGTGACACGAGAATTTTATGTACCTATAAGATTTAAAGTCAAATATTTTTATTTCAAATTGGTATGTTTTACAAGCTCTTACTTCAGAAGCTAGGTGTCTGTTTCAAACGCGAATCCTATGGAGAAGAACAGACAAGAAACTCTATGAAAAGAATAGATGTTTCTGAAATAGTCTGAATATATCTACTATTTCTCCAGACAATTTACGTCCCACTGTTGGGCACGGGCCTCCTTTACTTTAGGAGGGATTATGGTCTACTAAGCCACGCTAAGTGTGTTGGTAAGTTTATTATCGAGTTTTCCATTTCTCACAGACGATATTATCTGTGTGCAATATCCCTTAGCTGAATTTTACAGCACCCTTGGGAGGAGATGGGGTGGTGACACTTGTATCCGTCACCACACGTACAATAATGTATTACGTACTTACTTTAGGCAATTCTCTAAATGTTCTTTCTTCTAGTCCATGAAGAGTTACTCGTTGTCTGTACAGATATTGTTTCAATGTGAACTCTGAAGTCTTCCTGTCCTTGATAAGGTTTAATGATTCCCTGTAAAAATTAACCAACACATTTATTAGTCATTACCAGTTTCATCAGTAAGCAATTTCATTATGTTGAGCTAAGGACTTCAAGAGGTTGATGAACACCCAGACGCAGTACAAACATTTGTATGACAATAAATTATAAATATCACACAAATGATTATCTCGAGCGCGAATTGAACCCTCGACCTCGTGAACAGCAGTACGTTACATAAACCACTCGACCATGAGGCCCGTCAATAATTTGATTGATTGATTTGAATCAACGGAAGATCCTAGTTTTAACTAGCACAGTGCTGAGTCAGTCCGTATTTGCAGCATAAACTATTGGTCTTATTCATAATGACTTACCGGAGGTTGAAAGGGAGATTTTATCGGAGAGATAATAAACGTTTTAGCGTAAAAAGACAAATAAGAATAACAAGTTTTGACAATTTTGGCTATATAGCTATATAGTATTACGCTGCTAATAATAGGAGTGAAACATTATTGAAGAACGTTGCAATAATTGAGTATTTAAAAAAAGTTCTACAGACTACATGTGCCTTTGAAATTTGCGGATTATCCGTGATTTCTCATGAGTTAACCATCAGATCCTGATCTGGTACCAATGGAACCAAACAGGAACCACCAGCTTTCAATTAAAAAAAGAACCATTAAAGTCGCTTCACCCAGTTAGAAGTTATGAGTAACAAACATACTTACAAAAAAATATACAGACGAATTGAGAACCTCCTCCTTATTTTGAAGTCGTTTAAAAACAGGGAAATTTTACCAAATTCCACGCGTACGAAGTCGCGGGCAACAGCTAGTATTTACATATTTCTATGTACGTACTCGTATTATTTCTTTTACTTTATTTTATGACACTTACTTTGAACTGAACACAATAGTCTGCGGTAACAGATAGTTCTCAAATTGTTGCACGCACAGTATCTGTCCAGAGGTCTGTATTGATTTAGGTCTTTTCTTTCTGACCAGACGAATGGCATCATTCGCTCTGATTCGTAATGAGTATACCAGGTAACATGCTATCAGAACACCTGTACGCCCAAGTCCTGAAGAATAAATAAATAAATAAATATTCATGGACATTTCACACAACGTCCTCTGGTCCCAAGCTAAGCTTATATGCTTGTGTTATGGGTACCAGAATACGGATAGAATACATATTATACTACTTTCCTTTTTGTAAATACATACTTATAATACATAGAAACACCCAGACGCAGTACAAACATTTGTCAAGTATGACAATTAGAAATAACACACAAATGATTGAGATTGATGATTCCCGAGCGGGAAATCGAACCCGCGACCTCTTGATCGGCAGTCTGTTACATGAACCACTCAATCACGAGGCTCGACAAATGATGACAAAACTTAATGATAATAAAACTTATTGTTACGGATCAATACTAATATTATTAAGCTGAAGAATTTGTTTGTTTGAATGCGCTAACCTCAGGAACTACTGGTTCGAAAAAAAAATGCTTTTTGTGTTGGATAGTCCATTTAATGAGGAAGGCTATAATCCTCCGTGTGGTGACGGATTAAGAATACAAGTGTCACCACCCCATCTCCTCGCAAGGGTGCTGTAAAAGTCAGCTAAGGGATATTGCACACAGATAACATCCTCTGTGAGAGACGGAACTCGAAAATAAGCCCTGTGCCAACACGCCTGGTCAGCGTCAGCGCGGCACAGTAGACCATAATCCCTCCAAAGTGGAGGAGGCCCGTGCCCAACAGTGGGACGTAAATGAGCTGGAGAGAGATAGCCTATATAACATCACGCTGCGACCAATAGGAGCGAAGCGTTAGTGAAAAATGTTGCAATAACTGGAAAGTTTTTCTATATTCCAGGCGGTCGGAGTTGTATGCAACAGATAGTTCTATCATGTAAGCAATCTTAATAGATGGCGTTGTGCGTAAAAATATATTGACTCATTCGAGTTACAAATGTGGTGGTTAATTTGAATGTTGCAGGCACGACCGCAATAAGCTCAGTTGGAAGAGCTTCGGAACGGTATTCCGAGGTAGTGGGTTCAAGTCCCGCTTGCGGCAGTCACTTTTTCCACCATAATTTGATTTATTAAGTAAAAAGCATAGCATGTCAATTGCAAAATTAATAAGTTACTTTAGTTTTATCACGTTTATCTTCTGAATTATTAATAAGGAGGTAAAGGTTGTAATATATACTCTCTTTACTCTGTCCAGCTCATTAATGTCCCATTGTTTGAGTCATTGGATACAAGCGACGCTATAACGTGCGCTGTGAGGCTTATGTCTAGCAGTGAATGGAGAAAGACTGATGAATGAATTTAAAAATGTGACTATCAGTTCATGAAACTTATCAAGAGGGTTTTGTATTTAAAAAAGTTAAACCGACGAATGCCTTTGAAATTTGAGGGTTTTTCTCGATTTCTTAGGACATACCCATCAGATCCTGACCTGGTGCCAATGGAACCAAACGGTAAGCAATAGCTTTCAAAATAAATAAAGAATCATAAGTTAAAAAAAAACATACAGACGAATTGAAAACCTCTTTTTAAAGTCGTATAGTAGATGAACTTTTATGTCGTTATTTAAATCAAAGAATTGTATTCAAATTGTGTTCAACAACGTTGTCTGTTATAAATATGTAACGATAACATGTTAAGGGCCTACATAAATATCATCGCCGACACGTACACAGCCAGTAGGCACAGAAAATGAAGAATTAGGGATACTTTTCCTATTTACTCAAAATCTACTAAATAAATTTTAATTCTGATCCACGTGTTTCTATACATAATAGTTACCTATGTTTTTAAAGTTATTTCATTAGTTATAATACGCGATAATAGACCGACAAATGAAAAAAATAAAAAATTAGAGAGGTTGTTTCGCCAAGATTTTCTATCGAGAAAACTTTTTTCAATCGCGTTTCTGAGTTGATGCGATCCTAGATCATATATTGAAAAAACATATACTTAAAAATTAGAGCTCTAGCCATTCAATCTAAAGAAACAATGAAAACTTCGTACATAGAAAAATGCACGAAGCTATTTTGGTATCCTCTTAACCACCTTGTAGTGCGATACTAATATAATATTCTTCTTTACAAAATTCTCGTGTCACAATGTTCGTTCCCATACTCCTCCGAAACGGCTTGACCGATTCTTATGTAATTTTATCTGTATACTAGCTGTCCCGGCAAACGTTGTTTTGCCATACTAAAAAAAAACAACAAAAATAAAAAATAGATGTTGGCCGATTCTCAGACCTACTGAATACGCATGTAAATTTTCATAAAAATCGGTCTAGTCGTTTCGGAGGAGTACGGTAACTAACACTGTGACACGTGAATTTTATATATAAGATTCAGTAGGTCTGAGAATCGGCTACTATCTATTTTTAACACGCTTTTATAAGTTTGGTATGTATCTATCAATATATTAATCTGTGTAACGGAATCTTTGAAAGTGATTTTCAGTCACTTGCAGTAGACGGATTGTTCTAAAATTTTGCACACCTAACAAGGACCGGTGACATTGCAATAATTTAAAAGAATAATCCCAATTCCTTGATCAGGATTACTAGAATAGTATGTTGAAGTATCACTATGACCCCACTTGTATTTTTAATTATACACGTAATAGTTTAATTGTATATGAGTAGACTCACCAAGATTATTGTGTTTCCACGTATGCCTTTCATATACAATCAGATAATTTCACATAAAAACGCTTTGTATATAGAATCAGGTAAAAATATCATAATTGTTTACTTGTATTTACTACGATTGTGACAACATGTGACAACAGAAACTTATGTCTCTGACAACATAATATATAAGCTGTCAACGTTTTGTAAGTAGGTAGCATAGAATTGAGTATTGATGACAATGCAATCATTTAAAAAATATTCAGGATATTTAAGCGTGTTTTTTAGTTTTTAAACTAAGTAGATTATTTATACGGTTATAACACGTTTGGCGGGTCAGCTAGTATTTCTATGTAATTTGACATCGATACCAATTCTGCATCTACAACTAAACTTAATTTAACTAAGAAATTAAAACAACCATGGCGTATTTTGATTAATTGGATTTATTTTGATAAATAAAGAAGTAGTCTAAGTTAAGTATGTGTAGATATTGATATTCGACAGATTTGTTTGTGGAATTTTAAGAAACATATTAACAATACATTATTATGTTATTTTTATTTATTTCTCTCTCTCTCTCCACCCCATTTACGTCCCACTGTTGGGCACGGGCCTCCTCCACTTTGGGAAGGATTATGGTCTACTGTGCCACGCTGACCATGTGTGTTGGCAGAGGGTTTATTTTCGAGTTTTCCGTCTCTCACAGAGAATGTTATCTGTGTCCAATATCCCTTAGCTGACTTTTACAGCACCCTTGGGAGGAGATGGGGTGGTGACACTTGTATTCTTACTCCGTCACCACATGGAGATTATTTATTTACTTATTAATTATAAGTTAAATCACAACAAATCTTTTAAATCTCTATAATATGTCTTTAATAACCTTGTACATGAGTTCGGTTTACTGCGCATAAAAACCACTTACATTAACAATTATAACTAATGCAGAAACAACTAACTACCTAATGATTTATGCATGCATAAATTATCATTTAAGTATTTCTTGCTTTTAAATTGTGCACTTAAAAATGTCCTTGCCATATTAAAATTGCACACTTTGATTCGCCATATGTAAGAACTAAGTATTTTATTGTGTTGTCAATAAAACACTTCTGTTCCATACTTTTTCTACAATATCATCATTGTCCGCAATCCGTGAATATGCCGCTTCAGCACAATCCACAAAGTACTTGCCATTAACACCAGCCACTTCCTCAGAGACAGCCAAGAATATACTAGTCTGTGCACCTTCCTTAGGAGTCTTGAAATTTAACACTTTCAATAACATTAAGATCCAGAAACGTATTAAGGGATATACTCTTTTAAATATTTCAGTTCTCACAACACCTGGATGTACAGAATTTACCGTCACATTTGATGGTAGCCTCTTAGCTAATGCCTTCATCCAAAGAACTTGACAAAGCTTGCTGTTACAGTACTTCAAGGTTTGTGATTTCGTATGCAGCCCTGATAATTTATCAGCAGATATACGCCCAAAGTGATGGGCGTAAGATGATATTAAAATTATCCTTCCAGATGCTGAGGTCGTTATTCTATCTAATAACAAATTCGTAAGCAAGAAATGTCCTAAATAGTTGATTTGCATCACTATATCAATGCCATCCTCGGTTGCTTTATGTTTTAAACCACCACATCCGGCATTATTGATCAGAATATCCAAACAATTGTAGGATTTTTTAAATTCTTCAGCGAATTTTTTGATACTTTTGAAACTCGCCAGATCTAAGTATTTATATTCAATATTGTTATTCGCTGTTGTGTTTATGATGTCAGTGATCGCGTCTGCAGCTTTTTTCCCATCTCTACAAGCAATCACGACTCTTGCTCCTCTAGAAGCGAGATCTCTAGCAGTTTCCAGTCCGATGCCAGTATTCCCGCCAGTCACAAGCACCACTTTATTATCAAGTCTTGCATTTGATTTGCACACACCTTTAATTGGTTCTAATTTAAACCTAATATATAACAAAAATAATGTTAGGGACGTAAGAAAGAATACTATTAATGTTAAAACGCTTACAAAAAAATAGTATATAAAAGCGAGAATCATGTCGAAGTGTACTATTGTTTGATATTTTTAAATCGATAACACTAAAGTGTCTGTTATGTATGAACACTTGATTGATATTAAAGCAGCCGGAGACAGCATTAAGTAGTGCATTATACAGTTCATTATATACGTATCGACTTTATAATCAATATATTTACCGTGTTATTTGAAATAATTAAATGTAACTTGTTTTACACTGTCTGTAGCTATTTGCATTACAAATAGTAAGTTACTACATATTATAAACTGTGTAGGTAACTACTCAAATAGTTTTAAAATTATCAAGGAATATTAGATTATAAAATGATTTGATGAAGGCTTTTTAATGTAACACTAGGACGTGATGTATTTATGATTCAGCTGGTCAATAATGAGAGGTTTTAACGTAATAATGTCGAGCCGTAAGCGACCAACATGTTTTTTATGAAAAAAAAAAAGAGTGTTGAGCAGTTTTTCAGGATATTTTATTACTAGGATAGGTTATTTATTTGCTAATTAACTTACGATAGAAGATTTTTGTAATTCTATGTTTTTATTCACTACACGAATACGCTCAGAAACTCAATAATATTTTGTAAGTTGTAAAGGTTATCACTGTGATGTCAACATAACACTTTTGTTCCATATCTTTTCGACAATATCATCATTGTCCGCTATCCGTGAATATTTCGCCTCCTTACAATCCACAAAGTACTTGCCACTTACACCAGCCACTTCCTCAGAGACAGCCAAGTATATAGTAGTTTGCGCACCTTCTTTAGGAGTCTTGAAATTTAGCACATTCAATAACATTAAAAACCATGAAAGTAGTATGGGATTAATAATATTAAATATATTTGTTTTTACTACACCTGGATGTAAAGAATTCACAGTCACATTTGATGGTAACCTCTTAGCTAATGCCTTCGTCCACACTACTTGACAAAGTTTGCCGTTGCAGTAATTTATTACCGGTAATATGGCATTCACTCCAGTTAATTTATTTATAGATATAAACCCAATATGATGCAGGATTGACGACACTATAATAATTCTTCCAGATCTCGAAGTCGTTATTCTATCCAATAACAAATTTGTAAGCAAGAAATGTCCGAAATAGTTTACTTGCATCACTTTATTAATATCATCTTTCGTCGTCTCATTTTTCAATCCACCACATCCAGCATTATTGATCAGAATATCTAAACATTCGAAGGAGTTTTTAAATTCTTCGGCAAATTTTCGTATGCTTTTAAAACTCGCCAGATCTAAGTATTTATATTCAATATTGTTATTCCCTGTTGTGTTTTTGATGTCAGCGATTGCGTCTGCAGCTTTTTTCCCATCTCTACAAGCAATCACGACTCTTGCTCCTCTAGACGCAAGATCTCTAGCAGTTTCCAGTCCGATGCCAGTATTCCCTCCAGTCACTAGGGCCACTTTATTATCAAGTCTTATATTTGATGTGCACGCACCTTTAATTGGTTCCAACCATAATTTTATAAACAACAGAATTAAAGTGGTGGCTGCTAAATAGAAAACTATTAATATGAAAACGCTTACAAATAAATAGAATATCAAAACAAGAATCATGTCGAAGTGTTATCTTGTATTGATACCCAGATGAAACTGGCACTAAAAATATATTATCAACGCTAATATACATAATATAAATACTAATAATGCTTATCGGTTTTTGCGATAAAGTAGCGATAATTTTGCGACTGTTGTGTCGGTTTTAGTGCATACATATTTTGTATTAACTATTATGTAATATCTAATAAGTAATTAGTATTTATCTTTAAATAAAACTATTTGTTACGGATTTAGAGAAGCGCATTTGTTTCAAATTTTAGTCCAACGTTTCCGAGACTGGCGATTAGAGAATACATTTATTTATCTATAGGTACCTAAGTTTCCTCATGAAGGATACTATTATTTAGCATAAATTTAAATTAATAGCTAGTCAATAAAAGGTTTGTTGTTCTTTACAGTTTCGGAGACCTCCGTGACATCTTTTGCAACTCGTTAGTGAATACATAAAAATGGTGACGGCTTTAAGGTGAGCTGGCGGAAGACGGAAGCTTAAAAGATTTAACCTGGAATTTTCAGTATGTCTTGTAGGTAGACGTATACTGAACATCAAAATCTTTTTAAACTATATGACGGACCTCACGTTCTAGTGGTTCATGTAACCGATCTGGCGATCACAAGGTCGCGGGTTCGATTCGTGCTCGGGATAATCATTTGTGTGATATTTATAATTGTCATACAAATGTTTGCTCTGCGTCTGGGTGTTTCTATGTATTATAAGTATGTATTTACAAAAAAATGTAGTTTATGTATTCTATCCGTATTCTGGTACCCATAACATAAGTGTATAAGCTTAGCTTGGGACCAGAGGACGTTGTGTGAAATGTCCATGAATATTTATTTATTTATTATTTATAACAAAATAAGTTGACAAGATTAGACTTTAATTCCGAAAAGCTTAACAAAAACTTTTACTGCGATGTCAGCAACACGCTTTTGTTCCATATTTTATCCACCTTTTCATCATTGTCCGCAATCCGTGAATATTCCGCTTCAGCACAATCCACAAAATACTTGCCACTAACACCAGACACTTCCTCAGAGACAGCCAAGAAGATACTAGTTTGTGCACCTTCCTTAGGAGTCTTGAAATTTAGAATTCTCAGTAAAATTACAATCCAGATCCTTAGTAAGGGATGGAGATGGTTAAATATATCTGTTATTACAATACCTGGATGTAAACAATTCACTGTTACATTTGATGGAAGCCTTTTAGCCAATGCTTTCATCCATAATACTCCGCAAAGTTTACTGTTAGCGTAATGTAGTATTTTCACTTTTGTATGAATCCCTGTTATTGTATAAGTAGATATATGACCAAAATGATGAGCGAGAGATGATACTATAACTATCCTTCCAGATGCCGAAACCTTTATTCTATCTAATAACAAATTTGTAAGCAAGAAAGGTCCTAAATAATTTACTTGCATCAGCATAACTACACCATCTTCAGTAACTTTATGTCCCATTCCACCTTGCCCAGCATTGTTGATCAGAATATCCAAACAATTGTAGGAATTTTTAAATTCTTCAGCGAATTTTCTGATACTTTTATAACTCGCCAGATCTAAGTATTTATATTCGATATTGTTATTCCCTGTTGTGTTTATGATGTCAGTGATTGCGTCTGCAGCTTTTTTCCCATCTCTGCAAGCAATCACGACTCTTGCTCCTCTAGAAGCGAGATCTCTAGCAGTTTCCAGTCCGATGCCAGTATTCCCTCCAGTCACTAGGGCCACTTTATTATCAAGTCTTATATTTGAATTACATACACCTTTATTAGGTTCCAACCACAACTTTACATATAACAGAGTCAATGTGATCGATGTTATGTAAAAAACTGTTAAATAGAAAACGATTACGAACAAATAAGATATCAAAGCAAGAAACATGTTGAAGTATACGATTGTTAAATATTATTAAGCCGAGAACAAAAAAAGTGTTTGTTATATACACAGTTAAATGCTATTAAAACAAATGAAGATGACATTATGTAGTTTATTGTCGACGTTATTAAGTGATAAAATACAATCACTTCTTTTGTTACGATAATATTAAAATTTCATGTTACTGTTGTGTTCTTAATGTAAATAAATAAATTATTACGGTTGTGTGAGATCACAACGTTCTCTAGTGTCAAACTAAGTATGTCGGTTGTGGTATGGGTGCCAAAATTCGGATACGTCACGGGCCAATATTTGTTACCAGCGTTAACATACGGAACTGGTGCTCAAGTCCACTATTTTGGAACAATTGTCATACCGGCACAATACCGGCACGATACCGTTGCAATTGAAGTCAAATATCCGTAGTCTGCTATATGCCGTCATAACGGTCTTTCAATGGTAATAGAATTGTCGATCTCTTTTATCTATGCATTGAATTTTCGGTCTCTTTTATCTATGGATTGTGTTAGAATGGTATGTATGTGTTGCCGTTTTTAAAAAATGCGTTAGTTGAAGTGATTTTCGAAAAACTACTAATAAATTTAAACATTTAATCATGCTAGATTTCGTTTAAATATATTTGTACATACTATTTATTAGTATAAAAAGCAATGTGAAGTTTAGGAGATTAGTAAATTGCAATAAATTACAAAGAACAATTTCTAATATTTCTATCTATCTATTTTTTATTTATGGCAATCTGTCGACACAGGACAATTTAAAAATATTACTGTCAAATTCAAAATAGCAGACTACCGAAACATTTCAGTCATTGAATTGCAATTGTGAAGCAGTTGTGTACGAGACTAGCAATTTTATGTCACTTTGACAATTGTAAGACAATGATGAAGTCGTTATGACGACACATTAATAGTAGACTACCAAAAACTTTACTATTGCACCATAATGGTACAATAATGGTACAGTTGTGAGACCGTTGAAATACCCGACTCAGGGCCCTGAAACGTGGTCTTTGCATGTCAGCCTCGTATCATAGTTAAAGGATGCACAGTGTGCTATGGGAAAGGCTATGCTCGGTATTTGTCTTCGGGATAAAATCAAGTCATGCTGGAATGGTTTTGGGCAGGCCACATTGCTTGATGATTTCACGACCGTTGGTAACGAAAGGTCTCCAATTAGCGACCACGTATCGGTCGACGCAGCGTGGGGCAGCCTCTGACAAGGTGGACTGACAATATCGTCAAATGTGTAGGAAGCCACTTGATGCAGTTAGCGAAGGACCGCGGGCTTTGACGTTCTATGGGGGAGGGCTATGTCCAGTAGTAGACGGAGAAATGCTGATGGATGGATGGAAACAAGGATAACAATCTATCCATAATCATAGATTAATTATAGAAAATGACCGTTAGTAAAAATAAACATTGGATATTATACAAAGAATTAATTAATCTTTGACACTTGGAACTCAATTAACATTTTAAAAATGACTTACCTGTCTACGTTATTAAAGAAAGTTTGATGACCTCAACAAAGAAGCTATTTGACGACCATACTAACCTTTCACCGCGACTTCGATATGACGTACAAGATCATCCCTGAGTGGAAGAGACCGATAGGGATGGGGCACGTAATAAATAAAAGAATAAATTATGTCATAAAGGAATAGAAATATAGTATACTTAAATTCAATATCATTCAGAATGAATGACATACTTAATTTTCAACTTTAATCCAAATCAAACGTAAGTATGTTTTACTTTGTTTACTACTTTTTTTTCCGTAATACGAGTACATATTAGAAAAATTATAAATTTTCATACCTACGTCGTTTCACTTTACTTTCCTTTATTATCACTTTTTAAACATAAAATTTCCAAAAATCCTGTCTTAGTACAGAACTACAATATGGCAGATTAAATCATAAGTTACGGGCATAATGGTAGTAGCAAAACCCGGTCAAGTACGACCATGTACCGATCTCAAACAACACCAAATAACGGGACCCCAAATAATGGGATAATGGCAGGATAGTGATGATGAAGAGTATTTGTTGCTGTAGCATAAACTGCTATACACAAACTATGAAATTTCCCGCACTCTAGCTGTCACCATACTAGAGATACAGCCTGGTGAGAGATGACAGCGAAGTCTCAGTGATAGGTCCTAATTTTCTTTGGTACGGAGCCCGAAAAAAGGTGAACAAAGTAAAGTATACCTGCATGACAATGTATCGCAACTCTTCCTTCTTGCAATGCGAAGGAAAGCACCTTTGTCATGTTCAGAAGAGCACTCAGGCTGGCCTCGCCGTAATCTGGCCACGCGAAGTTATAGTAGTATACTGAAAAAGTATACAATTTTTATTCCCAGCCAATGTCCCATGGTTAGGAGTGGGAGTCTTCCACTGTGGAAGGGTATTTGGTCTACCTATTACGCATCAGACTAAAATTATGATCTATTATGCCGCGCTAATCAGGCGTGTTGGTATAGGGTTTATTTTCGAGTTAGAGGATGATCTATGTACATGTGTGTGTTTTATCTGTGTGTTTCCCTTAGCTGGCTTTTACAGTAGTATTTTTTACCCATCACCACACGGGAAAATATTGTTAAATACGTTTTTTATAAATATAATACATACTATCATTAGCCATAAACACGGTGGGGTCATAAGTGAAGCCGGACTGTGTAAGTGGGGGTCCACAACTTGCATGCTCCCCCGGGGTCTGAAGATTTATCACACTACGAATACCCCAACTGAAAATAGAAGATTGACATCTTGCATCTTGTAGATTTATACAAGACTAGCTGTTGCCCGCGACTTCGTACGCGTAGAATTTAGAAAATGTTGCCCGTTTTTGTAACATTTTTCACTACTGCTTCTCTCCTTAGTTGCAGCGTGATGTTATATAGCCTATAGGCTTCTTCGCTAAATGGACTATTCAACACTGAGAGAATTTTTCAAATCAGACTAGAGATTCCTGAGATTTGCGCGTTCAAACAAACAAACAAACTCTTCCGCTTTATAATATTAGTATTGATAATAAAGCTACATAATTTAAATAAAAATTGTTTTCATTAATTTTTTTGGAATAGTTCACGTAATCTTTCTCTTCTTAGCCTAGTAAATAACGTCCCACTGTTGGAACACTGGCCCCCTTCACTTCGGGACGATATTAGGTCTACTATGGTACGCTGGGCGTGTTAGGGTTTAGTTGCATGCAAGTTCTCCATCTCCACAATAATGATATTTGCTTTTAAGTAAATATGCTTTAGCTGGCTTTTACCTTCTTCTCCAGCCCATTTACGTTCCACTGTTGGGCACGGGCCTCCTCCTTTTGGGAAGGATTATGGTCTACTGTGCCACACTGACCAGGCGTGTTGGCACAGGGTTTATTTTCGAGTTTTCTGTCTCTTACAGAGGATGTTATCTGTGTACAATATCCCTTAGCTGACTTTTACAGCACCTTTGGGAGGTGATGGGGTGGTGACATTTGTATTGTTAATTCGTCACCACACGGAGAGCTGGCTTTTATAGGATCCTAGAAAGAAATGAGACGTACGTACAGTATATTGTAATATTTATATTATAACAACTTACCTATGGAACTGCTGTATAATATTTCTGGCGGCTATAGCAGTCGTACTGGGTCGCGCCATCGCCAGGATATCATCCGTTACCCTGAGTACACATAACCATACATCTTTACTTATTATAAAACAAAAGTCGTTGTTTTTGTATATGTGAGCTTAGATCTTGCGATTCTTTTTTAATAATTAAAGTGGTTTAAGAGGATGGTTTTCTTATGATTTGTTAAGATTGGGTTTTAAGTACATAAGTACCATGTGTACGTACAAAGATACCAGCAGCAGATAGTCGTTAAGTAATAATTTGTGAATTTTCGAGTGCTGAAAGTATTTTTGTTTGCTAAAATAAATACGTTTAGGTATACCTATGACACTTATGTTGTTTGGTACTTAAATTTAAATACATATAGCTTAATAAATACATAGTCGACAGCACACGTGACCAGAAGGCTGCTCTGTTCTTGGCACAACGGATAGCAAATGCTATCCAGCATGGTAATGCGGCCAACCTTCTGGGCACGATGCCCATGGACATCGATGCGGAGGAGTTTTTTGATACTAAAAATATATTTTTAGTTGTTTTCTTTTTTTTTCAATTTAAAAGTTTTTGTTACCCTATTTTATATTTTGTATATATGTATATTATTGTAAATACATATGTTGGAAAATATATAATAGCTAAACAAATACATTAACATTCGTAATTTACCATTTCGCATCACGTCTCATTATAGGAACTTTACAAAAATATTTAAAAAAGTCGGTACCTACTTTTATTTAGTTAATTCAAAATGAACTTATTTAAAAACTAAATATGATTCGCCTGTTTTATATTCCACTAGCTGTTGGACGCAACTTCCTACGCGTGATATTTAGATAAAAAAAACATAACAAATTAAAATTATACAAAAAAGCCATCCTCATGAACCACTCTATCTACAAAAGAAAACCGAATTAAAATCTGTTGTGTGGTTTTGAAGATATAAGCTCACATAGGGACATACATACATACATAGCGACTTTGTTTTATAATAAGTAAGGATGTATTATTTTTAGTGAATTTGCAAATATCATGGGAAAAGCCTTTTCCTTCCCAGGTTGCTGCAAAAGCCAGCCTAGGGGTTATTGTATACAGATAAACATACTCCGTGGGAGACATAAAACTGGAAAATAAAACCTGTGCCAATAGTAGGCCATGGGGCACAGTAGACCTCCCAAAGTGATAGTTTTCATCAAAAAAGTGATTCCTTCTCTGTAAAGAAACCTAAAACTGCAGTATTTTTACTTATTATAAAATAAAATTTTACTATAATTTTGTGTCATAAATTTTGTCGTCAGTCCTAATGGAGACTGCAGTATATTTAAACTTTTCACAAAAACAATATTACAAATTATTAACGTGCACGAGGAAAATATAATGAGCCACGCATAGGCATAAATTTTAGTTTTTAAACTTGCATGTTAACTGCAATGCTACTTACTTGAAATTTAGAATTCTAGTTAGTTATTCTCCACATTAATATCTCTATATAAATACTAGGTGACCCGGCAAACGTTGTTTTGCCATACAAATGTCAAGGGTGGACAATCTTTATCACTTAGAGGGGTATGAAAAATAGATAGTAGCCGATTCTCAGACCTGCTGATTATGGATATAAAATAAAAAACGGTCAAGCCGTTTCGGAGGAGTATGGGAACGAACATTGTGATAAGAGAATTGTATATCTATACTAATATATTATTATATTATATTTATATTATATTATAATATTATAAAGCGGAAGAGTTTGTTTGTTTGTTTAAACGCGCTAATCTCAGGAACTACTGGTCCGATTTGAAAAATTCTTTTTTTGTTGGATGGTCCATTTATAGGGGAAGGCTTTAGACTATACAACATTACGCTGCGATCAATAGGAGCGAAGCAGAAGTGAAAAATGTTGCGAAAACGGGGAAAAGTTTTGTAAAATCCACGCGTACGGAGTTTTAATTAAAAAATTTTTAATAAACTTTTAATGCAAAAAGACTATTATGAATAACAAGTTTTGACAATTCTCGCGAACCTATTTTAGCGAACTTTTAAACCTCCGATAAGTCATTATCAATAAGACCAAAAAAGTTTGTTAGTTTGAAAGCGCTAACCTCAGGAACTACTGGTACGATTTGAAAAATTCTTTCGCTGTTGGATAGCACAGTTGATGCCCGCGCCTTCGTACGCGAGGAATTTAGAAAATTTTCCCAGTTTTCCAATATTTTTCACTGATGCTTCGCTCCTATTGGTCGCAGCGTGATGCTATATAGCCTTGATCAATAAATGTACTACGAACACTAAAATATTTCTTTAGATCGAACTAGTGTAGTTAGTAGAACTAGTTCAAACAAACAAACGAACTCTTCAGCTTTAGAAGAGAATCATTTTATGTGATAAGGGCACCATTTGTACCTAGACTTCAGCTTAATTTCTGTTTCTTGTAAAGTGTAAAGAGTTAATCTATCTAGCTATCTATCTATCTTTATATTAGTACATATAGATTCGTGACCACGACTGTACCGGTGTCAACCTTACCGTTAAGGTTTACCCTTTATTAATAATTGTTTTAGTAATAATTTACATTGGTACAAATTCTAGGTGCACAACTAAACTTAACTAAAAGCTAACTATAGCTATTACTTGCTATTTCGTTGTACACATTTATAATAATCAAAATCGTTAGTCTATAATACACAGTTTTAGTAATAAGAATGTTCAGTAAACATTGCCGAATTGTGATAATGACGCTATCAATTTTAATTTTTTAGTTAAGTTAAGTTTAGTTGTGTGCTCAGAATCGGCACCATTATCATTATTTATTACACTTAAATGCATTAACCCTGACCGCCCTCTACTGTGATAAATAGGTAATCAAGAATAAATAAATATTATATATTCATGGACATGTCATACTAAGTCCTCTGGTCCCAAGCTAAGCTTATTAAGCTTGTGTTATGGGTACCAGAATACGGATATAAGACATAAACTACTTTTCTTTTGTAAATACATACTGTTACGAACACACAAAGCACAAAGGAGCTAGCGCCATCTAGCAGCAACCAGTAAAACCACTTAAAGAACCGAACAGAGTGAAACCCCTTTTCAATACTAGATGGCGTTAGAGGAACTACCGTACATGCGCGAACTTTCCAGAAACATTCGTTCCGGGCGATCACGTTCGCGCACAGTCGGGAACTTTCTGAAATAGTCTGGAACTCGTCTCGGCGCATATAAATAGCGGCAGGGAGGCGAGCCCGGGCAGTTCAGTTTGAGCTACGATCGAGGCGACTTCGAGAGCGAAAACAAGTGATGAAGAGTGATACAAGTGAAACCTACGACTTGGCTACGACCTAGGACATTGTTAGTGCTTAGTGTTTGGACTTAGTGCTTGTGAATAAAGTCTTCAAAAAGAGTCAGCAGGTCTTTCTCTCCAAATCCTTCGAACCCTAACACGTAACAATACTTATAATACATAGAAACACCCAGACGCAGTACAAACATACATTTAATATATCTTTATATAATACTTTAGACGCTGTTGTACACCAAATCTATCCATCATCTCATATCTCTATCACTCAAGGGTTTGCTGTAAGAAAACTCAGGTTTGAGTTAAGCTCGCCTTTGTACATTTATTTTTTTTAGTTTATTTCTGTTGTTATCTTCTCTTGTGTACAATAAAGCATGAAAAAAAAAACATTTGTATAACAATTATAAATATCACACAAATGATTGTCCCGAGCGGGAATCGAGCCGAAGACCGCGTAAACGGCAGTCCATTACATGAACCACTAGACCACGAAGCCCGCCTACTATACTACTATACTATACGCCCTAAACTTATTTTTAGGGTTCCGTACCCAAAGGGTAAAAACGGGACCCTATTACTGAGACTTCGCTGTCCGTCCGTCCGTCCGTCCGTCCGTCCGTCCGTCTGTCACCAGGCTGTATCTCAAGAACGGTGATAGCTAGAGAGTTGAAATTTTCACAGATGATGTATTTCAATTGCCGCTATAACAACAAATACTAAAAATAAAATAAAATAAATATTTAAGGGGGGCTCCCATACAACAAACATGATTTTTAGGGTTCCGTACCCAGTATCTCAAGAACGGTGATAGCTAGACAGTTGAAATTTTCACAGATGATGTATTTCTATTGCCGCTATAACAACAAATACTAAAAATAAAATAAAATAAATATTTAAGGGGGGCTCCCATACAACAAACATGATTTTTAGGGTTCCGTACCCAGTATCTCAAGAACGGTGATAGCTAGACAGTTGAAATTTTCACAGATGATGTATTTCTATTGCCGCTATAACAACAAATACTAAAAATAAAATAAAATAAATACTTAAGGGGGGCTCCCATACAACAAACATGATTTTTTTACCGTTTCTTGCTCGATACTATTAACGTTGCCTTATGTTGCATAGATAATGGTACGGAACCCTTCGTGCGCGAGTCCGACTCGCACTTGACCAATTATTTATTAAACATTTCATATCTTTACTAGATTTTAGCTGAAAACCTATTTGGAAAACAATATAATTAGGTCTGATTAGTTAAGTAGTTAGTATATTGTCCGTATGGTGACGGATTAAGAATACAAGTGTCACCACCCCATTTCCTCCCAAGGGTGCTGTAAAAGTCAGCTAAGGAATATTATACACAGATAATATCCTCCGTGGGAGAGGGAAATCTCGAAAATAAACCCTGTGCCAACACGCCTGGTTAGCGCGGCACAGTAGACCATAATCGCTCCCAAAGTGGAGGAGGCCTGTGCCCAACAGTGGGACGTAAATGGGCTGGAGGAGGAGGAGGAGTTAAGTAGAATAAGACCTTTGAAACTTGACTCACCAGTCTGAATACAATCCTTGTATAGCAGCTCCAGTTTGAGGTCTTTCATAAGGGCATCTTGCTCCTCCACAGAATAATGCACATTGGAGGCCACTAGGAGTACTGGTGCGAAGTCTCTCACCAATAGAACTGTACAACGCAGATGGTGGTTGGTTGATGCGACGACGGGACTCACGGCTCCTGTATAAATAACGATTAGTAAACGATTTCTTTATTAGCACGCTTTTGTTAGCTTCGTTCGTATCTATCAATTAATCTATCAATGTATTAATGTAAGTATCCACGCATAAAAGTCGTATAGTAATGGAATCCTTTAAAGTATTTTTTACCCTCTAGCATTAGTCGATACATGGGTTCGATTCCTGCACAAGACAATTATATATATACTAATATTATAAAGCTGAAGAGTTTGTTTGTTTGTTTGAACGCGCTAATCTCAGGAACCACTGGTCCGATTAGAAAAATTCTTTCAGTGCTTGATAGTACATTTATCGAGGAAGGCTATAGGTTATATAACACAACGCTGTGACCAAAAGGAGCGAAGCAATAGTGAAAAATGTTGCAAAAACGGGATAAAAATTTCTAAATTCGACGGGTACGGAGTCGCGGGCAACAGCTAGTTTATGTGATATATAATTTCCCATTTTTTACAGATCTAGCCTGATCATTGTGAATGAAAAGCCGAAATTACGGTTTTTGTTTTAAACAAAATCTACGCGTCTAAATCCGTAAAAAGTGGTTTCAGTTTGACAAGAAATAAAATTAGTTTCGATCGGAGGACGCGGAACTTGTGTGAAATGTTATTAATTATTATTTTTTAACTATTTCTAAACTGAAGTAATATAACAACACGTTTTACACAACAACTCTCACATATTTAAATTATACTAAACCTTTTTATGTCTAATATACATAGAAAGAAAAGAAAGAAAGAAAATATTTATTTTGATGAGACTAACATAGTAACATAGTTCACAGACACAAGTTGTATGTTTGTTATTACAATATCTACGAAATTATTCAAGATTAATAAACTCCATGCAAAACAAAGACATACTCATCAAAAAGAGATGAAGCTCAGCATAAAGCTGCGTCGCTGTAAACAACGCAGCGCTGATTTTCAGCAACACCTCGTAAGCAATTAACTACAAATAAATAATAGTTATTTAAGAAATAAAAAAATAAATAGAAATGAAACAATAATAATTAAAAATTAAAAAACATTAATAATAAAAATTCAATAATAATCAAAAACAATAATAATTAGTACAGTTAAATAAAATAAAATAACAATAAATAAAATAACAATTAAAAACAATCATAATTAAAAAAAACAATAAAATAATAATAATATAAATTAATCACAGATAATATAAATTAATCACAGATTAATACACAGAAGAAGAATCACACCGCCCTCACAACAAATCGATACAAGAATGGGTGTCGTGTATTGTATCGTGAACATCACTAACATTGCGATACGCAGAGAGTGACGCACGCGCACCGGCGCACCTCACTACGTAATAGGCATGACGTTAATCACGTGTTGTAATCGGTCGGCAAAAAAAAAAAAAAAAATAAAACAAAATAACAAATGGAATGGACGCGACCTTTGAACTTAGATAGTGTAAGTGTTATGTTTGATTGTGAGCGTGTTTCATCATAGAGGTGCTTCAATAGTGAGAATAAGAATAAAAACCTTATTATGAGTTGCTATGGGACAAAAAAGTTCCGCCATACTAACATGGTTGGACATTCATTCCAAGTGGATTAAAAGGTAAGTACAGTATTCATTAGAGTTTAATAATTTCATGATAATAATCGTAATTGCAGAGCATTGTATTGCCCAGAGAGAATAAGATAGAAAGAAAGAAGACATATCCAACCCATGAACCTTTGTGTTTATACTTAGGTTATATTACGAGGAAGATTGGCAGGTAGCTATATCTGCAGATCTTTAATGCTTGGGTCAGGAGATGTAGTTAGCAACCCAACTAAAACCTTTGTCCTGGCTCCTGCAATCTTAAATAATATTTCTTTATGTTACTAATAAAACTCTGTTTTGATTTTAGATGACCAAAGGGAGGCCACAAGATGTTCCAGCAGTGGGTTGCTGCGTACTTGAAGCTTCCTCTGAAAGCAGAAGTTCTATGTATCGGAATGGAGAGTGGAACAACATTAGAACGCACTGCATATTTGCAGGTTGGTTGCTTCCAGTTTAGTTTTTCAAATAAGTATTTAGGTTTCTGCTTAGCTATAACGTTATACACAAGGCTAGCCAAATGGATTTCTCTCCTTGCATCCATTTTTAGGACTTTATGTTTATTAAAATATGGGGTCACATGATCTCTCCTTGGCACAACAAAACAGAAACGAGCACACGCATTCTGTAGTCTTTGAATTAGGCACTTTGTTCTAGCCAACAGGCACGGTCCATACACTGTATCACAGTAGTTAAGTCTTGACAAAATAATACTGTTCATCAGTTGAATTCTTAAAGGAATATCAATGAAATCCCGCACCCCATATAAGACTTTGAGTTTGTAGAAACAGTTTTGTAAAACGTTGTTAACATGTTTCTCAAAACGTAGTTCAGGATCCATCAACAGTCCCAAGTTCATTGCTGAGCCAACATAACAAATCTTATTGTTCATAACAGAGACCTCAGGGCTGCGAGCAAGTACACTAGCTATTTGAAATCTGCTGCCTAGAACCATGTATTTTGACTTTGTAGGATTGAGTATTAAGGAATTTTGTTCCGACCAACCAACAATAGCCCTTAGGTCTTCATTAATTAAGTCTACTGCTAATTGTGTATCTTGTGGCTTAAAAGACATAAACAGCTGCGTATCATCGGCATATATATGGTATCTACAGTGCACTATGGCACTAGTGACATCTGCACTGTAGATGGCATATAGCAGAGGTCCTAAGATAGATCCCTGTGGCACTCCTCGCTGCACCCTGCTAGATAAGGATGCAGAGGTTGTACCATCTGCATTCTGTAGTACCACATGTTGCATTCTATTTGATAGATAACTCCTGAACCACTGTACTGCTGTGTCATCAAAACCATAGTAAGCCAACTTCGACAGGAGCAAATCAGGGCCAATAGAGTCAAAAGCGCGTGAAAAATCGAGCAACACCAGCATTGTAGCCTCGCCCCGATCACGCGCCTCTAGAATATTTCCCACAACATCGCTCAGAGCAGTTGCTGTACTGCGGCCCTTCCTAAAGCCAGACTGGAGGTCAGGTAGTATGTTATGATCCTCTAAATAATCAACCATTTGTCTGTGAATGACTCTCTCCAGGACCTTGGATAATATAGGTAAGATGCTAATAGGTCTAAGATCTTTGTGAGACTCTGGGTTATTGTTTTTGGGAATTGGTCGAATAATGGCATGCTGCCAAACATCAGGAAAGGTGCCAGTAGCTATAGACTTATTGACTATGCTGGTAATTGCTGACAGAGAGTTTGGCAGAGTACGGGAAAGCATATCCAGACTAATCCCGTCCACCCCTTGCACGTTCGACTCTAAAGTTTTAATTATGTTAAATATTGTTTCCTGTTCAACTGTCTCCAATCTAAAAATAGCTGAACTGAACCTAGAATTGCTGAAGTGTGACAACAGTGACTCACTCACATGGCCAGTACCTGGCACCTCCAAAAAAGCCTGATTTATTATGTCAGGATTGTCAAAATGATCAGGCAGGTGTCGTTCCTTGTGATTAGGTAGTACATCACGCCTCAGGTTATGCCACAGCAGCTTAGGGTTTTTAATATTTTGAGTTATATAGGTGTCAAAATAAGCTTTCTTGTCATTATTCAAGGCATGAGCAGCCTGTCGCTTCAGGTCTAAGTAGTACAGCTTGTGGGAATTGTTGTTTGATCTATGTGCTCGTCTCCTGGCATTATCTCTTAGTTTGAATAAGAGCCGGACATTGTCTGTAATCCATGGGGTAGGGTGTTCACTAACTCTTACTGTCTTCACTGGAGCATGTAGGTCGAACAATTGAGTGACAAAGGCACTGAATGCCTCCACCATGGTATTAACATCCTCCATCTCACCAATTGTTCCCCATGGTATCAGATCCCTATCTGTCAAAAAGTAATTTTCCAGTATATCCTTCATTGGTCTGTATGTGATAACACGTGGCTTGGATCTTACTTTTTTGACTAAGGTTTCACAGCTTATAAATGAGTGGTGGCCAAGCTCAGGTATGTGATCAACGACAACGTTTCTCACTTTAGCATCTGTGCAGATTATATCTATTAAAGTGCTGCTGCTCCCCACAAAGTGGGTAGCCGTTGGGACTACCTGATCAATATTCAAGTAATTTATGAACTCACTAATTTGCTTGAAGTTTGAGCTGTTAGTTTGCAGCATATCTACATTAAGGTCTCCCACATATTATATTCGGTTTTAAGCTACGATAAAACTATAAAAACTAACGACCCCATAATTCGTAGGGCAGTCCCGACCTCGACACGAGGATGGCTTAAACAACCTCTGACCTATATAACGGAGCTTATATTTTTAACACGTTTATATAATTTCGGTATGTATCTATCAATGTATTAATCTATGTAACGGAATCTTTCAACGCGGTTTTCACCCACTTGCGATAGTCGGATGATTTGAAATTTTGCATACAAATGAAGGACCGATGACAATGCAATTATTTAAAAAGATATTCAGGATTTTCAAGCGTGTTTTGTAATTTTTGAACTAAGGAGATTATTAACATATTTCTAAGGTATAAAACAAAGTGAAAATAAACAAATATAATATTTTGTACCAATTAAAATTTAGTGGCAACAGAGGGAGCAAATAAAACCAACTACGGAAACTTACGCAAAATTTTAAGTTTTTAAATATTCTTAAACTAATTTATAATTAATTGACCTAATTGGTCGGAGATTGACTGAATATAAATAAATAAATAAATATTCACGGACATTTTTACACAATGTCCTCTGGTCCCAAGCTAAGCTTATATGCTTGTGTTATGGGTACCAGAATACGCATATAATACATAAACTACTTTTCTTTTGTAAATACATACATATAATAGTAAACACCCAGACGCAGTACAAACATTTGTATGACATTTATGGATATCACACAAATGATTGTCCTGACCGGGAATCTAACCCGAGACTTCGTGATCGGCAGTCCATTACATAAACCACTCCACCACGAAGGCCGTCAATATATATGTATATGTATATATGTGTTTATTTTATGTATAATATAAATATGTGTTTTTGGTATTGCCGTCAGCAGTTTTACATTTCCTACATCGATTAACACCTGGTCATCGATGTCAAAACTATTCAGCCGATTTAAATGAAAGGTACACAAATAAAAATAGAAATTTTTTCTTTTTTTCGCATGAGTGAAAACACAGTATAAAGAGCGCCATCTGCTACGATCTAAACACTCCTAGGCTTCATTATCAC
This sequence comes from Orgyia antiqua, assembly GCA_916999025.1. Lineage (NCBI taxonomy): Eukaryota > Metazoa > Arthropoda > Insecta > Lepidoptera > Erebidae > Orgyia > Orgyia antiqua. The sequence goes on from OU779871.1 coordinate 24,055,706, forward strand.
TCATACATCTGGTCATACATGTACGACAAGTCGCATACATATCATTTTTATGAAATTCCGAGTTGACGGACAAAAATTATACAAGTGTCACCTCCCCAGGTTGACCGCGGGCGTCTAGAGAACCGACCGAGGGAACCACGTCGCATGACACCTGGGCTTAAAGAGGCAGGCAGCCAGTTGTAAAAATTAGCCAAAACCCATTGTTAAATGGAGATATGTTGCACCGACCTCAAATGATGGGATAAGGACAGGAAAATGATGATGTACGGTACGAAACACGCTGTTTTGTCGTCACTTGTTATTTGCATCTTAGAATGGTCGATAGAGAATAGCTTGTGCGTGTAGGTACCACCCCTTGAATTACCAAAGTTGATATATCAGTGTGGTCAACTGTCACGCAATGCGTGCCGTAGTAGGGGCCGAAATAAATTGCCGCTAACCACAGCTATGTAGAATAGAAAGACTGGTATTTGCAATAAGAAAGAGAAAGACTTATCTTTTTTGAAAGATCATTTGTTTTCGTTAATCTCGCTAAAAGTCAACAACGACTGGGCTTTTACTTAGTCAATTTTGGTTTTGAAATGTTTGCCGTAATAAATCAAATTTAGGTGGAAAAAATGATCACCATGAGCTGCCGTATTTCGTGGCGAGAATTGGGAGCCTATGTCCAGCAGTGGACTGCAGTAGGCAGATTTGGTTGAGCGGGACTTGAATCCACAACCGTTGAAAAGTAACGGAACGGTATTCCGAGGTTGTGGGTTTAAGTCCCGCTCATGGTGATCATTTTTTCGATTATAATTTGAAAAGTTTTAAACGATGAATGTGGAAAATCATCGGTAACAAGTTAACTTTGATATGTAGGTTGTTGAATTAAGTACTACTTATGTCAAATCACAAATAGATAGGCGTGATGGTATTTCAGTAAAGTGCAACACAAAACTACTGATATTGTAGGTCAGTAAATATCTAAGGTCTGTTCTTAATAAACATAAATAAGTATTATGCTTTCGTTTGACATTTCACATAGCCATTCTATGGTACCATAAAATTATACTACATCTATGTTGTTAACCATTAATTTTTATAGCAAGAGTTATTTCTGACTACGAATACGACTCGTTTGTGAAGTTTGTAAATAAAATATTAAAATCGTAGTGATTTAAACATAGTGTCTACTGTCTAGTTTTTAGGGTTCCGTACCCAAAGGGTAAAAACGGGACCCTATTACTGAGACTTCGCTGTCCGTCCGTCCGTCCGTCCGTCCGTCTGTCAACAGGCTGTATCTCAAGAACGGTGATAGCTAGAGAGTTGAAATTTTCACAGATGATGTATTTCTATTGCCGCTATAACAACAAATACTAAAAATAAAATAAAATAAATATTTAAGGGGGGCTCCCATACAACAATCATGATTTTTTTACCGTTTCTTGCTCGTTACTAATAACGTTACCTTAAGTTGCATAGATAATGGTACGGAACCCTTCGTGCGCGAGTCCGACTCGCATTTGACCAATCTTTTATTGATACATTTGATTTAGATAACATTTCTTCTTAAAATATTTTTTAATAAAAGCTAGTTGTAATAAACGAGTTATTTATATCAGTGTCTAAATTAATATTAAAAATCTAAAGTCTGTTTGTTTTTTAGAATGCGCAAATAAGAAAGAAAAGAAAGAAAAGAAAGAAAAGAAAGAAAAGAAAGAAAAGAAAGAAAAGAAAGAAAAGAAAGAAAAGAAAGAAAAGAAAATATTTATCATAATATATTATAATAAAAAAATCTCGGGAAATTGCTGTTCGAATTAAAAATTCTTTTTGTTTTGGATAGTCCAGTGATCAAGGAAGGCTATATAACCTCACGTTGCGACCAATGATATTTACATTTTGTGGCAAAAATTTTATATTACAGGAGAAATAGAGATTACTGTTTTATTCTATTTCGTACTTCTACTCCTGTGATGAAGAATTAAAATTACAGATGTCACTATCCCATCTCCTCTCTATACAGTTAACATCCTCTGAGAGAGACAAAAAGCTCGAAGTAAAACAGTATGGCAACTGTCTGGTCAGCTTAGCATAGTAGACCATGATGACCCTCCCGAAATGGAAGAGACCCGTGCCCAACAGTGGGAATTTAATGGGCTGGAAAGAGAAAGACAGAGAGATTATAAAATCTCTCTGTCTAATAACTTACGACCTAACCTTTGACGGGCTCCGTTGTCTAGTGGTAACAGACTGCCGATTATGAGGTCTCGGGTTCGATTCCTGCTCGGGACAATCATTTGTGTGATCTTTATAAGTGTCATACAAATGTTTGTACTGGGTCTGGGTGTTTACTATGTAATATAAGTATGTATTTACAAAAGAAAAGTAGTATATTATTATGTAGTATATCCGTATTGTGGTACCCAAAACACAAGCATAATAAGCTTGGCTTGGGACCAGAGGACGTTGTGTGAAATGTTCATGAGTATCTATTTATTTATTTATAACCATGCTAAGTGGAGGACTTCCTCCAAGTGCTCAATAATGAGATAGACTAAACTGAACAGAGAAGAGATAGGTACTTTTACAACCTTCAGCTGCTGTTTCCACCAAATTTTGAAAATTGTAATGAATGTTGAAAATGTAAACTTAATTTATTATTTGAATTTATCTTTGTTTTAAATTGATAACTCCTCGAAACTAAATTATGTTTTCTTCTTTACTAAGTTATAAGTGCGAAATCCGGAAGATGACACAAATATAATTTTGACGAGCATAAGTGTTAATGTGTGGAACGAAACGATAGCGCGATCTAAAAAACGTACAACGCCATCTATTGAGCAGAAGAGTAAATTTATGTTTGTTAAGGATTGATTTCTAAATTTCACGCGTACGAAGTCGCGGGCAACAGCTAGTACTAACTAATTGTTAGAAATATTATGTTACCGGCTAACACTCACTGTTATGGGATCGGTGATGTTGACCCAGGTTTCGAGCATATCCGATGCTCATCTTCAGGACGAGTGCGCAGCGGTGTCTGGTCTGGAAGGTCGCAGAACCTGGGTCGACATCATCTATCCCAAAACCGTGAGTGTTAGCCGGTAACGAAAATTTCAATACGAAAATGACAAATTTTATTGTTGTAATTTTACTTATTTCTAAATAATAATTAATTATGGACATTAAATAACCTACTTCTGTCTCCTTCGAGTAAAGTCCTTGGTTATTATTTTAATGAAAGGCCAATGAGTAGCCCTCCACGAAAACATACGTTGCGTTAAAGTCACAGCGACATTTCCGCAAATAAAACATTTCGGTCACGAAACTGTAAGCACGTGAATTTGTAATGGTGTTATGTTACTTAAATAAATAAATATTCATGGACATTTCACACAACGTCCTCTGCTCACAAGCTAAGCTTATTGTCCTTGTGTTATGGGTACCAGAATACGGATATACTACATATACTACTTTTCTTTTATACTTATACTTATAATACATAGAAACATCCAGACGCAGTACAAACATTTGTGTGACAATTAGAATAATCACACAAATGATTATCCCGAGCAGGAATCGAACCCGCGACCTCTTGATCGGCAGTCCGTTACAATAACCACTCAACCACGAGGCTCGTCAAGAAGGAAAGAGACCATAGACTATATTAAAACATCGTGAAACACTGTAACTTTTTTCTAAACTAAGCTAACTATATAATTAGTTCAATGAAAGATTTTATCAAGAGGCATTTTATAAGATTAATATATTCAAATGTAGTATTTTCGTGTAAAAATAAAATAAATGTTCAAATATAAGGTCTTTAATACGTAATTACGAAATCAGTGTTATCCTTGACTCTATTTTTATTACATTTTCTTAATTATCCTTTATTATATAGGTTAGTTTTAATTGCTAAGGGATCACGCGAACTTTGCTGTAAATTATATTAGTTACTAGCTGTTGCCCTCGACTCCGTCCGCGTAAAATTTAGGAAATTTTCCCCGTTTTTGCAACATTTTTAACTACCGCTTGAGTGAGAGTATTATAAACGTAAGAGTAAACAAATATAATCAAAATGCTCCGAACTGCTAAGCTATCAGGAGTTACACGTGTTATTGTGAGTCAACCATAAAATATAGATATATGCTGTTCCGGGATATTTTTTAGGCAATTTTATGTAGAATATTTCAGTCATACATGATTTCCATGTAACTTTAACCATTAAGGCTGCACACGCGACGGAAGCTTAAAAAATGGAGTAACTTCTCCCGTTTTCCCAATATTTCCCTTCACTACTCTGCTCCTATTGATTGTAGCGTGATGAAAAGTATAATACTATAACCAGCCCAGGAGTATGAAGAATAATTGTACCAAGTTTCGTTAAAATCCGTCAAGTAGTTTTTGTTTCTATAAGGAACATACAGACGGACAGAAAGACAGAAAAAAATTAACAAAATTAAAAATTTTACTGATTGCATTTTTGGCGTACGCAATGAATTTAGATATTAAAACAAAAGCAATCCTCTTGAACCACTCTATCATTTAAAAAAACCGCATCAAACTTGTGTAGTTTGCAAGATATAAAGCTCAATATCTCCGTGTGGTGACGGATTGAGAGGGCACGATACCAAATTATGCTCCATACAAAAATATGGGCAATGTAGTCCCCTTTTTCCTTTGCGAAAGTTAAACCGATTTTAATTGTTTTTACGCTATATTATAGATGAAGAGTCTATGCTTCTATAACTTTCTTTTTTTCAAAACATAATAACTTAAAAAAATATGACCATCCGAAAATCCTGTTCTTTTCGGTTTTATTTAGATAAAGTTGCAGCGTCTATCACACATATTTGGTAAGATTTAACCAAAAAAAAGTGTTAAAAGCATAGACTATATACTCTTCATCTATAATATAGCGTAAAAACAGTCAACGGCGCGTGGCGGTTTAACTATCGCGAAGAAAAAAGGGAACCACGTACGTAGTCTTTTTTTTTTCAAAGAATTTGTGGGTAAAATCTGCTTCAGCTATATTTTTCCCTTTCAGCACGGCGTTCGGGAATAGGGATATATAGGGAATACCTAAGGTAAATACCTAAATTAGGAGTACAGTACCCTCTTAACAATAAAGGGTCACCATGCCATCTCCTCCCAAAGGTGCTGTGAAAGTCAGCTAAGGGATATTGCACACATATAACACGCTCTGTGAGAGACAGAAAACTCGAATATAAACCCTGTGCCAATACGCCTGGTCAGCGCGGCACAGTAGACCACAAATCTTCCCAAAGTGGAGGAGGTCCGTGCCCAACAGTGGGACGATAATGGGCTGGAGAGAAGCTCACTTATTGTCTATAAGTGAAATACAAAAGTAACAACTTTAATAAAGTGTAACACAACAATATGTAATAAAGATAAGATTCTATCATTATGACAAATTATAACATAAAAGTCGTTTTTGTTGTAACTGTTCTCTTACGTAAATAATGGTTACTGTGTTTATAATTTATAACTAAAGCTATTGAAATATTGGTATCAGTGTGTAATATCTATAAACCATTAAATAATGGTTAACGGACATGACATTATTGATTTAATTTTATTTGAATATTGTTTGATTATGGAGTTAACTATTTGTTTAATAGTAACTGTTAATAATAGTTATTTATATCAAAATTAGTGTCACCTACTAAAGAATTTAATAGATATGACTTTGGCTTAGAAAAAAGTAATACCGAATGTCGATATAATTGCGAGGAAATTTCATAAAGTATTACGAGGGTTCGACAATAAACTATGCTCCATGCAAAAACATGGACATCATACTCCACTGACTGTTTTCTTAGTGGATACTGACTCCAGAGGCAAAAACTAAAAGCTAAAACTAAAACTTAAGGCTAAAACTTAAAGGCTAACACTTTAACTTAATATCAAAACTTAAATTTATGCTAAAACTTAAACTTGATGCTAATTAAACTTAAGCTTAATGCTAAAACTTAAACTCAAAATTGATATAATATATATGTAATATCAAATAATGTTACCTGTTAGTTTTTCCATTCGGGACGTGGTCAGGCGCTACACGCCTTCTTCTTCTACAAAGACGTGCACATCCCAGCCTCTCCCACAGTGGACATCGTACTTCATCATTGATCTCATTATTTTCAGTTATATCACCATTCATTGTCTATTATAACAGTTTTACATATACATATATTTATTAATATTATAATTCAAGTTTAGAACAAAAATTTAAAAATATAGAACTTTCATAGAATCACTGTGTTATCTGTCCTTTTCTCTTTGTGACTTTCTCCTACTTGCAACAGTAGGATTTATTAATCTTGCGCTCGTGTTAAGGATCGGTGACAAAGCAATAATTAAAAAAAAAATTGTGCGACTTTTCAGTTTTTTAAAACCAAAATAATTATTCTCATTTTAAACTTGTCAGTAAAGTTTTGAAATATTATAGAATAAACTAGCTGTTACCCGCAAGTTCGTATGCGTGGAACCATGAAAATAAAAATAACCGAAACATATCTTCTAATATCCTACTAATATTATAAAGGCGAAAGTTTGTAAGTATGGATGTATGTATGGATGTTTGTTACTCTTTCACGTAAAAACTACTGAATGGATTTGAATGAAACTTTACCACAATATAGCTTATACATCAGAATAACACATAGGCTACAAATTGGCTGGACCGATTTTGATGAAATTTTATTTTATACAGAATTGTATGGCAAAACAACGTTTGCCGGGGCAGCTAGTATAAAATATACGTGTCACAGTGTTAGTTACCGTACTCCTCCGAAACGGCTTGACCGATTTTTATGAAATTTTACATGCATATTCAGTAGGTCTGAGAATCGGACAACATCTATTTTTCAACAAACTGACATTTGTATGGCAAAACAATGTTTGCCGGGTCAGCTAGTATAATATAAAAAAGCCATCCTCCTAATCCACTCCATGTATTAAAACCGCATCAAAATCCGTTGCGTAGTATTGAAGATATTAGCTCACATAGGGATGTACATACAAAAAAAACGACTTTGTTTTATAATAAGTAAAGATAGCTAAAATATACAAAAGATTTTTGTTTTATAGAAACCCTCTAAATAATTTTTTAGTTCTGGTTTTTAGTGTTTACTGTTATCGAATTAGTTAGCGCCAACAGAAATACATCGTCTGCCGTCTAGATATCACTATCCGTCAACCTGGTGACAGACAAATAGAGAGACGAATAGCGGCATCAGTAATAGTCTCGTTCTACCCTTTGATACGGAACCATAATAAGCCTACTGTTTCTATTAATATTGATGTTAATGTGAAGACGTGACCTTTTCACTTTGCCGTGAAAACTTTGAGTGATGTATTGAATTAATGAGTGGTATTGATTCCGAATGCAATTATCTACAACGCGTAACAATAGCATAATTATGCTTACAACACAATATAATAATGCAATGTGATGCATGGATTTAGACAGAATTTAGTTTCTGACATGGTTTCCAATTTATCATCATCACAATGCCTTTTTCCCATAGGGAGAAACTATAGAGAGTGCCATCTGCTACGATCTAATAACACTTCCTTGCCTTTATCCACTCTCATAAATCTGGTCATACAAGCCCGACCGTTGTAAGTGCTACCCACTTGACCCTTTTGAAATATACCGGCGATGACATCGGAGTATATTTTTCTCGGGCGTCCTCTCTACGCATTCCACTTACCTCCGCCATGTATATGCCTTACGTTAAACGTCTCTCATCCATCCTCTCCACATGACCGAACCACCTAAGTAAACTTATCTTCACCTTAGTCACTACATCCTCTCTCAGACTGCAACGTTCTCTTATGACTTTATTTATCTATGTATTTGTCACTATTCAGCTCAGTTATTATGTACCTTTAAAGCTATTATTTATTATATTCTTTGGTTATTTTTAGGGTTTCGTACAAACCCTTATAGGATCACTCCGGTGTCTGTCTGTTTGTCTGTCCGTCTGTCAAACTTTTTTTACTCAGCAACGGCTCAAGGTATCAACTTGAAACTCATACCAAAAGTAGGTCTACGCGGTCCCTTGCTGCAAATAATACAATCAATCTTTTACCTCTACGCATTTAAAAGATATAACTGAATTACGACCATTTTTAAGAATTTTCGACTTTTGCTAGGGAATCAAAATTCACAGGTTACTTCCCGTTGCCCTAGAGCCTTGAAATTTGGCATAGATCAAGTCTATATAGTGCTGATATAGGGAAAAATCCAAAAACTTATAATTTGTCATCACATCACAAGAAAAAAGTGTTTATACTTATACCAACTTATGAAGTTGCTGAAATGCAGGCGATTCCCTGTATTTCAACTACAAAATTAAGTTGGTGAATTGTTTTAATTAACTGATTACTTCAATGCAATTACTTATGTTTATATGTTTAGTATGTACGAAACCGTGTGTGCGAGTTTGCCTCGCTCTTGACAGGTTTTTTTTGTTATTTTTCATTTACTAATCCTATACAGTACTTGCAAATAAAAACATTTCTTTCTTTCTAAATTTGTTAAAAAAATTTCGTAATTCTTGTTTTTTTGGTGCAAATTTTATTAGTTAATTTGGTTTAGTTAAGTTAAAGTTTAATTAAGAATAAGTTGAGGGCCTTAGGTAGTAGGAATTATTAATTACAATATGATTTAATTTATTGAGATTTTCATTTTAGTAGTCCTTTGTATCGTAATTTTGATATCGCGTGCTCGCAATGGCGGTTACATAGCGCGTGGTAGCCGCAGAGAAGCAGAGGTAATACTGATTCAGCCTAGCAAAATGTATCGACTATACGAACTACGCGATCTAGGAGACGAAATCAACCACTTGTATTTCAACTTCTTTTTGCACGTTAAGAGGATACCAAAATAGCTTCGTGCATTTTTCTATGTACGAAGTTTTCATTGTTTCTTTAGATTGAATGACTAGAGCTCTTATTTTTAAGTATATGTTTTTTCAATATATGATCTAGGATCGCATAAACTCAGAAACGCGATTGAAAAAAGTTTTCTCGATAGAAAATCTTAGCCAAACAACCTCTCAAATTTTTTTTTTTTTCATTTGTCGATCTATTATCGCGTATTAACTAATGAAATAACTTTAAAAACATAAGTAACTATTATATATAGAAACACGTAAATCAGAATTAAAATATATTTAGTAGATTTTGAGTAAATAGGAAAAGTATCCCTAATTCTTCATTTTCTGTGCCTACTGGCTGTGTTAATATGTACGTGTCGGCGATGATATACGATAATATTGATGTAGGCCCTTAAGGAAAAATTATGGGAGCAAATTTTTACGTTACACGTACTCGTACATGCGTAAGTAATACGCGCTCAGTCACCTTATTTATAGTAACTTTCAAACGTAGATACCTTCGTCAATGCGAAGGATGAATCTTCGTCGATGCGAAGGATAAACACAATGGGTAACACTTTCTCTCTTTCCCTCTCCAGCCCATTCCTCGTGCCTCTGCTGGGCACTGGCTTCCTCTACTTTGGGAGGGATTATGATCTAGCCGCGCTGACTAGGCGTGTTGACACAGGGTTTTTATCGAGTTTTCCGTCTCTCACAGAGGATCTTTGTACGCTATATCTTGGCTGGCTTTTACAGCACCCTGGGAAGGAAATGGGATGCTGACAATTGCAATCTTAATCCGTCACAATACGGAGGAAACTTTTTACTTGCAATAAATAGCGCAATACACAACTAACGTCTGCGGGATGTCAAATCATGCATTTTTTTAGGTTAATATCAGTTGTCATGCCATGCTCGTTACCAATGTTCGGTGTGCGCTGAATGCCTTGCTTGTGAAATCTATTACGTGTGATCTTTGTTACACTGTCACTATTTATTTGATTCTAGCAAATATAAAAATAGATTATCAAATCAAATAGATTGTTACTTAATCAAAAGTAATGATTAATGTGCAGTTTTTATGGACATAGTATAGTGGCATAGTACATAGTGGTATCAATTCTACGTGCACCACTAAACAAAAAATTAAAACAACTATGGCGTATTTTGATTATTTAAATAAAATAAATAATAAATAAATATTCATAGACATCTCACACAACGTCCTCTGGTCCCAAGGTAAGCTTATATGCTTGTGTTATGGGTACCAGAATACGGATAGACCACATATACTACTTTTCTTTTGTAAATACATACTTATAATACAAAGTAAACACCCAGATGCAGTACAAACATTTTAATGTAAATTTAATGTAATTGGTGTACAATAAAGTATAAACAAATAAATAAATAAACATTTGTATGACAATTATAGATATCACACAAATGATTGTCCCGTGTGGGAATCGAACCCGCGACCCCATGAACGTGACGTAAGTACGCAAGCGAAACTGCGTGACTAAGCTAGCAGGTACTTTTGACATGCACAACTAAACTTAGGGTAAATCATAAAAATTGATGTTATCAATAACACAATACGGCAATGTTAACTCAACTATGTAGGTATGTCTTATCTTCTTATATATAAAATTCACGTGTCACAGTGTTAGTTACCATACTCCTCCGAAACGGCTTGACCAATTATTATGAAATTTTATATCCGTTAGGTCTGTGAATCGGACAACATTTATTTTTCAAACACCCCCCCCCCCCCCCCCTCCTCCCTGACATTTGTATGGCAAAACAACGCTTCCCGGGTCAGCTAATCTAATATATGTATAAAATTCTCGTGTCACAGTGTTCGTTCCCATGCTCCTCCGAAACGGCTTGACCGATTTTTATGATATTTTTTATGCATATTCAGTAAGTCTGAGAATCGGTTACAATTTATTTTTATACCCCTAAGTGATAAGGGTTGTTCACCCCTAACATTTATATGACAAAACAACGTTTGCCGGGTCAGATTAATATCTGACCCGGCAAACGTTGACTATAGATGACTATAGATTTTAATAAAAATGTGTTCAACGAAATAGCAAATTAAACAAAACACACTATAGTTTTCTAACATAATATTTTCTAACACTTGCGCGACTCATCTGTTTAAATAAAACTACTTTTTACGTAAATCCGTAAAAAGTAGTTTTATTTAAACAGATGAGTCGCGCAAGTGTATATTTGTTTTCAAATCAATTCAAGTCAAACACACTATAGTTGTTTTCATTTTAGTTAAGTTATTTTATGTTATTAGCATTATAATTCTAGTCTATTGTTTTCCTTAAAACTAAATAACAATAAACCAACCTATACCAATATTATAAAGCTGAAGAGTTTGTTTGTTTGAATGCGCTAATCTCAGGAACTACATTTCCGATTTAAAAAATTCTTTCAGTGTTGCATAATACATTTATCCAGGAATGCTATAGGCTATATAACATCACACTGCGACGAATAGGAGTGTAGTATCAATGAAAAATTTTGCAAAATGCGGATTTTTTTTTAAGTTTCACGTGAACGTAGACGTGGTCCATAGCTAGTAAGTGTATAAATCCAATGATTCATAGTCATAAACAGTAACGGTCTATATAAATTATAATCAGTGGGTTTTTTTCTTAGTACAAAGTCAACGGCCTCTGTAGTTGGAATAGATTTTATTTCTTGTGTGTGCATTTCTTAAAGAGTTATTTTATGATATACCTACGGATAATTGCAGCAATGGGTATGTAAATAAAGAGTTATGGATATTAACACGCTTATATTAGAACGTATCTATCAATATAATAATCTATGTAACAGAATCTTTGAAAGTGATTTCCACCAACTTGCAGTAGTCGGATTGATCTAAAATTTTGCACGTATATTATCAAGTACCGATAAAAATGCAATAATTAAAAAAATATTATTGGACATTTCACACAACGCAACGTTCTCTGGTCCCAAAGTAAGCTATATTTCTATGCTTGTGTTATGGGTACCAGAATACGGATAGACTACATATACTACTTTTCTTTTGTAAATACATACTTATAATTAAAACATAGTAAACACCCAGACGCAGGACAAATATTTGAATGACATTTTATAAAGATTACACAAATGATTGTCCCGATCGGGAATCCAACCCGCGACCTCGTGAACGGCAGTCTGTTACATGAACCACTCCACTACGAGGCCCGTCAAAATTTTCGAGCGTGTTTTTTAGTTTTAGAACTAAGTACTTAAATTATTAATCAACATCCTCTCTTACTAAAGTAATTTAATAAATTAATAATCTTTATATATATAAATCTTCTGTGTATTTGTAATTGAACTCCTCCTAAACGACTGGACCGATTTTGATGAAATTTGTTGTGTGTATTCAAGGGGGTTTGAGGATGGTTTAGATTCACAATTAGCTGGACCGATTTGTATGGCAAAACAACGTTTGCCGGGACAGCTAGTATTTAATAAATTACTTTAGTAATGAACTTCGCGTCATTATTTTCAAACCCAATTGTATTCTGTAAAGAATGCTAGGTGGTTGGTCGAGATGTTGCAAAGCATTCTTGATAGATGGCGTTGCATGTAGAAATACGATCTCTCCACTCAATCGAGTGACGATTACGGTGGCCAAATTTGATTACTGAAAGCACGACCGCAATAAGCTCAGTTGGCTGAGCTACGGAACGGTATTCCGAGGTCGTGGGTTCGAGTCCCGCTTGCGGTAATCAGTTTTTCCACCGTAAATTAATTTATTAAACATCCTCTCTTCCCAAACTAAGCTTTGTTACTATGCTTGTAGTCTTGTAGTTATTATGAGTGTAAATTTACGATTATTATTCAAATTTTTGTATAACTATGTTAAAGCTTTAATTAGCTATAACATTGTTTAGAAAATGTTTCCCCGTTTTTGCAACATTTTTCACTGATGCTTCGCTCCTATTAGTCGCAGCGTGATGTTATATAGCGTATAGCCTACCTCCATAAATGGACTATTAAACACTGAAATTTTTTTTTTAAATCGGTCCAGTGGTTTTAGAGATTAGCGTTTTCAAACAAACAAACTGTTCAGCTTTATAATATTAAGTATAGATAATTATAAATTAAACAAATGTTCCAAATTTGCTTATTTTTTCCTGTTGGTTGCAGGTTACCTAAAGCTGTGCCTCCTCGTAATGGCTGCAGTCTTACTTTGTGAATATGCATCAGGTAATAACAACGATAAGGCTTACAAATAAATTAGGTATTTGTAAAATGTTGTTGCTCATTGCCCGTACATGTGCGATAGAGCCAACTGCTGCTTGGATCGAAAAAGCCGTATGAAAGTTCATAAAATCTACGTTTCGTAGTCCCTTGATTACTTCCCAAAAGTTAAACTATTAAACTAATTTTTTTTTTCAAAAATTAAAGAACGGCTTTGGTATTTTTCTTTTGATCTGCACTTTTTTTTCGATTTTTGAAGGTTTATATCTTATGTAATAATTAATTTATGAAAAAAAGAAACACATAGGAACATGTCAGTAGTAGCAATATATTATATAAGGAACAAAAATCATTGCTCTACGGGCATTATCTAGGGAGAAATTGAGGACTATGTTTGTATGTACAAACTGCCCTTGTGATTTCTTATTTATTTACGAACTTAGGAATAATTATTACTTTTGATTAAATTATTTACCTACCCTTTTTGTTTTATGGTTAACGTTGTTAAAGCTTCAACTGATTATACAATCAATGAAAATTTCAACTCTCTATTTATCACCGTTCCTGACAAAAGTTAAGACAACTTTTGGTACAAAATCTTAAAACTCATAATTTTGTATTTCAGCTGCTCCATTTACATCTGCCTGCCCACCAAAGTCAAAGGTATACAACAACAAACCCGAATGTCACTCGGACGCTGACTGCCAGAAGTACGGGAAAATTTGCTGTCCTAATCAATACAATACCAAGTCTTGTACTAACCGAGCTCCTTACCAGAAGAATGACAAAGGTAAGTTGCTGCCAAGATTTCACTTGTTTACTGACTCGGTATGAATCTAATACTTACGTGGTATAAAATATAGTTTACAACGAAATGAAAAGCACAGGGGCAAATCTTTTTAACTAAAATTTTACTCATTGGTACCGATTCTGTGTGCACAACTAAACTTAACTAAAAAATGAAAATTGATAGTCTTAATAACACAATTCGACAATGTTAACAGCACTTTTTTATTAGAATATCTGTATAATATAGACTAACGATTTTAATCAAAAAAATGTGCTCAAAATACGCCATAGTTGATTTCATTTTCTAGTTAAGTTTAGTTTTGCACTTAGAATTGGTACCATTATCTCGACGTCTCCGTAACCATGGTGACTGACGCAAAACTTCTAGCTATAGTTATAAAACAAACATAGAAAACATATAAACGCACCTTGTTCATCTTAATATATGGTCTTAATCCCATTCTGTGCTTAATCCGTTCAAATCAGTACAAAGTCACATTATTTTCTACAAACACAAATTGAATTTGTAATTGAAATTGAATAATTGTAATTTGAATATAAAATGGATCTTTGTTGTCCGAAATAAAAGTTTATTTATTTATTATTTTTACAGGGAGTGGAACATCATCAAACTCAGCACATGGTTCAGGAAACAAGTGGGGTTCACGTCCACGCCTAGGTTGACCAGAATAAACCTACAAGAGCAAAAATCTACGAGATCGAATAATTTGAATTATGTGCATAAGATTTTAATAAAATTGCAATGTTTAATCGCTGCGCTAACGCTTTTGTTTTAGGTTTTTAGCGTTCCGTATTAAAAGGTAAACTATACTGACACTATAGATCGCTGTCTGTCCGTCAGATAATACTTATTTTAAGTTTTTTTCACGTAAAAGTATTACAATGTTTTGCTTTAGATTTTTTCAGACTACGTTTCTTATAGCTAGTACAATGCTAGAACTTATATTGCTTTCCAAGTTAAACACTTCCAACTTAATCATTATTTCGTCAAAATGTTAACACTACTCCCCGTAATATTTATGTTTGTGTTCTCGCTAACATCAAATACGTTATCCAGGACGCTAGTTCTATGACTGGGAAGCCCCCAGCTCAATTTAATAGGCGTTTAAATTCTGAAAAATGTAAAGATACTTGTTAAATGTTATAAGAAGAGAAAAAGTTTATTAAAAGAGGAACTACATAACTAGATATTCAGTTTTCAATGTTTATGCTCTGCTGCATTTCATACGTTTGGTGGACGGGTCTTGCTTGCACACTTCAAAAGCGTTGCACTTCACGTTGTCGCAATATACTCCGGCGCCAGCTGGAAAATATAAAAGAACGTATTAGCTGTGGTATTAGTATCTTAATTGTCGAACAAGATAGACTGACGATATTGACAATTGGCATTGTTCATATTTTTTTAAACTCTTAATTAAAAAACATTTTGGGGAATAGAGTTTCTGATCATCCATTAGTTTTTTTCGGAAAATTTGAAAATATTAACGATTATTTTTCCAAAAAAGCGAATGGTATCTCTATTTGCCCTTGAAATGAAGGACTTAAAATATTAAGGCGTTCTTAAGGATATACTACTCTGTAGTGAAGTTGAAATTGGTCTATTATATCAACTTGGCAACTTTGAAAAGATGTATTGTCTTATGTCTATCAGGAAAAGGCCAAACACAGATTGCGTACAACGATGACGTCACAACACGTAAAGCAATATCTTTAAGTATTTTTTAACATTTCTATATAGTGATTATTTAAATAATATTGAAATTAGTTGCTTATAATAGTCTATATTTTCTAAAAAAAATATAAAAATAGCATGTCAAAAATTATGAACAATCCCAATCTGAATGCAGGTGCATTCAAAAAGAAAAGCTGATGGTTGATAATGCTGATGGAAACAAAAGATTCTTATCAAGTTATACTTGTAAACCTTACACGTGAGCCATTTTTTTTTTGTAAAAACCACGTTTTTGAGTTTATATTCAAACTAGCTGTTGTATGCAACTTCGTACGCGTTGAATTAGAAACCAATTAATTTATTAATTTTTGCAATTGACTCGCTATGCTTTTACTAAATAAACTAAATTATAGTGGAAAAAATTATAACCATGAGCGGGACTTGAACCCACGACCTCGGAATACCGTTCCGTTGCTCTCCCATCTAAGCTATCAAGCTTAGATGGGAGAGCAACGGAACGTTATCACTACGTATCATTTTTTTCACTATAATTTAGTTTATTTAGTAACCAATTCTTAACAAATTATACGAAAAAAACCATCCGCTTAAAATTCCTTAATTTAAAAAACCGCATCAAGATCCGTTGCGTATATTCACGGACACGGACATTTCACACACAACATCCTCTGGTCTCAAGCTAAGCTTATATGCTTGTGTTATGGGTACCAGAATACGGATAGAATACATAAACTACATTTCTTTTGTAAATATATATACATATTGGAAGATGTAAGCTCACATAGGGACATACGTGGGACATACATACAAAAATAATGACTTTGGTGTATAACAAGTAATGAAGACGTGATTGCGTAGCCTTTATAAAAATATGAAGCCAAGTAGGTGTGTTTGAATCGTGGTTTTCCTTTATAGTCTCTGCTAACCCCCACCGGAAATCGAAAGTATGATGATCATGTAAAGATTTTTACTCACTCTGATATTTGCTGCCACTAGACCCGCTAGATCCAGCTCCTCCATAAGGAGCGGCTTCAGTACAAGACTTGGCATTACACGAGTTACTGCAACAGACCTTGCCGTTCTTGCAGTCGAAGTTCTGCACACACTTGGGACTGCAGCCATATACTTTTGATGGAAGAGGACAATTGTCCGCTGGAATTAATACATTATTTATAAAATACTTTGCCGTTGCCCGTCACTTCACTCGAATTTAGTAACCAAACCATAAAAAATTATGCATATCAATAACAATCCTTCCCCTCGAACGACTCTGTCTAATATCTGCATTAAAACCTATTATTTAAGAGGATACCAAAATAGCTTCGTGCATTTTTCTGTGTACGAAGTTTTCATTGTTTCTTTAGATTGAATGGCTCTAATTTTTAAGTATATGTTTTTTCAATATATTAACTAGGATCGCATAAACTCAGAAACGCGATTGAAAAAAGTTTTCTCGATAGAAAATCTTGGCGAAATAACCTCTCAAATTTTTTATTTTTTTCATTTGTCGGTCTATTATCGCGTATTAACTAATGAAATAACTTTAAAAACATAAGTAACTATCATAAATAGAAACACGTAAATCAGAATTAAAATATATTTAGTAGATTTTGAGTAAATAGGAAAAGTATCCCTAATTCTACATTTTCTGTGCCTACTGGCTGTGTTAATATGTACGTGTCGGCGATGATATACGATAATATTGATGTAGGCCCTTAAGCTTACATAGGGATACACAGAGGTAATGATTTTATATTAAGTAAATATTTACACCAGAATTGAGGACTTTTTAACGGACTTCAAAAAAGGAGGAGGTTCTCAATTGGTCGGTTTTATTTTTTATTTTTGTTACCTCATAACTTCTAACTGGGCGAAGCGATTTTAATGATCCTTTTTTTATTTGAAAGCTGGTGGTTCTCGTGTGGTCCCATTAGCACCAGGTCAGGATCTGATGGTTATCTCCTAAGAAATCGAGGAAAACCCTCAAATTTCAAAGACGTATGAAGTCGGTTCAACTTCTTTCTAACACGCTTTTAAGAATTTATACTTCATATGATAAAGCTGAAGAGTTTGTTTGTTTGAACGCCCTAATCTCAGGAACCGCTGGTCCGATTTGTAAAATTCTTTTAGTGTATCCAATACTACATTTAGTCGAGGAAGGCTATAGGCTATATAACATCACGCTGCGACCAATAAGAGCGAAGCCTCAGCGAAAAGATTATCAGATTTAATCATCTGGCTGCAACATTTTCGAAGCATTAGGTACCGGTTTATACTCGTACTTAGACAAATCTTGTAAAAAGCAAAACAACAATAAATGAATTGAATTCCCGCCAAACGTGTTTTTCCTAGTAAATAAAACCCGTATTAAAAAATATGATGTACTTATATTAGAACAATGTAAGTGGTAATGAATACAGAAATAAAGTATATAACAAGAAAATGCAATATAAAACTATAACAGGATCTTAGAATATTATGTTATGACGGATTAAGAATACAAGTGTCCCCACGCCTTTGCCTTCTCAGGGTGCTATAAAAGCTAGCTAAGGAATATTGTACACAGGTAACATCCTCTGTGAGAGACGAGAGACTCGAAAATAAACAAATAAACCCTATGCCAACACGCCTGGTGCTCAAGTCCACTATTTTGGAACAATTGTCATACCGGCACAATACCGGCACGATACCGTTGCAATTGAAGTCAAATATCCGTAGTCTGCTATATGCCGTCATAACGGTCTTTCAATGGTAATAGAATTGTCGATCTCTTTTATCTATGCATTGAATTTTCGGTCTCTTTTATCTATGGATTGTGTTCGAATGGTATGTATGTGTTGCCGTTTTTAAAAAATGCGTTAGTTGAAGTGATTTTCGAAAAACTACTAATAAATTTAAACATTTAATCATGCTAGACTTCGTTTAAATATATTTGTACATACTATTTATTAGTATAAAAAGCAATGTGAAGTTTAGGAGATTAGTAAATTGCAATAAATTACAAAGAACAATTTCTAATATTTCTATCTATCTATTTTTTATTTATGGCAATCTGTCGACACAGGACAATTTAAAAATATTACTGTCAAATTCAAAATAGCAGACTACCGAAACATTTCAGTCATTGAATTGCAATTGTGAAGCAGTTGTGTACGAGACTAGCAATTTATGTCACTTTGACAATTGTAAGACAATGATGAAGTCTTTATGACGACACATTATTAGTAGACTACCAAAAACTTTACTATTGCACCATAATGGTACAATAATGGTACAGTTGTGACACCGTTGAAATACCCGACTCAGGGCCCTGGTCAGTGTTGCACAGTAGACTATAATTATGGGCTGGAGAGAGAGAGAGAGAGATTATATAGTTATACTCTAGAATAAAACATTATACCGACTTTTTGTAATCCCTGCGGCAAGGGAGACCCTTGGCCATGAACATATTTAGAGCAATAACTGAACGAGACATCAAGTACATACATATGCTCCTACATAGTAGCTACTTCAATTGTATTAGTACATTATCCTGTTAACAAGTGCAATTTACTACTTATTTTCTTATTGTATTTACACGTTGTGTACGTGTATTACGTAATCTTATAAGAATGTATTTTATTATTGAACTTTGTGACTCCGTCACTCTACGGCCCTCGTGGTCGAGTGGTATGAACCACATTTACATGAGTAAAGGGCTGCTTCACGAGATCGCGATTCCGATTCCCGCACGGTAAAATCATTTGTGTGATATTTATATTTGTCATACAAACGATTGTTCTACGTTATTTACGAGTATTAGCTAGTACGATTCTATTAATGTTTTTTTTTTGTGTCCGAGAATATTTTATATTTATTTTATATTTATGTATGAACTTTATGTATTAAATTTTAATCTTACCAGCTTCCGCGTAAGACGCTATGGCTGCCAAAGCGATGAAGGACACCAATATTGTTACGAAACCTGAAATTGAAAAACATGTTTTTGTTCATACTTGTTTTGTTTGCCTTGTATTCTTGAGTTTTCATAGACTTAATAATATACACCACTGGACATTGGAGAAAATAACTAACTATAGATTAAATATCAACCTAAGACTTTCCGTTTGATGTGGTGACGGATTATGAATACTAGTTTCTTTTCACAGCTTACTTTATGAGCCAGTTAGGGGATAATTTAAGAAAATAATATAATCTGTGCGATGGGAACCTCGTAACTAAACCCTATGCGTACACACCTGGTCAACATGGCGTAGTAGACCAAATACCCTCCCGATGTGGAGGAGGCCCAAACGGTGGGCCTGGCTAGAGGAGGAAGAAGGAAGTAGGTGTTGTTTGGAGTGAGTTTTACCCACTATGGAATACGTAATAGCAGAATTGTAGCCTCTTTAACTATACCTATGTCTATATGAAGTGACAATTGTGAGGATGCCTGTTCAAAAACTTATTATTAAATCATCATTATCATCATAAAATCACGGCTTTTTCCCATGATAGTAGGCAGAGACTATAAAACGCCATTTGCTACGATCTAAACATACTTCCTTGGCTTCACTCACATTCATATATCAGGTTATCTATTTAGTCTCCGTGATCCGGTCATGCATGCCCGGACGGCTATACTATAAGTGTTACGCACTTTACCTTTTTGAAAGTTATCGGCGATGACATCGGAGTATGTTTTTCTAGAAATCGAATAACGAAATAATAAAACACGTATAATTCCATAAAATCGTTTATTTTTGCAGAACTTTAAATAATAATAAGACCCAATCATCCATGTACTAAGTTCTATTCTGAGATCTAACATATCCAATTTTACTTGGTTAAACGAAATCCTAGATAACATTAATTGACAGACAGGATAGGAGTAATTGCGTTTTATTTCCGCCACTTATTTTGAGCAAATCAACCCCTTGCAAAAATATGGTGAAAAATTGCCCTGTTCTTTTTATAATTGCAGTACAATCTTTTCCAACAACAGATTGTACTACAGTTTCACTCCAGCCTGAGTGGAAACCAGCCCGTTTCTTTTAGGGTCGTCTTTTACCTTCCAGTGATCCTGGGCACTTTAGCATAATGATCTACGAGATATTATTACAGAAATATAATTAAGTATGGACCTTCTTCATACTAGGCAATAGGCTTAGGAGGCTTGAGTCATCACGAGGCCCTAGTGATAAAGACAGGTCTGCTTTCCTTCGAAAAGAAGTACTATATTTACAAACCAACACATTAATTAAAATTTTTGCATCCAAAATCAATAAAAGAAAGGTAAGTATCATAAGTTTCTAGTTACACACCGTATTACTTAAGTATTTATAATTTTCCATAAACTCTCAGTTAAGAATATTTATATGGTCAATGGTCATTATATGATTGAGTAAGTAAAACACTTTCTTGCCACACTTTATCAACCAAAGTTTCATTATTTGCTGCACTGGAATAGTATGCTTGTGAACACTCTATGAAGTATTTACCATTTACTTTTGCCACTTCATCAGATACAGCTAAATATATAGAAGTTTGGGCTCCTTCCTCATGTGACTTAAATTTTAAAATATCCAGATAAATCATCAAACATTTACGAATTGGAGTGAAGAGTCTTCTATATAAATCAGTCTTAACTAGACCCGGATGCAATGCATTTACCGTTACATTAGCAGGAACCCTTTTAGCCAAAGCCTTCATCCAAATAATATTATAAAGTTTAGTGTCACAGTATTTCAGAATAAGATTACGATTACGGATTTCTTTTAATTTTCCAGGCCAAGCACGTCCAAAGAGATGTACGTAAGAAGACACTATTATAATTCTGCCAGCTGTTGAAGCCCCTATCCTGTCTAATAGTAAATTAGTGAGTAGGAAAGGTCCCAGATAGTTGATCTGCATCATTATTTCATTCCCATCTTCAGTTGCTTTAGTTCTAAGTCCTACACATCCAGCATTATTGATCAGAATGTCTAGACGCTCGTAAGAGTTATTGAAATTTACAACAAATTTTCGCACACTGCTAAACTTGGCGAGATCTAAGTATTTGTAATAGACTTTCTCGTTTCCTGTGGTCTTGATAATGCTAGTGACTGCGTCTGCTGATTTCTTCTCGTCTCTGCTGGCGATAATGACTGTTGCTCCTCTGGAAGCTAGATCTCGAGCAGTTTCCAGGCCGATGCCACTGTTCCCTCCAGTTATCACTGCTATTTTATTATCCAACCGGTTGTTAGATTTGCACTCAGTATTATTGAATTCTAGTATTGACTTAATGCATACAAAAAACAGTAAAGGACATATTATTGTCAATATTGCGGTTACTGCCGTAGAAACTAGTAGGTAGTTTATCACCGTCAAAATCATTTTATTTATTTAAGTGGAATATTTTAAACTTAGGTACGCACAATTTAAACAACCTGACACGAATGCGTAATATCTAATGATTATAAAAATTTAACGGTACTCGGTTGATGACCTTAAAACTACTAAATTATGATAAGACGGACTCTAGTGTTGGCCGCCAAATTCATAATATAATATAAATAGATATTAGAATTTAGACTGGTGAGCGTCGAGTATACCTACGCCCGCGATCGACGCGCCCCCTCCTCTTCTTTCTTCAACATTTCTCTCGCCTAACAACTGTATCTTTTCTATATATCTGTTGGTTAATATTATGCTTGAGTTATTACCAGGCCCCTTATCTCCATGTACTGGGCACAACGGGCACTTGCCCAGAGCCTAGCAATATTTGGACTGGGGCCTCTTACTAACTCTTACTAAAATATCTTGAAATAGGGATAACCCTATTTCAAGATATTTTTGAACCTAATCGAATAGGTCATAGTGAGGCATTTAGTCTAATGTGCCTAGGGCATCTTGTAAGCCCAGAGCCTCCAGTAAAAGATGGCCCTGGGTATTGCTATAGTTATCTTATTCCTGCCCAACGCGCCGAAAGAGACAACTAGTATGGCGCAGCACAGTAAATAATCGGCAATATAGCTCAGCCAGATTTTAGCTAAGTATAAAAATTATCATTTGCCAGCCAAGCCCCCCTTAGCGCCTGGGTATACATATTCATTTCATCTCGGGCCCCAAATTTGTAGTCAGTGACCCGGGCACTTGCGGTTTAGTCCGACCCTGCGAGAATCCACTCATAAGATGATGTTATTAAATACGACGACTGACTAAATTCATTAAAAAAAAATTATGTGTTGTATATGTTAATGAGTGGCACTGGGTTATAATTTGTGTCAGCTTCAAAGGCTAATGTCTATATTCAATGAAAACACTTTTAAGAGGGTACTGTACTTCCTCATTTAGGTATTTGCCTTAGGTATTGCTATCCCTATTTCCGAGCGCCGCGCTGAAAGAGACAAATATAGATGAAGCGGATTTTACCTACAAATTCTTTGCAAAAAGACGTTTCGTACTTCCGTTTTCTTTTCGCGAAAGTTAAACCGATTTTAATAGTTTTTGCGTTATATTATAGATAAAGAGTATATCTATGTTTCTATAACTTTCTTTTGTGGTAAAACTTTACCAAATTTGTGTGATAGACGCTGCAACATTATCTAAAGAAAACCGAAAAAAGTGGGTTTTTCGGATCGTCATATTTCTTTTACTTATTATGTTTTGAAAAAAGAAAGTGATAGAAGCATAGATATTCTCTTTATCTATAATATAACGCAAAAACTATTAAAATCGGTTTAACTTTCGCGAAGAAAAAACGGAAGTACGATACCCATACTTTTGTATGGAGCATAATTTGGTATCGTACCTTCTTAACGCTAGACAAAAAGTTAAGATGACTAGCTAACTCAGAAATAAAAAATCATTTATTCATTCATGTAGTTATTATTTGATAAAAAAATTTTTGCTTGTTCACATTTTTCCCTTACTTTCAGTTAATTTTTCAACTGTTACACGAATAGGATATTTTTTTGTTTAATCTTTCAGATTAAATTTTCATGTCACAGTTTTAGTTACTCCTCCGGGTCTAAGATGCAGATAAATAAATAGGTAAATAAATAAATATATTCATGGATATTTCACACAACGTCCTCTGGTCCCAAGCTAAGCTTATATGCTTGTGTTATGGGTACCAGAATACGGATAGAATCACGGAACAGAGATCAATGGAAGTGTGAAGTAGGCGTGGCACGCGTGTCACAATTAAGCACTGTTGCGCTTATTTGATCTCCAGTCGCACAAGTACTTACTTAGTCGTATTCAGACTGTTCTAACGTTAACTCGTTTTGTTAGTATCGCGACAAGCTCATTTCGCCGTAGATATGCCGTATTGTTCAGTTTTGGAGTGCAAGAATAATAGTAGGAGAAGAAATCTTAAAAATGGAGGTATTTCGTACCATCGGTAAGTACAATATCATTTGATTCTAATAAAATTTTAGTTAATTCCAATTTACTAATAATTTATTGCAACGTCTCGCTAAAATCAACCTTATGTCGTTTAATTAAAGTTTATTTTACATTGATTATATTCATTATTTCGTTCTTAAAAGTTCTTCGCTACTCAATTAGTGATAGGTCAGATTTCAGTTTATCGATAAATGCCGATATTAGAAAATTTGTAATTTACTATTTATTTTACTAAGTAACTTTACAATATGAATGTAAGGCGGTCTGAACTGCATTGAAAGTGATAAAAAATATGATTTTAACGACGAGCCACAAACGCCATCTACAAGCGTATCACTCAACGAAGCAAAGAGCTTTAACAACTGTACGATCATTTATAGAGCAACGTAACAACATAAAAGATAATTTATTCTCGATTCGATATAATCGATTTAGAAACTGTGAAGCGTTTAAAACAAAAGGAAATCACAGACTTTTTTAAGTAGACTAAACCTGCAATGTGCAATGTGAATTATTAAATATTATGATTATTTTAATTTCTGTATTTTATTGAACCAATTCATCTGACGCATTCGATTAAAACTAGGAACAAAGGTATCTCTGACATAGACCCTTGATAACTTAAAACCTCAATCTTTAACTGAAAATATTTTGTGTTTCCCTTGGACTTTAACTTAACGAAGTTCTACTGTACATACATTGACTAGATAGAAAACACCCAGACGTAATACAGCTATCTGTGTTCATTACACCAATATTTGTTCTGTGTGGGAATCGAACCCGCGACCTCGTGATCGTAAGTCGGCTGCATAACCGCGCATAAATGTGTATATTTTTATCACATAAAACAACGACACTCTTTCTCCCTCTTGTACACCAATATTTCAGTAGTTAAAAAGCCTACGCTTTGAGGAAACTAGACATGATGTTGTGTTCTTATAGAGAAACTAAAAACAAAAAAAAAATAAGAAATGGGTAGGTATATATTGATATCGGTAATAATCGGTAAACCTAAGAAAAGATGGATGGACTGTGTGAAAGAGGAGATGAAAGAAAGAGGAGTTGACACAGACATGACGGCTAATAGACGATTATGGAAGAAAAAGACATGTTGCGCCGACCCCAAATAATGGGATAAGGGCAGGAGGATGATGACATATATCGATATCGGTAATGTGATTCGGGTTGGTACGGCCTTGATGGAATAGCAGCAATGACACGTTAGTGCACACGATTGTCACCTTTACTCTTAACGAAATTGTGTTTCTATTTGCGACCACTGGTAAATGCGCCATCTATCGTCAAGTAGCGGAATTTACTCGTCAATCAATTTTAGTTTGACTTTAGATTACAAAAGGTGTTAAATACTTTTCCAACTACAGCGAATTAAACCCTATTCCAGAATTAGAAGGTTTATTTTCAGATGTAGGTTATATGGCTTATGCTAGTTTAGTATAAAATGTAAACGACCAATCAAACGATTTGTTTATATGTAGTACATTATAAGATTATCGGTATAATTGTGTGCGTTTGGCGACACTGGTTTCTATAGTAATTTTGTTACATTGCAGTTCCACTTGATTTCTGTTCCGTGGATAGAATACATATACTACTTTTCTTTTGTAAATACATACTTATAATACATAGAAACACTCAGACACAGTACAAACATTTGTATGACAATTAGGAAAATCACACAAATGATTCTCCTGAGCGGAATTTAACCTGCGACCTCTTGATCGGCAGTCCGTTACATAAACCACTCAACCACGAGGCTTAATTAATAGGAATGTTTCTGACCTGGAAACGTGATAAACGAAGGTCGTTTTGTGTGTGGTTGCAGGATCAAATAATGTGTTAAGAAGCCCAAAGTAAAGTTAAAGTTAAATTTAAAAAATTACAAACATTTGTATGACAATTAGGAAAATCGCACAAATGATTATCCCGAGCGGGAATCGAACCCGCAACCTCTTGATCGGCAGTCCGTTACATAAACCACTCAACCACGTTTTACATCACCGAGGCTTGTGTAACAACCATTTAATTTTATTTATTGACCTCTTTTCATATCCGTGTGGTGACGGACTATGAATACAAGTCCCACAACCCTTTTTCCTATCCAGGATACTGTAAAAGCCAGCCAAAGAGTATTGCACATAAATAACATCTTCTGTGAGAGATGGAAAACTCAAATATAAACACCAACACAACTGGTCAGCGCGGCACAGTAGACCGTAATCCCTGTCAAAGTGGAGAAGATAATGATAATGAGATTGACCTTCTATTCGAGTATTATTTATTATGAATAATAATTTTTAATGCACAAACATTGGCATACTACAAATATTTAATTTACAAGGAAAACTAATGAATAAATCTGCCAGACAACCATTATACCTAATTTTGTATTCATAACAAGTTTATATCTTGATGATGCAATGTTAAATGACTTAATAGATATATCAGTAATGACTTATATCGGGGGTAAAATGAATTGTTGTATCCACACATAGTAAAATTAAAGAGGATAGTCTACTGGGACTGGGCCATCATCACCGACAGAACTATTCTTGTAAATAAATCTTGCTGATGGATTGGACGGAGTCTCAGGTATTTCTAGTAGATATAACCATCTCCTATGAAGAGAACTTCGTAGAAGATGAGAAGGCTTAATATCTGAACTTGGCGCATGAGTTTTCCGATGTAGAGGGGGAGAAATTATCTCGATGGTTGCATCAGTGAATGGTTTGGTCCCAAAAAGCTTCTCAGTACTCCTCGAGAGGCGTTAATACTAAGTTGGTGATTATACTTTTTAGGATTGGCTTTTGAATTTAGGACCAGATTCAAAAAGCAGTCTAACTAGACAATGCCCGTATAGTTCGTCGGTTTCTCTCCCATTAGGCGCCACTACTCCGGCCGACTGTTGCCAACCTCATCGGAATACGTCCTGCCGCTTTGTGAGGCAGGGCTTTATTCGTTGTTACGTTATAATAAAAGTTACAAAAATCCATAAAATTATTTATTTTTAGTAAAATTACTAATTACTTTATCCTCAATCATTTTGACTAATAAACAACTAAAAATTACTATTTTTGACCTAGGACCAAAATTTCAATTTACCAATATATCCCGGATTCCATTCCGGACCGCATACTTTGAAACACTAGGCTACTTAAGCAGCGTGAAGTTTTCTTAATAGATGGATGAAAAATAACGTAAATAACGAAACTGCTATCACAAAATATTGGTAAGTACCAAAAACAAATCAAATGTAGGAAAGAACACGTAAGACCGTCAATTATCAAACCATCACACACCGGTGCCAGTCAGATTTTATTTAGATTCTGTGATTTCTTGATGTCCTTGAAATGTGTGCAACTAATCAGACAATGACTTTGTTTTGAAAATGACTTTAAAATATTCCTTATCATAGATAGATAAGGAAGCAGCTAATAAAAGCGTCGAAGCGTGTTTAAATAAACCAAGTCTTTTGTCAATTATTCTGAAGTAGTTAGTAGAACACTTTCTTGCCACACTTTATCAAAGTTTCATTATTTGCTGCACTAGAATGGTATGCAGTATGGACCACCACACCATAAATTCATTCAGAGAGAAAAATCAATTTCCCAGAACAAAGGTTTAACTGCGGCGTTTAAATAAATTAAATTTATGTAAGTGCTGTTTAAAGTCAATTTAGACAAAGCGATTTATTATAAACTAGCTGTGCCCACGACTCCGTCCGCGTGGATCTATTTTTTTCAATGGACCCTATCAATTTATTGATTCCTTTTTTAGCCGCTAGATGGCGATGCAAGTAACCAAATTCAGAAATTTCGTATTATGTAAATATCTTTTGATTGAGGGGACCGATTGCGATGAAACAAAGACTAAGTAATACCTTGAGCTGTATACAATTTTTACGTATAACATTTGTATTTATAAGTGTTGTACATTTTACGTGATGCGTGCACAGACAAACATCTAAACAGACAGACAAAATTTTCAAAAATGGTGGAAATGGGTTGTCTTGGTTGTCCTATAACCATCTGACTATTTTTTTGAAAATATCTTCAATGTATTAAATTTTTTTTTCTACAGATTTGATAAATGTATAGATATAGATAGATAACACTATAATAAAATAAAATAAAGAAAACAATCTAAGTGATAATAGATATAGATAGATAACACTATAATAAAATAAAATAAAGAAAACAATCTAAGTGCCTTCGCCTTAAGAGGATACCAAAATAGCTTCGTTCATTTTTCTACTTACGAAGTTTTCATTGTTTCTTTAGATTGAATGGCTAGAGCTCTAATTTTTAAGTATATGTTTTTTCAATATATGATCTAGGATCGCATAAACTCAGAAACGCGATTGAAAAAAGTTTTCTCGATAGAAAATCTTAGCGCAACAACGTCTCTAATTTTTTATTTTTTTCATTTGTCGGTCTATTATCGCGTATTAACTAATGAAATAACTTTAAAAACATAAGTAACTATTATATATAGAAACACGTAAATCAGAATTAAAATATATTTAGTAGATTTTGAGTAAACAAAAAAAATATCCCTAATTCTTCATTTTCTATACCTACTAGCTGTGTTAATATGTACATGTCGACGATAATATTGATGTAGGCCCTTAATATTTTGATGACTTTAAATATGATTGATAGACACAAAACAGGTTTTGCAAGTTTTTTATGTAGTTACTGGACAAAAAAACATACAGTCTACAAGCTTGGTATTGTAATCTAGGACTTTCCAAATCGTTTAATATTAGCTTCAGATCTTTAGCTTCAGATTCCAAATACCTAGTTATAATATAATTATGTTGGTATGCATATTATATTGATGTTTGAATATGTTAAGGTCAAACAAAAGATAAAACAAACTTGATATACCTATACCTCTGATAATAAAAAAAAAGTTATGTGTATTTGATATAATATGTCTTTTACTCTGTGGTCGATTTAAAAAAAACCTTAAAAAGTTTTATTACTTACCCATGGTAACACGTTTACTTTCCTAACACGTCTCTACTTCACTGAATCATAAACACCACTGGGTAGTGGCTTCGTAGTCGTCCCGTGCACTTAGTATGCTACACTGCTACACATGCAAACTATACATGCTTAAGCTATGCTATATGCCAGGTGTAGCCAACTTTTGTGCACATACGATCTACCTTTTATTTTAAAATTGCGTCGCGATCGATCTATTTCTTAGATAAGAAGGGGGGTATATGCAATGTGCTTTTATACCGCCGTGCACTCTTGAAAGTAGTAGAAAACTACTAAAAGTGGTCAACCTGAACGTCTTCCTACTCGAAGCATGAGCCGCGTACATGTTCATTCCTGTATCAAGTACTAGAAACATTTGGCATTGAGTGCGTCCCCTCATGTAACTTGCGAGTGATCGACCAAAATTGGTCGCTCATCGACTTGTTGGCCACTTCTGCTATATGCTATACATGGATAGGGCTGCCATTCTGAGTTTTTCAAGTTTCGTCTTAGTTTAAAGGAGAGCCTGTACAAGTGTTTAACTTTTGTTGGTACAGGAAGATGAATGGAAGTAGGTAAAAGAAATTATAATATTAAAAAATATTTTTTGGTGTATCCTGGGAAAACTCTATAAAATGTAGCCCAAATGTCCGGGATTTTTACCAAGTTTGTCCGGCATCCCTCCATTTCTTTCGCCAGCCCATTAACGTCCCATTGTTGGGAACGGGCTTCCTCCACTTTGGGAGGGATACTAAGTCGTGTTGACCAGACGTGTTGGCACAGGGTTTATTTTCGATATTTCCGTCTCTCACAAAGGTATGTTATCTTATCTGTGTACAATATTCCTTAGCTGATTTCTACAGCATCTTGGGAAGGAAAAGGGGTGGTGACTCTTGTATTTTTAATCCGTCACCACCATAAACAATCTACCCAAATCTAGATGTTAAATGCTTGAAACTCACAGGCAATGTCTGCATATTGATGTATATAACGACCTTTTTTTAATACCGATTTTTTGACCGCTACTTCTCTTAAAGTTCAATTTTGATAACGCTCTATTAAAAATTTACTACATATTTGAGCAGAGGCGTATTTACGGTATGTACATATACATAGGGGCCGCGGACAAGGCTTACAAAAGGCGGCGGGCGTCGCAAGTAAGAAAGAAAACCCAAATAAAAACAAAATAACTATTTACATTGAACATCTGTAATATTAAATTGCTGAAGAGTTTGTTTGTTTGAACGCGCTAATCTCAGGAACCACTGGTCCGATTTTAAAATTTCTTTCAATGTTGGATAGTACGTTTATCGTGAATGGCTCTATAACATCACGCTGCGACAAATAGGAGCAAAGCATCAGCTAAAGCTCAGTGGCGGATTTGCAGTCTCGGCCGCCCTAGGCCCCATGCCATTAGCCGCTCTAGGCCCCAGGCCATTAGCCGCCCCTTTCTCAGCATCCACCATATAAATCACCGCCCCTAAATCTGGCTAAAGGCTCTTAGGGTAAATCCGCCACTGCTAAAGCTAGTGTTTCATTTAATGCTTTTCATCCATTAATTTATGGAACGACAAATAAAACGGGTCCGGGCGCTAACATTTAAAATATGCCACCGACTACTCCTGTGTGTATGATACTCAAAGTTGTAACCAGTCTCATCTCCTGTATATTTAAGTTTTATATTGTATATGTATGCTGATATGCGACGAAAACTCGATTGGCCTGTAGGTCATTTAGTTATTGCCAATCGATTTTCGGGTCAAGGTTTATTATACTTATTAGATGAGATATGAATGCGAGAAGAAATTATAATGATTTCATATGGAGCTTGGGAATAACCGTTTTTAATTAAATGTGGAATTAAGTAGGTACAAACATAAATATTATGAACCTACTTAATATGTATCTATAGTACGTAGTACCGTTGATATTTAATTATTTATTTAGGTTCAGATAAAGTAAAAATTACATTCAAAAACAAAACAAATGAACATATGTATAACAATTACATAAAGGCAAACACCGCTTGTACACAAAAACAAATCTCAAAGTGAGTTCAAGACTCACAAGGTCACAAGTGCCGCATTGGTCAAAAAAAAACAACATTGGATAAAAATTAAATAATCAAATTACAACAAAAAATAGGTGATTAGAATTAATAATAACATAATGTACCTACCTACCCACACTTAAGATCGCAAATTATAAATAATATACACTTGTTAAGGAACACTACTTGTCCCTACCGATAAATTGATATACTTCCATATTAATATTCTATGTATCTATATAATATGTATGTATTGTGTATGTATGTATATGTCAAAATATGTATATAAGTATATATTTATGTAAGTGTTATGTATGTATATGTATTTGTATATATCTGCTACTATAGTATATTCACTTATTTTTAGTACACCAAAAGTCGCCTATTCTGCCTCGGTCAAATCCATCTTATGGTTGTCTGGGAGAGATCGCAGCTCGCGATAAGACCGCCCTTTGTACCTATGATATGTCTGTTATGTAAGCTTTATAAATCATTATGGTGTGCAATAAAGAATATTTTACTTTACTTTACTTTTACTTTACTCGCGTGCAACCGAATCGACTCACCTATACAAAACTGCTAAATGGTGTAATATGTTGTAAAAGAATAAAAGATATAGTAAGATATGTATATTTTTTGAAAGCCTATTTCATAACCTTTAAAGTAATACCATAATTTTAAAAATCTGCTCAATAGTTTCGAATTTAATCGACTTCGAATTACAAAACAACAAAAATTGAATTAGTGAAAAATAGCAAATGATAATTAAAATTGTTAATTAACCAAATGTTATGAAAAATAAAGGAATTTATTAAATCAATAATTAGTGTTGCCCCCCCTGGCTTTAATAACAGCTCTGAGACGGTTCCTCATCGACCTGATAACCCTTACTACCAGATCTTGAGGGAGAGCCTCCCATTCCTCTTCGAGTGCTGTCTTTAGCTCTACAATGTTTGCAGGCGCTGGATTTCTGGCCCGGACCCTGCGTTTCAGCTCGTCCCATATGTGTTCAATAGGATTGAGATCAGGGCTGAGTGGTGGCCAGTCCATGGTCTCAATACCAACTTCATCCAGGAACTGACGAGTGATTCGTGCTGTATGGCAGCGGGCATTATCGTGCATTAGAAGGAAGCTATCTCCTATGAAGCCTTCATAAGGAAGGACGTGATCAAGGAGAACATCTTCCACATATCGGTCTGCAGTCAGACCGCCTCCTCGGCCTCCACCGGGGATGAAAACAAGAGCTGTTTTTCCTTCCACTGAAATGCCCGCCCACATCATACACGAACCACCGCCATTGGCCACTGTTTCCGCGAAACAACATTGCGAAAATCGCTCGCCTGGACGCCGGTAGACTCGAGCTCTTCTGTCGCTGCCATGCAGACACACTCTGCACTCGTCAGTGAACAAGACCGATCGCCATTGTTCAGCCGTCCAACCGATGCGTTCGCGAGCAAATGCAAGGCGCGCTTGTCGGTGAGCCCTGGTCAATTTAGGGCCTCTGGCATGCCGTTTTGGAGTCAGGTTGGCATCTCTCAGCCGTCTTCTCACCGTCCACTGACTGACAGCGACTCCTCGAACCTCTCGCAGCCGCTGCTGCACAGCAACACCGGTGAGATGGCGAGAGACGATAAAACGGTCGTCTCTCTCAGAATTATGCCGCCGCCGACTGTTATCTGGCCTCCTAGAGTAAGAATGTGTCTCCTGGAACCTTCTGTATACCCTGGATACAGCAGATTGGCTCAGATTCAGTCGACGAGCGACTTCTCGCTGACTAAGGCCTTGTTGTATCAAAAGGACAACTTGGGCGACTTCTTCTGGTCTTGTATCCATAGTGGCGGCGAATTGCTTATCGTATCTTACGGTGATGTGTTCAGGTCAACTTCTGATAAGCGACTGATAAGGGTGGGTTGCTTACGTGGGTTTATATAGGGGGCTGCATAGCGCAACACGTTAGTACTGCAAGGAGTAAATTTTACGGACTTACGGTTCATATCACGATATTTTTTGGTGGTGGTGATTGGATTAAAACAGTAAATGTGTCAATTTAAAGCTAAAAGAATAAGCTTTAAAAAAATATACATTATGTATACTTTTTTTTATTTTTTTAAGTTATAACACACTTTTTGTCTATTTTGTATGGGTGAGTCGATTCGGTTGCACGCGAGTGTAGTTAATAGATAAGTATCAAAAGATGGGTCAAAGGTCAATTACCGTCAATTACGTAAACTTGCACTTGTACCTGTGTTAGTACTAATAATATAAAGAAAAAAACTTTGTATTTTTGTATCTCTGTAACGAATAAAATCAAAAACTACTGCGTGCATTTTGATAGAATGCCCGGAATGCCGTAGTATCCCTGCGCAACATTTTGTTATATTTTTACGCGACCGAAGTTGGGACGGTAGTGAGTAGTGACAGCTATTATCCGCTGGATGTCGCTACAAATTTAAAATTGGGCTAGGTATTAGGTATCCGAAGCGTCGGTTCAAATTGGTTCAAATCCACAAAAAGTGGTTTTAGTTATTAGAAGTTAGATAATTGACTAATGACCAAAGAAATAATAATAATTTCTTTGCTAATGACATAATGATCATGCATGGTTATTTAGTCGAAGAGTTTAGAACCCCCCACCCAAAGAATAATATGTATATAATTCATTCATGATAATATATACTCTACCGAGCCCCCACCCATAACAGAAATCTTTCTGGATTGAAGCCCTAATGGAGCTCGACGATAATAATTAAAATAAATGATTAAAATCATGATCCTGAACGGAAATGGTAATCATTGCAAAAATAAATATATTATAATATAAATATTCAGGACATTTCACACAACGTCCTCTGGTCCCAAAGTAAGCTATACATATTTCTATGCTTGTATTATGGGAACCAGATACGGATAGACTACATAAACTACTTTTCTTTTGTAAATACATACATAAAATACATAGAAAACACCCAGACGCATTATAAACATTTGTATGACATTTATGGATATCACACAAATGCTTGTCCCAAGCGGGAATTGAACCCGAGACCTCGTGTTCGGCAGTCCATTACATAAACCACTCCACCACGAAGCCCGTGAAAAATAAATCTAGAACACTATTATCATATAAAACATCGAAAATATCTTTTTAAAAGTTTTAAAAATGTAACGAATTTTAGACAATACATGTTATACTTGTTCTAATTTCCGAACGTACTCAACTCCGACGCCAAACGACGCCTACCGGATCAACCGTGAACTAAATTCAAATTTTAATCTGAAAGTGAAACGTCAAATTTGCAACGGGTGAACGGCTGAGGATTGTTTATTTTTTGAGAAATAAGTTTTACTGGACTGATAAATCTTTAAAATTAATAATATTGTGATTTAACTATGAGAACTGTGTAATTGGTGAATGAAACAAATATAATAATAATAATATTACCATGGATCCTTTCACTCAGGTATGTCGCGATAATTTATGTATCAACGGCTGCTATTTTAAAACATTGCTTTAAAAGGTCAACTTTTCATACACATTTTGCTTTTTTAGCGCATGTTGGAGAGAGCAAGAGCTAGACAGGAAAAAATTGACCAAAAGCTTGCAAATTCTGGTCAAAATGTTCCAAAAAGAAAACCGCTTACCGAGAACATTTCAGTGGTAAAAACTAGTGCATCGCCTGTGAAATCTCCTGCTAAAGTTCCTAGAGAGTGCATTACATCGCCTAAAAGACAATCTAAGGAGTTACAGAAGTCTGAGACTCCTACAAAGGCACTTTCTAAAAGGTCGAGTATAAAAACGGACAATCAATCACCGCAGCGTCCTCGTAATGATATTAAAGTGACGAAAAAGGAGTTTAGAAGTTCAAAAAGGAGTAGCTTAAACAGGAGGAACTCTGATGTGTCTGTGGAAATTAATATTTCTCATAGGAATGACATTCAAATTGAGGTGCAAGTTGAAGAGAGAGATGCTCCAATCAGCGTAATGTATGACGCACAGGCGCTATCTGGAAGTAACGTTGTGATAAAAGAAATTACAGGTAAGTTTCTTAAAAAATGTTTTTGAAACTTGAATTACATTCTTTATCATACTATTTAATATAAGAAATGCAAAGGTTTGGCTTTGTAGGCCTAGAGTTTCGAATATCTAGTGACATATTATTTAAAACTTCTGTACACAAATCATGGTACAAAGGCGGTCTTAATGCCAAAAGTATTCTCTTCCTGTCAAATTTCTAAGTATTATAAGTATGTATTTAAATAAAAAGTATAATAATAATGTGGTGTGTGTGTGTGTTCTGGTACCTATAACATAAGCATAGAAATATAGCTTAGCTTGGGACCAGGTGCCTTTTAGTAATGTCCATAAATATTTATTTATTTCATTATTCTCCTGCCCTTATCGTCCTCTGTTAGACATCATATCTGTGTTAACTTCTCTTTTCAAAGGCCCTTTATATATGCATACATATTACAAACTTTGTTATCGATTCGACGCGCACAGCTAAACTTAACTAAAAAATTTTAATTGAAAGTGTCAATAGCACAATTCATCAATGTTAACAGAACTTTTTTATTAGAAAATCTGTATATTTTATACTAACGATTTTAATTAATAAATATGTGTACAACGAAATTGGTAAATAAATCAAAATAAACCATAGTTGTTTTAATTTGTATTTGTATTTGTTGTGATAAATGTATTAATCTATGTAACGGAATCTTTGAAAGTGATTTTCACCCACTTGCAGTAGTCGGATTGATATGAAATTTTGCACACATATCAAGGACCGATGACAATGCAATAATTTAAAAAAAATATTTAGGATTTTCAAGCATGTTTTTTAGTTTTTGAACTAAGTAGATTATTTTTAGTTAAGTTTAGTTGTGTACATAGAATTAGTACCATTGCCTCTTTATTTATGGTGTAGATATGATTCATATTGTACATAAACACTTAAAACTAATAGTTATCCTCTGAATACGGTCATTACTCACTAATGATAATGTAACTTCAAATAAATTACTTAACAGTGTTATGTTTAACATAATATTGGTATATTAACATATACATTTTAGTTTTTGTTTGTTAATTTTGAAGTTTGATAGTAAATTCTTTTTCTATTGTGATTTTTGAGTTGTGTATGTGTGTGAGTGTCTAAAGAATTATTAGTGTGAAATTGAGTAGATATTTTTACATTGTATTATTTATTACTTTCTTTATAGCTGTTGCACATGGAATTTAGTGACCACATTAACAAATCTACTTGTTATAAAACATAGTCCTTATTTTTGTATGTATGTCCCTACGTGAGCTTATATCTTCAAAATTAGGCCACTGATCTTGATAAGTGGTTCAAGAGGATGGAAGGGTTTGTATATTTTTTTTTCCTTAAACTCTATGCCTACGAAATTGCAGGCAAAGGCTTCCTCTGGAACCACTCTATCTATTAAAAAACCGCATCAAAAACTGTTACGTAGTTTTAAAGATTTTAGCTCACATAGAGACATACAGACAAAAACAATTTTGATTTATAATTAGTAAAGTCTAGCTGTTGATCTTAATAGTAATAAATACAAGTTTATGATTATCTTTTTATAATAATATTATATTCATCATACCATGACGCCTGTTTCCCGTGGGAGTAAGCAGAGACTATAGAGCACCGTCTACTACGTTCTAAAGACACTTCCGTGTGATATTTTATAATATTAGTAAAATTCTATAGTCTTTTAGTTTGACGTTAATTAATTATCATCCTCTTCATACTTCCGCCCTTATCCAGTTAGTCGACGCAACATGTCTACTTATTCGTGTTGCAATGGGATTTGCATGATTTTTTCTGTTAGCCTCCAGTTTGATGTCAATCCTCCTTGGGTGTATTTGCAAGTGCCATGTGACCCGTGATAAATTTTTGTATATTCTCATATTACAGATGACACATCCAATAAGTTGGACAAGATTACTGACATGTCGGAGAAAAGATCAGAGCGTGGTGGTCTTAGACACAATATGAAATCAAGACTGGACCGACTTGGGAATCTGTATTCAGGTAAATTATTGAAGGTTTATGTAGCACCTAAGTTTGGTGACCGTTTTGATCGCGTTGCCTTGCTTGCGTAATCTTTTTTGGTTGATCTGTGGGAATATAGGATTATCGGAAATTATTACATGTAATTATTTAAATAAATATTACTTCGTTCACAAGGTCGCGGGTTCGATTTACGCAGGCGACAATCCTTTGTGTGATATTCATAATTGTCATATAAATGTTTGTACTGCCTCTGGGTGTTTCTATTTATTATAAGTATTTATTTACAAGAGAGAAGTAGTATATTATGCATTGTATCCGTATTCTGGTACCCATAACACAAGCATAATATAAGCTTAACTTGGGACTAGAGTATGTTGTGTGAAATGTCCGTGTATTTACGATCCCGACCTCCGAGTAGCCGGATTACAGGAGACGCCATATTATACCTATTTATTTTGTTGTTGTTTTTATTTGCAGATAATCCCAATATATCATCGCCGATACATCGTACTGAGAATGAGTTCTCAGCAGCTACTCCTCCATTAGACTTCGAGCCACCAAAGCCAAGGGTGCGCCCGCAACAAGATGGCAAAAAGAAGTTTGGTAGACTTGCAGCATTAGCAGACCAGATCAATAACTGGGAGGATGATTTGACACATCATAGTCATGTAAGTGATGATGTGGTGATGGATTAAGTGTCCTCCACCACCCCTTATCCTCCTGAGGGTGCTGTAAAAGTCAGCTAAGGCATATTGAACACAGATAACATCCTTTGTGAGAGACAGTAAATTCGAAACTAAACCCTGTGTCAACATGTCTGGTCAGCGCGGCACAGTGACCATAGTCACTCCTAAAGTGGAGGAGGCCCGTGCCTAACAGTGGGACGTAAATGGGCTGGAGAGAGAGAAAGAGGGACATACATACAAAAATAACGACTTTGTTTTATAATAAGTAAGTCTTTACTTATTATCTTTTGTATAATACTAGTCTTAGTATTATACAAAAGATCCTCTCGTCCTAAGCTAAGCTTATTTGCTTTTCTTTTATAACACAAGCAAATAAGCTTTGCTTGAGAACAGAGGGCGTAGCGTAAAATGTCTTTGAAAATGTAAAGAAACATCGCTGTTAATGACGGGAATAAAACCATTGTGACTTTTAATGTGACGCTAACGCCATCAAGGTGTGTTTGATACGAGAATACGGATATATAAACTCTTTTATAACAGACACAAAACCCCCAGAGGCGATACAAACATTTGTGTGACAAATATAAATGGTACACAAATGGTATCTATTCTATGCAGAAATCGAACCCGCGACCTCGTAAAAATGTTAGTATGAAATTTTAATATTCATAATATTTTCTACAGCCACCAGATAATAATAAACCCAAGAAAACTGCCGAGAAACCTAAACCACAGCACAAGAACTTGGATGCTTCTACTCTGGATGTTTCCATACACTCGTTCAAAGACATCAACCAGGTATTAACGGCAGCGTCCAAGAACAAACAGGTTTGTGATATGTATCTGCTTATAAGTAGGGTTGCTATCCTTTTGGGTATCCTCAGGTTAGGCCGAGATTGAAGTTTCCTGAAACTGAAGCCGCACTTTAGTTGTTGGGAGTTTTACATTTTACACGTTCTCGGGTCTATGTTATTATAAGTATGTCAAACACAAGAAAAGTAGTTAATGTAGTCTATCCGTATTCTGGTACCCATAACACAAACATATATGCTTAATTTGAGGACAGAGGATGTTGTGTGAAATGTCCATGAATATTTATTTATTTATCGAGAAAGAAACGTTAATTTAAAAGAATGCTTATTGTTTCAGACTGATAAGAAGATTGACACACACACATTTACGAAACCTTCTTCTACCAATGAGTGCCAGAGGTTGAACAAGAAAATTGTAGCAGAATTGGTAAGTCATAGCAAATAAGTAGAAACAAAATATTAATATTATGTGCAATATTTCAGCAGCAAATTTAATAGGTACTTAAAAATTTTAACTTTTTATAAAAAAAATGGGATCAAGAGAAGTGTCTTTCAGGTATTTTTTTTAAATGTGCCAATACAGCACATAATAAAAAAAAAAATTCGAAATTTGTATTCTATAATGCTTTAGAGGGAAGTGTTTTTTTCTTTAGGGCTTTCTAGGCAATATAAAAAAAAGTTGAGTTTAAAAATAGAAACGGTAAGTAATTTTTTTACATGTTTTTTTTATGTTTATCTCGCATTTAATATTTTTGAAAATACAATTGGGTTGTTATTTAAACAGATTTTTAATATTTTTTCTTTTATAGGCAGTGACTAATATTACTAATATATTTTTAAGTTATTTATTGTTATTAACCCTCAATATCTTATGATTGGAGCAATGGTGGTCGGTTATATGTAAAAATAACGGATTTGGGTTTTAAGATATAAGGCGAAGTTGCATCAATTCGGCGTTTAAATAAATTAAATATAATATATAGGTACGTTACTTTTCCACTATTACATAAATAAATATATAAATAAATAAATATTCATGGACATTTCACACAACGTCCTCTGGTCCCAAGCTAAGCTTATATGCTTGTGTTATGGGTACTAGAACACGGATATACTACATATACTACTTTTTTTTTGTAAATACACCCAGACGCAGAACAAACATTTGTATGACATTTATAAACATCACACAAATGATTGTCCCGAGCGGGAATCGAACCCGCAACCTCATGATCGGCAGACCGTTATACGAACCACTAGACCATGAAGACCGTCTCCTGAAAATGGCTCCTTTTTATTTTCTCTTAAAATTTTGTCTTGTACGAATTGCTCGCTATTTTGCGCAAGGCGTTCTGTTACTCAATGCTGTAATTATTCTTATTCTTTATTGTACATATAAAATGTATTTACAGAGTTTGAAATTTAAATCTAATGTACACAGGCGAGCTTAAGAGGATACCAAAATAGCTTCGTGCATTTTTCTACGTACGAAGTTTTCATTGTTTCTTTAGATTGAATGGCTAGAGCTCTAATTTTTAAGTATATGTTTTTTCAATATATGATCTAGGATCGCATAAACTCAGAAACGCGATTGAAAAAAGTATTCTCGATAGAAAATCTTAGCGAAACAACCTCTCTAATTTTTTATTTTTTTCGGTCTATTATCGCGTATTAACTAATAAAATAACTTTAAAAACATAAGTAACTATTATATATAGAAACACGTAAATCAGAATTAAAATATATTTAGTAGATTTTGAGTAAATAGGAAAAGTATCCCTAATTCTTCATTTTCTGTGCCTATTGGCTGTGTTAATATGTACGTGTCGGCGATGATATTGAATAATATTGATGTAGGCCCTTAACGCGTTCAATGCTGAATAATTTGCGAATTTATAGCCAATGCTAAAAAAAGAGTCATTCGCCCAGTGCTGAAAACGCGTATGTGCGTTCAAAAAATTTTTCGCGTAGTGCTAAGAACGCTTATATGCGTTCAAAGAAAACTCGCGTAGTGCGGCTGGACGCTATAGCGCGTTGTCTTTTACCTTCCCGCAGTGCGGCCGACGCTTATGTGCGTTCGGTAACTTTCGAGTTTTATGACTGTCATATAACAATTACGGGTCATATAAAGGTGTTGGATGGATAAAGGTGCTTCCACACTAGTGTTTATTTGTAAGAGATTTTGTGATGTTTACGCCATAATATATCTTCGTTCGGTTTTGTTAAAATAGTAAGTTATACCTTAATAAAACAGTAATAGTAAAGGTACATTCTCCCGAAAGCCCTTTTATTCTTAATTTTTATTTA
Source organism: Orgyia antiqua (assembly GCA_916999025.1). Taxonomy (NCBI): domain Eukaryota; kingdom Metazoa; phylum Arthropoda; class Insecta; order Lepidoptera; family Erebidae; genus Orgyia; species Orgyia antiqua. Next base: position 24,096,596 of record OU779871.1, read on the forward strand.
TTTACGACTTTTCGCCCGCCTCGTAATCGACACCATTTATAAATAGACTAAAACTACCTATTAGTTTAGTTAAAAGAGCGAGTCATAATAAAATTATTTCAATAATCTATTGCACTAAATTAGGTTATTGTTGTCGTCGCCGCCGCCGTCCCCCCCCCCCCCTGCAAGATTCGTAGCAGAAACCTGACTAGTGTGTAGTCTCCTTTACAATTCCACATTTTACGACCGCTTCGAAACAATAGACACCCAGAATACACACTATAAACGCACAGGTGCGGCGCACCCCGCTTGCCTACAGATTTTTTTTTTGTATGGACGCGTATACGCGTCGGCCCGCACTTGGTGAAGATCAGAAAAACGCGCATAAGCGTTAGCCGCACTGAACGTATTAATTCACTATTGAATTTTCTTCCAGCAAACCTTATTGTTACGTAATTTGTGGAAGATGGGCACGTAATGCACAACAATAAACAAATACAAACTTGACTCAAATACTTACTACTTAAATTGTTACAATTTACTTATTTCTAATATATCAATACATAAACACTAATATTTACACACGATTACTTAATAAAATATATATTTCAAATAAAGTTAATATAAATAGGTAAACTATAATATACACAATACATAAATATAATATCAACATAAAGCAATGACAAGAAATGGTTCATATTTCTCCTTTTGAAGATAAGAAGAGATGTGATATTTAGACGGGCCTAGTGAGCTAGTCGTTCATGTAACGGAATGTTGTTCACGGGGTCGTGGCTTACTACCGCTTCCTTTGGGACCAGAGGACGTTGTTGTTGTTCGTAATTATTTATTGGAACGAAGTTCCTTACGGCAGGCTTGGAGGAGATAGGGATTTTGCTGTGCGACCGAACTGAAAAAAATGTGATAGTAAAACCGTAAGAAAAATACCGTGGAAAAAAGTCCGTGGAATAAAACCGTTAAATGAGACGTGCGCAGGCGCGACAGTCGTATACACAAGCTAGTAGTGTATAATACCTTTCTCTTTCTTTCTTTTTTTGCAAATTGTGTGGATTCTACATTAGCCGAAGGAACTTCGTTCCTACCTAGTGTACCACGACACCACATTTTCATTTTTTGATAATTATTATTCATTATATTATTATGTACTACCTGTTGCCCGCGACTCCGTCCGCGTGGAATTTGGAATTTTTTTTTGCGCAATAAAAGCTAGCCTATGTCCTTTCTAAGGGTCTAAAGATTTTCTGTGCCAAATTTCATCAAAATCGGTTGAGAGGTTTAAGCGGAAAAGCGTAACAGACAGACAGAGTTACTTTCGCATTTATAATATTAGTAGTGGTTAATTTTTTGTCCTATTGGTCATTGAGTATGAAAACATACATAACACGTCAGTGTTATTGTTTTATGTTATTACGTGGTTTCAATATCAATCGTGGTCTCATATATCTTCAGCCCATATTCGTCTCACTGTTGGGCACGAGCCTACTCCACTTTGGGAGGAATTATGGTCTACCGTGCCGCGCCAACCAAGCGATTCATCATAGGGTTTATTTTCCAGTTTTCCGTCTCCCACAGAGGATGTTATTTGTACAACATTCCTTTGCTGGCTTTTAAGGCACCCTAGGAAGGAAAAGGGGTGGTGACACTTGTACTCTTAATCCGTCACCACACGGACATATTAACTAAAATATTTGTTGTTAATCAGGTAACAGATAACAATATCGTACAAAATTTGCGTAATATTTATAATTTACTTTTTGTATTCAAGAGATGTCGCGACCTTTAGTTACATTGTGTTCAAAAGCAATGGAGTAGTTATTTAACTATTTATTATATTTTTATCTTATCTTTATATATATTACTAGCTGACCCGGCAAACGTTGTTTTGCAATACTAAAAAAAAAAGTTTGAAAAATAGATGTTAGCCGATTCTCAGCCCTACTGAATGTGCATACAAAATTTCATAAGAATCGGTCTAGCCGTTTCGGAGGAGTACAGTAAGTAACACTGTGACACGTGAATTTTATATATTAGATAAATCTCCTGTCACAATGTTTGTCCGCGATGGATTCCTAAACTACTTAACCGATTTTAAATTAAATGGGCACACTATGTGCATTTGACCCAACTTGAAAGATAGGATAGCTTAAATTTCAATTTATAGTCGCAAAGTCGCAATATTATTTTATTGCAAATTATTTGTCTACTTTGACATTTGTATGGCAAAACAATGTTTGCCGGGTCAGCTAGTTATAGTATAAAATCTTCCCTAATTAATACTTGTATCAATTAATTAATTATTGACGTTAGATAAAAAAATATCTTTGAGAATGTATGCATTCTTCAATAATTGATGTGGGCTAATAATTGGAGTTACTTTTTATGCCTTTCCAGCCCAATAATGTCCCACTGTTGGGTACGGGCCTCCTCCACTTTGGGAGGAATTATAGTCTACTGTACCGCGCTAACCAATATTGACACAGGGTTTATTTTCTGTTTCCATTTCTTTTTTCTCTGTGCGCAATATCTATTAGCTGGTTTTTACAGCACCCTGGGAAGGAAAAGGGGTGGCGACACTTGTGTTCTTAATCTGTCACCATACGGACGATCTCTAGATTAAAAATAACATAAAACTGTTCATTTATTCAAACAATATCTTTATAAAAACGACTCCACGACATTTTCTATTGTCATTTAGTGAAGGATGGATTATCATGTAGCGACAATTTATGATGGTGCCTACATAGCATACTAAACTTCTATACTAATATGGCTGAAGAGTTTGTTTGTTTGTTTGATTGAACGCGCTAACTCAGGAACTACTGGCCAGATTTGAAAAATTCTTTCAATGTTGGAAAGTACATTTATCGAGGAAGGCTATATACGAGGGGAGGTCCAAAAGTTCGTGGAATGAAAGGGTTTTAGTAAAAATGAAACAGTAAATTTATTTTTCCTTTTCAATATAATCACCCTTAAGCTGAATACATTTATTAGATCTATGAATTAATTTTTCTAAACCATCGTAAAAATATTTTTTATGTTTTCCCTCAAAATGAGCCAAAATTGCCTCCTTTACCTCATTGTTGTCGGAAAATTTCCTTCCCCTTAAGTCTTTTTAGGGTTCCGTACCCAAAGGGTAAAAACGGGACCCTATTACTGAGACTTCGCTGTCCGTCCGTCCGTCCGTCCGTCCGTCTGTCACCAGGCTGTATCTCAAGAACGGTGATAGCTAGAGAGTTGAAATTTTCACAGATGATGTATTTCTATTGCCGCTATAACAACAAATACTAAAAATAAAATAAAATTAATATTTAAGGGGGGCTCCCATACAACAAACATGATTTTTAGGGTTCCGTACCCAGTATCTCAAGAACGGTGATAGCTAGACAGTTGAAATTTTCACAGATGATGTATTTCTATTGCCGCTATAACAACAAATACTAAAAATAAAATAAAATAAATATTTAAGGGGGGCTCCCATACAACAAACATGATTTTTAGGGTTCCGTACCCAGTATCTCAAGAACGGTGATAGCTAGACAGTTGAAATTTTCACAGATGATGTATTTCTATTGCCGCTATAACAACAAATACTAAAAATAAAATATAATAAATATTTAAGGGGGGCTCCCATACAACAAACATGATTTTTTTACCGTTTCTTGCTCGATACTAATAACGTTGCCTTATGTTGCATAGATAATGGTACGGAACCCTTCGTGCGCGAGTCCGACTCGCACTTGACCAATTATTTTAAATTGGGGAACAAATAAAAATCACTTGGGGCCAGATCTGGACTATAGGGTGGGTGGACTAGTGATTCGAAGCCATGCGTGTGTAGAGCAGCCATTGCAACTTTGCTCTTGTGAACCGGCGCGTTGTCTTGCAAGAGCAACACGCCCTTGGTCAATTTTCCCCGACGTTTTTCTTTGATGGCATCCTTTAATTTTTCTAGTATTGTTGCCTAGTATTCTCCGGTTATGGTCCTGCCCTTTTCTTTATAATCAATCAGTATTATCCCCTCACAATCCCAAAAAACAGTAGCCATCAACTTTCCAGCCGACTCCGACACTTTGAATTTCTTTGGCGGTGGTGTCCCCTTTTTATGCCATTGCATGGACTCTTGTTTGGACTCAGGCTCAAAGTGATGAACCCATGTTTCATCGCCGGTAACAATGCGCTCCAAAATCGGTCCAGGATCGTCGCCACACAACTCCAAAAAATGTTTTGACGCTTCGACGCGCTGCTGTTTTTGAAGCGGCGTGAGCATTCTCGGTACCCATCTTGCACTGACTTTTGTCATACCCAGGTGGTCATGTAGGATTCGCAAAATGGTGGTATCTGATACTCCAACTAATGCAGATAACTGTTTTTTCTTCAAACGGGTGTCCTCCAGTACAATTTTTTCCACTTTTTCGACGATGTCTGATGTGGTGGCCTCAACTGGCCTTCCTGAGCGGGGGTCGTCTTCAATCGACTCCCGACCATGTTTAAAAAGACCATGCCACTTGTAAATCATTGATTTACTAGGGCACTGTTCCCCGTAAACAGTTTCCATTTCATTCAAAATGGTCTGAGCGTTCTTTCCTTGCTTGGTAAGGAATTTAATGACCGCACGGTGTTCAATTTTCTCCATAGTTTCAGTTTTCTTCCGGATTGACGTGTTTAGCAGGCGAGTGTTCGTAAACGAATGACGCAATAGGGCTGAAACTCCATTTAAATACTAATTATGAGTCCCCAATTAGTATGACACTAAGCGAGCGCCCCTATCCCCACTCCATCCCCTCCATTCCACGAACTTTTGGACCTCCCCTCGTAACATCACGCTGCGACCAATAGGAGCGCAGCATCAGAGAAAATTGTTACAAAAATGTAAATAATAATAATAATGTTGTCTATGTATGGTTTTTATAAAACAGTAAAATATTTGTTTATATTTAATTTTCATCTTTAAGCACCTACTTTACTTATTCTCTGCACCACCCAAAGGTAGAAAATGCCTATGGCATTAAGACCGCCTTTGTACTCAAATTGTACATAAAGTGTAAAATAAATACTTAAATAAAATTTTCTAAATTCCACTCGCACGATGTCGCGGGCAACAGCTAGTAGCAGATATTTTTTTATGTGTTTTATCACACTCTCTATATTAATTAGTTATGATGATGATGGATCTTATTTCCTTTCATTTCCTGACTTCAAACGTTAAGAGGAAGCCGTACAATGTGTTCAAGAGATATTTCTGGACATACATACTTAGGTATACACTTTATATCTTTTACTAGTAGTGGACACTGGACGTCCTCTGACGCATTTGGTGACTGAAAAGTCTTCGAATAAATATCTGGTTATTTAAGGATTTGATTGTTTGACGGTTATAGGTACCGCATTTTTTCGGGATAAAAGTAGCCTATGTGTTAATTGGCATGTAAGCTATTTTATTACTAAATTTTATTGATACCCGTTAGGCCATATAAATGTCATTCATCTTTATCTTTGTCATTCATTACTTATCCTAATATATTAAAAACTGCTATTGCTATATTAAAACATTCTTCAAATCTTCAAGTTACGATACAGTCTCTGCGAAGACCTTTAAAACGCAACATACAATACCGACCACAATAATTCCAAATGGTATTGTAAATGTAGTGTTTTGTGTTAAATATAATGAAACAATGGTATACACACTCGATCGCATAATATCGCCTCATATACGGAGAATTCGCATGATTTTATGCTCCCATTTTTGTATAGGGCTGTTAAAATGAGTAGGTATATATGACGGGCAGCGTGGTTTAGTGGTGTTTTCTATTGGTCTTATTCATAATGACTTATCGGAGGTTTAAAGGGAGATTTTATAGCAGAGATAATAAACGTTTTAGCGTAAAAAGACTATTATTAATAACAAGTTTTGACAATTATCGCGAACCGATTTTAGCGAACTTTTAAACCTCCGATAAGTCGTTATGAATAAGACCATAGATCTATACTAATATTATAAAGCTGAAGAGCTGAACGCGCTATTCTCAGGAACCACTAGGCCGATTTGAAAAATTCTTTGAGTGTTAGATAGGGCATTTATTGAGGAAGGCTTTGGGCTATTTAACATCACGCTATGACCAATAGAAGCGAAGCAGTAGTGAAAAATGTTGCAAAAACGGGGAAAAATTTCTAAATTCCACGTGGATGGAGTCGCGGGCAAAGGCTAGTATTATTAACATGTATTTCCAAAAATAGAGTAGGTATTGACGAGAGAGGTATGTAAGTAATTGTAGTATATCCGTATCTAGTTTGGCACGACACAAGCATAGAACTATAGCTTACTTTGAGACCAGGAGACGTTGTGTGAAGCCATTAATATAAAAAAAATAACACTACCTAATAGCCAATTGGTTTAGTAGGCACTACCAAACTACAAAAGTCTGTCGTAAAAGATCAACAGCGATATTTTTACACGTTTAAAAACAAAAACAATAACATAAACTCGTTGCGAGTGTAATATAATAAAACATACAAAAAAACTATCAGACACGTCTCACACATAAAACCCTATACAAAAATTCGGCTTTACAATAATCCCTTTGTCCTCCAAGCCCACCCAGACATTAAAAAACAACGGATTTCACTGTCGACTTTAAATATAGCCGTAAAAGATCAAAATAAGTCGTAAAATGCCATACTGTTGCGAGATGTACGACAAAAGTTTGGACGTGGAAATAAATGTACTTACCACAAGTTTAGCCGTCGCATCATTTTTCCGACGTAATTTTGTAAAAAAATAGTTTTAGTATTCCGTGCTAAAAGGTAAAACCCTATATCACTGAGACTTCGCTTCGCTGTCTTTTCCGACTGCCAATGATGATTAGAGTATTGTATCACCAGCTTTGTCTCATGAATGGTGATAGCTAGACAGTTGAAAATATTTTAGATTTCTTTTATTTTCTTCTCCTTATACCTTTTCCGGACGATAATAGATTAATAAATCTACTTCGTTCAATAACTAAAAAACACGCCTGAAACTCCTGAATATTTTTTTAAATTATAAAATTTTTAAACGGTCTTTGATATACATATGTGCAAAATTTCAGATCAATCCGACTACTGCAAGTGGGTGAAAATCACTTTCAAAGATTCCGTTACATAGATTAATACATTGATAGATACACGTACTGAACTTATAAAAGCGTGTTAAAAAGAACCGGCTAAGTACAAGCTGGATTCCCTCCCGGTATCCTCACAGTTATTGTCATAAAAGTCTTAATAATAGGATCTCGTTTTACCTATTTGGTACAGAACCGTATAAAGTGAACGTACGCACGTAAATTAAAATCTAAAATCTCTACCTAACAATGGACATGTACATTTCACACAACGTCCTCTGGTCCCAAGCTAAGCTTATTATGCTTCTGTTATGGGTACCAGAATACGGATATGATACATAAACTACTTTTCTTTTGTAAATACATACTTGTAATACATAGTAAACGCCCAGACGCAGTACAAACATTTGTATGACAATTATAAATATCACACAAATGATTATCACGAGCGGGAATTGAGCACGCGACCTCGTGAACGGCAGTCCGTTACCTGAACCATTAGACCAGGAGGACCGTCAAACAACAATAATGATGCGTTTAGAGTATTGTGTCGCTAGCATTACTTGCTTGAATCAGTATTCGAACTTGATATATCCACGTAATGTTTTGTCTAATATGCCACAATCATTATGCCACCTAGCCACAAGCTCAATAATTATTATTATTATAATACAAGGTTAAATATCATAATCAAAACAATTATATTATACCAACATCAAAACATCCAGATTTGTCATTGTAACAATAAAATTATTACACGCATTGTATACATGGGGTTTTATGATGGCTGTTTCAATATGTAATAATTTATATTGTATTAGGACCATGTATTGTTTATTTCGACTGAATCAGATCATTAAAGTGATAGTATCTTATTGTGATTTACACTTGCAACTATTCTGCCAATATTACCCACTATAGGGCGACCATGTTTCAGTTTGTAGAGAGCTTGGGCACTGAGGATAACAGAGCATCTATGATCAAATTATCAGTTATCATTTCGTAATGGAATAAGGACTGTGGTAGGTCATAATAATCACGACGACCTCGGCAAGTGCCCAGTGGAGAAGACGGACGTGGTGCGCAATCAAAAGTTCGTTCAAATATCTAGTACTTTTGTTTAAACTCTATGGTAACCCTCATTTATGGTGTGGGAATGGTCCTGGGCACATAATTTGGGCGTCTCTCTTCCAAAAATGTCCAAAACTCTCCTATAAATAGTTAAAAAGAATATTCCAAAGTAGAAAAACAGAGTCAAAGATTCCATTGGCGCTGGCTCGGTAGATCAAGCACCAACATGTATTTTTTAAGTTACGAAGCACAAAATTTACTCTAAGTAAACACAAGAAATCACACGATCGTGCGAACGGCTGCTTATCTATTTCCAACTCGGTGTAACTGCGCAAGAGTTGAATCTAAATAAACATCTCGCGTGCTGCCCTCTTTTGAAAATGACATGCACCATCGAAGTGCTTCCGTCTAACAGTTTTAAGGGTCGATCTTTTTTTATGAGAATAAGGTTATGATGAATGGTGTAGAGTTCCCAGAATTTTCTGATTATCTGCTATGTATTAAAAATTAATTAGTGTTTGTATTTAGATTTGTTTATACGTCCTGTGGTCTGTGGTGCAGTGGTAAGATTAATATTTATTTAAAGAATAGTTATTTTTGTATTTCTGTATTCTGGTACTTATTATACAAACAAATAAGCCTAGCTGTGGACTAGAGGAGGTCATTGACAATGTCCGTAAATAATAGTAACGAAGTGTGCTTAGATCGTAGCAGACAGCCTTCTATAGTCTCTACCTATCCCACGTTAAAAAGACGTTACGGTATGATAATGGTTTTCCTCTTTTTAAAAAATTTCTTACATAAAATTACTACATTTTATGTAAGAAATTTTTTATCTTTATTTTTTATTGTACACAGTGGTATAGAAATTACAAATTATATGATTACAGAGAAGGCATGTACATAGGCGAGCTTAATTTATAACTGAATTTTCTTCCAGCAAACCTGTCTTTATAAAGAAAGTTAATCGTAGTAGAAAGATACAAATTCAAGCAAATGCAGCGATTGCAAGTGTCTATTATCAAATTGTAATCTAATACTTTATCTGTAAAACATCATTCACACGTTGAAAAGCAGCTATGTCCAGTATGATACGCTTAGTAAGCAACAGTTTAACATTACAAACTAATGTTAATGTTATTTTGTTCTATAATCGAATAAGGTAAGGTTTCTCGAAGTTTGTGAATCTAGGAATGCATGGTGTGACGTCAATGAAACTAGAGATTCAGTGAATGACTGTTTATTAAATAGATTTGCCAACATATTAGTGACAATATATATATATACTACACACATGGAATTTTTTATTGTGGTTGATATTAGACGCGTAAATATTATCTATGTCTTACAGCTTACGTTATACCCGTAGACCATGATGTATAAAGTTTTCCGAAGCGTTGCACTAGATTTAGAACCAAATATAAGCGTTTCAATCTCAAATGTAATTCTTTATCTGTTGTTATAAAGCTAAAGAGTAATATTCTCTAACACTTGCGCGATTCATTTGCAGTGGCGTGCACATGAATTTGACTCAGGGTAGGCGGTGCTGTACTCAGTCACAAAAACTTTTTCTTTTATAGATTTTTAGCATAGCCACGCGACGGATCTCTAAGTCGGAAACCATGCCAACAGAACAAATTTAAATCTGAATATCCCGAATCAGTCCACACTGTACTAGAATTACTAAACAATAACTACGTACGTACATACATACGTTTCATAACTTTTAACATGAAATTTTCGAGTTACAATACCTTTTTGCTGGCTTAGTTGTCGTAACTAGATTACACAGAATCTTTCTACTGAATGAAATTTGTGAGAATTTGTTATTTTTAATTTTTAACACACACACACTATCAACACACATTTCACAATCAAATAACATTTTAAAATCAACAAACGAAAATCCATACAATTATTAAATTATAGAAACTCAATATTAAACAGTTCAATGAATCACATGAAAAAATAAAATGGCCTCCGTCGAACCAAAATATTTCTGCTATTTAAATGCATACGTGATTTATTAGACTTCCGACTATTATATTTATTCGGATTATAAGTAACGAACGAACATTGCCGAATACTCGCGGTAACATCCGATCGCCAAAGCAGGCGGCAGGATTTACAGTGCAAATCGTCTTGGATATGCAAGCCTGTGTGCGTTTGCGAACTGTGCACGGACACCAAAATTTCTACACACATATGAACTCATGGCAGGCGGGCGGCGCGGCGGCGTCGAGCTTGCTACGCTAATATTATTAATATTATTCCTTCGCCAAACGCCTGGCAAAAAGCAATTTGCAAGCACATATTGGTGCTATTTATGAATTATTAGGCGTTTTTAAGTTATAATATTTTGTTTAATTAATAGTAAATAAATGAATAAAGTCATCTAAAACATACGAACGTTTTATTAAAATATCTGTGAATGGCAAGTAAAGCAGGGCTTTTCTGCCTTAATGGAGCGCACGCCCATGCTCATTTGTTTACTGTATACTCTATTATTATAAAGCTGAAGAGTTTGTTTGTTTGTTTTAACGCGCTAATCTCAGGAACCTCTGGTCCGATTTGAAAAATTCTTTCAGTGTTGTATAGTCTATTTAGCGAGGAAGGCTATAGGCTATATAACATCACGCTGCGACCAATAAGAGCAAAGCAGCAGTGAAAATAGTCGCGTATAGCTAGTTTGTTGCTAACGCTACTATAGTTTGAACATTGAGAAACGTCGAGAAGGACTTAAAATAGATTCTTAATGATATCATAGATTTGTGGGTTCAATAGTTCCGTGTATTTCCCCAGTGTGATTTTGTAAGTAAATATGTAGATGTAAATATTTGAGTCGGCATCATGGTAATACATATTGATGATTGTTATTGATCTGTTAGTGATAGGGAGATTAAGCAAGCGTGGTTTGTTTTTAAATTCTGTGTTTTTGTTTGTTGATGTTTTAATAGCAACTGAGTTTTAAAACACTGCAACTTCTGAAACACTGCGTGTTTCCTATAAAACTAGCTTAAATCCTTGGAACAACAACTTAATATAAAATAAGTCTTAACACTGGTACCAACAAGGTATGAAGATGTCTTTATCCTTACTATAAAACAAATTGGCTATTTTTGTATGTATGTCCCTATGTGAGCTTATATCTTCAAAACTACGCAACGGATTTTGATGCGGTTTTTTTATTACATAAAGTGGTTCTATAGGATGGCGTTTTTGGTCAATTTTCAAGAGGGTACTGTACTCCTCATTTAGGTATTTGCCTTAGGTATTGCTATCCCTATTTCCGAGCGCCGCGCTGAAAGGGACAAATATAGATGAAGCGGATTTTACCTTTTTTATTCTTTGAAAAAAGATGTTTTGTACTTCCGTTTTCTTTTGGCGAAAGTTAAACCGATTTTAATAGTTTTTGCGTTATATTATAGATAAAGAGTATATCTATGCTTCTATCACTTTCTTTTGTGGTAAAACTTTACCAAATTTGTGTGATAGACGCTGCAACTTTATCTAAAGAAAACCTAAAAAAGTGGGTTTTTCGGATCGTCATATTTCTTTTAGTTATTATGTTGTGAAAAAAAAAGAAAGTGATAGAAGCATAGATATACTCTTTATCTATAATATAACGCAAAAACTATTAAAATCGGTTTAACTTTCGCGAAGAAAAAACGGAAGTACGATACCCATACTTTTGTATGGAGCATAATTTGGTATCGTGCTGTCTTAAAAAAAATGCAGACGCATAAAATCGGCTGTACATTGAATATAAAAAAGATAGTAAATTCTCAACGTTTAACATATTGATAGTTGCTGTGTGTGGGCCTGTTGTTTATTTACCAGATAACCAAATGTTATAAGTAAAACTAGGATTTCATCATTTTTGTTAAGATAATTTTGTGTAAAAGACTTAGTTTTCATGCGGACAGAATATGGAATGCACTAAAAATTTTGCACAAATATTCACATAAGAGTTTTGCAATCTATACTTAATATTATAAAGCTGAAGAGTTTGTTTGTTTGTTTGAACGCGCTAATCTCAGGAAGCACTGGTCCGATTTGATAAATTCTATCAGTGTTGGATAGTACATTTATCGAGGAAGGCTATAAGCTATAAAACATAACGCTGTTACCAAAAGGAGCGAAGCAATAGTGAAAAATGTTGCAAAAGCGGGATAAACATTTCTAAATTCGACGGGTACGGAGTTGCGGGCAACAGCTAGTATTTAACTAAGAAAACAGTGTTTCAGTCATCCCTTCCGTGACTATGGTTTTTTTATAGCTTTAGTAGGCAAATAACTACACTCCACCTTATGTTAGGCGGGGTGTATGGTAATTATAGTCTCAAAATAACATGTCGAAACGTCTGTTTTTTCAAAGAATTTGTAGGTAAAATCTGTTTCAGCTATATTTGTCCCTTTCAGCACGGTACTCGGGAATAGGGATAGCAATACCTTACATATTAACACAGCCAGTAGGCACAGAAAATGAAGAATTAGGGATACTTTTCCTATTTACTCAAAATCTACTAAATATATTTTAATTCTGATTTACGTGTTTCTATATATAATAGTTACTTATCTTTTTAAAGTTATTTCATTAGTTAATACGCGATAAAAGACCGACAAATGAAAAAAATAAAAAATTTGAGAGGTTGTTTCGCCAAGATTTTCTATCGAGAAAACTTTTTTCAATCGCGTTTCTGAGTTTATGCGATCCTAGATCATATATTGAAAAAACATATACTTAAAAATTAGACCTCTAGCCATTCAATCTAAAGAAACAATGAAAACTTCGGACATAGAAAATTCACGAAGCTATTTTGGTATCCTCTTAAGATCACTTCCTTAGCTATAAAACCCGACCGGTTTAAAAGAGTGTTTATATCTATAAGATTGTATAAAATCTAAAGTCTTTTCAACATGGTTGGATAGGAGTTTGTTGAACTAAGTTTTTGCACATTATTTACCGGTTAGTTTGGATAGTTTTTCTGCAATCGACTGGAAGATTGATTTGTTAAGTGCATCGAACTTTTATTGTGCACATTATTTATCCGGTTTTTATCATACACTATTTAATAGATCATTAGTTTTATGGAATGTGTCTGGCTGTAGATGATTCTATTATAGATGCATGCAATTTTGAGTATATTAAAAGGCGTATTTTGTCTGGTAGAGAATTGATCAGGCAAAGACTTCGTCATGCTCACTCAAATGTCTCGAAGTTGGTAGCGTTGCACGTCGGGTCGCACGGTTCCCTACAAAATGGTCGAGCTGTGCGGGGCTGATGTGTGCGTTATACTCGTGAACGGGTGCCTTCTGCTGGGACTGGTCGATTTGCTCCAACAAGGCTATTTTATTATTAAGTTAGTTTTAGTTTTAAAAAAGTTAGTTTTAGTTAGTCGTGATAGTACTGATCGGCATCATTCTCACACCCCTCATACAATTATGTATAATATTATTGAAAAAAAAAATGAAAGGAAATGGAAAAAAAATATCCATGGAGTTTCTTGTCTGTTCTTCTCCATAGGATCCGCGTTTGGAACAGACACCTAGTTTCTGACGTTTCAAAAGAGCTTGTAAAACATGCCAACTTGAAATAAAATATTTTGACTTTGACTTTGATTTTGAAACAGTTATTTTCAGTTCTTATCGTTATTTTGCGGTTATGTATACTAAAGAGTAAGAAATATTAGTAGCTGTGTGTGTCGTAGACATATATGAGACAAAAATGCCACATAGCCTAATATTCTAGTCTAGATGTGAAACATAAATATTATGCGTTAATCTAGATCGGGATTCTTTCAAAAGAAATGAATGTAATCTTTCTGCTGTTTTCATTTAAAGGCGTCTACGCTCCAAAGACGTTCTATTCATAACTGAACAATATACCATAAACTGGATGGATATAGTTTACATGGTTATGATTTCGTACTAGATAAATGTCAACTAGAACATGTAGTATTTTGCAAGGTATCAACTCAAGCATAAGTTAAATAAACTAAATTATAGTGGAAAAAATGATAACCATGAGCGGGACTTGAACCCACGACCTCGGAATACCGTTCCGTTGCTCTCCCATCTGAGCTATCATGGTTCCCGCATATGTTTACCAAATCTTCCACTACAACCTTCTCAATGTGAGTTAAACATCGTGCGATGTTTTGTGTACAACGCCATCTATTGAGCGGTTTGCACCAACTCGATCAATGCTCATGGTTATTTTTTTTTCCACTATAATTTAGTTTATTTAGTAAAAGCATAGCAAGTCAATTGCAAAAATTCATAAATTAATCAAGCATAAGTTATTTATTTGTGTTTAGTAATTCGACAGCGTGAGATCAAGCAGGCGAAGAATAATTAAGATAAGTTAAATATACGAAAGTATTTTAAGTAGGGGAACAAACGTCTATCATAATTCATAATTCGGTAGGGCCTAAACTTAAGTGATGTGAATTGGTTAATAGATTTTAATGCGAGTCAGTGGCGTAGCGTGCCTTTGCGTATAAAAAATTATATGGGGGTCCATAAGAAGGGTAAAGATTTCTCCCAAAAGAAAAAAATCTGTACATAAAATTTCTGAAATAATAAAAAATTTGGAAAGTAATTAGGTATTTATTTTTGCTTTTGCACGTTGGGGGCCCCGTTTAATTGATACGGCTGATACGGCGGTAGCTACGTCCCTGATGACAGTGGAATTACATATGTTGAAACACTGTTATAATGCTTGATAGCAAGTTATGTTCTCAATATGGCAGTATGTGAGCTTTTTGTGTCGATTTAAATGTTGGACAATATGGCATCACACTAAATAAACACATATCGTTTATGTCGCAAAACATCGTAAAATAATGTAGCTAATACAAGTCTCTACTTTTATTTCAGTCAGCTATCTTCAGCTAGTCTATCTTCTTTATCTCACACAAATCTTTGTTATTTTTACTAAAAGTGCGACATGAGTTATAAAAAAAATATTGACGGGCTTTGTGGTCGAGTTCGATCAGAGTGGGTTCGATTCCTGCGAGGGACAATCATTTGTGTAATATTTATAATTGTCATACAAATGTTTGTACTGCGTATTTTCTATGTATTATAAGTATGTATTTACAAAAGAAAAGTAATTTATGTACCTATTACTAGCTGTTGCCCGCGACTCCGTCCGCGTGGAATTTCGAAAATTTTCTTTTCGCAATAAAAGGTAGCCTATGTCCTTTCTCAGGGTCTAAAGACTAAGCTTAGCTTGGGACCAGAAAACGTTGTGTGAAATGTACAAGAATATTTATTTACTAGCTGTTGCCCGCGACTACGTTCGCGTGAAATTTTGAAATTAAACCTTAAATAGAAGTTTACTGTAACAATCAACAATAGATGGCGTTGTACCGTTTTTAGGGTTCCGTACCCAAAGGGTAAAAACGGAAACCCTATTACTGAGACTTCGCTGTCCGTCCGTCCGTCCGTCCGTCCGTCCGTCCGTCTGTCACCAGGCTGTATCTCAAGAACGGTGATAGCTAGAGAGTTGAAATTTTCACAGATGATGTATTTCTATTGCCGCTATAACAACAAATACTAAAAATAAAATAAAATAAATATTTAAGGGGGGCTCCCATACAAAAAACTGATATTTTTTACCGTTTCTTGCTCGATACTAATAACGTTGCCTTATGTTGCATAGATAATGGTACGGAACCCTTCGTGCGCGAGTCCCACTCGCACTTGACCAATTTTTTAAATCGCGCTATAGTTTCGGTCGACACATTAACACTTAGCTCGTCAAAATTTCTTTAGTATCATCATCTCGTTTTCACATTTATAAATTAGTTAGGATTTTAAGTGTCTTTATGTAAGAAGGCGATTTAAAATCATGTAGAAGAACCTCGTTAGCCAAAAGTATGTCTCTATCCAGCAATTAACAAATCAAATACCACTGTTTACAAAGATACAAAGCACCGTTTAATACAAAGCTTTTGTTACATTTTGCCAGCTCATCCATGACAAAGAACAGACATCTATTTGTCGTTCGGCTCCTTATTTAATTCTAGCAAGTCATTTTACATGTGATATTTACTACTAAGTATAAATATTTGAATTCTTGAGAATTGCACAAAGGTCTGACAAAATTGATACACAGTTTTGATATGTGTTATGCAATTAAGATTTTGTAGCATATCAAAGATTAGATAGATGTTTTTATTAACACTCATTTATAAGCTCGGTACATATCTATCAATGAATTAATCTACGTAATCTTTAAAGCGATTTTCACTCACTTGCAGTAGTCGAATTGATTTGAACTTTTACACACAGATTAGAGACCGATGACAATATCTAAAAAAATATTCAGGATTTTTTTGCGTGGTTTTTGATCTATGCCAGTTGTAATTTTTATTTCCATGGTAGTAAGCAGAGATTATAGCTATCTGATACTATCGAAACTGTAATTTTAAATAAACCTAAATACACATTGGCTTCAAAATAAGAAAACTTCCCCGTTTTTTAAATATTTTTTTCTGATGCGTTGCTCCTATTAGTTGTAGTATGCTGTTATATAGCCTATAGCCTTCCTCAATGAAAGTGGTATCCAGCATTGAAAGAATTTTTCAAATCGTACCAGTTGTTTCTGAGATTAGCGCGTTCAAACAAACAAACTCTTCAGCTTTATTATATTAGTATAGATATATGTTAATAAATCATAGTCTAGAGGTTATTACTATTTCTATAATCAAATAGCATTGAATTCTTTGTTAAACAGACATTTCGTTATCACCAAAATTGATAACTTTCGGTTATTTCCATGCCACATGTTACCGCCCTTTTTTATGTGTACATTAATGATATGCTAACGTCATATCCTCCGGGGTATCAGCTGTTGTTATAATAGTGTGAACTTATAGACCAATGTTACTTAACACTACGAAGTGTAAAACGCTACCGCTCTTGCGTCGATCCCTCTCCCTTCCAGTTCATTTTAACGTCTTGCAACTGGCCACAGGCCTCCTCCATTTTGGGAGGGATTATGGTCTACTGACCAGGCGTGTTAACACAGGATTTATATTCGAATTTTCCATCTCTCTCGGAGGTTGTTATCTATCATTATTATTTATTGTATTCCTTAACTGGCTTTTACAACATTCTAGGAAGGAAAAGGGGTGGTGTCATTTGTATTCTTAATCCGTCACAAAATGGATAATAGCATCAATCTTTAATCTGAATAAAATAGACAGTTTATTTTAGTGACATATTATATAGATTAATTCAATAAATATTCATGGACGTTTCACACAATTTAATAAATTTTATAGTATTTTTTAATTATAATGTATCAATGAAAACTAAACAATACTCACAATTAAGGAATAATTTTAAACACAAACGAGTGTCATTCATACAAAAACAACAATAATTATTTCCTCATTACAGCGACAATGTGTCAATGCAAGATGCGTCAAAATGTAATTATCAGCTGAGCGGGTAACGCGTGTGGCTTGGCTTACTGCAGGCGTCAGTCGTAACGACCGGCAGACAGCCAGTCAGTTTTAGGACGGCATACGCTCCTCACGTGCGCACACACGCGATTATACAACACATTAACCCATACATACGTTCATTCAACCCAACACACGGTCTACTTCATACATGATATATAATTAGTACCCTATTTCAATACATTGCACAACACCTGTCTCGCCGAAAGTGATGCAACTTCGCCAACATTTTTAGCCATCTAACCCAATTCGCCTAACTGCGATTATAACTCGCCGGTTACATATCAATAAACGAAATGCAACCACGTGCTCACCCTTCGCGTTTCACGGCCGTTGTCCAATCGTAGGAGGGAGAGGGCTACCGGCGTGTTTCTGCCGGCCAATCGCGGCTCGTCTACGAATTCGCCACGAAAACCGCCGATCACAACCGACAGGAGCCGAATTGTGCATCGACAACCCCCAGTGCAGCTTCAGCCCCCAACATGGCGACTATGGTGGCCCAAACACCCGGTAACCCGGCAATATCAAAAAAACCGTCGCTTAAAAAATATAAAGCACCCACGCCGCCTCAAAAGATCACGGAAGATGAATGTGAAAGTGATAAAGACAACAAAGAGAATGCAGTGCAACACGAAGAGAACGATAATGACGCAAGTGACGAATGTAAACAAACAAAACTAGAGCCGGCCGTCGACAACCCGGTCGAGAAGGGTTCGCCTTTAGTGAAAAAGTTCGCTCCGAAAATAAACGGGCATGTGGACAGGAGTTCTGTACTTTCCAAAGCGGCTATGTTCGAAGCAGGCAGCCCTAAGGCGAAAGACCCCGCCGAAATGACATTGAGGGAGCGTAAAGCGCTCTTTGAGAAAAATAAGGGTGCAGCTATAATTCCTAAGGCCCCCTTTGGACTTGCACCCTCTGTGAAGAGCCTACACGGCAATAATACAGGTAAGCTATTTTAATATTTATTTCTTGCCAACAATGAAGGAATTGTATGTTTATACAGAAAGATTACTTTAGTCCTGTTGTCGCCAGCGGCACTTATTTTATTTTATTGCAGAATTAGTTTTGTTTGTAATAACAAAAGTTTAATCTTTTCGTCTATCACAATTCGTAGAATAGTGTAAAGAGCGAAATCGCATATAATAAATAAGTGGCCCTACAAGCCTTCATTGGCGCGTGTTTGTTATAAATGATTCTTTGTACTAATTCATTAAAAATATCACATTACTCATGTTGTTCTAGTTTACTTCATAATTTGATAATGGAGGTGAAGTATGTATATCATTAGAATGACTTGTGTAATAGAGATAACGTTTAAAAACAAATGATTGTCCCAATATTGGTACCAATTCTACGTGCACAACTAAACTCGGCAATGTTAACTGAACTTTTATATGATAAAAACTGTGTATTATAGACTGATGATTTTATTTCAAACTTGCTGTTGCCTGCAATTTTGTACGCGTGGAATTAAGATATTTTTCCCGTTTAGCGACTTTTTTCACTGAAGCGTTGCTTCTATTAGTCGCAGCTTAATATATAATTGTGTAGCCTACAGCCATCCTCGATAAATATACTATCCAACATTGCAATAATATACTATCCAACATTTAAATAATTTTTCCAAATCGGACCAGTGTTTCCTGAGATTAGCGCGTTAAAACAAACAAACTCTTTAGCTTTATAATTTAGTAGACATAGATGAGTCTAACGTGATAGTTAATTAATAAAAATAAAACCGTAGTTGTTTTCGTTTTACTTAGTTAAGTTTTTGACGCATCAGAATTGGCCTCAATTCTTAACCTACTAAGAAACATCATAATACTGGTTTGTAATTAAGCGTTATAATCTAAATCGTTAGTTATTTATATACACTAAATGCAGTTTGCTTGCATCTTATACGAGATTAGCTGTTGCCCGCGACTTCGTATGCGTGGAATTTACTTAATTTTCCCTCTCTCTGCAACATTTTTTACTAATACTTCTCTTCTATTGTTCGCAGAGTGATGTTATATAGTCTATTATAGGGCTCCTCGATAGTTAGACTATCCAACAAAAAAAATTTTCAATTCCAAACTCATCAGCTTTATGATATTTGTATTGATAAAGAAAACCTTTTGATAGACTCTTCTTAAGTTTGTACTATGTTTTACATACAGCTTAAATTCTTGTTTAACAAAATTTTTCTTTACTCAAGGATAATTGAGATAAACTCAGCGTCTATGTCCGGAAACGAACGCAGTAGACATACCTCGTAATGTGTGAGTCTAAATAAATATATGAAGAAATATAGACACAAATTACAGCCTACGCTTTTAAGAATATTTGGGATAGGCGTGAGAGACTCTCTAGATATGATATTAGACTCCTTACCTATAAGTTGGAGGAAAGCTTAGCGAAATTTTAGTTTGTCACTCATGCTAACTAACATGAAGAAAAGCTATTGTCTGCGACATCGTTCGCGTAGAATTTAGAAAATTTACCGTTTTTGCAACATTTTTCACTGATGCTTCGCTTCTATTGGTCGCAGCGTGATGTTTTATTCTAAAGCCTTTCTCAATTAATGTAGTATCCTAAACTGAAAGAATTTTTCAAATCGGATCAGTGGTTCCTCAGATTTGCGCGTTTAAACAAATAACTCTTCAGCTTTATAATAAAATTTTGAAAATAAAAAGAAAACCAGAACATATTATATGAAAAAGCATCCTCTTGAACCACTCTATTTTTAGGGTTCCGTACCCAAAGGGTAATAATTGGTCAAGTGCGAGTCGGACTCGCGCAGGAAGGGTTCCGTACCATTATCTATGCAACATAAGGCAACGTTATTAGTATCGAGCAAGAAACGGTAAAAAAATCATGTTTGTTGTATGGGAGCCCCCCTTAAATATTTATTTTATTTTTAGTATTTGTTGTTATAGCGGCAATAGAAATACATCATCTGTGAAAATTTCAACTGTCTAGCTATCACCGTTCTTGAGATACTGGGTACGGAACCCTAAAAATCATGTTTGTTGTATGGGAGCCCCCCTTAAATATTTATTTTATTTTTAGTATTTGTTGTTACAGCGGCAATAGAAATACATCATCTGTGAAAATTTCAACTCTCTAGCTATCACCGTTCTTGAGATACAGCCTGGTGACAGACGGACGGACGGACGGACGGACGGACGGACGGAGGGACGGACGGACGGACAGCGAAGTCTCAGTAATAGGGTCCCGTTTTTACCCTTTGGGTACGGAACCCTAATACTGAGACTTCGCTGTCCGTCCGTCCGTCCGTCCGTCCGTCCGTCCGTCCGTCCGTCCGTCCGTCCGTCCGTCTGTCACCAGGCTGTATCTCAAGAACGGTGATAGCTAGAGAGTTGAAATTTTCACAGATGATGTATTTCTATTGCCGCTATAACAACAAATACTAAAAATAAAATAAAATAAATATTTAAGGGGGGCTCCCATACAACAAACATGATTTTTTTACCGTTTCTTGCTCGATACTAATAACGTTGCCTTAAGTTGCATAGATAATGGTACGGAACCCTTCGTGCGCGAGTTCGACTCGCACTTGACCAATTTTTTTAAATAACCCACATCAAAATCCGTAGCGTAATTTTAAAGATATAAGCTCACATAGGGACATTATACATTACAAATATAACGACTATGTTTTATAATGAGTAAAGATTGTAGAAGTATAGATTTAAATGTATTATAGACCATTATAAATGTATGAGAGCTAACGAGTTTTTTATTAAAATTAGATTTTTATTGACATTTAGTGTTTCTTTGGTATTTTTATTTGGCTAGAATTACTAAAACTTGTTTAGAAGCCGGGTCTTTTTATGATGGAGTCAGTTCTTCAAAATGATTACGAGTCCAATGACGTATTTTAATAGACTTAGCTAGAGACAGGACCGAGTTTCGCCTATAAGAGGCCCTGGACACTGGAATAGGGCCCTAATAAGGATGGTTATCAAAGACAACATGTTTAACTTTGGAGATTTGAATTATTTAGTTAGTATGTTGCCGCGTTTATTAATATAAACTCTAGCTGTCGTACTGTTCGTACGCGTAGATTTTGAAAACGTTAGAAAATTATACAAAGGAACCATTTTCTTGAACCACTCTATCTATTACCAATAACCGCATCAGAAACCGTGAAAGTTTGGAAGATATAAGCTTACATAGGGACATACATACAAAAATAACGAGTTTGTTTTAAAAAGTAAGTTTTAATAAGTAATAATGTATAAGTGTAAGTATTGTCCATACTTACTGGATTCTAAATAAACTTAACATAAAATATACACAAATATACATACACGATTTAACTTCGCAACTGTGACATGGCATTAGTTTATGTCAAAGACCTTTTGTAAAAGACAGACAGGTTTTCTAGAGCCCTTGCAATTATGTTATAGGTACATTGTTATGTTACTTATGTCAGTAGTTCCTTGTGTATACAGCTTTCAACATGAAGTTCTCCTTTTTAGGGTTCCGTACCCAAAGGGTAAAAACGGGACCCTATTACTGAGACTGCGCTGTCCGTCCGTCTGTCACCAGGCTGTAACTCAAGAACGGTGATAGCTAGAGAGTTGAAATTTTCACAGATGATGTATTTATATTGCCGCTATAACAACAAATACTAAAAATAAAATAAAATATATATTTAAGGGGGGCTCCCATACAACAAACATGAATTTTTTTCCGTTTCTTGCTCTCATACAACAAACGTGATTAATGAAGTATTGCGTGTGTTGTTTGCTCGTTTATTAATAACGTGCCTTATGTTGCATAGATAATGGTACGGAACCCTTCGTGCGCGAGTCCGACTCGCACTTGACCAATTTTTTGACATTTTCCTTCGAAACGGCTTCGCCGGTTCTTATGATATTTTTGAAATTCAGTAGGTTTGCATTTAGGATTACGCATACGAGTAATATAAGCGTTAGCTACTAGTTACAGAATACAGAAACAACAATTCACACATCCCAATAACTACTGATATACTTATACACAATAATATAATACATACAGTACCCATACTAATACCTACACATATACATATAAATAAATAAAGATATACATACTTACATATTTAAAAGTGATATAAAACACAAAAAAAAAGATAATTAGGATGTTATTTTTATACCCTTAGTAAGAGTCCCTTATAAGAATTACACGCAAATGAAATTACTTATACTTTGCTATTTCATTTAAGGGCCTACATCAATATTATCGTATATCATCGCCGCCACGTACATATTAACACAGCCAGTAGGCACAGAAAATGAAGAATTAGAGATACTTTTCCTATTTACTCAAAATCTACTAAATATATTTTAATTCTGATTTACGTGTTTCTATATATAACAGTTACTTATGTTTTTAAAGTTATTTCATTAGTTAATACGCGATAATAGACCGACAAATGAAAAAAATAAAAAATTTGAGAGGTTGTTTCGCCAAGATTTTCTATCGAGAAAACTTTTTTCAATCGCGTTTCTGAGTTGATGCGATCCTAGACCATATATTGAAAAAACATATACTTAAAAATTAGAGCTCTAGCCATTCAATCTAAAGAAACAATGAAAACTTCGTACGTAGAAAAATGCACGAAGCTATTTTGGTATCGTCTTAAGTTCCCATATTAAAACCGAAAGTGTAGCTTGAATGCAAGGTGTTCATAATTGCACAGTATGTTAAAAAATCACCTGCTAACATAGCCCTCTTTAGAAGTGATGCTCGCCTTTAATTCCGAAATACATGGTTATTATGACGAGTCTCGTGGTCGAGTGGTTCAAATAGCGGACTGCTGACCAAGAGGTTGCGGGTTTGATTCCCGCAGTTTGTACTGCGTCTGGGTGTTTCTATGTATTATAATATGTATGTATTTACAAAAGAAAAGTAGTATATGTTTTCTATCCGTATTCTGGTACCATAACACAAGCATATAAGCTTAGCTTGGGACCAGAGGACGTTGTGTGAAAGGTCCATGAATATTTATTATTTATTTTATTTTATTTATTAATGTTATGCTAGTTTTGTACTTACATAGTTTACACATAGACTTAAATCCGAAGTTTCAAAACTTAGGTTAACTTTCCTAGTCTGCTGTAAGAGCCAGCCAAGGAATATTGTAGGCAGATCAAATCTTGAGGGAAGTCTCGAAACTAAACCAGACGTAAATTCCCCTCCGAAGTGGAGGAACGGGCCGAAACAATGAAGAACAATAAGAACTGTGAAGTAAGTCTTGTGAGATGATATGAAGGAGAATTGTGTCTTCGTTTAACACTTTCGTATTAGATATACAGAAATCTAGAGTATAGAATGTTATACGACTACCGCTCTCAAACCTATTTCTCTTTTGAAAAGCCTCTTGACACAGTTTTTTTTAACAGTTTCCCACCGCCCAAACAAATTAGGGGTATCCTTATAAGGTATCACTTTCTTGTCATATTGACTCAAGTATTTAACATACAGACGTAAGAAAATGCGATAATATATTGCTTTTTATATATTTAGCACTACTAACAGTAATTTATATGACTCACTAGATGTGTCTATTGTGTTCCCCGCGTTTTAAAGTTTTTAAATACATAAAAAAAGATAAATTAGGGGGATGAAAAGCCTTGAGACTTCTGACTCTAAATATAGTATGACCTTACTAGGCGGCGTTAGTAGTCTACTAGACTACTAACGCCGTCTAGTAAGGTCATATTTCAAAAGACTACTGTATTGTTGTGGGATTAAGAGTAGTCTAGGTGTTGATGTCTATAATTTATGCTATCTTACCAAAATTATATTTTAATCCAGTGCAAGTGGGCCATTTGAACGTAAAGGAGTAAATACACTCACATTCGCATTAGACTACTACGATAATTAAAATAAGGTATAGGAAATGTGAATCTGCGACACCATTATCAATGTTGGTTTAGCCTGAAATAATTAGCACGTTTCAAAAAATATGTGTAAATAACCGTTATAAACAATTTCACACAATAGGGCACACTCTGTGAAATGTGTGCTTATTATTTTATCAAATTTCTTCTAAGTGTGAAAATTGCTAGCGGTTTCGATTTATTACGTGTGGTCAAGAAACGTTTGCGTTTGGTTCTTGCATCTGGCAAATACTCTACATGCATTTTGCTGATTTTGCTTTATGTAAGGGTTTATCCTGCTGTTTTTATATGTAGGTGCTTTCTGCTTGTATCTTCCTTTAGCTACCGTGTCCTATTAGCTAGGAAATGGGATGAAAAATACGTTATTGTGGTAACAACATAAAGTAATATTTGAAGGAAAAAATATTAGTTTATACAGCGTTATTGTGTAAAAGATTCTAGTAATGATTATGTTAGCATATCTATAACGTTAGGTATTGCCCCAAGCGATCACCCGTACAATACCGTTTAGTTACTGTAACTGTTTAGACAGACACACATACAGCGAATGAACTGCAGACTGGTAGCTGTAAGTGACCTACTGTTTTAACCGGGACAGACTGACGAATCGCTCATGCATAAAGTATATTGACTTTTTATAGTCTAGACTATCTAGCTGGCTGAAAATCAACGCATGAAAATGAAACATAAATAGCTGAATATCTTGGAAACTTCGAGGATTATTGAAGTATTTTTTTCTGTTCTTATGCATGTTATTTAGTCCCGCCACGGCTTTTTCTTCCATGCTGTTCCATACTGTAGATAGCTACAACACAAAACAATATTACATTTTAGTGTGTTTCAATATTGTTATGATATTTTATATCGTATTTTTCATGCATGCTTTGCAATGTTTTAAATATGAAGAAATTACGTGATCTTTGGCGCACACCTGCATCAAACTTTATACCTTAACCGCAGCGGTCCCATTTCTCGGTAATGCGCTCATAGAAGTCAGATTACATCGCTTATTCGGAAACAGTCAAATTCGTTTTATTGAGTGTATAATGACTGAGTGTAACCCTAATGTAGTGAAACAATACCTAGGCTTTCAACATAATAAGAATCCAATATCAGTTCCCATATAAATCAGTCTTCATTAATTTTTACTTTAAGAGGATACCAAAATAGCTTCGTGCATTTTTCTACGTACGAAGTTTTCATTGTTTCTTTAGATTGAATGGCTAGAGCTCTAATTTTTAAGTATATGTTTTTTCAATATATGATCTAGGATCGCATAAACTCAGAAACGCGATTGAAAAAAGTTTTCTCGATAGAAAATCTTGGCGAAACAACCTCTCTCATTTTTTATTTTTTTTTATGAATTATTACATTACATTAACTAATGAAATAACTTTAAAAACATAAGTAACTATTATATATAGAAACACGTAAATCAGAATTAAAATATATTTAGTAGATTTTGAGTAAACAAAAAAAAAATCCCTAATTCTTCATTTTCTATACCTACTAGCTGTGTTAATATGTACATGTCGACGATAATATTGATGTAGGCCCTTAACTAATTATCGGAATTAGGATTGGTGCGAATGGCGGAGGACCGTTTATCGTGGCGTGAATTGGAAAAGGCCTATATCTAGCAGTGAAATGCAACAGGCTGGCTTGATGATGATATTTATTAAAATAGAAATAGGATTACCGTACCATATAGTTTGATTTTCTTTTCCGTCTAAACCTAATGATTAAATATGGTATCATTAAAGTATCATTTAGTATTCTAACGTTAATTCTCGCAATTAAATGACTGATACATAATATAATTATACGTTATTACTACCATAGGGTACTTATTTATTTGTCAAACTGCTTTTGACCATTGACCTACATAATTATGTTGAAATAATTTGCCACGTTTAAGATATCTCTGTGTTGGTTGTCTGTGTAGTGATGGAGCAAGAATACAACTGTAACAGCTTTATTTATTCCCACGGGGGCTTTAGGAACCAGCTAACAGTTAAGTTTTAAGAGACAGGCGGCAAAATCTTTCGGCTTTCTCGTCTGCGTGGTATAAGTAGACTCAATACCCGAATTGGAGAAGGCTAGTGCTAAATATTGGGACACTCGCTGTCGCCCGTGACTTCATACGCGTGACATTTGGGATGTCTTTTTCGTTTTTACAACATTTTTCGCTGTTATTGGTCGCAGCGTGATGTTTTTTAATTTTCATTACAACATTGCATTTTCATTATATTCGTCTCCAAAAAAAAAGTATTGAAAGTAAACGTTTCCAAGCCACATTGAAATTTCCATCGGCAGAGCCCTATTTGTAACACTCCATTGAGCTCAGTCTATAATAATAGATGTACTAGCAAACTGGTGACAGCGATGAGAGAAAGTTAGTAACAACTGTTCTTTGGTCTGCACCACTTGCTAATAATTATTTTGTTAAAATATAGGTCACAGTATAGTTCCTTGTAATAATCAGACAACAGGTACTGGCCACGCATTTTGTAAGTCCATTTATTTGGCTTCTATAATTTGGATCAAGTTAGGTTTTCTAATGTTCTTAACACAACGTCCTCTGGTCCCAAGCTAAGCTTATATGCTTGTGTTATGGATACCAGAATACGGATAGAATACATATATGTATTATAATTTTTTCTAACACTTGCGCGACTCATCTGTTTAAATAAAACTACTTTTTACGGGTGAGACTCAGAGAGTCTCACCCGTGACCATGGTGACTGCAAAGTCTCCGAAACGTCGGGCCAAAATTTAAAACAAATATACGCGTCTAAATCCGTAAAAAGTAGTTTTAATTATACATATATTACTTTTCTTTTGTAAATACATACTTATAATACATAGAAACACCCAGACGTAGTACAAACATTTGTATGACAATTAAAAAATCACACAAATGATTGTTCCGAGTGGGAATCGAACCCGCGACCTCTTGAACGGCAGTCCATTATATGAACCACTGAACCACTTGAATTTGACACATTGATTTAGCTTTAATCTTTATTACAAATAAAGTTGACCAATATGTCTGTTCGTCAACAAACTGTGTACTTAATGTGTTTGTAACCTTGCTCATTATTATTATAATGTCATCATAACGGATATTGTTGATTCTGTTTGTCACGTACATATTCGGGCCGTGCAAATTGAGGAAGATTTAATTTATGTGTCACGTTACGGCGCTTAAGTCTTGTAATTTGCATTTATAGATTTTATTTGAGGATTATAATTTGTTACGAGCAGTTAAGAAGTTAAAGCAGATTGCATAGAGTAGGTGGATGCAAGTGGAGTAGAGTTGTGGCGTTCTATGGAGCAGGCTTATGTCCAGGAGTCAATAGAGTCTGATGGATGTTAATAGTGTTACCTCTTCTTAACATGCTTTTATTAGCTCGGTATGAATCTATTGATGTACTAATCTATGTAACGGAATCTTTGAAAGCATTTTTTACTCACATTAGTCGTATTGATCTGAAATTTTACACACTTATTCAGGACCGATGACTACGCAATAATTTGAAAATGTTCAGGACTCTCAAGCGTGTTTTTTTAGTTTTTGTACTAAACAAATAATTATTCCATATAGAAAGAACATGGCCGCTGCCTTCAAATATTTTTTTTTTGCTTTTATTTTTAAACTCTTTAGGAGCGCTAAAAGTTTTATTTTTGTTAGTGTCTAACACTAAATAATCCAGTCACATTTCTGTTCTAGTACATCCTTCGTTTTTTTTTTCCTAACTTAGGTACGTGTTATATGTACCAGGCTCCGGATACTAATAATGATAATGTAATTTTACTGTAGATTTGTCCAAAAGACTTTTCCCAAGTTTGAACAAACTTTCACCATCTTACGGTATTGTCGTTAGTATTTCTAAAGAATTATGTCAACGGTATAGTTATTGACGTCTGGTGTACAAATTGTGCTGATGATTAGGTGGCATTGTACATAAAATTATAGTGTCGTTACAATAGTGCTATTTATTTTAGTTTATTATGTTTTGTTTGCTAGTAGTTTTGTTTGATGTTCCATAGTTAGTGGTGGCATTTATCCTTTCCTTGGTTGTTTAAAGCAGGTTTGGCCAACTGTTGTGCACATAAAATCTACTTTTTATTAACACGCTTTTATAAGTTCGGTATGTATCTATCTATGTATTAATCTATGTAATGGAATCTTTTAACGCGATTTTCACCCACTTGCGTTAGTCGGATTGATTTGAAATTTTGCATACATATCAAGGACCGATGACAATGCAATTATTTAAAAAAGATATTCAGGATTTTCAAGCGTGTTTTTTTAGTTTTTGAACTAAGCAAATTTATTTTTAAATTGAGTCGCGATCGACCTATTTCTTAGGTAAGAAGGGGGTTTATGCAATGAGCTTTTATACCGCCGTGCACTCTTGAAAATAGTAGAAAACTATTAGAAGAATTTGGGATTGGATGCTCCCTGGAGGTCATGGACCTTGCGAGTGATCGACCAAAAATGGTCGCCGATCGACTTGTTTAATTCTGGTTTAAAGGATACGGCGATGTTTTTCTAAGAGCTAGTCTTATTTTGATAATAAAGGGTTGTCTACTGTTATTCGGGATAAGGACAGAAGAATGAATATAAAGAGTGTTTGTTGTTATAGCCAACTGATATCTATATAAACTATGAAACTAGGCTCTCTAGTTATTAACGTTCTAGTGATGACAACCTGGGGCCCAATGTTGTCACAATGATCAGTCACTGACTCTATAATGGCGTCATGTGTGCCAAAAAGTCAAGAGTAGACTACGAAACTTGATAAAATTCGCCATTATGCAATCAGTGACTGATCATTGTGACAACATTCTGATAGCAGACTTGGCCCCCTGGTTACAGACAGTCGTAAGGACGGACAACAAAGTCGCAGTACGTGGGTAAGTTTTACCTTTTGATACAGACCCTAAAAACTTCTTTAAGGTATTCAGAATAGGTCTAAAAGGTAAATAACCTAACAGAATAAGTCAAAGAGGTCAAAACGACGGGCTTCGTGGTCTAGTGGTTCGCGTAACGGACTGCCGTTCACGGGGTCTCGGGTTCGATCCCCGCTCGAGACTCATTTATGTGATGTTTATATTTCTCATACAAATGTTTGTACTGCGTCTGGGTGTTTCTATGTGTTATAAGTATGTATTTACAAAAGGAAAGTAGTATATTATGTAGTATATCCGTATTCTGGTACCCATAACACAAGCATATAAGCTTAGCTTGGGACCAGAGGACGTTGTGTGAAAAAAGAAAACGAAGGGATTGTAACACAAACAGCCCAATATGTTTTTTTGTCTGAATCTATGGTAATTTTGTATCAAAACTCATGATTTTAATGATCAATTTGCAAGCAAGAAATATAGTTATTTCTTCTTTCTTTAAATTTGATATTACACTATGTAAAAATGGTGCTTCGTACCTTTTTTTTTTAATACCAAGAATATGACAAGCGCAGGTACACCATTTTATTTAAATAAATGAGTCACCAAACCTCGCTGGTCAGGTCTTTAGCCTTGTGTTAATGTCCTGTACGAGATTGCTTTTTAATTTTTATTAAAATCTCAGTATTAATTAATTCCCATGGAGTGTTTGCATAGTAACAGCAATATCTTTTAGTCTTCACACTATTATATAAAAATCTAAAATGTTGATGCCTGTACTTTCGAGATATTGAAAAAAATTGATAAGCGATCTTTATTGGCGTAATAGAACCCAAAATAATGGTTTATATAATTTTCATCTGACTGTATGTTTGTACGCGCATCACGCCAAAACTACTGGATATAATTGAATACCATTTTCAGTGATATGTTAAGAGATTTAACTTAATGTATACGTCACAATTTACCCCGGAGTAATACTTATTTCCTTTACGAAAACCTGCTTTAATTATTTCAAAATTTTCACACGAACAAAGTCGCGGGCAACAGCTAGTTTTAAATAAATAAATAAATATTCATGGACATTTCACACAACGTCCTCTGGTCCCAAGCTGAGCTAATATGCTTGTGTTATGGGTACCAGAATACGGAAATACTACATAAACTACTTTTCTTTTGTAAATACTTACATATAATAAGTAAACACCGATACAATTGTAACTTGATCAAAATATACCTACTTAAAAAACAGTTACCTTTATAAGAATATTTTCTTATTATGTACACGCGACATCGTACGCGTGGAATTTAGAAAGTTTTGCCTATTTTCGATTGATGTTATATAGCCTATATAGCCTTCCTCGATAAATGTACTATCCAACGCTGAAAGAATTTTTAAAATCGGACCAGTGGTTCCTGAGATTAGTGCGTTCAAATGAACAAACTCTTCAACTTTATAATATCAGTACAGATTCACATCTATTGAAGTTTTAAATTACATTTTAACGTTAACAAAATGAGTAAAATAGTAACTAAAGTTGTTGTGAAATAAACGTGCGCCACTGTAAACGAAATTAAGTAAAGCAACGTTACTAAATAGGCTGCGAACAAGGTTGGCAGGTGTCGTCAACCTTGACTAAGCAGATGAGTTACATACAGCCCGGATTTCTTACGTGTTATACGAGTTTGGTACATATTATTTGTTTATTTAGTACATCTAAGGTTTTATTATGTTATGTGCAAAAAAATAATAAAATGATGCAACTAAAAAAGATATAGCATTAAAATATTAACTATTTTTGGATATAAAAGCGAATAAAAACTTGTCTAAGTAAAATTTTATTGTATATAGGTACAGGTATAATTATCAAAATAAAAATTCCGTTGAAATTGTTTCACATAGAATATACATAAATAAAAATTTTAAGTAGTTATTAGAATTTCAAAAGATTTTTAATTTATTAAATTTTAATATGACTATGCACGTTTTAGTGACGTGACGCTAAACTACAGCATAATATATTATTATGATTTCATAGTATTAAAATCCAAAAAATCCTAAACTTGTGTTAAAATATTAGCTAAAATATGATTATAAAACGACGGATATTGTAACTTTTCTGAACAGTCCGTAGGTACTTGAAATTGAATATTTATTTAACATTGTAATATAACCTTCTGCATAATGAAGACCAACAGCACGCTATAAATAGTATTAATGAAAATAATTAATTGCTAACACGATAGCTATGCTATTAACGGAAACAGCTGTACAGCCACTGATGCGTGAAAACGCGACAAAAGGCTTATTGGTTATGACAAAAGGTTCGTGATCTCTGTGCCGTGAGATTCGGAAACGCACATCACTAGTTCGATAGAGGTGGGCCGACTGTTTGTGATTCGAACTCGATGGTCATTCTACGAGTTCGCGCAATACAAGTTGGACCTCCTTAGATAAAGCCTTTTTTTATTTTTTCTCGATGATCGTGATTGTGGCGTGATTGGAGTTTTTTTTCCGTGTACTTCTTTGGATTTTTGTGAACAAAAATTACACACAGATAGTGCTTGGGAAGTTAATTGAATTATTTTAAAGGTATATTTTTTTGTATATTATTGTTTTTTTATGTATCTTATCCTTGCGATGTAATCTGAGCTAGAATCTATCTAGTAATTGCATGAAGTAGGCTTCTCAGACAGAACCCGATAGTAAGTGCCTGTGCAGTAGTAGAAAGAAAATGAATGGAAGTGTCTGTCTGTTTGTTTACATTGTTAAGGTTAAGGTATCTTGATATCTAATTGCTAAGAAAGATTTAGTGTGCTACCAACACTGAGTACGCATGGGACTGCTACGGAAAGCGGTATTGTGGTGTGATTTGGTGAAGCCTATATCCAACAGTGGACTGTTAAAGACTGATGATGATCTCTTGATTTATGTCTTGTAATTCAGTGGGTATTTTTTACTTCTTCTGTCCTGTCGTACCTTGTACCGTGCCTTGAGCCTTACTATGACCAGGCAAGGGTGGCCCACTCACATGGGGTTTGACTCAACGCGGTTACTTAGTGGGTACTGGGTAGTCATTAATCTAATACTAAAATCATGAAGTCTTGTCTTTGATTTTAACTCGGCGTCATTATTTGTACTGTGTTTAGTCTCTTGGTATATCTACTTGTTATATTATATTTGCAAACATCAAAATATTGCTTCCGCCACCTGGTGCTACAAGCTAAGAAATAGGTTTACGTAAGTGTCAGTCTAAATTGCGCACTATATACTATCGTCCGCTAAGATATAATCATGGACAATAATGTTGTCAATTATGATGCTTCACTCCTATTGGCCGCAGCGTGATGTTATATAGCCTATCATTGTCTGTATTTTACACCTATTTCTTACATAACAATGTACAACATGAAGGGTTTTTCAGAAAGTTACAACGGATTGCATAATATCCGCGAAAACGCGATAGTCAAAAGAATGACCTACTTGATTGTTGACTCACAAAACGTTGGGAAATATTACCATAGGACCTTATCACTGGCAAACAACGTAAAAATACTTTCTGCTTTTTTATTTTCTTTGTATCCGGCTTGACTGTTGCTTTTATTTCGTGTTTGAAGTCATTTTTGTAATGTTAAATCTGTAGCTCACAACACGCTTTTATTTAGCTTCGTTCGTATCTATTAGTCTTGTGTAAGAATGTAACAGAATCCTTAAACGTATTTTCTTAACATTTTTATAATGATCTAACATTATAAAAATGTTAAATTTTAAATATTTACTTTACTTAACATGAGCCAATGAATCTAATGATAAAATAGTAATTAAAGAATCTAGTATTTTCAGTGTCAACTAATATATGCGCGTGTTTTTCAGTGTTTGAATTAAATACTTTTATTCTAGATCTTTAGAATAAAAGTACTGTATTTCTAGACTATCTATCTACTTTTATGAACTTACCCGATAGCAAGTAAGATCGTGATGATCTATTTATATTGAAACATATAGTGGTACCTACTTGTTGTCCGCAACTAACTTCGTACGCCTGGTATTTAAAACCAAACCTTAACAAATATGCAAAGACCATCCTCTTAAACCACTCTGACTATAAAAAAAATCGCATCAAAGTCCGTTTCGTAATTTTGAAGATATAAGCTCACAGGGATATTCATACAAAACTTTGTTTTATGAGCAAAGAAGCTTACATTTCTATCAATTTTATTATATTTACCAATTCTTTACTTATTAAACTGTGAACGGTGAAATAAAACTGTTACTTTATAGACGGTTGTCACTACAGTCAAGTTAACAAGATAAACCTTGACAAAACATCTGTTCAATACAGGTCAGATCGATTAAAGTCTACTGATTGCTGTATATTAATTACTTTTTTTTTTTCATTTCATTTTTTGACGTGAATACGTCTTTAAAATTACTTCCATAGGGACGCAATCCAAAAAAACGAATGTTAACAAAATCGGGGGATACAGTTTAGTGTTGTAGCTACATATCTATCATCTCCATCCAAATTTCAGTTACACCACTGGAGCTAAAGAATCAAAGAATTTATTACGCTAAGTGAGGACTGTAACACATCGCGCGGGTTAGGGCAGCCCCGCCATTTTTAAAGAAACTATTACCCGTTACGAGACGTATTCACGTTAAAACCAACGGCCGTGTGCCCCGACACAGCCCCACCCGTTTTTTAATTCTGAAATTATAGCAAAAAGATTAAAAAACAGTGTCTATAACAGAAAGTTAGCGTTAGTTTGAATTATGTATTCAAAATATTAATTGAAAGGAATCTATCTTTCTATTAGTCTCCTTCCATCTACTGCTGGACAAAGCCCTATCCCAATCAAAGCTTTGTCTTGTAATCTATTCATCTATACTAATATATATAAAGCTGAAGAGTTTGTTTGAACGCGCTAATCTCAGACACTACTGGTTTGAATTGAAAAATTCTTTTAGTGTTGGATAATACATTTATCGAGAAAGGCAATCCCTACTAATATTATAAATGCGGAAGTAACTCTGTCTGTCTCGCTTTCCCGCTTAAACCTCTCAACCGATTTTAATGAAATTTGGCACAGAATCTTTAGACCCTGAGAAAGGACATAGGCTACCTTTTATTGCAAAAAACTCCTAAATTCCACGCGGACGGAATCGCGGGCAACAGCTAGTAGGCTATATAACATCACGCTGCGATCAATATAAGCGAAACATTGGTGAAAAATGTTTAAAAAAAGGGAAAAATTTTCCAGATTCCACGCGCATGAAGTCGCGGGCAACAGCTATCATAAAATTTTATTTCACTTTATTCCAAATCAAATAGTGCTGTATCATTAAAAGAGTTTAAATTTTGCGTGTTTTACTACAAGACCTTTAAATACACTGTTTACAATATTATCTCTAAATGTATCGATCGTGTATTTAGTATTACATCATTGGAACGTGTTTTATCAGTTTTTATTTCGTTCAAACACAATACACACACGTTACAGTGTAAAAAACCTTCATTGTTGGCAACATACTTACTATATAACCTTCAACCTATTTATTATAAGTATATTTTTTTCAGAGAAAAAGGCTACAACTCAAAAAACCACTCCCACAAAGACGAGTTCTCTTGCTAATTCTAGATGTAACTCGAAAGATGATATACCAGATGACAATATAAGTCAAAGTTCTGTAGGTGGTGGTATTAAGCAGAAATTAGCTGCACTGTTCAATAAAGAACAGACAATAAGTGAGTCGACAATTGCACATAAGTTTAAACAAGAGAGGGAAAGAGAAATGGAGATGCTGAACAATAGATTTCATCATAAGGTGAGTTTCGAATTAATTCATTTTAGCATAAAAAATCGTTTTAATTAGTTTAAAAATGCCCTATTATTGCGTATTAACTGCCTGTGCGTACGGGCCTACACCATGAATGTGGTGCTTACATACACACCGTTACGCCTTTATCTCTTAGGGGTAGACAGACAGTGCCATCTGCTATTCTCTAAGTATGAAGTAGGTATACTCCCTTGGCTTTATAATACATAAATATGGTTATACATGCAAGACGGTTGTGAAATATGTGATAGTTTACCGTTTTACCTTTTGGTACGTAACCCGAAAAAAAGTAAATAGAATCGTATTTAATTATTTATTCACTTTTGCGTTATGCATTTTCCTTTAATAGGTAAAGGAATAAAAAGTAGTTTCATATTGTGTCGCCATTGCACGTAACCGAGCGACTCTTTCACGCTCTATAAGTTACTCCCGTCGCGAGACGTAATTTGTTTTTTTTTTGTTGGACTACAACAAAAAAAAAAACAAATTACGTCTCTGTCGTGTGCTAAACTACGCATTTTTGAGTTATTCCGATTTTGAATTAAACTATTTTGAAAGGCCTTAAAAGTAAAATACTTATACATAATACATAATTAAACTATTATTTCTTTTTCATATTATTTAAAATAAAAGAATTATTAAAAAAGAATTATTAATTTTCACATTGAAGATTTTTTTGTTATTGAAGAAGGCACATAATTTTTAATATTTCATCAAAACGTATTAGGCTTTGTTTATAAAAATAGAATTAAATGGTATTTATTTTGTAATAAATTAATTTTGTACGCATCTAGATACGTGTATTTGTTTTAAATATTCTTTTTTTAATTAACAAGTACCTAACAAGAATTTGTTTTATAAAAGGTATTTTATGCCTTTAAAATTTTTACAATATGGTTTTTTGCTTTACCTGTGCTAAAACGGCTTAGTGACAGGTTTTGATTGTCATCAGTGTCCATTTTAAATTTAAAACAAACTGGCTAGTGTAGTCCTAAGGACAATGACTTGTATTTGAAACTAGTTAGAGCTATACTTTCGTACCAGAAAATGTCCCATTTCTTTTTCGCACCATTGTTTCCCTGGCACGCGCGAGTGTTCCTACATAGATCTGAATGGGTATTTAATCTACCAAATCGCGCTGAGCAAGCTTGTCAATTATGCAATTCAGATTTTCAGTTGTTTATTGGCTTAGATTTTCCTATAGTCAACTCTTGCCTTCCACTTTCTTTCTGCCAGCCCATTAACTTCCCGTTTATGCTCTACTGTGCCGCGCCGACCAGGCGTGTTGGCACCGGGTTTATTTTCGAAATTACCGTCTCTCACAGAGGATGTTATCTGTGTTCATTATCCTTGGCTGGCCCTCACAGCACCCTGGAAAGGAAAAGGGGTAATGACACTTGTATTCTTAAAGAATCCATCACGTATTCAAGACTCTTGCATCATTAATTCTAGCAATTAGGGTGGTGGTGTGTTTTACACGGACTAGTTTCTTTAATAGCACTAATTTTCCAATGAATTTCAAAACATCGCCTTTGTCTGTTCATGTAGTGTTTTGATATTGAAACAAATTAGAGTGTAGCAGTTTTAAAGGTTAAGGACGCTAGCATTGATGCATATAAATATTTAAATAGACACACTTTTCATTGTACACTTTACTGCCATTGAAATAATGACTAGAATCTTAAGACGCTTTTTTCCCATGGCGGTAGGCAGAGCACAATCTGTCACGATCTAAACACACTTCCTTGGCTATAGATAGTACAATCAGGTAAAATCCTGTTATTAAATAAATTTAATAACAGGATTTTACCTGATTGTACTATCTCTTAGCTTTAGCAGCACCCTAGAAAGGAAATGGGGTAGTGACACTTGTATTCTTAATCCGTTACTTAACGAACACGTCTTTTTATTTAGAACTAGTTTTTGCCCGACAACTTCGAACTCGAATTTACAAAATTTTCCCGTTTTTACAACATTTTTCAATGATGCTTTACTCCTATTAGTTGCAACATGCTGCAACTAATAGGAGTAAAGCATCATTGAAAGTTGTAAGAAAGAGTAAAGCTCAAAATATATAACATCATGATGTTATATAGCATAAAGCAGGTGTGGCCACCTTTTGTGCACATAAGATCTACTTTTTATTTTAAAATTGAGTCGCGGTCGACCTATTTTTTAGGTAAGAAGGGGGATGTTTATGAAATGTGTTTTTATACCGCCGTGCACTCTTGCGAGTTCCAGCAACATACATGAATATTTATTTAATGGGTTAAAAAAGTTGGTCCAGGGGAAATAAAACTACTAAAAGTACATGTTCATTCCTGTATCAAGTACTAGAAACATTTGGCATTGATTGCGTCCCCTCATGGAACTTGCGAGTGATAGACCAAAATTGGTCGTGGATCGACTTGTTGGCCACTCCTGGCCTATAGTATAGTCTTCCACAATAAATGTATTATGCACCACTGACAAAAAAATTTCAAATCGGACCAGTGGTTCCTGAGATTAACGCGTTAAAACAAACTAACTATTCTGGTTTATAATATTGGTATATGTACATATATTGATATTTAACATGTGGGCAGTTTACCTTGTCGAATATGGTAATGATATTAGCGTCGTAGTAGGCTTGTTTTTTCCTTAACCATAAAAAAAACTGTTGGCTAATATTTCCCATGAGTGAGTTTCTATGTCGACAAGTATGTCGCAGTACATACACCTAGCTTTGTTAGTTATTTGATTTATTTATAAAATAGAAATGTGGAAAAACGTGAATAGGTTTAGTTTTAATATTTTTACTGCTTAAACGGAGCTTAAATGTAACAGGACATTATTTTATAGCATGTCTTAGACGTCATTTTCTATTTTTTTTAATTTTTGGTATTCGTTTACATTAAATAAATCAGATATATACTAAAGTAAGGTAACCCGGATGTGTTCTCGTTCTCCATAAACATAATTGTAATAGTTATACTATCCATGTTCCATTATGAAACCGAGATTAAATAGATAAAAGATACATACTCTACCTTATGACATCACCATGCAAATTATATTATTTGTATTATTAATATCCGTCGTGTAGTTAAGTTATAACATCACGCTGCAACCAACAGGAGCGAAGCATTAGTACAAAATGTTAGTAAATTAGCTTTTTAATACTAGCTTCTCTTCTTTCAGCCTTTTTTTTATTATCTCTGCCAAAGAACCATAGTAGTACTTTAAGGAACTTTCTAAAAAGAAATCGATACAACTTTTTCGATATTTGCGATTTGTAACACATTTAGCGATTTCTTTTTATTTATAAATTAATCAAATACCTATTTGCCAAAGATTTTGAGATGACGTCTTATGTCTCGTCTAAAAACGCACATATTTTTTGTGAAATACGATGACATAAATGATAATATCACTGCGAAATGGCGTCACGTTTGAGACAAATCTCAGAAGCACGTCGCAAGAGATGTTAAAATACCGCTCAGTCGGCTACACTTGAAAGAAATAAGGTGTACCGCAGAATACATACGCGCTACAGCTAAGTTAGAACAACTAACCGCTTATTTTGCTAAAAAGATTTAAATACGCGTTCAACTACGAAGTGGTAAAGTTTATTTAAAAACTAGCTGTAGCCCGCGACTCCGTCCGCGTGGAATTTGGAAATTTTTTTTTTCGAAATAAAAAGTAGCCTATGTCCTTTCTCAGGGTCTAAAAATTATTTGTGCCAAATTTGATCAAAATCGGTTGAGAGGTTTAAGCGGGAAAGCGTAACAGACAGACAGAGTTACTTTTGCATTTATAATTATTAGTAGGGATTACTCTGTCTTCAGTAGCGACACCATCATTTGTAATATGTTATATAGCTACATGGGTTATCTGACTTTTTTAGATCATGAACCCTATTGAACATCAGTATAACGACTAGAACAGCAGATTTTGATTGTGTTGTTACTCCATTCCATCTCTCTCTTTCCAGCCCATCACCGTACCGCTGTTGGGCAGATCTGTGCCCAACAGTGGTACGGTAATGGGCTGGAAAGAGAAAAAAATAACGAAGGGTTTCGTATCATTAAGATCATGTCTTTTTTATAGTTAGGATTGGGAAAATGACTGTAATAATCATAATATATTTGTTATTAAATCATGTCGTCAAGTCGTCATATCGTATCTCTCTCTCTCTCTCTCTCTCTCTCTCTATCTCCAGCCTATTAACGTCCCACTGTTGGACACGGGCCTCCTCCACTTTGGGAGGGATTAGTTCTACTGCGCTACGCTGACCAGGCGTGTTGGCATAGATTTTATTTTCGAATGTTCTGTCTCTCACAAAGGATGATATGTGTCAATAATTTTAGCTGGCTTTTACAGCACCCTGGAAAGGAAATTTAGTGGTCACACTTGTATTCCTAATTCGTCACCACACGGACAGTCCAGCTCAGAGCCTATGAAGAAATTGTAGTTGCATTACGCGTTAAAACTTTAATCAAACCAAATTAAGCTGCATTTAAACAATAGTTAAAGTGTCATTGTCGTTAACATTAATTGTTGATGTTAAATTTCTTCCGGTTAAATAGTGTCTGTTTATTGAAAAGTTTGGATATTTACATAATTTAGACACTAACATTTAACAATTAAACTTTTGTTTGATGGTTTTCGGATTTTCGCGAGTGTTCGCGAGAATAGAATAGAATACTCTTTATTGTGCATCTTAACAATATTACAGTAGGTAATTAATATTATACAATTTTAAAATTTATCAAGATAAGTACAATAGAATTGAGAATTGTATTGTAAAGAGATTTTTTCTCTCAACTCTTGCAAACTCTAGTTGGCACTTGTTTACAATCAGACTGTATATTTTAGACTTATCTCAGACGTATGTTTTCGTTATTATAGGGTTCAGTTTTACTTTATTCGTTTGGTGACGACTTTTACGGTGTGGATAGGCGGAAATAGGAGCACTAAAATGAATTTGATTTCTAACTCCGTCACTAAACCGACAGATTTCAAAATTGAAAAAAAAAAATGCTTAATAAAACAATATTAGTGGTGGTTTATATATTTGTTAAGCATATTTTCCGTAACAAACATTCGTCAATGTAGTACTTAACTCTTTCACACACATACGCCTCTATTATGTCGTAACAGCTGCTAAGTAACGCAAGTATACCATACATACATGATGACGTAACAGCTGCAAACTAAAGAAAATATACAGTTGGTTTTTTACCAACACATGTGCCAATAAATATTAGAAAAAAACTAAAAGTTAGAAATGTGTAAATTATCAGGAAATACACCGAAATACTACAAAAGTTTTCTTGTAACAATTCCGAAAATATGAGAAAAAATGTGATACTAAATCACATTTTTAGGGTTCCGTACCCAAAGGGTAAAAACGGGACCCTATTACTGAGACTTCGCTGTCCGTCCGTCCGTCCGTCCGTCCGTCCGTCCGTCCGTCCGTCCGTCCGTCCGTCCGTCCGTCCGTCCGTCCGTCCGTCCGTCTGTCACCAGGCTGTATCTCAAGAACGGTGATAGCTAGAGAGTTGAAATTTTCACAGATGATGTATTTCTATTGCCGCTATAACAACAAATACTAAAAATAAAATAAAATAAATATTTAAGGGGGGCTCCCATACAACAAACATGATTTTTAGGGTTCCGCACCCAGTATCTCAAGAACGGTGATAGCTAGACAGTTGAAATTTTCACAGATGATGTATTTCTATTGCCGCTATAACAACAAATACTAAAAATAAAATAAAATAAATATTTAAGGGGGGCTCCCATACAACAAACATGATTTTTTTACCGTTTCTTGCTCGATACTAATAACGTTGCCTTATGTTGCATAGATAATGGTACGGAACCCTTCGTGCGCGAGTCCGACTCGCACTTGACCAATTTTTATTTGAAACAATTGTCCGTGTGGATTATGAATAAAATGTCTCCTCCACTACTGTGCTGTGTGTTCCTTAGCTGGCTCTAAGCTTCTTGGGGAGGTACTCCTCCCCAAGAAGCTTAGAGCCAGCTAAGGAATAATATGATACCACTTTCTGTGAGAGCCGGAATACTTCTAAACTTTAATAGTCTTATTCGTAATGACTTATCGGAGGTTTAAACGTAGATTTTATCGGAGAGATAATAAACGTTTAAGCGTAAAGAGACTATTATGAATAACAAGTTTTGACGGCCATAGACACTTAATCCATTAAAAAGTCGGCTAGTTTTATGTATGTCATAATACGAAATAAAAGTCAGACCGTTTGCCGCCGTCAACAGAATCGCCTGGAACTTGCATGATATTTTGAAAGCTCATAATACGCCTGCAGATAGCCTCCCAAAGTGGAGGAGGCCGCTCAGTAATGGGACGATAATTGGCTGAAGAAAATAATAATCCAATATTTAAATTCATTCTGTATATAAACTAAAGTGTTAATTAAGAAGACTGGCATGAGTATAGTATGCCGTGGCACACCTGCGTCCTTAACCCTTTAAAAAGCCTACACATTAATACGTTCCAATTTCAAAACACTATATGAGTAGACAAAGCGATGTTTTGAAATTTACACAAACGGAAAATTAGTATACTAACAGAAATTAGTGCGTGAGTCGACACGAGTTAGACATAAACATCATCACATATCGTTTTTTTTACTGAAAGAGTTCATATAATAATAATGTAAGAATTAATAAGAATCGCCAAGAAATGTAATCTGCTTAGAAAAGCACACATTACATTTCTTTTGGCTGGCAGACTCGAAGTTAAATTCGTTACTTGATTTCAGCGCGATGTGGTAATTCTTCTCTTCTCCTTCTCCAGCTCATTTACGTCCCACTGTTGGGCACGGGCCTCCTCCACTTTGAGAGGGATTATGGTCGGCAATTATGGTCTACTGTGCCGCGCTGACCAGGCGTGTTGGCACAGGGTTTATTTTCGAGTTTTCCATCTCTCACAGAAGATGTTATCTGTCCCTTAGCTGACTTTTACAGCATCCTTGGGAGGAGATGGGGTGGTGACACTTGTATTCTAAGTCCGTCACCACACGGACAATGTGGTAATTATTCTCTCGCTATAGGAAGGAGTCTAATACCTACTCAAATAGAATCACTTTTTACGGATTTAGACGCGCATAATATGTTTGAAATTTAATTTGAATAAATATGTCGCGCAAATTTTTGATTATGAGTCTAATAGTTTGTGTACGAGTGTAGATGAAGCCAAGGAAGTGTATTATGATCATAGTAGACGGCGCTCTTACGTCTGGCAAAAAGGATTACGGTACGATAATGTCGATGACATATAGTTCACTTTTTTTTAGCTCATATATGACACATTGTTAGCTACAGGCCTCCTCTATAATGATGACAGAGTAGGAACTCACCTTTGTATTTGAAATAGGTTTAAATACTCATGCAAATAATACGGTAAGGTGTTGACCCAAAACATTGTAGCGTGATTCATTATAAGTAATTGGCGAAACAGTTGTAACGCGTGTCAATGTTTCCCATCGCTCGTGACTTCGCACTTTGTGACTTTTTATATTTAAATATGTTTTTGTTGTATTATTAGATTTTTGTTGTTGCCATTAGGTTTGATAAATGATCTAGTTAATGGAGTGGCACATAATCGTTATCAGTGATGGTAAAATATGTTGTCATGTTGCAGTCCACTGCTGGACATACGACATA
This sequence comes from Orgyia antiqua, assembly GCA_916999025.1. Classification (NCBI taxonomy): domain Eukaryota; kingdom Metazoa; phylum Arthropoda; class Insecta; order Lepidoptera; family Erebidae; genus Orgyia; species Orgyia antiqua. The sequence continues at coordinate 24,139,580 of OU779871.1, forward strand.
GCTGAAATATGTATAATACACTAATTTGTTATCTCGTTTCTTCCTGTGCTTTAAGAGTCTAATTAGAAAACAGAAGGAATCATCATCAACATAATAAGGATTATCAACATATTACATCTTACGGAATGTTGACTGTCGATGTTTTGCTAAAGCCCTCCATAGCGAGGCCCTTATAACCTAATGTATAACGAGGACTTGATATGCGTAAACTAATGGTTTTTAATCGACCTCAACAGAAGTGATTTAAAAAAACTGTGGACCGATTTAAAAAAATCTTTGTTATCTAACTAATTTTCAAATATTTTCTATTTTCAGCCAACAAAACCTGAAAAGCCAGATAATCCCAGCGATTCTGACGATGACCAAAGCGAACATGATCCTTCCGAAAACGCCCCACTTATGGGCAGCACGCTCAGTCTCTCACAAACCAAGAAGCCGGAAATTATTGCCAATGTACCTAAGGTTACCTTTGATGAGAAGAGTAAATCACAAATGTCATTGAATGATAAAGAGGCTGACAAGGATAAAGATAGAGTTATTGGATCACAACCTGTTAAGAGACGAAGTAAGATAAATTTTTTATTGTGCACTTAGTTTTATTCACAGCTGGTCTCTCTCGAGTTCTAGCTCTTTCCATTGGGAAATCATCAAATGATTCGATATTATTTATAATTATTGTCATACAAATGTTTGTACTGCGTCTGGGTGTTTTCTGTGTATTAAAAGTATGTATTTACAAAATAAAAAGGTATTAGATTATTCTTTTCGTATTCTGGTACCGATAACACAAACATATAAGCTTAGCTAGGGCCAGAGGATGTTGTGTGAAAGTTCCATGAATATTTATTTATTTAAACCATTTTCTCGCAGCAGAGCAATTGGTATTGAGTGATGGTCAAATGGGTGGTTTTAGTCAGTACAAGTCTGGCATGCCCAGACGAGTAATAGTACTACCCCTTTCGAATGAAACCGCACCCCCCTTAGATATTCTAATTAAATTTCTATTTAGATCTATGACCTTAACATCTTACTTAATAACAAAAATCATATATTGTTTCAGGCTCTCAAGACTCACCCGTAGTATTATCAGTTATAGACGATGTTAAAAGGATAAAAGTAAATAATAACAAAAAGGAATCACAAGCAAATGGCGCTGTTGTTCAACAGCCAGCAAGCTTATACCCTCACCTTTCAGACATAGAGACTGACGCGTCAAGAAGCCAAGAAGAATATTCAGACTGTGGAGGCTCAAGGTGTGGCCACTATACGTTAGAATGCGTATTTTTCTTCCTATGTATATAAGTTTATTTATATAACAGATGGCGTTGTACTCAATTTTTGGCAACTGTGTCGGAATTAGGCACTTTTACATTGTTTTGATCGTTCACATATTTATTGATACGTTAGAATGGGTTTTTTCTTCCTTTGTATATAAGTTTATTGAGATAAAAGATGGGGGTCTAATCAATGTTTGGCAACTTGGTCGGAATTGGGCACATTAGAGTTTTGTTGATCATTGACATATTTATTTTTTATCCTCTGTTTGTAACAGCGTAACAAATTAATTTATTATTTCCTATTAGAGATAGATAGATATTAAGTAGTTGTCTAGCCAGTTTTATCGCCTAGATTGTAACTCAGAAACGAATCTACTTATTATTATAGAATTTCGCCATTAAAACTTGCCTTATTGCAATCAATGCTATTTACAAATAAGTTTTTATATTTATTACTACTAATAACAGTCTTGCAATTTTTAAAAAAATCTATTAAACCAAAATTTTGAAATATGTAATAGAATAGACTTTTGATAAAATCTAATATCACTTTAAATTAGGACTAATAGTAAAATCTTCTTAAATATCATTTTGATTTTATAGGAAATAATATATTGCCTATTTTACAAATCGAAAAATATGTAATTGTTTAAGCGTCTCCCGCTCTTAAAGCATTAGATTACATATTAAACTAGTTGAAACCTATGTCCAGCATTGGGCTGTAGTGAACCGACTTGATAAATCAATACTACAATGCTTATAAATCCTTTTTATAAGACTAAGTAATCGGAAACCATATTCTTATTAGAATTATAGAATGCAAAAATCCACTTTTTAATAAAACTTCTTTTTACGGATTTAGACGTGTATATTTGTTTTCAATTTTAGCTCGAGACGTTTCGAAAACTTGTATAGTCACCACGGTCACGCAACAACAAATATACGCGTCTATATGCGTAAAAATGGTTTTATTTGATTGAATGAGTCGCTGAATAATTGAACTGGTGTTAGAGAATCTACTTATTTTTAATTTTGCTAATTCTTTACTTGCCTACATATCGTATTTTTACGTATAATAGTATAACTTAATGATAAACATAGATTAAAACTATTCTTATTCATGTCTCTATGTTATTTTGAACACATACAAGAGCGGTAATTTGATTACTTTAACAATAATCAAAACTTTTGAAGTAATTTATTAATTTGCTATGCTTTTGTATAAATCAAAATTATACTAGAAATTGTTATCACCATGAGCGGGACTTAAATATCGTACCGTTGCTCTGCCATCTGAGCTATCATGGACCTGCACATGTCAATCATATTTTACAGTATAATTTCTTGAGCATATTTCATATTATGTAGATCTTCGTAGCCTGCCAATATTTCAGAACTATATCATATATAAAAAAATATACGTGTGCCTAAATTATTATCGACTGATTTTGTATACTTTTCGAAACGTTTTTATATGTGTAGGAGTATTAAGGGCTTGGAGTAAAAAAGAAATGTAACTGTTTGATCTAATAGTAGTTACTGTGTAGGGTAGTATGATGTTTTCTAGGCTAGCATTAAAAGTACATGCACTTTGTTAGGCTGGTTCGTGATCCAAAATCGATTTAATATCTAAATTGATTCCAATTTACTACCTAAATCGATTCCAAAACTGCTAGGTTAAATGCGACTAAAATAAAACCTAATAATCTTGATTTTAAACACGAATTATATACATATTTTTGTTGGTTATAAGTACTATCACAAGAATATTAATAAAACTGCAACTTTATATTATCATACCGTCACGCCTGGGCTGGGGCCACATGGGGCTGAAAGATATCAAAATAACTTATAGAAACTATACAGGTTACACAAAATTACCAGATTGTCTTACATTATTATATACATTACATATCTATGTGTGAGTGAAATATGTATCTGTCTGGGTCAATGATACACGCTATACATTTTATAAATCTATGAAAATTATAATCATTTTAAAAATCTATGAAGTACGATTTAGCCAGGCTAAAGTTATGTGTTCCTAAGATTGAAGGCCGATACACTATCTGCTAAATCTGTGATAGGCTATAATATAAACAAAAGTGTAACTAAATGGCGTTGGTATAATAACAATTTTAGTAGGTAAATGACAATAACAAAATCACCATATTCTGTCTGTTCTGTGTCTGGGTGTTTCTATGTATTATAATAAGTATGTATTTACAAAAAAAAAGTAGTATATGTATTATGTAGTATATCCGTATTCTGGTACCCATAACTCAAGCATGTAAGCTTAGCTTGGGACCAGAAGACGTTACGTGAAATGTCCGTGAATATTTATTTATTTATTATTATGTATTATATTACTTACATTTATAGTTTTTTGCACTATTCAAGTAATTCAATACATTCTTGAAGGCATGAATGGCCCTGTATGAAGTTTCGCAATAAACCGTCGCTGTATACGTCCTAGAAACATAAAACATTGTACTCAAATTACAAAGTAACGTGTGTTTTGTATTTAAAACTCACATGTATATATAACTAGCTGTTGCCCGCAACTTCGTACGCGTGGAATTTAAAAACCAAACCCTAACAAATTATATAATTATGTAAATTATCCTCTTGAACCACCCTATCTATTAAAAATACCTCGTTTAAATCCGTTCTACGTAACGGATTTAAACGAGGTATTTTTAATAGATAGGGTGGTTCAAGATAGTTCGCGTTTTGAAAATATAAACTCACATAGAGACACATACTTTATCGGCTTTGTTTTATAATAAGTAAAGATTTTGGACCTTCGAATAATGTAATAGAAATTCTTTCATCCTACTTACTTTTGTGCCTTTTAACATTTTTCTTCTATTCTGTTTTTCTTTGATAATCATTTTGTTTAAAATAATCTGTTCCGAATACCGTATTAAGAGTGTGCAAAATATCGTACCATTAATTATGTATTCAAATAATGTGTTGGTCGTTATTAGGTCAAGTTGATTTGCATGGTGACCATTATAATCAAAATATGTTTTAAACATACACAAAAATAATTTTAAAATGTAATACATTTTACTGATCATACAAACAAATAGATATAACCTATCTCTGATATGATGCTCGGACTTCATTAACGGTTTACTGTGCAAATTATCGGACGATAGACGCAGATTTTGGGTCAACACAATCAGGCTAAATTTCTTTGAATTTCGTTAATGTTTCCTAGAAAATTTGCCTACAACTGTTATCACTAATTTATTGGAGACGTAGTCTATGAGATATAGTGTTGCTAGATCTTGTAATATATAAAGTTTTATCTAAATCAGCTCAATAGTGCCCTTGGCATTAAGTCCGCCATTGTACAAATTTTGTTTGTGCGAAGTGTAAATAAATAGTTCTAGCAATAAGAAATAATAAACTGCAAACATTCGCGTTTAAATAAATAATTACTTAGATACAGAGTTTGAGAATTAAACCGAAAATCTATAAAGAAAGGATTGTCGTAGGAATGCAAAGCAATTACATATAATTATGGTTCATTCACACTAAAGTCATATAACATAAAGTACAGATTTACAAGATAGAGTGTCTGTCGCTACATCACTCACTCGGCTTGAAGCGAAGTAAATGTCTATACGTCACATGATACAGGCTATTCGTCAAATGAAACGTCATTATTCTATGAAGTACGATTTAACCAAGTTAAAGTTACTTGTCCTCAATTTTAAACGTCAACCCACCATCTGGTACTTCTATGCAGATTCATTCATATTACTTACTTAGCACCACAGAAGCTTAGCACTTAATAAAGCTAATTTGTTTGTGTAAAATACCAATTTCTTCTTGATCTTTTAACTGAAGTAACAAACTATATCTAGAAAAAATCTTAAGACTGTAAGTTGCCTGTTAGGTTAGTCATTATATATTACTTATATTTATATTACGTATTTATGTAATTAAGGTACTTAATATATTCTTGGTCTATGATAGCTCCCTATTCCTTTCTTAGGGGGCCGATTGCCGGACCGACTGTGGGTTGTGGCGGTAAGACAAGGCCTAAAAATATGCATTATACTTTTTATTATTTTTATTATGGCAATCTCCAGTTGCTAATCAACAGCTAATGTTGCCAGTTTCGTTTGGAAATTATTGTACAAATAATTTCTATACCACGAAATAATATAAGTACTTATTACAAATAAAATATCGTTGCATAATATTACAGACTTAAAAAAAATCGCTTCGAATATATATAGGTTTTATATAAAAAGCTTTGTTTTAAATTGATATTGTTCCTTAAACATAATAATAATATGCAATCTGCCCTAATAATATCGGGTTGAGCCCCAAATAATGGGACCACCCCTTGCCGAGTCGGGCTTAGGGCACATACCATGAACCGGTTTGGACGAAGAAGCTGAAAGAATTCTACCTTAACGCGTTCAATGCTGAATAATTTGCGAATTTATAGCCAATGCTAATAAAAGAGTCATTCGCCCAGTGCTGAAAACGCGTATGTGCGTTCAAAAAATTTTTCGCGTAGTGCTAAGAACGCTTATGTGCGTTCATAGAAAACTCGTGTAGTGCGGCTGGACGCTATAGCGCGTTATCTTTTACCTTCCCGCAGTGCGGCCGACGCTTATGTGCGTTCGGTAACTTTCGAGTTTTATGACTGTCATATAACAATTACGGGTCATATAAAGGTGTTGGATGGATAAAGGTGCTTCCACACTAGTGTTTATTTGTAAGAGATTTTGTGAAGTTTACGCCATAATATATCTTCGTTCGGTTTTGTTAAAATAGTAAGTTATACCTTAATAAAACAGTAATAGTAAAGGTACCTTCTCCCGAAAGCCCTTTTATTCTTAATTTTTTTTAATTTACGACTTTTCGCCCGCCTCGTAATAGACACCATTTATAAATAGACTAAAACTACCTATTACTTTAGTTAAAAGAGCGAGTCATAATAAAATTATTTCAATAATCTATTGTACTAAATTAGGTTAGGTTAGGTTGTTGTCGTCGCCGCCGCCGTCCCCCCCCCCTGCAAGATTCGTAGCAGAAACCTGACTAGTGTGTAGTCTCCTTTACAATTCCACATTTTACGACCGCTTCGAAACAATAGACACCCAGAATACACGCAATAAACGCACAGGTGCGGCGCACCCCGCTTGCCTACAGATTTTTTTTTGTATGGACGCGTATACGCGTCGGTCCGCACTTGGTGAAGATCAGAAAAACGCGCATAAGCGTTAGCCGCACTGAACGTATTAATAATATGCAAAACTCTTAACTTCATTGAGACTAAAATTAAGTTACAAATTTTGCTTATTATGGGAACATGTTTAGCATGCTTCGCTGCATGAAGAACCGAAAAATAAAATACAATTACTGTTCTTTTTTATCTGCTAATTCCTTTTTTTTTCTTGTTCTTACCGGTTCTTGGTATAGTGCCTCAAACCTGACCATGACCCGGCAAAGGGTTGGCACCGTTATTCGGAGCCCGAGTCGGTGAGAGGGGTGCTAATTACTATTGTATTGCCATTATATAATTTATATCTCGTCGAAATAATTATAATGTAATAACTAATATATTTAATTTTAATTATCTTTTTCAGGTATTATATAATAAATTAAGTTGTCTGTGATAATATTAAACTTGATAAAGTTTTTTTGTACAAATAAAATTTTTGACTAAGTTTGGTTTTGTTATTTTATTATCCTTGTTTTTTGGTGAATGTCAATGAGGTCAGTATTGTTTGGTTTTTTAATAAATATACAATATTAATATCCACCATATCCACACAAACCTTCGCTGGAAGAGATCGCAAACTGCAATACGACCGCCTATTGTACTATGTTCATGTAATCCTTAAACTTCTGTAGAACATTATGGTGTGCAATAAAAAGTATTATAAATAAAATAAATAAATATTCATGGACATTCCACACAACGTCCTCTGGTCCCAAGCTAAGCTTATATGCTTGTGTTATGGGTACCAGAATACGGATATAGTACTTACTACATATACTACTTTTTTTTTTGTAAATACATACATATAATACATAGTAAACACCCAGACACAGTACAAACATTTGTATGACATTTATAAATTATAAATATCACACAAATGATTGTCCCAATCGGGAATCGAACCCGCGACCTCGTGATCGGCAGTCCGTTACATGAACCACTCCACCACGAAGCCCGTATTATCTTCTAATAATACAAAAATAACAGAGGGTGGTATCCACAAAAATAATAACAATAGTAGTCATGATAACTGGTTTGGTCCCGAAACCGCATTTACCCCTAAAGATTTTATTTCTCTTTACACAGTTACAAGGGCCCATAAAAATCAAGGGGCCCCTTTTTAGTTTGCTACAACGCCTGCTCTGGTTAAATCCGACAATAGTCTCAAAGAGTCGTTCACAAAATCTCCATAGGCTCGGCGTCAATAGTTAGTCTGCGATGGCTCAGATACAGAAATCGGTTTTACTAGACAATGTCCGTATTGTCCGTTGGTTTCTCTCCACGTTAGGCTTTACTACTCCGGCCGATAGATGACAACCTCCTTGGAATGAGTCTGAGAATAGTTATGGCAGTTAATTCAACACAGCTTACTAAATATTCATGGAATAATAAATTATGGTCTACTATTTATTACCTGTTTTTTTATACGTGGTAACCACGAAATATTGTTTAAACTGCCTGTTTACTTAATTGCAAGGCTATTAACTAGTATAAATAACAATAGATAAATTGTACCACCCAAATATATTACAAATATCATCACTAAGGAATTGATCTTATGATTGCACTAGCAGTTGCTCGCGACCTCGTACGCGTGGAACTTTCACCGTTCTTGCATTTTTAATTAATGCTTCCCTCCTATTGTTCGCAACGTGATGTTATATAGCCTATAGCATTTCTCTATAAATGTACTATCCAGCACTAAAAGAATTTTTCAAATAGGACCAGTGGTTCCTGAAATTTACGCGTGCAAACCAACAACTCTTTAGCTTTATATTTCTCTTATAGGATAAGATACCCATTGACTACGCTTACTTCCGTCCATAAAGAATATTAGATTTGTAAGATACAAAAGTTCCCATTCACCCCGTTTAACGGTACCCATAGTTTATTGAAGCAGGTAGCGTTTTGTCATATTACGGTACTGCTTAGCATCGTAAAAGTCAACACAATTATATTGTTCCTGTTAGGAGAAATTGGGTATAAGACATTCCAAGAAGGATAATAAGAAAAACAGCAGTTAGTAATTTTTTTAACTTGCTTGCCACTTAGAAACAAACATACTGAGAGTTATAGGTCGCGTCATGTAAAAAAAACGCTGGCGGTCAAGCTGCGCATAGGCGATTTATCGGTTTTCTATGTAATACCTACTAAGAATAACAAATATGTAGGTACCAAGCCACGACTCGCCAGCGAAAGCCTAGTTCAAAAATAAAATAATAGGCACATAACTTTCGTGCGAGAGTGTACTCATGCGCAAAGACGCCCCTACCACTTTCTTCCAGCTTTCGTGACGCGTACTATACAATGTCTATTTGACACCGAGATGTACCATTTCCATGCATTGAGTTAATATGTACGTTAGTAATAGAGTTCAATGTTTCCATGCTAATTTAAAGAAACCAAAATTGGATACCGTTAAAGAACCCAACACGCCTGGTTAGCGCGGTGCAGTATATCATAATCCCTCCCAAAATGAAGGAGTCCTGTGCAAAACTATGAGACGTTGCTAGGCTGGAAAGTGAAAAATAAACAAGTTATTGGCATTGAACTGTATAGTACATATTGACTCAATGGTTATTGGATACCATCATGGGCGTATCCTGAAGAGTTTTGTGCTAAAACTCTGAAACATCTGCTACAAATCCCAAAATCTGACAATTTTTTACCATATCAGGTGCTTCATTATTCTGTTTTGAGAATCGTCTAGAGAGTCTGGTTCCAAAGACTCCGGGCCTCGCTAGACTAAACGTAGCCTAAATCCTAGCATAGCACATGTGTGGCATTCCATACTTATTGAATAGACATTTAACGACTTGCATAGCTGTTTGCATTAGACGAATGTCGCAATACTGCCATTTTGTGCGTTTAAAAATATAGAGAGAACAATTTTTTAAATGTCTTATATTAAGGACAAATACATCTTTCTCTAGCCATTTTCATCTACTCCCTTTTTTTGGGGTCACAACCCAATTAAATTGACGGGCTTCGTGGTGGAGTGGTTTATGTAATGGACTGCCGATCACTAGGTCGCGGGTTCGATTCCCGCTTGGGACAATCATTTGTGTGATATCCATAAATGTCGTAATGTTTGTACTGCGTCTGGGTGTTTTCTATGTATTATAAGTATGTATTTACAAAAGAAAAGTAGTATATGTAGTCTATCCGTATCTGGTACCCATAATACAAGCATAGAAATATAGCTTACTTTGGGACCAGAGGACGTTGTGTGAAATGTCTTGAAATAATTTATTTAGTATTATTAGTTAAGGACCCTTATAAATGCGGATCTGACTAAGCACTGATTGTGAATTTAGAAAACCTATATGCTACACGCAAAATTATTTGGTTTATTAGTTACCTTTACCAAAATTTTACAATCAGACGATGCAATTCGCATACAAGTATACGAGCTTGTATTAATACAAAAACCAAACAATTACTTACTGAAACAACACTTTCGCTGAAAATCTTGGATTTTAAATAACAAGAAAAATGCTTGTAATTTATTAATTTTGCCTAATAGTTAAAGCATTTAGTATTTGGAACTATTTACGAACTGTTTCAAATGATATTCTGTAACACTTGCGCGACATATTTGTTTTAAATTTTTGCGAGACGTCGATCTTTGAAATTCAGATACATTGAGACAACTGTTCATAGTGTAAGATTTGTCGTAGGCTAGAACAATTTTGCTTATAACCATACTATCTGGTCAAGTATTACTTATGAAACCCAAATACTATATAACACATCGCTTTTATTTTAGTGATGAAGATACCACTGAAGCTATAAGTGATAAAATAAACAAATCAGATAACTGGGCCGAAACATCATTTGGACGTGAAGTTATGAACGTGAGTATCCTATGAATGAATTCTACATATTATATCATTTAAAAACTAGAAAATCCGATTGGGGGACTATAATTCCACTTCTATTTCGGGAGCGAAATCATCAAATCCTTGATCAGGGCAGAGAGACATTTCACACTCCTACTAACTAAACCATACGTGTTTCTTTCACCTGTCCATAATAATAATATGTTCCGGAATTACGAGATCCCTTTGGGACTGTACTGTAAACCTCGGAAACCGTCTGCAATGCAATTTCTTTGGATATTATTAGCGCTGTTTTGGATTGTAAATATATCGAAAAATTATCGAACATGTTAAACTACTTTAATAACCTAAAGCAATCTTACTCTCTACTTTCAAAATATAACCAATTTTACATATTTTTCTATTTCAGGTGGTAAAAAAGAACAACACTAGTTATAGGAAAGCAGTAAGAGAATCTGATTCTGATAGTGATACGTGTGATAGTGAAATGGATGATTTACTAGACGAGGCACTGGAACAACAGAGTGAAGGACCCACACCGCCTAAAGTTAACAAGGTTAGTATAATAAAAAATATTGGAACTAATGTTGCAATTCTTCTTCTTCTTCTCGCGTCGTGTTCCTCATGAATGAGGGTCGTGACCGCCCTTTAGCAATACCCTTGCTCTTACGATATTCCTCCACCTGTTCCTATCTCGAGCGTCATGTAAGGCGCTGTGAACTGTCGAGTTGAGAGCTGTGCGTATCTGATCGGACCACCGTATTGGGCTGCGTCCACGCGGCCTCTTCCCGTCTACTTTGCCAGTAACGATTAGCCTCTCTAGGTTATTACCGTCTTTCCTTGCTATGTGGCCAAAGTATTCGAGAACGATGCGCAGACTTACAGTAACAGTTTGCTCCAGGTTCTGGGCGGGGATCCGCATAAAGTCGCTCACAGTAAGCACGCCACCTGTCTGCAATGCGATCAATTTCATGAAGCACAGTGCCATCCGCATCTTCTACAACCCAACATTTTGCTTTAAACTGTTTGGAGAGGATTCTTACCTTTTTGAAAAGATCTGCAGTTTGCAACGAGTTTGAATGCCGCTCAATATCACTGCAGATGCCATTGATAAAATTGTTTCTGTCCTGGCGGCAGCTAGTTCGGATAGCCCTGCTTAGGTCAGAGTATTGAGCCATGATCCGACGATCCTGTAAGCCTTTGGTTTTTACGTCTTTCCTGCGCTGAATAAGCCCCCAAGAGTGATCAGAGATCCAGCATTGCATGCAGCAAATGTTGCAATAATATCACATAATTGCTTTCTTTTCAGGACATTCTCACTTATTCCAGCTGTTAGGCACGGGCCCTATAATGCTTCCTAAATTATTATTGGCGACTTTGGGATTATGGTCTATTGTGCCGCGCCTACCAGACGTGTGGCGCTGAGTTTATTTTTCAGTTTTCAGTCTCTCACAGATGATGTTATCTGTGTACAATATTCCTTAGCTGGATTTTACAGCACTCTGGGAAGGAAAATGGGGTGGTGACACTTATGTTCTTAATCCGTCACCACACGGAATAATATCACTATCATATCAGGTCAAAATGGCTACTAATTCCCTCTTATTAACTTCGCCTATTCTAACCTCAAGCCTATCACCAAAACTTAAGTTAGCTGAAATGAATAATGTGAGACTGTATGTAAAAAGTGTAATCCCTGCATTTTTCTCTATTAAATATAAAATCGCTTTCCTTACTTCACCATAATAAGACCGCTGTTAATTTACATTTGCCATCGATCATCTAAATTCCTTTTTCTTTTTCTCCAGTCCATTAACGTCCTACTGTTTAGCAATGGCCTCTATTCCGAAAGGACTTCCTCTATTTCCGCTCTACTATGCCGCGCTGGTGAGGCGTGGGTAGTTTGGTCTCGAGGTTTCCGCCTCTTACAGAGGATGTTATCCACTTCTGTTATCTCTTAGCTAGCTAATGTAGCAAACGCGGTGGTCACATTTGTATTCTTAATCCGTCACCACACGGATAGCAATATTTTCGCGTTTAATTTGGTCTTATTATGTGTGAAATATGCCAACCGTATAACGGTTCGCAGCGTTCGTTGGAATCATCATCAAGTTTCGTGTACCAGGAGCGTGCGACTTTCAAGTCACCGATGAAACAGCAGCCTCCCGCACCGGTCACGCCCAGGTTAGACAAAGGAGGTGAACTGGTGCATAGCGTCAGCTTCTACAGAAGAATGCAGAATGCCGTGAGTAAATTTTTCTCGGTGATATCTTTGGTAATTGAAGAGCATATTCATCTGTATCTATTTAAAAGAGGTAAAGTTTATAATATGTATGTAGTGGGGTTGATCTACGAAAGTAACGATTCGATTGTAAAAAAATCACTACTAGTCTATAGCACTCTTGGAGACTATCGCTTTATGGAGCTATACATTATGTCTGTCCGTCATCAGGTACTGAGACTACCAGAACGGTAATAGCTAGAGAGCTGAAACTTTCACCGTTTCATATCAATTGATGCTATAGCAACAAATACTCATTATCATCTCGTCATCATTTTCCCGTCCGTATCCCGTTATTTGGGGTCGAGCATATGCCGAATATATATGGTTTCATTGCTACAAATATTTAGCCAATATCTGTTATGGAGTAGTAAATCCATTGACATTATAATACTTATTACTTCCAGACAACGACACCCACAACACCAATGCGTATAATACGTCACACGTCACCTGAACGTGAACCACCGGCCACTCCTGACGAGCCGACTGCCAACGTGATGACAGTAAGACAACGGATCGCTGAACTGCAAAACGAAATTGTTAAACAACAAACTGTTATATCACAGGTTAGAATTAACACGAATCAACTTGATTTATAGACTTTAGTGCCAATTCTACGTGCACAACTAAATTTAACTAAGAAATAATAATTTTTAATTTTTAATAATAAATATTCATGGACATTTCATACAACGTCCTCCGGTCCCAAGCTAAGCTTATATGCTTGTGTTATGGGTACCAGAATACGGATATATGTAATACATAAACTACTTTTCTTTTTTGTAAATACATACTTATAATACATAGTAAACACCCAGACGCAGTACAAACATTTGTATGACATTTATGGATATCACACAAATTATTGTCCTGACCGGGAATCGAACCCGAGACCTCGTGATCGGCAGTCCATTACATAAAACACTCCATCACGAAGCAAATAAAAACAACTATTGGTTTACTTTGATTACTCTACCAGTTTTGTCAGTTTTTTTTGTACCAGTTTTGGCGTACTAACCAGGTATGTTACGCCACAGTAGAACACAATTCCTCTTAAAGAGGAGGAGGCCTGTCCCCACCAGTGAGACGTTAAAGGGACACAGTAGACACAGAGAGAGATAATTCCATAACTTTAACATCCATTATCTTATACTACAACTCTTATCTTATTACATAAACAGAAAAAAAATTAGAAAAAATCCATGGTCTTGTCTGTTTTTCTTCATAGGAATCACTTTCGGAACAGGCACCTAGCTTCTGACGGTTTAAAGGAGCATGTTACACATGCCTATTTAAAATAAAACATTATTGACATTATTGCTCTCGACGAGCCTCGTGGTTCAGTGGTTCATGTAACGGACTGCCGATCTATAGGTCGCGGTTTCGATTCCCGCTCGGGACAATCATTTGTGTGATAATTGTCACACAAATGTTTGTACTGCGTCTGGGTGTTTCAATGTATTATAAGTATGTATTTACGAAAGAAAAGTAGTATATGTATTCTATCCGTATTCTGGTACCCATAACACAAGCATATAAGCTTAGCTTGGCACCAGAGGACGTTGTGTGAAATGTCCGTGAATATTTATTTATTTATTCATAATGACTTATCGGAGGTTTAAACGAAGAGTTTTTTGGAGAGATAATAAACGTTTTATCGTAAAAAGACTTTTATGAATAACAAGTTTTGACAATTTTCGCGAACCGATTTTAGCGAACTTTTAAACCTTCGATAAGTCATTATGAATAAGACCATATATGGTTAATATTTTTTTGCAATTGACTTGCTATGCTTTTACTTAGTTAAAAGAGCGCTGGAATGGTATTCCGAGGTCGTGGGTTCAAGTTCCGCTCATGGTGATCATTTAATCCATTATAATTTGATTTATTAATTATATGGTTCTCATATTAAATGTATTTATTACAGGCTAGTCAAGCTTTAAACCTATGTGCAGCGACAGTAGAATTCAGTGGTTCTACAGAACAAGCGGAAGGCGAGAGACTACTGTTACTTGCTAGTAAGTCTTGATGGTTTTTATAATAATATGTTGTACTAAAATTTAGTAGAAATATTATAAGTCTGTTTCGTAGCTTTGAAGATATAAGCTCACATTGGGACATACATTTATACTTTTGACTCGCTCCAAAGACATGCTGTGAGAATTATCGACGATCCCACGAACACAGGCAATATCGAGTCCTTGAGTCTTAGGAGAGACTTCGCCTCCTTGTGCGTATTTTATCGTCTGTATAACGGCATGTGTTCTGAAGAATTATTTGAAATGGTGCCCACAGCCTCCTTTTATCATCGCACCTGTCGCCATTGGCAGCGAGTTCATTCTCACACCTTAGAACCGATACCATCCCGTACTATACGGTTCCAGCGTAACTTTATCCGACCTACAATCAGGTTGTGGAATGAGCTTCCTGCCGTGGTTTTCCCACAGGACTATAGCATGGGGCTCTTCAAAAAGGCGTTAAACGGTTCCTACAGGGTCGGCAACGCGCGAGTGACACCTCTGGTGTTGCAAACGTCCATAGGCTACGGTAATCGCTTACCTTCAGGCGAGCCGTGTGCTTGTTTGTCACCCTTGTAATATAAAAAAAAGAAAAGCATACAAAAATTTATCTACTTAGTTTAAAAACAAAAAAAACACGCTTAAAAATCCTAAATATTTTTCTATATTATTGCGTTGTCATCGGTCCCTAATATATGTGCAAAATTTCAAATCAATCCGACTACTGCAAGTGGGTGAAAATCACTTTCAAAGATTCCGTTACATAGATTAATACATTGATAGATACGTTCCGAACTAATATAAGCGTGTTAAAAAGCCATCCTCTTATACCACTCTGTCTATTAAAAAAGACCGCATCAAAATCCGTAGTATGGAAGATATAATAAATAAAATACAAAACCTTTTATTTCATGCAAACGTGAAATATATAGTTACATAGTTTAGGAATAAAAAGTGAAAGAAAAAATATAGTGATGTTATTTACACGTATTCAATTTAGATAATGTTTGATGGTCTTATTCATAATGACTTATCGGAGGTTAATATTTAAGGAAGTTTTTTTGCATGAACCCCTCCTCAAGTGAAGGTGAGAAGGCCTCCTCTAAAGAATTCCATGCGTCTCTATTTTGAGCTGTTTGCTTCCACCAGCAAGTGCCATCTATTTTTACCACCTCGTCTGGAAGATATAAGCTCTTAAAATAAAGTCTTTATTTTATAAAAGTAAACTACCGTTCAGGAGTTCTCGGGTTCGTTTTCCGGTCAGGACAATCATTTGTGTGATGTTTTTAATTGTCATACAAATGTTTGTACTGCGTCTGGGTGTTTAATATGTATTATAAGTATGTATTTACAAAAAAATTATAGTATATGTATTATATCCGTATTCTGGTATAACACAAGCATGCATGCGCAAGCAGCTTAGCTTGGGACCAGAGGACGTTGTGTGAAATGTCCGTGAATATTTATTTATTTATTAATATTATGTATAACTTGCAGCACATCGTCGTCAAGCATGCCTCCATGAATTACAACGTTTGCAAGTAGAAGGTGCCGGTCCTGCAGCTACAGCCGGCATGGCTACCTTACAATTGAACACGTTAAATGTGCCGCTCAAAAGGGATTATATACGACAACTTAATGCCGGTATGTTATCTGTATAATATTTAAAGTTTTAGAGCGGCTGCCAGTGGTGTAGCTACCAAGGGCTGGACAGTGCCCCGGGGCCCTCCAATCTTGATCGAACTGAATTAGCTTTTCAAAAATATTTGTATATTTCATATTTTTATTTGCAACGAACACAAAACGATAACAAAAGAAGGAGAAAAACAATAGCAAGCAGGTAAAATAAGATGAAACCAAAGGAGATAAGAAAAGCAGCTATATGGTACAAAAATAAAACAAATGTGTCCGCCATAAAATGGCCACAGCTCAGCTTGATTGCTGGTTAAGACCAACGCTGGTCTTCCGCTGGGCCGTTATGTGAAGTCACAGATAACAAGATACAGAAAGGAATATACTTAAAATAAATAAAAAAGCATGCACACAAATAAAATAAAAAGCACTACGTACATACAGTTATAAAAAAGAAGGCAATAGAAAAAAAATTATAAAACCTAGTCAGTTTCCATAACAGTGGAGCCCCATTTTTTTATTTGCCCCAGGGCCCTTGGTTATCTAGCTACGCTACAGGCTGCTGCCAGCAACTTCATACGCGTAGAATATATATAATAATGTAATCTTAGTACATTAAAAGACTTTATTGTGTTTGTTCAAATTTATTTAAAAAAACAACAAATAAAGTCAATATATTGGTCTTAATTCTAACATTACAATAATCAATAATAATATTTAAAAATTCAAATTGACATGACCTCTTTATATTTTTAATATTGTCATAAAAATAATATGTTGGTAACCAATGAGGCCGAAACTAACTAAAGAGGGCATATATGTTCTCTTTACATCTCCCCCCCTTAGAAAACAATTGTGAGAATTGTTCAGCCATCATTAATAGGATACAACTTCGTGACGTGGTGAAAATTTGATTCTGTTTTTTTGTGACCAGCGTCAACTTCATATATTGAATTAGAAATCTTTCTTAAGATTCTGTATGGTCCAATCCTCAGTTCATCCATCTTTTTCCTGTTTAATCTGTTTCCGTTTTCTATGTAGACTCTGTCTCCCACATCTAATGTACATTCCTTCCTGTGAAGGTCAAATATTTTTTTATTATATTCATGTACTTTTATTGTATTTTGTAGAGCTGTTTTCCTATCTTTTTTAGGGTTCCGTACCCAAAGGGTAAAAACGGGACCCTATTACTGAGACTTCGCTGTCCGTCCGTCCGTCCGTCCGTCCGTCCGTCCGTCCGTCCGTCTGTCACCAGGCTGTATCTCAAGAACGGTGATAGCTAGAGAGTTGAAATTTTCACAGATGATGTATTTCTATTGCCGCTATAACAACAAATACTAAAAATAAAATAAAATAAATATTTAAGGGGGGCTCCCATACAACAAACATGATTTTTAGGGTTCCGTACCCAGTATCTCAAGAACGGTGATAGCTAGACAGTTGAAATTTTCACAGATGATGTATTTCTATTGCCGCTATAACAACAAATACTAAAAATAAAATAAAATAAATATTTAAGGGGGGCTCCCATACAACAAACATGATTTTTAGGGTTCCGTACGCAGTATCTCAAGAACGGTGATAGCTAGACAGTTGAAATTTTCACAGATGATGTATTTCTATTGCCGCTATAACAACAAATACTAAAAATAAAATAAAATAAATATTTAAGGGGGGCTCCCATACAACAAACATGATTTTTTTACCGTTTCTTGCTCGATACTAATAACGTTGCCTTATGTTGCATAGATAATGGTACGGAACCCTTCGTGCGCGAGTCCAACTCGCACTTGACCAATTTTTTAAATCTTCGTTTGTGTATTTTGTTTTTAGTTCTAGGGGCAAAATATTAACATTTTCCCCTTCCAAAAGGTATTTAGGTGTAAATTTTGTGACAGTATGTTCCGTTTCATTATATTTTTCCACACATTTTCGTGCCACTGTACTCCATGCTATTTTCTTGTCATTTTCATTTAATTTACATCTTATTTTATTTATAAGAGTTTGATTCAACCTTTCATTAAGTCCGTTTGAAAACGGCGAATCTACAGCGGTAAAAATCAATTTAATATCTTCATTCTTTAAGAAATCTTTGAATTCGTTGGAATTTATGCCCGGGTATTGATCTGATAATATCGTATCAATCTTGTAGTTTTGTGTGACGTTCTTAATTAATTTAATAAAGTCACTAGAGTTTTGGGTTTTCGATGTAGAAATGTAGGCGTATCTTGTGAAGTGATCCACTAAAAGATGTAAGTATTTCTTTGTCGATCGTGATCCTCCAAAGCCTCCGATGGTATCAATAGACATTATTTCAAAAGGTCTTGTTGCTGGACCTAAATGTGACATCAAGCCATATTTTGGTTTTCTTCTTGTCTTGTTTTTAATGCAAGTTTCACAGTTATCACAAAACTTTTTAATATTCATGATTATATTTTTTGCAGTGTAAAATGGTGTTATTTTGTTCACCATTTGGGTTCTTCCAATATGACAATAATAATCATGTACATTTTTTATTAATATTAAACTCAGTTGTTCCGTCAGAACAATCTTTCTCCTTGTTTTATTCTTTTTGTAGTATATTTCATTTTCTAAAATATGTTTTCCATTTCGTAAGTCTTGATTTTGTTGTTGATCTTTCTTAATTTCTTGTAAACTTATTAGATTAACAATTTTTAGAAAATCTTCATTATTATCATTTGGTTCTAAAACTGGATTTCTGCTTAAACAATCAGCTTCTTGATTTGATGTTCCTGGATTATAAATTATTTTAAAATTATATTGCGATAAATAATACATAAGATCTCCAAGTTCCTCGTCTGTTCTTGCTTTTATGTTCATGCTTTCTAATGGTTTGTGATCTGAATATACCAGGAATTCTTTTCCCATTAGCCAGTGTTGCCAATATTTTATAGCTTCTTTTATAGCCAGACATTCTAAATAAATCGCTTTCTTCTGTTTCTGTGTTTCAGTTAATTTCTTTGAAAAATATGCAACTGTTCTATTGTTCCCGTTTTTATCTTCTTGTTTTAATACT
This sequence comes from Orgyia antiqua, assembly GCA_916999025.1. Classification (NCBI taxonomy): domain Eukaryota; kingdom Metazoa; phylum Arthropoda; class Insecta; order Lepidoptera; family Erebidae; genus Orgyia; species Orgyia antiqua. The sequence continues at coordinate 24,158,924 of OU779871.1, forward strand.
GCTCCTAAACCACTGACGCTAGCATCTGTGTAGATTTTTATGGGTAATTCAGGGTCATAGATGTTTAATATTGGTTTTGAACATAGTAATTCCTTTATTTTATCAAATGATTGTTGACATTCTGTCGTCCATTTAAATTTAACATCTTTTTTTAATAAATTATGCAATGGATGCAATATAATTGCACTATGTGCAATAAATTTGTGATGAAAATTTACCTTTCCTAGGAACTGTCGCACATGCTTTCTTGTCTCAGGGACAGGAAATTTTTTGACTGCTGATAAATAGTCCTTTAAAGGTCTGATTGTGTTGCTCTCTATAATATGTCCCAAATATTTTGCATATCTTTGTGCAAAAGAACATTTGGAAAATTTCAATCTAAAACCTTCTTTTAATATTGCCTCTAGTAGTTTTGATATATGTAAAATATGATCTGTAAAAGTCTTAGAAAAAATTAAAATATCATCTATGAAATTGACTGCGAATCCAGAGAGCCCATGTTTTCTTATAATATTACTTAATATTCTCTGAAAAATAGCTGGTGCAGTCTTTAATCCGAATGGAAGACATGTCCATTGGAAGTGTCCTTCTTGCGTGACAAAAGCAGTCTTGTGTCTATCTTCTAATTTCAAAGGAATAGACCAAAATGCTGAATTGATATCAAAAGTAGAGAAATACTCACAGTTTACTGTCTTGGTCATTAAATCCTCAATTAGTGGAAAAGGTTGTGATTGTGGAGTAACAATCTTGTTTAATTCTCTAAAATCTATACATAGCCTTGTTTTCTTTCCATCTTCTTTTTTATATGCTAGAGTTACTGGTGCTGCAAAAGGGCTATACGATTCTTCTATTAAATTTCTCTCCAAAAGTTTTGATATTTGGTTTTCTATTTCTTTTCGGTCTTCAGCTGTGCATCTGTACGGACGTTTGTTGCAATATTTATCAACCATTAAATCGATATGAGCTTCATAATCTCTTACGGTTCCAATATCATATTTATCTTTAGCGAAAACCTGTCTGTATTTTTCAATCAGTTTATCTATTTCTGTCTGTTGGTACAAATCTAGATGATTAACAATTTTTATGAATTCTCTTGAGTTGATATGTTCATTAAAATTAATTTCGTAAATATTCCTTTTGATGTTTTCTTGTTTTGATTCATTATTTTCAGATTCTTGGTGCGCTAAGTTTATTTTGACACCTTTATTTTCAGGCTTATTTTCTCTATCACATTGTGTGATTTTTAACTTTTCATCTTGTTTCAGTTTGAATTTTTTAATACAATCCAAACCAATCAGGAAGTCATAATTAAAATTGTTACTGTCTATGACAAAAATGTCCATAATTTGTTCAATTTCAAATATTTTAATTTTTAGTTTTATCAATCCTTTTGTTTTTTTATCACCATTAATAGTCTTCAAGTTAGCTACATGTAAATGTTTCACATTATCCGTTGAATGTATCTTCAACAACTTAGCATTTATCAATGACACATTCGATCCTGAATCATAAATACCAGAAACCTTTAAAGTATCATTTAATAGCAACTCTACTTCTATTAATGGTGGCACTACTAGTTTTTTGGATTTTCTTCGTTTAATTCAACTTCTAATTCCGAATTATTTACTGTTTTTACTATTCTTGTCTGGTTTTTAATTTTAAACCAGCAATTCTCTTCGGAATGATATCGCTTCTTATTCTCTTGTAGACATATAGTGCATGGTGTCTTGTTTTCAATCTTTCTCTGCTGACTATTAAAATAAACAGTACTTCTTCTCTTTCCTGATAAATACTCTAATTTTCCTATTTCATTACAAAGATCTTCCGTTCTTTGTAGACTTAGTCTGTCAATCTTGTCGGCAACATAATTTGGTAAGCCATCTGCTATAAGATCTATAAGCGTTCCAGTGTCAATTGATTTTCTCACCTCTAGTAATAATCTTTCTTTTTTCAATGCGTACTCTAATAAAGAACCCGCTTGATACTTAAAAGATAGGGCGTATCGTATGGATGACCATCCCTTGTTCCCAAATGTGTCACAAAAACTTTTTTGCCATTCGTTCCAAGCTGAGTCGTGCGTGAGCTTCATCATTGTACAGCTATACCAATCTATACTAGAGTGTACCATAAAATTTTTAAGTATTTCAATTTTGTTTTTATCATCAATAATTAAAAATCGATCGCATTCTTTATTAAAATCTGCGATCCACTGGTAAGCATTACATTGTCGGCTGTTAAATTTTTCCAAAATAAAATCTTTTGAGATGTTTCCTAAACTTTCATTATCTTTAATTAACTTTTGTAAAAACTTTTCTGTCATCTGCGTTGAACGATCAACGTCAGCTCTATTTTCTTCTTCTAGAATTTCTTCCAAATAAAAGTCATTAAATTGTAAATTTTGATCATCATCCAAATATGTTTTAGAGATATCATGTGTCAAGGTGATCCATATTTTCCTTGTTTGGTGTCTTTTTGTCAATGAATTTTTGATTTTAATATAATTTGAAGTATTTATGATAGCTTCATGGTAGCATGTAGGCTGATACTCTAATGGTATTTGAAATACCTTACCTTCAGGTGTAGCTATCGAAGTAATGCATAATAAGTTGGATTTTTCTTCTGCTGAAGCTTTGACAGCGAAGTCGAATCTAAGCTTTTCCATTTTATTCATATTTTAGCACTAAATTTGTTGTTTTATAATAATGTAATCTTAGTACATTAAAAGACTTTATTGTGTTTGTTCAAATTTATTTAAAAAAACAACAAATAAAGTCAATATATTGGTCTTAATTCTAACATTACAATAATCAATAATAATATTTAAAAATTCAAATTGACATGACCTCTTTATATTTTTAATATTGTCATAAAAATAATATGTTGGTAACCAATGAGGCCGAAACTAACTAAAGAGGGCATATATGTTCTCTTTACATATATAAAACCCATCCTCTTGAAACACTGTACCTATTAAAAAAAACGCATCCAAATCAAGTAGTTTTGAAGATATAATCTCACATAGAGACGTACATACAAAAATAATGTTCGTTTGTTTTTATAATAAGTAAAGAAAAAGTAATACGGTGTTATTCATAATGACTTATCGGAGGTTTAAACGGAGATTTTATCGGAGAGATAATATATAATAATAAATAAATAAATAAACGTTTTAGCGTAAAAAAGACTATTATGAATAACAAGTTTTGACAATTTTCGTGAACCTATTTCAGCCAACTTTTAAACTTCCGATAAGTCATTATGAATAAGACCATTAGTCTATATTCTGGTACCTATAACACTAGCACATAAGGTTAGCTTGAGACCAGAGAACGTTGTTTCAATATTCATTGTATACACTGTAAAGAAGATCACTGTCTCCCATAATACAGATCACTCTAGTTTGGGAGACAGAAGATTACTTACTTGTCTTGTTTCGACAACATATTGTTTGTAAAAAAAAAATTGTAATATTTACGATTGTTGTTTAATAGACAAATTTTTTTTTTTTACTTCTTAGCTATATAAGTTGTCTTATTCCACCAGACGGAGCCGTAGGACATCATGCAGTATGCCTGATCAAATGTCGTGACCGTGTGTTAGCGACAAGTATGCAACAAACTAAACCTACTACAAATTTACTGCATTTCCCCGATGAAATACGTATGTTGGGACTCTCCAGTGATTTCAAAGTAAGTATTTATTTACTCAAGTAATTTATTATTTTTCAATGGACATGCTTTGCTTTTACTTAATAAATTAAATTATGGTGGAAAAAGTGATTACCGCAAGCGGGTCTTGAACCCACGACCTCGGAATACCGTTCCGTAGCTCTGCCAACTGAGCTTATTGAAATGAAATGAAATGAAATGAAAAATCATTTAATCACGTAGACATCATTTTTCAGAAAAATTATGTGCTTATGACATGTCCAATTTTTTTCCCTACCACCGGTTCAGGACGCAATCTACTGAGAAGAACCGGCGTAAGAAACTCGGCAGAGCTTTTAATCAAATCAATATTTTTAAATTAAATGTCAATTATACTTACAATGCTAATAACTTTACAATATAGAATATGTATTGCTCCAGAGCAACCTACTCCCAAGCTTTATCATCTTTAATATAATCAGAAATTTTATAATACGCCTTTTTACATAATTTAGATTTAATGAATTTTTTAAATTTAGAATTATTTAATTCTCTTACATCAATAGGGAGTTTATTATAAAATCGTATACAATGACCCATGAAAGAGTTACATATTTTGTGGAGACGGGTTACATGCATCACAAGATTGTGTTTATGCCTTGTATTAACATTATGGTGGTCGCTTTTTTTTGTAAAATTATGAATATTTTTATGAACATACAATAAATTTTCATATATATATTGCGAAGCGACCGTTAAAATATTTATGTCTTTGAATTTCTCCCTTAGAGAATCCCGCGGACCTAGGTTATATATAGCTCTAACAGCGCGTTTCTGGAGCACAAATATCCGATTAATGTCCGCACAGCTTCCCCAAAGAAGAATTCCATAGCACATTACACTGTGAAAATAACTAAAGTAAACCATTCTAGCCGTATCTACATCCGTAAGTCGTCTAATTGTTTTCACCGCATATGCCGCAGAGCTAAGTTTGCCAGACATTTTTTCAAACATTTTTATTGCGGTCATGCTTTCAGTAATCAAATTAGACCACCATAATCCTCACTCGATTGAGTTTATATCGTATTTTTACGCACAAATTAATAAATTACATTAGTAATGAAAGTCGCGACATTATTTTCAACCCAATTGTATTCTGTAAAGAATAGTAGGTGGCTGGTCGAGATTGTTGCAAAACATTCTCGATAGATGGCGTTGTACGTAAAAATACGATATAAACTTGTTTTATTTAAACAAATGAGTCGCGCAAGTGTTAGAGAATAACAAAGTTTTCATTTATATGTGTGTCTCCCTCTCCAACCCATTAACGTTCCACTGTTGGGCACGGGCCTCCTCCATTTTGAGAGAGATTATGGTCTACTGTGCCGCGTGTGACCAGACATGTTAGCACAGAGTATTTTTTATGATTTTTCTGTCACTCACAGAGAATGTTATCTGTGTACAATATCCCCTAGCTAGCTTTTACAGCATCCTGGGGAAGTAATGGGGTGAGGTGGTGACAGTTATATCCTTAATCCATCACCCCATCAACAATAAACCTTTTATAACCTATCGTTTTTTACTTTCAGGTGACAGTTGAAGTATATTTATTGCAAGCGTCTAAAGAGTTTTTGCCTCACGATGTGAAATATCACATATTTAACAAAAAGGTATTGATTCTTATATATTACTAGGCAATGCCTGCGATTTCGCCCGCGTTTTTAAGTTTAGAGTCCTCCCTCTTCAAATGTACAACAAACCTTAACATGTTATGCATAATAGCTATCGTCATTAACCTAAAAAAAACCGCATCAATATACGTTTTGTATTTTAGAAGATATAAGCTCACATAGGTACCTACATACATAAAAATAACGACATTGTTTTATGATAAGTAAAGATACACGTAATTAAGTATGAAGTAACACCTAATAGCTTAGCTTTCTTTATAAATTGTAGTAGAAAATGTGATTTCCACAAAAAGGTGTTACCAGGTTTTAGGGGCCGTTTAGTATTACGTAAGCACTGTGTTGTCTGTGTATTGCTTATTTTGGATGATATGGGGGGTAGGGGAGTCTAGATGATGATTACGTCATCGGTAGTATAATTACTTTTTTACACGAATGGCAACCCTCATATTGTCTTTGCTTGAAAACGAAACGCATTTTCGGGGATTCCCGCAAATAATGCATATGTTTAGCCAGTCGCTTTAGAACCGATTAGGGGAATTACCGCGCGCTATTCACTTGTCAAAATTTTAGTCTGTCAGTGCTTTTTCTTATTTTTTAAATCATAATTATAATATTTAAAAAACAATACATTAATAGAAAAATATTTACGTAAGCTTAGGGGGAGGGGGTAAGAGCTTTGCTTACTTTTGCTGACAAGGGGATTTTAATAACTGTAATAAATCTGCTTACGTAATACTTGAACGGCCCCTTACCAGAGATACAGTCAGGTGTCAGGGTCAGATGGACATCGATGTCTTAGTAATATGGTCTAGTTTTTACCTCTTTGTACGGTATCTTAATAAATAACTATACCATTATTTATATTGACGGGCCTCGTGGTCTAGTGGTTGATATAACGGACTGCCGTTCACGAGGTCGCGGGTTCGATTCCCGGTTAGGACAATCATTTGTGTGACGGTTTTAATTGTCATACAAATGTTTGTACTGCGTCTGGGGTATTATAAGTATGTATTTACAAAAGAAAAGTAGTTTATGTATTCTATCCGTATTCTGGTACCCATAACACAAGCATATAAAGCTGAGCTTGGGACCAGAGGACGTTGTGTGAAATGTCCATGAATATTTATTTATATGTATATTTTCAGACAAGTTCTAAACTGCTAACTCCGAAGTCGAAGGTATCAGAATTGAAAGCACCTCGTGTACAAAGTCCGGCCGGACCGCACGCAGTACGATCTCCACAGTTCGCCCTACATGGATATTGTATATTCGCGTTACAACAAGCTACTAGGAAAACATTCACATTGAATAAGGTAACTCTTTCTCTCTCCAGCCCATTTACGTCCCACTGTTGCGCACGGGCCTTTGGGAAGGTTTATGGTCTACTGTGCCGCGCTGACCAGGTGTGTTGGAACAGGTTTTATTTTCAAGTTTTCCGTCTCTCGCAGAGAATGTCATTTGTGTGCAATATCCCATAGTTGACTTTTACAGCATCCTTGGGAGGAGATGACACTTGTTTTCTAAATCCGTCACCACACAGAGATTATCTAACTGCTAACAAGACTTATTTCTACATCTAGGCCGTCACCGACTTGCCGATATTGACGCCGAGCCTCTCAAGGTGTTGTGAGAGGCTCTTTAGAACCAAACCCTTCACCGATAAAACTATCGGGATAATTTCTGTCGATACCACCCTCCACATTTCAGTAACCTCGTGCATCAACTGCAGAGGCGTATTTTGAAAATTAGCGATCTGGGCCATTGATTTGACGCCCTGGACGCCTTATAAATTAATAGATATAGAGCTACATTTTAAAATTGAAGGCTTTTGCCGCCCTTCTCAGACTGGCCGCCCCGGGCCAAGGCCCCTATGGCCCTAGGGTAAATACGCCTCGTGCACCAGGTCCAGATTATATCAATTTATTATTATTTCCAGTTGCCAGTCGCAAGTCCTTTAGAAGGTACATTAAACATGGAGATCAACGCTCGAGTACAAGCACCATCACCTACTCCTCACGCAGCTTTCCTAACAGCCTTCGATGATGTGTCAGGGTTAGGAGCTTGGCATAGAAGATGGTTCCGTCTACAATCACCGAGATTAGCATATTGGAAGTATCCGGATGATGTACAGAAAAAGGTATAACTTTCATTTATTATTATGAACAATTTGACTTAACCTTTAGTCTAAATTGTAGTCTACATTTAACTAAATAACATCCTAAACTTAATACATACCTACTTAATTTGAGGGTTCCAGGTTTTTATTTTGAGTGCTTTTAAATATTCCGTACCAAAAGTTAAAACGGGACTTTATTATTTGCTTGGCCTCCGTCATCCTGTCCATTTGACCTTCCGTCTGTCAGGCTGTATCGCAGTGATGGTAGCTAAACAGTTGAAATATTCACAGATATGTATATCTGTTAATGTAACAATAAACTATACTAAACACTAGAGATGAAACGGATAGTAGTTTGGCCGGATACCGGATATTCGGCAAGCTACTAGGCCGGAGCGCCGGATATCCGGCTGCCGGATATTCGGCCCTTTATTGCGTTGACGCGATCAGTTTGATTTGAATATTGGCGCGGTGAACGAGATCGGAAATATTCAGGCGCATTCGGGTCGCACGTAAGCGGAGATCGGGCTGACTCGGGGGCGTTCGAGTGTTATCGCGCATGTCAGTTTGTGTTGTTTCTCAGTTCGTTTGTTGTTTATTTCATTGTTTATCACTTGTCGTCGTGATTTTATGTTTGAATTGAATGAGATTTTTTTAAATTTTACCATCCGGTATCCGGCCGGACAGTGAAATCAAGCCCGGATACCGGATAGTTACCGGATATCCGTTTCATCTCTACTAAAAACCAGAATACAATAAATATTTTAAAACCAGAAAACAATAAATATTTTAAAACCAGAATACAATAAATATTTAAAAACCAGAATACAATAAATATTTTAGTGTGCTCCCATACGTGAACCATTTGCAGTGTAACTTGATGATACACTTAGGCTTAAAACAGTGCTGAACCGACGATTAGCGCTGATCGTCATCGGTCTAGCTATCTATATCTATGCAAGTCATTGAATGAGCACACAGATACGCTGATGGTACGCGCGTGATTTTCGTCAGCGTAGCTGTGTGCGTATTCATAGACTTTCATAGATACAGCTACGCCGACAGGTCTGAAAGCTCTGTTGGTCTATTTAGAACTGTTTCCTGCCTTAGAAAGCATAAATATGACTATATGACGAATGTATTTTCTATACTAATAATGTATACCTAAAGAGTTTGTTTGTTTGAACGCGCTAATCTCATGAACCACTGCATGAACCACTGCAATAATTTTTCTAATCGTCGATAGTACTTTTATCGATGAAGGCTTTAGGCTATATAACATCGCGCTGTGACCAATAGGAGTAAAGCAGCAATAAAAAATGTTGCATAAACTGGGAATATTTTCTAAATTCCACGCGTACGTACTCGCGGGCAACAGCTAGCACCATTTACGTCCCACTGTTGGGCACGGGCCTCTTCCACTTTGGGAGGGATTATGGTCTACTGTGCCGCGCTGACCAGGCGTGTTGGCACAGGGTTTAGTTTAGAGTTTTCCGTCTCTCACATAAGATGTTATCAGTGTGCAGTATCTCTTAATAGCTGGCTTTTACAGCACCCTTGGGAAGAGATGGGGTGGTGACACTTGTATTCTTAATCCGTCACCACATGAAGATTACATTACAATAATAAAAATACAGAATACTTAGTGTGCTACACCTAACTCTTGTTTAGACGATTTTGTATAAAATTTGCAATAAATATTTCTTTTCAGATGCCAATAGGTGATATAGATCTTTCAACAATAATCTCGGAGAAAGTGATCCGTGCACCAAGAGATTTATGCGCACGTCCGAACACAATACTGCTAGAATCTAAAGTACCAGCAGGTCTGATAGTACCAGATTCAGGTTCTTTAGTATACTTCAAAAGACCTGATGGTGTAGTGATTAGAAGGCATTTATTATCAGCTGATACACCTAAAGACAGAGATATTTGGCTAGATTGTCTGAATAAAGCGTTAGAATATGTTAGATGCTGTGGTACTGATGATGATTAAATTTTAAGAATGACTATAATTATTGAAATATGAAGTATTTTTAATGAATAGAAGCCAATTCTAATGCGTCAAAAACTTAACTTTAACTAAAATGAAAACAACTATGGTTTGTTTTGATAAATTGAATAACACATTAGTTGTACACATTTATATTAATTAAATTTTATTTTACAAGAAGTTTGTATTATAAGAATTTTTATTTAAAATCATCATCATCATACCGTCACGCCTTTTTCCCATAAGGATAGGCAGAGACTATAAAGTGCCATCTGCTACGATCCAAATATACTTCCTTGGCTTCAATTCAGTTAACTTCACGTTCACTAATTGTTTTTTACATTATTAATTTTAATTTTTTAGTTAAGTTCAGTTCAGTTTAGTGTAGTTCAGTATTAATAAAAATATGTACAATGAAATAGCCGCCAGTTAATCCAAATATACCATATTTGTTTTCATTATAGTTAAGTAACCTTGTTTTACGAAAATTTTTTTTTAGCGGCTAAATATTATTCCCGTGTTTTTTTGTAGACTGAACAGTCATACTAAATCATTTCAAGCTTATAAATAAACCTTATGTTATATCATACATCACATATTATATACATCATCACAAGATTTCTGATAGGTTAAAGATGTTAAATGACTATGTCATTGCTTACTGCAGTTTGTTACCTACATATTACCTATTATGTAGAAACAGGCAAAGAAAAAACTAAAACAATATTTAAATAAAACTACTTTTTACGGATTTAGACGCGTATATTTGTTTTAAATTTTGGCCCGACGTTTCAACAACATTAACAATATTATTTTGACTATTTTTGCTTTAAAAACTCCCATTAGTTTTAATCGCCAATGTCTTTGTAGTACAAACATCAAGGTTTTACGATTTTCTATAAGTTCTTCTTCTCCAGCCCATTCACGTCCCACTGTTGGGTACGGGCCTCCTCCACTTTGGGAGGGATTATGGTCTACTGTGCCGCGCTGACCAGGCGTGTTGGTACAGGGTTTACTTTCGAGTTTTCCATCTCTAACAGAAGATGTATCTCCGTGTAAAATATCCCTTAGCTGGTTTCTACAGCACCCTTGGGAGGAGATGGGGTGGTGACACTTGTATTCTTAATCCGTCACCACACGGAGAACTAAGTTCTACAAGTTAAGACGGTGTATTTTTGATAAAAAATATTCTAGATTTGAATATACTAGTATTATATGAATTTAGCTTTAATTAATTAAGGTGCCATTCGGTTGTTAGCGACATGCGACCGTCTACCTCGACTCTCTAATTTTGGATTGAAAATAACATTTAGTTCTTAGAGACCACATCCCTCATTGCATAGTATGAAAAGTGGGCGTGACTTAAGATTTGACAGGCCGGAGTAGAGTGACTGTCTTAATAAGTGAAAACCCATTAATATTTATTTATTATACATTCTTATTTTCTTTTGTCAACGTGCGATTTTTGATCGCAGTCGTGTGTCGCAAGAAACCGATACCTACCTTAAATAACCAAGTGTTTTATAGACATTAGATTGTAATATTTTAGTAATTATAATTATGATAAATGATTTGTAATGTTTATGACAATTTGTCTTCTGCATAGATGTATGTAGGATTTAGATTTTAGAGTTTGATAAAAGTAACAAAATAGTAAATATATTTTTATAAAAAAAATCATTTTAAATGCATCCCTAATTTTTAACAAAACCTTCACAGTTTTAACTTTTTGAGAAATATCGTAGTTATAATAAAATGAAGTTTAAAAAATCCATGACAATTTAATTCAGGAAACACCACCCATTAGGCTAAGCGTATGCTGAGACGCAGGCGACGCAGGTTCACGCAGGGCAGGGAGGCGCAGATTTTGTAATGCCTGTATTTTGTAAGCATCACAAAATCTGCGCCTGCCCTGCGTCGACCTGCGACATCGCCTGCTTCTCAGCATACGCTTAGCCTAAGTGTACGCCGTCCATGTGTCACAGTTGTTTGACGTAGGGTTGCCATCATCTAACTAAGTAGCCAATGCCAGATAAATACGGCGAAATTTTTTAGCGAAATAATACTCCAGACTTCTAGAATTCTTTTTTTTTTTGCGACAAAAATAATTGTTTATTTATATTATCTCCCTAGACAATTTAAGTTTACAATACCCTAGCAGACGTCATCTAAACTAAGACAAATCTGGGAAATCCCCGAGAGATAGTGACTCAAGTCTGACGTGATGTTACGTGTTGCATCAAACGGTGAACTGGTTTCATACATTGGTTCCCACTCTGCATCATATAAATATGCTTATAACCATATAGCAAGGTACCAATTCTATGTGCACAACTAAACTTAACTAAAAATGAAATTTTTTAGTGTCAATAACATTCGGCAATGTTAACAGAACTTTTTAGTAGAATGTATATTATACTATACTTTTTTAGTATATATTATACTTTTTTAGTAGAATGTATACTATAGACTAACGATTATAATTAACTAGCTGTTGCCCGCGACTCCGTTCGCGTGGAATTTGGAAATTTTTTTTTCGCAATAAAAGGTAGGCCTATGTCTTTTCTCAGGGTCTAAAGATTGTCTGTGCCAAATTTCATCAAAATCGGTTGAGAGGTTTAAGCGGGAAAACGTAACAGACAGACAGACATAGTTACTTTCGCATTTATAATGTTAGTAGGGATTAAAAGGTGCACAACGAAATAGCCAATTAATCAAAATACGCCATAGTTTTCCATTTTTAGTTTAGTTTAGTTGTGCAGATAAAATTGGTAGGTATCATTGTATATGGTTTGATGCATATTTCTATGATGCACTATATTGTGATGTTTTGAATAAATGTATCAAATCGATACCTTACTGTTGCACACGTCATATCACGTCAGAAATATCTATTTATACTTGTCTGACGTCGTCTGGCGTGATGTGATGTCGGTTTTAATCTTTATGATTATGATGCGAGTAATTTTAATGTAATAGCTATTAGATTTGCAATAATTGGGTGTTTAGTTTGTACTACATTTGTAATGTATATAAAATCATATTATTGACAATAATATAAGACTTTTTAACTAACAATGTTTTGTGGTTTTACTCAATATCCTTATACCTTTATTATACCTCGAAACTGTTATTTCCAAGGCAAGACGCTTATCAGCCTATTAATGTAGCTAAGGGGTTGTACACAGGTGACATCTGTGAGAGACGGAAAACTCGAAAATGAATCCTGTGCCAACACGCCTGGTCAGCGGCACAGTAGGCCCTAACCACTCCCAAAGTGGATAAGGCCTGCGGGCGTATTATGAGCTTTTTAAAAATCATGCAAGTTCCAGGCAGGCCGTACACTGCCTGGAACTAAAACATTTAGTTAAATTTTAGTTAGTACTTAAACTTTTAGTTGTACCTTCTCTATAAACATATTAATCTATGACTGTTTTAGCGAACTGGATGGCTGGGAGTTATGTTCATATTACGAATTTGCTGGGCAGTTCCATTCACGGCGTAAACGGCCTGGGAATAAGAGCTCATAATACGGCCGCAGTACCCAACTGTGGGACATTAAGGGGCTGGAGAAAGAAAGGATTGAATCTGTGACAAAATGAAATACGAATAACTTAAATCTCCTTTATTAATTGATATTAGAGAATAAGTTATTTTATTAATTGCTAATACAAAATGTTGGCTGTTAACGTCGGTTTCGTGCATTTAATTCATATTTATAATAGATACCTATATTAAAAACCTAACTACCATTACGTACTAGATTATTTTACTTAAATACTTTAAAACTATATTTCATACTATCGATTTGCATCGATATAGATCTGCTATCTATCCAGATTGTTATAATTCTATGTGCGTCCGGGAGTACCCAGTACAGAAATATTAAGAAGTGTCCGGAGAGTAAACCACATTTAGCGGAAATTTACTCGATTTTTCAGACCGGCCTTTGCAATTTTGGATGATAGCAGCCCTAGATAAGAGAAAATTAAATAAAAGTTTGTATGAAATTATTGTATGGCTGTATAACGTATATAGCTTAGTTAATCGAAATGCTAGTCGAAAATAACTATGATTATAAATACGAGGTTATATATTCAATTGTAGGAGCGACCTGGGCAAGTCAAAGTCTATAGGACAATCCTATACTCTCCGCTCAAACATATCGGACGGCAGGAAGTTATGAGTCACTGGAAGTGTTAAATAAGACTTCCCGAATCATGTATGAATAACTCACCCACAAAAATAAACCACCACTAACCCCGAGTGTTAGATAAACCCAATGAAAATGCGTGGTCTGTACAGAACTTAAAATATACGCCTTGCATAAATCTAACGTCTCGGAAAGAAAAATCCCTATTAACATTTAAAATTTATTGTTGATAGTGATTTTCCAAGTTTAATATAATTTAAAACTTAACAAAAAATCATTATAAAATTAAATATTGAGCCAAAGTATCGATGTTTAGCTGCCCTTTGAAGTAAGTTGTTGTATAGCGTTTATTCGTCATCATATATAGGTCGTTTATCAAACTCCTGGTGCCGTCTACTTGCCATTTCCGATGTGAACGCTTGCTTCAACTCGTGCTGGTAACATACAATGATCATATTATAATCAACGGCAGAATTTTCTTATAGTAAAATATTCAGATGCCCAAGGAAGTTTAAAACACCATCTACGTAAAAAATATATATAGGGCAATTAAATATAACATAGAATACAATCAAACAGAAAAGAATCGATCTCAATTTATAAAAATCGAATTATAGAAACATGGTTAGGTAGTTTTATAGGAACAACTAAATATATTGTTTCTAATGCTAATACGTAATTCTAATGATGATTTCCCGTCGTCCGCGAAAACGGTTTTAGATTTAACTATCTTTTCGACGAAAAAACGCGCGAGTGAACTAATAGACAATTACCTATATTAATATCAATGGCATAATATCTAAAAGTCTCGTCCGTCATATTAAAAGGTTTACTTTGGACGGTTGGGTCAAGGGCCATAAGCAGAGGGCAGCACTCATAGGCACGGTACGCATTGTAAAAAGGTTCGTGTTTCTAAAGTCCTAATCATGGCTGGGTCTCAATGTAATTTTAAAGGAGTTATAATAAATATGTAAGCATACTAACAACAAAATGTTTGCACAGCCTTGTGAACTCGCCGCAGTCTAGAGGCAGCTGTGACGGTGCAGATCTCTTGCCACCAGTCCAGTCTCGGCTGAAAGTGATCTGTGCGGAGACTAAGGCCGCCGCTAGCAGCCACGCACCCACCACGCAGAGGCTCCTGATACAAAAGATTTTTATTTATTACTAGCTGTCCCGACAAACGTTGTTTTGCCATACAAAAAAAAAAGACTTTAAAAATAGATGTTAGCCGATTCTCAGACCTACTGAATATGCATGTAAAATTTCATAAAAATCGGTCTAGCCGTTTCGGAGGAGTACGGTAACTAACACTATGACACGTGAATTTTATATATTAGAAGATTAGAAGATAAAACAAAGTCGTTATTTTGTATGTATGTCCCTATGTGAGCTTATATCTTCAAAACTACGCAACGGATTTTGATGCCGAGATCAGATCAATCCGACTACTGCAAGTGGGTGACAGTCTCTTTCAAAGACTCCGTTACATAGATAGATACGTAACATGCTAATAAAAGCGTGTTAACAAATAGCTACGCCTCAAGAGTTATTTGAATAAATGAGATGCGCAATTGTAAGAAAATATAAGTATAATATAAACATGTTAAAATCGTTATAATATATTTAATTATATCTTGCAGCGCTATTGAGTGTAGATTATTACGACACTATTTATCGTTTTAATATATTTAAAACGTTAGTTTGCGTGGAATTGAGACACCAAACCTTAATATATTATACAAAAAAAGCCATCCTCTTGAACCCCTCTATGTGTAGTTTTGAAGATAATAAGCTCACATATAAAAAATACGAGTTTGTTTTATAATAAGTAAAGATTAGCACTAAAGGTCAATGTTAGCCGGTTCTATAACTACAGCTACAGCTCACATAGTCTGCACACAAGTATATAGTTTGTCATAACAAGAAATCACAGAATCACCGTCGTATTAACAACTATCTTCACGTTTTCACAATAAAATAGAATTAAAGGAACAAGAAAGAACTTTATCCAGTGTCGAGATATTTATTACAAAGGTTTGTTAACAGAATTTGTTCGTGTGTGGTTATTTAACACGTTCATAAGTCTTTTCCCCATAGGGGTAGGCAGAGAACGTATCCCGATGTAAATACATTATTAAAATACATTACTTTTGTAACATGCATATATTACTTCGGTAGGTATCTATCAACGGTACCAATTCTACACGCACATATAATTTAAAAAAAAAATTTTGGTAGTGTCGATAACACAATTCGGAAACTTAACTGATCTTGTTATAAAAACTGTGTATTATAGACTAATGGTCTTATTCATAATGACTTATCGGAGGTTTAAACGGAGATTTTATCTGAGAGATAATAAAAGTTTTAGCGTAAAAAGACTATTATGAACAATATGTTTTGACAATTTTCGCGAACCGATTTTAGCGAACTTTTAAACCTCTGATAAGTCATTATGAATAAGACCATAAAGATTTTAATTAATGTAAATGTGTACAACAAAATAGCCAATTAATCAAAATACATCATAGTTGTTTTCATATTTTAGTTAAGTTTATTTGTGCGCGAAGAATTGGTATATATGTATGTCTGAAAGTGTTTTTCACCCACTTGCAGTAGTCGGATTGATCTGAAATTTTGCACACATATTAAGGACCGATGACAATGCCATAATTTATAGGGTTATACAGGATTTTCAAGCGTGTTTTCAACACGCTTATAAAGTTCGGTATTTATCTATCAATGTATTAATCTATATAATGGAATCTTTGAAAGTGATTTTCACCCACTTGCAGTAGTCGGATTGATCTGAAATTTTGCACATAAGTATATCAAGGACCGATGACAATGCAATAATTTTAAAAAATATTCGGGATTTTAAAACTTGTTTTTTTTTTAATTTTTGTACTAAGATTATTATTTAATTTAACACGCTTATATTAGTTCGGTGGGTATCTATCAATGTATTAATCTATGTATGTAACGGAATCTTTGAAAGTTAGTTTCAACCACTTGCAGTATGTAGTTGAATTGATCTGATATTTTGCATGCTTAATAAGGACCGATGACAATGCCATAATTTATAGGCATAAAGGATTTTCAAGCGTGTTTTTTAATTTTTAAACTAAGCTATTGTATTGTTGCCTATGCTTATGCAGGTACAGAAGCGCTTTCGCTTCGTTAGGTGTGGCAGAAAAGCACGAAAGTAGAACAATAAGTGTGGAATAGCGATTTTTAGGATCTTTTTACTTAAATAAAACTACTTTTTACGGATTTAGACGTGTATATTTGTTTTAAATTTTGGCCCGTCTCACCCGTGACCATGGTGACTGCAAAGTCTCCGAAACGTCGGGCCAAAATTTAAAACAAATATACACGTCTAAATCCGTAAAAAGTAGTTTTATTTAAACAGATGAGTCGCGCAAGTGTTAGAGAATATTATCTTTTTACTTGTTTACGTAATTCCCGTTGCTAAAGAAATTTTCAAAAATACGGTACAGAAATACTGTATTGCCAATAGGACTTTGATATCATCAAGCTAAAACTAGGAATCAGGGCAGTAACGATAACATAGTATGAAACTAACTTCTTGACGGGCTTCGTGGTCTAATGGTTCATGCAACGGACTGCCGCTCACGAGGTCGCGGGTTCGATTTCCTGTCGGAACAATCATTTGTGTGCTATTTATAATTGTCATACAAATGTTTGTACTGCGTCTGGGTGTTTCTATGTAATACAAGTATGTACTTACAAAAGAAAAGTAGTATATGTATTATATCCGTATTCTGGTACCTACCCATAACATAAGCATATGAGCTTAGTTTGGGACCAGAGGAAGTTGTGTGAAATGTTCATGAATATTTATTAATATTTATATTAACGCCGTTGCTTTTTTCAATATTTAAAAACTAAACATATGCTTAAAAATTCTGGATACCTTTTGTCTATCTATACTTAGTTCGTTACATAGATTCATACATGGATACGAACGAAGTTAATAAAAGCGTATAAATAACACGAGTTACTTTGTAAAGTTAAGCGATTTTATTTCTAGTTATAAAGGTTTTGCAATATTCGATTTTTAACACGCTTATATTAGCTCAGTACATATCTATCAATGTATTAATCTATATAACGGAATTTTTGAAAAAAAGAACGGAAGATTTTCACTCATATGCAGTAGTCGGATTGAACTGCAATTTTGCACATTTATGTTATGAAGGACCGATGACAATGCCATAATGAAATAAAAACATATTCAGGATTTTCAAGCGTGTTTTTTGTTTGTTTTTGAAATAAGCAAATGTATCAAAATTCCATCTTGTCTCAAAAAAATTATTGTAACTTAAAAATGGGCTACTTATTGACGTCGAGTCAAAAGGAAATAATTAAACGAACCTTTTTAAATACACCTAAATAAATACATTGCACATTTTATTAATTATATCTGGTAAATAATCCTTATTCCTCTGTAATTACGTTTATTAAACTAGCAAAAATATTTAAAGACTAGGTATTGCTCGCGACTCCGTACGCGTCGAATTTTAAAAATTTTCCGCGTTTTTGCAACATTTAATTATGCTTCGTTCCTATTGGTCGCAGCGTGATGTTATATAGCCTACAGCCTTCCTCTATAAATCTACTAACTAAAACTGAAAGAATTTTTCAAATTGGAGCAGTGGTTCCTGAGATTAACGCGTTGAAATAAATAAACTTAGTTTTCAGCTTAATTATATTAATATAGATAACTTTCTGTTGTATAAGATTTTAATATTGCTAGAAACATTCTTTTCCTGGTTACCCCAGAGGACTCATATTGGATTTCCGCAGATTTCTTATAAAACAATACTTGCAATTATTTTGTTTCCTGAATGCTAAAAACGGATGGTGGTGACGGATTAAGAATACGGAATACGGGTGTCACCACCCCATCTCCTCCCAAGGATGCTGTAAAAGTCAGTTAAGGGATATTGCACACAGATAACATAGCTGCGAGAGACGGAAAACTCGAAAAGAAACCCTATGCCAACACGCCTGGTCAGCGCGGCACAGTAGACCATAATCCCTCCCAAAGTGGAGGAGGCCCATGCCCAACAGGGGGACGTAAATGGGCTGGAGAGAGAGAATGCTAAAAAAACATGATCTAAAAATCGATCTGTCATTGATAAACAGATGAAATATATTTTTAACAATTTCTAACCCCAAACATACAATTAATTATTTGAAAAATTAAACCGAGGAACTTGGACTTGAGCAAGAATCAAGGGTAAATAAAAAATACGTTACGGCGTTCAACGCCCATAGATGATAAGTGCAAGACAGTTTCTTCAATTTTTAACCAACTTCAAAAAAAGGAGGAGGTTCTCAATTCGTCTGTATGTATTTAAAAATATATTTGTAAGAAAAAATAAAAAAAATACATACAGACGGTATGAATTTTTTTTTTATGTTTGTTACCTCATATCTTTTAACTGGACGAAGCGATTTTCATGATTCTTTCTTAATTGAAAGCTGGTGGTTCTCCTTTGTTCTTATTTACATCAGGTCAGGATCTGATAGTTACCTCCTGAGAAATCGAGGGAAAACCCTCAAATTTCAAAGGCAGTATATATGTATTCTATCCTTATTCTGGTACCCATAGCACAAGCATAAAGCTTAGCTTGGGATCAGAGGAAGTTGTGTTAAATGTTCATGAATATTTATTTATTATTATTTATTTATTATTATTTATTTATTTATTTATTATAGATTGAATGCTGAAAATAGTCATAAGAATGTTTCTATTAAATGTAGCCGAAAATTAAGCAAGTCGCTTGCTGATGCTCGATGTATTAGGTTTGTTATATCCTTCGACGCCATAACATGTAGGCGTCAATAGGATATTTCGAAATAGATAGCAGTTATCATTATTATATACCATAAAGTACTTAATGGCTGTTATTAAACGCATTAGTTGTTGTTTTATTACTATAATTGGTTCAACTTAATATTTAATCTTGATCATTCCGAAAATGCATAAGTGCAGTTTAGATAAGAATATTACGAGGTAACGGATTAGAAATACAAGTGTCACTACCCAGTTTCCTTCCCAGGATGCTGTAAAAGTCAGCTAAAAGATATTGTACACAGATAACTTAATAATCCTCTGTAAAACATGTGCCAACATGCCTAGTCAATAGTTGACCATGATCCCTTCCAAAGTGGGGGAGGCCCGTGATTAACACTGGGACGTTAATGGGTTGGAGATAGAAGAATATTTAAAAGCGTTTCTTTACGACGACGTCTGTAATTTAAGGAACATCCTTTAAATTACAGACGTCGGATAAATACGACAAAATCCCGAACAGTTTGGCAAAATATGGTGTTTTTCCAAGACATCTTTTTTTCAAATTTCTCTATGGAACCCTAAAGCCCTAGGTAGATCGAATTAGTCAGTTAAATACACATATCATTACGAGATTTTAGTTAACGACTCAAAAAGGGCTTTATAAGTAAAAATAAATAGTTTCGTGTATTTTTTTAGTCCCTAATTCCTTAATTTCTTGAGAATTCGCTGGTGAATGCGTGATCACTTCCGTACACTAACATGAAAACGTTATTTTATTGATGCCAACGTACGATCCGCCCAAAAAGGCTTCAACATTACACAACGGATTTTGATGCGGTTTTTCTTTTAATGATACAGTGGTTCAAGGATATAGCTTTTTTTATATAATTTGTTAAGTATTTTATTAATTTTGCAATTGACATGCTATGCTTTTACTTAATTTTAAATTTTTTCCACAACAATTTGATTTATTAATTTGTTAAGATTTGGGTTCTTAATTCCAAACGTTTAAAGTAGCTAATTTAAAATAAAAAAAAATTGAGTTTAAGTTTTAAGAACATTTTTTTTTCAGTTGGGTTAAATTTTTCACTTCTGTTTTCTTTTCAATTAGGTACTAATTATTGTAGGATAACATTACAACACATCACTCGCTTATAACAAGAACTAGCTGTTCCCGCAACTCCGTACGCGTGATATTTAGAAACCAAATCTAAACAAATTATACAATAAAGCCTTCCTCTTGAACAACCCTATTTATTAAAAAGAACCGCATTAAAATCCGTTACATAGTTAAAGATATAATCTCAAATAGGGACATACATACAAACATTTGTTTTAATAATAAGTAAAGATGAAAATGAACACAATGAAGGAGTCGTATTTATGACGGGCTTCGTGTTCTAGTGGTTCATATAACGGACTGCCGTTCACTAGGTCGCGGGTTCGATTCCCGCCTCGGACATTTATTTGTGTGATGTTTATAAACGTCATACAAATGTTTGTTCTTCGTCTGGGTGTTAACTATGTATAATAAGTATGTATGTATTTACAAAAGAAAAGTAGTCTATGTATTCTATTCGTATTCTGGTACCCATAACACAAGCATAATAAGCTTAGCTTGGGACCAGAGGACGTTGTGTGAAATGTCCATAAACATTTATTTATTTATTATTATTTATAACATATCTACAGGCACCAGTTATTTTTGATAAAAAAAAATCGAACAAAACCACTTTTTACGCATTTAAACGCGTATATTTGTTTTTAATTCTTAGCTCGAGTTTCGGAGAGTTTTCAGTCAACATGAACATGTCCCACCCGTGACAATGGAGGTTAAAAATTCTCCGAAACGTTGGTTTAAAATTTAAAACAATTAAGTAACTACATAGTTTTAATGACTTTTTTTATAAATTTTATTAAAGTTTTGCACAATATTTTATAGAGTCGGTTTCTTGATCCTTAATTGGAGAATTAATAAATTTATATTTCGTATTCGCATGAAAACATTTTAAACTCGGTGATCAGAACCATTTTAATAACTTTATTATATTGAATTTTAATAATGTTTGATAATTTCAATATTTTTTTTTCTTTTTTATCACTTACACAAACACGGCATACACCAAAGAATTTAAAAAAAATCCAATACACAATTTCAATGTTAATTTTATAACACAAATATTCCAAAATTGAAAAAGTTCTAATTTCAAATTGATTTTTTTTATAGTGCAACTCTTTTCTTTTAGAAACAGAACTATTTATTCTGCAAACACTTCCAAATTTAAATATTTAACTTATAATTTTAAAATGTTCTAAATTTAAGCACATTAAAGCAAAACTTTTAACATTTTCTTTTTTTTTCTTTCACTCCGTCCATTTAAGAGGGATGGCTAACTTTTAACTTACAATTTTAAAATGTTCTTTCTAAATTTAAACACATTTACATTTATGAATTTCGAACGATCTAATTTTAAACACACACATAATTAAAGAGTATTCCACCTACCTACACTGTACGTTAGTCATGACACTGTTTGTGTTATTGTCGACACGGCTTGAGGGTAACAATGGTTCAACAACTGGCCACTCTACTTTATATACAGGGTGAAACACTTCGCGCATATCGCGCACACCTTTCATATATCTACGGATTAAGGATTAAAGAGAAATGTGTGAAATAATCTCTTTGTAAAGATATTTATAACAAATCCTTGATATTCTAAAGGCGTTCTAGAAAACATTATTTAAACGTGTGGTAATTTAAGAATATACTTGTCGCCACCCTATATTCACTGTTAGATGCTACAAAAGTTGCTCTAACTTCTAGCAGTGGTTTTGTAGTCCAGATGTAGTGAAATTGTGTGAGTGTCTCCTCCCAAGGGTGCTGTAAAAGTCAGCTAAGGGATATTGCACACAGATAACATCCCCTGTGAGAGACGGAAAAGTCGAAAATAAACCCTGTGCCAACACGCCTGGTCAGCGAGGCACAGTAGACCATAATCCCTCCAAAGTCGAGGAGGCCCGAGCCCAATAGTGGGACGTAAATGGGCTGGAGAGAGAGGAAATGGCTCCAATAAAAATGAAACGGAAACGGATATCAGATACTAGTTAACAGTGACCCTGTAACCCGTTGGTTAATTTTGAGTTTGTATGTATATTTTGTACATATTTTTGTTATATTAAACACAAACTGTTGCCCGCAATTTCTTACGCGTGTAATTTTGAGACAAAACCTTAACAAATTAAATAAAAAGCCATCCTCTTGAACAACTCCATCTATAAAAAAACCGCATTTAAATCTGCTGCGTATTTTTGAAAATATAAGCTCATATAGGGACATACATACAAAAATAACGACTTTGTTTATATAATATCTTTATTAATTATTATTAATTAATATCTTTACTTAGATATATATTTCTATCTTATCCTATCCTTCGTGTGGTGACGGATTGAGAATACAAGTGTTATCCCATATATCGTATCCGTGTTATAAAATCCGATTAAATTAAACCGAGTATTAAACCGACCAAATAAAAGACGTTTCATAGTTCGCTTTTATTTAAAAGAGAAATATGAAATGTCTTTTTTTCAAAGAATTTATAGGTAAAATCTGCCTGCGCGCGCTCGGGAATAGGGATAATAATACCTAAGGCAAATACCTAAATTAAGACTGTAGTAATAGTCCCCTCTTAAGTAATCAAATTACTTGTAGAATTTCATGCATCTACCTGTATTCTTGCCTTCACTAGCCAAAGGTCGGGTTAGTTTAAACCAAATAGTAAAAAGTGCCCCAGGCATTAGGGCTGCCTATATATACATTCTACGTGGATATTAAATAAAAATAAACAGATTTGTTTATGGTATTTTACGTGTATACTTTTAACTCTATGCATGTTTATCAGAATATAGATGTTGCCTGCGTATTCGCACGCAACGCTTCCTTCGAAACTTTTCCCCGTTTTTACAACATTTTTTTCACTGATGTTTCGCTCCTATTGGTCGCAGCGTAATGTTATATAGCCTATAGCTTTCCTCGATAAATGGACTATCCAACACTGAAAGAAATTTACCAATCAGACCAGTGGTTCCTTCTTTAGATTAGCGCGTTCAAACAAACAAACTCTTCAGCTTTATAATATTAAGTTTAGATTGTGCTGTGTTAGTGTCATGTCTAAGAGTATTTCAGTCTCTCCAGCCCATTGACGACCCACTGATGGGCACGGACCTCCTCCACTTTGGAAGGGATTATGGTCTATGCCGCCCTGACCAGCCGTGTTGGCACAGTAATTATTTTCAAGTTTTGCGTCTCTCACGGAGAGGTGACTCAATTGCGGTGAAATTCGAAAAAAAAGTTATGTGTAAAATTCTCTGTGAGAGACGGGATACTCGAAACTAAATGGGTGTGACAGTGGATTGTGACTTGAGCTGGAAAAAGCACGTTGAAAAGGTGTGTAATAGGTTAAGATCTATATTAAGTAAATTAAAAGCTATAAAAAAAATGTGGATTTTAAAACCATGCATATGTTATATCATGCCCTTGCTGATGCGCTACTGAGTTACGGTTTAAGCGCGTATGGCCGTACATTTCCAACATATTTGAACAATATAATGAACTTGCAAACTAGATTAATTAAATTGCTCGTAAGTAAACAGAAAAAGAACAACTGTAATGGTAATTGTAGCTTACCATACAAAAAATGTAATATTTTGCCAGTACATGTTAAAACCAAGTATTAGATATGTGTACAGCATCAGTAACAGCATCAGATTAATAAATTTAAGAAAGTAGCAGTGTATAAAACACATCTTAGAAATAAAATAAAAAAATGTATGAAGAACCAATCATGTCAAATTATTTTGGTGAAAGAACAAGAAGATATCTGGTGACAATATTAAAATAAATAGATTTAAGAAAAAGTTAAGGACCTTGTTACTAGATGCTTTTGATGCATGGAGACTAGAAGACAGGAGGAATATCTCCGTATATTAAAAAGTGTCCGCTGAAAGGCAGCAAATTAAGGTGGCGCCATAGTAGCAAGTGGAAGAATTTTAAAAAGAGCGCCACAAATTATTAGAAAGGAAAGAAAAACTTCCGCTTTATTACAGCGCAGTTTTTTAAATTATTATATTAAATAGACAAACATGATTATGAAATAAATTTATATTAATTATTATTATAATTATACGGTGTTTTTAAGTACCCCAAATATTTGTAAATAGCAAATAGAAAATAGTATTAACCATTCACACGTCCCGACCTAAATACCTATTATACCGTTGTCCGTCCAGCTACGCGTGGCGCTGATTCGATTGCTAAATGTAATTAGTTATGAGTTAAGATGTTTAGAATATAAGTTTAATCATCTAGTATATATACATAGATTATAGAGTGCATTGTATTTACTTTCGCCGACAAACTGTCATAACAGTTTGGCGATACTTAGGAATTAAGAACTATGTAATATTGTTAAATAAAGAAAAATAAAAGAAAATTAAATGTTAACTAAGCTTTCTTAATATAAAAATTGAGTATTATAGACTAACGATTTAAATTAATATAAATGTGAACAATAAATATGTAATAATATAAATATATAATAAATTATAAACATCACTTTTTGACGGGCCTCGTGGTCTAGCGGTTTATATAACGGACTGCCGATCACTAGGTCTCGGGTTCGATTCCCGGTCAGGACAATCATTTGTGTGATGTTTATACTTGTCATACAAATGTTTGTTCTGCGTCTGGGTGTTTTCTATGTATTATAAGTATGTATTTACAAAAGAAAAGTAGTATATGTAGTATATCCGTATCTGGTACCCATAACACAAGCATAGAAATATAGCTTACTTTGGGACCAGAGGACGTTGTGTGAAATGTCCAAAAAAAAAAAATCACACAAATGGTTGTCCGAGGCGGGAATCGAACCCGCGGCCTCGTGATCGGCATTGCGCAAAATATACAACCACTACACTACGAAGCCCGACAATGAAATATCTAATTAAACAACAAGACCTGTTTTCATTTTTAGATAAGTATAGTTCATCCATGTTATAGCGGGCAGCCCAACGAACGGTGCGTCGTAGTCGCCACTCGAAAACATTTCTTTTCACCAACGACCGTCTAATTAAATCATTCACAATAACAATAATAATAAGAACAGAAAAAAAAATCATATGCATTTTTAATTTGAGGGTTTTTCTCAATTTCTCAGGAGATAACCATCAGATCCTGATCTGGTGCCAATGGAAATACACGGGAATTACCAGCTTTCAAATATAAAAAAGGAATCATTAAAATCGCTTCGCCCAGTTAAGTTATAAGATATCAAACATAAAAGAATTGAGACCCTCCGCCTTTTTTTTTAAGTCGGATAAAGAAATTGTTCTTAATATAGCCTGAAACGCTTAGTAATATACATATTAGAATGAATTCTGTTCACAAGTACCTATCATCAAATTTGATTCACAGACTTTCACGAAGTTTAATATTTTCAGTACAAAGAAAAGTACATTATAAAGAAAAGACATTTTCGAAATTATTGCTAACATTGAGTGAATAACGCTATTAAATTATGTCTCTCTCTCTCTATCTCTAGCCCATTACCGTCCCACTGTTGGGCACGTGCCTCCTACACTTTGGGAGGGATTATTGTCTACTGTGTCACGCTGACCAGGCGGGTTGGCACAGGATTTATTTTTTGAGATTTACGTCTCCCACAGATTAAGTTATCTGTGTACAAAAATTCCTAAGCTGACTTTTACAAAAAATGGAAAAAAAGATCACCGTGAGAGTGACTTGAACCCACGACCTTGGAATAGCGTTCCGTTGCTCTCCCAACTGAGCTACCATGAGACCAGCACATGAAAATCTAATTCTCCACTACAATATTGCTCAATGTGAGTTAAACATCGCTCGATGTTTTTGTTTTTATTAGATTTAAGATCACATATGGACATGATCTCAGTGTCTCTGTTGAAAACACTTTACATACCCATATTAGATGGATAAGTAAAGTGTTTTCAGCAGAGACACTGAGTTTATTAGCTTCAGACATTATTGCTATAACTAATTCATCAGGTACATTTCTCATCTATGCTTGCCGACCATAGACTATAGATATTCCATTTAATAGACGAGATTACGAGATTTTTGTAAACGACTAAACACACCAAAACGTAGGAGGAATGCGCGGGTTTAGGGGTATGAAATAATACATTCTCATTGGTCGTTAAAAATCATATATCCAGTTTTCTTGCTCAATCGTACATGTTCGGTGTTATCTATGTTTCGGAAATTCTCAACAAATTAATCTTAAACTTCTTAAATCATAAATATCCCACAATCTGTTTCTACTCTGTTCAACACGGGATTTGAACTCGAGATCTCCATATTTATACGAGAACTAGCTATTGTCGGCCTCCGTCCGACTTCGTACGCGTTGAATTTCGAAAATTTTCCCTATTTTTGCAACATTTTTCACTGATATTTCGCTTCTATTAGTCGCAGCGTGATATTATACATATAGCCTTTCTCAATAAATGTACGACCCTACACGAAAAGAATTTTTCAAATCAGACCAGTGCAGTGGTTCCTGAGATTAACGTGTTCAAACAAACAAACTCTGTAGCTTTATAATAATTATAAGTATAGATATCATAAAAATGTGCTACGGAAATAGTCCACCTACAATATAAAAAAATTTCAAAAACAATAATGACACAAATATTGGAGCTTATCGGGAATTGAACCAGCGATCTTTGCAAAAAGTAGCGTTACTACTAATTGTACTTTTAGGTCATTAAAAGCCTTACTCTACCTTTTATTAACAACGCTATAGGCAATCACATATGCTTATAAAATGTAATTGTTATCTCCTTTTCAATGCAATCAGGCTGTAGGATAGGCTTTGAATATAGATTCCGAACCAAATAATGAACAAAAAAGCCCGTTAAGATCGAAACTTTCGTGTTTGCACACGGGTTTTTTTTTCAAGATTTCATTCTCTCGCAGAGGATGTTATCTGTGTACAATAATTATTGCTGGCTGGCTTTCCGTCGCCACACGGATAAGGTTAATTGAGGGTTAATCCTACGGACTAATATCCGTCCACCTGCGTTAGGGCTCACCGCGAGGGGGTGACGTCCCAGTGCGCCCGGACGTCGCCCGTGAGAAGGTGCTCACGGAGTAGCCGCTGGGCGGACAACCGAATAGCTTGCGGAGTTCCGGTGTTCACCCACCAGCTGGCGGGACGTGCACGGCGGGTCTTTTAGTGGGTGAGGGCCCCATACTAACTCACCGTAGCCACCGGACAGTGGGGTGTGCGGTTAGGCACATTGTGACTCGTCAAAACAAAAAAAGGGCTAATCCTAGGGGTTAAAAAAGTCTATTTTTAAAATACATATATGCTAAGACATAATTTTTAAAAGTTTTTGAGTAAAAAGTATTGATTTGACAGGCACCTAAATGATCTTAAAGGGGTTTATTCTTTGTACGGAATCCTAAAGTCAGAAAATAACAAATGAATCGACCTTTTCTTTACGTTAAACATTACTTTACGTCATGTTTAAACATATACAGTAATTACACAATTGTTGATATATAAATACAAACTATTTGCTCTTTGTTAATTATTGGGTTAAATGATAACTGTATGATTTACTGACCGCATTTATGATAATAACACAAGCTGATATGTGAGAACTGCGAAACTGAGAACCAAATCACAATAAGTCGGGTGGGGTCGCTTCTCTTTTAGCTTAAGCTGTAGGCGGTAAGGGGGGGGGGGGGCTAATGTATTCCCCTATCGAGTCGGGCCCATCTGCGGGGCCACCCTGTAATACCTGAGTGACTACCACGGCCCGGGTTTCTGGGCGCGGAGAAACACCATGGGGTTTAGTGGGTAGTCCGGCCGCCGCCGGGAGTCCCACACGAAGCCCGAAGGTTGCCCCCGCAACTGTACAGGCGAAGTGCGTCAATGCATTTCCCATGTAAAAAAAGCTAGTTAAATTGAAATCGATTCAGTAGTTTTAGAATCGCATAAAAGACACTCGATCACACTAGCCGCTGCACCACAAGTCCCATCTCTACTTCTTGAACTATGTTAGACTGTCATTACTATAGACGTACACGTAGCAAGGGGGTTCCGTGGGGAAGATTGTAGCCAAAAATTTATATTTTACGCTATTTTAAGTCAAATTTAAGGCTTCATTTTTTCTGTAATGTGTTTTTTAGTACGGGATCCGTAGTACATTTTTTTCACTTGATTACTATCAAGCTGATTTTCCGTGAGTAGCTTTATTATGACGAGACGCCCAATAATTTTCTATTCCAAAATCTCGATTGTGGTAGCTAACAGAGATAGCAAGGATAAAATATCGTACTACCCGTAAAAAAAAACGTAAATGAACTTGCGTCAAAAATTTCAAACAAAAATCTCAAATAAGTCACTTACTGCTTTCTTCCAGTAATAGTACGATATTTTATCCTTGTTACCTCTGTTAGTTACCACAATCGAGATTTTGGAATAGAAAATTATTGGGCGTCTCGTCATAATAAAGCTACTCACGGAAAATCAGCTTGATAGTAATCAAGTGAAAAAAATGTACTACGGATCCCGTACTATTTACCATGTAGGGCTACAAATAAAAAATTTTATCTTTCTTTTTCAAAATCTTAACTACCTGGGGTGTGCTGTAGAATTTGCAACTCTCTCCGAAACTAAATGCTGGTTACGCCTAAGTCAGTCTCTATCCCCCTTGGAGCAATAGCAAAATGCGTAATAAGGAAATATATACACCTGTAAATGCCAAGCCCTAAGACATCGTCATATCTTATTAATATTATCTATGATTACAACTCATAATATACATACCTACATTTTA
The DNA here is from genome assembly GCA_916999025.1 of Orgyia antiqua. NCBI lineage: Eukaryota > Metazoa > Arthropoda > Insecta > Lepidoptera > Erebidae > Orgyia > Orgyia antiqua. The sequence goes on from OU779871.1 coordinate 24,188,239, forward strand.
TCAGGGGTCTGTACCAAGAGGTGAAACGGGACCTGAGTACTTACTACTTTACTGTGACTTCGATATTCCCCCGTTCGTCTGTCGCCAAGCTGTATCTCTGGAATGGTGATAGCTCTCTAGCTGAAAATTTCACAGTTCATCAACTACAGTTGACGCTATTACAATTAATACTCATCATCATCATTCTTATGCCCTTATTCCAGCATTATGCTGAGTTGGGTCCGTATTTGTGACTACTCACATTGTTATTGTTTATGATAAGCGTGTGTATTTTTTTTTTAATTTCTCATTTTTTGTTCAGAAATATTGTTTGAGTAGTTGCAAATAAAATCTTTCTTTCTTTCTTATTCCGTTAATGCTTACTATGTATTATAAGTACTATGTATTATAAGTAGGTATGTATTTACAAAAGAAAAGTAGTACATATATGTATTTTATCCGTATTCTGGTACCCATAACACAAGCATAATAAGCTTAGCTTGGGAACAGAGGACGTTGTGTGAAATGTCCATGAATATATATTAAAAAAAAAACGAATATTTTATGATCCGGTGCAGAACCGTTCGTGTTAGATTCCAGATCGCACTTGACCGCTTTTTTAAATGACAATGTTATATGCAATAAACGCCCTTTATCTCCCACAAGGAACTTAAACATATTAAGAATATAATATATAATATTATGCTTTTACTAATGACCATATTATGTTCAATAAGGGCCCTTTATTTTCCATTTAAGGGACTTTAATGTATAAAGTATATGACTTTCTTTTTACTAATCTCGGTGGAGAAATAAAAAAATATTTTGCCGAAATTTTGGGTAATTTTTGTTACAATTGCCACAGAATTCTAAGGTTATTGATATAAAATATTATTAAAACGCCCCAAATGTCTGTGTATATTATCTGTGTTAAATACACATTACACTGCATTGGGGATTTTATAAGCAAAAAAAATTGGTCAAGTGCGAGTCGGACTCGCGCACGGAGGGTTCCGTACCATTATCTATGCAACATAAGGCACGTTATTAATAAATGAGCAAACAACACACACAATACTTAATTAATCACGTTTGTTGTATGAGGGCAAGAAACGGTAAAAAAGTCATGTTTGTTGTATGGGAGCCCCCCTTAAATATTTATTTTATTTTTAGTATTTGTTGTTATAGCGGCAATAGAAATACATCATCTGTGAAAATTTCAACTCTCTAGCTATCACCGTTCTTGAGATACAGCCTCGTGACAGACGGACGGACGGACGGACGGACGGACGGACGGACGGACAGCGAAGTCTCAGTAATAGGGTCCCGTTTTTACCCTTTGGGTACGGAACCCTAAAAAGCGTCACAATAAACGTGGATAAGTAGGTAATATAATACATATATGACAGATAATCCTACTATCCTACTAATATTATAAAGGCGAAAGTTTGTAAGTATGGATGTATGTATGGATGTTTGTTACTCTTTCACGTAAAAACTACTGAATGGATTTGAATGAAACTTTACCACAATATAGCTTATACATCAGAATAACACATAGGCTACAAATTGGCTGGACCGATTTTGATGAAATTTTATTTTATACAGAATTGTATGGCAAAACAACGTTTGCCGGGGCAGCTATAATAAATAAAGGATTAAAAAAAGAATTAGTCTAAAATCCGTAAAAAGTAGTTTTATTTAAGCAAATGAGTCGCGCAAGTGTTAGAGAATATTACTTTTTTTTTCTGCATGATATCTCTAGTTCTTCTAAGACCGAACCTATCATATACCGTCGGTATAATGGAAGAACTAAATAACTCAAAATTTCAAGTTTAGAGATAATCGCGATTTAGTGTGTTTTTGACACTTTTTTGACATTATCAAGAAATGGAGAACAATTTTACCGTCGGAAATTTTATATGCTCTAGGCATGTCTGCTGACGACTATAATTTGTCGTTTCGTTGTATAGAACAGCTCTTTCGCATCGATTCTATTGTTTTCTGGGTCCTTACCTTTATAATAAAATTAACGCTCTGCTGTTCATATATCATATGAACAAAACTAAACTTAAAACTGTAATCGTACCGTGGTTAAAAAATTTAACATATAATGATACCGAAGACTTACTTGTTCCTTTGTCTTGATTATTTGGTGGGCTGATTGTGACTATATAATAAAAACACACACACACACACACACACACACAAACACACAAGACACATACTCACACACACTAGCACGTACTCATTCAAATAATAATGGGCTTAAATAATTAGTTAATTGTAAACTACAAGTAGTTAATTGAGTAAGTTAATTTAATTTAGATTAGTCCCAGAGGTGAGAGCCTGGTGATCTGTAACACAGGATTTACCTACCACGGACACCAGTCTCTCACAAAGGTATCTGAAAGTGTAATATTATATATTGCCTCTGTATTTGTTTATGTCTGCTGCCTTTGTGAAAGAAATCAATAAAGAATTTATTATTATTATTTATTTAATTATGCTTAATCAAACCAATTCCAATCATTAACCAAAAAAATATTAAAAATCAAAAACCCATTATCTAGTTCTGCCACACCAAGATTTTTGTAAATTTATCGTACTGTACTGTAGTTAGCTAACTTTGTGTAATAGTACTAATAGTTATACAGTTTTTCCACACATTAGATGAATGTAAATACTGAAAATTGGGTCAACAAGTACACTTATTGACTTTTGAACCTAAAGAAATATTCAACCACGAATGTTATGCACTTTTAGTAAATGTTAATTGGCATAATTTTATCACTGATTATTGACTTCACATAAAATAAAAGTACCAAAGTTGGAAGTAGTAATATCGTTTGTTTAAAAACCTATCAAGAGCAAGATATATACGCACACTTAGGGTTTTGTACCTACTAAATCGAAAAACACAACTCTCTGTCTCTTCAGCCCATTAATGTCCCTCTGTTGGTCACAGGGCTCCTCCACTTTGAGACGTATTATGGTCTACTGTGTCACCCTAACCAAGGGTATTGGCACAGGCTTTATTTTCGACTTTCCGTCTCTCACAGAGGATAATATCTGTGTGCAATGTTCCTTCGCTCGCTTTTACTGTACTGTGGGTAGGAAAAGGGGAAAATGGGACACTTATATTCTTAATTCAGTACCACACGGACAGCACAATCAAGTGCATCAAAATGAGCAGTGAATTAAGCTTCACTAACTTAATCTTGTAGTTGAAATATAGGAAATCGCCTCCATATCTGCTACTCATAGTTTGGTATTGGTATAAACTATTTTTTCGTATTATGTGATAGCCAATTACTATTTTTAGACTTTTTCCTGTATTAACATTACAACAGGAAGAGGTGAAAGGGAAACAGATAATGAGAGAGCGTTACTTAGGCGTATTAAGAAGGTTTTAAATAGCCTTTTGACGGGTGGCATCATTGTTTCAATTTCTGGATATTCCTTTGGTGTAATGGAAGTGTATCACTAAATTATAACTAGGCTTAACTAAATAACTCAATTTAGCTAATTTATTTCATACTCAAGTGATCAGAAGTCACAAGTTTGCATTTTTTATAGTTGTTCATTTTTTCTAATAACATTTAGAGTTAAATTTAAAGATATTCATTTCTTCCACTAAAACACGAAAATGGCTTTATTTTTGGATTGAGTTAAGATATGAGAATGTAATCCCTAAATTATAACTAGGCTTAACTAAATAACTCAATTTTGCTAATTTATTTCATACTCAAGTGATCAGAAGTCACAGGTTTGCATTTATTACAGAGTTATTAATTTTTTCTAATAACATTTAGAGATAATTTAAAGATAAGATAATAAAAGATAAAGCCTTTATTTTTGGATTGAGTTAAGATATGAGAATGTTTGTTAGATCAAAAGATGCGGCACATTTTGGGCTTCACGAAAATGGTAAAAGCTCAATTTAGCCAAAATGTGAGTTATTTAGTTCTTCCATTATACCGACATTACATTAGGATCTAGCCGGTATGTAGAGCCTAATAAGTAATTTTAAACTAAAATAAATTACTAAATTATTTATCAAAATCCGTTGCGTAGTTTTGTAGATATAAGCTCACATAGGGACATACATACAAAATTATCGACTTTGTTTTATAATAAGTAAAGATGTTATCTTATGTGGTAAACATGCGGATATTACGCTGCATCACAGGGGGGCAGCGCAGTATCTATCAATGACAAACCGCTAATATTAGCCTTGACTATCACTCAAGCTGTCAGATATCTAAAACAGATTGTAATGTTTCCTCAAAAACAGCTCTTCTTATCAAAGAACAAACATATTTTTAATCAAAAATGTACATTTTGATGCGTAGGTACCTATGTCATTGTTTTGTAAAGTTTTAATACCTACTTATCTGTGCCTGCAACTTCTCTCTCTCTCTCTCTCCAGTCCATTAACGTCCCACTCGAATTATATACACCCAATTAAATTAATTTAATGCGAAATTAATTTAATTTTAATTAATTAAATTAATTTAATTAATTAATTAATTAATTTAAATTAATTTAATTTTAATTTAATTAATTTAAATTAATTTAATTTTAATTAAATTAATTTAAGGCGGCTAATTTACAATTAAATTAGCCGCCTTATATATTAATAGCGATAGCCCAGGGCGTCAAATCAAATGGCCCGGGGCGCTAATTTTCAAAATAAGCCTGTGTTCCTCTACATTAACCGCTCTACCACAAAGCCTGTCAGATTGTTTCGATTCGTTCAGATCAATTTAAACAAATCAAAGCAAAACTAGGGGCCGCAGTAGGTACTGATATAAATATCCTAGAACGGGGGCAGACATAACTACATACTTACCTACCTTAAATATAATCCATGTGTCAAAGATCTTAAAGAATAAGCCTCACACAATATACTATTTTGTTATATCTTTGATCTATTTCTTACTTTGTATTCATTGTTAGTTTGCATAGATCACAACACTTATGTGACCCAACAGATGGCGCTTCACAAAATAACCCTATTGTCCAACCATATTTATACTTTTCAATGCAATGTCCTTTTTTATAGAATACAAAACATCTTAGGAAAATATATTTTTATGTTCTCTTTGATCTGATAAAGGTCGTAATATGTAGAAAAATGTGAAGATTATATAGTTTATGTTTTGTTAAAAATAATTTAACCTGCGCCCGCCGCAACTTCGCGCGCAAAAATATTAAAAAGAAAACCATAAACAATTAAAACAATTAAAACATTTAAACCATCTTCTTGAACCACTCTATCTTTATAACTGCTTTAAAATCCGTTACGTAGTTTTCAAGATTTAAACTCACATAGAGATATACAGTAACAACGGCACTTTAAACAACTGAAGATTATTGTATATCTCTCATTTAAATGAAATGAAATGAAATCTTTATTTCGCAAAATATGGGTAATTGATAATTGTTACAATGTCATTATGGTATCCACATATTTGACCACGGGTAGTGGTGTACGACATTACACTATTATCCTCACACAGTGATTAGTCAAATTTACATTAATAAAATGTCAATACTGGAAGTGTCTCATGTCAAGGAATTCTTTAACAGAGTAGAAACATTTAACCTTTAACCACATTATGCAGTTTGCTTTTAAATTTATTAAATGGAAGCTGCCTCAGACTCTCCGGTAACTTATTAAATATTCTGATAGCCACAGGATAGCAATTGTTTAAATAATACCGAGTACCTATGTATGTTTGGGAGTAACAATTTCGTAGGATATCTACTATTAAAATTACAATGATCACCATAAGTTTCAAAGAGATGTTTTTTAACAAATACACAACATTCGTATATGTAAATGCAAGGTAAGCTCAGCAAATTTAGTTTCTGAAACTACTTCTTACATGAGGTCATACTATTAACATTAAAAATAGCTCGAACAGATTGCTTTTGAGCCACAAAGACTCTGCCAATATCAACGGAGTTTCCCCATAAGATTATACAATATCTTAACTGTGACGCTATGTAACCATGATAGGCAAGCAGAGCTACTTTGTCATTGCAGATTCTGCCCAATCTCCAGAGCGCGTAGCAAAATCTGTTAATTTTTGCACAAACATTTTCGACTAGGTTTTTCCATGAGAATTGACTATCAACTTATAGACCTAAAAATTTAATACTGTTCACCTCAGTTAATTCTCTATCATTATAGCTTACAGTAAGTTCATATTTGAATTTATTTTTATTATAAAACTGGATATATTTAGTCTTGTCAATATTTACTGTTATTATGGTTTAACCAATTGATTATTTTAGAAACAACATTATTAATTTCATCATTAAGAGCCTACATCAATATTATCGTATATCATCGCCGACACGTACATATTAACACAGCCAGTAGGCACAGAAAATGAAGAATTAGGGATACTTTTCTTATTTACTCAAAATCTACTAAATATATTTTAATTCTGATTTACGTGTTTCTATATATAATAGTTACTTATGTTTTTAAAGTTATTTCATTAGTTAATACGCGATAATAGACCGACAAATGAAAAAAATAAAAAATAAGAGAGGTTGTTTCGCTAAGATTTTCTATCGAGAAAACTTTTTTCAATCGCGTTTCTGAGTTCATGCGATCCTAGATCATATATTGAAAAAACATATACTTAAAAATTAGAGCTCTAGCCATTCAATCTAAAGAAACAATGAAAACTTCGTACATAGAAAAATGCACGAAGCTCTTTTGGTATCCTCTTAAAGTCAACATTACCCTTCTGCGTAATCACTACAGATATATCGTCAGCAAATAGGTTACATGGATAGTCTATGTTTGCTGGTAAATCATTGATATGGATTAAAAACAGCAGAGGTCCCAATATACTGCCTTGAGGCACCCCTACTTCATTTGCCATATATTCCGATTTACACGAGACTTCTTCTTTAATTTCGTTAATTTCTATAGTTTCAACGTATTGCTGTCGATTTTTAAGATAACTAGTGAGCCATTTATGAGCCATACCGCGAACACTATAGACCTCGCATTTATTTAATAATATTTCATGAGATACGCAATCGAACGCCTTACTCATATCAAAAAACACTCCAACCGTTAGGTTCCTTTTGTCAATATTATCAGTTATATCTTTAACAAGTTCAAATGCAGCTAGTGTGGTCGATTTACCTTTTTGGAAACCATGTTGTTCGCGTCTGATAAGGTCAAACTTATTTAAAAATCCAGTTATTCTGGAATGCATTACTTTTTCAAAGATCGGTGGCAAACACCGGTATCAACGCTATAGGCCGATAATTATTCAAAACTTCTTTGTCACCTTTCTTGTATAATGGCTTTATTACCGATATTTTTAATTTGTCAGGAAATATGCCTTCGCAAAGTGATATGCACTGAGCTAACTGCATTTGAAATATTACTTACTATTTGGTCAATACAAGAATCCCCTCGTGTAGGCTGATCTATATGTATAATAAAGTTGTATGTTTGCATGATCCTGCGATATTCGGTTCGAGAATGACTGTCTTTCAACAAATTAATGTTAAAATCACCACAAACACCAATCTTTTTGTTAGTTTTTTTACGAATTTTAAACATTAATGACTCTAATTTTTCTAGAAATATAATTATGTGGGTTTGAGCTTGGTGTCCTATATAAACACACAACCAAGAATTTATGTAAAGGAAGTTCTACCCCACAGCACTCAAACGACAGTTCTGACGCAAAGTTATCCAGAAATGGTAAATTTTTAACAGGCATGTTATCCTTGCACAAGATCATTCCACCACCACGCCTTTGTTTTTTTCGAGAAAAAGTATCAGCAATTTTATAACGCTTCAAGTTTATATTACATTCATTCATCAGCTTTAAGAAAAGTTTCACTGAGGCAAATAATGTCTACATCTAAAGAATCTGTATTGTATAGGTCTATCAGTGTTATTTGCAGAATATCGATTTTACTATATAACCCTGCTATGTTTTGATGCAAGACTATCAGATTGTTAGCCCGAGTTTGTGTAGATTCCACGAAAAAACCGATTTTTAGTGGGACCTGAAGAATCAATCTGAGATTGTGTTGATGGTAAAAATCTAAAATAGTCTGAAATTCTAGTCTGTCTTAACCTTGGTCTGAGGTTTACATTATGTACTCTGCCATAAGCATAAGATTTAGTAAGTAAGTTTTATTTTATTTAGTATAAGTTTAAGTAAAAAAATTGTTATAAACAAAGTATAAATATTTTTTTAACTTTTATAGCACGATCTTGTTAAGTATGTATGTAAGAAAGGCTCTACGAAGCGAAAATTTTTTACGACCATTATTGAAACATTTTTAGGGTTCCGTACCCAAAGGGTAAAAACGGGACCCTATTACTGAGACTTCGCTGTCCGTCCGTCCGTCCGTCCGTCCGTCCGTCCGTTCATCTGTCACCAGGCTGTATCTCAAGAACGGTGATAGCTAGAGAGTTGAAATTTTCACAGATGATGTATTTCTATTGCCGCTATAACAACAAATACTAAAAATAAAATAAAATAAATATTTAAGGGGGGCTCCCATACAACAAACATGATTTTTTTACCGTTTCTTGCTCGATACTAATAACGTTGCCTTATGTTGCATAGATAATGGTACGGAACCCTTCGTGCGCGAGTCCAACTCGCACTTGACCAAATTTTTTTTCACTTACAATTAAGACTATAGTTCGAGAAAATTTCGTTAGTTAACAATTGTTTAACTTGTTGAAAAATTAAATTTAAGTAAAATTTCCAACGGGAATAAATTTATAATTATAGTGTTCAGAACACACCATAACTTTTTCAAATTTAAAAAAAATAATCAATACCTTAAATAAATTAATTAATGTGCCGTAGGTACTCGCTTTTGACGCCACGCGCGCATCCTAAAAATGTCACGTGCAGACCTATTTTCAGCGTTAAATTAAAATTATAAATAATGGAGATAGAGTTCCGGGAGTCAGGAGTTTTTTATTGGAAACTTCCTCCTCTTTCAGAATCTTTTTTTGAAATTTCTTAAATATTAATAGTTTATTAAATATTGGCAAAAAACGAAATGGCATTTTTTTTTCATCTTTAATTGTTTATAACTTTTGCAATTTTTTATGTGCTAATACACGCTTTTGGCACATTTTTCTAGACGTCATTCCGGATCCAATGAGCTATCGCACATAATTTTAAGAGCAGTATCTCTATTTTGTACCATTTTCAACTTGTCGACTAGACTATTTAACGCTATGGTTTTTCTTTAGTGAATTCATTGGACTTTTACATGGCTGTTTCAAAACTGTTATTTCCTGGTTCATCTTAGACATTTGTTGCTTTAGGTTGCTATTTTCAACAATTATATTGTCCATTTCATTATGCGTGCTTTCTAGATTTCTTTTTAACTGTTCAATTTCAACCTTTAACTCTGTGATTTAAGAACAATCCAAACTTGTTGATATATTGTCAAAGCTTTGTTTATTTGTTTGAACGCACTAATCTCTGTAACCACTGATCCGCTTTGAAAATTTCTTTCAGTGTTGGATAGTACATTTATTGAGGAAAGATAAATAACATAACGCTGCGACCAATATGAGCGAAGCATTAGTGAAAAATGTTGCAAAACGGGGATTTTTTTTTATTGCACACGTCTGAAGTCTCCGGCAACAGCTAGTTTCATAATAAATGTTCGCAAGTTAAAGTATTTAACCCATGATGAGACATGTGGAGACATTTTTATCTGCTAATGACGTATAATTACGAAGTTATCAATAAGGAATACAATAAAAAAACATCTATTATATTAATTGATACATACAATACACCAAACATATACCTACTTAATACAAAATTAAATAAACTTACTGCAATACCTATTTGTAGTATCAAATGTTAAGGTAACTATAGTTAATTGTTTTTATTACTTTATTATTATATTTTATTACTTTTCATTTGATACAGTATTTACAGTTATAGTTAAAACTTAAATTATTCAGTAAAGTAGACAGGCTGGTTATAACCTTGACCCATCTAAGACTAAGTAGCAAGCTATATGGTTATTTGGCAGGAATAAATACTAAAGACACAATACGTAGTTGATAAACAAGAGGAACAGAAACTCTCTCATTTCAAGCCGCAGTATAACAGTGCGTCAGCCGCATACAGCACGTACAAACGCTGCTTTTATTAACAAAAAAACTAAAAAAAAAACGTGAAACTGCATCGTGTACCGGTTTCCCGCGCACCGTTAAGCAAGGTAAGCGTCATTTTTATATTATTGGTTATTTCACAACAGTGAATGGAAAGTGATTGATTTCATATTGTTTTGTGAATTAAAATGTACAATTAATTTTATTTTGCTTACGTTAGAATTGTTTAAAAAAAAGTTTAACTAGTTTATGGATAATTTTTTTTACTGAACCATGACGTGGTCGTCACGTGTGACGTGTTTAAAATAAAAACAATGACGTACTTTAGTTGATATTTTAAGTCTTTGCTTTCATTTACTTCGTTATTTATGTATACATAATCAAAACTGCGCGATAATTATTATAATGCAGCATAACCTCAACTAGAATGGTAATAATTGTTAGGTGCCTACTTACTCAATGGGCACAGGAATTTATTGAGTCCATTAGAGTTATGTCGTTCTTTCATTTATGTATTTTGAAATATCTAATGTTAAATAAACTAAATTATAATGGAAAAAATGATAACCATAAGCGGGACTTGAACCCGCGACCTCGGAATGCCGTTCCGTCGCTCTCCCATCTGAGCTATTATGGTCCACGCAAATGTTTACCAAATTTTCCACTACAATCATCTCAATGCGAGTTTTAACATCGTGCGATGTTTTTTCGTACAACGCCATCTATTGAGCGGTTTGCACCAACTCCATCAATCGATCAGTTAGCGTTCTTTACAGAACACAATTGGACCGAAGTAATGGCTGTACATGTATTTCTACATTAATATATTAATATTTTGTGATTGACTCGCTATGCTTTTACTAAATAAACTAAATTATGGTTATCATTTTTAGGGTTCCGTACCCAAAGGGTAAAAACGGGACCCTATTACTGAGACTTCGCTGTCCGTCCGTCCGTCCGTCCGTCCGTCCGTCCGTCCGTCCGTCCGTCCGTCCGTCTGTCACCAGGCGGTATCTCAGGAACGGTGATAGCTAGAGAGTTGAAATTTTCACAGATGATGTATTTCTATTGCCGCTATAACAACAAATACTAAAAATAAAATAAAATAAATATTTAAGGGGGGCTCCCATACAACAAACATGATTTTTAGGGTTCCGTACCCAGTATCTCAAGAACGGTGATAGCTAGACAGTTGAAATTTTCACAGATGATGTATTTCTATTGTCGCTATAACAACAAATACTAAAAATAAAATAAAATAAATATTTAAGGGGGGCTCCCATACATCAAACATGATTTTTTTACCGTTTCTTGCTCGATACTAATAACGTTGCCTTATGTTGCATAGATAATGGTACGGAACCCTTCGTGCGCGAGTCCGACTCGCACTTGACCAATTATTTCCATTATAATTTAGTTTATTTAGTAAAAGCATAGCGAGTCAATCGCAAAATATTAATATATTAATATCTAATGTTGTTTTGTTTAACCATCTTTAATTTATTGTATTGTTTATCTAGCTAATGAATAATTTAAAATGTTAATTTTATTATAGACGTAATTTCTATATCACACCATACGAGTTTATAGTTTTTTATTTAACCGACTTCAGAAAAGAAAGAGACTATTAACATTTACCACGATTTAACTAACATAATAATACTTCGCGACCTACTTAAATTTACAACTGCATATCCTATGAATTTAGATCGTTATGCAGTCCAGATCAGCATTGGACATCGAAGTATACTTATAGACAGATTCACCAGATAGTATGGCTACGTAACATAGCCGACTTGAAGCCCCATAAATATTATCTATGTGTACGTGACATACATGGCTTTGTGTGTCCCTAATACACGCTACAAGTTCAATTAAACCATAGACTAATAAAATCTTCTCTTCTCAATGACATTCTTGTTTTATGGCTTGTAAAAATGACATTTGTAGTTTCCGAAAGTTATTTTGTCACTTCGTCAATCATATAATGTCAATATCATTATACATGAAGTATTACTTACTAATAAATTATGGTATTGTCAATTTAATTACCATAACTTATTAGACCACTAGCTATCGCCCACAACTTCATACGCGTAAAATTCGAAGTATACACCAAACCTAAAAAGAAATATAAGTACAAAAAAGCCGTAGAAACCAAATTATACAAAAAGGCCATCCTCTTAAACCTCACTATCTACTAATAAAAACCGCATCAATATTCGTTGCCTAGTTTTGAAGGTATAAGCTCACATAGGAACATACAAACAAAAATACTATTACTACTTACGTGACTTCAAGATCGAATGCATACCCACTATATCTTGTAACTCTGTACGTATAAGCTTATGTATTTAAGTACCTACAATTAACATAAACATATTTTATCAGTCATCGATTTGAAGTTGACTAGTTTATTAGGTCATTAGGTCTGAATGTTCGTGTGGTGACGGATTAATAATACAAATGTCATCACCCCAAAACGCTGTTAGAGCTAGCCAGCTACAATAAGATAAGATATTCTGTAAGAGACAGAAAACTTGGAAGTAGACAATATGCCAACACGCTTGGAGCTCGACTTAAGTAGATGACACAGGAGACTTCCTGCCTAAAGTCGAGGAGGCCTGTGCCCTGTGCCCAATGGCAGGACAATCATGAGTTAGGAAACTTCTTAGCTTATACAAGGTTGATACGACTTATGGGCTTTTTTAAAACTGGTTATACTAGGTAACATTTTTAAGGTCTGTGCCAAAAATTAATCAAATCGGTAGAATAGTTTAAGAGCAAATTAGGTTTAAAGTTTTAGTACTGTAAGAACACGATGTATCTTTCGTTACAGCTGATAAGTTTATAGCCAAACGTCATCTACCTTACATTCTTACAACGATAAATTACGGTACATTTTACGATGCAAGTTGCCCCTCTTCAATATTCAAATCACTTGTACTTTTATTACGAAAGTGACAAAAATAGCAAAAAACATGCGCGTGAAAGAGATAGAAAGTTGCTATTGTACCTTAGATTATTAAATTTACACAGGCTGGTTGGAGTTAAAAGTTTGTTTGAAAAAAAAAATCTCATTTTTGGTGCTATTTATTTTTATACTGTATCGAAATAATAATATACACCTATAGTATGCGTAGTTTAATTTAATGTCTATATGTCATATCAACTCCGTATCCAAATCTAATTCGTATAAGCTTAGTTTGGACCAGAGGACGTTGTGTAAAATGTCCATGAATATTTATTTAATTAGTATTAAGTTTAAAATCTTTATTTCTAAGTAAATAGAATTAAACAAACCGCTTATGAATAATATTTACTTAATATAATTTCAGAAATTATACAATAAATAAACTTAACAAATGAGATTTTTCACTTTTTCCACTATAATTTTATATAAATAAAATTATAGTGGAAAAAGTGATCACCGCAAGCGGGACTGCTGATCACTTTTTCCACTATAATTTTATTTAGTAAGTAAAAGCAAGTCAATTGCAAAATTAATAAATTACTTTAGAAATAAACAATTAAAAAATATAATCTAAATTTTAATTAAATTAATTTAATTGATGATTGTCATAAATATTTAATTTTACTACCTATGCGTTACGATTTCATTAGCGGTTGGTTATGTTCTGGAAAAGGTCAAGTTTACGATCTATTTATCAGTATGTAAACTTTTTGGTTTACCAGTATACCTGGATATCTGAGACATTGGGTAAGCGGGCCTTCTCTTATCTCTTGTGACAAATTCTTATCTGGTCCCTTGAGATCTCACTGAAGCAGGTTTCACTATAGATCACGCTGTTTCGGAGGATTTCAGTAAGAAACACTATGTTAAAAGCATTTTTATGTTGCTATATACTTAGGTAAATACAGTTCTTTCCTGCTTTGTGATTTTTCAATCTTTCGCACACAATGACATGACAATTGTGCACGTGATGATGTCCACGTGTATGACTGAAAACATCATATATGATTTTGTTCACAGTTCATTATTTATTGCTTAGGATCATTGTTACAACATTCTGGTAGTTATATATCTTACTCTCTCCAGCCCATTACCGCCCCACAGTTGGACACGGGCCTCCTTTACTTTGGGAGAGGCGTATTGCCACAGTTTTATCTTTTCGAGGCTTAAGAATACAATGTCACCACTCCTTTTCCTTCCTAGAGTGCTGTAAAAGCCAGCTAAGGGATATTACATAAATAAAATCCTCTGTGAAAGGCGGAAAGCTTGAACGGAGAGACGGAGAAAATAAAAGCTGTGCCAATTTATTTATTTCATTTCATTTCCAACACGCCTGGTTAGCGCGGTACAGTAGACCTAAACCCCAAAGTAGAGGACGCCCGTGTCCAACAGGGGACACGTAAATAAGCTGGAGAGAAAGACAGAACGTGCTTTTAAAACTAAGATGATATTATTTTTACATAAAGAGCAAATGGTCTTGTAATTAGTGTAGAAACTGGTCTTACGTAAAAGAATGAGCGTTTCGCATCTCAATGCCAAGAACAGTAAACGTATAAATATATCGACAGCAAAAATATATTAGCATGCCAATTGGCCTAGCGTGATGGTGATGACACACGCATAGCTTGTGAAAACTATCACAATGCACTAGACCAGTGTTTTTCAATCTTTTTGAATTCGCGACCCCTTTAAAGGAAAATATTCCAGCGACCCCCTTGTGTCTATGAAAAAAAAAGCCAGGACCTAAATTAATTAAAGAACAGTTCATGCGGTAAATGGAATATCATTCGCAAAGTAATGACGTATTTTTCTTAAAAATAAAACGCGAATATACAGAGCTGGCCACTGAACCTCTTAAATTATTCACTAATAATTTAAGAGGTTAAATAGGAAGTGGCAAATGGCACTCCATTTGCCACTTCCTATTTACGTCAACTGACATTTTCTTCAATGGTGATGGTCAGACTGCAATTAGAAAATAGAAAAAACACAATAACAACACAATTTTAGTAAGAAGGATGTGCTTGTTAATTTTTATACTAAAATTGTGTTTTCGTTGTATGAGAACCTTGACTTATTCTTTTAGTCAGCGACCCCCCTAGGGGTCTTAACCCACAGATTGAAAACCACTGCACTAGACAAGCATCATTTTAACTAGTTCTACCAGAGCCAGCCCACTGACTTACCAGATAGTGAATGCGTGTTCAATAACGTGAAGACAAGTACCTAACTTTAGTCTGTATAAATCGTACTTCAGGGTCTAGTAAAATTCATGACATGAGTCATGTAGTTTTCGCAAACTAAAAACGTCACTTTTACAAGCGATAAAACTAGTACATATTCATTGACGAATATGTATGTTATGAATAATTTCGACGAGCCTCGTGGTTGAGTGGTTCATGTAACGTACTGCCATTAACGAGGTCGCAGGTTCGATTCCCGCACGGTACAATTATTTGTGTGATTTTTATGTCATAAGAATGTTTGCACTGCGTGGGTTTCTATGTATTATAAGTATGTATTTATAAAAGAAAAGTAGTTTATGGATTTTATCCGTATTCTGGTGGGTAGGTACCAGAATACGGATAAAATCCATAAACTACTTTTAGCGTTCTCTGGTCCCAAGCTAAGCTTATATGTTTGTGTTATGGGTATAACACAAACATATAAGCTTAGCTTGGGACCAGAGAACGTTGTGTGAAATGTCCATGAATATTTATTTATTTATTGGGAAGAGAAGACCTGTCTATGGTTCCAATTAAAGGAAAAGTGCTGGCTATGTTTATTATCCAAGGTTGTATATTGTATTACATATTAATATTGTGTCATATAAAATACATGTGTAAGATACGGACGTGTTCAACTGAAGAACTACTGCAACAATTTGTTTAAAATTAAATAACAGATAAAACACGATTACAGTTTGAAATAGTCATCATAACATCACGCCTTTTTCCCATGGGGGTAGGCAGAGACTATAGAGCATTTCAATTTGTTTATTAACAGATAAAACACGATTAAAGTTTGAAATAGCTATTATATATTAGCTACTAGCTAATGCCAGTGGTTAAATAAGAGTTCATCTTATCTCTTACATATAAAATTCACGTGTCACAGTGTTAGTTACCGTACTCCTCTGAAACGGCTTGTCCGATTCTTCTCAAATTTTACATACATATTCAGTAGGTCTGAGAATCGGCCAACATCTATTTTTCAAACTTTTTTTTTGTGTATGGCAAAACAACGTTTGCCGGGTCGGCTAGTAATTTATATACATCCAACTTATGTAACAAATCATACAAAAAAAACACTCTATCTAATAAAACAAACTGCATCAAAATCCGTTGCGTAGTTTTGAATATTTGAACTCATACATGAAGATACATACAAAAATAACTGTGACTGTTTTACAGAGTGTGACTGTTTTACGGAGGACGTGACACCAAACTATGCTCCATACAAAAATATAAACATCGTAGTCCACTGTTTGGTTCGTGGATATTGCCTTCAGAGGAACGAATTTTTCTCAGAGTATCTAGGTCTTATATATCTACTAGCTGTTGCCCGCGACTTCGTACGCGTGAAATTTAGAAATCAATCCTTAACAAACAGAAACAGCTTACACTTCTGCTCAATAGATGGCGTTGTACGTTTTTTAAATCGCGCTATAGTTTTGTTCCACACATTAACACTTAGGCTTGTCAAAATTATTATTGTATCATCATCCGGATTTCGGACTTGTATATTACTAAGGACTAATGATAAGGATGATTCTATTACTTTTATTTTTTTCAAAACATAATAGTAGGCATGAGATATACCTGCGATATTCTATACCCGGGCTCAAAGGTATGGGTATGGCCGTATACCCAGTACTAAAACCCAGTATTAAAATACCTATAGGTATTTTCAAACCTGGTCTAGAGGTTTCCTTTTAGAAACTCGATTGAACGACGTTTGGAACATTTAGATGAGAGTTTTTGAATGAACACCAAACCTTCCAAAAATTATTTTGGAAGGTTTGGTGTTCATTTAAAAATTCAAAAAACTGGTCCGATTTTGCTTTACAGATTATAAAATCTGTAAAGCAAAATCGGACCTGTACATAAAGGACTGTCAACTAAGAGTTTAGTGATAAATATGAAAGAAGAAAGAAAGAAAAATTCATAAATTAATGAAGAAAAATATATTTATTTAACGGTCGAGATGCAGACACAAAAACAAAAAGACAAAACGATTAAAAAAAAAGTACAATCAGAAACAAACTAAAATTAAAATATTACAATTAGTGACTTACACACTCATATACAACAATACTGTTGTGAAAATAATTAATCAAAAAAAAATATTTGTAGGTAACACTTAATTAAAATACTGGTAGCTGGCCTGATTGTTTTCCACAAAAGTAAGCAAGATCTCTTCGGCAGTACAACACTAGCCGGTCTAAATCTTTACTCAAAAGAGTAAACAAGATCCCTACAGCACTCCAATAGCTGGTCTAGATCGTTACCCACAAAAGTAGGTAAGATCCCTACAGCACAAAACAAATAAGATATAATCTTCACACAACAGTACGTAATTATAGTTGTACATTCAGACCCGTAAAGGCGCCGTACTCAGTACTGTCATACGATTTAGTTTGGCGTTTATCTCGGCAGTACATTTGTACCTATCGGGTACGGACCGGGTTTCTGCTATACATACCCAATCTGCGTACTGGTATACTCATACTGGGTATTTATACCTGTACCAGTATATACGTGTCATCTCTACATAATAGCCAAAAGAATTAAGACTATCCAAAAATCCAGTGTGTCACGTTGCAGCACTTGCAGCGTCTATTGCACAAATTTGGTAAGGTTTTACCATAAAAAAATAATAAAAGCATATTCTTTCCTAAAATTCTTTCCTTATTTCTTTTTCTTTCTTTTCACTTAATATAACCACCATAGAGGTTAGAGGCTAAAGGTAGAGTAGTAAAAATCATAGATATCATCAAAAAGTCGTTAAAAACCTTTTTATTACTAAGTATTAAACAGAATAAGGGCTTCTAGAATCAGCGCGTGACCCTTAGTTCGACTACAAGATAACGTCTAAAGCAATTAGACGAATGTAATCAATTATATTAGCTCTGTATGGCTTCTATCATTAGGTGTTTGACCTACTGTAATTTATTCTTTGTTATTAGAATGCCATA
This sequence comes from Orgyia antiqua, assembly GCA_916999025.1. NCBI lineage: Eukaryota > Metazoa > Arthropoda > Insecta > Lepidoptera > Erebidae > Orgyia > Orgyia antiqua. The sequence continues at coordinate 24,206,542 of OU779871.1, forward strand.
ATTTGCTTTCGTGGGTGCGGTAAGAATATGAAACCCAAACGGAGGTGGAGATGCGAATGTTAGGCGTCATGCGAATTGATAAAAAAAGGAATATATACATATTAGATGTGGCCCGCAACTTCGTACGAGTGGAAATTAGAAAATTTTCCCCGTTTTCTGAACATTTTTCACTAATGCTTTGCTCCTATTGGTCGCAGCGTGATGTTATGTAGCTTTTCATGATAAATGTACTATCCAATACTGAAAGAATTTTTTAAATCAGACTTTTGGTTCCTATATACAAACAAACAAACTCTTCAGCTTTATAATGATGTAGCGACATCTAGTGACTAATAGCTGTCACTACATAGTACAGCACAATAACAACAGATGGCGTTAAATGTCAAAATATGACGTCACAATGAATTCTACATCGCGAAAGCAAGATTTGCATACGAGTTAAGATAGCTACAACATCTGAACATACAACAGTGGGGCGAAAGCCTTGGCCTTGCGATCGGTCTTGTTCACTGACGAGTGCAGAGTGTGATTTTCGCAATGTTGTTTCGCGGAAACAGTGGCTTATGGCGGTGGTTCGTGTATGATGTGGGCGGGCATTTCAGTGAAAGGAAAAACAGCTCTTGTTTTCATCCCCGGTGGAGGCCGAGGAGGCGGTCTGACTGCAGACCGATATGTGGAAGATGTTTTCCTTGATCACGTCCTTCCTTATGAAGGCTTCATAGGAGATAGCTTCCTTCTAATGCACGATAATGCCCGCTGCCATACAGCACGAATCACTCGTCAGTTCCTGAATGAAGTTGGTATTGAGACCATGGACTGGCCACCACTCAGCCCTGATCTCAATCCTATTGAACACATATGGGACGAGCTGAAACGCAGGGTCCGCGCCAGTAATCCAGCTCCTGCAAACATTGTAGAGCTAAAGACAGCGCTCGAAGAGGAATGGGAAGCTCTCCCTCAAGATCTGGTACTTCTGGTAGTAAGGGTTATCAGGTCGATGAGGAACCGTCTCAGAGCTGTTATTAAAGCCAGGGGGGGCAACACTAATTATTGATTTAATAAATTCCTTTATTTTTCATAACATTTGGTTAATTAACAATTTTAGTTATCATTTGTTATTTTTCACTAATTCAATTTTTGTTATTTTGTAATTCGAATTCGATTAAATTCGAAACTATTGAGCAGATTTTTAAAATTATGGTATTACTTTAAAGGTTATGAAATAGGCTTTCAAAAAATATACATATCTTACTATATCTTTTATTACACCATTTAGCAGTTTTGTATAGGTGAGTCGATTCGGTTGCACGCGAGTGTAGCTGTCACTACATAGTACAGCACAATAACAACAGATGGCGTTAAATGTCAAAATATGACGTCACAATGAATTCTACATCGCGAAAGCAAGATTTGCATACGAGTTAAGATAGCTACAACATCTGAACATACAACAGTGGGGCGAAAGCCCTGGCCAGTGCTGATCACCTAGCCTGGTCGGAGAATTCTCCATTTGTGGTTGGAAGAGCCCGATCACCTACGCTCCTCCACAAATATTAAGTAAAATTTGTTACACATGTGAATATTTGACCTCGGGTATGTATTGTTTGAGACAAATATTTGTGTGACATCGCGCCTGACCCGTGTAGATAGTAACTACTCGATATAAGTATGTTACGATTTAAACTTTGTTATGGAAAAGTTAAAAATAACTTTAAAACAGCAAAAATTTTTAGGTATTTCAGAGAGAACCTTTTTAGATTTTCGTACCGAAAGATAAAACGGTATTATATAAATAAATATAAACCAAGCTGTATCTCTGTTAGTAGCAGTGACAGATAAAGACCGGAATATTTTATAGTTTCTGTATATTGTATGATTTGCTAGCTAAGATAATATCTTTATTATAAAACAAAGTCGTTATTTTTGTATGTATGTCCCTATGTCAGCTTATATCTTCAAAACTACGCAACGAGCGGGAATCGAACCAGAGACCTCGTAAGCGGCAGTCCGTTACATGAACCACGAAGCCCGTCAAATAATCAATATACCCTATAATTGCTATAATTTTTTAGTTTAGTTCAGTTGTGCACGTAGAATTGGTACCGATATTTACTTAGTGAAAACTTTCCACAATGAACGGCGAGCCTCCACTACTTATCTATAAATAAACAATATGATGTAAACGATGTATGTGTGTGTATGGGCGTGTGCGTGTGTGACGTCATGTTCGCTTATCTTTCCGTCACATGTGGCTGTACGTATATATTAATGTAATATCTTGTATTTATTACCGAGAAACTGATAACACTGCATTTGTAATATTCACATGAAGTTACTTACTGAGATGTTTTATTAAAAGTTAAAATATTTTGTATATTTTAGACATTATTAGTAAGTACTTATCAAATTTTTTATGTCATGAACTCTATTTAACTATAATAAAACCACTTTTTACGTATTTAAACGAGACTTACGGCCATTTTAATTATCAATCTATGATTCAAATAATAAATAAATATTCATGGTCATTTCACAACACATCATTCATCTTTGTATTATGGGTACCAGAATACGGATATACTTACTACATAAACTATTTTTTCTTTTGTAAATACATACTTATTAAACATAGAAAACACCCAGACGCAGTACAAACATTTGTGTGACAATTTGAAATATGTTTAATAAAGAAAAAAGTAAAAGTTTATTTGTTTGATTGTATAGTTAAGTTAGTATAGGTAAGATTTTATAGTTAAGTTTAGTCGTGCAAATAGAATTGGTACCCTAGTCTAAGTGCAACAAGACTATTAAATATTACGATACCCAAGAAATATCTTTACAAAATTAAACAAAAACAATGGCTGGTTCTAAAAAAAGCTTACGCGGTACGGCTATGAGTTTACGTCGCAAAAAATCCTATTTTTCTTAGAAATTTCACAGGTATTTTTACCTGAAGCTAGTACGTTATAGAAGACAGTGGTGCCGATTCTGAGCGCACAACTAAACTTAACTTAACTAAAAAATTAAAAGTGATAGCGTCATTATCACAATTCGGCAATGTTTACTGAAGTTTCTTATTATTAAAATTGTGTATATACATATATAGACTAACGATTTTAATTAATATAAATGTGTACAACGAAATAGCAGGTAATAGCTATATTGACACTACCAGTTTTCATTTTTTAGTTAAGTTTAGTTGTGTACTCAGAATTGGTACCAATATATCAACACATTTTATGATCATGTTTTTGAGGCATCCTTTAGCCCTTTTAAAAGCATTTTGAGGGTGGAATGTTAAGGATATTTATGATGGGCCCTTGGGCACTATTCTATCAAGATTTTGCTAGTAATAGGTATAGCGCCTGAGTGCTTCGGTACTCTTAGGGCTTGGTAAATCATGTGGTCAAATGACGAATAGTAAAACAAATATGAAATATGTTATTTATAGACAAGGAGCGTGAACGGAGCCCGCAACAAGAGGTGTTGCGGGCTCCGTTCACGAGGTCGCTTCGTTCCCGATCAGGACAATCATTTGTGTTATATTATTAATAATTGTGATATAAATGTTTGTACTGCGTCTGGGTGTTTTCTATGTTTTATAAGTATGTATTTACAAAAGAAAAGTAGTAGGTATTAGGATATTAGTATTATATTATTATATTATTTGTATTAGGTATTATATCCGTATTCTGGTTACCATAACACAAGCATATAAGCTTAGCTTGGGATATAATTTAAAACACTATTTAGGATTTTCGAACGTAAATTTTAGATAATTTAAAAAAGGAAACAAAAAAGTTAATGAACAAATAAAATTATTTTCAATACAAGTAATTTATTAATTTTTGCATTTGACATGCTATGCTTTTACTTAATAAATCAAATTATGGTGGAAAAAGTGAAATGCCGTAATGTGTAATGTGTAGGTAAAAATATATAAACTCATTCGAGTGACAGATATGGTGGTTAATTTGAAGTGTTGCAAGTAGACCGCAATGAGCTCAGTTGGAAGAGTTTCGGAACGGTATTCCGAGGTCGTGGGTTCAAGTCCCACTTGCGGCATTTCACTTTTTCCACCATAATTTGATTTATTTTCAATACAATTAAATAACAGCAGTTTAAAAATAAGTAGAAGCGTAAGGAACATACATTTATATATTACTAGCTGTCCCGGCAAACGTTGTTTTGCCATACAAAAAAAAAGTTTGAAAAATAGATGTTGGCCGATTCTCAGACCTACTGAATATGCTTGTAAAATTTCATAATAATCGGTCAAGCCGTTTCGGAGGAGTACGGTAACTAACACTGTGACACGTGAATTTTATATATTAGATTAGATTAGACGTAAATAATCGATTCCTTATAAAAATGATTATTGACCTAGAATGCAAAAGGTGAGTTTAGTCAATATAAATGATTACAACAATTTAAACAAATTAGCTAACACTTGTGTAACATAAACAGGTCTATAGGCTGTGTAACATTAGAGTAATAGAACGACATAGTTACACGTTCTGTGCAGTTGGGTAACTGACTACGCCCTTCACGTTCACACCTGATAGTAGGGTATATAATATTTAGGTACCTACTTGAACAGAATAGACTTAGGAGCTAGGAGGAGGAGCGTATGAAAATCACTTTGAGAGATTCCGTTACATACAATAATACACCGCTCTAATAAAGGCTTGTATTAAAAACTAGCTTTAACATGTTGGGCAACAAAAGCGATGGATGAAAGACGAATGCACGTTGCGGAGATGCGAATGTTGAGATGGATGTGTGGCGTCACGCGAATGGATAAAATAAGGAATGTATATATTAGAGGAAGTCTGAAAGTGATGCCAGTGACTGAAAAATTGAAGAACGAGCGGATGTCTTGGTATGGGCATGTTATGAGACGAGAGGAAAGTAATGTCGTTAGGAGAGTTCTGAGTATAAATGTGGAAGGAAAAAAGTCTAGAGGAAGACCTAAGAAAAGATAGATGGACTGTGTGAAAGAGGACATGAAAGAAAGAGGAGTTGACACAGACATGACGGCTAATAGACGGCTGTGGAAGAAAAAAGACATGTTGCGCCGACCCCAAATAATGTGATAAGGGCAGGAGGATGATGATTAAAAACTAGCAAATTTTTTCTTTTTTTTTTCTTTTTGATGACTCCGGTCTTTGGAGACCACATTCATCAAACTATTACAATCTAGCCAATCAAGGCTAATAGGTAATTTTAGTCTAACTTAAATTACTAAATAGAATAATAATATATATAATAATATAATAATAAAAACTAGCTAATGACCGCATTTTATCTGCGTTTATAGTTATTGAGCCCAAAGCCACAAATATATACCAAACCATAACAAATCATACAAAATAAAAATAGTTTAAAAAAAACTAAAAAACACGCTTTATTTAATCGAATTATTGTATTGTCATCGGTCTTTGACAGGTGTGCAAAATTTGAATAGAATCTGACCGTTTAAAGTGGGTCAAAATAGCGTCCAAAGGAGTCGGTTACAAACATACAAACATACAAACAAACATACAAGTGAAGCTAATATAAAGCGTGTAAAAACCATCCTCTTGAACCACTTTATCTATTAAAAAAAACGCATCAAAATCCGTTACGTAGTTTTGAAGATATAAGCTCACATAGAGACATACATAAAAACGGCATTTTTATAATAAATAAAGATTATTGGTTACACTCATCACAAATTTAAAAGTCCGTCATACTACTTATTGATATTGCACTCATTACTAACAATTATCTCAGTATACGAATCAAATAAAATATTCCCCGGTAACATATTATGACATTGAAAATACGGAAATAACACAAAATAACGTGTTATGATTAGATAAGAATGTAATATCAACATGTTTGTGACATATATGTGACACTAGGAGCCAACACCCACTGAATAGTGACGATATAGTGACATATTATGTTTGTATTGCCTCATTTACGGTCACCAGTTCAAGATAGATAGACGAACATACAGATAATATGTTTTTTTTTAATTTTTTTTTATTAAATATTCATGGACATTCCACACAACGTCCTCTGGTCCAAAGCTAAGCTTATTATGCTTGTGTTATGGGTACCAGAATACGGATATAAAACATATACTACTTTTCTTTTGTAAATACATACTTATAATACATAGAAACACCCAGACGCAGTACAAACATTTGTATGAGAATTAGAAAAAGCACACAAGTGATTGTCCCGAGCGGGAATCGAACCCGCGACCTCTTGATCGGCAGTCCGTTACATAAACCACTCAACCACGAGGCTCGTCTGTTAACGCCTGACGCCTGATGTTCACAAGTCTGTTAACGCCTGATTATATAAACTAGTATTATAAAGCTGAAGAGTTTGTCTGTTTGAACGCGCTAATCTCAGGAACCACTGGTCTGATTTAAACATTCTTTCTGTGTTGGATAGTACACTTATCGAGGAAGCCTTCAAGATATATAACATCACGCTGCGACCAATATGAGCGAAGCATTAGTGAAAAATGTTAGAAAAACGGGGATATGTAATAACTGTTCGAGATTACGCATTTTTCACAAATGCTCTGCTCCTATTTTTCGCAGCGTGATAATATATAGTCTACAGCTAGTGGCGGATTTGCAGTCTCGGCTGCCCTAGGCCCCAAGCCATCAGCCGCCCTAGGCACCAAGCCCGCAGCCGCCCCTTTGTCACCATCCACACTATAACATAATGAAAAAATGTAAATCACCGCCCCTAAATCTGGCCGCCCTACGCCCGGACCTACCGGGCCTTAGGGTAAATCCACCACTGCCTACAGCCTTCTTCGATAAATGAACTATCCAACATTTATCCCACATAAATATAATTTTTCAATTCGAACCAGTAGTTCCTGAATTAGCGAGTTTAAACAAACAAACAAACTCTTCATCTTTTTATTATTAGTATATGTTATGATTTCAAATACCAACAGCATTTTTTTACTACTTCAAGTGCCTTTAAAAAACTTAATAGCAATATATAAAACATATTTTGCTCAACATTTATTGTTAGGCATTTCATAAAAGCTATAGTACAGTATGTATTGGTGGTTGCGAGGTTGGAAATTACACACAAAGTCCTGTCGTTCGAAGTTATATGCTTGTGTTATGGGTACCAAAATACGGATATACTACATAAACTACTTTTCTTTTCCAAATACATACTTATAATACTTACATAGAAAACACCCAGACGCAGGGCAAAAGTTTGTATGACATTTATAAAAAACACACAAACGCACAAAATCGCAAGCAAAAGGCTACTCATTGATTCGATTGTAGATCGTTAGCGTCTGAATATTGTCTGGAATATTACCTAGTACTAGATATTTCATCTCGTGTGGTGACGGATTAAGAATACAGGTGTCACCACCCTATCTCCTCCCAAGGGTGCTGTGAAAGTCAGCTAAGGGATATTTTACACAGAAAACATTCTCTGTGAGAGACGGAAAACTCGAAAATAAACCCTTTGCCTCCCTTTCCTCTCTCCAACCCAATAACATCCCACTGTTGGGCACGGGCCTCCTTTGGGAAGGATTATGGTTTACCATGCCGCACTGACCAGGCGTGTTGGCACAGGGTTTAGTTTAGAGTTTTCTGTCTCTGAAAGTAGTCCCTTTCCTGGCTTTTGCTGGGAATGAAATAGGGTGATGACACATGTATTCTTAATCCGTCACCACACGGACTATACAAACATTTAATGTAATCAAATATATACGGGTATATTTTGTTTCAAAGTTAGCCTGACGTTTCGATGTTACTTATTAAATTATATTCTTTACTAGCTGTTTCCCGCAACTTCGTTCACGTGGAATTTAGAAACCAAACCTTAGTAATTTATACAAAAAAGCCATACTCTTGAACCACTCTATCTATTAAAAGAAACCGCATCAAAATCCATTGCGTAGTTTTAAAGATATAAGCTCACAAATCAACACACTTACAAAAATGGCGACTTTGTTTTATAATAAGTAAAAATGGTATCTTTTGTTACAGGATTTTCGAAAACTGGGTTATATAAACGAACATACACAAAATGGTGTTCCTCATATCAAGGATAACTAAAAAGTGAGTAGATATTCATAAAGTTAGATACGTAGTACCACAGGTAGTACCTACCTAGTAATATTTTTATTTAGTGGCTTTATGTTAGTTACCATTACCACACAACCATATGTTTAACAGATTTTTTTTACTTGGGGAATGCATTGTCGCACTTCGTCCGTACAGTTGTAAGGGCAAATGTACAGGCGAAATGCGTGTTTTTTTTATATGTCTTAAAACCATGGATACAAAAATGAAACGATGAAACCATTTTTCTACCACTAATATTTCACAATTTTTTTACAAAATAGCATAGTTCCGTACGTTAAAGACGTTTCAGTTATCGGAAGTTTATCAAACGATTATGAACAAGGATTTTACTGTATGTGATGGTATGTGATGTGATGACTGTATGTGTATGGACTAAATCATGTTCATAAACTCCGTTACATATTGTAGAACCTCATTTGACTACATTGACTAACTGTTTTAAATCTATTTTTAAAGAAATATTATCCAACCGTGACGTCATCTAACGATGTTTTCATAGCATTATAAATGTTACTTTATTATCCAAATCCATTTAATTCTATCACAGCCTGCGGTAAGCAATTAAAAATATTATTAGGTATGCTTACTTTCATTACTTCATTCTCGTTAACCATTACTGAGAATTTCGTTCAAATCTCAGTAAAGATATGCGCCGATTTTCGTAAAATATTCTCTCTCTCTCCAGCCCATGAGCGAGTCACTGTTGAGGCCTCCCCCACTTTAGAAGTGATTGTGATCTACTGTGCCGCACTAAACAGGTGTGTTGGCACGAGGTCTAATTTGTGTTTTACGTCTCTCACAGAAAATGATATCTGTGTAGAATATCTCTTAACTGACTTTTACAGAACCTTGAGAAGGAAAAGGAGTGGTGTCACTTGTATTCTCAATCCGTCCACACGGACAGCTAGTTCATATGATGTTTATAACCTAGAACTGCTTTATTATAACACAACATGTTTCCCGTGACTTCGTACGAATCGAATTTAGATAATTGTCATCCCTTTTGCAACATTTTTGACTGATGCTTCGCTCCTATTGGTCGTAGCGTGACGTTATATAGCTTATAACCTTCCTCGATAAATGTACTATCCAACCCTGAAAGAATTTTTCAAATCAAACTTGTGGTTCCTGAGATTAACGCATTCAAACAAACGTACTCTTCAGCTTTATAATATTGGTACATATAGATAAGTTTATAAAAAAATGATGTATTAATAGTACATTACGATATTAGTGCGTTAAGATGGTTATAACATGCGAGGCGGAATTTCAGCCCGAGCCGAAGGCGAGGGCGTAATTGAGCCGAGCATGTTATAACCAATACGCACGTATGTCGTACGACGTTTTTTAACACATTTGCGAGGAAACAGAAAAAAAACATTTAAATAAACTCAATCTGTGAATGCACACTGTTGCTTTCCTGCCATTTTAACAGCGCGCTAGCGCTTGCTACTGACTGGCGCCGCGCGGCGATTAGTTCGAAATTTGAATAGCAACAGCGCACTGCTCGAGTCGTGCGGCGGCAATCAGTTCCATATTTGAAATGGCAAATAATACTGTTATGAAATTTGTATGGACTATAACTTAACTATTTGCTTTGGTAACACACGCGTTTTTTATGACCCGCTTTACATATTTTAAACCGGTGGAATTACATCAGCTTTACGAGCAAGGGTGTTAAAATAACTATTATCATGATTTGCATAACTGGTAATGTTTAAAAATATTAAATGTTTACATAACCTGCCAGTGACTTGTAAAATTAAACAATGTTAACAAAAATAACAGCCTATTATCATTGTAGGCTTATGAAATAATGATATTTTTATATCAAGTGGATAACGTTTCTCTTCCTCTCTCTCTCTTTTTAACATATTGCTATCAATTCTACGCGCACAACTAAACTAAAGTTAACTAAAAAAAAAATTTTAATAGTGTCGATAGCAAAATTTGGCAATGCTAGCTTTTTAGACGGAAAACTCGAAAGCAATTCCTGTGCACGCACACCGCGGCACAGTAGACCATAATCCCTCCCAAAGTGGAGGAGGCCCGTGCCTAAAAGTGAGACGTAAATAGGCTGGAAAGGAACTGAACTTTCTTGTTAGAAAAACTGTTTATTATAGACTAAAGATTTCGATTTATATAAATGTGCACATCGTAACAGTCAATTAATCAAAATATATTAATAGTTGTTTTCATTTTTAGTTAAGTTTAGTTGTACACGTAGAATTGGCACCATTAACGTCCCACTGTTGAACAAGGGTCTCCTCCACTTTGGAAGGGATTATGGTCTACTGTGCCGCGCTAACCAGGCGTGTTGACACAGGGTTTATTATCGAGCTCTCCGTCTCTCACAGAGGATGTTATCTGAGTACAATATTCCTTACCTTGTTTTTACAGCACCCTGAGTAGGCAATAGGGCTGGTGACAATTGTATTCTTAATCCATCACAACACACAGCAGAAGTATATTTCTGCCTACCAATAAATAAGTCAGTGTTATTATGAAAAGTATGCCAAAAGAAAAGTAGTTCATAAATTATATCCGTATTCTGGTACGCACCACACAAGCATAATAAGCTTAGCTCGGGACCAGAGGACCTTATGTGAATTGTCCATGAACATTTATTTATTTAACTCTTAGATATACCAGATGTAGTGTCTATGGCTACATCACTCAGTCTGCTTGAAGCCACTTACATATCTATGTGTGCAAGAAAATGTATCTATGTGTGTCTATGATACAGGCTATATGTCATATGAAACATCATTTTTGTATGAAGTACGATATAGCCAGGCTACCATATACCGAGGCACTGCCATGTTCTAATAAAAAACTATTCATCAACATATTATCTCCGTAGCAACTGATTCGTTGCGGTCCATAAATTTAATAAAAACATACTAAAAGCATACGTAGGTATGTTATGTACATGTATTACAAAACAAACGCGATAACAACCAAGATATGGAGGACATCGGACGACCTTATGAACGGAGGCTCGGCGTCACACCCACATTTTAACAAAAACACGTTTACTTATCTATATGTAAGTCGGGAATGTATGACCAGATGCATGAGTGTGGATGAAGCCAAGGATGTATGTTTGGATCGTAGCAGATGGCGCTTTATAGTCTCTGCCTAACCCCATGGGAAAAAGGCGTAATATTATGATGAAGATTATCCTTACTTCCTTACTTATATATAAAAGTGAATGTGAGTTCGTTTGTTTGTGACGTTTTCACGCAAAATCTACCGAATGGAATCACACGAAAATTTGTATACCTAGATATAATTTATAGTCCTGGAAGTCAAATAGGCTATATATTATTTCGTTAAAAACTCTGTACGAGATAATAAACGCAAATGTTTGTGAAATACGGTATAAAATAATAGTTCGGCCATTTTGTTATTTTTGCAGTTGTCATGTTGTCCTAACAACTCATAGAATCTGTCGACATATAGGTTTTTTTTATTGGCCAAGAAGGTTTTAATCCAAAACTGACATGCGATACCAACTATATGCGACTGGTACCCATAACACAAACATATAAGCATAGCTTTAGATCAGAGGACGTTGTGTGAAATGTCCGTGAATATTTATTAAGTATTATTTATTTCTTTGAAGTCGATTTTAGGGGCCCTGCATTCCTTTTTCCCTTACTCAGATACAAGAACAAGGCAAAGACCCCCATAAAGCAATAAAGTGGTAACCTTGACAGAATTTGCTACAGGGCCCGCGCTGGCTTAATCCGGCAGTCTATAGATAAGGATATTAAAAAAAAGAAAGAAATTAAATTTTGTCATGTGAAGCCGCGGCTATTTGTTTGTAATAAATAGGTAGATACAAAATGTTGCTCGGTAACAAATAATATTAATTAAAAGATAGCAACACATATATTACGTTATACCTATACGGCTTGCCTATCATCATCTATTTATTTTTATTGTTTTAAGTAAGTAGTTTCATTTTTGTTTTATTTTATGTTTGACATTTCTATATAAAATACTCGTGTCACAATGTTCGTTCCCATACTACTATTGAAATTTTATATGCATATTCAGTAGGTCTGAGATTTGGCTACTATCTATTTTTCTTACCTCGAAGTGATAAGGTTTGTCCACTCTTAACATTCTTATGGCAAAACAACGTTTGCCGGGTCAGCTAGTATCGTATAATTTTGTTTTATAATGTAAAAACTAAAAAGGACCACTTTATGGCACTGGTCACTGTCATATCGGTCCTTGGTCTACTGTAGTCAAAGTAAAATTTTATTATTACAAATAGGCAAGATAAACATGCTCTTTTAATATGGCAGAAGCTAGACGTCTGTTCCAAAAGTGCCGTATCGAGGACGACTGCCTTCTGCATCCAGACCCTTGACCAACTGCCTAACGCGAGCCTCTACATGTCGATCGAGGCTCTTGTGTTTTTATTATTACATATTTACTTATCGCTTGTGTTTTTTTTTATTTGTATACAAACTACTGACGTGGAAAACTATTTATCGAATTCTATTTACATTATGGCTAAGAAACTCTTAAGACTAGCTTCCTAGTTAAAACCAGTCCGGACCCCATTCTCCAAGTGAAGGTCTGATAACCTTCACAAACTTGTGTTTCTTAGCATTTAACAAACAAAGAACATAAAATACATAAGATATATAAATAATTCATTGCATCATATAAATTCGACTAGCTTTTCCCGCGACTTCACGCGTGGAATTTAGAAAACTTTCCCCGTTTTTGCAACATTTTTCGCTGATGTTTCGCTCCTATTGGTCACAGCGTGAGGTTTATAGCCTATAGCCTTCCTCGATAAATGTACTATCCAACACTGATAGAAGTATTTTTTAGTTTTTCAACCAACAAATTCGTACTAGCTGCTATGAAAGATGGGGTGCAATCACACAATCCTTAGTTTTACTTTAAACTTACGAAAATTTTATTATAACAATTATAATAGCTTGGTGTCAATGCATTGGTGGCAAGTTGTGCAACTTGTCACTACTCAAGTTCCTCATTCCAGAAACGTCGTATGAGCTTGATATTAATAAGTGGTTTAATGTTATTAGTTAGACCGGTTTCAACAGTTTTATGAGATGACGCGTATTTTTTTTTATATTAAAAATCTAATACACGTATAACTAGTATTCAAAATAGGTATTAACAAAGAGGAGAGTTTATAAAATGTGAACTTATAATTTAAAAACTACGAAACAGATTTTGATGCGGTTTTTTTTTAATTGATAGAGTGGTTCAAGAGGATTTTTTTTTTTCCTTTTGTTCCTCACCCTAACCGGGCCATGGTGTGTGCCCTGAGCCTGACCATGAACCGGCAAGGGGTAGCCCCATCACGAGCGGCTCAACGCAGTGGGGGGGAGCGTTAGGTCCCCCCATCACGTGTGCCACATTCGGCACAGCAGCAGCACGCCGCGTTCGGCCTCCTCTCCTGCCAAGGGCGCCAGCATTTGCCCGCCGGCGGCCCCGAGTTGGGGCCCTGCGGGGAGGCAACGTGTCTCCGGCACGCTCGCGCTCCCGCAGGGCTTCTCTCTTAGCCGCCATCACCTCATGAGCATATGAGGTGACGGCAGCCCAGCACCGTTCGCTCTCGGCCATGGCTGATACAACGGCCGAGAGCGACAGGTCAGGCCCAACTGCATCCACAATTGTGGTGCGTTGGGCGGCCCAGCCCGGTGGTTCAAGAGGATGGCTATGATGTATAATTTGTTAAAGTTTAGTATCTAAATTCGACGCGTACGAAGTTGCGGGCGACAGCTAGTACAATATATTGAACTAAGAGTAGACAAGACGGTACTTGTAGATACCTGTATTTTTGTTGATCAGTAAATGGTATTTCAAAGGTCTGATGAATTGATAACAATAACGGAACTATCTAAGAATTAAGTACTATCATTTTTACCTTCCCTTGAAGGTATTAAAGATAAAATCTATAACCTATTGAATAAGATAAGATAAACACTTCCTAGTGAGTAACTTCCACAAAATATACAACAGCAGGTTTCTCTGTATACATGTTAGAAGGGAAAAAAAGGATAACAAGAGCAATTTGTTACAGAACCTAAAAACCACATAATTACACTATTAATCATGAAAAGTCATAATTTGTGACAATTTTAAAGGCTAATTGTTATTCAATTGCTATGACCATAACTCTTTTTGAAATTTAAATCCGCTAGTGATATGTAGATGTCTAGAGTTATCTAAACTGTATAATGAGGAAGCGGACCTTATTATAAATACAATTTGTTAAGAGGATACCAAAATAGCTTCGTGCATTTTTCTATGTACTTACGAAGTTTTCATTGTTTCTTTAGATTGAATGGCTAGAGCTCTAATTTTTAAGTATATGTTTTTTCAATATATGATCTAGGATCGCATAAACTCAGAAACGCGATTGAAAAAAGTTTTCTCGATAGAAAATCTTAGCGAAAATACCTCTCTCATTTCTTATTTTTTTCATTTGTCGGTCTATTATCACGTATTAACTAATGAAATAACTTTAAAAACATAAGTAACTATTATATATAGAAACACGTAAATCAGAATTAAAATATATTTTGTAGATTTTGAGTAAATAGGAAAAGTATCCCTAATTCTTCATTTTCTGTGCCTACTGGCTGTGTTAATATGTACGTGTCGGCGATGATATACGATAATATTGATGTAGGCCCTTAATAATAATATATAATAAAGTTATCTGTAGCGACCTGAGTTCGCTCCCGGAAAAGTTTACCTTCCTTATTTTATTATTATCAGTGCTTATCAGTATTGAAGACCTTGACCAAAGATTACAGGCCTAAATTTTTATACAATTACCTCATCAGATCTCTTACAGATACAAATTTTAAAAAGAGTTAAAGAGTGGTTTATGTTACGAATTGCCGATCAAGAGGTCGCTGGTTCGATTCCCGCTCGGGAAAATCATTTATGTGGTTTTTTTAATTATCATATAAATGTTTGTACTGCGTATGGGTGTTTCTATGTATTATAAGTATGTATGTATTTACAAAAAAAGTAGTATATGTAGTATATCTGGTACCCATAACACAAGCATATAAGTTTAGATTGGGACAAGAGGACGTTGTGTGAAATGTCCATGAATATAAAAAAAAATGTGGCTTCAAGCTGATTGAGTGATGTAGCCATAGACACTCCATCTGGTAAATCTGTAACCGCGCTATTGTGCTAGTTATTATAAAACTGGCAAAACTTCGATGATCGGTACTGATAAATATAGTGTGAAACATGTTCTTTCCGGCCCAATGATGGCCCACTGTTGGGCACGGGCTTCACTTTAAGAGGGTTTGAGGGCGTGTCAGCGTAGGATTAAGTTTCGAGGTTTCCGTACCCCATAACTAACTTTTATAGCGACGCTGTAAGAGCCAGCTAAGACACATATAAGCAGTTAACGTCCACTGTGTCTGACGGCCCTCGTGGTCTAGTGGTTCATATAACGGACTGCCGATCACGAGGTCTCGGGTTCGATTCCCGGTCAGGACAATCATTCGTGTGATGTTTATAAATGTTATACAAATGTTTGTTCTGCGTCTGGGTGTTTACCATCCCTACTAATATTGTAAATGCGAAAGTAACTCTGTCTGTCTGTTACGCTTTCCCGCTTAAACCTCTCAACCGATTTTGATGAAATTTGGCACAGACAATCTTTAGATCCTGAAAAAGGACATAAGCTACCTTTTATAGCGAAAAAAACATTTTCCAAATTCCACGCGTACGGAGTCGCGGGCAACAGCTAGTTTATAATAAGTATGTATTTACAAAAGAAAAGTAGTTTATGTATTCTATCCGTATTCTGGTACCCATTACACAAGCATAATAAGCTTAGCTTGGGACCAGAGGACATTGTGTGAAATGTCCGTGAATATTTATTTATTATTATTTAGATCTTTGTTTAATACTTTAGTAATTCCAATAATCTATACTTATTATAAAACAAAGTCGTTATTTTTGTATGTATGTCCCTATGTGAACTTATATCTTCTAAACTACAGATTTTCATGCGGTTTTTTTAAACGATAGAGTGGTTTAAGAGGATGGCTTATAATTTGTTGAAGTTTGGTAATAATTGGCAGATAAAACCACTGCCATTAGCTATAGTACTTAAAGAATACTAACTACAATGTCTACATATATTCCGTATATATAGAACGGACCATGAACTATGAGATAAGAAATGATATGAATATAACATGTCATTGTTTAAATTATGTGTTAATTATATTAATTAGCGTATGAATCTTTGTATTTAGACTACATAATATATTTTTTTACCGAGGACAGCATGCATTTGTTGAAACTTTAAACACATATGGTCTTATTCATAATGACTTATCGGAGGTTTAAAAGTTTGCTAAAATTGTCAATAATTGTTATTCATAATAGTCTTTTTTACGCTAAAATGTTTATATCTCTCCAATAAAGTGACATTATTTTATTGTTTAAACCTCCGATAAGTCATTATAAATAAATAAATAAATATTCATGGACATTTCACACAACGTCCTCTGGTCCCAAGCTAATCAAATCAAACAAATCAAATTCATTTATTTGTGTTCATAAGTCTACATGATGGTATAAATTACAAATTAAGTTCTGGCTGTGTCCTGCCACAATATGGCGTACAAATAATAAAATACTTACATAAAATACTAATCCTAATCTTATATATAAAATTCACGTGTCACAGTGTTAGTTACCGTACTCCTCCGAAACGGCTTGACCGATTCTTCTCAAATTTTGCATACATATTCAGTAGGTCTGAGAATCGGCCAACATCTATTTTACAAACTTTTTTTTTAGTCTGGCAAAACAACGTTTGCCGGGTCAGCTAGTAATGTTCTAAAATCAAATTCAATCAATTATACAATGTCAAATTAAATAGAAAAAAAATTATGTTATAAAATGTCAATCGATTATATCAGACAAAAATTGTTTAATTGAATAATAATGCCTCCTCTACACTACTCGCGAAGTTCCTCGGCGAAGTACTCTAGAAACTTTGGCTAAAGTCCGAAGTGCGACACTACACACTCGTTCAACTTCGTGATAAGCTCATTCGCTCTGTGGTGCCGATAGCCTGCGCACGCTTGTAATGGACGCTCAAGTAGCAGCTGCCGTTGCAATGTGCACGCTCGCATATTATAACTACGTGCATATTTATCACACGAAGAAAACAAAAAAAAAAAGAAGAAAAAGAATGTGTGAAGAATGTCATTGGGGTCCCAAATAATTGTTTCTGTTTGCAGAGTTTCCAAGAGCAACATAATTTGCTCCTGTGACCACTGTATATTGCTCATAATTGTGTCACGCGCACTAAACTTATTATAAATCACGCACCGGCACACTCTACGTCTGAATGAGTACTCTGAAGTTGGCCGAGTAGTGTAGAGAGGTACTTCGTGAACGCACTTCGTGCAACTTCGGGCCCTTTGACTCGGGCGCAAAAACCGACAACAAATGGAAGTCGCCCGAGGCGAAGTGAAGTTGGACGAAGTAAGCCGAAGTGCCTCTCTACACTATCGTATTCGTCTAACATCGTTCAACTTCGCGAGTAGTGTAGAGGAGGCATTACATTTATCCATTAAAAATTTCTTTTTAAGCTCGATTTTAAATTTACTTTATATTTTCTACTAGTCTTATTGATTTGGGTAATTTATTGTAAACTTTTGGACCCATGGCAACTATGCTTCTCTGAAGTAACGTGGTATTGCCTATAATTTGTCACATCTGCGGGCACTAATGACAGAGGGAAATTCTTGTAAATATTTTTTTACAAATAAGGATACCTCGTAAATATACACACATGGCACTGTCAATATCTCTAGTCTTTTAAAGTGTGGCTGACAGCTCTCTCTGCGTTTTAAATTGGAGATAGCTCGAATACAGCGCTTTTGAGCCTTAAGCACCATTTCTTTGCCAACAGCATTTCAATTCTTTGTCCAAATGTCATAATCATAGTTTTATCAAAGTTAATTATTATTTTTTTAATTCTAGCCTAGCTAAGCTTGTATGCTTGTGTTATGGGTACCAGAATACGGATATAATACATATACTACTTTTTTTTTGTAAATACATACGTATAATTCATAGAAACACCCAGACGCAGAACAAACATTTGTAAAGTAAAAAAGTAAAGTAAAATACTCTTTATTGTACACCAGATAGCTTTACAAAACTTACTAACTAAACTTAAAATAGGTACAATGGGCGGCCTTATCGCGGGCTGCGATCTCTACCAGACAACCTTAAGATGGATTTGAATGAGACATTTGTATGACATTTATAAACATCACATAAATGATTGTCCGAGGCGGATTATACATATAATATAAATATTATTATAAGTAGATAACACGTCTGGCGCGTCCGTGTGATGACGGATTAAGAATACAAATGTCACCACCCCTTTCCATTCCTAGGGTGCTGTAAAAGTCAGCTAAGCACTATTGTATACATCTGTATACAATAGTGCTTAGCTGACTTTAAGGATTATCTAATCCTTTGTGAGAGACAGTTATGTCAAAAATAAACCCGGTGCCAAAACGCCTGGTCAGCCGGCACAGTAGACCATAATCCCTCCCAAAGTGGAGGAGGCCCGTGCCCAACAATAGAACGTTAGGTACTGAGCTGGGGACAGAGAGAAAAACAACAGACCGTTGAAAAAACTACTAAACCATGAGGACCGTTAAATATATTGAGAAACCTGGACAGAAGGGAAATCTTAGAAAAACCGTAACAGACACTCTATTTCGCTTCTATTACCTACAGCGTTATAGATAGATAGACGTTATATTAGATTAGATTAGATAGATAACTTTTTATTGTACACTTTACAGACATTGAAATAAAGACAAGATTCTTAAGACTAGGTACAAATGGCGGCCTTATCACATAAAGTGATCTCTTCCAGGCAACCATAGGATGGAAAGAGAAGTAAATAAAATAAGATGGGGTTGCAGTGTACAGTTAGTGAAAGAAGAAAATAAATAATACAATTACATAGATAGACATTCAAGAACAAATTATTGTGTAATTTCATATACCTACAAAAATGCGTTATGTTATATAGCCGTCGGTAAATGTACTTTCCAACATTGAAAGAATTTTTTAAATCG
Source organism: Orgyia antiqua (assembly GCA_916999025.1). Classification (NCBI taxonomy): domain Eukaryota; kingdom Metazoa; phylum Arthropoda; class Insecta; order Lepidoptera; family Erebidae; genus Orgyia; species Orgyia antiqua. The sequence continues at coordinate 24,225,830 of OU779871.1, forward strand.
GTCCAACAAGCGGTTCCCAACATTAGCGCGTTCAAACATTCAACCTCTTCAGCTATATAATATGTGGCAAATACGGCGGTAGCTACTCCCTTGGTAATACTAAAGTATTCTTAATCCGTAACACAGAAAAATTTAAGTTTCAAGACAAAGAAAATGTATACTCATGATAACTAGTAATATAAAAAATAAAACATAATAATAAAGGCACACGTCATGTAACACGTATGTATATTTGTAAACATATGGACACACCCACTTACCTGCTTGAAATGTCACCGATACAACCGGTTCGATTATAATTGTGAATAAATAATATAGCTAATGTTATCTGTTGCTACCTATTATTATTATTTATTTATAATTTTAATAATAATCTAGATAGCCACGCCCTGATTCAACGTGTTGAAGGAAAGAAAAATTTAAGGAAGAATTCGGCGTTTAGGGGATAATACAGAGACATGTTTTCATTTCATTTCATAAATTTGTTTGCAAATTTATATGGGTATTGTATTACACGTTTTACAATTATCTGTCTTAGTTTCACCACATTTTACCACCAGTTTTATGAGCAGTGCCGGTTTATGCAACCGTGAAACCCCTTGATTGCTTTCCCGGCCCTGCATTGCTCTTGTATTTCGGTAATAAAGGGTATTGAATTTTACCAGTACGAGTCCCGTAACGTTTGCTATGCCCGTATATTATTATGTTTATGAGAAAATCTACCATTGAGAACATTTCGTATTTAAAAGTTTATATACGAAATATTCTCAATGGTAGAGTTTCTATAGTCTTAAAAATTCTATAAAAAACGTGCTCCAGCATACAGAATCCTTACTAATTTATAAGTGCGAAAGTTAATGTGTGGAACGAAACGATAGCGCGATTTTAAAAACGTACAACGCCATCTATTGAGCAGAAGAGTAAACTTCTGTTTGTTAAGGATTGATTTCTAAATTTCACGCGTACGAAGTCGCGGGCAACAGCTAGTTCCTAATATATCTATTAGCTCAACATCTCCCTGGGTTAAGAAACTTATTTGGGATAATATTTAGACTAGTAGGACAAATCCTGGCATCGCCTGTGGATTTGTCCTACTAGCCTAATATAATCCTTATTTTCTTTATGTACCTTTGAACTTAGGGAAGGCTTTTCCTATGGGATAACTTAAGTAATACAATGCAATCTTTGACAGTGATTTTAATCCACTTGCCGTAGTCGGATTGATCTGAAATTTTGCACACATATTAAGGACTGATGACAATACAATACTTAAAAAATATACCTATGATTCGTAAGCGTATTTTTTAGTTTTTAAGCTTACCAAATTATGTAGAGCTGATTGGTGTTCACGCGGGCCAAGTCACTGTTAAAATCTAGTCTAGCACAAACCCGGAATTCGTTAAAATATTTGTTCAAAAACATGCCTTATCTTTTGCGCAACGTCTATAATATTAAATGTCATATGATAATAAGAATGCTTAACAAGATTTGAACAAAATCTTTGTTCTATTAGTATCTCATTAAATTTAAAAGTAATAACGCTTGTAAAAAATGTTGTTTGCGTCATTTCTTCCTTGTACATGTCTATTAAAAGTAGTTTCTTTGTATCACTATGACATACACATTTAAATTAACAACAAATACTTTAGCAATATAGCAAAATATTGACGTCAATAGAACTGGTTGCCGTTACAATATAAATTGGATAACAATAGCACTACGGAGAACCGATCAATTAATTTGTTTCTTTTACGTTTGGCTTTTGCACAATTCTTTTTTATTAACACGCTTAAGGGCCTACATCAATATTATTCAATATCATCGCCGACACGTACATATTAACACAGCCAGTAGGCACAGAAAATGAAGAATTAGGGATACTTTTCCTATTTACTCAAAATCTACTAAATATATTTTAATTCTGATTTACGTGTTTCTATATATAATAGTTACTTATGTTTTTAAAGTTATTTCATTAGTTAATACGCAATAATAGACCGACAAATGAAAAAAATAAAAAATTTGAGAGGTTGTTTCGCTAAGATTTTCTATCGAGAAAACTTTTTTCAATCGCGTTTCTGAGTTTATGCGATCCTAGATCATATATTGAAAAAACATATACTTAAAAATTAGAGCTCTAGCCTTTCAATCTAAAGAAACAATGAAAACTTCGTACGTAGAAAAATGGACGAAGCTATTTTGGTATCCTCTTAAGTTCGGAATGTATCTATCAATGTATTCATCTATGTAACGGAATCTTTGAAAGTGATTTTCACCCACTTGCAGTAGTCGGATTGATCTGAAATTTTGCATATATAACAAGGACCGATGACAATGCAATAATATAAAAAGATATTTAGGATTTTCAAGCGTGTTTTTTAGTTTTTGAACTAAGTAGATTATTTAATTTATGTACTTTCACACATCATCCCAAAACAAGCATATTTGCTTGTTTTTTGGATAGCAGAAGACATATGTACTACATTTTTTTACAGACAGGCACTAAAATGATCCCAAAACGGTTTACTTTAGTCCGAAACCCTAAAAATATAAATATTGATATAGTAAACTAAGTAAACATTTGAATATTATTTATGTGTGTACCTACGATAGGAATGTAACCTTCATGTGCCCTTATAAATACGTTATTGAGTTTATTTTAACATTACTCATAAATGCATTAAACTCATATAATATTTCGTAACTATCTTTAATTAATACGGCAGTCGTTATTTGATAAATTTAAATCACTCAATTTAAGAGGATATCAAAATAGCTTCGTGCATTTTTCTATGTACGAAGTTTTCATCGTTTCTTCAGATTGAATATCTAGAGCTCTAATTTTTAAGTATATGTTTTTTCAATATATAATCTAGGATCGCATAAACTCAGAAACGCGATTGCAAAAAGTTTTCTCGATAGAAAATCTTAGCGAAACAACCTCTCTCATTTTTTATTTTTTTCATTTATCGGTCAATTATCGCGTATTAACTTATGAAATAACTTTAAAAACATAAGTAACTATTATACTCGTATATAGAAACACGTAAATCAGAATTAAAATATATTTAGTAGATTTTGAGTAAATAGGAAAAGTATCCCTAATTCTCCATTTTCTGTGTCTACTGGCTGTGTTAATATGTACGTGTCGGCGATGATATACGATAATATTGATGTAGGCCCTTAAGTTTTAATTGTCAACGCAATCTTTGGAATCTCCATCTAACATTCTCCTCTGGAGTTCCACAGGGATCTATATTAGGACCTTTACTCTTTATATTATTTATAAATGATATTGATAGCTGCTTCAGGAACTCACGCTACTTACTCTATGCAGACGATCTCAAAATTTTTCGCAGTATTGGGTCTCTGTGTGACTGTGATAAGTTACAACACGACCTTACTCGACTTACTCAGTATTGTTCTGACAATAAGCTCAAACTTAACATCTCTAAATGTCAATCAATCACTTTCACTAAAAATAAAAACATACACGAATATAAATACTTTTTAAACAGTTCTCTCCTAAATAAAACTACACTAGTGAAGGATCTAGGCGTTACCCTCGATTCAAAACTGCACTTTGACTCACATGTCCAGAATATAGTAAACAAAGCTTATAAGCTATATGGTTTTGTCATGCGCTCTTTAGAGCCATTCAAGAGACCGTCAAGTTATTTAGTACTATACAGAGCCTTAATCAGAAGTCAATTAGAGTACGCTGTGCCTGCATGGAATCCTTACTACTCGAAATATAGTGAGTTAATAGAAAAAGTACAACGTAAATACTTACGTAGGGCAAACTACAAATGTTATCATTCCAAAGCTTCCTACTCACGTCTTCTTAATAAATTCAACTTATTACCTTTAAAGCTCAGAAGGTCTGTTCTTGACTTAACGTTTTTATTTATGGTTTGTCGAGGTGGATTTGACTGTAACGAACTTACTAGCCGACTTTTCATACGGATACCAAGTAAATCTCAACGAATACGTAACAATCATGCACACAAGTTATTTTTCCCCAAGCAGTGTAGAACTAATTCAGGTGAGAGGGCGCCCCTTTGGCGCATGATGTCCTGTTATAATGATGTCTTTAACGATAGCTTCACTGACAATGACATATTCACTTTGAGCTTGACACAATTTAAAAACCAAATTGTTTCACATTTGTTTTAAACTTATCATGTATAACATTGATGGTTTTTTTTCATTTAATTTCATGTTTCTTTTCTTTATATCTCAAGTATATTTTTGTTTATTTCCTCTTACTTTGTTTTGGAATCTGTTTCACTATAATTTGTCTTGTATTTACTGTTTTATGAATAATTTTACTATTATGTTCTATTTTAAGGTTTATTTTGTGGACAACGGTGCTGGTTGCATAATTACTTATATATAAGACTTATTCTGTGTACATCTATTTCATTATGTAACTGTTTGTTGTTCCAAATAAAATAAAATAAAAATAAAATAAAATAAAACATTCTTAAAAATTCTTGTACTTTTTCGATTTCCATTTCTTTACTTTCTTTATATTTATTTATACTTTTATTTATTACTAGTTGACCCGGGAAACGTCGTTTTGCCATACAAAAAAAAAGGTTTGAAAAATAGATGTTGGCCGATTCTCAGACCTACTGAATACGCATATAAAATTTGATAAAAATCGGTAAAGCCGTTTCGGAGGAGTACGGTAACTGACATTGTGACATGGAAATTTTATATATTAGATTTACCCCATCCGTAGGTAATGGTTTCTCTGGCTCTGGTATTGACCTTGTACGTGTGAGGCATGAAACGATAATGGTACCAATTCCACGTGCACAAATAAACTTAACTAAAAAATTTAAAATGGTAGTTTCAGTTGGTATATTATCTATTACTTCCTATTTTGTTGTACATATTTATATTAATTAAAATCATTAGTCTATAATACACAGTTTTTTATAATAAAAAAGTTTAGTTAACTTTGCCGAATTGTGATAATGATGCTCAGTGGGGGATTTACCCTAAGGCCCAGTAGGCCCAGGCCTAGGGCGGCCAGAATTTCATTGCTGATGCTGAAAAAGGGGCGGCAGATGTCTTGGGGCCTAGGACGGCCGAAACTGCAAATCCGCCACTGATGATGCTATCAATTTGAATTTATTAATTATTTTTTAGAAGTTTTTAGTTAGTAGTAGATGTTAAGTTTAGTTGTGCGCACGAAATCGGTGCCAATTTATAAAGATGATCCGTGATTATGGAAATAAAAACTTAGCACGCTGTTCAATTCACGACGTAACCTGCCTGGAAAGGCAGCTTACGTCGTGAATTGAACAGCGTGCCAAATTCGCGATAAGAACATAACTCCCAGTCAGTCAGTTCGCTAAACCAGTCATAGATTAATATGTTTAAAAGAGAGGGTGCAACTAAAAGTTTTAATACTAACAAAAAAATTTCAGTTAAAAGTTTTATATCTGCCATAATACGTAATTTAGCCAGGCAGTGTACGGCCTGCCTTGAACTTGCATGATTTTTAAAAAGCTCATAATACGCCCGCAGCTGTCTACAGTGTATATCGAGAAAAGAAAAAATGGAAATAGTAGGTATATTCTGTATCAACTCTTACAAAACTACAGAGTTGTATTGTAATTGATACGTGACAATAAAGATTTATTTATTTACAAAAAAAATACATTTCTAATATTTGAATCCAATTGCTCCTACCTACGAGTACATTAAGTTGAATAATTTCTTTAAGTTCCTCATTATGTTTTATTTTGATTAATAAGCTACTTCCTGTTATATTTAATAAATGAAACTGTGTAAAAAACAATTAGATATCATAACAAGGTCTTTTTATATCCTGCAATGAGGCTGCGCTGAAAAATATCACGATTGTTAAGAATGACTATTAGCTAAGTTAGAGCTGTGGTTAGAGTGTCTAAATTCACTTACTTCTCGGTCCATTAAGAGGGCACGATACCAAATTATGCTCCATACAAAAATATGGGTATTGTACTTCCCTTTCTTCTTCGCGAAAGTTAAACCGATTTTAATTGTTTCTGTGTTATATTATAGATGAAGAGTATATCTATACTTCTGCCACTTTCTTTTTTTCAATACATAATAACTAAAAGAAATATGACCATCCGAAAATCCCGTTTCTTTCGGTTTTCTTTAGGTAAATTTGCAGCGTCTATCACATATATTTGGTAAGGTATTACCAAAACAGAAAGTGATAGAAGCATAGATATACTCTTCATCTATAATATAGCGTAAAATCAATCAAAATCGGTTAAACTTTCGCGAAGAAAAAAGGGGACTACGAAACTTTTTTTAAAGAATTTGTAGGTAAAATCTGCTTTACCTATATTTGTCCCTTTCAGCACGGTGCTCGGGAATAGGGATAGCAATACCTAAGGCAAATACCTAAATTAGGAGTACAGTACCCTCTTAACGTCCCACTGCTGCACTGGTGGGTACGGCACTTTGGTACTTATTTCAACAACCTGTTTCTAAATGGCTTTAAAATTCCGTGAATTACTTAAGTGTTGTAAAAAAATCTGTTAAAAAGTTACGAGAAAAAAAAATTAACAAAATACGCGCGATGCCTACCTAATATTGTTTTGAAACTGGAAAAACATCGATGACCGCTATTGTACAGTGTAGTGTGAAACATACACTTGAAAATGTGCAAAGTAATATGGCTAGGACTTAGGACTGATGATAAATACTACTTTAGACCCAGATCTTTGCTCAGTATCTACTTTAGTACTTGGAATACTAAGTACTTACTATACTTATCGTATTACTGTACTTAAAGTAGTAACTTTTTCTGATTATGTTTTCCATTGCCGTTATATATACATAACACTTATGTCTAGTTTATTATTTCTAATTCATCATCAACATACATCTAACTATTATTATTATTATATTATTAACTATATATCCTAATTCTATGCAACATACACTATACATATCATTGATGCATATAATATTAATACATATTATATTTATTTTTTAATTTTTAAGTATGTTGATGGGCGTCACAAGCCACACCATAGGACTTTGCAGAATATCAGCGTTGTGGCATTCACTGTCACAACATTATGCTGAGCATTGTTCCTTTTATTTCTCACAGATGGGACACGTTAATTTCGTCACTTATTGAATGTTCTGTTGTATGTGTCCTTGCTGAAGAAATAATAAAATTTGCTTTCTTTCTTTCTTCTTTCTAACTCTACCCAGCCCATTAACGTCCCACTGTTGGGCACGGGCCTCCTCCACTTTGGGAGGGATTATGGTCTACTGTGCTGCGCTGACCAGGCGTGTTGGCACAGGGTTTCTTTTCGAGGTTTCCGTCTCTCACAGAAGATGTTATGTTATCTGTGCTCAATATACCGTACATTGCTACAGCGCCCTTGTAAAAAAATTGGGTGATGACACTTGTATTGTATACCTAAGTGTCATCACTCCATTTCTTAAGCAACAAGGTGGCAAGATACGCCACGGTATAAATACAAACAATTTAGAATTAAAATTGTGACTTCAATATGACGTCAAATTCTCTGACGTGATCTGATCATAACACATACAGATCAACCTTGTAATATAACGTCATAATATTAATGTTAGATAGCCCTACGCACTTCTCATATCGTTAGAAACACAAAGTTCCGAGTTCGATTTCTTAGTGATTAAGTAATTTGTTTAAATGATGTTAATATCTGTACTAATATTATAAAGCTGAAGTGTTTGTTTGTTTGTTTGAACGCGCTTTTAGGTGTATATGTCGTGGTGCGTCGGTTAGAGGACAAAATGAAATACGTCCGGACTTGAATGGCGTTTATTTGCGACTCCATATATTTGATATAGTAATAGCTTATATAGGTAAGGAGAACAATCGTTTCTATATATTCCTAATACTGCTGACACGCATAGTGTTGCATACAATGAATCCATACATAATATATTTGTATATAATAAATTAGGCGGAGAGAACAATAGGACCATACATACGTTAATAAATATATTTGTATATAATAAATTAGGTGGCGAGCACAATGATCTTTATGCATTCGTAGGCCTGTTGACATACGTCTACTTGCAAACAATGAAATCAGTATATTGTGTCCCTACACGCTAATCTCAGGAACCACTGGTCAGATTTAATTTTTTTTTTCAGTGTTGCATAGTACATTTATTGAAGAAAGCTATAGGCTATATAACATCACTCTGCGACACACAGGAGCAAAGCAACAGTTAAAATTGTTGCAAGGTTGTCGCAGGCGACAGCTAGTATATTTCATATCATTTATCTCATTTAATATTAATTAGTTTATCATATATAAGTTCAAAATGATCTAATGTAATAGATATCGAATTGGCATCAGAAAAAGACAATATTTCCACGGGATTATCTTATTTATTAAGTCAAAGTTCGTTAAATTAAATAACGGTTTATTTTTAATTAACAAGCTTTTGTTAGTTCGGTATATATCTATCAATGTATTAATCTATGTAACGGAATCTTTGAAAGTGATTTTCACCGACTTACAGTTGTCGAATCGATCTGAAATTTTTCACACATATTACTTATGGACTGAATGACAATGCAGTATTTAAGATTATTCAGGATTATCAAGCGTGTTATGTCGTTATTATAAAATTTAATTATTAATTGTACTTATATGTATGTAGGAATGTTGTAATTTTGCAGGACATTAGGCATGTAACACAACTTAAAATCTCAACTAGTATTTTTATAGCATTAAAATAAAAATATTTAGATTCTACCGTTCATCTATACTGGCGTAATAAAAATTAAAATCAGTTTAAATTTTTGCAAAGAAAAAAGGGGACTACGAAACGTCTATTTTTTCAAAGAACTTGTAGGTGAAATCTGCCTGCGCGGCGCTTGGGAATAGGGATAGCAATATCTAAGGTAAATACCTAAGTTAGGACTGTAGTCCCCTCTTAATATGTCTTTATTCAAAAATTTTAATTACGTTTTGGAGCCTATTTTATAAGTAAGGATTATTATGTACTCCTGACTCTACTTTACACAACATTCAATCAATAGTTCTTTGTTGTTAAACTACATTTATCTGTTATTTTTATACTTATATTATAGTTATTGCTTTTCGTATCAGTATTTTAACGGTAAATCTGGCACCCATAGCTAAAAGCCACATTAACCGTAATACCAAAGATGATTTGATTCCGTTACATAGACTAATACATTGATAGATACCTACCGAACTAAAAATAAGTAAAGATAACCCATCAAATCATATTTGTCTACCTTTTTATAGAACAATGCAATGTTAGTAAATACGTAAGCAATCAATATGCACGGTCTGTATACACATGCCTATCACTGATACTACAGAGATGACGAAACCTGCTGGTTGACTTGCCTTGAGCTTTGTATCAAGCTGATGAAATAAACGCCATCGGTTACAACTTCATCGAAGCGATAAACAAAGAATTCTTATTTCATTTATTAGAAATAACTAAATAATAATTATTAACTAAATAGTAATTTATTAATTTATTGTAACTAAATCTTTGTATTATTCACTTTTTAAGCAAAATATTTTATTTACAACCACTTTTTTCTAAATAACAATAATAATACGAATGTTTAAAATCATAGTACTACTTGTGCAATGGATTGAATTGCTTGAGTTATTTGTAATAAAAGCTAAAAAATTCACAAAACACAGCTACGCAATTTTTAAGTGGAATCATGGAGGAGGGCTGATTTAGGAGTTTAAATACTAGAGGATGCCGAAAATGGTACCAAAATGCAAGTTTTAACACTGTTTCTATTGAAATTTGGTCCTTTATTGTATAGTAGAGTCAGTGTAGGAAAATATTCTCGAAACTAAATCTTAGTTACACTACGCCCATATTGAAATGAATTAGTTTCACTATCCCATACCTACTTTAATAATTGGAAATTTCCAACAGCATAGTTGATAAACAGGCACAGAGCGGATTTATTCCGTTCAAGTTCAATATAACTTGTTCTGATGCAATAACAAACGCGTCGTTTTCTTAGTAACTTGTGCAAAATATTACTTAGCGAAAGTCATAACAAAAAAGTTTGCCTCCAAATGACTTTACTACTTATTCTTAATAATTAATCAGCTTCCAAGTTAGGTATAATTAATTGTATGATTAGAAGAATAATTTCCTTTTCGTATCCAACATGTGACATTCAGATTTTAGATAATATTATTACAAAACAAAACTGTGAAAAACATGTTCTAAAGACCGGGTCAACGCTATGCTTGTACACGTCACGCGACACACCCGCGCGTTGGACCAATCAGCGATCAGCGCGCGCACACTCCTTCCTTATATAAAATGCGCGAACGCAAAACAGCGTCATTACATTCTCGGAGTCTCTGTTCGCATAGTATTAAATGGGTTACAAAATAAACACAATTGGATATTATAGGTGGTTGATATTTTTATTCAGCTTCAGTAATTTTGACAACATTTAGTTTGTCATTTTAGTTATTCTATTTTTGAAATTGAAAGTATTATTTAGATAAATTCAAAATGTTGCATTTGAGCGCAATCCCCGAAGACTACGTTAAGAAGACCTCTCAGTGAGTAAAAATTATTTAAATTATAGTTACGATAATAATAGCCAACATCGGCACTAATTCTATACGCAAAACTAGACTTGACAAAAAAAAAACAAAAAAAAATTTAAAACAGCTATGGTCTTTTTTTGATTAATTGGCTATTTAATTATGCACATTTTAATTAATTAATATTTATTTATTTATTTTTATTTTCAAACTTCTTGCATAAAGTTAATATGTACAATGGCGGGCTTAATGCTAAAAGCATTCTTATGTTAGTCTTAACGATTTCTATTAATTAAAATGTCATACATGAATGAATGAATACATAGATTTTTTAAATAAAAAACTAACATTGCCGAATTGTGTTAATGACACCATCAATTTTTATTTTTTAGTTAAGTTCAGTTGTGCATGTAGAATCGGTACCATTATCATTCTTAGTTAATAGTTACTGGCCGACCCTAAGATAATAATAGCTTGATGATGCACAGTCTGTATTAAATTCTGATTGTTTCATTATTATTTTATTGTCCTCGTATTGTAAGTTAACATTAGTTACTTACAATTCTAATATTCTTAAAAATTATTTTCTTAAGGGCCTACATCAATATTATCGTATATCATCGCCGACACATACATATTAACACAGCCAGTAGGCACAGAAAATGATGAATTAGGGACACTTTTCCTATTTACTCAAAATCTACTAATATATTTTAATTCTGATCCACGTGTTTCTATACATAATAGTTACCTATGTTTTTAAAGTTATTTCATTAGTTAATACGCGATAATAGACCGACAAATGAAAAAAATAAAAAATTTGAGAGGTTGTTTCGCCAAGATTCTCTGTCGAGAAAACTTTTTTCAATCGCGTTTCTGAGTTCATGCGATCCTAGATCATATATTGAAAAAACATATACTTAAAAATTAGAGCTCTAGCCATTCAATCTAAAGAAACAATTAAAACTTCGTACATAGAAAAATGCACGAAGCTATTTTGGTATCCTCTTAACGTTCGCATCAAGAATTCGTTTTGTTTACCTATTCGTGTTTAATTTTCAACTATTCAGTATATTTGTAATCCTAAACTGTATACAACACGGACTCTCCAAGGTCTTATTACATACGTGTAACTTATTAAGAACCTTTCCATTCACTTTAATCATAAATAAGTTAAAGTAATAATAAGTTAAATTATATTAATATTTGTGGTTAAGTTTCACTTTATATTATTGAATACTAGATGTTCTCTTGAACTATTCGATCTATTAAAAAAAGCCGCAACAAAATCCGTTGCGTTTATTTTAAGATAAAAGCTCACATAAGGACATACATACAAAAAAACCGTTTTTTTTTAAATAAATACTAGCGGTTGCCCGCGACTTCGTACGCGTGAAATTTAGAAATCAATCCTTAACAAACAGAAGTTTACTCTTATGCTCAATAGATGGCGTTGTACGGTTCTTAAATCGCGCTTTCACGTTCGCGTTTCGTTCCATAAATTAACACTTAAGCTCGTCAAAATTATTATTGTGTTATCATCCGGATTACGCACTTATAATAAGGAAGTATAATATGCCAGTGTAACAAGTAGGTATAATTTGTTTAAGATTGGTGTACCTAGGTATATTGGGGGAGAGGGCTTTATAACTAATAAATAAATAAATAATAAATAAATATTCTTGGACATTTAGTCCCAAGCTAAGCTTGTAAGCTTGTGTTATGGGTACCAGAATACGGATAGAATACATATACTACTTTGGTTTTGTAAATACATACTTATAATACATAGAAACACCCAGACGCAGTACAAACATTTGTATGACAATTAGAAAAATCACACAAATGATTGTCCCGAGCGGGAATTGAACCCGCGACCTCTTGATCGGCAGTCCGTTACATGAACCACTCAACCACGAGGCTCGTCAAAACTATAAACGTAGGTAAAACTGCGGGCCTTAGCTAGTAATCCATAATGTCAACTTCTCACTATTATAAACTAAAACTTGGATACAAACTGACAACGCCCTTGGCACCTCTAAGGCAATTAACTTTAATTGTTCAGTCTTAAATCAAATTTACGTCAATACATGAGCAAAATTAACATATTTATTTATCACTAAGGACGAAAATACTTGTATTTTGTCAAGAATAAAACTGTTACTAAGACATAATATTTTCTAACACTTGCGCGACTCATTTGTTTAAATAAAACTACTTTTTACGGATTTAGACGCGTATATTTGTTTTAAATTTTGGCTCGACGTTTCGCGCAGTCTCACCCGTGACCATGGTAACTGCAAAATCTCCAAAACGTCGGGCCATAATTTAAAACAAATATACGCGTCTAAATCCGTAAAAGTAGTTTTATTGTTACTAAGACAACTAAAATTAGTTATACATTGTTTATAGTTCCTTTAGTAAAGTCAAACAGTTCATTGAGTCTTACATGGAAAGTTTTCAGTCAAAATTATTGTAGCTACGAGTTAATTTATTTATTTAACAGATTTATCACATAGTAACATATTGAAGTAGGCATTAAAGCATGGTATTATTTATAATGACTTATCGGAGGTTTAAACGGAGATTTTATCAGAGCGATAATAAACGTTTTAGCGTAAAAAGACTATTAGGAATAACAGTTTTTGACAATTTTCGCGAACCGATTTTAGCGAACTTTTAGACCTCCGACAAATTATAAATAAAACCATTAGTGTAGGGGCCTACATACTCTACATATACCTTAAGGGCCTACATCAATATTATCGTATATCATCGCCGACACGTACATATTAACACGGCCAGTAGGCACAGAAAATGAAGAATTAGGGATACTTTTCCTATTTACTCAAAATCTACTAAATATATTTTAATTCTGATTTACGTGTTTCTATATATAATAGTTACTTATGTTTTTAAAGTTATTTCATTAGTTAATACGCGATAATATACCGACAAATGAAAAAAATAAAAAATTTGAGAGGTTGTTTCGCCAAGATTTTCTATCGAGAAAACTTTTTTCAATCGCGTTTCTGAGTTGATGCGATCCTAGATCATATATTGAAAAAACATATACTTAAAAATTAGATTCAATCTAAAGAAACAATGAAAACTTCGTACATAGAAAAATGCACGAAGCTATTTTGGTATCGTCTTAAAGATATCTCTGCCTGTAGACCTGCGAGAGGAGATCGTGAGAAAAATATTAGGCATATGCATTGTTTGTTTGTATTCATTTATCGTTCGTCAATGAATATTTTAGAAAATGTTTGAGAGAAAATAAATAAAATGAAATCTTCTTTTTTAGTTGTTGCCTTTAACTTCGTACGAATCAAACCTTAAATAATTATACAAAAAGCCAGCCTCTTGAACCAGTCTATCTATTAGAAAAACCGCATCAGAATCCGTTGCGTACTTTCGAAGAAATTAGAATAACGTCTTAAATAAAATAAATAGAAAATTATTAGCACAGTAAGTTAAGCAAAAGATAACGTGTAATTCGGCTAAATAACTAAGTTTATTTAAGTGAAATGATGTAACGCATTTATCTTGTTTATGACGCAAACATCCTTCATTGAAAATAGCGTTCTAATTAATGTTCCAATCAATTGGTTTTAAATTACCTAATTAATTATTTACAATTCTCTTGAAATAATTAGTAATTTAAAAAATCATTAAAGTGATATAATATTATTTACCTACTCATCTAATTTGTTAGTAAAAATAACCATAATAATATAATATACATAGAATACAAGAAAAAGATAAAGAAGTTCTTCTTTCATTAAAGCATTATAGATTCAAATGACTGTCATATATAAAGTTAATACTGTATTAACTTATGTATTTACAAAAGAAAAGTAGTATATGTATTATATCCGTATTCTGGTACCCATAACACAAGCATATAAGCTTAGCTTGGGACCAGAGGACGTTGTGTGAAATGTCCATGAATATAAAAAAAAAAATTTTAAAATTACATTTGACATTTTGATTAAAATACATTGACATTTTGCGAAAATTTTCTCATAATGTTTTTTTTTTAATAAATATATATTTACGGACATTTCACACAGCGCCCTCTGGTCTCAAGCTAAGCTTATATGCTTGTGTAATGGGTATGAGAACACGGATATTACATTTCTTTTGTAAATACATACTTATAATACATAGAAACATCCAGACGCAGAACAATCATTTAAATGACATTTATAAACATTACACAAACTGTGCGGGTATCGAACCCGCGACCTCGTGAACGGCAGTCCGTTACATGAACCACTAGACCTATACGCAAACTACCAATAATAGTTAACATGTGTTCTAGCCATACTAAGTACTAAAGATGTCATTTAACATAATATACTCGTAAATATTCCAATAGTTATAATTACAATCAATGAGATATTATTTAAGTACTGTTAAGTACAAAGTACAATTAGATATAATAGACCTAAATAATATTAACACAATTTTGTAACTATGGCACGTCAATATAATATGGAAAAATTCTTTAATACTTTATTTAGCCTTGATAAATGATAATGAGTTAATGTTACCTTCGGATTAAGCCAGTGCGGGCCCTGTAGTAATCTCTATAAAGAGCGCCCCTGAATTACTCGTACTTCATCGGACTTAACATTGTATAGCGGGTTTTGATGTGTTTTTATTAGATAGGCGGGTTTCACAGGATTGTTTTTTTTTTTGGATAATTTTTTTAGGTTATTATAAGGTATAATATATCTTTATAACTTTTTATATTAAATATATTTTTAAAGTAATTTATTAAGTTTGCAATTCACATGCTATGCTCTTTCCCGCTTGCGGTGATCACTTTTTCCACCGTAATTTAATTTATTAAATATATTTTTATTACATTAATAAATAAATATTCATGGACGTTTCACACAACGTTCTCTGGTCCCAAGCTAAGCTTATTATGCTTGTGTTATGGGTACCAGAATACGGATATAATACATAAACTACTTTTCTTTTGTAAATACATACTTATAATACATAGTAAACACCCAGACGCAGTACAAACATTTATGACAATCATAAATATCACACAAATGATTGTCCCGAGCGGGAATCGAACCTCGTGATTGCCAGTCCGTTACATGAACCACTCAAGCACGAGGGCTGTAAAGTAATCTAATATGTAAAATCTCCTGTCACGGTGTTTGTAATTATACTCCCCTGAAATGGCTGGACCGATTTTCGTGAAATGTTGTGTACATATCTGTTAGATCTGAGAATCGGACAACATCTATTTTTCATACCCCTAAATGTAATTGTGGTGGTATTCCAGCAATATAACATAACATTTATATGGCAAAACAACGTTTGCCGGGTCAGCTAGTTATTATTATATTAAAAATTTAATGTGGTGTCGTGGGACACCAGGTAGGAACGAAGTTTCTTCGGCTAATGTAGAATCGACACAATTTGCAAAAAGAGAAAGGTATTATACACTACTCGCTTGTCGCTTGTATACGACTGTCGCGCCTGCGCACGTCTCATTTAACGGTTTTATTCCACGGACTTTTTTCCACGGTATTTTTCTTACGGTTTTACTATCACATTTTTTTCAGTTCGGTCGCGCAGCAAAATCCCTATCTCCTCCAAGGGGCAGGCTTGGAGGAGATAGGGATTTTGCTGTAAGGAACTTCGTTCCAAAAATATATTTCTTCTAAATTCCACTCATATGAAGTTGCTGGCAACATAATTATTATTATAATATAATTAGAAGTAGGTACAGCCCAAGGTTTAATTTTAGTAAACTTAGTTTTTTTTTTTATCTTTAGATATTTTAAAATATTGTTTTTAATTTTATATCCACTAAAACCCTACTATTTATTCGAATCTACATTAATTTATTAATTTTAGAAATTAACTTGTTATACTTTATAGGTACTTAATAGTAAAAGAAGAGTTTGAAGAACGACGGAACGGTATTGCGAGGTCGTGGGTTCAAGTCCCGCTTATGTTGATCATTTTTTCCACTATAATTTAGTTTATTTGAATCTGTTACTTAGCAAACTGTCTTTTGTTAAACTAATTATTACACATTCATGACGTAAATGAGCGAACGGGCATATTTGCCTAGCTAATAGCTATCCTTTCAAACCTTGACAATAAAAAAAAATACAAAAAAAAATATTATCTATTCTTTTTTTAACATTTCATATTATGTATAATAAAAAAAAAACGTATTAGAACCAGGAAAATTATAATAATTCCAGTTTTTTTTTTGTGAATGCAAGGGAAAATGTTTACGTCCATATTTAAAATTTTTATTTTACCTTCCTTATATTACTGACGCGGACGGCAGTATTAAAACTTGGCCTTTAATATCCATTTTCATGATTCTAAATAACAAATTTAACAATAAAAATGTACTTATTCATATCAGAATTATTTTACTACCTGTATTATTATTGCGCATAGCAACAGAATACGTATACAGAAGTATCTAATTCTGGCAGTTCCTCGATAGATTTACTATTCAACACCAAAAGATTTTTTTTAAACAGACCAGTATTGGTTGATTAGAGCGTTCAAACAAGCAAACAAACTCTTCAGCTATCTATTTCCTAGAAATAATAGTTATAAAATTTGTCCACAGATATGCGCAGGTGGCTCTGGCGTGCGGGCGCGCCGCTCACCAAACTGCTTTGAGAGGTGCAACCACACCGAATCCACAACTTGCTGCATTGACTCCTAAGGTAAGAGAGATACTACCAAAGCCTAGAAATTCCATCAAGGATTTTTCTGACGAACAGTTACAAGAACTTAATTTGCTTATTACCCGGGCGTCAAATGTAGAGTCTACTGACGGATAGCATTCTCTATTTTAGAGGAATAATTATTAGATTTTAACCCAGATTTGTCTTAGGAAATATAGTGGCGTCGTTTGTTTAATTAATCATTGTACGAAGAAAAGTTTGTCCTTAAATAGTGATAGCAACAGCGTAATCCATGGACTCCTAATTCAAAAATTGATGGTATTTTTTTTACTTTTTTATAGGTTCGTGCATTTGTAGAGCGCAGTGCGGCTCTCTGCCAGCCAGACCATGTCCATGTCTGTGATGGATCTGAGGCAGAAGCAGCTGCGTTGCTACACATTATGCAACAACAAGGCACCTTGAAAAGACTGCCTAAATATAACAACTGGTAAGTGAAACTCAAAGAAATAAAAGAGAGTTTAGACTTCTCTTGGTTGTATTTTATTTCCTTTGCCTCCTTTTTCGTGTACTAAGATAGGAGAGAAAAAAAAACACTTTTTTCATTTGGACAAGGAAACAAAAAAATAAGAATTTTATAAGTGAATTTATTGTAATAAGGTAGAACTTTCGATAAGATTACGGGCCTTTACGGGCCTTTTAAGTACAATTTCTTTGTTTTTCTGTGTTCTCTATGTTCATAACATTATTCTCCAGTTGGTTGGCGCGTACTGACCCAGCGGACGTGGCTCGCGTAGAATCCAAGACGTTCATTTGTTCGGAGAAGGAACGTGACGTAGTGCCAATTGCCCGTGCCGGCCAGAAATCTGCCCTCGGCAATTACATTGCTCCCAACGATTATGACAAAGCCATCGCTGATAGATTCCCAGGATGCATGCGAGGTAAGACTCTGTCTATACTTCTATACTAATGCTGAAGAGTTTGAACGCGCTAATCTCAGGAACCAATCGCCGGATTTGAAAAATTCTCTGTGTTGGATAGTACATTTATCGAGGAAAGCTTATAGGCTATATGACATCACGCTGCGACTCATAAAATCAAAGTATTGGTGATAAATCTTGCGTTTTTTTACGCCTGGAATTCGCGGACAACAGCTATGAAATATATGAATAGTAAATCTTCATTTAAATAATAAATATTAATGGACATTTCACACAACGTCCTCTGGTCCCAAGCTAAGCTTGTGTTATGCTTGTGTTATGGGTACCAGAATACAGATAGAATACTTAAAATACTTTTATTTTTGTAAATACCTACATACTTATAATACATAGAAACACCCAGACGCAGTACAAACATTTGTATGACAATTATAAATATCAAACAAATGATTGTCCCGAGCGGGAATCCAACCCGCGATCTCTTGAACGGCAGTCCATTACATGAACCACTCGACCTCGACGCCCGTCATTTAAGAGGGTACTGTACTCCTCATTTAGGTATTTGCCTTAGGTATTGCTATCCCTATTTTCGAGCGCCGCGCTGAAAGGGACAAAAATATAGATGAAGCGGATATTACCTACAAATTCTTTGAAAAATGACGTTTCGTATTTCCGTTTTTTATTTCGCGAAAGTTAAACCGATTTTAATAGTTTTTACGTTATATTATAGATAAAGAGTATATCTATGCTTCTATCACCTTCTTTTGTGGTAAAACTTTACCAAATTTGTGTGATAGACGCTGCAACTTTATCTAAAGATATATCTTTATATAAAAAATAATTTGATACCGTCTTAAGACACACTATTTGGCCTCCTCCACTTTTGGACCGTATTTATTCAACATAATCCCCCTTATTACAAAACGCGGCTCAACGTTAAACCCAGGTTTAACAAAATTTATTTACGAGGAATTGGATAGTTAGACCCGCTCTGACACTAGTTTGGCGTCGGTTTAAGACTAAGGTCGTTGTTAGATCTAGGATTTGAGAAAAATCTGCTTGAAATGCGCAATTGAAGTGTTTAAAAACCAGGCTTAAACTGTGGCTTAAACTTAGTCCACGTTTTGTAATAAGGCGGAATATGTCTTATCATATTATATTATGGCTTATCAATTGTCAAGTTTTCTCTCTAAAATTTTATTTCTTAGCTGGCAGCCTGGCCCTTACAACACCTTGGGAAAGTAATGGGGTCGTGACTTTTTGCATTCTTACTCTATCCCTACAGAGACTTAAATACCTACTATTAAAATTAAAGATACACTAGGGTTTCAGTTACAAAATAATTACTAAATGTTTTGAAATAATTTTACTTTCCGACTTGTAAAGTTAATAAAATACGTTATGAAAAAAATAAACATTTTTGTTTAGTAATAATAATTATGAAGTACTAATAATTTCCTAGTTCCAATCTCATGGTCACACATACACCAGTTAAAACAGAATCACAAAGCGTATTTAAAATGCTTTACATAATCACAGACGCTGCATAATTGTGCCTCGAAACAACGTACCTCTAAATGAAAATAACTCAGTCGCGCTTATTTTACAACACAAAGACATTGTAGTTTCAAATTTAAAATTAAATGACCTTGCAAAGCCCTCTTACGAGTGGCGGAGCTTCGTGCATTTTTCTATGTACGAAGTTTTCATTGTTTCTTGAGATTGAATGGCTAGAGCTCTAATTTTTAAGTATATGTTTTTTCAATATATGATCTAGGATCGCATAAACTCAGAAACGCGATTGAAAAAAGTTTTCTCGATAGAAAATCTTAGCGAAACAACCTCTCAAATTTTTTATTTTTTTCATTTGTCGGTCTATTATCGCGTATTAACTAATGAAATAACTTTAAAAACATAAGTAACTATTATATATAGAAACACGTAAATCAGAATTAAAATATATTTAGTAGATTTTGAGTAAATAGGAAAAGTATCCCTAATTCTTCATTTTCTGTGCCTACTGGCTGTGTTAATATGTACGTGTCGGCGATGATATACGATAATATTGATGTAGGCCCTTAAATACGAGTATTTATGACCATGAACTATGTATAAAATAAATAAACACTTCAAGCTATACCGATTATTGCCGAACGGTCCAAGGTTCAATATTACATTGAATTTATTGATAACTTGCATTATATTTACGACTAGTATCCGGCTATTGACCTGAAAATAATTCTAGTAACACATTCAGCTGTAATTAATGAAATAAAAAAAAGCAGTCTTACGGAAATCTTATTAATTAATTAATTATACTTATATCTATTAAACCAAGAAGTGTTTACATCGTAGCAGATGTCGCACTATAATCTCTACCTACCCCTAAGGGAAAGGACGTGATTTTATGATGAAGAATTGTTTAATTTTTGTCTCCAGGTCGCACTATGTACGTAATTCCATTCTCCATGGGTCCAGTCGGATCTCCTCTCTCGAAGATTGGAGTTGAAGTGACTGACTCTCCATACGTCGTCTACTCCATGAGAGTTATGACCAGAATGGGTAAGTTCATAAGATTAAAAATACCATACTAGAAAAATCAGGAATAATTTACTAAGTCCTTTTTTGTAACAACTAGGCAGAAAGACGATCTTTTTTTAATTTATTTTTCGGCATTGGAAGAAAGACTCAAAGACTATCTCACTATAAGTGTTGCCCTAGATTAAAAGTTCAAATTTCCCCAAAATGTGGAAAATCTTAAATCTACGTAAAAGTGTTTTCAAACTAAAAATAATGTGCGTATGTGTATACATATTATATGTATATAAATACGAACATGTGACGTTATACTTCTTTGTTTTTTATGCTACATTTGTAATTAACTTTATTACGTACATGTTTTTTGTGAATTTTTCGCGTAGAAAAAATTTCCTCTCAAATATTTCCCCTAACGCATGACATGACAAAATTACTATAGAACTAATAATGTTATTATTTTAACAGGTGCAAGAGTGTTAGAAGCTCTCCGTCAAGACGAGCAGTTTGTTCGTTGTCTACACGCAGTAGGCACAGGCACAAACAATACACCTGGCTGGCCTTGTGACCCAGCTCGCACCATTATACTGCACAGGCCAGTTGATAACGAAATCGTTAGCTATGGTCAGTATACAGATTCTCTCTCTCTCCAGCCCATTTACGTCCCACTGTTGGGCACAGACCTCCTCCACTTTGGAAGGGATTATGGTCTACTCTGCCACGTTGATCAGGCGTGTTGGCACAGGGTTTATTTTCGAGTTTTCCGTCTCTCACAGAGGATGTTATCTGTGTGCAATATCCCTTAGCTGACTTTTACAGCACCCTTGGGAGGAGATGGAGTGGTGACACTTGTATTCTTAATCCGTCACCACACGTCACAGATTATTTATATTCTTTTCAAGTCATTGGTAACAATTCTACATGCACAACTAAACTTAACTAAAAAACGAAAAAAAACTATGCGTGTTTTTATTTATTGGCTATTTCGTTGTACATATTTATATTAATATTTTTTTTCTATTATAGGCAGTGGTTATGGTGGTAACAGTTTGCTGGGTAAGAAGTGTTTCGCGCTTCGTCTGGGCTCAGTCCTCGCGAGACGTGAAGGATGGCTAGCTGAGCATATGTTGGTCAGTATATACCTTACCTAGAAATTGCTTATATAGTCTATAAAACTAATTTACTATCGGTGATATCTTTTAAAAGGGAAAAATATGTAGTACTTACAACCGTCGTGCATGTATGACAGATGTATGGGTGTAAATGGGATGGTGGGGTGGGCTTTTTATTGAGTAACTATGCCAAAAATGTTACCCTTGTACTCTTGTTTCACTTTGGGTGGAAAATTATACGCTGACCTGGTGTGTTGGTATATGTTTTAGTTTCGAGTTTTCCGTCTCACACAGTTAACTGCTTACTGCACCCCGGGGAAGAAATCGGGTAGTGACACTTGTATTCTTAACAATTGTAATTTGTAGGTATATAATTAATAAAATTATTATCTTCTAGATCGTTGGAGTAACAGACCCAAAAGGTCGTAAGAGATACATTGCAGCTGCTTTCCCATCAGCGTGTGGTAAGACTAACCTGGCTATGATGACTCCCACCCTGCCAGGATACAAGGTGGAGTGTGTTGGAGACGATATAGCTTGGATGAAGTTTGATAAGAACGGAGTACTTAGAGCAATCAATCCTGAGAATGGATTCTTTGGAGTTGCACCAGGTAAGGAAATATTTTTTTCGTTTTCTCACAACTACTAACCTAGGGCTTTTTCAATAGTAAAAAATAATTGACAATTACTTTGTACAAAACGTTACATAAGCTCAAGCGCATTTACAATGTTAAACTACAATGTTAATAATGTATTGAACATAATAATATACGTCATATTATTAAAATACTTTTGTGTGCTAAATAAATAAAATTAAATCTTATTCAACAGGCACATCTTCAGCGACAAACCCAATTGCGATGTCAACAGTATTTGAAAATACTGTGTTCACAAATGTTGCTGAAACCGGTGATGGTGGAGTGTGGTGGGAAGGAATGGATGATTGTCCAGATAAACTGATCGATTGGAAAGGACAACCATGGGATCCTAGCAAGAAAACACCTGCGGCACATCCTAATTCTAGGTAAGAAAAAAAAAAATTTCTATAGTTTTAAAGGGTTTTCAGTGAAAAAAGTCCCCGAATTTTCGGGAAATGATTTTAACTCATTACTTTTGCTTCATAACAGACAGATCGTTTCAGTTTTGATTAAGGCGTTTGTTATAGCGTAATTATTGAGTAATTAAATGGGCAATTTTCATGCAAACGTAATAAAGCTAAAGATTTTGTAGTTTTTGTTTGTCGAAACTAAATAATGTCAAGGTACATTAATTGACTAATTAGCTCTAACTGCAAAATAACAATTTACGGTACATTACATGACATTCATTATTATATATATCAACAGATTCTGCACACCAGCTGAACAATGTCCAATCATTGATGGCGATTGGGAAAGTGCTGAAGGAGTTCCAATTTCCGCCATTTTGCTCGGAGGAAGACGTCCGGCGGGCGTACCCCTAGTGGTTGAGGCAAGAGATTGGCAACATGGTGTGTTCATGGGCGCCACCATGAGATCAGAAGCTACTGCTGCTGCAGAACATGCTGTAAGTTATTCATATTTTTTCGTCTTTAAATATTATTCACTACATTTCTTTTTTGTAAAAAATGTCAGGAGTCTTTTTAATTTAATTCATGAACTATATAAAATTGCCCTCTGTCTTTTTAACGCAATGTATTAAACATAACGCTTCTTTTTTTACAGGGTAAAGTGGTTATGCACGATCCATTCGCTATGCGACCATTCTTCGGCTATAACTTCGGCGACTATTTGAAACACTGGCTGTCTCTGCCTCAGCCTGGCCGCAAAATGCCTAAGATCTTCCATGTAAACTGGTTCCGCAAGAGCGACGAGGTAATTTACATAAAATATAGGTCCTTATGTTAGAATATATCAAACAATACATTATTTGTGGATCAATGTAATGCTCTTCTAAAATACTAATGCTTAAATAAATATCTATTGTTTAGTTAGTACAATACAGTTGTAGCAGTAAAATATTAACTATGTATATATAAAAACTAGCTGACCCGTGAAACGTTGTTTTGCCATACTAAAAAAAAAAAGGTTTGAAAAATAGATGTTGGCCGATTCTCAGACCTACTGAATATGCATGTAAAATTTCATAAAAATCGGTCAAGCCGTTTTGGAAGGAGTACGGTAACTAACACTGTGACACGTGAATTTTATATATTAGATATAATGTATAGACATTTTTTGACGATTTTATCACTAGAAACTTGTATGAAGTTGTAACCAAATCAAAGTATAGTTAAAAAGTAAATAATAATTATGCTAAAGCGAATAAGATTTTAATAATGTTGCCTCTGTTACAGGGTAAATTCCTCTGGCCTGGGTTCGGTGAAAACTCCCGCGTGCTAGATTGGATCCTTCGTCGTTGCGATAACGAGCCATGCCACACTGAAACTCCTCTTGGATATATCCCATCCGAAGGCAATCTTAACGTCAACAACCTTGGACCTATCGATTTGAAATCTCTCTTCAGTATACCAAAAGACTTCTGGTTACAAGAATCGGAAGCAATTGAAAAGTATTTCAAAGAAGAAGTTGGTGCAGATTTGCCTAAGGAAATGATGGATGAACTTAATAAACTCAGGGAAAACATACAACAATCTTAATTTATACCAAAGCATTAGTAATAAGTATTGGAATGTAAATATATAAGGTATTATAAAATTTATACTTATGTAATATTTAGAATCATTCCAGAGTGGTTTTTTATTAATTATTGCTACGTTGATCGTGCAATTTCGATTATTTTTTTACGAAATGAATTATTTAGATGATTTGTAATGACGTTGTTGAAAAACGAGAAGGCTGTGTTATTTAAGTATAATTGTGACATTAAATCATATTAATATTATGTACCTATAAGTTTAATATATATGTATTTATAATTTGATAACAAAAAATAGGTATATAACTTAGTATATTTTAAATAAAATGTATTATCAATTAGAAAAATTGATTTTTATTTAAGGACTTTCAAATGTATTTAACAAATATCTCATAGGGCGTTGAGACATAGAAAATTACATGATTCTGTTCAGTTTTATAAAGAGCGTATTCACACAGTTACAACCAAGAACATATAAACTGCAAATAATCTATTTCATATGTTTTGCTGAAAACACCCTGACACCATCTTGAGTAGATGCTCTAGCATATTTCGTTAACAACGCATTTACATTTAATTTTTCTGTTGCATAGCACCTAAAAAAGAAAACCACTTTTTTAACATCTATGTAATTATTGCAAACGACATTTTTAATATAGAGAAGTAGTACTAGACTACTTTGTTACGTGTCTTCCTCCAGCCCATTAGCAGTCCACCGTTGGGCACGAGCCTCCTTCACTTTTGGAGGTATAATGGTCTACTATGCCACGCTGTCCAGGCGCATTGGCACAGGGTTAAATTTTGAGTTTTCTATTTTTCTCTGATATGTGTTTAATGTCACTTAGCAGACTCTTAAAGCACCCTGGGAAGGAAATGGGGTGGTGACACTTGTATTTTTAATCCGTCACCACACTGACTATATTTTTACATATACTTACTCAATATACGGTGATATCTCAGCAACAGTCCACTTAGGTTTAGTTTGGAAAAGTATTTTAAATCGTTCGTTGATTTCTTCAGGTAAATCGCTTTCAGCAAAGCCCCATACAACTTGTGGTGTACTTGATTTATCGATTAAAGCGATCCCAGATAATAGAGATTCCTGAGAATAATTAATACACGCGTTACAATTCAAAGCGAAGTAATCAGTAATAAAGTCAGGTCATATATGCGAGGTCAATAGTTTAGACTCCCAATCAGACCAAACATATCTTAATCTAAACTTATTATAAAACTATATCGTTATTTTTGTATGTATGTCCCTATGTGAGCTGATATCTTTAAACTAGTCCATGACGATGGCTTTTTGTATAACTTGTTAAGGGCCTACATCAATATTATCGTCGACATGTACATATAAACACAGCTAGTAGGTATAGAAAATGAAGAATTAGGGATATTTTTTTTGTTTACTCAAAATCTATTAAATATATTTTAATACTGATTTACGTGTTTCTATATATAATAGTTACTTATGTTTTTAAAGTTATTTAATTAGTTAATACGCGATAATAGACCGACAAATGAAAAAAATAAAAAATGAGAGAGGTTGTTTCGCTAAGATTTTCTATCGAGAAAACTTCTTTCAATCGCGTTTCTGAGTTTATGCGATCCTAGATCATATATTGAAAAAACATATACTTAAAAATTAGAGCTCTAGCCATTCAATCTAAAGAAACAATGAAAACTTCGTACGTAGAAAAATGCACGAAGCTATTTTGGTATCCTCTTAAGGTTTGGTTTCTAAATTCCATGCATACGAAGTTGCAGGCAACAGCTAGTATTATTATTATAAACGAAATAGAACTTGACAAATTCTCACAGCAAAAAACTATTTATAAAAATGTGCGTCGTGTATCAAATACTTACATTAGTTATCATTCCATCTGGAACAGAATCCCTCCATGCTTGCAAGAACTCTAATAAATTAAATTTCCCTGCACTTTTCAATAATACTCTAGCCAAAAACTGACACACTTTATCTGCATTGTATTCATAAAACTGAACACCCTCTTCCAAGACAGATTCACGTGTGTAAAATCTAAACATAGCTCTTAAAATAGATTCTGGCACTAACTCTTTTAAACTTTCCATAGTTTCTTCTTTTGATACTCTATCCAATTGCCATGAGTTTTCATCAATAAGATCTAACATATAAGACAGCACTCGAAATTCATAATCAAATTCTAATAATCTGTAATATCCGTCTATCTCAATCGCTTGTATTTTTTCCAATTCTTCATTCAGTTCTGCCCTAGATGCTTGGATTTGATCAAATATGTCTTCGTAATTAAGTAATTTTGATTTATCTATTGCATATTCCAGCTCTAAGCCCTGATATCTAGTTGGTTCTAATAATTTCCGTAGTTTAGACAATCTAGGTTTACATGGCTTCAGTTCATAATATGTAAAAAATGTATTTACAATATCTTTATGCTCTATTTTTCTGGGCGTTTTAGTTCCGTCATCGGATTCTGTAGATTTATTTAGACTCGTATTTGATTTGTCGAAAGAAGTATCGGAATCACATTCCGTGGAATTATTAAAAATGTTAGTTGTTTCATCAATGCCTGTTGATGCGGCAAAAAGTAGATTTGGCACTAGCATAAGGCTATTAGACGTTTCTGCCTCCTTAACATCATAGGTTTTGTTATTTGTACATAAAACTACATTTTCATCAGGATCTCCTAAATGTAAAAAATAATATTAAACAAGCGCGCAGACAATATTACACAAGATTTTTTTAAGAATAATATTGGCAGTTACTATTTTCATAAAAACAAAATACCTTTAAATACTACCTCGTTCCCAGACTCTATTTGCTTTAATAGATTATCATCTAAAAGCATAAGCTTTAAATTATCATTTTGTTTTTCCGCTTCTGGGAATCTTAAGACTTGAGTAATCTCGGTTAATTCTGATTCATGTAATTTTGCAATTTTTATAATTTTTCTTACTTCTTCAGGAGTTCTTGTTTCCCTGAAACAAAACGCATTACAGTTCGACAAATAATTCATTTCAATCGGTTGTCCTGAAGCATTATCTAGAGACATTCAGTTTAGGCAAAAATTGAATTGTACCCTAAACTTAGTTCAGGTATTTATTAATGCTTTAAGTTATTTTAAAACATCAAAATAAATTTAAATACTTATTAGAACGAATAACACCACTACTAAAGCCTAGAAGAACGACTAAATGATGGGAGATAATTAATTAGGGAAAATTACGTCAAAGACCTGGCAACATTTTATTGACAGATCGTTCTTTAGTCTATGCCCAGCTGTCAGTGTCATGCCATTTTGATAAATTCTGCGTGAAAGGAAACGACATTGACGTTTAGTTTAGTTCGATTTCTGTAAATTCGAGGCGTGATTTTCGTGAATCACGCATTAGTTTTAGATTAGTGAAAATAGTGATAAAATATTCAAAATGTCCTTGTTTGGTGATATACTGTCTATTAACAAAAATGAGGAGAAAACTAATCAATCGTCTGCTGGTCTTTCCCCATATTTGAATTTCGATCCTCATTATATACCGAAAATGCAACCTGAATTCCTTTATCTTGATGATAATCACATGGCATCTACAGCACGAAGATCTAACGTTGCCCTTCCCATTATTGGAATGTCCTTTATGACTGGATCAGGTAATGAGATGATGAAATTCCGACATAACCTCAAAATTATCAATGATTTTTACATAACACTGTACACATAAATGCGTAGAGGTCACACTTGGACTTAAAAGTAAATTTGGAAAAACTTTAATATTCAAATCTGAATATGTTATGGTATATGACATTTACTTGATAATTTATACTAAATAAAACATATTTAAGTGTTAAAATGTTAATAATCAATGTAAATTCAATACAGTCATAATTAACACTTTTTATATTGTTGTGGAAACAAAGGCTGTGCAGTAGAGTTTTACAAGAAGTCTTAACATGAAATAACTCATTGATGATAGTTTTAGGTATAATTGAGTAATGTTAGATGGGTAATATTGTTGTTGAGTCGTTGATGTGTAGGTATGGGACCTTAGTATAGATGTCCTATACTAATAAATAAAAAATGTTGCGTGTTCGCTTGAACAGTGTTTATTAACAACTAACTTATTTCTAATCTTACATTCTACAGGAAAGGTAACGATCTTGTTGTGTTAATGCGCCTCTTGCAGTTGTCAACCCATATTATTACAGCAAAAAATCTTAACTGTTGTCGACACAATGTGCCAATGAAATGTTTAGGCAAAAAATAAAATGGTTCAAATATCAAACATGAGTTGGTCCTTAAGTGGCTATAAATTACAGTAATAAAGTTACATAAATATTGCAGTTCTTAAAATAGAGATCATTACTTATTTAATCTGTGACAATTATAACACATGTAAAATATTGTATACTAGCTGTAGCCCGTGACTCCGTACGTGTGGAATTTAGGAAAGTTTCATGAAAATCCATCCAGTAGTCTTTACGTGAAAGAACAACAAACATCCTTACATTCATACAATCCAACATTAACCAAACATCCAAATATTAGAGATAGAAGACCGAGGAAACGTTCGCGTTGCTCGGCCAACAGTTTAAATATTTTATTTTGTCGCGCGTAATTCTTTTTTCGTCATATCTCCTAAGATATTCATTTAAATTGCATGCTGTAAAAAGCAGTTATAATCTATATTAAACGTGTAAGCTAACTAGGGTATTTAATTTAATAAAAAAGAATACTATATACACATAAATAGCTTTTGAAAACACCCTAGAATTTGATAATTTTTGCAACATTATTATGGATACAGCGGGTTTCCCTTAAAAGATAGACATATGCCCTCGCGGACTTTTTTTAAGAACTATAGGTAACAAACAATTCCGTCATACATTAGTTTGTTGTATCTCACATAGATAAGGCAGCGTTTTCATTTATAGCTCGCACACGTCCGAGTTTCTCGACAAATTTAATCGTATCTCGTCCAATATATAGCAAACCCCAACAAATTATGCAAAAAAGCCATCCTCTTGAACCATTCTATCTATTAAAAAAACCGCATCAAAATCCGTTGCGTATTTTTGAAGATATAAGCTCACATAGGGACATACATACAAAAATTACGACTTTGCTTTATAAGAAGTAAAGATATACAATAGTTATAAGATTGTTAGTCCCTAAACTCTTGTCAGGCCTGAATTAGTCTGTCTAGTAAGAGTACAAAACTTATTACAAATCATAAACACAAGTAATTTTGAATAAAGAAACATTTCATTTTACTTTGAATTACTGTATAAAACATTTTATGATCACCCTGTCACACCTTGGCCATGACCCATTAATAAAAGGTGTTTGATAAGATTAAAATTTTTATATTAGATTTTTTTTTAAGATGAAGATGAATAAGCACTCTTTCTTGGCTTCATGTACACTCATACATTTCCTAGGCATACATAATCATTAAATTATAAAATATTGCATAATTTTATTATCTTCTAATATATATAATTACACAGTGTTAGTTACCGTACTCCTCCGAAACGGCTTGACCGATTCTTCTCAAATTTTACATACATATTCAGTAGGTTTGAAAATCGGCCAACATCTATTTTTCAAACGTTTTTTTAGATAGGCAAAACAACGTTTGCCGGGTCAGCTAGTTATATATAAAAATTACGTGTCACGATGTTTGTCCGCAATGGACTCCTAAACTACTGAACCAATTTTAAATTTGATTTGCACACCGTGTGCAATTCGACCCAACTTGAAAGGATAGCCTACATTTCAATTTATAGTCGCATTAATATTTTATTTCAAATTATTTGTCTACCCCTAACATTTGTATGGCAAAACAACGTTTGCCGGGTCAGTTATTATAATATATAAATTTCCTGTCACAATGTTTGTCCGCGATGGATTCCTAAACTACTTAATCGATTTTAAATTAAACTGGCACACTATGTGCAATTTGACCCAACTTGAAAGATAGGATAGCTTAAATTTCAATTTATAGTCGCAATATTATTTTATTGCGAATTATTTATCTACCCTGACATTTGTATGGCAAAACAACTTTTGCCGGGTCAGCTAGTTTTATTATTATAATAAGGATCACCATTGGGAACTAGTACCCTGCACCCTTGTGGTTATTGAAGAATCATTCTAACACATAACATTTTTATTCTCTTTCCAGCCCATAACATCCCACTGTTGGGCATGGGCCTCTACTTCGGGAGGTATTATGGTCTACTGAACCGCGCTGACCAGGTTTGTTGGCACAAGGCTTATTTTGGAGTTTTCCATCTCTCACATACGATGTTATCTATGTAAAATAAATATACTTTAGCTGGCTTTTACAGCACCCTGGGGAGGAAATGGGGTGGTGACACTTGTGATCTTAATCTGTCACCACATGAACATCATATTAGAAAACATGTGTATTGTAACTAAGAAATTATATCATTTATTTCAAAATGTTTCAGGTTTAGGTGGTATGGCAGGTTTATACAAAGGTTTAAGAGCAACTACACTAGCGGGACAAGTTGGTAAAGTTAGAAGAACACAAGTTATCAATTATGTTATGAAACAAGGTAAGTTTACACTTATAATTCCTACTTAACTAATGCTCTTTCTATGCTATGCTTTTCTATAGTTCTTTAGTTTATAACAGACTTCAAAAAAAGGAGGAGGTTATTAATTCAATCAAAGTGTTTTTTTTTAGCAACTACTTAATATAAAACAAAGTTGTTATTTTTGTAAGTGTCTCTATGTGAGCTTATATTGTTGTAGTTGTTTTTTAATGTCTATGTAATTGTATTATTTATTTTCTTCTTTCACTAACTGTACACTGCAACCCCCATCTTATTTTATTTACTTCTCTTTCCATCTTATGGTTTCCTGGAAGAGATCACTTTATGTGATAAGACCGCCATTTGTACCTAGTTTTAAGGATCTTGTCTTTATTTCAATGTCTGTAAAGTGTACAATACATAAGTGTACAATAAACAATGCAATGATTTTGATGCGGTTTGTACCAGAATACGGATATCCTACTACTATTATAAAGGCGAAAGTTTGTAAGTATGGATGTATGTATGGGTGTTTGTTACTCTTTCACGTAAAAACTACTGAATGGATTTGAATGAAACTTTACCACAATATAGCTTATACATCAGAATAACACATAGGCTACAAATTGGCTGGACCGATTTTGATGAAATTTTATTTTATACAGAATTGTATGGCAAAACAACGTTTGCCGGGGCAGCTAGTAATACATAAACCACTTTTCTTTTGTAAATACATACTTACAATACATAATAAACATCCTTTTTTGTACCATTTGTTAGGGTTTGGTTTTAAATTTTAGGCGTACGAAGTTGCGACTCAGCTGTAACGTTTCATTAAAACCCAGTCAATAGTTTTTTTGTGTCAGAGCAACAAACATCCCTACATTCATTCATAAAAGCTTAACATTTATTAGCAGGATTATACAACCTTCTATCCCGTAAGATAGCTATACTATATAGCAGCATTTTTAATCACTGTATCATACTCCTTATTTTGTAATTAAAAAAACTGGTCTTTTAAAAATTCAATTCAAATAAAACATAAGAATTTTGATGGAATTATGTGGTTGATTCTTCTTTTATAAATGAAGTTTAAATGACATCACAAACTGCATATTAATATAGCGAGACAGAGACAGATGTATAAAGAAAAAAGACAAGGCGAGAAAAAGACAGATATATATTAATATAACTGTATCTATACTTATGACGTCACCGCTATCGGTAACGCCACGAGGCGAAAAAGAGACTGATATATCTATATACATATATCAGTCTCTTTTTCGCCTCGCCTTTTTTCTATATACATTCGTCCCTTTCTCGCTATATTAATATGCAGTTTGTGACGCCTAAACGTCTGGCAACTTTTACTTATAAAACATTTTTAATTCCAGGCACAAACACCGGCTGTACATTAGGTATCATAGCATCATTCTATTCATGTATCGCTCTCGGCGTTACGTGGTTACGCGATAAAGAAGACACGGGCAACACTTTCATAGCAGCCGCTACAACTGGCCTTATCTATAAAAGTACTTCAGGGATTCGTTCAATGGGCCTCGGGGCTGCTGTAGGCCTTACTCTAGCCGGAGTATATACCCTCATCACAGATAACGATAATATATGGAGCAAAGCAAAGTATAATAGATTGTAATCTACCCGCCTATAGTTGTAAATAATAGACTGTTAATAATTTAGAATTTTTTGTGTTAAGAATGACGCCAAAGTATCTGATGTATTGTAGACTTATTTGCCCATGTCTTAAGTACAAATCAGATTAGTGCGTATTGTTATCCATTAACTATGTTATGGCATATCTTGGATACCTATATAATTATTTTTCTATTTCGAAATTGTGAAGATGTACTTTAGTCTTTATTCATAAGTAATCATTATAATTAATCATCTAATTAAATTGTTAATTATCGCCATCTAGTGGAGTTCAAATAAAATAAGTAAAATATAAAAACTATTATAAATTTTATGTGTTATAAATTAGTGGATATACTATTTGGACATGTAATGACTCGACACTTGCATGGCCACTAATAATCAAAACGCGAACAGGTCATAACTTCAAGGGCTAATTCTGCTAATATGTTATGCAGCATAGTAGTAGGATTAAATTTTAATGAGATTTTCCAATTATTAGTTTCATTTCGGATTTCAGATCAAATTTTTTATGGAAATAGTGCCAAATCTCGTTATTTTGGCACACTTTTGAGCATGTCAGGTGCGTTTCGAACCCTTAAAACGCCCTCCTGGCCACGCCTATGCAATGCAATATCGTTAATTTTACTATCTTATTCAAGAACGTGTATACAATGTTGGACTTGTTAACTTTACTCTTTCATCGCCAATTTTTATTGTCAATTTTAATCGGCCTACGATGCCTAACGATGGGGGGAGCTTACAGCTGATGGAGGAATTTCATTAGAAAGTGAGTTATGAATAGGCTGACGTACCGCTGGAAGATATTAGTGTATTCTAGTCTTCTTTCCGTTTCTTTTTTGCATTGATAATGTTATTTGTACTTTAATGTTAAAGATAATAATTCATAACATTTCAAATTAGTATAAACACAACAAATTTGGTTTTAGAATTTAATGCATTAGCTATATTTTTTACCAATTTACCAAATAAGTAACTTGGTAGGTATTATTAAATTGAAATGTATATCCCTCATCTTAATCAATAATTCTTAAAAAAAATACAATTTTAAAATGTAACTACTTTATGTCTGCTTATTTAACAGTTTATAATTGTGTCCTCATTTATGCCACAAAATACTAACAAACACTTGTAACTAGATGATAATATGGTACATATTTATTGTATTAATTAAACAGGGTTTATGGATAACAAACGCCTGCATACAACATATTCCCGCCTTGTCGTATCAGGACTACGCACGAATAAAAACGATTTATTTAAAAAATAAGTTTTATTTTATTTAACATACATACATTATATTACACACACAATGATATTTTGTACACCTTGAATTTACATGTTGCGATTGCGTTGGGATATGTTATATTTAGTGGAGGTGAGGAATAAACATAGTCTCGTAAACTTAATGTAATAGTTATTATCGACCACAGTGTAATGTTGGAGGGTCTACAATAATACTCTATAGCAGTATTGTCACCATATAGCATTACTGAAATGGAAATATCCAAACAAAGTCACTAAAATAAGTTGAATTTTTAAAAAGAACAGTACTAGATTGGCGTTCATATGTAACGCAATTACTCTTCACAAGATGGCGCCACTAATATCTAGAATGTTAAATGCAAAAAAACCGCTAACTGTGCACTTTGGCGGAGATCTATGAGGAAACATCCAAAAACAAGAGTTTACCTGTAATATCGAGTTTGGTATATATTTGTAACTGATATTCATCATCTACCTTTAGGAGTAACAGAGAAACACCGTACAATACAATTAACAGTATTAAATTTAGTAATTTATTAAGTTTACAAAACGAAATTTAGTAGACAGTTGAAAAAGGCAACCCATAGATGTGTTACAGTAAGGTAAGTCTGAAACAGACTCGACAGGTACAAAATTCCAAAAGTAAATTAGTCTTATCCATCTAGCTTCTAATTGAACAAAAAATCCCTATCTTAACTTTTTATTCCCCATATTTGGACTTCTCATTGTTTTTAGAGTTGATGTACAATACATTACATTTTGAGACGCAAATCTAACACAATCCAACTAAATCTAGACGAAATGTTGGCAACTTTGAATTACCACACAGAAGTAAAAACTAATTTTATGGAAAAAGACATAAGGAAAATTATAACAGAGCGCTTATATACTTATTGCTACTATACGAAGTCTGTAGCCTTTAACCACTGGAAATCTCTTTTAATAACTGGTACAATGTGAAATCAGTTTCAATTAATGATTATCTAATAGGTATTATAATTAAATAAAATTGTACTGCGTCTAATTATCATTTGGCACCCAATTATTTAGAAATACCTACATATTTGCTTTACACATGTTTTGACGATACCATACCAGTTTGATCTTTTTGATTCAGTATTCAGATTGATTTAATCTAACATCCATTTACATCTCTCAAGTCTAACGTAATGTCGTCGAAGACATCTTTAATCAGTTTTTTTTTTATTTAAAAAATTTACAATAAACTTGGTGAATTACTGACTGACGCTTGTATAGTAAAGGTGCTTAAAGTCATAAAGATAGCTACTGATAAAGTATTTTAGGCAGAGTTAAATATTATATGATAACACGCCATTATCTTAATATGTAACAATATAGTTATCTTTATTATCTACGGCAAACAATAACAGTAGTCACAAATTAGTTCTAAATGGATGGATCTTTAGTTTATACATACCTTCAATAAAAAAATTCTTTAGACAAGTTCCTACTGGCAACAACCGATGGTCTATTTGGACCGAATAAGTGCGTATACATGCAATAACATTATGTGGCACTGCGCGACCACGTGTTATACAATTTTATACATAAAAATATAATCACATGCGTGCTGCTTACGGACTTTGATAAATGATAATTCCGTGAATCACATGATTGTTCTCCCAAGAGGGGTATTTTGAAAATTAACGCCCATGGCGGTATGATTTTCCGCCCCATAAATTAATGGAGAAGGAGGCATAAATAATTAAACGTTGCTTGCGCAAGGCCTCGCAGGACCTAGGGTAAAAGCACCTCTATCTAGTTATTTATTTCACTAGATATGATTACACCTTTGGACGTATTGAAACAGTGTATCTATTTATCATTGATATATCTGTGTGAAGTGGTTTGGGAATATTTTTAAGAGAATCGTATCTATGAGGGTAATTCGAAGTACGATTATCAATAGCTTCCAAATATTTTTATATCTATACCTACATTATCAGACATTCACAATAGAGATTCTACATATTATGTAAAGTAAACTTTACCAAAATATATTTTAGTTACAATTTAACATTAATAGTAAACATTTAGTCAAAATTTGTTTACAATCGGCTACATTTCAGAAAACTAATTTTACTAATATATTATTACAGAAGCGTAAATGGGCATTGTTCATATTTTTTTTAAACTCTTAATTCGAAAACCATTTCGGGGAATAGAGTTTCTGATCATGATCCATTAGATTTTTTCGGAAAATTTGCTATATTAACGATTATTTTTCCAAAAAAGCAAATGATCTCTATTTGCCCTTGAAATGAAGGACTTAAAATATTAAGACGTTTTAGGGATATACTACTCTGAAGTGGAATTGAAATTGGTCTATTATATCAACTTGTCAACTTTGAAAAGATAAAGTGCAATCTGTATTAAGTCTATCAAGAAAAGTCTATACACAGATTGCGTAAAACGATGACGTCACAACATTTAAAGTAATATCTTCAAGAATTATTAAAAAATTCTGTATAGTGAATATTTCATTAATATTGAAATTAGTTGCTTAAAATAGTCTATATTTTCTGATATAAAAACAGTAGGTAAAAAATTATGAACAATCCCCATTTAATAAATAACACTTATTAAATTATGCCTTTCCTTATTTTCATGACTTGATACAGAAATATCGACAATTGAGATATACCTATGCAAAAATTGTATTGCTTAATTTATTTTACAAATTAAATTAAAGATTGTTAACCAATTAAGACTAAGAAAAGAAATGTTTTTAGTAGTTATATTAAATCTACGTACAATATAATATTCAATATTCTAACTACATTTGAACATGAATAATAATAAGATAATTTGGACTACATACACTGGCGGATTATCATAAAGTTTGGACACCACCAATAGGAAATAATATGAGGGCGTTTCCTAGGGCATTGGTGGCTATCAATTATGCATATTTTATTCTATTTTTCTCAACCCAATAATTATTTACAAAACAACAGACATTAAATACATTTTACATGCATATTTATTCAATGCAACTCTTTCCCAATGGAGCTTGTACGAATCGTTTAAGTATTTCTTATGCATAAAAATTCTGTACAAAGAAAACCTTCAAACTAAACGCTATACCTGCACAACGTCGTTTAGGAAACTCGACACTCCAATATTTTGAAAGACACCCAATCATGGCACAATTCTGGGATTTGAAAAAGATTATATGAAATTGAGCGAAACAGGGACGGCACTACCAATTTTCGTCATAAGCTGCCCTAATATAACACATTTAACACTAACTTGCCAATTTTCTAACTACATCAATTACTTTAACAACATTAACAAATGGTTAAAAAAATATTCATAAAGCTATTTGCAATTTTTAGACTCACCCGCAACAGAATTTATGACAAAACTTAAAACTACCTACATGAATTACAATCATGAATAATGTGTATAATCGAC
Source organism: Orgyia antiqua (assembly GCA_916999025.1). Taxonomy (NCBI): domain Eukaryota; kingdom Metazoa; phylum Arthropoda; class Insecta; order Lepidoptera; family Erebidae; genus Orgyia; species Orgyia antiqua. Next base: position 24,263,264 of record OU779871.1, read on the forward strand.
TTGGTTTCATAATATCATCTTATTTTCATTTAAACACATTCTTAAATCTAGATATCTTTCGCAAATTCTTATTCATACTGAAAAATTTTAATATAGCAAGACAGGATCTTGCTATATTAAAATTTTTATTATAAATTTTGTTGTAATAATTTCTGGATAATAGCAATTTACAACTAAAACTCAACATTTTAGCGGTCCCAATATTACGCACCGAAATCAAGCGATATGGGAGAAGCTTATAGCTCACGAAACAATTTTATGCTTTAGAAAGTCAGTGGTGCTGCGCTGCACCTTAGAAGCTGGTGGAAGGGATAATAGCTTTTAATAGGACATTAAAAGACTAGAAATGGAGTTATGAGGTTTTATAACCACTGGGGAAATGGTGGTTCAAACAATTGCAAGCTGATTCAAGCAAAAAGAAATAAGTTACTGGCGTCACAACAGGCTAAAGAGCAGGAAAACCCTTATAAACATTACAGGCAGACAATAAATACTATATTTATACCATACATAATTTGCACTGGGAAAATGTCACATCTCGAGTGTTTACAAAATTAAATCAGTCATTCTTAGTAATACAGGATAATTACGGTTAGTATCTACGTATTAATAACTATCCTTGTATAATTAATATCATCATATATATGGAAGCATTGTCATAAATATTATTGGTCGGTGTTTGTTAATTAAATAGAAGATGTATTTTGCGTCAACTAAGAAGATTTTTATATTAGCAAGTAAAAGGATTAAAATTATGATTGTTAATTTCATTGTGACCTTGTGTTTAATGTTACCCAAAACGTCAGAATTAAACGTTACAATTGCCTAGTTCTTTTCAAGATAAATTTACACATTTATATTATTCATAAATGTGCTGCTGAACATTATGTTAGCAGTTATACGTAAATATAATATTTTTTGAGTGATAATTTGTTTTCAATAAAACGTACTTATTTCTTAGAAAATTATATAGGTAGAATAAAGTGTAGTTAAAAATGATCTTTCTCTACTCGCTTCAATAAAAAATTAGACTCATTAAAATGCGAAAAAAATTCAAATTACTATTAAACACCACTCTAAAATACATGAAATGCTTCATAAGTTAAAGTTCATCAAACTATTACATAATCTAATTGCTTGGCAATTAGTATTAAAAAGTTGTATGATAATGAAATTACAATAACAAAAGATAAAAGAAGACAACTTATGAAATAATTATAACTAATTTGGACACCATGATTAATTCGCAAATTAAAATTACCGTCAGTATGTAATGGGTTATTTATTTAAATAAGACTACTTTTTACGCGAAAATTCCTACGCCTGACCGTGGTTGGTAGTGTCGGAAATAATAATTTGCATTGTCGATGCTACTGATGCTGCATCACGTTTTATTAACTCAATGTGTTTGGTAGCAGTATTTCAAATCAAGCGTTTCAGAGATTATATCAATGAAATCTTTCTAAAAGCGACGTGAGCGTTTTAACAGTGTTGTGTTGAGTGTATGGTCGCCGTAGTTAGCATCGAAGAAGCGGTTAGTTACTGATACGAAAACTAGCCAGTGTGCTGTGACCCTTAGACAAAATTATACGCGTCTAAACATAAAAAGTAGTTTTATTTATATATTTACATTAATTTAAAAATTACCATTACAATCTATGATAGAAAAATTGCACACAGGATAAAATATTTTACATACAAATGATAGCATTGTCGTGTCTTAATTTCCTATTTTGTAACTTGCAGTCTTCGCTGCATCCTCTCATATTTGAGGCGCAGCAGGTCTTCTGTCACGTAGCTACATTTAATATAGACTTCATATCTTCTGCTAACACACAGTTAAGATCTTCCAAACGTCGTGCCAACAATGTCCTCGTATTATCCGCGACAGGAGGATTACTTTTTAACACTTCTCTTAGTTTTAGTACCATATCAACTATTTCAACTTCCTGCTTGCCTACAGACCACTCCTTTAAGTCACTATCTGCTAAAGCTTCTAATTGCAATGCTTGTAGTTTATTTGTTAAATTACTATGCCTTTCGTGGAACCACGCACTGAAATTTGGAGTTTTAAAGAAGCTTCGGTACAAACCAATCCAATCCCCTTTGATTCCAGTAGTGAGTTGTGGTCCAAATTGTTGTAATGTAGAAAAGAAATCTTCAGGGTTGAATGGATTAGGTACCGGTGGGGCTCTAAATGGAGATATGTTCTTTTGTAAAGGCATTAGAGAACCCATATATCTCTCTAATGGTATCATAAAACTTTGTGTCAACTCAAGTAAATGACGTTTAACCATTGCTGTTTGTACTTCCGATGGTCTGTCCGTCCTTATTCCATTGTGTAGTTTTTTAATAATTGCTTTATCTTTTTCTAAAAAGGTTTTATACTGAGTATAGACCCCAGGGGCAGTATCCAATAGTTTAATGTTACCTACTTTCTTCAATTTAGTTTTAATTGAATTCGCATCACCAAGTTTTATTGTGTGCGGCCAGTGTTGCAATGTTTTTGTAAAGAATGGATTTGTCACACCAAGTATAACCCTAGGTGGATTAAACTGCTTCCTTGTAAACTCTTTAAATTCACTATCATGTATTGTAAAATATGGCCTGAACTCAGCAGCATATGGCAATGGCTGTATCAAGTATGTCAGTGCTTGGACTAAAGCTGAACATTCAGTAGGAGAGCTGGCCATGACAACAATAGGCTCTGCTGTCAATACAAGTTCCCACAGCAAATGTAGATGAGAAATAACACTTGATAAAACATCAAAAACATTAACATCTTGTAAAGATGCTATAATATGAGGTACATTAGGCGAGTGTACTTGTTTAGCTATGTCAGAACGAGTGATCTTGCCCGTTTGTTGATTAGGAATATATGATTGGAATACCATGCCAAGTACAGGTAGTAATACATTCTGGCCAGCGTCAAGTGACGGCCATCGATTAATATCATGGCAGGCTGCTTCTAAACTGCTCTCACCTTCTTCAAAATGTTTTGGTGCTATTAGTTGTATAACTTTGTAAAATAAATTGATAAATGGTAATCTTGTGAGTAAAATTATACTCTTCTGGAAATAACCACGGGGTAGTGATGGGTCTTTGACTTGTCGGAAGTATACGAAGCCCCAGTAATGCGTATTATCTGCACGCAGTGTTTGCACACTGTCGTTATTGTACAATATTTGCTGTCGCGTAAGACCTACTCTAGACCGTAATCTCACATGGAACTGAGTATCACCCATACAGCCCGAATTAGAGTCTGGGAACGCCAAGTAACAAATATTACATTTTTCTTGATCAGTCAGTTTCACACCAGGAGGGTAAACACTCTCCATAGCTTGTCCAAGCTCCAAATCAAATGTTACAACACATATACAGTGTAACCAGTCGGCAAACCTGCTCCATTTCGTTTGGAATTCAAGTTCTGCAGCAGGCATATCTCCGTTTTCGTAATTTTGCAACCCACAAGCCATAATGTAATTAGTTAAAAATACATCTCGCACTAATATCACTACACTTTCATCGATTATTGAAGATTATCACTCCATAATCATTGTATGTTAAAATATAACAAGGCCGTACACATTTTATATTTAATAAATTATGACAAAAACAATAAATCTACGCGGAACAGACTTTCTCACAACTACAACAACAGCTGTTTCGCGCAATATGGCCGCTGGCGCGAAATCAAGATTAATATTTTTGATTGTTTAAAATTTATGGCAGAATAAAGTAATTTCATTTTATGTACATAAATAGACTCACCCAGTATCCATTATTTTTAAATTATCCAAGTATTGTCTCGCCTTTATTCAACTTTTTTTAATAAAAACGACAAAATCGCATCTTTAAAATTATATAGACACAAACTTTATTTTTTATTGTATCAGTGTGGCATGTATTCTTGTCCTTTTGCCACACTTCGGATTATAAAAATACTCTATGGCCAATTTGAACAATGCTTATTATTTTCGAATTAGAACTATGCAAACTATGCATATCATAAATCTTGGAGAATACAGCTAAAAGCTACGTGTTCTAAAATGTATATTAATTAGTATACGTAAACGTACTAAAATGTATGATACTTTGTATACATGTTCTTTTAAGGTTCTATGATAACAGGTTCATAAGACTTAAAAAAAAGTAGAGTTACCACAATGAGTTAAATAACAACTGGTGCTCAAGTCCACTATTTTGGAACAATTGTCATACCGGCACAATACCGGCACGATACCGTTGCAATTGAAGTCAAATATCCGTAGTCTGCTATATGCCGTCATAACGGTCTTTCAATGGTAATAGAATTGTCGATCTCTTTTATCTATGCATTGAATTTTCGGTCTCTTTTATCTATGGATTGTGTTAGAATGGTATGTATGTGTTGCCGTTTTTAAAAAATGCGTTAGTTGAAGTGATTTTCGAAAAACTACTAATAAATTTAAACATTTAATCATGCTAGACTTCGTTTAAATATATTTGTACATACTATTTATTAGTATAAAAAGTAATGTGAAGTTTAGGAGATTAGTAAATTGCAATAAATTACAAAGAACAATTTCTAATATTTCTATCTATCTATTTTTTATTTATGGCAATCTGTCGACACAGGACAATTTAAAAATATTACTGTCAAATTCAAAATAGCAGACTACCGAAACATTTCAGTCATTGAATTGCAATTGTGAAGCAGTTGTGTACGAGACTAGCAATTTATGTCACTTTGACAATTGTAAGACAATGATGAAGTCGTTATGACGACACATTAATTGATATAGTTGTATATAGTTGAAATACCCGACTCAGGGCCCTGGGCCCTGAGTCGGGTATTTCAACGGTGTCACAACTGTACCATTATTGCACCATTATGGTGCAATAGTAAACTTTTTGGTAGTCTAATAATAATGTGTCGTCATAACGACTTCATCATTGTCTTACAATTGTCAAAGTGACATAAATTGCTAGTCTCGTACACAACTGCTTCACAATTGCAATTCAATGACTGAAATGTTTCGGTAGTCTGCTATTTTGAATTTGACAGTAATATTTTTAAATTGTCCTGTGTCGACAGATTGCCATAAATAAAAAATAGATAGATAGAAATATTAGAAATTGTTCTTTGTAATTTATTGCAATTTACTAATCTCCTAAACTTCACATTGCTTTTTATACTAATAAATAGTATGTACAAATATATCTAAACGAAGTCTAGCATGATTAAATGTTTAAATTTATTAGTAGTTTTTCGAAAATCACTTCAACTAACGCATTTTTTAAAAACGGCAACACATACATACCATTCTAACACAATCCATAGATAAAAGAGACCGAAAATTCAATGCATAGATAAAAGAGATCGACAATTCTATTACCATTGAAAAACCGTTATGACGGCATATAGCAGACTACGGATATTTGACTTCAATTGCAACGGTATCGTGCCGGTATTGTGCCGGTATGACAATTGTTCCAAAATAGTGGACTTGAGCACCTGAACAACACGTTGCAAAATCTTACCGCATTAAATCAACAGGAGCTGTTACACACGAGGTCTACTCTGACAAAAATACTGCAGTTTTGAGGTAACGCACACGAACCCCGTTTTCCAATCAGCGCACAATAGCGCATTATGCGGCACAATGCTCAACGTTGAGTGTTCCAATTACAGCATCGCATCGCACAATCGAGCACTCTCAAAAGTGATGCGTGCAATCCATACCAATTCAGCGACAGTAAATTAACAAGTATTTTTTCTTTAAATTGGCATTGATTGAAATTTTATTTATATATTATCGTTAGTAATATTATTTATTGTTAAAAAAAATTTAAGGCTTTCTTTTCGTCGGAGTTTTCTAGGAATATTCAAATTTAATTCAAGCTGTGTTAAAAAATAAATAAATATAAGTATGGATGAAGGTATAAACAATGACTTTTTTTATATTCCACACATATATTGTGAATACAATGTTTATTTTAGAATTTTTTTTTAACACTGAACTTAGCGCACTCTGGCGCATTTTAAAACTAATTCACGTTCCAATTAAGCGTCAGCATTGTGCGGCATTGAGTCGCATTATGCTCTGCCATTGGAAAACGGGGGAACACTATAACGCCATTTTATAGGTGGAAGCACGAAGTATAGATAGGAGTCCGAACGGTATAGGCTTTTCCATAATATTTCGTGTACACATTAATAAACCCAGATCATAGTTCTATTTTCTGCCACTGGCTGCGCAAGTGTTCAGGGCGTACCGATGCTATTATTATTATTACATGTAAACACGCGCTGGCTCGTGAAAGTTGAATTTAATTTAATTATTATTATTAAATTAAATATTAATTTAATTAAATATTTTTTTCCACAGGTGTCAATAGCAATAAAATTTCCCGCGTAAGAATTCAAACGAGTACTCCTTGAAAAATGGCGCGCTCTACCGGCAAAAAATCTGTCCCTTAAATTGAGACCATTCGTTCAACATTACGTTCGGACTCCTTCTATCTATACTTCGTGGGTGGAAGTTACACCCTGAAGAAGTTATAGAAGTTGGGGCTCATGGATCAAAACTATTTCAAAACGGTCCCATCTCTGAATATTCGAAGATGCAATTGCTTTATGTGTAACTGTAAATTTATATTAAAAACGATTCAGTAGTTAAAATTTTTGGGTAAGAAACACTTGTTAATGCAATTTTCATAATAGCCCGCAACTTTGCAAGCGTGGAGCTTGGAGACCAATAAAGATTACGTATGATGTATTTCTCAATTAAGTAGGTATAATTTTGCAAGTGGTAATACCACTGGTCGAAATGTCAAAACCAAAAGTACTGCTTTCAAATTTTATTATAAAAAAAATTGAGTGAAAGCAAAATATTGTGCTAAAATTGTAAATCAATTGACAAATTTATACTATGCAAAAGACATGTACCAATAAAATGCATAAAATCAGTCAGTAACAGCCAAAAAATACTTTACACTACATAGATAAGATAAAATTTAATGATGATAAAAAAATAAAAATATAATAATATTTATTGACATTTTCACTATACAGTACAGGAATTATTAAAGAACAATTCTTGTTTAGTTACTAAACAGCAACACATAAAATGCATACAAAGCCTGAAATGTCTTCAAAAGTTTGGTTAAAGAGAGAAGTTTTACAATTTCAACATAATTATTCATCACATTTAAATTACTATTTAAAAAAATAACGCGCATTAATTTATTTACTGTTGGACGAACATAGGCAACCCGAATGTTAAAGAATTTAATAAAAAAAAATATATGAAAAAGTAACATTCAGAAAACAGAAAAGAAAACATTGCCACGCAAATAAATAATTATTATTATCTGTGCCAATTAATAATGTTAGGTACTAGTGCTAAAAATAAAGTTTTAATAAAATCAAACAAAATACAAACAGTAAATAAGAACTAATTTATATTTCTTTTGAATTAGTGTATTATATTAAATAGATATAGTTTAGAGCTAATACATAATAAATAATGTTATCAAATGGTTTCAAACTAGATGATCTAACTTTTTAGATATACAGCACAGCTCCAAAAATCTATTATGATACGAGACATATTACGGGTCAAATTTTTTTTATGAATTACTGAGGTATCTGAGAGCATGTGTCAACAGGAGTTGACGTCATAAAGCGACCCTCGCTCAAAAGGTACGAGAGCAATATTTACTCATTCATCAACTATAAAATGAAAATTTGTAGTATCAATAACACAATTTGGAAATGTTAACTAAACTTTTTTAATATTTTCTAACACTTCTATTTACTCATTCATTTAAATAAAACCATCACGGTCAGTCTCACCCGTGACCATGGCAACTGCAAAGTCTCCGAAGCGTCGGGCTCAAAAATTTAAACACAGATACACGCGTCTAAATCCGTAAAAAGTGGTTTTATTAAGACTTTTTTATTACAAAAACTGTGTATTATAGACTAAAGATTTTAATTACTATGTGTACGACGAAACAGTCAATTAATCATAATACACCTTTGTTCTTTTATTTTTTAGTTTAGTTAAGTTTAGTTGTGCACGGTATCGGCTATTGGTAGGCCCTAAATAGGGAACTTCCAAACGCGATAAAAACAATGACCCTAAATCATCTAGATTGAAAACACGTAATAATTAGACATTTCACTGCAATTTGTGTTATTACAGTTCAATTAAAAATAATAATTAAATGTATTGAATTTATTTGTTAGTATTTTAATGACCGTGCTGCGTGACCGTGACCTTTATACATGCAAGCTTCGTTTTTTTTTATATATGTATTTTATTCAACTCCTATTTCCATAGACGTCTGAAATAACTTTTTTTTTTCAAGTTTACGCGATTAGAATACAAGTTAATCACAGGCATTAACTGCTTTTCCATCATAACTAGTACATATTTTGTAAAAGACTAAGATCAAGTTATGATAATATCAGAATTAGTTATTTAAAAAAAAGTTAAGGCCAGCACAGACAGAATGCGTGTGGAGCACGTATTTGCATATAAGAACACTTATACATTACGTAACGCGTACGCATAGGTTGTGCACATGCATCCAGCCACTGACTGCTGACCTTAAATGGCTCTATTAATTAATAAAACGGGTGACATTCTATTATTTGTTAATTTATTATGTTGCTTTTCTCACAAGACTATTCATTATAGACGGTAGATTTTTCGTATAAATAACTTGTTACATATTATCAGCAACAGTTTAAATGATATATTTTCATGGTGAAATAGCTAAATGTTAACTATACTATATATATTTTAAGTGGGAGATCATTTTCAAAATCGCCTCTTTGAAATATAAGATATTCTACGATTACATAATACATATTTTATATAATGGCATACAATACAGAAAGAGTTCTGATAATTAAAATAAAGGTAAATATTTATTTTATTACAATCTAAGTATAACTATACATTATAAGTAAGTACTTTTATAGTATTGTTTCCATTTGCGTGTCTCGAATACCGAGTGTTTAAAGTTCGGAATATAATATAAGAATTAGACATTTGTAGGAAACTTCAATTATGAAGGTATTTTTGCAAAATAAGATCGTGCGATACTGATATTTTGAAAATAAAACGCTTAAACAATCCACCTAGGAACTCATTTAACATATACAGATAATTTGATATTATTACAAGAATTTACAACTTATCTAAGTGAGGCTGAAAGACCATTATGAATGCAATCAACCCCTAACAATCATAGTATCTGTATTAAATGACATGAATCAAAGCGTATGTGGTATAATTTTTTGTTATCTTACTGTACAAGGGGGTTAGCTTCGCCATATTAATTAAAGATTAGCCATATGGCTAAAAAGCGCACCAAAAGAATTACGCACGGTTTGCTTAAAAATATCTATCCTTTGGGTCTCTGAACATATTTAAATACATAGCCCCATTAAGGCTAGCTACGATATCGTGTTGCACACGCACTGCACCGTCTGTGCAGGTCTTAATACCAAAACGAAATATTAGACAAACCGAAGCAAAACAAAATCATTCTAATAATAAATATGTAAGTAACATATTTAATTATAAAATTAAATATTTATGATTATGTTGTTTTATTAATCTACATAAATCAGTTTGTTGGGGTTTGCTGTATATTGAATGAGATATGATTAAATTTGCCGAGAAACTCGGACGCGCGCGAGCTATAAATGAAAACGCTGCCTTATCTATGTGAGGTACAACCAACTAATGTATGGAGGAATTGTTTGTTACCTATAGTTCTTCAAAAATGTCAGCGAGGGCATATGTCTATCTTTTAAGGGAAACCCGCTGTACCCATAATAATGTCTAAAATATTATAAAATTCAATAGGGTGTTTTCAAAAGCTATATAAGTGTATATGGTAATATTTTTCATCAAATTAAATAGCTTAGTTAGCTTACGCAATTAATATAGATTATAACTACTCTTTACAGCATGAAATTTAAATGAATATCTTAGGAGATATGACGAAACAAGAATTACGCGCGGCAAAATAAAATACTTAAAACTGTTGGCTGTGCAACGCGAACGTTTCCTCGGTAGTAATCCATAATCAATCATATCATCAATCCATAAGTAATCCATAATCAATCCGTAATCCATCCAGTAGTCTTTACGTGAAAGCACAATAAACATAAACATTGGAGTACGGATAGAAGATCCGTACTCCAATGTTTATGTTTATTGTGCTTTCACGTAAAGACTACTGGATGGATTTTCATGAAACTTTCCAATGGACAATGGAACAGAAAATGAATACTTGAATCTAATAGAACAATGATCAATCCACATTATTTAGATTGTTCTAAATAAATAAAATTAGAGAGTCCCTAAATGGCAGCCGCGCAACCAGTGGTAGGGTTTAGGAATTCAACTGAAAATGTCGAAAATTGTACCAAAAAACTAGATTTCCGACAAATTTAACTTTTTTTTCAATACCGAAAATAAAAACGACTTTATATAGTCCGCGCGCTTCGCGCTCTTTATTAATCAATTTCAAACAAAGATATTATTGATTCTTTTACTTGGACCAGTCCAAGTCATATGACGACACATTGCTTTAAGAGGATACCAAAATAGCTTCGTGCATTTTTCTATGTACGAAGTTTTCATTGTTTCTTTAGATTGAATGGCTAGAGGTCTAATTTTTAAGTATATGTTTTTTCAATATATAATCTAGGATCGCATAAACTCAGAAACGCGATTGAAAAAAGTTTTCTCGATAGAAAATCTTAGCGAAAATACCTCTCTCATTTCTTATTTTTTTCATTTGTCGGTCTATTATCGCGTATTAACTAATGAAATAACTTTAAAAACATAAGTAACTATTATATATAGAAACACGTAAATCAGAATTAAAATATATTTAGTAGATTTTGAGTAAATAGGAAAAGTATCCCTAATTCTTCATTTTCTGTGCCTACTGGCTGTGTTACGCCACACGTACATAGTGTCGGCGATGATATACGATAATATTGATGTAGGCCCTTAATAAATTATACTAATATGGGGGATATTAGGTTCATAAATTTAACTAGAGAAGAAAACTATGTTGAAAGGAAAGAAATTATGGCTTAGGAATAAAGTTAGAGCCTTCAAATTATCCTTTTGAAGCTCATATTTAAAGATAAGCTATCGAAGAAATCTTTTATTCAACCTTGAATTTTTTATTCACTTGTTGTAAATCCATAACACATAATTAAATAATTGCATTGTCATCGGTCCTTGATATGTATGCAAAATTTCAGATCAATCCGAATACTGTAAATGGGTGTAAATCAGTTTCAAAGATTCCGTTACATAGATTAAAACATTGATAGATACATACTGAACATATAAAAGCGTGTTATAACTGCTGGTTATAACTGCCAATATTAAATGCCGATTTCGAACGCGTATCGCCTACGTAGGTACAGTAATGTACGCAACATATTAAAGTGACGTGTAGGTATTATTACGTCAGCGTGTACGTGCTGCACGCGTAAGCAGTCTGTGTCGGCCTTTATTAAAATGTTATGTTACTAGTAACATTTAAGTGCTAATAAAAACACCGGTAGTATGATCATTTCAAATAAAATATGGCGGCAGTGATTTTAATAACTGACTGAAAACAAAAATATTTTAAAAAAAGAATACATTTTTAATCAAAGCTAAATTAAAATTCTAATCTGAGAGTTAAATCACGAAAGATATTTATCACTATTTTTAATTCCATCAATAACATATCCAGTATTACCATTCCACAAATCACTACATACAAGCTCTGTTCATTATGTTAAATAAAAAAAGTCCTAATACCACCATTTTAACAATGGCAACATTCTATTGCCATGTTGTGTTACTGGCCACATTTGGGTTTGGTTGAAATGCATTTGGAAAAGTTTGACCTAAGTTTAGACTGTTAAATTGTTGTGATAATGGCTGTTGTTGATTAAAAAACGATGTATTTTGATTTTGATTTTGAAATTGATTTTGAATCGGTTGTTGTTGTGGCTGCGTTGGAAATTGTTGTGGGAATTGATTCATTTGCTGAAATTGATTAAATTGCATACCATTTTGTGCCGGAATGCTATTAAAATTCGACTGCTGAAATACATTACCGAACGGTTGATAAGCTGGTTGTACAGCGGGAATATTTTGTACGGGGAATTGATTAACTAAATTTGTTTGAGGTGTTTGACTGTACAATGCTAATATACTATCTTTAGTTAATTTAGACTTTTCCTTCTCTGTAGGTGCCGATTGTTTGAAGAAATTCTCTTCTTCAGTTTTCAAGTCCGGTTTGGTTTCTTCGAGTTTGATTTCTGGTTGCTTTTCTTGTGGTGCGGAGAAAAAACTGGAGAATATATCATCGTTAGCTGGTTTTGTTTCTGTTTTTGTTGTGTTTAGCCCTAAAAGATCGGCTGCACCGTTGGATACTTTTGTATCTTGTTGGGTAGTAGGAGGCGTTGATCTACCTAGTTTTGGACTTACCGATGACTTAGGTTTTGGGAGACTAGGTATGACATCAGATTTCTGAAATAAATTAAAAATAAATAAAGAATACATATATTTTACACGACGTCTCCTAGTCCCAAGCTAAGCTTATATGCTTGTGTTATGGGTAGCAGAATACGGATATACTACATAAACTATTTTTCTTTTGTAAATACTTACTTATAATACATAGTAAACACCCAGACACAGTACAAACATTTGTATGACAATAATATCACACAAATGATTGTCACGTGCAGGAATCGAACCCGAGACCTAATGAACGACAGTCCAGTTCTTTATAATATTAATACAGAGACTTTGATATGTAAGTGCACAGCGTTAACTACAGGGAATACATGGGGAATGCATTTACGCACTCGGCCTGTCCAGTTGCGGGAGCAACCTTCGGGCTTCGTGCGAGACTCCCGGCTTAAGACTTAAAGATAAGCGGACTACCCACTAAACTTTACGGTGTTACACCACGCCCATATTGAGCCATGGTATTATGACTATCTCTTTCTCCAGCTATCACAAACAAAATTAGTGCCATTTGTGACAAAGTACGAAAAGAAACGACGAATTTAAAGCCTTGCTCGAAACTAAATCCTATGTACATCATCCTCCTGTCCTTATCCCATTATTTGGGGTCGGCGCAACATGTCTTTTTCTTCCATAGTGTTCTATTAGCCGTCATGTCTGTGTCAACTCCTCTTTCTTTCAGTGGCGTGCACAGTGACTCAGGGTATGCGGTGCTGTACTCAGTCACAAAAACTTTTTCTTTTATAGACGGATCTCTAAAAATCTCTAAGTCGGAAACCATGCCAACAGAACAAATTTAAATCTGAATATCCCGAATCAGTCCACACTGTACTAGAATTACTAAACAATAACTACGTACGTACATACATACGTACATGTACGTATGTCCATACGTTTCATAACTTTTAACATGAAATTTTCGAGTTACAATACCTTTTTGCTGGCTTAGTTGTCGTAACTCGGGTACACAGAATCTTTTCACTGAATGACATTTGTGAGAACTTGTTATTTTTAATTTTTAACAAACACACACTATCAACACACATTTCACAATCAAATAACATTTTAAAATCAACAAACGAAAATCCATACAATTATTAAATTATAGAAACTCAATATTAAACAGTTTAATGAATCACATGAAAAAATAAAATGGCCTCCGTCGAACCAAAATATTTCTGCTATTTAAATTCATACGTGATTTATTAGACTTCCGACTAGTATATTTTTTCGGATTATATGTAACGAACGAACATTGCCGAATACTCGCGGTAACATCCGATCGCCAAAACAGGCCGCAGGATTTACAGTGCAAATCGTTTTGGATATGCAAGCCTGTGTGCGTTTGCGAACTGTGCACGGACACCAAAATTTCTACACACATATGAACTCATGGCAGGCTGTCATGCATGCATGGCTGCATGTGTGGCAGGTGTCGAGCTTGTCCTACGCTAATATTATTCCTTCGCCAAACGCCTGGCAAAAAGCAATTTGCAAGCACATATTGGTGCTATTTATGAATTATTAGGCGTTTTTAAGTTATAATATTTTGTTTAATTAATAGTAAATAAATGAATAAAGTCATCTAAAACATACGAACGTTTTATTAAAATATCTGTGAATGGCAAGTAAAGCAATGCTTTTCTGCCTTAATGGAGCGCACGCCCCTGCTTTCTTTCATGTCCTCTTTCACACAGTCCATCCATCTTTTCTTAGGTCTTCCTCTAGACTTTTTTCCTTCCACATTTATACTCAGAACTCTCCAAACGACATTACTTTCCTCTCGTCTCATAACATACCAAGACATCCGCTCGTTCTTCAATTTTTCAGTCACTGGCAGCACTTTCAGACTTCCTTTAATATATTCATTCCTAAATCCTATGTACGCCCACGCTATATAATAATACTTACGTTATATTTCTTATCGCTGGTGGTCGGTGCCGGCAAGGGACCTAGACCCGAACTGGTAGATTTCTTTTTCCTTCTCTGTTTCTCCATTTCTTCATCAATCTCCTTATCCCTATAAAATTATATGATCCAATAAAATCTATACTTATATTATAAAGCTGTAGAGTTTGTTTGTTTGAACGCGCTAATCTCAGAAACTACTGATCCGATTTGAAAAATTCTTTCATTGTTGGATAGTACATTTGGCGAGGAAGCCTATAGGCTTTATAACATCACGCTGCGACCAATAGGAGCTAAGCAACTGTGTAAATTGTTACCAAAACGTAAAAAAAAATCTAAATTCAATAACTAGTAGTTTGTTATATTCTCTAAAACGTGTAAAATGTAGATACATTACCAGTTAACTTTAGGCGCTTGTGGCGGCACCCATTCTTTAGCAATATACTTCTTCTGTTCATACTTGGCTCTAATAAAAGCCTCCAGTGAAGAGTCGTTCTGTGGTCTCCGGAATGAATCGGGCAAGTTCGCCTCGTACACGGCCCGGGCACGGGAATTACCCATTTGTTGTAGGGATACCTTGAAATTTATTATACTGTTATGGCTGAGCGTGTTGTGACGTATTAGGAATATAAATATAACCATCCTCCCAAGGATACTGTAATAGCCCGCTATTAAACAAATACATACTTTATAGTATAGCCATAAATGGTTTTATCTGCGTAAGAACAACCTTTATGGTAGACTAAAGATTCCTCTTTTCGAATACAGACTGGCCTTCTCTGGAATGCACTTCCTCTCGAAATCAGGTTGGCAAAAAGTCGGAAAAATTTCAAGCCCAAAGTTCGTCAATTTTATTTCGATCTATCGGTTGCTGATTCTACACTATAGGTTTTAAGATACCTTCATCGTAATATAATTTATGTATGTATACCTACTTATTATTTATAATTGTTGTATATATGTATAGATATAAGTATGTTTAAATAAACAGTATATGTGTAAGTATATTCAATTAGTGTAATTATTTTTTTATCTTATTTTTAATAAACGAAACACCTGCCATTTATCAACCTTTGCACCACCCAAAGGTCGACTGGTAAAGAATGCCTTAGGCATTAAGGCCGCCTTTGTACCTACTATGTACATTAAGTGTTTAAATAAATAATAAAATAAAAACTCGAAACTAAACCCTGTGCCAATAAACTTTCTAAAATGGTATTTCTTACATAATTATTTGTTCTTATTTGCCTTATAAAATGAAACTTTGAAAACAACCCTATCCCTAAGTCCAGGGGGTCAAGTCAGCATATGCCATGTCACAATGACACCATTTTGGCGCCATAGTGGCATTATTTGTGACAAAAAATCAAGTTTGGTGTCATTATGACGCCATAATGGTGTCATAATGGCGAAATTTTATCGAATTTGGTAGTCTACTATTAATTTTTTGTCAAAAACGACGGGCTTCGTGTTGGAGTGGTTTATTTAATGGACTGCCGATCACGAGGTCGCGGGTTCGATTCCCGGTTAAGACAATCATTTGTGTGATATCCATAAATGTCATACAAATGTTTGTACTTCATACACTTACACAGTTGTAGTGTTCATTTTAGCTTTAAAGATTTTATTGCTTGCTTCTTATTGTTATTTTAAAATATCCTTGCAAAAAACGACGTATTCAGTTACGTAAAGTTGTTGCTTAATAGATACCAGTAAGTGCCGCTTGCTGATATTATCATAATTTGCATATATACTTACGACATAACATGCAAGACATTTTGCGTCACCTATTACAAAATACATACTTTGATAGTGACAAAGACTATTGGTCGTGTAATGACGGATTCAGAACATAAGTTTCCCCCATCTCATAGTGGCTGTAAGAGTAAGCGAAAAGGAAAGCCAGTCTGATAACATCGTTTATGAAAGATGGAAGTCAGTAAACTAAACTATGTACCGTCAACTTCGTCAGGGTGATATAGCAAGTCAAATACTCTCTCCGTGTAAAGGAAACTAATGTTTAATGCTGTCGCGTTTCTGTGTTAAGAAGAATTCTATATACTAACTAGCTTGTTTTGCCATACAAATATCAGGGCAGGGGTATGAAAAATTTATAGTAGCCGATTCTCAGACCTACTGAATATGCATATAAAATTTTATAAGAATCGGTCAAGCCGTTTCGGAGGAGTATGGGAACGAACATTGTGACACGAGAATTTTATATATTAGATTAATGTATTGACGACTATCACTCACATGTTGACCCAGGAATTCCATCTCTAAAATTGTTAGTTTAACGAACAAAACGATAAGACGAACATTTCAATGCTAAGAAGTCTACGAAGAAATTGATCAGTGGATAGACATATTAAATGAAAATGAGGTAAGAACTTACCACTTGTTCCGGTGTCCATGAATCAAGATTGACGCTCTTCACTTTAGAGATGTGAACACCAAGGTTGCGATGTATACCCGCACACCTGATACATAGGAATATACCGAGGTTCCATGACGCCCAGCGCGGACCTGCAAACAATACGTAGAAGGGTAATTTTAACCAGCGACATTTAGAGCCCAATGGGGAGTAGCTTGACTTGCCTTAGAGGGACCTTGCATAAAATTTTTAAGTCATAAGCAGTTTGCTATGGAATTTGCTTGCAAAAGGAGTTTGCTATGGAAAACCAAGTAACTTTGTCAAAAATGAGATTCTACGAAATTGTTCATCTATCTAATAACAATACATAGGAAGTGATCCTGTAGTTAAGTTTCGGTTTTTATTTTACGGTTCGATACCAAAAGGCAAATCGTAGGCTGACTAGTCTGACTACAAGTATGGGGACTCGAGGTTATATAATAGTGTCTACCCAGGGAACCCCGCGCCCAACACTCTATATGGGCCCGGCTGGCAAACGCCAATTTAAATGCGTGAGGAGTCCGACGCTGGTAAGATGGGACCCTATTATTGAGACTGGGCTTTCCGTCCATCCGATCATCTGACACATTGGTTTTGATACTGGTTTGCTTTAGTTTTGCATACAAATAATGATTTAAACAAATCATTACCTATCTTTTGTGGTAGCAAATAAGCCAATAATATCTCAAATGGAAAGTAAACGGTTATTTTTCCTTCTAAGTCATTGCCTATCGTAAAATGTAAACAAAAGCTCGTTATAACTACCGAGTCATAAAATTATTAACATCATAATTAGTCAAATTGAAGTGTTAATTAAAACGTAACATATTTTAGTTACCTACGTAATATTAATGACTCAGGAAAACCCAATTATCTGTGTTTGTCCTTCTAAACTTTAGAGTATTAAACCAACAGGAATACCTCTCTCTCTCTCCAGCCCATTCACGTCCCAATGTTAGGCACGGGCTTCCTCCACTTTGGGAGGGATTATGCCGCGCTGACCAGGCGTGTTGGCACAGTATTTAGTATCGAGATTCCCATCTCTCACATAGGATGTGATCTGTGTGTAATATCCCTTAGCTGACTTATATAGCATCCTTGGGAGGAGATGGAGTGGTGACACTTGTATTCTTAAACCGTCACCACACGGAAGATCCGTGCCCGCGACTACGAAGTCGGAATTCACAAAGTACACGCGTGGAATTTAGAGAATTTTCCCCGTTTTTGCAACATTTTTCACTGATGCTTCGCTCCTATTGGTCACAGAGTGATGTTATATAGCCTTTCTTAGTAAAAGTAGTACAACCTTAGTAGATACAAAACTGAAAGAATTTTAGATATACTGCCACGTCGGCGGGGTGCTGAGGTAACGCACACAAACTCTATAACGTAATTTCATTGGTCACTATGCACGACAGACTAAGAGACGGCAGTGTCCATACACAATGAGTATGAACATTGCTCTCGTTCAGCGGAGCCGCCTTACAATGTCACTTCCTGTTGCATTAATGCTCTGAGATCTAAACGGATGATTTCATCAGGATAATTTCCTTTTAACTAACTATTCCAGTTACGATTCTAAAAGTTTCCGGAACCGTAAATGACAAATGTAGAGAGGCCCGAGGTAGTCTTGCTTTTTTCTGGGGTTTTAGGCATTTTAGTTGATTAAAATTCCCAGAAAACGGACCCCGGGCTCCAGCTGATGATGCTACCAGAAAAAAAATTAAGATGATGTGCTATTACTGCCTTACTACTTCATATTTACAACTGTAACTTTGTATGTGTAGTCCACACATACAAAGTCACAGCTGGTGCCCATGACTTCGTGCCACAAGTGGTGGTGGTAATTTTACCGCTTTTCCAAAATTTGTCACCGATGCTTCGCTCCTATTGATCGCAGCGTGGCCTTTCTCGAAAAATGGACTACCCAACACTGAAAGCATTTTTCAAATCGGACCAGTGGTTCCTGAGATTAGCACGTTCAAACCAACAAACAAACTCTTCAGCTTTATAATATTAGTATAGATTTCGAAATCTCTACCTCTTCCTACCCTCATTTTAAATTATTTAAGATCGGCGCAACGCGATTAATGCATAAGATCTTCAGTCAGTCACATCTAGATGGACATTTTTGTAAAAAAGCCATGTCAATTTGCAGGTATTCGACAAGTTATGTACGAAATTTTATTTAAATACTAGCTGACCCGGCAAACATTGTTTTGCCATACAAATGTCAGTGGGGGGGACGGGTTTGATAAATAGATGTTGTCCGATTCTCAGACCTACTGAATATGCATGTAAAATAACATAAAAATCGGTCAAGTCGTTTCGGAAGAGTACGGTAACTAACACTGTGACACGTGAATTTTATATATTAGATAGTAATTTTGGTGAAAGAGTGATAGATATAATTACTTTCCCATTTTTAACATTAGTAAGAATTTACATTCATTATGATAAATTAATAGTTCATAACATAATATTAATGTATTGATAAAACACATATAGAGATAAGGTACATGACTGATTATTATTATCTGTACAATAGAACACTGACTACACTTTTAAACAACTTAAAAAGAAAGGAGGAGGTATAACTCCCAGGATTAAGAATACAAGTGTCACCACAACTTTTCCTTCTCGGGTGCTGTAAAAGCCAGCTAAGGAAAAAAGTAGACAGATAAAATTATTTGTGAGAAACGGCTAACTCGATAATAAAGCCTGTGCCAGCCTGTGGTCAGCGCAGCACTATAATCCTTCTAGAAGTGGAGGACAGAGATGCCCAACAATGGGATGTTAATGAACTGCTCTACAGTTCTTTTTAATGAATATTGATTAGTGGGAATAACTAATATTTATGGACAATTCACACAACCTTCTCTGGTCACAAAATAAGTTATATTTCTATTCTAGTGTTAGAAAGAAAAATTATAAAGACATAATAAGACTACAGAGTAAATAACCAGCTTAGTGATAGGAAGGCAAATATACTATTTCATGTTTTAGATAATTTTAGGGTCTTAATACCTAGGTATTGTGCTTGGGTATAGGAATAGCTTGTATTGCAAGCATCGAGTTGCTTTAATTTATTTTACAAACAAACGAAAGCTAATTAAATGGGCTAAATGAACGTAATAAATTAAGAATCTAAAATAAACAGTTATTAAAAGATAATTATGACTCATTAAAATAATTTTTGTGTTAGAAAAATGAGTTCAAGGACTAATTACTTTCGCGAATCGATGCAACTTTATATTACACAGTCACTAAGTCCGTATATTACAAAATTTAATGTAGTCGGAGAGTAGGATTATAGGGATAAGTGATAAAAATCCGCGTACCTTTAGCATCGCAGTCAACACAATATTTGTTGTCTTCATCCTTCAACATCTGCAATAATATATTCTGACATCTGTCCTGAATTTGTTTAGCTCGATCTTTTTCACTTTTAGAAGACATGCTTCTTTAATATTTGGAAACGATATCAAATTTATTGAAAAAGGGAGGAATTGTATGTATGCTTGTTTGTTGAAGGAAAGAGAAACCATAGAGAACTAAAAAATGACAGTAATTTTGTTGTGATGAGTTGTGTGCATATTTAATCTGTGCTATTTGAGTATGTTTTCTTTGTCATTGAATTGATTACATAGAATTGCAGACATGAGTGGATGAAGGGGATATGTAACATTTTTTTAAAAATCTGTTTTTTGCATCGAATGAAGGTGTTATGAGGTTTCAAACTATATTCAAACTTAAAACAATGACTATAAAGATTAGTTTTAGAAGAAGCAAGTGATGAAGGTGTTATGTACCAACATAAAATTATATTTACACTGAATGAAAGTGATATAGGCACTTAGCATATTTTTTTACAAATAGCATTGTATCCCCTTCATCCACTCATGTCTTCAATTATTTTGTGTTGAATACCTACCTACTTAATTTGTACAATTATTGAAATTTCATGTGAGAAGGAAAGTGGTTGTTTAATATTAGGCTACATTAGCTGACAAAAAATAGTTAAGATTTTTAGCTTTAAGGTAAGATAATAGGGTAATAATATCTAAAACTTGTAGTTTGCGGATGAATATTAAATGAAACTAAGCATCATTTCACTAAAACTAAGAAGTCAGACTCTAAGATATCTAAGATAAGATTTGCTTAATGTATATTTTTTATAGAATATGCCTTGAATCTATGGAGACGATTTAAAAGCGTGTTATATAACTAAACTTATTTCTTAGTTAGCGTGATAAATGCTGAACGCATCAGTAACAAAATGTTACCAATTTCATTGAATCAGCTGTCATTACATAGCTGTCAAGTTGACATAAATATACTGTCATTTTGCTGTCATCGAATCACAAATTCACAACTGTTGTGCGAATGCGAATGCTCGAGTTTGTTTCTAAAAAATTTTCTTTGTTTTGATTATATTGCAGTAATATTTTCCATGGGTTTTCGACAATTAGGTAGTAGTAAGTGTTATTTATAAATACTATTGAATAATTTTTGTATTTCTTTATATTTAAACCTGGATTGAATAATCGTGATTTTTTTAATTCATTTCTAGATTAAAAGGTCGTGTTGAACGCAATTTCTTCCAAGTTTTGCTAATATACAATGGGTAACCAGCTCGTGGGTGTCGCTCCATCGCAGATTTATCCTGTAGAACATTATCTGAGCGACCATGTCGATTTATCATTTGATCAGAGGTAAGGCCAAGCTATTTACTGATACCTTCATTATTTCTTTTCTAACTATTCAACTTTAATAAGACCCCTAAATATAGATAGAGTCCAATTAATTGGATCTATATTTTTTCCTAAACTGCGTAGTGAATTATCATTATAAATATTATCTTAGTCACATTAGTTAATTGTGTTTACCATATCCTTAGTTTACCTACTAACTACTTGAAAAGGCTAAAGTAATAGGCACCATTTTGTTTATTCATGTCCCACTTGTATCTCCAAACTTAAAAATTATTAATTAATACACAAAGCATATTTTAATTTCAATATAGGTCGAAAAAACTTAAAGTTTTTTTATGTATTTCTGACTATTATAATAAGCACCCATGAACAAAAGATTAACCCAAAATGGTTGACAAACTTTTCTCAGTCATAAAAAAAGGTTTATTTCAAAATGGTTGCCACACAATTAAGACAACAATTGATGGAATTACCCTCTAACAAAAAAAATATAACAAAAGGCAGTTTTGAACATTTTGTGAACAGCAATGTCAAAGCTAGCTAAATGCATAAACACAATTATGTTAACTTTATTTTGTAATAGGTGTAAAATTTCCTCATTTTATTTATGCATGCTTGTTGTATAAGATTGATTTGTGACACATTTCTGTATTTAATATTAATATCAAATTACTAGCTGATGCCCGCTACTCCGTACGCGTGGAATTTTAGATCCCCATATATTTTGTCACCGTTTAAACCTTCCCTGGACTTTCACGAATATTTCAACACCAAAATCATCAAAATAGGCCCAGCCGTTCTCGAGTTTTATCGAGACTAACGAACAGCAATTGATTTTTAGGGTTCCGTACCCAAAGGGTAAAAACGGGACCCTATTACTGAGACTTCGCTGTCCGTCCGTCCGTCCGTCCGTCCGTCCGTCTGTCACCAGGCTGTATCTCAAGAACGGTGATAGCTAGAGAGTTGAAATTTTCACAGATGATGTATTTCTATTGCCGCTATAACAACAAATACTAAAAATAAAATAAAATAAATATTTAAGGGGGGCTCCCATACAACAAACATGATTTTTAGGGTTCCGCACCCAGTATCTCAAGAACGGTGATAGCTAGACAGTTGAAATTTTCACAGATGATGTATTTCTATTGCCGCTATAACAACAAATACTAAAAATAAAATAAAATAAATATTTAAGGGGGGCTCCCATACAACAAACATGATTTTTTTACCGTTTCTTGCTCGATACTAATAACGTTGCCTTATGTTGCATAGATAATGGTACGGAACCCTTCGTGCGCGAGTCCGACTCGCACTTGACCAATTATTTTTATATATAAGACTAGCTGATGCCCGCTACTCCGTACGCGTGGAATTTTAGATCCCCATATATTTGGTCACCATTTAAACCTTCTCTGGACTTTCACGAATATTTCAAGACCAAAATCGGCCCAGCCGTTCTCGAGTTTTAGTGAGACTAACGAACAGCAATTGATTTTTATATATAAGACAAGCTGATGCCCGCTACTCCGTATGCGTGGAATTTTAGATCCCCATATTCCCCATATCCCCATATTTTGTCACCGTTTAAACCTTCCCTGGACCTTCACGAATATTTCAAGACCAAAATCACCAAAATGGGCCCAGCCGTTCTCGAGTTTTAGCGAGACTAACGAACAGCAATTGATTTTTATATATAAGATTACATAAGCATTGTGTAAAATGTTTATAAATGCTCTTTACTTACATATGGAAACAATTTCTATATTCAATACTATATATAATATATGATATAACAGAGAAATTGTAATTAAAGAAACAGTTAATTTCATCCTATTGTCAATTTTATGTAAACTTGTGACAAATAAAATGGTTTTCCATATAAAACTCAAAATCATAAAACAAATACATAGTCTGAATTTTGTAAAAAGTGATATATTATTTGAATTTTTATTTTGTTTGTGTTACCTGCAGACTGTGTGCTCTATATTTGAAATATTAATAGAATACTTTTTATTGCACACCATAATAATTTTAACCAGAAGTTGAAGAATTACAAGATTATAGTCATACAATGTGTCCATGTGGACTATAGATACTAGTGTCACCATCCCCTTTCCGTCCCAGGTTGCTGTAAAAGCCAGCTAACCAATACTGTACATAGATAACATCCTCTGTGAAAGACAGAAAACTCGAAACTAAACCTTGTGCCAACACGCCTGGTCAGCGCGCCACAGTAGACCATAATCCCTCTCAAAGTGGAGGAGGCCCGTGCCTAACAGTGGGACATTAATGGGCTGGAGAGAGTAAGAGCTAGAGTTAGTACAATAGGCGGTCTTATCGCAGTTTGCAATCTTTTCTAGGCAACCTTTGGGTGGATATGATTGATTTCGAGAGGGCTATATGACTTTTTTAAATTTTTTTTTCTCTTCATCCAAAGAGGTTACAATTGTGCCATCATAAGTTTTTTCGTTACAGTCTCGGCTCCACAAGATTTCTCAAGGTGGCACGTGCCCGATCCCGAGAAGGTCTAGTTGTGGTGAAAGTGTTTGCAGTTCATGATCCGTCACTACCGCTGGCTGAACACAAAGAAAGGATATTAAAAATAAAAGAGCAGTTGGCTTCTGCTTTTAATTGTTTACCATTTCAAAGAGTTATTGTATGTATCTTGGAAACTGGTAGTAAAAAAATATCATTTTTTTTAGATAAGATAGATATACTATTTTATAAAATACAGTATCAATATAATAGTTTGAAGCAGAGGAAGTTATGTTTGGATCGTAGTAAATTCGCTCTTTAGTCTCTGCCTACCCCTATATGGGGAGAAGGCGTGATGTTATGTATGTATATAGAAATATAAAGTTCATACAGATAGGCTGAATCACAAATAATTGTCGCCCACTTTTTGGAGTGTAAACTTCTATAGCCTTTAAGTCGGCGAAAATCTGCGCAGTGATTGTTGTTTATTAAGCTTTTTCTGGGAACTCTGCTAGCAATGGTTGTTGACTAATTTCTAATCCAAGATATAATTTAATTTTATTAAGGGATGGTGGGTTACTTTTAAAATTGAGGACAAGTAACTTTAGCCTGGCTAAATCGTACTTCATAGAATGATGGCGTTTCATATGACGTACATCCTGTATCATAGACAAACATAGATACATTTTCATGCATACATAGATATGTAAGTGGCTTCAAGCCGGCTGAGTGATGTAGCCATGGACACTACATCTGGTATGACTGTGATTGTGTTCAAATAGGCGAAATTTATAAAAAAATACATTTTTCTTTACTTTTCATAAATGAAATGTTTACTTGTACGTGCAAGTTATGCAAAGAATGTTTTTTCTTTTAGCTAACAGATAAAGCAGGTCTTCTTATGCGAGAGTATTGTAAATGCAGTGTATATGATCGCATGTCAACAAGACCTTTTCTGACCGTCTTGGAAAAGAAATGGATAACTTTTCAAGTATTATATGCATTACATCGCATGCACAAACTTGGGATTTGTCATGGAGATATTAAGGTAAAGGAAATATTGAAAATTTACACTCTAATGGTCTTATTCATAATGACTTATCGCAGGTTTAAACGGAGATTTTATCGGAGAGATAAAAAACTTTTTATGGTAAAAAGACTATTATGAATAAAAAGTTTTGACAATTTTCGCGAACCGATTTTAGCGAACCGATTTTAGCGAACTTTTAAACCTCCGATAACTCATTATGAATAAGACCAATAGAATGAAACAAGCTTAATTTATTATTATGTAATAGCTGTTATCCTCAACTTCTTACACGTGGAATTTAAAAACCAAACACAAAAACAAACTATACAATAATTGGGTATTTGTTAAAAAACGTGGCACCGTCTTCATGTGCCTTTGAAACTTGAGGGTTTTCCTCGATATCTTAGAAGATAACGTTCAGATCCTGACCTGGGGCCGATGGGATCATACAGGAACTATCAGCTTTCAAATAAAAAAAGAATAATTAAAATCGCTTGTCCCATTTTAAAGTTATGAAGCAACAAACATAAAAAAAATTTACAGACTAATTGAGAACCTCCTGCTTTTTTTGAAGTTTGTTTACGAAGTCATCCTCTAGAACCACTTTACCAATAACGAATTCGACGGGCTTCGTGGTCTAGTGGTTCATATAATGGACTGCCAATCACAAGGTCGCGGGTTCAATTCGGGACAATCATTTGTGTGATATTATTGTCATACAAATGTTTGTACTGCGTCTGGGTGTTTCTATGAATTATAAGTATGTATTTACAAAACAAAAGTAGTTTATGTATTCTATCCGTATTCTGGTACCCATAACACAAGCATATAACCTTAGCTTGGGACCAGAGGACGTTGTGTGTCAGTGTAACGTCAAAAAAAAAACTGCATCATAATCCGGGTAGTTTTTAAGATGTATGCTCACATAAGGACGTAGCTCTGTTGTAGCATTATTTCGCATGCATAATTATGCACGAAGCAAATAACCTAGCAGTAGAACCTTATCCACTGGCTAAGATTATGAGCTATTGATAATGCAATCCTTAGTATAACCAAATTCCCAATAAGAGGCAAGAAAATTTTTTTTTTTTTTTAAGTTAAGGCTAATCATTTTTATTTCAGTTAGAGAATATAATGGTGACATCATGGCTTTGGGTGTTACTAACCGATATAGCATCGTTCAAACCTACATTCTTACCCGATGATAATCCAGCTGATTTTAGTTATTTCTTTGATACATCAAGAAGACGTTTGTGCTATGTCGCTCCTGAACGATTTGTTAGAGCACCTGACCCTAATAATAGACAAATGGTGAGTGTTTCTTAAATTTAAACCAGATTTGACGGGATTTGTGGGCCTCAGCCAGCATATCAAATATTCTCCAAAGAGCTCAAAACAATATCCTCAAGGTGTTATCCTTGGCACTATGGTTCAGTCACAGCACAGAAATCCACTAGTACCTGAAAAACTCAACCATCTTGAAAGACGCTAAAAGTTATTCAGCCAAGTACATATACCAACTGGAATTACATCCAAATCCACTATCTCAGCCACTGATGCTACCAGATGCAATTATGAGACTGAAAAGAGCTAACGTGCTGCGTTTATCCGGGAGATAGAGTGAAGTAATTGCTCCTTCCTCCTGAACTTCATATTCATTTAACCAACTTGCTCACAGTCTGAAGTGGACAGATTGCAGATTATACACAAAAGAAAAAAAGATTTGATGCGTTCAAAAACCGTTGAATAGAAAACTAGCACACGACTTCGGGAACTTAGTATTTGGAAACACTTTTTTTTTAATAAAAATTAGCCTATAGGCTCCAGAATATACCAACTGAATATACTGTGTACCAACTTTAATTTTTGCAGTAGTTTTAGCGTAAATGAGCCACAGACAGACAGAGTTACTTACACATTTGAGAATTTCAATTATCTCATGGGATCCCAATTTTACAGAATTGAAAGTATTAATATATTTTAGAATAACATACAGGAGTATGTTATTCTAAAATATAATCTATGCCCATTTTAGTTTGCTTTTATAAAAAGAAGTTTGCCTCATAAGCTAACTTATGATAGTCTGATGTGATATGGAATAGTCTAATGTGAAGTAGGATAGTCTGATGTGAAGTAGGATAGTCTGATGTGAAGTGGGGTAATCTGATGTGAAGTGTGATGATGTGATATTATGTATTTTTGTTCTAGAGTGATGATAAATCCGGTGGTTTATTGCTAAGCGAGTCACCATGCAAAGTTGGTGAATTAGTACCTAGTATGGACATATTTTCGGCGGGGTAAGTTTGCGTTTCACTTTGCTTTTATTTTGAACAATTTCTATAAATCATTTTTCAGTTGTTAATCCTAGTAAGACCGGCGATAGCCCAGTAAGTCTATTATTCTACCGACTGAGCTATCGTGATGACAAAAGTGATTAATTTTTTTTTGTTTCAGCTGTGCTCTCTTAGAACTGTGGAACGATGGTACTCCAGCGTTAGATCTGCCAGGTCTTTTGGCATACCGTAATGGTGAAGACCGACCTTCTACTATGACTATTAATACTGATGAGCCCCAGTTGAAGGCTCTACTGCATTCCATGACTGAAAGAAACCCTAGAGATAGACGCAGTGCTGAACTATATTTAGACGAAGCCAGGGGCAAGTAAGTGTATTGTTATAAATCTGTTCTTAACAAGCTGTTATTGGTTCGGTACGTATCTATCAATGTATTAAGCTATATAACGGAATCTTTGAAAGTGATTTTCGCCCAATTGCAGTAGTCGGATTGATCTGAAATTTTGTAATCATATTAAAGATGTAAGACAATGCAATAATTTTTAGAATTTGTAAATGTGTTATTAGTTTTTGAACTATGAAAATTATTTGAATATTTATGGACATGCTAGGTGTTGCCCGTGACTGCGCACGTAGAATTTAGTAGATTTTCGCCGTTCTTGCAACAGTTTTCACAAGGCGTCTTCAATATGCAAGCCTGTGTGCGTTTGTAAACTGTGCACGGACACCAAAATTTCTACACACGTCATATGAACTCATGGTGTCGAGCTTACTTTCGTCCGTCTGACCAATATTATTCCTTCGCCAAACGCCTGGCAAAAAGCACCTATTTGCAAGCACATATTGGTGCTATTTATGAATTATTAGGCGTTTTCAAGTTATAATATTTTGTTTAATTAATAGTAAATAAATGAATAAAGTCATCTAAAACATACGAACGTTTTATTAAAATATCAGTGAATGGCAAGTAAAGCAGTGCTTTTCTGCCTTTATGGAGCGCACGCCCCTGATATTCCCGAACCAGTGCTAGATAACCACACACACAAACTTTATTTCGACCGAGCAATTCTAACTGACAAAACCATTCATTACCATAGACCTGATATTACACTCCTCGATAAAGTGAATAAAAGTGCCTTACTCATTGACATAGCTGTACCTAATTCACATAACGTGCAAAACACAATATCTGAAAAGCTCTCTAAATACACAGACTTAAAAATTGAAATAGCTCGTATGTGGAAGTTGCAGAATGTCACTATAATACCTATAGTAATATCGACTACAGGAATCATTCCCGCTCAACTGCATCACTCAATTAGAACTCTGGACCTACCACCAAATAAATACCAAACCCTACAGAAAGCAGCCATTTTAAATACATGCAGAATTGTTAGAAAGTTCTTGCAGGCAGAATATGACACAAAACACAAACTCAAGTATACACACTCACACACTAATAAATAATACGTAATATAACTCTTATAGGTTAACACTTGGCTTCGGCCCGTGTTTTCGCTAAAAACCGGCAACAGCCGAGATACAAAAATTGTATAAAAAAACATAATAATAATAATAAGCCCCTTTTATTCCGAACTATTAACTAGCTTCTATGAATTCTTTTAAATTATGTTTCTTAGTTCGGCGTGCCTCCTGGCATAGGCCTCCTCCAGCTCTCTCCACTGAGCTCGGTTATCTGCAACTCTAGTCCAGTATGGTCCCAAGGTTAGCTTTATGTCATCAACTCCATCTTGTTTTAGGACGACCCTGTCTTCTATTGTGTCCTCTTGGGTACCATACAGTTACTTGTCTACTCCATTTATTTGCTTTGCAACGCAACATGTGTCCCGTCCAACTCCACTTTAAATGGTCTATACGGGTTGGAATATCCATCACTTTTGTCTTGTTCCTTATCTCTACATTTCGGATTTTATCGTTCAGCTTAATTCCCAACATGCTTCTTTCCATGGCTCTTTCTGTTTTGGCAAGATTCTCTATTTGGTTTTCTGTCAGTGACCATGTCTCACACCCATATGTCAGGCATGGGAGAATGCATGTGTTGAAAGTTTTTCTCTTGATTTGTCGAAGTTGAAGTCTGCTATTAGAATGTAATAATGATCAGTCACTGATTGCATAATGGCGTCATTATGACAAAAAATTAAGAGTAGACTACCAAACTTGATAAAATTCGCCATTATGCAATCAGTGACTGATCATTGTGACTACATTGTAATAGCAGACTTAGACTCACTTAATCACAGATATACCTATATCTGTGATTACAGATAGATAATGTTACAGTATCAAAAATTGTAATAGTACAATTATATGACTTGTTATTAGAGTAATTAAATAGCAAGGCAGTCTGCAATCAATGTAAAACATACCACACGCGCTCATCTTACTAAATGTATTGCGGTTTAATTTTAATAGACTTTTATATAGGTGCTTCTCTTTTTCTGAAAAAAAAAAGATATAATTACATCACCGTTATTGTCATAATACAAGCTGTTGCCCGCGACATCGTACGTGTGGAATTTAGAAAATTTTCCACTATTCATATAGAAAAATGATGCACATTTTTCACTGATGCTTCGCTCCTATTCGCTGGTCGCAGCGCGATGTCATAGCTTATTGCCTTTCTCAATAAATGTACTATACCAGGTGTGGCCAACTTTTGTGCACATAAGTACTACTATTTATTTTAAAATTGAGTCGCGATTGACCTATTTCTTAGGTAAGAAAGGGGACGGTAATGCAATGTGCTTTTATACCACCGCGCACTCTTGAAAATATGTAGTAGAAAACTACTAAAAGTGGTCATGGTGAACGTCTCCTTACTCGAAGCATGAACTGCGTACATGTTCATTCCTGTATCAAGTACTAGAAACATTTGGCATTGAATGCGTACTCATGGAACTTGCGAGTGATCGACCAAAATTGGTCGAATTGATCGACTTGTTGGCCACTCCTGTACTATAGGTATAACACAACAAGAATTTTTCAAATTAAACCAGAAGTTCCTGAGATTAGCGCGTTCAAACAAACAAACGAATTCTTTAGCTTTATAATCTAATATATAAAATTCACGTGTCACAGTGTTAGTTACCGTACTCCTCCGAAACGGCTTGACCGATTGTTCTCAAATTTTGCATACATATTCAGTAGGTCTGAGAATCGGCCAACATCTATTTTTCAAACTTTTTTTTTTAGTATGGCAAAACAACGTTTGCCGGGTCAGCTAGTATAAGTATAGATACCAAGGGTACTCTTGAAACAAACAAATGTAATAAATCAATGTTTTATTTACAAAAGAAAAGTGGAAAGTAGTATCTGTATTCTGGTACCCATAACACAAGCATATAAGCTTAGCTTGGGACCAGAGGATGTTGTGTGAAATGTCCATGAATAAAAAAAAACATACCAGAGCACGTTTTATCTGTTATTCGTGTAAACTGTGTAAAGCATACTTTATCCACGTCTTCAATAGTCATGTAGAATCTTTCACAATGAAAACAAAACCATATAGTATACGTGACATCTTTTATCATCCAAGCAATTGTTGTCACTAATGCTAGTGTGTTTGAATCGTTCTGAAATTGTATATATATGCGCATAAAATATTAGTAAAAATAATTACATTTACAAAAAACAGAAGATAACATAAATATAATGCGTTTCGTAGGCTGTTTCGTAGGCGATTTGTAGCCAGAGACGTAATTACCTTAGGGCCTGCGAGAGGCAAGGCAAGCTCTGAAATGCGAAAATTGTGGAGTTATAATCACACCACCAATATCCTCCGTGTGGTGACGGATTAAGAATACAAGTGTCACCATCCCATCTCCTCCCAAGGGTGCTGTAAAAGTCAGCTAAGTCAGCAGTGGGACGTAAATGGGCTGGAGAAGAATCACACCGCAATATTCGCATATCAGAAGTCCCACTGTTGGGCACCCACTGTTGGGTCCTCCACCTTGGGAGGGTCTATGGTCTACTGTGCCGCGCCGACCAGGCGTGTTGGCACTGGGCTCAATTTGGAGTTTTCAGTCTCTCATAGAGGATGTTATCTGTGTGAATTATTTCTTAGCTGGCTTTTACAGCAACCTGGGAAGGAAAAGGGGTGGTGACTCTTGTATTCTTAATCCGTCACCACACGGACAATACTTTAAAATGTACTTACTTCTTTATTATTCTCAATAGTAGTACCAACGCTGTATAGTTCGAATAACATTTGTATGTACCCTAGACATCGGCTAATTGTATCGAAGCAATGCAATAAAATCTGTCAAAAAATAAACACATTGTGTTTTTAGCATTTTCATAAGTTTACTTTTAAAGTCTTTATATTTTAAAGCAATAATAAAATTAAGCAATGTCTTCATAAAACCACTAAGATAAGAGGCGTATTTTGAAAATTAGCGCCCCGGGCCATTTGATTTGACGCCCCGTGCCAATTTTATTAGCCGCCCTATAAAATAATAGAGATAGAGTAAAATTTTAAACTTGAAGGCCACCCTTCTCTACCTGGCCGCTTCGGGCCATGGCCTCCTTGGCCCTACGCCCCTGACTAAGATCTAACTAACACCATTTAGATCGTAGACAAAACGGTAAAAAGAATTACTACTGATAGAGATTACCGCAATGATTTTCACTAATGTACACATTTTTCTCTGACACTTGCGCGACTTATTTGTTTAAATAAAACTACTTTTTACGGATTTAGGATTAATTAGGATTTAAAACAAATATACGCGTATATTTGTTTTAAATCCTAGTCCGACGTTTCGGAGACTTCAGTCACCATGATCACGGGTGAGACTGAGCTGTATAGTTATAAATTTTCATGTTACTATGTAAATAATATTGTATTTAAGTATATAAACCTAGTTAGCTTACTATATTGTCTCCAAAACGTCTGGGTAAAATTTAAAACAAATACACGCGTCTAAATCCGTAAAAAATGGTTTTATTTAATGTTCACACTTTACAGTTACACAATATTTTATTTATTACATTTTCGCATTTGTCGCTTAAAAATACATTAGGCAAATGTGCTCGTCTGTCTCCTACTAGAGAGAAACCCAAAATTACTGTTTTTTGTAAAACAATGTAATTATTTTTATGTATCACTATGTGAGCTTAAAATCTTTAAAACTACGCAACGGATTGTTCCAAATTTTTTGAAAGATAGAGTTCCACCACTCAAAAACCATCTTTTAAAAAAAAAAACAGAGCAAGTTAAATATGTATTTATGGTCTTATTTATAATGACTTATCGGAGGTTTAAATGGGGATTTTATCGCAGAGATAATAAACGTTTTATCGTAAAAAGACTATTATTATGAATAACAATTTTTGAAAATTTTAGCGAGCCGATTTTAGCGAACTTTTAAACCTCCGATAAGTCATTATGAATAAGACCATTAGTTTCTAAATTCCACACAATCCACGCGTATGAACTCACGGGCAGCTAATAGTTGTAATTAAAAATAATACCATAAATTGAAATATCTTCTTAAACAAGCCATATGCAATCAAAATGTATTGATAAACCTCCAACATTTTATTGTAATCAATAACCTGATTTTTCAAAATAATATTTTTACACAATTTTAAATAGTTTTTTAACAATTTCACTATGAAAATACCATAAACTATATTCAAATCGAAGGATATAAACAATATATCTATACTAGAGTCCACAATATCGTAATAATCATACGATATATAAAATAAAATTAAAAGTAGAACATTTAAAAAAATTGTCACTAAATTCCAAAACCAGTTTTTAAAAATACACAGTTTTACGTATTTTTTATTTAATTCAATATTATTATGTATTTTTTGTATTGTTAAAATTAATAATATGTTGTTTTTAGAATGTTTTATGTTTAAAATTAATATTATTATGATACCAACACAGTTATAGATTGAAAAGAAATATGTTAAAAATGTTTGCATATCGCTTCCAAAAAGACCCTCTGAATCTGAAATATCCTCATGCGTTAATCTATACGCATATACTATAAAAAACACAATAAAAAAGAATCCGATAAATAAATAAAACTTTCTTCCATGTTTATTTATAAAATTTTTATTTATTGAATATCTCGGAGATATAAATAAATTTTGTGCTACATAAAATGGATAAAATAATAATTTTATTTCTTTTTGTAAATAATTATTTTGTAGTATTGTATTTATTGTTAGTTTTATTGGTTTTTCTCTGTACATCTTTACTTATTATAAAACAAAGTCGTTATTGTTGTATGAATTCGTTGCTATGTGAGCTTATCTTCAAAACTACGGATTTTAATGCGGTTTTTTTCAATAGAGTGGTTCAAGAGGATGGTTTTTTTATTATAAATTATTAATGTTTGATTTCGACGCGTACGAAGTTGCGGGCAACTGCTTGTTAGTTTATAGAAAAAGCTTCGTAAATAGTCTTTATAGAAAACAAAAAGGCTAATATTGAATTTAGAAGACAATTCTCATTAAGCTAATGCGCGATAATAGTCTATGTTTGTATTTTGTTAATGATCGATAATGAATAATAGATATATGTATGACGCATTTTACATAGTAAATGATGATTACTTAAATAATTAAGAGGATACCAAAATAGCTTCGGGCATTTTTCTACCTGCGAAGTTTTCATTGTTTCTTTAGATTGAATGGCTAGAGCTCTAATTTTTAAGTAAGTATATGTTTTTTCAATATATGATCTAGGATCGCATAAACTCAGAAACGCGATTGAAAAAAGTTTTCTCGATAGAAAATCTTGGCGAAAAACCCTCTCAATTTTTTTATTTTTTTCATTTGTCGGTCTATTATCGCGTATTAACTAATGAAATAACTTTAAAAACATAAGTAAGTATTATATATAGAAACACGTAAATCAGAATTAAAATATATTTAGTAGATTTTGAGTAAATAGGAAAAGTATCCCTAATTCTTCATTTTCTGTGCCTACTGGCTGTGTTAATATGTACGTGTCGGCGATGATATACGATAATATTGATGTAGGCCCTTAATGATATGCTATAATAATATTACAAAGCTGAAGAGTTTAAATAAATAAATAATAATAGTAAATAAATATTCATGGACATTTCACATAACGACTTCTGGTCCCAAGCTAAGCTTATATGCTTATGTTATGGGTACCAGAATACGGATATAATACATTAACTACTCTTTTTTGTAAATAAATACTTATTATAGAAACACCCAGACGCAGTACAAACATTTGTATGACAAGAATATCACACAAATGATTGTCCCGAGCGGGAATCGACTACTCTCGAAATATGTGAAGCTATGAAAGAAAGAGATGTTAACGTATGATGTGTGACAGAGAACTATGAAAAAGACACGTATTGAGGCGACTAAAAATTTTATTATCATACTAGCTGTTGCCCGCGACTTCGTACGCGTAGAATTTAGTAAATTTTCCTCGTTTTTGCAACATTTTTCATTGATGCCTCGCTCCTTTTAGTCGTACCGTGACGTTATGTAGCCTATAGCTTTCCTCGATAAATGTACGATCAAGCACTGAAAGAATTTTTAAAATCGGTCCATTCCTGACATTAGCGTGTTCAAATAAACAAACTCTTCAGCTTTATAAATATTAGTATAAACCGTTTTTGTTCCAGATTGTTCCCACATTATTTCTACTCTTTCCTCCAATCTTATATGCTGATATTTTCTGGACAACCCATTTTACCACCCGACGAAAAGATACTACGTATACACCAAGATATTAAAAACATTATCAAAATATTTACCCAACCAACAGAAGCGAAAAATTATCAAGATTTAGTCGAAGAGACCACAACTCATCAAAACATAGACAATATAGACAAATTCAGAGACAAATTTCAAGTTTTGAATCTAAATACAACAGATTTTGATGAAAATGATGATAAAAGACCGGAATGTAAGGAAATGGGGCCGGACAGTGAAGGGTTGATTTTGATTACCTCATTGGTGACGTCATGTATTAGAGGGTTGCATCATTGCACGTCGAAGTTGTATTGCTTAGAGATACTCCAGTTGTTGTGTGAGAATTCAAGTTCGGAGACGATTTTGGATAGAATTTTGCCTTATATTGTAAGTTTTGGTTTACTTTACTTACTTTTTTTGAAAAGCAAAATAGCTATTGTACCTATCTCGCTCTCAATAATCGCAAAAAGGCTGTTTCTCTAGAACGGTTATAGCTAGAAAGAAGGAAACCCTTCGTTTGCAAGTCCAACTCTTACTTGGCCAGTTTTCTAATAATATTAAGTTTTTGTTATCCAGATTCAATTATCCCACGACAGCGTGCCCAGAGTACGTGCACGCGCCGTAGTAACGTGCACCAAAGCGGTATCTTTAGTACGGAACCTGCCTCACTCTGATTGTAATGTCTTCCCGGAGTATATTCTACCTGAACTGGCCCCTAGAGCGACAGACCCAAGTGTACCTGTGAGGCAAGCTTATGCTAATAATATTGGTAAGTGAAAGTATCGTAGTCTGTCTCAAATACCTACCAAATTCAAATTCAAAATTCAAAAATTATTTATTATCTCAAAATTCTTACATTTAGTATATCCCTGGCCCCTACGCTAGTAAAAACTGTGTTGCAGGGGCCAATATAAATCTTGTTTCTTTCTTTCTTCCTTTCTTTTTTCGTTCTGCGGGTATTTTAAGTTTTATTATTTTATAGAGTGTTTTTGAAACGCTACTGAAGATTTTAACAGTTGATAGGACTATTGGTTTTAACTAAGATTTCGAAATTCATCTCATTATTTTGCAACGTCCTCTGGAACTAAGCGAGTTCTTTTGCTTGTGCTATTGGTACCAGAATGTGGATGTACTGCGAATATCGTTTTTTTTTTTTGTAAATACTAGAAAGCGACAAGAGTAAATACTTAGGTTGTTTGGTCATATGGAGAGGATGGATGAATGACGACTATCGTAAGGTGTATGCACGGCGAAGGTAAGCGGAAACGCTGAGAAAGAACGTTTGAGACATATTACGATGTGATCATCGATGTCCCAAAAGAGTCAAGCACTTACGTTTGTCTTACATGTATGACCAAATGTATAATTTTAAATAAAGCTAAGGGAGTGTGTTTAGATCTTAGCAGAAAGCGCTCCGATCACGCCTTTTTTTAGACAGAATGAAATTTTAACAACCTATAACATATAATATATGACGGGCCTCGTGGTGTAGTGGTTCATATAACGGACTACCGATCATGAGGTCTCGGGTTCGATTCCCGGTCAGGACAATCATTTGTGTGATGTTTTTAATTGTCATACAAATGTTTCTACTGCGTCTGGGTGTTTACTATGTATTATAAGTATGTATTTACAAAAGGAAAGTAGTTTATGTATTATATCCGTATTCTGGTACCCATAACACAAACATATAAGCTTAGCTTGGGACCAGAGGACGTTGTGTGAAATGTCCATGAATATTTATTTATTTATTATTTAGTTATAACCTTAAACCTTTAAACATATTATTGTAGGTACGCCTCCTTCCATTTACGTAAATATTGAGTTCTAATTTGTAACAAATTCTTGGATAAGAACAGTGCCTCGCCTCAAAAGGCGTCAGAATGCACTCCAACGAGGTTATTGGAGGCGTCGGCCAGGGCGATGAAGCCTAATGTGAGAGAAACCGACGGATCTATACGGGCATTGTCTAGCAATTCTGCTTTCTGCATCTGGGCCATCACCGACTTGCTATTGACACCGCGCCTCTCGAAGTGTTAAGAGGCTCTTTGGGACCAAACTATTCACCGATACAACTATGGGGATTATTTTTGTAAATACTACCCTCCATCCAATAAATTATTTTTATTATAATGTTAATAATATTTGTTTTTACTAGCTAAGTTAGCCGAGACTGCAGTTCGTTTCCTTGACCAGACACAGAGTATGGTAGATAAAGAAGCCGCTAATATCAATTATGAAACTGAATTATCTGCGTTACATGAAATGGTAAGATTTAATACTGTATATTTGTTTTAGAGAAAAAGCATTGGTATTAGACAAATATTTATGAACATTCGCGCTACGTCCTCAGGTCCCAAGCTCAGCTAACTATAATAATGCAAATGTATTTTTTTTATTTTTTTTTTATTTTTAGCTTTGTATATAATTTTGCCAGATTACATTAACGTATCAATCTAATAATGCTTGTGTTTATCATAATATATGTATCTTAGTTTTAAATGTTCTAAAAATAATTTTCTGTAGTGGTGAAATAAATAAATTAGATTCTCTTAACTTAATAAATCAAATTATGGTGGAAAAAGTGACTGCCGCAAGCGGGACTTGAACCCACGACCTCGGAATACCGTTCCGAAGCTCTATATAAACTCAACCGAGTGACAAATGTGGTGGTTAATTTGAATGTTGCAGGCACGACCGCAATAAGCTCAGTTGGAAGAGCTTCGGAACGGTATTCCGAGGTCGTGGGTTCAAGTCCCGCTTGCGGCAGTCACTTTTTCCACCATAATTTGATTTATTAAGAAAAAAGCATAGCATGTCAATTGCAAAATTAATAAATTACTTTAGATTCTCTTAAATTATATTTGTAATTGTTGGCAATAAAGGCTTATTATTATTATAAATTATATTTGTTTGTTTCAGGTGAGATCAACTGTATCATATTTGTTGACGGACTCTCAAGCAGTTGTGAAACGTGCCTTAGTTGATAATGGTATCACTAAACTATGCATATTCTTTGGAAAACAAAAAGGTAACATTTTTTTTCTTTTCACTCTTTTCTTGTCCCACTGTTTCAAGTTTTCCGTGTCGTTTTTTACTTTTTTATTTGAAAGCCGGTGGTTCTCGTGTGGTCCCATTGGCACCAGGTCTGGAGTTGATGCTTATGCTGAGATATCGAGGGAAACCTTTAAATTTCAAAGGCCCATGGAGTCGGTTGAATTTTTTTTTAATACTAAATTATTAAAAATTCCAGCTAACGATGTGATCCTATCACATATGGTAACATTTCTGAATGATAAAGCGGAGACGGCACTCCGTGGTTGTTTCTTTGAACGTGTGGTAGGTGTCGCTGCGTATGTTGGACAACATTCATCTCCTATATTACTGCCACTGTTGCAACAGGTAATTATATGTATTATTTTTGAAAAATAAATCTTCTTCTCCAGCCCATTTACGTCCCACTGTTGAGCACGGGCCTCATCCACTTTGGGAGGGATTATGATCTACTGTGCCACGCTGACCAGGCGTGTTGTCACAGGGTTTATTTTCGAGTTTTCCGTCTCTCACAGAAGATGTTTTCTGTATTCAATATCCCTTAGCTGACTTTTACAGCATCCTTAGGAGGAGATGGGGTGGTGACACTTGTATTCTCAATCCGTCACCACATGGACAGAAAAATAAATAAATGTCTTAAATAAATATTCATGGACATTACTCACAACGTCTTCTGGTCCCAAGTTAATCTTATAATGCTTGTGTTATGGATACCAGAATACGGATTTACCAAATACTTTTCTTTTGTAAATGATTGTCCCGTGCGATTTCTATGTATTATAAGTATGTATTTACAAAAGAAAAGCAGTTTATATAATAATATTATATCCGTATTCTGGTACCCATAACACAAACATAATAAGAACTTAGCTTGGGACCAGAGGACGTTGTATAAAATGTCCGTGACTATTTATTTATTAATAAAGTAATTTATTAATTTTGCAATTGACATGCTATGCTTTTTACTTAATATATCAAATTATGGTGGAAAAGTGACTGCCGCAAGCGGGACTTGAACCCACGACCTCGGAATACCGTTCCGAAGCTCGTCCAACTGAGCTTATTGCGGTCGTGCCTGCAACATTCAAATTAAACACCACATTTGTCACTCGATTGAGTTTATTTATTAATGTTTATACCACAGGGTTTAACGGATCAATCTGAGTGGATAATAGCGAAAGCACTGCGAGCTACAACCAACTTGGCAGAACTAGGTCTATTACAGAAACAAGCGTTATGTGAACGTGTTGCTGAAAGTGCTGTGTTCCTGGCACATCCTAATTTATGGGTAAGTTATTTATATTAGTACTAGCTGTTGCCCGCGACTTCTTACGCGTGAAATTTAGAAATCAAACCCTAACAAACAAGCAGAAGTTTACAATAACACTCGATAGATGGCGTTGTACCGTTTTCTTAAAGCGCGCTATAGTTTCGTTACACACATCAACACTTTACTGATAATACTTTGTAAATGAGATTTCAACCTCTCTCTTTCTACCTCTCTCTCTCTCTCTCTCTGTCTCTCTCCAGCTCATTTACGTATTTTACGTCCCACTGTTGGGCATGGGCCTACTCCACTTGGGAGGGATTATGGTCTACTGTGCCGCGCTGACCAGGCGTGTTGGCACAGGGTTTATTTTCGAGCTTTCCGTCTCTCACAGAAGATGTTATCTGTGTACAATATCCCTTAGCTGACTTTTACAGCACGCTTGGGAGGAGATGGGGTGGTGACACTTGTATTCTTAATTCGTCACCACACGGAGAGCTAACTACTAGTAATTATTAAATGGCAGGACCAATTAGGATGAATTTTTGTGTGTATACTAACAAATTATTGTTATATTTCCAGATACGTCACGAAGTATGCGGTTTAGTGTCATGTGTAGCAAGTCTGTTGAACCCTATTGATGTTAACTGCAAGATATTGCCGCTGGTGTGGCCACATCTTAAACATAAACTTATACAGGTATTTTATTAGTACTTATGGTTCCAGTCTGATTAAGAAAAATGTTTTATTACAGTTCCTTATCCAAAGGTAAAACGGGAACCTGTTACTGAGATTTCACTGTCCGTCTGTCTGTCACCAGGCTGTATCTTAGGAATGATGATAGCTAGAAAGTTGAAATTTGTTTACTGTTATAACAACAAATACTAAAAACCAGAATATAAGAAAGATGTGAAGTGCTCTCCCATACAGCAAACGTTTTCAGTTTAACTTGATTTCACCCTTAGACGACAGGATTATGATGGTATATCGTAAATACGATAATAACTATGGAACCATTCGTATGGTGATGGATTAAGAATACTAGTGTGACCACATCATTTCCTTCCCAGAGTGCTGTAAAAGCCAGCTCAGGGCCCTGCAATCAGTTATTGCATTTGTTTGCAATAACACTAAATAACTGATTGCTTAGTGCCGAATTTTATCAAGTTTGGTAGTTTATTGTTAATTTTTTGAGGTTATAATGTGCCATTGAACTACCATTGTGACATAATTCATTTACCGTACTCGCGGCCCAGAGATATTGTACACAGATAACATCCCCTGTGAGAGACGGACAACTCGATAATAAACCCTGTGCCAACACGCCTGGTTAGCGTGGTATTGTAGACTATAATCCCTCCCAAAGTGGAGGAGGCTCGTGCCCAACAGTGGGACGTAAATGGACTGAAGAGGAGACTCGCTAAAACTCGAGAATAGCTAGGCTTATTAGGCTAATTATTATTTTAAAATGTTTGTCCCGGTCCAGGGAAGGTTTAAACGAAAGTATCAAAAAATTGCAAAGAACATAGTAAAATATTTATTCGTATATAATTATGGTTGTATGTAGATATGCAAATAAAAATAAATATATTCAGGACATTTCACACAACTTCCTCTGGTACCTAAGTAAAGCCCGGTTTCCACTGCGAAAGGGTAATGTGCGGGAAATGGTTAGGCGGAACGGACTCCTTTTTAATTAAATAGGTTTGAGTTTCCACCAACGAAGAGTTGGTGCTCCTTAGAACTGAGCGAGCTCATTTCTACTCTTTCTACACGCTCGGCTCTTTCCGTCCGACTATTTGTTGGTGGAAATACAAGTATGCAGTTTGCGTTTGCGAGTTTAACGAAGTCATTAATGGGTCCGTTCCGCTCGCGGTGGAAACCGGGCTTAAGCTATATTTCTATGCTTGTGTTATGGGTACCAGAATACGGGTATAATACTGAATAATACATATACTACTTTTCTTTTGTAAATACATACATATAATACATAGAAAACACATATGTGAGTTTACTGGTATTAAATGTTTAAGTATGTATTAGAGTATTCTATTTTCCTTCTAATATTTAACTATGAACAATTTTTTATTTTTTATCTTCTATTGTTACACACCTACCTTACTTTTTTTTGCATCACCCTATGGTGGACTGGAAGAAAATGCCTAAGGCATTAAGTCCGCCTGTACAAGTCTTTGTAAGAAGTGTGTAAATAAATAATTTAAAAATATCCTGAATATTTTTTAAATGATTGCATTGTCATCAATACTCAATTCTATGCTACCTACTTACAAAACGTTGACAGTTTATGTTGTCAGAGACATAAGTTTCTGTTGTCACAATCGTAGTAAAGACAAGTAAACAATTATGATATTTTTACCTGATTCTAGAAACAAAGCGTTTTAGTGTGAAACTAGCTGACCCGGCAAACGTTGTTTTACCATACAAATGTCAGGGGTAGATAAATAATTTGCAATAAAATAATATTGCGACTATAAATTGAAATGTAAGCTATCCTATCTTTCAAGTTGAGTCGAATTACACACGGCGTGCAAATCAAATTTAAAATCAGTTCAGTAGTTTAGGAATCCATCGCGGACAAACATCGTGACAGGAGATTTAAATATATAAACATTATCTGATTGTATATGAAAGGCATACGTAGAAACACAATAATCTTGGCGAGTCTACTCATATACAATTGAACTATTACGTGTTAAAAATACAATTGTGGTCATAGTGATACTTCAACATGCTATTCTAGTAATTCTGATCAAGGAATTGGGATTATTCTTTTAAATTATTGCATTGTCATCGGTCCTTGTTAGGTGTGCAAAATTTCAGATCAATCCGTCTAATGCGAGTGGCTGAAAATCGCGTTCAAATATTCCGTTACACAGATTAATACATTGATAGATACATACCAAACTTATAAAAGCGTGTTAAAAAATAAAAATAACTGTTGTGCAAGTGGAATTGTGAGGCAGAGCTAGTTTTTGGATATTTAAATGCATATATTTTTTTTATTATAGGTGGAAAGAGCTGAATTATTACTAGAAAGTCTAGCGGAGCCGATACCACGTAAAGTATTAGATGCAGTACTGAGACATGGTGATGTTGATAGACTGGTGCAAACACTTAGAGAAAGAAGAAACACTCGACTTAAAGTAAGTGAATGTCTTACAAATGTTTGTACTGCGTCTGGATATTTACTGTCTATTATAAGTATGTATTTACATAAGAAAAGTAGTATATGTATTATATCCGTATTCTGGTACCCATAACACAAGCATAATAAGCTTAGTTTGGAATTAGAGGATGAGAACAAATTTTAAAACATTTATAAAATACTAGCTGCCGGCAAACGTTGTTTTGCCATACAATTCTGTGTAAAAATCAACAACAAAATTCATCAAAATCGGTCCAGCCAATTGTGAATCTAAACCATCCTCAAACCCCCTTGAATACACACAACAAATTTCATCAAAATCGGTCCAGTCGTTTAGGAGGAGTTCAATTACAAACACACATACAGAAGATTTATATATTTATAAAATATATCACACAAATTATTGTGTGGAATCGAACCCGTTTCGTCGTGATTGGCGTCCGTTACATAAACCACTAGACCACAAGGCGCATTTAAAAAATTATGTATATTATTTTTATATTTTATTTTGTCAGGTGAAAGAAGGTACTATGCCCCAGTATACTGAGATGGGACAGCAACTTAGAA
The DNA here is from genome assembly GCA_916999025.1 of Orgyia antiqua. Taxonomy (NCBI): domain Eukaryota; kingdom Metazoa; phylum Arthropoda; class Insecta; order Lepidoptera; family Erebidae; genus Orgyia; species Orgyia antiqua. The sequence continues at coordinate 24,306,432 of OU779871.1, forward strand.
ACTTATTCAGAAGATTGGCTTCCGATGGTAAGTATATTTACTTTTAACAAGCTGTTGCGCGCAACTTCACCCGTAATTTCATCGTCCGCAAGTTCGTATATAATATGTAGGTAATTTAGAAACCATAACAAATGATACAAAAAAAACCATCCTCTTGAAGCACTCTATCTGTTGAAAAAACTACATCAAAATCCGTTGCGTAGTTTTGAAGATATAAGCTCACGTAGGGACATACATACAAAAATAACGTCTTTCTTTGTAAAGAAGTTGCGAGTGCTTCCGGCATATATTAGTTGTATGTGTCATATCCGAATAAGAAGAAATTATTGCCGATATATTTATTATTTTTGTTTAATATGTTTGTACTGGGGCGTCTGGGTGTTTATTATGTATTATAAGTATGCCTTTACAAAAGAAAAGTAGTATATGTGTTCTATCCGTATTCTGGTACACATAACACAAGCATATAAGCTTAGCTTGGGACCAGAGGACGTTGTGTGAAATGTCCATGAATATTTATTTATTTATTTTTGTCTCAAAAATGTAACTATAGCGTAATCATGGCTGCATCTTTCACTTATTCCTAATCTTTATTCAGGTATGACGGAACATGTTGAAAATCAACTATTAGCGATGAGTGCACATCTTATAAAGATACAGAGATCATCTACACAGGTAATTATTAATATCAATTTATATTATTAGAAAATTTGCCCCGTTTTGCAACATTTTTCACTACTGCTTCGCTCCTGTTGGTCTCAGCGTGATGTTATATAGTCTATAGCCTTCCTCGATAAATGCCCTATCTAACGCTGAAATAATTTTTCAAATTGGACCAGCGGTTCCTGAGATTAACGCCTTCAAACAAAAAAATAACATCACGCTGCGTCCAATAGTAGCAAAGAATCAGTGAAAGTTGTTACGAAAACGGGGAATTTTTTTAAATTCCAATTCCAATAATGAGTAAATATTATGTTTTAGCACATAACGGAGGCACCGGGTCGTTTAATTCTTCAAAATAATTTAATATCACGCACCGTACAATTAGATACAGGAGTAACAGAGACACTGCCGCATGTTGACAAAATGTATACGTCAGGACCGAGCAGGTAAATACATACATATAAGACATAGTAAACACCCAGACGCAGTACAAACATTTGTATTCTTCTTCAGCCCATTTACCTCCCACTGTTGGGCACAGGCCTCCTCCACTTTGAGAGGGATTATGGTCTACTGTGCCGCGCTGACCAGGCGTGTTGGCACAGGGTTTCCTTTCGAGTTTTCTGTCTCTCATAGAAGATGTTATCTGTATACAATATCCTTCAGCTTTTACAGCGTTGGGAGGAGATGGGATGGTGACACTTGTATTCTTAATCCGTCACCACGCGGAGGAACATTTGTATGACAAATATAAATATCACACAAATAATTTCGGCTGTCTGTTACATGAACCACTCCACCACGAAGCCCGTCAACTTGTCAGGTAACTTGTTCTTACTTATCCTGGGACTTCTAACGCTTAAATATCAAGTTATAACAACGCGGCGGATCGCAGTTCAAGGACCTGCCGCGCCAAGCCTGGCAAGAAGCCACGCTAGAAAGACGGGGGGTCCTAATGTTTCCCACGTCATGATCATCATTTCGTATGACGTCCTGTGAAAGCCCTAATTATATAAGAATGTTCAGTTTGTGGAAGCAGTCAGTCAGTCTTATGAATAGGCATTGGTTAAACATCCTGAAGTGCCTGGCGGGGACCACCTGGGGTGCCAGCGCTGCTGTTTTACGAACTTCGGCTATGGCTCTTACCCGGTGGCCGAATACTTCCCCCCGTCAAGTCGGGTCATGGTAAGGCTGAAGGCCACCACCATGGGCCGGTAGGGGTGAAGGAGAAATGATAAAAAAAGACCAATTTGTGTAGATTCAATTAAAATTGTATTGTATATTCCAGACGAACTCCCAAAACATCAGTTAGTCACGAGGCACACATGAACACTGAGTGGCAACATATGTTCGGACACACACACGAACAACATTCACGTGGTAAGTCATTTTTAAGTACCAAAAAGTAAAAAAGAACCTAGTGTTCTTTCCTAGTGTTTTTCTTCGTTAAAAAAGAACACTAGTACCTAGACTTCGTCACCAGGCGTCCAAGTCTGCTATTACAATTTTATTTTATTTTATTTTGCAAGGAAAACTTACAGCTAAAATTTCATTTGCAAATAATCAATTAATAACAAATATATGGCCAATCAAAAGTTTTCACAATTAGATAGCTATATATAATAAATAATAAAGCAGAATGGTAAAAATTGTCAATTAAGTAGATACAAAATTTACGTCAAAATTTTACGTCAAACAAGGTATATCAGTCGCGACAATTCCCAAAGAACAATGTTGTCATAATGATCAGTCACTGATTGCATAATGGCGAATTTTATCAAGTTTGGCAGTCTAGTCTATTTTTTGTCATAATAACGCCATTATACGACTTGCCTCGTTGTTGAGTGGTTCATGTAACGGACTGCCGATCAAGAGGTTGTGGGTTCGATTCCCGCACGGGACAATCATTTGTATGTATGTTGTTGTCATACAAATGTTTGTCCTGCGTCTGAGTGTTTCGTTTATTATAAGTATGTATTTACATAAGAAAAGTAGTTAATGTATTCTATCCGTATTCTGGTACCCATAACACAAGCATAATAAGTTTAGCTTACGACCAGAGGACGCAGTGCCGGATTAACCACGTAACAAGAGTAGCATTTGCTACGGGCCCCGCGTGAAAGGGGGCCCCGCATGTTCAATCCCACTCATTTCTGCCTGAGCGTAATTTTTTGAGTGAAACTTATAAAGATGTGGTATGTTGAATTTTTTTGATGTCACAAAAACGTGAAGCGTTACAATTTTTACTACTAAGAACCCATAGCAGATCAAGGGCTCTTTGAAAGAATTGGCCACGGGCCCCGCGCTTGCTTAATCCAGCACTGAGAGGACGTTGTGTGAAATGTCCGTGAATATTTATTTATTATGGCGCTTTAATCAGTGACGGATCATTATGACAACATTGAATAGCAGACTTGGGCCCCTGGTTATTTCTCTGGAATGGTGATAGTTAGAGAACTGTTAATTTCACAGTTTGTGTATATTATTTGATGTTGCAACTACAAATACCCATCGTCATAATCCTGCCTTTTCCCATTGTTTAGGGTACCGTTATTTGGGGTCATAATGACGTATATATTATCATAATAACAGTACTATACCCTTGGTATGCGAGTTCCGCTCGTATTTGACCGTTTTTAACACGCTCATATTAGTTCGGTACGTATCTATCAATGTATTAATTAATTATTTGTTTCAGTATTAGAGGGTGCGTCTAGTAGTGTTGGTGTGAGTGTGATGACGTCACAGGGTATGAGTGTACCACCACAACACTCACAGATGGGACATAGCGCCAGTTATGTACAATGTAAGTAATCTTATATATAAAAATCAATTGCTGTTCGTTAGTCTCGCTAAAACTCGAGAACGGCCGGGCCGATTTTGGTGATTTTGGTCTTTAAATAATCGTGAAAGTCTAGGGAAGGTTTAAACGGTGACAAAACATATGGGGATCTAAAATTCTACGCGTACGGAGTAGCGGGCATCAGCTAGTATATTATATAAATAAACATGGATATTTCACACAACGTCCTCTGGTCCCAAGCTAAGCTTATATGTATGCTTATATATACATACTTATAATACATAGAAAACACACAGACGCAGTACAAACATTTGTATGACATTTATAAATATCACACAAATGATTGTCCCGAGCGGGAATCGAACCCGTGAGCTCATACGGCAGTCCATTACATGAACTACTCTAAATTATACATAGATCAGCCTCTCTCAGTCCACTGTTGGACATAGGCCTACACCATAGAACAACAGAACGCACGGTCCTGTGCTAACTGCATCCAGCGGCTTGATGGACATTTGACGATATCGTCACTTCATCTTATTAGGCCGCCCCACGTAATCGCCAATTGACACTATGAGGTGGTGACTTTTAACATAAACAGGTGAAGAACCCCAGCTAAAGAACCTACAAGATCAATGTGCATACTCATTGTATACGTACACTGACATCTCTTAGTGTGTGTAAGGTGATATTGTGGTATGCTATATAGTGACCAATGATATTAAATGTTTGTGTGCATTACCTCAGCGCCTCAACATCCTGTTGGTTTAATACTCTAACCTTGATGACCTTATCGATGCATATATTAATTAAATAGGACAACAGCACTAACTAGAAAAAATAAATAAAAAAAGTGCGTGCGTACAAAGTACACATGTCAGAAGTGAAACTTCTTTGGTTAAATTAATTTATGAAAGTTAATAATGAAAGTTTAATTTAAAGTCTTGTTTATATTTATTATACAAATCTAAAACTTTAGATTTCCGAGACTTAGATGAAGGGAAAAAGGAAGATATGTTAGGAATTTAATTATCATTAAAATATAAAATGACGTTATGCGACAGAATTGCCATCTAAAGTTCTATTAATTAACTAGTAAACGAATACACAAACCAATATAGCGTGTATTATTTCTCGATATCCCTTATTCTCTCTCTCGTTCAATCTTTCTCACTATAGCTCTCTCCCACCTCTCGCTCCATGGCACTGTGCGTGATACGACGTTCGCTCTGTCTCACTTTTTCTCTCGATCTTTCTCACTTGCTTGCTCCCTACTCTCACTCCATGGCTAGTTGCTTCATGCTACGTTCGCCCTGTCTTACTCTCTCTCAATCGGTCTCGATCGCTCGACTCTCTCTCTTTTTAGACACTTCCGTTGCATACCTGCGTGACGTTACATCTGCAAAAATATTATATTTATATGATTTTGAGAATTTGTTAAATAATCCTTTCCGGGTCATCGCGGCACAATAGACCATAATCCCTCCCAAAGTGGAGGAGGCCCGTGCCCAACAGTGGGACGTAAGTGGGCTGGAGAGAGAAAATTGTTCTTGTGTCAATGAATGTAATTTCATCATCTTCCCTTTTCCCCATAGAAGGAGACTGTAGTATGACATCTGTTGCATAAATAATAATTTACGTTAAAAAAACGAATCTTAATTTTTTCCTTTTCATTTTACATTAATATTCTTAATTTCTAAATCTTACTTTTCCATTGTTATTACAGATAGCATGGCGCCATGTCGCGTTGAGTTGAGAGACTTGACTGCTAGGATGCAACAGAAATATCAAAAATCATTGAGGTAACATCTACTTAACATAATTATACATTTTTTTAAATTATGTCCGCGATAGCTCAATAGAGTGGTGAGAAATTAAGAATACAAGTTTCACCACCCTATTTCTGCCATCAATATCATTTTGCTGCCCTAGTGCCGTTTTTTGGTATCGGTATGACGAATTTATTATGATAATAACGGTACGGGAGCCTTCGTGAGCGTGTCCAACTCGTACTTGACCGTTTCTTTTATTTGTTACCGTCAATTGAGATTAAAATTAAAAAATTTGCTTAGTTTAAAAACTGAAAAACACACTCTAAAATGATATTTTTTTTATAAATTATTGCATTGTCATCAGTCCTTGATATATGTGCAATATTTCAGATCAATCCGACTACTGCAAGTGGGTGAAAATCACTTTCAAATATTCCGTTACATAGATTAATTCAGTGATAGATACATACCGAACTAGCGTGTTAAAAAGGTTAGGTTAGCTACAGTATTTGATAGAAAGTTTGTTACGTACAGGAGTCGCGAGGATCCAATGGAATCCAGTGAAGATACATCACCGCCTGCTGGATGGAGACCTGGTAACCAACTGCTCGCATATCTTCATGAGCACAAGTAAGTTATAGCATTGTTTTAGTAGCTTTTTTTGCAAGATTTCTGATATATCCGACTAAGCAAGTGGATAAAAATCACTTTCAGAGATTCCGTCACATAAATTATACTAAAACTATAAAGTTGAAGAGTTTGTTTGGTTGTTTGGACGCGCTAATCTCAGAAACTACTAGGTCGAATAGAAAAAATATTTTTGTGTTGGATAGCCTATCTATCGCGGGAAGCTATAGGCTATATACCGCTAGTTTTCCAATTGCAGAGCATAATGCGATTCAGTGCCGCACAATGCTGAACTATGCTGACGCTTAATTGGAACGTGAATTAGTTTTCAAATGCACCAGCAGAGTGCGCTAAGTTCAGTGTTGAAAAAAAAAATACTAAAATAAAATTGTATTCACATTATATGTGTGGAATATATAAAAAATGTCATTGTTTGTACCTTCATCCATACTTATATTTATTTTTTTAACACAGCTTGAATTAACTTTGATTATATCCAGAAAACTCCGACGAAACGAAAATCTAAAAATTTTTTTTAACAATAAATAATATTACTAACGATAATATATAAATAAAATTTCAATCAATGCCATTTTAAACAAAAAATACTTGTTAATTTTCTGTCGCTGAAGTTTGTATGGATTGCACACATCACTTTTGAGAGTGCTCGATTGTGCGATGCGTTGCTGTAGTTGGAACACTCAACGTTGAGCATTGTGCCGCATAATGCGCTCTTGTGCTGTAATTGGAAAACCATCACGCTACGACCAATAGGAGTGGACCACCAAGAGGATTAGTGAGAAATATTGCAAAAACGTGGAAAATTTATCAACAGCTAGTGTGTATACAAATAGACTGATAGATTTATAGACAGATAATTTGGTTCATTATTACCCAGTATGATACGAATGAAACTAATAGAGGCTTGTTAAGAATTCAGAATATTCAATAGAGCACATCAATATATTTTTATTTATTTCAATGACATTTATTTGTTATTGAAATATGAAAATAAAGGAATAGCAAAATAATAAATATTCATGGACATTTTTTATGGAACTCTAAAAATTATTATCTATTTCTATGTTTTAGATCTTGGGTACGTCAGCTAGTAACTCTCCCAACTCAACGTTCAATGTTCGGTTCCTGTTCAGACGATGGCACTGTCAGATTATGGGACGTGTCTAGATTACAAGGACATTCACATGTTAATAGGTTGGTTATTTAACTTGTAATAACTTGTTGGCATTTTGATAAGTGTTGTGATGTAAGAAATTCGTCTCTAATAAGTTAACAACATGTATTTATTGATTTAACAACATGTATCTAGTGATTTAGCAACGCGTGTCTAATGATCTAACAACATGGTTCTAATAGTTGTATATTATTATGTTAACAAATACACTGATTGGAAACTCATTCCCACTTGTCATTGTGTGTCAAATCACGTAACACTTGTATTAATGCTAACTAAAATGTGAACAGTCCAATTTTAGATTTTTGAAACAAATGTTTTCTGCATATTGTCAAATAAATAGAAGTAATAGAAAATAATAGATGAATACTTTGACGCTTAAGTTATTTTATTTGTTATAAATATTTTCTTTTTAACTGTGTACATAAATACGCAATGGATCTTGATGCGGTTTTTTTAATAGATAGAATGGTTCAAGAGGATGGCTTTATTGCATAATTTGTTGGGGTTTGCTGTATATTGGATGAGATATGATTAAATTTGCCGAGAAACTCGGACGCGTACGAGCTATAAATGAAAACGCTGCCTTATCTATACAATAAATGATTTTTAGCAACATGCTCTGATCAAATGTAAAAGAAATTTACATATTTTGAGTTATTAACTTGAAACCATTTGAGACGTAATATCTATTTAAAATTCTATTGGAAGTCCCAGTTTTTTAAAGTTCACATGTATTTGATAACGTTTATAAAATATATAATATGTCGCTACTGTCGTGTGTCTACTAATTTAACAACATGTGTCTAATAATTTAACAACATGTAATAATATAAAAATGTATCTATTGATTCGACAATGTATGTCTTATGATTTTATTATGTTTCTTTAATAAATCACGTTGTCTTTTTTTGTATGTTTGCAGATCGAAATCAATGTACAACAGAAACGCAGGTCCAATAGTATCGATAGCGGCTTGTGAAGGTGGACAATCATTTGTTGCGTGTACGGATGAATCGATATTTGTTCTAAGGTAAGATTTTGTGGAGGTTTGGAGAGAGGTAGTGAGGTGACCTCCACCTCACTAGGGGCCGTTCAAGTGTTACGTAAACAGATTTATTACAGTTATTACCCCCCCCCCCCCATCCCCCTTGTCAGCAAAAGTAAGCAAAGCTCTTACTCCCTCCCCCTAATCTTACGTAAATATTTTTCTATTAATGTATTATTGTTTTTTAAATATTATAATTATGATTTAAAAAATAAGAAAAAACACTGACAGAGAAAATTTTGACAAGAAGTAATTTTACTACCGATGACGTAATCATCATCTAGACTATATCATCCAAAATAAGCAATACATAGACCCCCCGCCCCCGCATAGTGCTTACGTAATACTTGAACGGCCCCCTACCTCTCTTCAAACCTGTTGTAATATAACTCCACATGATAGTTATTTAAGAGGATACCAAAATTCTTCGTGCATTTTTCTACGTACGAAGTTTTCATTGTTTCTTTAGATTGAATGGCTAGAGCTCTAATTTTTAAGTATATGTTTTTTCAATATATGATCTAGGATCGCATGAACTCAGAAACGCGATTGAAAAAAGTTTTCTCGATAGAAAATCATAGCGAAACAACCTCTCTCATTTTTTATTTTTTGTCATTTGTCGGTCTATAATCGCGTATTAACTAATGAAATAACTTTAAAAACATAAGTAACTATTATGTATAGAAACACGTAAATCAGAATTAAAATATATTTAGTAGATTTTGAGTAAACAAAAAAAATAGCCCTAATTCTTCATTTTCTATACCTACTAGCTGTGTTAATAGGTACATGTCGACGATAATATTGATGTAGGCCCTTAATATGTTTATTCTCGACCAAGACCAAACTACGACTAACTTATTAGTAATCTTACGTTTTGCAAGAAAAGTAGCGATTTCGTTATGTTTAAAGGACGCGCTACTTGAGGTTGTCAAACCTAAGTCAATAAGAGCAATAAATTCATAACTAATATTGATAAAAGTGCGAGAATGAAATGTTAGACAAAAACTAAATGTTAAAGTTGGTCTTTAAGTGGCTATGCATAAATTACGGTAATAATGTTACAAATTTATTGCAGTTGTTAAGATAGAGATCGGTACTGGAGTGTGGCTACAGTTTTATTATTAAAATAATAATAAAATCGCAAAGTTGTTGCCCGTGACTTTGTACTTGTGTAAATTGGAAACCAAACGTCAACAAATTATACAAAAAGTCATCCTCTTGTACCACTCTATCTATTAAAGAAAACCGCATCAAAATCCGTTGCGTAGTTTTGAAGATACGAGGGGAGGTCCAAAAGTTCGTGGAATGGAGGGGATGGAGTGGGGATAGGGGCGCTCGCTTAGTGTCATACTAATTGGGGACTCATAATTAGTATATAAATGGAGTTTCAGCCCTATTGCGTCATTCGTTTACGAACACTCGCCTGCTAAACACGTCAATCCGGAAGAAAACTGAAACTATGGAGAAAATTGAACACCGTGCGGTCATTAAATTCCTTACCAAGCAAGGAAAGAACGCTCAGACCATTTTGAATGAAATGGAAACTGTTTACGGGGAACAGTGCCCTAGTAAATCAATGATTTACAAGTGGCATGGTCTTTTTAAACATGGTCGGGAGTCGATTGAAGACGACCCCCGCTCAGGAAGGCCAGTTGAGGCCACCACATCAGACATCGTCGAAAAAGTGGAAAAAATTGTACTGGAGGACACCCGTTTGAAGAAAAAACAGTTATCTGCATTAGTTGGAGTATCAGATACCACCATTTTGCGAATCCTACATGACCACCTGGGTATGACAAAAGTCAGTGCAAGATGGGTACCGAGAATGCTCACGCCGCTTCAAAAACAGCAGTGCGTCGAAGCGTCAAAACATTTTTTGGAGTTGTGTGGCGACGATCCTGGACCGATTTTGGAGCGAATTGTTACCGGCGATGAAACATGGGTTCATCACTTTGAGCCTGAGTCCAAACAAGAGTCCATGCAATGGCATAAAAAGGGGACACCACCGCCAAAGAAATTCAAAGTGTCGGAGTCGGCTGGAAAGTTGATGGCTACTGTTTTTTGGGATTGTGAGGGGATAATACTGATTGATTATAAAGAAAAGGGCAGGACCATAACCGGAGAATACTACGCAACAATACTAGAAAAATTAAAGGATGCCATCAAAGAAAAACGTCGGGGAAAATTGACCAAGGGCGTGTTGCTCTTGCAAGACAACGCGCCGGTTCACAAGAGCAAAGTTGCAATGGCTGCTCTACACACGCATGGCTTCGAATCACTCACACCCCAAGTGATTTTTATTTGTTCCCCAATTTAAAAAAAGACTTAAGGGGAAGGAAATTTTCCGACGACAATGAGGTAAAGGAGGCAATTTTGGCTCATTTTGAGGGAAAAGATAAAAAATATTTTTACGATGGTTTAGAAAAATTAATTCATAGATCTAATAAATGTATTCAGCTTAAGGGTGATTATATTGAAAAGGAAAAATAAATTTACTGTTTCATTTTTACTAAAACCCTTTCATTCCACGAACTTTTGGACCTCCCCTCGTATAAGCTCACATTGGGACATACATACAAAAATAACGACATTGTTTTATTATGACAAGCCTCGTGGTCTAGTGGTTCAGGTAACGGACTGCCGTTAGTGTGCTCGCGGGTTCGGTTCCCGCTCGGGACAATCATTTGTGTGATATTAATAATTGACATACAAATTTGTTCTGTGTCTGTGTATTTACTATTGGTCTTATTCATAATGACTTATCGGAGATTTTATCAGTAAGATAATAAACGTTTTAGCGTAAAAAGACTTATGTATAACAAGTTTTGACAATTTTCGCGAACCGATTTTATCGAACTTTTAAACCTCCGATAAGTCATTATGAATAAGACCATATGTATTATAAGTATGTATTTACAAATGAAAAGTAATATAATGTATTCTATCCGTATTCTGGTATCCATAACACAAGCATAATATGCTTAGCTTGGGACCAGAGGACGTTTTGTGAAATGTTCATTAATTAAATGATTATAATATAGGTTAGACAGCGGTTCATCACGTATGACATTATCACAAGGTCGTCAACTGGAAGGTGATGGTGATGATGTACAATGTGTGGCTGCACCTCCGCAACATAACCTGGTCTCGTACGCGACGCTGATGGCTACTGTTGTTGGATGGGATCTAAGGGCTCCTGGTAAGTAAACTAACGTATTTTTAAATAAGTAGGTATATATTTATAATGTAATGTCCGTGTGGTGACCGATTAAGAATACAAGTGTCACCACCCCATCTCCTCCCAAGGGCGCTGTAAAAGATACAGATAACATCTTCTGTGAGAGACGGAAAACTCGAAAATAATCCTTGTGACAACACGCCTGGTCAGCGCGGCACAGTAGACCATAATCCCTCCCAAAGTGGAGGAGGCCCGTGCCCAACAGTGGGACGTAAATGGGCTGGAGAGAGAGAGGAGGATTTTTCCCTATATCAGCACTATGTAGGCTTGGTCCATGCCAAATTTCAAGTCTCTTAAGACCTGTAAATTTTGATTCACTAGCGTAAGTGGAAAATACTCAAAAATCTCTGTAATACGTAAAATTCGCTTGAGCATGACGGATGGACAGACAGACAGGCCGACACCGTAGTGAGACTAAGGGCTATGTCCGTATTCTGGTACCCATAACACAAGTATATAAGCTTAATTTGGGACCAAAGGACGTTGTGTGAAATGTCCATAAATATTTATTTAATTTAAACACTATGGTCTTATTTATAATGACTTATCGGAGGTTTAAAAGTTCGCTAAAATTGTCAAAAATTACTTTTTACGGATTTAGACGCGTATATTCACCATGATCACGGGTGAGTGTCACCCGTGATCATGGTGAAAGTTTCAGAAACGTCGGGCTAAAATTAAAACAAATATACGCGTCTAAATCCGTAAAAAGTAGTTTTATTTATGCAAATGAGTCGCGCAAGTGTTAGAAAATATTATGTCAAAAATTGTTATTCATAATAGTCTTTTTACGCTAAAATGTTTATTATACCCTCCGATAAAGCGACATTATTTTATTGTTTAAAGTATAAAGTAGTGAGTGTCAAGACCATTAATTTACAACTGTTTGTGTGTTTGTTCCAGGTAATGCGTTCAAACTCCAGAACGATATAAGACGGGGTGTTTCAACATGTATGTACGTTGATCCTAGCGGTTATTTAGCAGTTGGCACTTGTAGCGGATATATCAGTGTTTGGGATCTCAGGTTTCAACTACCTATAACTACACTAAGACATCCTAATTGTAAGTTGTATTATATTTTACTAACTAACTGTTGCTCGCGACTCCGTACGCGTGGGATTTAGAAAAGATTCCCCTTTTTCGCAACATTTTTCACTACTACTTTGCTCATATTGGGCGCAGCGTGATGTTATATAATTTTTATAAAATAAAATTAAAATATAATTTTTCAAATCGGACCAGTGGTTCCTGAGATTAGCGCGTTTAAACAAACAAACTATTCAGCTTAAGAGGATACTAAAATAGCTTCGTGCATTTTTCTACGTACGAAGTTTTCATTTTTTCTTTAGATTGAATGGCTAGAGCTCTAATTTTTAAGTATATGTTTTTTCAATATATGATCTAGGATCGCATAAACTTAGAAACGCGATTGAAAAAAGTTTTCTCGATAGAAAATCTTAGCGAAACAACCTCTCTCATTTTTTATTTTTTTCATTTGTCGGTCTATTATCGCGTATTAACTAATGAAATAACTTTAAAAACATAAGTAACTATTATATATAGAAACACGTAAACCGGAATTAAAATATATTTAGTAGATTTTGAGTAAACAAAAAAATATCCCTAATTCTTCATTTTCTATACCTACTAGCTGATGTCGACGATAATATTGATGTAGGCCCTTAATATTAGTATAGATATATATAAAAAAATCCTTACTTATTTATATAAAAGTGAAAGTGAGTTTGTTTGTTTCTTTGTTTGTGACGTTTTCACGCAAAATCTACTGAATGGAATGGCACGAAAATTGGTATAAAGTAATTGAGTATATGTATTTCTAAGTTAGTTTATGCAACATGTGCAGGAACCATGATAGCTCAGATGGGAGAGCAACGGAATGGTATTCCGAGGTAGTGGGTTCAAGTCCCTCTCTAATGGTGATCATTTTTTCCACTATAATTTAGTTGATTAATTAAAAGCATAACAAGTTAATTGCAAAAATTAATAAACTTAGCTTATTAGGGAATTCGGAAACGAAAAAAAAATTAATGTATCGATATTTATAAAAATATCGATATCGGCTTCGATATTTTATTTGAAAAATATCGATATATCGACAAAATTTAAAAAAACTGGCTAAGTGCGAATAGGACTCAAAAGAGACTCAAGACATCCAATCGAGAGTCAACCAAAAAATAAAAAAGTAACCAAAAATAAACAAAAAACAAAAAGTAATTTGTCAAAAAAAATATTAATACCTCTATAGAAAGTAGGTAGCTACTTGGTTTTCTGTCTGAAAAAAATATCGAATTTTATACCATTTCGATACTTGAAATTTTATAGCGATACATCGATATATCAAAATATTAAATATCGCCGATATATATCGATATATCTAAAAAATATATCGATATATCGATATATTTTTAACTTTACTATATTTTTTCAACAAGCCTAATGCTTATTATTGTTATACACAGCGGAGCGTATCCGTCGCGTGTTAGGGTCGGGTGTGAGCGGCAGCATGTGGTCGTGTGGTGCTCGAGACGCGGCCTGCTGGAGCCTGGAGTCCACACAACGTACACAAGCACTGTGGCCTTGTAACAACTCAACACAACCACTCAACTATAATACACCTGTATGTATTATTAGGATCTTAACTCAAATATAATTAAAAAAAACTTAATAGGGTACTGTACTCCTAATTTAGGTATTTGCCTTAGGTATTGCTATCACTATTTCCGAGCGCCGTGCTGAAAGGGACAAATATAGATGAAGCGGATTTTGCCTACAAATTCTTTGAAAAAAGACGTTTCGTACTTCCGTTTTTTTTTCGCGAAAGTTAAACCGATTTTAATAGTTTTTGCGTTATGTATAAAGAGTATATCTATGCTTCTATCACTTTCTTTTGTGGTAAAACTTTACCAAATTTGTGTGATAGACGCTGCAACTTTATCTAAAGAAAACCGAAAAAAGTGGGTTTTTCGGATCGTCATATTTCTTTTAGATATTATGTTTTGAAAAAAAAAAAGTGATAGATGCATAGATATACTCTTTATCTGTAATACAACGCAAAAACTATTAAAATCGGTTTAACTTTTGCGAAGAAAAAACAGAAGTTCGATACCCATACTTTTGTACGGAGCATAATTTGGTACCGTCTTAAGAGTAATAAATTATTATATTTAACGGAGAAACATCGTAGACATCACCTGTAATTACAGCCAGAGCAGTCATCCATCTAAAGACATTGTAATACTGGACAAACTAACTACGTTAACTACAACATTCTATTGACTACGATGAGCGAGATCCGTGGCTTACGACACGTGTAACTGGTTTGGAAGGATCCTTTTATGAATATTCAACGGGTCACCGTTTCAAGCTCACCACTAACTACAGTAAATAAACAGATTACTCACCATTGACACAATTTGAGAACTTACTTCATAATCTTGGAAGATAACTTAAAACTAAAAACCCTTAAGTAAACTATTTTGATCAAGTCTCCTACGACATATAGTATAGTAAAATAAATAAATATTCATGGACATTCCACACAACGTCCTCTGGTCCCAAGCTAAGCTTATTATGCTTGTGTTATGGGTACCAGAATACGGATATACTACATATACTACTTTTCTTTTGTAAATATGTACATACTTATAATACATAGAAACACCCAGACGCAGTACAAACATTTGTAAATATTACGCAAACAATTGTCCCGTACAGGAATCGAAACTCGTTAATATCACTCCATTACATGAACCATTCGTTCACGAGGCCCGTCATATTCAGTAATTCTCTATATTTTTACAATGTTATTAAAATGTATTATTTATGCACTGCACAGGCATCAAACTGGATAAGTTCGTTATACTGCGGTACACGTGAAGGTAATCGCTTTATAATAAGCGGTGGATCTGATCTGAGGATTAGATACTGGGACCTCGAGCATCCAGAGGACTCTTATGTATTAGTGCAAGCGCCTAATGATCCTTTGAAGTATTCACCCACACCTAAATATAGGTAAGTTTATTTATGACATGTTACACATAAAATGACTATGTTTTGCCATATAAATGTAAGGGGTGCCCTTATCACTAAGGGCTATGAAAAATAGATAGTAGCCGATTCTCAGACCTACTGAATATGCATATAAAATTTCACAAAAATCGGTCAAGCCGTTTCGGAAGAGTATGGTAACTAACACTGCGACACGAGAATATTTAGATATAAAGAGAAAACATTGTATTTTTGTATATTTGTAACGAATTAACTCGAAAACTACTGGACGGTCTTCGATAATTCTTTCACTATTCTCACTCTCTCTACCGGCTTTTACAGCATCCTGGGAAGGAAATGGGGTGGTGACACTTGTATTCTTAAACCGTCGCCACACAGACAGGATACATTTACAAAAAATAAACACAAGCAAATAAGCTTGTCTTGGGCGTGTTGAAATTGTTATGAGTTTTCCTTCTCTCACAGATTCTATCTACTTATCGCCTTCTGGGGAGGAAATGGGGTGGTGACACTTATTTTTTACTAGCCGTTGCCCGCAACATCAAACGCGTGGAATTTAGAAATCAAACTTTAACAAATTATACAAAAAAGTTATCCTCTTGAACCACTCTATCTATTAAAAAAACCTGCATCAAAATCTGTTGCGTAGTTTGAAAGATATCATATAAGCTCACATAGAAACATACATACAAAAACTTTGTTTTATAATAAGTAAAGAATAATCTCTCCCGAATGGTGACGGATTAAGAATACAAGTGTCATCACCCCATCTCCTCCTAAGGGTGCTGTAAAAGTCAGCTAAGGGATATTGCGCACAGATAACATCTTCTGTGAGAGACGGACAACTCGAAAATAAACCATGTGCCAATACGCCTGGTCAGCGCGGCACAGTAGACCCAAAATACCTCCCAAAGTGGAGGAGGCCCGTGCCCAACAGTGGGACGTAAATGGACTGGAGAAGAGAAGAAAGATTAATCACATATTTTATTACAGGAGTCGTATAATAGATGGCACTACAGTAATCCAAGAATGCTGTAAATTGAACACATCACCACCGCCATCTACGGCTGACGATAATGTATATCGTTCGGTCGAATCTAGGTCGTTCTATCACATCACCCCTATTACCGACCTCGCAATGGTCGATGCTGGGAAACCATACCTTGTTAGTTCAGCAGCAGATGGGGTTATTAATATTTGGAAGTAATAATAATATTTAAAAAAAATACTAATTTTGAATGGAAAAGATGAAATTTATCGAACACTTTTCTTGTTGACTGTACCTGTTTTTTTTTTGTATTTTAAATATATCGTTAAAACTGCTTTCTATACCTGAACATAATTAGATGAAAATTAAAGTTTAAAATGATGAAAATATGAATAAAAGGCAATGGGTACCTATTCTACGTGCACTACTAAACTAAAATATGAAATTTGATTATGATTGACAGATTTTCTAATAAAAAAGTTCAGTTAGCTTAATAAATCAAATTGTGGTGGAAAAAGTTAATCACCGCAAGCGGGACTTGAACCCACGACCTCAGAATACCGTTCCGTAGCTCTGCCAACTGAGCTTATTGCGGTAGTTTTGACGTCAAAATACGATGTAAACTCAATCGAGTGACGATTGTGGTGGTCTGATTTGGTTACTGTTAGCACGACCGCCGCATTCCGTGTGGTGACAGATTAAGAATACAATTTTCACCACCTCATCTCCTCCCAAGGGTGCTGTAAAGGTCAGCTAAGGGATATTGCACACAGACAACATCCTCTGTGAGAGACGGAAAACTCGAAAACAAACCCTGTGCCAACACGCCTGGTCAGCGCGGCATAGTAGACCGTAATCCCTCCCAACGTGGAGGAGGCCCGTGCCCAACAGTGGGGCGTAAATGGGCTGGAGAGAGAGAGAGCACGACCGCAATAAGCTCAGTTGGCAGAGCTACGGAACGGTATTCCGAGGTCGTGGGTTCAAGTTTCGCTTGCGGTAATCACTTTTTCCACCACAATTTGATTTATTAAGTGAAAGCATAGCAACTCAATTGCAAAATTAATAAATTACTTAAGTTCAGTTAGCATTGGAGACTTGTGTTATTGACACGATCAATTTTCATTTTTAGGGTTTCGTACAAACTCTTATAGTCTCACTACGGTCTCCGTCTGTCTGTCCGTCCGTCATTTTTTTAGTTAAGAGGGCACGATACCAAATTATGCTCCATACAAAAATATTCACATCGTACTCACCTTTTTTCTTCGCGAAAGTTAAACTGATTTTAATGGTTTTTACGCTATATTATAGATAAAGAGTATATCTATGCTTCTATCACTTTCTTTTTTTCAGAAGATAATAACTAAAAGTAATATGACCATCCGAATATCCCGTTATTTTCGATTTTCTTTAGATGAAGTTGCAGCGTCTAACCCACAAATTTGGTAAAGTTTCACCAAAAAAGAAAGCTACAGAAGCATACATACTCTTCATCTATAATATAGAGTAAAAACAATCAAAATTGGTTTAACTTTTGCGAAGAAAAAAGGGGACTACAAAGTCTTTTTTTCAAAAAAATTGTAGTTAAAATCTGCTTCAGCTATATTTGTGCCTTTCAGCGCGGCGCTCGGGAATAGGGGTAGCAATACCTAAGGCAAATTCCTAAATTAGGAGTACAGTACACTCTTAAGCTTAATTGTGCACGTAGAATTTGTACCATTGTTAATAAAATGCTGTTAATATGTAAAAAAATATGTAGAATTTATCAAATTTTCAATCAATTTACTTTTCTTGTTGACGGTACATAATAAGTTAATGCCTTTTCTATGTATTCGTTAATGTTATCTTTATAATTTTTTTCAGAATAGTATTCTATTAGTTTATTATTACTTATTTTAAAGACAAATGGTACCTACATAATAATATATTTAAACTAATATTATAAAGCGGAAGATTTTGTTTGTTATTTAAACGCGCTAATCTCAGGAAGCACTAGGCCGATTTGAAAAATTCTTTCAGTGTTAGATAGGGCATTTAACTAGGAAGGCTTTAGGCTATATAACATCACGCTATGACCAGTAGAAGCGAAGCAGTAGTGAAAAATGTTGCAAAAACGGGGAAAATTTTCTAAATTCCACGCGGTAGGAGTCGTGGGCAACAGCTAGTTTTATATAATAACGTTAATCTTAGAGCATGTACGGAGACGGAAAGGGGTTAAGGGTGTCTACGAACGGTTCTTCTCAGCCGATAACTTGTCCTGAACCGGTAGTAAGGGAAAAAAACCTTGAACATATATGAACAAAATTTTTATTAATATGTTTACTTGAATAGTATGACTTTTAATTTTCTTTTATTCCACGCGTACGAAGTTGCGGCTAACAGTACCTAAACAATAATTGTAATTAAACAAACAAAATATATAGAGGTAAAAAAAATAAAATGAAAGAAAAATACAACCACCGGCGGCTATACCCGACACCGATAGGCCTCCGTGTAATTTTATATTATTAAATGTATTATGTTATATTTCAAAATGTAAAAAAATTCATTTTCAAATATTTAAATTTATTTATACAAATACTTTATTTATACTCATAATAAAAATTATGAGTTACTTTATTTATACTCATAATAAAAAATTACCTATGTGTTTAAATAAAGAATTAAAAAACATCGCTAAATCATCATAAATGACCTAGAGGTCACTGAACTATGATGTACGCCACATAAATAATTGCGTTAAGATACAATGTGATATTTCATCACAATGTGTAATATTGTCGTCATATTACTGACGCAATGTTAATTATAAATAACTAGTTCTTATAACGGCGTGTATAAAAATATTATAAATATTTGAAATTAAATGAAAAATTCGTGTAGGCATAATATAGCAAAATGAAATTTGCTCTAATTACCTATTTTCACTTTTTATTTTACTCATTTTAAATAATTCACTAATTAAAACCCCTCAAACCCTTAACCCCCTCAATTTGCATTCAGGATTTAATTTGAAGGGATTTAATTATTGGTTTATTGTAAGTGGGATCGTGTTTTTAAATAAAATTAATGATGCTAGAATGGGATTATCTAACGAAAATAGAATCTTTCATTTCGGAGTTGATTCTCTCTCCAGGCAAGGTTCTCCTTTACTTTGGAGGGATTATGGCCTGTGCCTGTGGCCTGTGCCGCGCTGACCAGGCGTGTTGTCCGTCTCTCACAGAGCATGTTATCTGTGTGAAATATCCCTTAGCTGACTTTTACAGCACCCTTGGAAGGAGATGGGGTGGTGACACTTGTATTCTTAATCCGTCACCACACGGAGGAGTTGATTCAAAAAGAACTATATCCCCTAAACACTGCCCCACTCTATCCTGGATAGATTTTGATAAAATAAATAAGTAATAATAAATAAACTAGTAGTTAGTATTATTGTAATTATTTGCATGACTGATTTTAAAGAATAAGTTTTAAATAGGCTTCTTCGTATTTTATTTAGTGGTAAAGCAAGTATATTTGATAATGGTCTTATTCATAATGACTTATCGGAGGTAAATGTTCGCTAAAATCGGTTCGTGAAAATTGTCAAAAACTGATAATCATAATAGTCATTTTACGATAAAACGTTTATTAACTCTCCGATAAAATCTCCTTTTAAACCGCTGATAAATCATTATGAGTAAGGCCATAATAATATGTGTTTAGTAGATATATTGGATATGCTCATTAGCATAATTATGTTCGGTGAGCGTTGATCGCCTTACGTGTGAAATCTAGTAATGGTTATCTGTGTTGCAAGTGTATGTCTTCTATAATTACATATCACTTATAAATAACACAAATTAAAAGACAAACAGCCTTTAATCACGATTTCTTTCTATTATATTAATTTTAATTAGTGCTTTAATACTCAGTTCCTCTTATTTTATCTGTGATTATTGAATTAGTCACTAA
Source organism: Orgyia antiqua (assembly GCA_916999025.1). Taxonomy (NCBI): domain Eukaryota; kingdom Metazoa; phylum Arthropoda; class Insecta; order Lepidoptera; family Erebidae; genus Orgyia; species Orgyia antiqua. Next base: position 24,326,749 of record OU779871.1, read on the forward strand.
TTAATAAGAAAATAGTATAAAAATTTATGAAAACATGTATCTGGCAAACACATTTAAGCTAAAAGTATATTTATAAAAGCTGTTACTATAAATACCGACAGCAGTGCCACCTGCCGGGTCCAATTGTTAATTTAAATTGCGTATACAATAGGATATGTACACAAAATTTTATCAAAATCGGTCCAACCGTTTAGGAGTTAGAGATATAAAATGAACTAATACTTTAGCTCCAGTGTATGTGCTAGATGCGTGTATCTATAATACACTATATAATATAACTAGACTGAATTGATATAATTTTAATAATATGTAATAATTAAAGTATATTTTTCTATAAATAAATAAGAATACAATACAGATTTAAAAAATGTTTTATTTTTCTTTTTCCAATAAACAGATATTTCAATTTTGTGTTTCTTTTTCTCCAGCCCATTTACGTCCCACTGTTGGGCACGGGCCTCCTGTACTTTGGTAGGGATTATGGTCTTCTGTGCAGCGCTGACCAGACGTGTTGGCATTCAATTTTGTATATAATTTATTTCCTAAAAAAAATTACTTTTTTACGATTATCACATTTGTTTTCAATTTCCCACTCGTGATCATGGTTGCTGAAAAATTTACGAAACGTTGGGGTAAAATTTAAAACAGATACATACTCGTATATGCGTCTAAATCCCTAGAAAGTTGAAGTTCTATTTTATTTGAAGATTTAATGTTAGTTAAACTTCATTTAAACATTCAAGAAATGCGTAATTGTTTTGCAATATGATACAACTATTGCAACATTAATATGTTGCAATTATTGCATCATATTTATAATTTTTTTTACATATTGTAAAATATTACCAAAAAATATAAATATTTTGTGGGTAATTTTTCCCCATACCTGGGTCAGCGTGGTATAGTAGAACCGAATACTCTCTCGAAGTGAAGAATGTTCGTGCGCAAAAATAGGACATTAACGGACTGGAAAGAAATAAATTCTACTAATACATCATCATAACATCACGACTTTTTCCCATGGGGGTAGGCAGAGACTATAGAGCGCCATCTGCTACGATCCAAACATACTTCCTTGGCTTCATCCATCTGGTCATACATGCTCGACGGTTGTAAGTGGTACGGACTTGTCCCTTTTGGAGTATACCGGCGATGACGTCGGAGTAATTTTTCTCGGGCGTCCTCTCCCAGCATTTCCACTTACTTTCGCCGTGTATATGCCTTTCGTTAAGCGTCTCTCATCCATCCTCTCCACATGACCAAACCACCTAAGCATACTTTTCTCCACCTTAGTCACTACATCCTCTTTCAGACCGCAACATTCTCTTATAACTTCATTTCTTAATCTATCTTTCAAAGTCACACCACACATATTTCTCAAAGAGCGCATCTCTACAGCATTTATTCTACTAATGCAATACATTTATGAACACAATAATGGACTAATAAAAAGAAAAGTTCAACCAACTTCATGTGCCTTTGAAATTTGAGGGGTTTCCTCGATTTCTCAGGAGATAAACATCAGATCCTGACCTGGTGCCAATGGGACCAAACGGGTACCACCAGCTTTCGAATAAAAAGTATCATTAAAATCGCTTCGCCCAGTGAAAAGCTAGCAGGTACCTAACAAACAAAAAAAGAAACATATAGAGGAATTAAGACCTTCCTCCTTTTTTGAAGTCAGTTAAATATTTGTAAGAATGTTCGTTACGCTTTCACGCAAAAATACAGATTAGTTGATAATGAAACTGCATAGAACAAAATAACACAAACAAAATAATTTACTTGCATGTTACAATAGGACTTAGCAGTTTTTTTTTTGCCATCTGCCTGAGATGTTAATCCTCCTTGGGTATTTGCGCAGGTGTCATGCGACATAGTTCCCTCGGTCAAATTTTACGACCACAGCGGGCAATACTTGCTAAAAATAATAATAAAACAATTTTTTTTAAATATGTAAAATAAAAATTTATTCCTGTAATTCTATTAACAATCTAAGTAAATTAAAACTATTTTGAATCTATTTCAAATCTTTAATCAATTAAATATTTAAATTTTAAAAAACACTGGGTTTTTTAATGTCTCTCTCACAAAACCCGTCACATTTATTCACATCACAGTTTATAGGGTTTTACATAAAACCCTGTTCACTTATTACTGTTTTTTTTCATCCGGAGTATCTTCTAGCAGTTTCTGTAGATCAATGCCATCTAACTTTGGATCATCTTTGTTTGATGCATGTGCTAAGAACAATTCTTTCAAGAATTTCAGTTCATTTGTAAGATTTTTCACTTTATCTTCTAAAACCCGATTTTCAGCTTTTAAACTGTTTACTCTAGTAGATGTTTCTTGTGTCTTCTGTTTAGATTTAAATCTGCTCTTTTTTACTGCCTATAACAAAAGAATATTTATTACAAAACTGTATGACCCATGGACACCCAGGACCGTGTGTTGTGGTGTTCTATGGATGCTGCTGTCCAGTAACAAACAGATGAGTCGGTCATAAGCATAACTAGGATTTAGTTTTGGGAGAAATTACAAAGCATTGCATCTCGGGAGGTTGATACAAAAACATAAAACTTGGTAAGAAACCATGTACAATAAGGACTTTCTTTTGGTAGAATTTTCCCAAAGAGGGAGATTATTTGTACTCCTAATCTTGAATAGTATATTATTTAAATGTATAGTCGACTAGAGACCAACTCAAGCTAAGCAACAGGGACTGAAAGTATTGTGCGTAGCAATAAAAAAAGTAATTATACATAGTACAGTTCTAGTTATCAACTTATAGTAATAATGCATAAGTTTAAAGTAAACTACGTTGTTTTTGGTTGCAATTTATATAGTGTACGTTAGTTTTTTATTTATTATTTATTAAATATAGGCAGTACTTAGTACAGTAGCAGCGTACTTAGATGTAATATAAAATAAAGTTATCATCATTTTCCTAGAAGTGCAACTTCTTTCAAAACTTTTATAAAACGCACCTCATTATTTCTGTCACGCTTGCGTCTGTATTCTTCGTCGTCTTCATCAACATCACTGGCACCTCTTCGACCACGTTTTGGAGGCATTTCCCCACTGCAGTCCTCAAAATCGTCTAATAACATCAAATAACTGTCCCACAAAATTCTTGGAATTTGTTTAATACAAATTGACTTCTAACGTATCTACAACAATAACAAGATATAAATAACGAATCAGAGAAGCTCTTCCAAGTTATTCCAAATCAGAATGGGTTTTTCACTGTTAGGCCAACAAACAAAATATGACGCAACTTGAGCAATCTACGAATAATGTATAAAAATTAGTCGTCATTTGATTTCACATACGTACCCAAAGCAAAAATAGTTTCTGCGTGTGGTATTAATAACAAATTCTACTATTTATAGAGCTAATAACATTAAAATACAATTAAATTTTTAAATAATTTAACAACAACAAAGCCAAAGCAAAGCAGTCTCCGAGCGAGAACGCACGACACAGACTAATAAAAATTACAGACTACGCACGCACGCAACGCAACATAGTTTATGATAAACATCACGAAGTATAGATAGAAGGAGTCCGAACGGTATAGGCTTTTCCATAATATTTCGTGTACACATTAATAAACCCAGATCATAGTTCTATTTTCTGCCACTGGCTGCGCAAGTGTTCAGGGCGTACCGATGCTATTATTATTATTACATGTAAACACGCGCTGGCTCGTGAATGTTGAATTTAATTTAATTAAATACATAATATTATTTATAAATAAATAATAATATTATTTATAAATAAATAATAATATTATTTATAAATAAATAATAATATTATTTATAAATATAATAGAATTCAAACGAGTACTCCTTGAAAAATGGCGCGCTCTACCGGCAAAAAATCTGTCCCTTAAATTGAGACCATTCGTTCAACATTACGTTCGGACTCCTTCTATCTATACTTCGTGATAAACATGATAAATTTGTCGATGTTTTTATTTTTATACCTTTACCATTGGTGTTGCTAATGAAAAAATAAGCGTTGTTATAATTAATATTGCCGTAATTTATGGGAAAATTATCTGCATTCTATTTCTTTATTCGATATATTAGAAGCTCTGATTAATTCTATATTTCTATTAATAGGTGCACAAAAGTTCAAAATTTTACGGATTCGTGCCAAACCTGGGTATTTTACAATACAGGTAGTAAGGATTTGTAATATGCTGGGAGTTATTCTAATAGGGTAAGCGTAAGTACGTCTCTAATGTAGTAGGTACCTAAACAAAACTAACAAGTATTAAAATAAAAACTATGTTTCAGACCACAATATTATATTTCTTTCTTCACAATGAATCTTCTAACAATTTTCGTAAATATTTACACAAATATATTGGAAGCATCGAATGCTAAACTTTCTAATACTGTAATGCTAACCATTGTCGATACATTATTTAGAACATTAAGTAGCTATAACTAACGAGACCAAATATGCAAAAATCAAGTCAAATTATTCAATTATTTATAATTTAAAAAAATAAATATTTTAATTAATAGACCGTGTTTTTCTGACTAAGAAAGTTTTTTTCAAAAGTATCGATAATTATACAATAAATATTATTTTTTATAATTCTTAACAGTTGGGAGAAGCTTTTGTTTGAAAAACTACTACCAACTGCTATGCTTAAGAACCTATTCTTTGAGGATAAACTTTGAATCAAGAGTTGTATGACATTTATACAAAAGAAATATCGAGTAAGTAATCGATTACATAGGTTTTAAATTACTATCGAAATTGAAACTATTGTACAAACAATGATGTTCTAGTGTTACTGTAATAATTATGTATGAGTACTACATTTAGTATACCTTAGTTGTTGCTTTATTTTTATTTTCTAATTAAATTTATTATGAATTTATGACGTAAAATATTTATAGATATTGTTCTTTTTTAGATTAGGTATTATGTGTGTCAAAATGGTTTAATAACTAAAATCTTCTAAATTGAGGTATATCGGCTCAGTTTAGACTACCTGATTAACGGCGAATAGACGTATAAAATAAAAAAATATGTTGCTTTAGATTCTAAAGTTAGATATATGAGACGGGTATAACATTTTGTGCGTTAAGAAATTAGTTTCAGTCATGACATAAATTGGACCTAACCTATTAAGTATTAACTGTGTTAGACTCATATCTCAAAGATCCGGCTCGAAGGACCATTTGCATAAAATGTTATACAACTCTAAGGTAGAGAAACATTTGAAAAAACGTAGATTGCAATTTAATATGAGTATATTTGTAATCCTATCAGAAGAGTATTAATGCCGGCAAATTTAAAGAAGAATATTTGTTGCACGCTTGTGAACTTACAGCATTACAGTAAAGTAACTTATATCTTGTATCTTGACCGTAAAAGTACGTTTGCACAAAATTAGTATTAACTGTTGGTCTAGGTTGTGCTCCCAATTTACTTTTGTAACTTATCAGCTAGAATAGAGTTAATAATATAGTTAAATACAGACTTGATAATAATATATCTAAGACAAATCCATAACAGGAACATATTTTCTTTACATATATTTTACTAGCTGTTGCCCGCGACTCCGTCCACGTGGAATTTAGAAAATTTTCCCAGTTTTTGCAACATTTTTCACTACTGCTTCGCTTCTACTGGTCGTATCGTGATGTTATATAATCTAAAGCCTTCCTCGATAAATGCCCTATCTAAAACTGAAAGAATTTTTCAAATCAGCCCAGTGGTTTCTGAGATTAGCGCGTTTAAACAAACAAACAAACTCTTCAGCTTTATAATATTAGTATAGATTAGTTTGGTTTATCCATTTCATGTAACATGTAAAATATATATGTCAATAAATAAATAACAAAAATTGTACTTATTCTTAACAATAAAATATTATATGAATAATTTTCTATAGAACATATTATTAGATCGTAGAATATTGATAGTAGTATTACATTGTTCAGATATTTCAAGAAGGTACAGAGAATTCAGACAGAGTATTCAGACCTCTAAAATATGGAAGTTAGTAATTACCAAAATATTATATTGACAGAAAAACTGATTTTATATAGATACTGTTCTGAATTATTTTATTTTCTTTCTCAATCATTTCATTTTTCTTTTCTTTACATCGAATACCAATTGAGACCTAAAATGATGACATTTCATGAAAATGGTTTAGGATTAAAATTTTTTGTATCTGATAATAATAATTATTACAAACCTCGTCAAAACAATCAAACAGACACAGACTACAGTCACGCTATTAACAAGGTAAATGAAAAATACATAATATAATTTAAATATATTCATAAACAGAAACAGCAAATATCGAAAACTTTCCAACCATTTCATGTTTTCGTTTCGAAAATAACCATTTTTTCACCTTAAAAGTATTTTAGTTTATAATTATTATCGAGTCAAAAATATATTTTACTATTTACAAACACAGTAATTAAAGAGATTTTATATTTTTATACATAAATATTTAACATTAATCATAGCTTATATACTAAATAATAAGTATGGTGAACGATTTATGTAATTAGCATTTAAGATAGTATTATTAAAAATCGAATCGATAGGTTTAATCGATTACATTAGTCACTAATCGACTGATCGATTCGATCCAATTAGTTCTCAATTAATTATTTAATGTTTTCGTTAGTTATTTGTGTTTCTTTACCCAATTATGTTATTTCATTATATGTTATTCAGTAGCATACTGAGCATTATTTTTTACATTTATAGAGAATAAACAACAGGACTAAGAAATTGAATAGGCCTTTACAACAGACTATTAAAGACTATTCCCATCCTTATTATTTAGTAACAGTCATAAAATCGAAGTCGATCGACTAATTACATCTAAAAATCGTAGAAACTAATGAACTAGAATTGCTTAGTTATCAGCAGTCGATGGCTTAGCATTGCCGTTATACTCGTCCAGATATGCATAAGCTGTTAACATAAAAAAATGAAACAGGAATAAACGTTCAACTTAAAAAAATCACTAGGGAATTTTTACTGACAGATGCTGGCAATAGTACTCGGGGTACTTACCCCTACTCTGTATTGATCGAGTGAGGCCGACGAGGTGACGAATTTATATTTTTGCTATTTTTGCAAGCACGAAGTATAGATAGAAGGAGTCCGAACGTAATGTTGAACGAATGGTCTCAATTTAAGGGACAGATTTTTTGCCGGTAGAGCGCGCCATTTTTCAAGGAGTACTCGTTTGAATTCTATTATATTTATAAATAATATTATTATTTATTTATAAATAATATTATGTATTTAATTAAATTAAATTCAACATTCACGAGCCAGCGCGTGTTTACATGTAATAATAATAATAGCATCGGTACGCCCTGAACACTTGCGCAGCCAGTGGCAGAAAATAGAACTATGATCTGGGTTTATTATTGTGTACACGAAATACTATGGAAAAGCCTATACCGTTCGGACTCCTTCTATCTATACTTCGTGTTTGCAAGCAATCACAGATTTACTGTGTGTGCGTGCCAGCAATGATTAAGGTACCTACTCACAGGATTTACTAATACTAAATAAGAAAAAAATAATCAATGAATTTAATTGCCATAATAAATCCATCGCCATTAATGATAATGAAAATTTAAGCTTAACAAAATTTGAACGCCTAGCTAATAGCTATAGTAGCCATATGTAGAACTACAAATGGACAAAACTAACTTTATGATTTTAATTTTCAACTTAAATACATTAACTACCTAATTAAATATTCTTAAATATGCAAGTACCTGAACGAGATCACTTAATGTTTCTAGAGGCTGATCATTGCAGAAATTAATTAACCATTAAGTCTAATGTCAAAAAGATATCAAATCACTTTGGCTTTGTGCAACGCATTTTAAGTTTTTCGTAACTTATGGTTAGTTAAACTACCTTAAATCAGCTTTGCAGAAACTGGCCCTAGTAACCTATTTATTATCACTTTGAGAACATCAATTTATTGAAATTACAAGATAGCGAAATTTGATTTAGATATACTTAGCCATATAAACTTATAATTAGTCGTCACTACATTGACGTACCTAATATGAGCAACATTTGGTTCTCTCATTCGTTTAGTTATGTTTTATTAACATTAGTCCTCAATTCATTTGATTTGATTCAGTCGATTATTCATAGTATTGCGAAACTTATTATAGTAGCCATTTTGCAATCATTTAATTCCATACTAACTTTACGTTTTCTATAGTAAAATAAATCAATGTTTATGGTAATGCAGTAGTTAATGACAAGATAGCGAGTGAAAGACATAAAATATTTTATTTCTTGCTATTCTACGAGAGTACCCATGGGTTGTAAGCGTTTAATTCCCGGCATTCAAGTAAGTTGGTCTGATAGTCATACGCCCTTCTTTTGAAATAGATACCCTTTAAGGCAGTATCTCCACTTACTGCTAGATGAACTGTAGCCTTCGTTACGCAATATCCTGTCGTCGTGAATGCCGTGTATTAAACGCCCTAAAATTAACTCAAAAAAGCTTAGAGAAGGCAATCCACTGATATTTTTTGTACCGGGGTATATGAACTTTAATAGAGTGTTAAGCTAGATTATTGTATGTCAAATTCTGATTTAATTTAGGTAGGTATCTAAAGGGCCTCAAAACCAACAAACACAATACTATGCCGTTCAAATGAGAATAGGATCCCCGCGTCATGTTGTGACGTTATAGTTGTCAATTTGAACAATTCTGGTAGGATCACCAAAAAAAGACATTTTTATAATATAATTTATCTATCACTTTGTCGTTATCATTTGCTAATTTTCGAGCAATTAGCGAGACAAATACAATTAAAAACAATAACAAATAACGACAAGTTTAAAATAACAACACTAATAAACAAAAACAATGAGAAATAACAATAATATTTTTTTTTAACGGGAATCAACTACATAACAGTAACTAACAGAATTTAAAATAAAATGCCATAAAATTCATTTACTCGACAAGGCACACCAACAACAACAAAATGGCGGTTGGCAATTCAACTTAATATCATAGTATCCAACAACGAAATTATTGAAAGAAAATAGTATTTCTTTTTTAATAATATAATATTATAACTATTATTACTAAATAATGTAAGACGTTTTTCGCTTCAAATTACTGAGTTTAGGTAAAAGAAAAAAAAACGTTGCTGACAGTACTTTTCTTATCACTTTTGACAGCTAAAGGTCATTGCCAATCCTATTCTCAGTTGAAATGTGTAAGTGTAATACATAACAGTTAAAGGTACAACTTGTAAAATTACATTTGTACCTACCGTTGTATAAACTGATAAAATTTTTTACTTACCGTAAGTTATATAGATTCATTTTTCTCTATATCTAAAATAAATATGTAATTATAATATTTTATTTTCGGAAATCCCGATTTTAAGCTTCTATTTTTCGTGTAATTCACTTTCTATCTTCTTCTCGTGAGCAATTAGTCACACGTTTTAAATAAATTCATTTTAATATTGATCACAGTTCATTATTAGACCACAGCTCCCTCAATTAAGACCAACCCTAAATCAATTTTGACTACACATATCTGTAATTAGACTACATCTAACCGAGTTTCAAATTTAGAAAACGGATTGATAGTCAAAATTAGACTACATATAACAGAGTTTCAAATTTCGAACACGGAATCATAGTCAAAATTAGTCTACATCTAACCGACTTTCGAATTTCGAAGACAGATTTATAGTCGAAATCAGGCTACATCGAAATGAGTTTCAAATTTCGAACACGGTTTTTTATTCACTTTAATAATAAAATAATGTTTATTGTGGTGTCGGCATTTGTGTTTTGCGACACTGGCATAGCCATTTAATGATACGTGCATTACGTTCTACCACGCTCGGTGGTTCTGTGTTACGGTAGATTTGTTTTTGAACGCCTGGTCCTTGTACCTGCAAATAAAAATGTATTTAATAAACGAGGTGTCATTTTATGTGAGAAAAAGAGACGAAGAATCTTGTATTCTTTGGATGACATAAGTCAGTAGTTGGTTTAGGTGTAACCAATGAGGGTAGCTTCACGTTTACCTTCCTCTTCCAAAACAAAGAAATAAATTTGTGACCAATTGCCTCTTCATGTTTTGGAGATGGTATGGTAAATACTATTTGATCAAAAACTATATTTTTTAATCATTCTATGACCTGATGTTAATTAGCACAAAGATTATGGATTTAACATTGAAGTCTCTAAAAATAAAATTAAAACTCACAGTATAGTCAGCCGCAGCCGCTAACTGGTTACTATCCACAGTGGAAGCTGATGAAAAGAACACAGGACTGTCAGGTGGAGCATCACGTACTAACGCGTCGTACTGACGAGCTTCAAGACCGAGGCGTTCGAAAAACTCCTGCAGTCTAGAGGACTCCTCGGTAGGGCTGTCAGGGGAGTCCTCACCTTCGCAAGGAGCGGAGGCAGGACTGCGACCATCACTACGTCTATATCTATAATTAAAAAAAAATTTGCCGACGTCAAATTTAAATTTCGAATTTACTTCATAAAAAACAATGACAAAGGCGGATTTCAAATTTGAATATGGAATCACTATTCAATTCACTGACAAAAAAAAAACAATTTGATTTTACCCAGAGCTTTGCTGGAACTCCTAATCTTACCTATCGGATATATCTGATTTAGATCGCAGGATAGGTCTTGGTCTTCTTTGTTTGTACCGCAGACATCGCTGTCGTTTGAAAGTACCTAGTGGTGACGTCACTTCTTCTGGTTGACATATCTGTACAGAATATGAGAAGTATTATGTTAAATAAATTAAAAATAAATCTATAAGTATCTCTTAAGAGTGGTCAAGGATAGTGGCCAGCGTCAGAATTCGGTCAGAAAACGGAATTTGCCGGCCGAGCCTTTTCGATTCAGTCCCGATGGTGGCTGTCAACGAATCTTTTCAGAAACACTCTCAGAATATTTTTAACAACTATTGTTGTAAACTTTTCAGGCAATGTGGTGAAATGGCCCTCTAGTCAAATATTCATAATTATAAATTTTTTTTTTAAACTGACCTGTGAGGTATTGACGTATTCCTGTTTGTCATCTGGTCTTGAACGAATACGAACTTCAGCGTACTGCGGCTGTTTGTTTATAAGCTCCGTGCTTGGTTCATGATACCTATTGACAATCAATAAATAAATTCCACAACCTCGGAATACCGTTCCGTCGCTCTGCCAACTGAGCTATTCCAATTTCGCCACTACAATGTTACTCGATTGAGTCTACATCGCATTTTCAAGGTTAAAGTCCCACTTGCGGTGATCACTTTTTCCACTACAATATAATTTATTAAGTAAAAGCATAGCAAGTCAATTACAAAATTAATTTTATTTATTTATTTATTCTGGTGCCTAGCCATTATTGACCATAATGATTGGAGATAAGATCACACACAAACAATCCCTCCAAGGAGGAGACTCGTGCCCAATTTTGCTACGGAACTAGTTTTCCTGTAGCAAAGATTTGGTTTCGTTTATAATTTTTGGGTAATATAATATAGGCTTCATTTTTTTTAGACTAATAACGATATAATAACGTAATTGTTTTCGATATACTTAGGTATATCGAAAACAAAATAAAATTTTAAGAGTTACTTAGCTACTAAGACTGCTGAGAACGAATTTATGGTCCTTCAAAACATCCGTATGAAATTTTATATGGTTTTTCCTAGATGAAGTCTAGTGTTACCTGGTATAGTCTCGTGCATATTCCTTTCTCCCAACGGTAAGACATTTAAGTGGTGCTTTGTATGTACATTCATAGTCACCATAGTCGTACATTGGTGGTTCATCTTGAAACTGTGGCGGGGGAGCGCTCGCCTGCAATAAAAAACAAACATTAAAACATCCGCTATAAAAAGACTTAAGTCAGATACTTAGTTATTACAGAGGCATTAACAATTAAACAGATTGGAACGGATCCGGCTCATAGGACCATTATTTTAAACAATTACCATTGATAATAAATAATGGTCCTTCGAGCCAGATAGTTGCTTATATATTTTAAATTGTCATCTATCGAAGAGTAAATCAAGAATTATAATGTGGATGAGAATGAAATTATACTAATACTATATTATAATACTTATACATAACTACAGGCATTCCAAGTATTATGACCGGCGAATAGATAAAATGATTCAAAAGGAAGAATTTATTAATTACCTACTTTAAAATACAACAGTTTGTATGTTTAAGAATCCTTATAAATTCAAACATTTGTTACGTAGACAAAGCTAGGCGGGTTAGCTAGTAGTTTTTTAAAGATAAATTAATGTAAATGGCTAATAATGTATGACTGGAAGAGAATGCTCTTAGCATTAAGTCCGCCATTGTACCATGTATTATGTGCAAGAAGTTTAAAAATAAATAAATAAATACCTGAAAGTGTATGCCAACCCTGGGTGCATGTGTATAGTGGTGATGATGTTGATGATGTGTGACAGGTGCTGACGTCACGTCGGCGCCATCTTGGAACTGTGGCGGCGCTGACACGTAACACTCTAGTGATGTACCGTACTCGGATACGTACGAGTTGTAGCGACTGGAAACATCATTATATTGTATTATTTACCTTTCTTTCTCAGGCCCATCAACGTCCCACTGTTGGGCACGGACTTGCTCCACTCTGAGAGGGATTATGGTCTACTATGCCGCGCTGATCAGGCGTGTTAGATGGGTTATTTTCGAGGATTCCGTCTCTCACAGAGGATGTTGTCTGTGTACAATATCCTTGGTTGGCTTTTACAGCACCCTGGTGAGGAAAAGGGATGGGATAGACAAGGAAGTATTTATTAACAGCTTTATTAGTACGTAAAGTAAGAAACAATCACATACCCGGCATGTTCATGGTCGTGTTGTGTAGAAGAGCCGGAGTCAGTTCTCCTGTGTGTGTGCGCGTGTGTGTGTGTATGTGTGTGTGCGTGTGTGGGTGCACTACGTTGTGTGTAGTGTCCACTGGAGCCGCCAGAGTCACGCGCGAACGATGAACGACTGAGGACAAACAGATAAACAATGGTACCGAATATACATGCTCAATTAAACTTAATTAAAAATGAAAATTGATAGTGACAGTAACACAATTCGGCAATGTTAACTGAACTTTTTTATTAGAAAGTCTGTATAATATAGACTATTTTAGTTGCATAACATTAGTAGGGGAAAAAAAATTCGACATAACATAAGAGCTTATTTTTTTGCCAAAAGAAAATGTGCCTACATGAATAAATGATTTTTGAATTTGATTTTGAACGAAATAGCCAAATAATCAATATACGCTATAGTTGCTGTCATTTTTTAGTTACGTTTAGTTGCGCACGTAGAATTGTTACCATTATGTTATTAACAATTTTACTAAATGGTGTAGATGACGCCTACCTTCATTTTAAATTCCGTTATTTGACATTTAATAATGGTAGCCATCTTAGATTTTAGAGTGTTGTAAAAATATGTAATCGGCCATTTTGGATCGATTTTTATCAAACTAGTAGGTACATTTTCTATAAAATTTACTTAGCTTAAATAAACAAAATGATAGCTTTTTATAATATTTTAACCTTAATAATAGGTACTCAAAGATAGTTCATAAATAATTACCTGTTATAGGATTGATAATTTTCTTCACCAGGAGACGGGTGTTCCGAAAACGCATCACACGATATTAACGACGAATGATTCGATCTGAAATATACATACAAAAACTTAATCAAACGGCGTAGACTAAAACGAAAAAAGCATCGGTAACCATTTGCCAAGGATCTGAAGCATCAAGATTAATGATTAGTTGGTAGTTGGTTAAAAAAAAATAGTTTCAGACCTGGTTCCTTTTGAGGAGCATGAAGCAGTTCTCTGATGAGTGGAGTGTCGTCTACGTCGAGGTGATCTACCTATGGTTTCTGTATGCCCACTGCTCACACTGGAACAATAAGATACGAAGATATCTCATGATATAGGATTTGTAATTTTATACATAATACTTTTTTACTTATTTTACTCCAAAATTTGATCACGGACTTGTATAAATTACAGGTAGAAAAGACTTTCTTATCACTGTATGCGAGCTCTTCCAGACAACTTCGCGATTCAATTCTTTTTTATACAAAATTTCATGATTCCATTTCCATTCCTGATTCTTTTACCATGCCAATTCGTATTCCTAAATTAGTTTAGAACGCACTTTAGAATTTGAGTAGTTTACGCTGGACGCGAACGGCGCAAGATCTCGCGTTATGGTATTCAATGAGGAATCCCTAAGTCCAGTAGTGAACGAAGAAAAACTGTTGATTGAATTTTGCGAAAATGGGTTACCTAATTACAAACACAATGAATTAAACTTACTGTTCAGGATAGCACCTGGTCTGTGTATGAAGATCTGGCAGAGATTTGTGACTGTTGATGTTGGGGCATTCTTCCTCTTCGCGCATACTTGGCTGAGAATGGGAGTTCGATCTGAAAATATACCTACACGTAAACTTAATAATTCTTTACAACTGATTGCTTATTATTGGGTAAGGGTATTCATAAAAGGGAACGGTCAACTAAAATAATACCCGCATTAAATAGTTGGATTTAAAATTTACTGTCAGAAGATTGCAGCTTAGAACTTGGAATTCTCGTCTCTCTCTATAGGATCCTAAGAAACTCGATAAATATACGATGTTTTAAATTGTTGGTATTACCATAGGTATTTAAAATTACTATAGGCCTCTTAGACTGTAGATATACATAGCGACATATGAACAAGTAGCAGTGATATACACAAATCCGGCTCGAAGGACCATGGACAATCTAATACAAATCTTGTAGAAGTTGTTTAAAATCCATCACAGATATTTGTAGTTGTAAGCGTATATAGGCTATGAAAATAGCAAGGAGGCTGGTACCCCCCTTCTTCTGGAGATTGAAAACGTTTAATCTAAAACATGGACTTTACAATTCATAAATATGACTCATGTATCATTTAGCCTCATATCTGGCTACCTCCTTAAAACACTAGCCCTAAGTAATTACCTGACATACCGTGGTGCGGAGTGTGCGTACTGCGCCGGAGGACTAATGGTAGGCACAGGCTCTGCAGAACCAGACCCACTGCCCACTGGCTCTGGCAGCTCCATGTTCTCTGGACTGGAGTGGGAACTCGCTGAAACATTCAAATACGGTATCAGACATACACAAAACATTTCTCGATTGGGTTTTTGAAAAAAAATCTGTCTAAAAGTACTACTCACGTATAGAATAAGCACTCTTAATGACCACTTCATTGGCTCTTTGGCGAGGTATCACAAAGGATTCAGGGAAGAAAACTCTCGCATCACCAAAACTCAAGGTCCTGTTCATCTTGTCTCTATGGTCTGGGTCTGACTTCTGGGCTTTAGACCCTGAAGTTCCGGATGACGAAGTGCCAGAGAAAGTCCCTGAGAAAGTGCCGGAATTGTGCTGCGAGCGCGGTATGGTGTCCCTTTCGGTGTAATCTTTAACTCTTCTTGGGTCAGCGTATATTTTGTGCGCTGCAAAAAATTAAGTAGAGACAATTTTTTTTTATTGTAGTTAAAGACTGGTCTGCTTTTATTTTTCTTTAGCCTGCATTTACTATCATGGGTATAACCGAAGAATTCCTTGGGGGCGTTAAAAATAGCATAGTAGTCTGAAGTACTAAAATGGTATACTAAAGTGCCTTTATCAATATTTTATTAAGTCTTTTATTTCTTAAAAATATCCCTCCAAAACTAAATGGTAATTTGAAAATTGAAACCAAATCTTGGTTGCATCATTGCGTATTTTACCCATCCGATAAAATGGTAAGTATATGGGATGAATGGTACCTGTTTTCAGAGCATCACAATCATAAAAATACTCACAAACAGCGAAAGGTGGTGAGTAAACATTTTCTCTACTGTCAGCATGTTCTAACAATCTTCTCAATGTGTTTTGTAGACCTTCACCAGCACTTACAGTACGACGTGTAGGACCTATACTGCGAGTTGTTGCGTCTGGAAAATAAAATAATTATGGAGTTTAGTCAATAGTAAATATGTATGGAGTTGGCGTATCTTGATTGTACATCAAGATACGCTAACTCCACAGTTTAGTCTAGAAAATGAGGGTGAAATAAACACTTTCTTTATTTCTTTCTTCTTAGAACATATCATAGTATTATCTCTTGATTTATTTCTTACAGGATGGAAAGGAAGAAAGTTATAAATGGCACAACAGTGACAGTATGTCACTAATGGCAATAGGCAGGTTGATAGGATTCGATAAACACTGCTGATACTTACAAGGGTTACAGCAGACATCGTTGTTCAAAGTGCCAGAGCTAATGAGGTGACAACCACCGGCAGCTATAGCTTGACCAAGACCACTGCTTACCTATACAACAATCAATATAATCAAAGTATAAATATTAGTATAGGCGTAGTCTATGGAAATGCTGAAAATTCTACCAAAACACTTTCTGAAAAATTACTTTTTTAGCTTAAAATCCCCATTAATGGAACGAAGATTTAGCAACCATAAAAACTGATTCCGAACTATGGCCTACGAGAATAAAAGATAGATACTTATCTATTATTTATTTCTTCTAATACTATACATGTCCCACCGTTGCGCATGGACATTCTTCTATACTATGCGGACCAGCCGGCGTATAATGAGCTTTTTAAAATCATTCAAGTTCCAGGCAGGCCGTAAACTGCATGGCTAAATTAGGTAATATTGCAAAAATAAAACATTTAGTTGAAAATTTTTAGTTAGTACTTTAACTTTTAGTTGTATCTTCTCCTTAAACACATTAATGTATGACTGGTTTAGCGAACTGACTGACTAATAATTTGGTCATAATACGAATTTGCCAGACAGTTCAATTCACGGCGTAAACTGCCTGTGAATAAAAGCTCATAATACGGCCGCAGATGTGTTCGCATTTATTTTAGAGGTTCTCGTCTTTTGCGTTTTTATTGATTGACTCTTGCAGAACCCAGGGGTGCAAAAATAAGTAAATAATATAAATCAGTGTATCTTACCCTTAACGGTAACTCTTGTTTCCTATCTAGAACAGTTTCAGACTTGACATAGAACGCCTTAGTCTCAGCCAGGAGTTCAACAGCAGATTTCCGTTTTTGTTGCTGAGGAGTCGCTAACGAGCGTGACGCCGCCATACCTTCTTGCCTCTTGCGGGGAAGTTTGAAGCTCGCGAACAATGAATCTGCTAGACGTCGCCTGAAGAATACAAGTTATTCACTTGAATGTAAGTAGTTCCTACTGTATGAACCAGATAATTAACATAATTTCACAGAGCAAAAATATTGTAAAAATTCGCCTATTCAATTTTACAAACTTTTAGTATAAGTAACAATACAGGTCTGTATCAGACAATAACCATTCTAAAGATTATAATTGCGTTTCCGTTGTCGTTAAATATATGTAGGAGTGATCTGTCCTATGAGTATAATAGTTATTCATTGGCAATTTGATCTACCGACTGAAGTATTTACAATAATTTTTTTATAAAGCATCACGAAATATTTGCTGTCTCACCTTGGCGGGGATTCAAAAGACCTTGAGAACGAAGTAGACGTAGAAGCACCTTCAAATTTCTTCCTCACTTCTTCAACTTTAGACCAGCCGGCCTCCACGTTGAGCCGGCGGTTCAGCGGCAAGGTTTGCGCCGCATGCTTTGTTAGTTCATCCCTAGTTCTTTTGACAGATACCTCGGGTATGCTATCATGTAGCCGTAACCCTCGTGCTTCGTGACATCGCTCGATAAACTGTTGACGGCGCAATGAAAAGCTGGCTGTTCGGTGGTTATCTTCGTCTTCGTCTAAACATCTGAAAAGGAGAAGTATAAAATGTTGTGAATTATGCAGAACAGAATAAATGTGAGTCACCAGATATGGCTTAAGGAACTACAATGTGGCCATTCAATGTTGGTCTCATAAACTCATAAAGGTTCGTAGTCCCGTAGCGACCTATCGAGACGGCTGTGAAAATTTCTCTCTGAGATAAGATCGGAAATACGGAGTTTTATATGAGAACGGAAGTACCTACATGAAATAGCCCAATAGTGACAAATGTTCGGCGAATGAGCAATCATTGGAGAAATTCAATGAAGTGGTCGTCTCATCTGCCCCATGAATCAAATGGCAAAGTTGGTCCCTTACCAGGTGGTATTAATACCTTCATTTTATTAGGATCTTAGGATAAGCAAGGCCATGTAACCTTCTTCGAAAACGACGTGGTTTGTTCACGTAAGGTTTATCTTCGTTGGGGTGGTGACAATTGTATAATTCATTTGCTACCACACCAACATCGAAATTTAATTCTGATTTTCAATACAAAATATACGTTTTATATAAACGAAAAGAACTTAATAACTGATAGAATAGGTAATAGAATTATACATTTTTGTTCATGCAGCAGTTTTATTTTATACGATGGCACAATGCTGCAATGTCGCGTGATACCTATGCTTGCGTTGCATAGTCGCATAACTGTTATTTGACCTTGCATGTTATTAGATTTTCTATATAAAGTAATAATTTAATAGTATTCGCAACATTACTATCATAAAGTATTCTGAGATTTTAAATAAAACCACTTTTTACGGATTTAGACGAGTATATTTGTTTTAAATTCTAGCCCGACGTTTCGGAGTCTTTGCAGTCACCATGGTCACGGGTGGGACTGAGCTGTAAAGCGTCCTCTACGATCGGTTGTTACAGGGTTTACCCACATTTGATATTAAATTTTTACATTAACCATAAAGATAGACTTTTACCATAAAGCGTCTAAAATTAATTTTATGTAGTCAGAGCAGAAATGTACTATCGAAACTTAGTAAAAAGTTTTTTTAGTAATCTACGTCTGGTCAAATCTTAACCGGGGCGGTAACTCAAATCAAGAATATTAACATCACAGGTTGGATCAATTTCAAGTCCTTTAGCTTCCTTTACTTAGATAGTTTATTAGACCAGTGCAAATCAGGTCTTAATTAATTCGTCTGTATTTGTAAGAAATTCTATCACTTTTTAAAAGTTTTAGAATTTATTACAAAAATGTTGTTTTTCAAACCCCCCGAGTTAAACGATCGAAATTAGGGCTGCCTACCATTTAGGTTTCTCCCGTTTTTCTTAGCTGGAAAGGCGTCCGGAGGATTTTAAGAAGTCTCAAGAGAAAAAGCCGTCTATAAACAAATGTTTTCAGAGGTGTCTAGGAGAGAAATCCGAATTTCGCCCCGATGGCCGGGATTTTTGGGTATCTATCCAGCCTTGGAAATTTAAGTTATGGCTACCGAACTAAGATCTATGTGGCTGACTACGCTCATATAGTGAATGGTTTACTTATGTCTAATAAAAAATAAGTCAACATACCTAGCTGGTATGGCGAGATGTGACCGACACGGTTGGTAACATGATAGTGCCGCCATGTCTGCGACGCCCGTGAGCGCGAGGATTTCGCCCAACTACTGCACCGCTCATCATTCGCACATCCAAACGCAACTAACCGCTGCTATCTGAAACAATAAAATATCGGTGAACGGTTTGGATCCAAAGAGCCTCTCACAACACCTCGAGAGGCTCGGCGTCAATAGCAAGTCGGTGACGGCACAGATGCAGAAAGCACTCTTGCTAGGCAATGCCCGTATAGTTTGTCGGTTTCTCTCTCATTGGGCTCCACCACTCTGGCCGACTGTTGCCAACCTCGTCGGAGTATCCAAATGATATAAATATTTACTTATTTTATATGTATGTCTCTATGTGAGCTTATATCTTTAAAACTACACTACGGATTTCGATGTGGTTTTTTCTAAACGATAGAATGATTCAAGAGGATGGCCTTTTTGTATAATTTGTTAAGGTGTATATTTTATATACCACGCGTAAGAAGTTGCGGGTTGCGGGCAACAGCTAGTAACGAATATATACTAACTATCGAATAGGTCAAACCATTATGAAAGAGAATGGCGACAAAATCGATAGTGCTATCTTTTAACTGGCTGTAACCATTATGTTCCACTGCCATCTTGGATTTTTTTGCTAAAGTACCTAATGAATGATAGAAAGGCAATGAAATATTATTTAATCCGTCATCTCAATCATTTATCATCATATTTTCTCTACTATTGTATACAAAGCTTATGTATTGCTTACCTAACTTAGCCGCGTCATGCAGAGAAAGTACTGTGAACCGTTTTTGTTCTAATATTTGTCTTACAACTACTGAACTATCGGAGTTATTATGTAAAGTCGCAACTACTTTTTAAGTTATAGCATAGGAATTATGAATGAAGAATTAAACCTTGACAAATTATACCAAAAACCCATCCTCTTGAACCACTCTATCTAATAAAAAAACCGCATCAAAATCCGTTGAGTAGTTTCTTAACCGACTTCAAAAAAAAGTAGGAGGTACTCAATTCGTCTGTATGTTTTTTTTGCGTTTGTTACCTCCATAACTTTTAACTGGGCATAGCGCTTTTAATGATTCTTTTTTATTTGAAAGCTGGACGGTGGTTCCCGTGTGTTCCCATTGGCACCAGGTCATGATCTGATTCTTATCTCTTGAGAAATCGAGAAAAGCCCACAAATTTCAAAGGCACATGAAGTCTGTTGAACTTTTAAATAAATACCTACTCAATTATGAAGATATAACCTCACATAGGGGCATACATACAAAAATAACGATTAATCTTTATGATAAGTAATTATGATACCATTTATAATTACTTATTATAAATCTTAATTGTTATATGTAGCTATTTGGATGTGAGATATAGTTTTAAACAGTTTTAAATTACATAATTGTGTCTCTGTCTGGGGAATAATAAAGTCTACTTTCTTTCTTTCTTTCTGAGGTCTAAGCTACGCAACTGATTTTGATGCAGTTTATTAAATAGATAGATTTGTGGCGGTTATATTTTAATTTACGCACTGTGTAAATCATGGTTTAATTGCTAATTTAAAACCACTTAGCCACTGACTGAGTGAAGTTTGTCGCCCTATGTCATAAACCCACTATTCCAGTCTAGAAAGTGTGGACAGAAAACGAAAGTATGCATTTATTATTTTACTTTATCGCTTTAAAATAATGTTTATGTGAAACTTTATAACAATGGGTCTTTGCCAATCAACGGCGCGGTAGCGAAACGAAATGTTTTAAGTGTTTAAACAAACGAAAATAGCGGCAATTTGAGTAAAACTAATATGATACGATTATCCACACGAAATTATTGGAATTTCTCTGGAACGATTGCTAACAATTAATAAAAGATGGTTGGTAGCAAACGTGTTTAGTAGCTAAGAGTATCTTATAGTTATTTGTGAACCTATTTGAAAATAAATAAATTAATATTCATGAACATTTCACACAACGTCCATTGCTCCCAAGCTAAGCGTATATGGTTATGATATGGGTACCAGAATACGGATATAGTACATAAACTACATTTCTTTTGTAAATATGTACATATTTTAGTATATACATGTACATAATTTTTGTATAAGTACATAGATAACACCCAGACGCAGTACAAACATTTGTATGACAATTGACAATGAGAATGACAATAAATATCATAGAAATGATTATCCCGAGCAGGAATAGAACCGGAGATCTCGTGACTAGCAGCCTGAGGCCCGTCAAGATTGAAGAATAAAACGAAAATTTTTAAATAAAATAAGTATTTTCCCTCGGCTAAGCCCTTTGAAAAGAGCGTGACGGTATGATGATAATGGAGGTATATAGAGACTTAATTTCCACGCATTGTTCGTTATTCTTATTCGGTGCTTGTCGTATTATTTTACTTTGAATATCAATAGACGGCGCTCTTTCTCTGCATACGACGGTTTACATGAATTGCTTGAAAATCCTGAATACTACTTTACATTATTGCATTGTCATCGGTCAGAGTGTTAAAAAGGAAGAGCACCTACGTTCAGCAGTAGAATGCAATAGGTTGAGATATATAATAGAATAAAAACTTGTTAATATTATATTCAGAGGCGTATTTACCCTAGGAACATAGAGGCCATGGCCTGAAAAGGGCGGCAAAAGCCTTCGAGTTTTCGAAAAATTTTTCTCGATCTCTATTAATTTAAAGGGCTGCTAATTAAATTGGCCCGGGGAGCTGATTTTCAACATACGCTACTGATGATATTCTCAAACTTAAACCCTACGTAAATACACCAAGTCAGCACGCTGTAATAAACAAAACACCCCAATTGGAATGCTCAACATAGGCGTTAAGGACGTAGAAAGAAGATACTATACTAATATTAAAAACCTGAAGAGTTTGTTTGTTTTAACGCGCTAATTCTCAGGAACCACTGGTCCTATTCGGAAGATTCTTTCGATGTTTGATAGTACATTTATCGACGATGGCTATATACCATCACACTACTGCCTGTAGGAGCTAGGCATTATTATACAGTCTTCCTCGATAAATGTAACTTCTATCTAACAGTAAAAAAAAACATTTTAAATCGGACCAGAGTTGTTCCTGAGATTAGTGCGTTCAAAGCAACAAACAAACTCTTCAGCTTTATACTATATTTGTTTGTATAGATATCCTACTACACTAATGGTCTTATTCATAGTGACTTATCGGAGGTTTAAAAGTTCGCGAAAATTGTCAAAACTTGTTATTCGTAAATAGTCTTTTTACGCTAAAACGTTTATTATCATAAAATCTCCGATTAAACTTCCGATAAGTCATTATGAATAAGACCATAAATCTTAGACAAGCTCAATATAAAGCGTTTATCATAACATTTCTAATTAACAGCTACAATAGAACAACGGTATGCGTTTAAATAATAACGTTCCAGTCTATTTTTTAAATAGGTAACATTAACGAGTGCGATGTTCTCCGTGTACTGTAATGTAATAAAACGTAGAGCTATCTGCTATCCTCGTTGTGAACCAAGTTTATAACAGGATTGACATCTTTTCGCCCAAATTGAGAGAACTCGCTAAAGTTTCATGATTTTGTAATTCGTTATTTAAGTTAATTAAAGGACTGAATATAATTAGATAGGTATGTATAGTGTTACTGTCCGTGTGGTGACGGATTAAGAATACAAGTGTCACCACCCCATCTCCTCCCAAGGGTGCTGTAAAAGTCAGCTAAGGGATATTGCACACAGATAACATCTTCTGTGAGAGACGGAAAATTCGAAAATAAACCCTGTGCCCACACGCCTGGTCAGCGCGGCACAGTAGACCATAATCCCTCCCAAAGTGGAGGAGGCCCGTGCCCAACAGTGGGACGTGAATGGGCTGGAGAAGAAGTATAGTGTTATTGTGTTTTATATTAATACTAGCTGACCCGGCAAACGTTGTTTTGCCAACTAAAAAAAATATTTGTAAAATAGATGTTGGCCAATTCTCAGACCTACTGAATATGCATGTAAAATTTCATAAAAATCGGTCAAGCCGTTTCGGAGGAGTACGGTAACTAACACTGTGACACGTGAATTTTATATATTAGATAGATTTTGAATATATGTTTTTCTTTTTTTTTATAATGTCATAAAAAGATTGTATAGTTTTACGGTCTTATTCATAATAACTTATCGGAGGTTTAAAAGTTCGCTAAAATCGGTTCGCGAAAATAGTCAAAGCTTGTTATTCATAATAATCTTTTTACGCTAAAACGTTTATTATCTCTCCGATAAAATCTCCACTTAAACTTTCGATAAGTAATTATGAATAAGACCAAATTTTAGTTTAAGAGCGACACTATCGAATTAGGATATCCTGTAATAGTAGATGTTATGTTAAGATTTTAAATAAATAAATAAAAGTATATATTACTATTAGACACTGATGCTGATTCTACGTAGATAATTAAACTTAACTAAAACATGATAACAGAATTAATTATTAACTAACAATTATGTATTTATTATTATTATTAACAATTATGTCGTATTTTGATTAAGAGGATACCAAAATAGCTTCGTGCATTTTTCTATGTACGAAGTTTTCATTGTTTCTTTAGATTGAATGGCTAGAGCTCTAATTTTTAAGTATATGTTTTTTCAATATATGATCTAGGATCGCATGAACTCAGAAACGCGATTGAAAAAAGTTTTCTCGATAGAAAATCTTGGCGAAACAACCTCTCAAACTTTTTATTTTTTTCATTTGTCGGTCTATTATCGCGTATTAACTAATGAAATAACTTTAAAAACATAGGTAACTATTATGTATAGAAACACGTGGATCAGAATTAAAATATATTTAGTAGATTTTGAGTAAATAGAAAAGGTATCCCTAATTCTTCATTTTCTGTGCCTACTGGCTGTGTTAATATGTACGTGTCGGCGATGCTAAACGATAATATTGATGTAGGCCCTTAAGTGGCTATTTCGTTGTGCACATTTATATTAAGGGCCTACATCAATATTATCGTATATCATCGCCGACACGTACATATTAACACAGCCAGTAGGCACAGAAAATGAAGAATTAGGGATACTTTTCCTATTTACTCATAATCTACTAAATATATGTTAATTCTGATTTACGTGTTTCTATATATAATAGTTACTTATGTTTTTAAAGTTATTTCATTAGTTAATACGCGATAATAGACTGACAAATGAAAAAAATAAGAAATGAGAGAGGTATTTTCGCTAAGATTTTCTATCGAGAAAACTTTTTTCAATCGCGTTTCTGAGTTTAAGCGATCCTAGATTATATATTGAAAAAACATATACTTAAAAATTAGAGCTCTAGCCATTCAATCTAAAGAAACAATGAAAACTTCGTACATAGAAAAATGCACGAAGCTATTTTGGTATCCTCTTAAGTAAAATCTTTAGCCTAAAATAAACCTATACTAACATTATAAAGCTGACGAGTTTGTTTGTTTAAACGCGCTAATCTCAGAAACCACTGGTCCGATTTGAAAAATTCTTTCAGTGTTAGATATTTATCCATTTAGCGAGGAAGGCTATAGGCTATATAACATCACGCTGCGACTAATAGGAGAGAAACAGTGAAAAATGTAACAAAAACGGGGAACATTTTCTACATTCTACGTCTACGAAGTCATAAATATGTATTCAATGACATTTCACACAACGTTCTCTAGTCCCAAGCTAAGCTTATTTACTTGTGTTATGGGTACCTACCAGTATACGGATATACTTCATAAACTATTGGGTATTATTATTCTATTATTCCACAATTAATTAATAAAATAATTAATTGTGGAATATTTTACAACAGTTAAAACAAAAAAAAATATTGTTTTAAAAAAGTACTAATTAAAAATGTAATACACACCGGAACTACCTCACGTTATTAGATTTCCATATCCGTTACACAATAATAACTAATAAGTCTAAATAATTCACTCTTATTGTTTTAATTATATAATTTTTGTATCACAACAGAGACTTCCACAAAATAATTATTAATTGTTAACACAGACTTAATAATAAAGCAAAATAAAATATGCAAACTTCCTGTCGTTGTTTTATTAAAAAAAATATTTTAATTAAAAAGTAGGTTTTTAGAACACTTCCTTTTTTAAAAAATCACACGGTCGCACACTATTGTGTTTTTTTTAAACTGAGTACTTATAAAATTCGAACACGTACATATTTTTTTCTATTTTGTTACAATATAATATAAAGCTTTGGCATAACGCTTGTGTTTCAATAGCAGGCCGTGCCAAGACTAACTTTTAGTATGCTCTATACTCTATACTTTTTTTATAAACTGTTAGTCTGTGGCTGTTAGCAACAATGAGTACATATAGTAATAGCAGATAATTATTACTAATTTGAGGAACGTAATTGCTAATTAGGGAAGTACTGAAATGAATACAAACGCAGTGTGTTAATTATACCTATTAGTAATTTGTATGTTTTTGATACATTTGTTTTGATGGAATATCTTCTTGGTAATGCTAATGGCATCATTACTTGACAAGATTGTGATCGCTAGACTGTGTAGGCTTGGCATGCAAGAATTAGTACTAAAATATTTATAAACAATACCAGCTGACCCGGCAATCGTTGTCAAAATTTAGGGGGATGAAAACTAGATGTTGTCCGATTCTCAGACCTAACGGATATGTAGACAAAATTTCAAGTAAATCGGTCGAGCCGTTTCGGAGGAGTATAATTACAAACACCGTGACAGAAGAATTTTATATATAAGATGATACAATATTGACAAAGATGAACTAACAATTTGATACGATAAAAGTTAAAGAACAAAGCCTTTTTTTCCGTCGGTTTGTTCAAGATGAACTCGAAAATTACTGAACCGTTTTTTTAATGAATTTTAAAATGTTTAGTTACCTTCAACTAAAAGCTATCTGTTAGCTTATTTAAATTCAACTGACGATTCAGGTTAATTTTTAAAATAATTTTCTTAGTTCAAAAACTAAAAAACACGCAGGAAAATTCTGATTTTTTTTTAATTATTGCTTTGTCATCGGTCCTTGATATATGTGCAAAATTTAAGATCAATCCGACCACTGCAAGTGGGTGAAAATCACTTTCAAAGATTCCGTTACATACATTAATACATTGATAGTATATATTGATAGTGAATACCAAACATATAAAAGCGTGTTAAAAAAAAATCTATGTTTTCTTTAGTACCTACCTACGAAGAAAATATAAACTTAAGATTTTTTAGCTCTAAATCTGTTTTGTTACGTTTTAACATTTCATATTACCATTATCTAATTTTAAGGTTCGAGAAACGTTTCGAAATTGAAAAATAAAAAAAAAATATTAATATAGTGTTGCAAATGCAAAAATTCCAAAAATATTCTAATTACTTCGTTTAAAAATTTATTGTTGTATAGTTGTAATTAATTGTTGTATAGTTGTGTTGTGTTGCGAAATTACTTATTATAAAATAAACTTGTTTTTTTTTGTATGTAGACATCTACGTGAACTTCAAAAATACGTAACGGATTTTTATGCGTCTTTTTGTGATTCAAGAGGATGGTTTTTTTGTTTAATTTGTTTTTAATTTAACGCGTAAGAAGTTGCAGGTAAAGCTAGTATCTAATATTTAATAGGCTTTCTGCTTTGCTTTTCACCCTTTTTTATTGATGGGAAATCATCAAATGATGTCCCTTACTTAGGGCAAAGAGTATGACAGACTTCTACTGGCTAAACCCATCTTTTTTGACCTTTCTTTTGCAAATTGCACCCTAGATCTTACTTCCGAGTACTTCATCCAACTTTATGAGAATCAGCAGCAATCAAGCAAAATTATATCATAGACAAGTCGTTGTTTATTTTTTTTTTAATTTTGCAATTTGCCAGCCTTGTTCAATTAGAACGTCACAAGTGATAAGTTATAGTCGAGTGGTCGCGTCGCCCACTCTATAGTTTAACTGTTCATTGCGAAATTACTGCGCGTGCGCATCCGAGCGTGTGATCTAGATACTAAATATATTATTATACTATGGTTATTAATGTTTAGACATGCAATTTATATTTTTAACATAGTCACGTTTCTTATATAGCTATATTAGACCTGGAGATAAGCGATAATAATGTAATACTGGCTGGTAGCATATCTTTTAAATGTCGAATAACGCTGGCTAACATGTGGCTTGTACTTGCCTGCTGCAAATACCTAGTTAAAAAAGTTATTTATGGTAGTGATTGGCACTCGGACTTAAAATAATAAATAAATAATAATAGTATAGGTAGGTATACTAGACCGAAGAACTGGATTGAAACTATAATTTAGGAGTTACGATTACCCACAACCCACGCCTGAATTTCAAAGATTAAGAACATAAAATAATTCAATATGCCAAAAAGATCTATCATATAGAAATAAAAAATAACATGAGATTAATTTAAATGTGTGTGAAATAAAATAAAATAGGTATTCTCTTCTCAATGACATGCCTGTTTTATAGCTTGTAAAAGTGACGTTTGTAGTTTGTGAAAACTGCTATCGCTTGAATTGAGAATACCATATATTATTAGACTATGAAGTACGACTTAGTAAGACAAAGTTATGAGTCTTCAAGATTGCACGCGGACCCACTGTCGTCGCACTATGGGTTGCGTCGGTGGTAGGGCTACCAACGTTTGCATGCCGTGGCCACGCCGAGCCGCGCATCCAAACATTGCGGAAAGACTCGCTTGAGTGCAGTGGCGTAGCTACCAAGGGGCTAGGCGGGCCAAGGGCTAGCTCAGGGGGTCCTCGAATCCTTACTAGAAATCTTGATGAAACTGAACTAAACCTTTTGTTTTTGCCATACCAAAAATATTTGTATATTTCATAAATATTTTATTTGATAAAACCTAGTCAGTTTACATAGTAGTGGGGCCCCATTTTTTAATTTGCCCCAGGGCCCTTGGTTACCTAGCTACGCCACTACTCCACTGGCTTTTATTTAAATTCCTATATGGCTTAACCACCCACTACCTGTTTTATCTGTGGTTTATAGTATATGCACATTTGCCATGCCATTATTCAGTGCACTTTTAGTTAAATGCAATAAGCCCTGTATTACAGGCGCCACGCTTATTTACAATAACTTAATTAGACTGCGTATAAACCGCTTGTATAAAATAAATAACTTATTGTTTTAATGATGTATTAATATTTACAACTGTCAAATATTCTATATCAATTAAATGTTATTGTTTTAGTTTCTCACGCTACGCTGCTTAATTAGGGTCGTCACTCCTGCTCAGCCTATTAAGAGGGCATGAAACCAAACTATGCTCCAAAAAAAATATGGGTATCGTAGTCCGCTGTTTCCTTCTATAATCGACAATTACAGATAGATTGTTATCCTCGTATTTTTATATCAGTAAGATATTTCTATCTCCTGTCAAATTTTTATTAAAAAATGCTATCATTAGTAGCAAATTTATGTGTAATTACGGATAAAAGTGTTGTTTAGTCTTACTTTGACAGCAAGAATCGAGGATAGATATAATATTGAAAATGGCCTGTCCGTAATTAAAAAAATAAACTTACTCATAATCGAACTTATTCATAATGACTTATCGGAGGTTTAAAAGTTCGCTAAAATCGGTTCGCGAAAATTGTCGAAACTTGTTATTCATAATAGTCTTTATACGCTAAAACGCTTATTATCTGTCCGATAAAATCTCCGTTTAAACCTCCGATAAGTCATTATGAATAAGATCATGAAAATTCACCTCACCGTTAAGGGCCTACATCAATATTATCGTATATCATCGCCGACACGTACATATTAACACAGCCAGTAGGCACAAAAAATGAAGAATTAGGGATACTTTTCCTATTTACTCAAAATCTACTAAATATATTTTAATTCTGATTTACGTGTTTCTATATATAATAGTTACTTATGTTTTTAAAGTTATGTCATTAGTTAATACGCGATAATAGACCGACAAATGAAAAAAATAAAAAATTTGAGAGGTTGTGTCGCTAAGATTTTCTATCGAGAAAACTTTTTTCAATCGCGTTTCTGAGTTTATGCGATCCTAGATAATATATTGAAAAAACATATACTTAAAAATTAGAGCTCTAGCCATTCAATCTAAAGAAACAATGAAAACTTCGTACATAGAAAATGCACGAAGCTATTTTGGTATCTGGTACTGTACTCCTCATTTAGGTGTTTGCCTTAGGTATTGCTATATAGGTGTTTATTATGTATTATAAGTATGTATTTACAAAAGAAAAGTAGTTTATGTATTCTATCCGTATTCTGGTACCCATAACACAAGCATAATAAGCTTAGCTTGGGACCAGAGGACGTTGTGTGAAATGTCCATGAATATTTATTTATTTATTTATTACAAATATAGATGAAGCGGATTTTACCTACAAATTCTTTGAAAAAAGACGTTTCGTACTTCCGTTTTTTTTTCGCGAAAGTTAAACCGATTTTAATAGTTTTTGCGTTATACATATTATAGATAAAGAGTATATCTATGCTTCTGTCACTTTCTTTTGTGGTAAAACTTTACCATATTTGTGTGATAGACGCTGCAACTTTATCTAAAGAAAACCGAAAAAAGTGGGTTTTTCGGATCGTCATATTTCTTTTAGTTATTGTGTTTTGAAAAAAAGAAAGCGATAGAAGTATAGATATACTCTTTATCTATAATATAACGCAAAAACTATTAAAATCGGTTTAACTTTCGCGAAGAAAAAACGGAAGTACGATACCCATACTTTTGTATGGAGCATAATTTGGTATCGTGCCGTCTTAACACGTCGAACAAAAGTCTATACTAATATTATAAAACTGAAGACTTTGTTTGTTTGAATGCGCTAATCTCAAGAACAACTGGTTCGAATTGAAAAATTTGTTTACTGTTAGATAGTTAATTAACTGAGGAAGGCTATAGGCTACATAACATCACGCTGTGACTAATAGAAGCGAAGTATTAGCGAAGAATATTGCAAAATTTTTTCTAATTTCCACGCAAGGAAATCACGGGCAACAACTATGTCTCATAATATTCTAACTACATTCTCAAATGAATTTAAATCTTTTCCGTTATAAACGTAATCGATTGAAATAAGAGCTTCATTGCTTTCAATCGATTCTTCAAGTGCCTACCTACATAAATTGTAATACATAACATCGCAACAATGGTCTCAAGTTCAAACACATGACCTTTTAATCGGACGCGCATACATTTGAGATTTGAGCCCATAGGGACATACATCAGACCGTTACATATTAATAGTGTTTTAATTAAACTAGTTATTGCTTTGTAAGCCAGGAATAGAAGATGTTATCTGTGTACAATATTGCTGGCTGGCTTTTACACTTGTTTTTGTAATTCGTCAACAGAGAGACGAAAAACTCGAAAATAAACCCTGTCCCACGCCTAGTGAGCGCGACCAGTAGGACGTAATTCTTCCCAAAGTGGAGGAGCTTGAACTCTTGAGCTTGTGCTCAACAGTGGTTGGTGGGCTGGCGAGAGAGAAATAAGTATTAAAAACTTTAGGTACCTTTTTATACAAATTTCCATTCTTTTAAATCAATCCGACTATTGCAAGCGGATGAAAATTAGTTTCATGGATTCCGTTACATAGATTAACATTGATAGATAGCTGTCTGCCGCGACTTCGTACGCATAGAATTTAGAAAAAGTTTCCCGTTTTTAAAACATTTTCACTGATGCTTCGCTCCTATTAGTCGTAGCGTGATGTCATTTAGCCTATAGCCTTCCTCAATAAATGTATTATCCAACATTAAAAGAATTTTTCAAATCAGACAAGTATTTCTTGAGATAAGTGTGTTCAAACAAACAAACTCTTCATCTTTATATGTACATATATTAATATTATTAATAGAAGTATAGATACGTACCGAGCTAATAAAAGCGTGATAATAATAAATAGAAAGTAATAATAAGTCATAAGAGTAAATATATTAATTCTTATTATAACTCGCACACAAGGAAATCAGTAAAATGTAATCGGATACTATTTCTGTCCAACGATTGAGTGTGCTCGGTCATCATGAGGGTAACTAGGGACACCATAATTCAGAAAATACAGGAATTTATTAGTTAAACTTCTTTTTTTGTCAGTGTGGTGACGGTTTGGAATACAAGTGTCACCATATCCCTTAGCTGGCTTTACACAGCGCACACAGATATCTTCGTCTTTGAGAGACGAAAATCTCGTAAATAGTCGATATGCCAACACGCCTGGGAAGTGCGACATAGTAGACCATAATCCCTCACAAAGTGAAAGAGGTCCGTGCCCAACAGTGGGACGTTAAAGATCTGTAGAGAGATTTTTTTGGCGCATCAGAATTGGCTTCATTTTCTAAAAACTTTGCTAATTAAAACTAAAACTTTGCTACACAATAGCCCGTAGTATAGAAAAACAGCTCTGTTTTATTGTGTGCAAGACAAGTGTGGTCAGTAGTTATATTAGATTTGTCATGTATATTTCTTTTGCTTTCACAAATTCTTGTGTGAGTGGTTCTAGTTTATTTTGTGTGTGTATGTGTGTCACTGTGTGTGTCGAGAATGCCTGTTTTTAAAATTGTTGAATGTGTGTTTATACTGGTGACTGCATCAATGATTCAATTAAAACGAAATCCCAAAATATTATACGAATAAAAAAGACAATAATCTCTCGCAAAATGGAGTAGGGCCGTGCCCAACAGTAGGCTATGCTAATGGGCTGGAGAGAGACATGTCTTTGGATGCGCTGAGGCTTCTTTCAGATCTTAGCGCCACGTGACGCACGTCCTCCCGGTCAGTTTTGCTATAGAAAATACCATACGATTCGTAGAAGAAAGTTCTGCAATAGCAATAGCGGCCATCAATACATTGTATAAAAGAAGGCGTGGTTAAACACAACAGTGATCACTGGGATCCGACTGGCACCTTTAGGAAAGTAAATTTTTACATCTGCCTCGAAAAACCGACACCATTTATAAGGGTAGTCGACATTGTATTCATCCACAACAAAAACACCAATCCAAGCCGTAATACAATATCAAAGATTATCCATAAATTATTTAAATCATGGTGTCTATACTGCTGTGACACAGATGCACATTAATATCGGAACGTGAATGGTCGCCTGTGCTCCCTGTCTACCGTCTCGCACGACATCGCATCTTTATTCTAAAGTTCAGTTATAACAGGGTTACCATTAATAGGAGGTTTCCAGCATAATGGGGAAATCAATAATTAGTTTTTTGGTTAGTTTTTGGGAATTTGATGAAAATGGTGCAATTTTAATACAGTGCAAATATGATATTTATGTTTTACTGGCTACAGCCTGGAAAGATTTTCTTCCCAGGGGTAGTTACTCTGGGAAGAAAAACTTTCCAGGGTGCTGTAGAAGCCAGCTAAGGAATATTATACAACCTCTGTTAGAATAGATGATAAAAAAAATGAAAATGAAATGATATCCTAAATTGGTATGATACTTTTATTAGTATATTAAACGGCTCAATCAGAAGACCAGCGCTAGTTTTCAACCAGCTTAGCTGTGGCCGTTTTGTGACGGACAATATTGGACAGTTTTTTGTCTAAAAGTTTTCGACAGTATTTTCAGTATACATATCCAGTATTTTCCTTGTTTTCTGTAATCAATTGTGTTCTATTGCAAATAAATTTATTTAATTTCTTTCTTTCTAAAGGAACATCATGTTTTTTAACTGGCAACCCTGTTATATTTATGTAGCCAAGATGCGTACGTACCTATGCACTCAGAGCATGTTTGATGTGGTGTTGAAAGATTGTATTAGTTACTGATAAACAAATGTCCATCTAACCAACCAATAATGTTTACCTACAGCCTAGCAAAAGTGCATCCGTTTATTTTTATTGTTTATATCACCGCTGCCTATGAACTTCATAATTAAACGTAACTTATTCTCCGTGTGGTGACGGGTTAAGATTACAAGTTTCACCACTCCATCAGACCTGTGGTTCCTAATATTAGCGCGCCCAAACAAACAAACTCTTCCACTTTATCTTTACATAAATTATAAAACAAAGTCGTTATTTTTGTATGTATGTCCCTATGTAAGCTTATATCTTCATAAATAAGCAACGGATTTTGATGCGGTTTTTTTAATAGGTAGTGACGTAACTCAATCATAGTGAGGATGGGTTCTTTTTGTACAATTTGTTCAGTTTAAGTTTCTAAATTCCACGCGTACGAAGTTGCGGGTAACAGCTAGTTGCGGGCAACAAGATAACTAATATCATTACTATGTTAGTACATCGCCCTCACTCTACAAACTGACCTCCGACGATATTTGAGGCTTTTTGTCTCATTCGAGTTACGAACGTGACCGAAATCACAGTTACTGCATTTTTGACAGACACCGATGAGTTACGAGTTGCGACATAAATACCGGTTCAGCATAATACAGACAATTATAATACAGAAGTACCACTGTATCTGTCAAATCATCAGAGTTCTTAACATAAAAGAACCCCTATTTTACTTCTTATCGATGTCCAATCGATATTCGAGACGAGACGAGCTTCGTGGTTGAGTGGTTCATGTAACGGACTGCCGATCATGAGGTCGCGGGTTCGATTCCCGCTCGGGACAATCATTTGTGTGGTATATATAATTGCCATACAAATGTTTGTACTGCGTCTGGGTGTTTCTATGTACCTATTATAAGTATGTATTTACAAAAGAAGAGTAGTATATTATTATGTATGTATTCTTCCCGTATTCTGGTTCCATAACACAAGGAAGCTTATCGTTGTGTTATGGGTAGCTTGGGACCAGAGGACGTTATGTGAAATGTCCATGAATATTTATTTATTTTATTTATTTATTAAGGTATCGAATTAAAAGTTAGACTATACATATACAGACGCAGACCTTTAAAGCAAAGTTAAGTTAAGTTTTTATGCCTATTGGCGCAAAAACTTCTGTCTCGATGGGCCTATAACGAGCTCGCAGGATCGATTTGCGCACGGCACGATTATTCGTGTGATATTTATTGTATTGCGTCTAGATGTTTTCTATATAGGGTACAGGTACGTTTTTTCAATAATTTTTTCTATAATATATAGTATATCTCTATCTGGTACCCAAGCATAGAAATATGGCTTACTTTGAGACCAGAGGACTCGTGTTAAATCTATACTAACATTATAAATCTGAACAGTTTGTTTGTTTGAACGCGCTAATCTCAATAACTACAGGTCCGATTTGAAAACTGTTTCGGTATTGGATAGTACATTTATCGAGTAAGGCTATATAACTTCACGCGACTAATAGAAGTGAAGCATTAGTGAAAAATGTTGTAAAAACGGGGTAAATTTTCTAAATTCAATGCCTACAAAGTCGCGGGGAAGATCTAGTGACCTTATATATTTATTTTAAAAAAAGTAAACGATAAACAGAGCGATTCAAATAGAAAAGCCATCTTTTTCATTAAACCAGCTGAACAAACAGAGTTGAATTACTGATAATATTTGTATGTGGCATATTTAACACATTGTATGCAATTATGCACCATGATACATATCTAACGCTACAGTAAGATAATACATAGTACGAACAAAAGTAAAAACCTCGAACGCAACGTTTTTACCTAAACAGACCCACGACACACGAAATGAATGTACAATCGGTGACATAACTATGTTACAATTCTACGATGCGTACGAAGTTACTTCGTACGCGCAGGGGCGTATTTACAAAATTTGCGCCCCGAGCCATAAAGGTCTGCCGCCCCCATACATTTTGAGCAAAATACTCGACCATACGTCTATCCCTGTCTGTGTGTCTGTTCTTGATAAACTTCTTCTCTTCTTCTCCAGCCCATTTACGTCCCACTGTTGGGCACGGGCCTCCTCCACTTTGGGAGGGATTATGGTCTACTGTGCCGCGCTGACCAGGCGTGTTGGCACAGGGTTTTTGTTTTTTTTTTCATGGACATTTCACACAACGTCTTCTGGTCCCAAGCTAAGATTATTATGCTTGTGTTATGGGTACCAGAATACGGATATAATACATAAACTACTTTTCTTTTGTAAATACATACTTATAATACATAGTAAACACCCAGACGCAGTACAAACATTTGTATGATAATTAAAAACATCACACAAATGATTGTCCTGACCGGGAATCGAACCCGAGACCTCGTGAACAGCAGTCCGTTATATGAACCACTAGACCACGAGGCCCGTCGTTTACCTTCGAGTTTTCCGTCTCTCACAGAAGATGTTATCGTGTGCAATATCTCTTAGCTGACTTTTACAGCACCCTTGGGAGGAGATGGGGTGGTAACACTTGTATTCTTAATCCGTCACCACACGGATAATCTGTCACCACACGGATATACTGATAAACTTAAAAACTACTAAATTAATTTTCATGCAGTTTCAAGTTGTAAGTGCGGCTTGCACCGCCCTTCACAGACCGGCCGCCCTGGGCCATGGCCCCTTTGGCGATAAGGTAAATACGTAAATAAATTTTGTTGTTGCTGTATGTATATACCTACTACATATACATGACTTTTTCACAATGTATTGTATTTATATTGGAAAATCGTAACATATTTTTCTCATTGTCAAAAAATTAATAAATAAAATATAAAATCATTTGTGCATTTGATAGTACCTGCCTACTGCGAGTGCATTATTTATTCAACACGCGACTCCTTAGTTCGTTTACACCATGTTTGACAAACATTATTCTCCTCTTGAAATATATCCAACACATCTGTTTTACTTTTGGTATATGACATTTTAGAAATTCCTTAGAAAAAAATAAACAGCATTCTTAGTATTTCCACGTTTTTAAAATAGTAAAGTTTGTTTTAGATACCTAATACTTTTTAATCTATACTTATATACTAACATTATAAAGTTGAAGAGTTTGTTTGTTTGAACGCGCTAATATCTGGAACTACAGGTTCGATTTAAAAAATTCTTTCAGTGTTGGATGGTACATTTATCGAGGAAGGCTATAGCTATATAATATCATGCTGCGACCAATAAGAGCGAAGCATTAGTGAAAAATGTTGCAAAAAAATAAATAATCTATTAGAGAATATTAAAATTATCCATATTATTCATATTATGGGCTTCCGTGAGCTGCGTTAGTGGTTTATATGAACAGGTTGACCAGGGGCTCAAGTCTGCTATTACAATGTTGTCACAATGATCAGTCACTGACGCGATTATGGAGCCATAATTGCATCATTTATACTACAGCAGACTACCAAACTTGATAAAATTCGCCATTATGCAATCTGTGACTGAAAGATATATTTATTATGCCTCCAAAGCGGAACACGAAAACAAAAACATAAATAATTGGTCAAGTGCGAGTCGGACTCGCGCACGAAGGGTTCCGTACCATTATCTATGCAACATAAGGCAACGTTATCGAGCAAGAAACGGTAAAAAAATCATGTTGGTTGTATAGGAGCCCCCCTTAAATATTTATTTTATTTTATTTTTAGTATTTGTTGTTATAGCGGCAATAGAAATACATCATCTGTGAAAATTTCAACTGTCTAGCTATCACCGTTCTTGAGATACAGCCTGGTGACAGACGGACGGTCGGACGGACGGACGGACGGACAGCGAAGTCTCAGTAATAGGGTCCCGTTTTTACCCTTTGGGTACGGAACCCTAAAAAAAGAACATTAAATTTTTATAACTAAACAAACAAAAGTTAAGAACTAAAACTCTAAACTTAAACTATTACAGACAGAAGTGTGGTAGCTTAATGTGTACCATCCATGTAGGCATAAAAGGTCCGTTACTCGGCAACAGTTGTGATATCGGTTATGAATGACAACGCCGATATTCTGCAACGTCCTCATCTGCAGCAAGTGACGCTCATTAGCAAATAGTCAGGTTCAATACTAACATTAAAAATCAAATTAAAATAATGATTTTAAAAGTATATTAAATATTGTAATAACAGACTTGGGCCCCTGATGTATAGTTTATGGCTACATATGTATCTATCTATGTGTGTCTATGGTACAGTCTATACGTCATATGAAACGTCATTATTCTATGAAGTACGATTTAGTTACTTGTCCTCATTTTTAAACGTCATCCCACCATCTGGTATAAGCATAGACTTAGGATATAGATCTAGACGTAACACTCGGTACAACGAATCCGGCCTGCTGCTTTTTTTAGTTGAACACATTAAGAAAAATAAATGATTTAGTAGCCTTTCTAACTCTTTCTTTTTGAGCTGGAGTAAAAGAGAAAGCAAGGCTACTATTTACTATTTTACTTTTAAACCATAAACGGGGCGGCCCTGCCTTGGAACAAATCTATGTTCCCGAGTTGTTACTCCCTATTTATAACCTTCTTGGGTATAAGTGTGTTTATCTGTATCATTTGTTTTTCAAATTCCGCGCATAAGAAGTCGCGGGCAACAGCTAATATTTTATAATGTTTATTTAGGACTGGTAGAGTCAAGTTTTATCTATGTTCTATATTTGTGTAGTTCAAAGTGATTTATGTCTACATTTTCAAAATAATTAATCACGAGGGCGGATGTAGATATATTTCATTCTTTTTATTTATTTTTTTACTTATAGTACGACTTAACATGTGTGGTAATAAATATTTTGTTATACTTATGGATTAAACCGACTGTAATAAAATACGATTGCTTAAAATCATCTAATTTTACAAAATGAAGTCGTTATTTTTATTTATTTATTTATTTCAAGGAAGACCAACAGCTTTACAAAAATTATGAACAAAAAAAAAGATAGGTACATCAGCAAGCAAATTATAGGTCCTCACGGATAAATATGTCCCTATGTGAGATTATATCTTAAAAAATACGTAACGGATTCAGATGTGGTTTTCTATAATAGATAAAGTGGTCCAAGTAGATGGTGTTTTTAGCATTCGTTAGGCTTCGGTTATTAAATTCCAGGCGTACGAAGTCGCGGGCAACAGCTTGTCTATTTAATAAACCAATAGGCATTTAAAGTAAAGTAAAATATTCTTTATTGCACACCATAATGATTTACAAAGCTTACATAACAGACATGTCATAGGTACAAAGGGCGCGTCTTATCGCGAACTGCGATCTCTCCCAGACAACCTTATTATGTACTCCTAATTTAAGTATTTGCCTTAGGTATTGCTATCCCTATTTCCAAGCGCCGTGCTAAAAGGGACAAATATAGCTGAAACAGATTTTACCTACAAATTCTTTGAAAAAAAGACGTTTCGTACTCCCCTTTTTTCTTCGCGAAAGTTAAACCAATTTTTATTGTGTTTACGCTATATTATAGATGAAGAGTATATCTATGCTTCTCTCGCTTTCTTTTTTGGTAAAACCTTACCAAATATGTGTGATAGTCGCTGCAACTTTACCTAAAGAAAACCGAAAAAAACGGATTTTCGGATGGTCATATTTCTTTTAGTTAATATGTTTTGAAAAAAAGAAAGTGATACAAGCATAGATATACTCTTCATCTATAATATAGCGTAAAAACAATTAAAATCGGTTTAACTTTCGCAATGAAAAATGGGGAGTACGAAACCCATATCTTTGTAAGGAGCATAATTTGGTATCGCGCCCTCTTAATATGGATTTGACCGAGGCAGAATAGGCGACATTTCGTGTACTAAAAATAAGCATTATTATTTACCGTAGATCTTTTTTTCTATATTGTATTCGGTATAATCTGTCTTTGTGTTAACGGGACGTTTAATCTAAAAACCAATAAATGGACAAGCGGATATCCGGTGACTGCGAGATGACATACACATAAAAAAATCTGAGAGAATTGAGTGGAAATAGAATTTATCAAATAAAATATTACATCACAAGATAATATGATATAGTCCAGTTTGTTGTCCTCAGGTCCCAAGCTAAGCTTATATGCTTGTGTTATGGGTACCAGAATACGGAATATTATATATACTACTTTTTTTTGTAAATACATACTTATAATACATAGAAACGGCTTAAATGATAGATAACTAACTGTTCTACAATATAAATTTACTGTTGCAGCTAATATGATTTAAATGCTAGCATCAACCATGCTCGTAACGGATGTGATTGCCTTTAAGGGATACGAGTTTAGTCACCTCTGGGTGTTAACTAAAGCTAACGAGAATATAAATAAATAAATAAATATTCATGGACATTTCACACAACGTCCTCTGGTCCCAAGCTAAGCTTATATGCTTGTGTTATGGGTACCAGAATACGGATAGAATACATATACTACTTTTCTTTTGTAAATAAATACTTATAATATATAGAAACACCCAGACGCAGTACAAACATTTTTATGACAATTAGAAAAATCACACAAATGATTGTCCCGAGCGGGAATCGAACCCGCGACCTCTAGTACGGCAGTCCGTTACCAGAACCACTACACCACGAGGCCCGTCAAACTGTATAGCTAACTATATCTAATTCATTTTTTAAGAAATTGAAATTATTCCTTATACGTGGTGTGGTGGCTTATGTAACGGACTGCCGTTCACGATATCGCAGGTTCGATCCCCGCACAATACAATTATTAATTAACGGGTAATTTTGACGGGCCTCGTGGTGTAGTGGTTCATATAACGGACTGCCGATCATGAGGTCTCGGGTTCGATTCCCGGTCAGGACAATCATTTTTGTGATGTTTTTAATTGTCATACAAATGTTTGTACTGCGTCTGGGTGTTTACTATGTATAATAATAGTTATACTATTATAAGTATGTATTTACAAAAGAAAAGTAGTATATGTATTCTATCCGTATTCTGGTACCCATAACACAAGCATATAAGCTTAGCTTTGGAACCAGAGGACGTTGTGTGAAATGTCCACGAATAAAAAATAAAAAAAAATTATTTCAAAAAAAGAGATTATCAATTCATCTTTATGTTGTTTTTTCTGTATAATGTTATATGTTTCCGATTTTATAAATTACTAGCTGTCGTTTCTAACTTTGTACGCATGGAATTTGGAAACCAAGCCTCAGAAATTATACAAAATACTTTCATCTTGAAACACTCTATTTATCAAAAAAAAACCTCATCGAAATCCGTTGCATAGTTATAAAGATTTAAGCTTAGATACGGACATACATACCAAAATAACGACTTTTAATAGTTATTATTACTTAATAAGCCTATTACGTAAGTTATGTATTATGTTTTGCGCATATTTTGTTAACACCGATAAATATAATAATAAATATAAATAGAATAAATATTAAATATTCATGGACATTTCACACAACGTCCTCTGGTCCCAAGCTAAGCTTATTATGCTTGTGTTATGGGTACCAGAATACGGATATAATACATAAACTACTTTTCTTTTGTAAATACATACTTAAAATACATAGAAACACCCAGACGTAGTACAAACATTTGTATGATATTTATGGATATCACACAAATTATCGTCCAAAGCGGGAATCGAATCCGCGACCTTATGAACGGCAGTCCATTACATGAACCACTACGCCACGAAGCCCATCAAAATAAATCTATGGTTATCCAATTACGGCACAGGAAATCTGTTATACATCCACCTTATTTAACATAATATGGCTTCCTTTCTTAAATTTCTTATTTGAAATATGATAAGGATGGGTGAAATTCTGTACTAATATTATAAAGCTGAAGAGTATGTTTGTTTGAACGCGCTAATCTCAGGAACTATTGGTTTGAATTGAAACATTATTTTTATGTTGGATAATTTATTTATCGAGAAAGGCCATGGGCTATACAAAATCACTCCGATGTCATCGCTAGTATACTCCAAAAGGGACAAGTGCGTAGCACTTATAACCGTAGAGCATATATGACCAGATGTATGAGTGTGGATGAAGCCAAGGAAGTATGTTTGGATCGTAGCAGATGGCGCTCTATAGTCTCTGCCTACCCCTATAGGAAAAAGGCGTGATGTTAAAAAATATTCAGGACATTTCACACAACGTCCTCTGGTCCCAAAGTAAGCTATATTTCTATGCTTGTATTATGGGTACAGATACGGATAGACTACATATGCTACTTTTCTTTTGTAAATACATACATACTTATAATACATAGAAAACACCCAGACGCAGTACAAACATTTTTATGACAATTAGAAAAATCACACAAATGATTGTCCCAAGCGGGAATCGAACCCGCGACCTCGTGATCTGCAGTCCATTACATAAACCACTCCACCACGAAGCCCGTCAGTCAATCATCATCATCATGTTATGATGATGATTGATGAAATTAGCTTCTAAAGTTTTAAAAGAACTTGTTTCTTTTTCTTTCTTTCTTTCTTTAGTTGGCTCTTCCACTGACTTTACTCAGGTAATGGGGCTTGTTGACACTTGTATCCTTAATCACTCACCTAAAGCCTTTTGCTAACGATGCAGTAGATACACTGTCGTTGCAAGGTGTTTACAATCTTACTTATCTAATAATAAGCATAGGATAGTCATAACTGATCATAATCTACTTAAACATGGTGTCCAATTACTAAACAGTGTTTAGTGCAATGTTGCGTGTTTAGTCGTGGTGTTAAAGAATCATCGATCTAAAGATAAATTCAATCTAAAGTTGAACTGTATTCTACTATTAACGCTGTTTATTATATCATGAACATTCTAGCGGCCCTCGTGGTCTAGTGGTCCAGGTAACGGACTGCCCGTTTGCCGGGTTCGGTTCCCGCATGAGACAATTATTTGTGTGATATTCATAAATGTCATATAAATGTTTGTACTGTGTCTGGGTGTTTCTATGTATTATAAGTATGTATTTACGAAAGAAAAGTAGTTTATGTGTTTCGTATTCTGGTACCTATAACAGGCATGTAAGCTTAGCTTGGGACCAGAGGACGTTGTGTGAAATGTGCATGAATATGAATATATCAAATGAGAAATCTTATGTCTTACTATGAATGGGAGAGAGAGAGAGAGAGAGATATCTTACTATGAATAGGAGTGCATAGAGCTTTTTAGGGTTTGGTATCAAAAGGTAAAACGAAATTCTATTACTGAGACGTCGCGAAGACTTCCTTCACGAGACTGCATCTCTGGAACTTGACTGGGTTTGAACAGACATAGATAGTATAAAAAGTCCTATTTCGCTGCCTTAGAGATTATAACAAAATTGACGAACAGTTTTTTTAAGACTACTTATACCTACTTGTATCTAATTAGAAATACTCATGTCACCACCTCATTACATCTTCTAGATAAAGGTTATCTATACTAATAATAGTAAGGAGTCGCGGGCAACAGCTAGTTTAATTATAACTACATTGTTTTTTATACTTTCATAGTAAATACATACAAGATTTCCAAGTAATCGCAAACAATGTTGTTAACTTTTTCCTACAGATATGCGAGTAATCTGTGCAACTTGTATCATGGGACAGACAGATGGGGTTAAAAGTGAAAGTTACTAAGTAC
The DNA here is from genome assembly GCA_916999025.1 of Orgyia antiqua. Lineage (NCBI taxonomy): Eukaryota > Metazoa > Arthropoda > Insecta > Lepidoptera > Erebidae > Orgyia > Orgyia antiqua. The sequence goes on from OU779871.1 coordinate 24,369,699, forward strand.
AAATATGGTTTATTATGAAATTATTTATTTAAATAGATGTTATATAATAATAGGACCCATGGAATAGATACATTTCAATTTTTAAGACGCTTTTATAACGCGTGTCAATCATCAATGTATTAATTTAAGTAACGGAATTATTAAAAGTGATTTTCACTTACATGCAGCAGTCGGATTGATCTGAAGTTTTACGCACTTATTAAGGACCAATGACAATACAAAAGTTTATAAAAAATACGATTTTCTTGCCTTTTGTGCCTTTTAAGTTATTAACGTGATTATAGTCCCGGTAATATTAACAAATTATGAGTTCAAATCGCGTAAGTTTAAAATCAATAATACGATTTTCAACCTTGTTTTTTAGTTTTTGAGCTAAGTAAATAATTGTATGGTTATACTTAAAGTTACTCTTCTGCATAGAAAGAAAAAGAAGTTGATGAGAGTATGATGGCTAATAGAAGAGGCTGGAAGGTAAAAACGTGATGCACCTACCCAAAATAGCTTGGAATAAGGGCAGGAAGAAGAAGACTAATAGTTACTCTTTTAAAGCTTTAATTAATAGCCACTTTACCAAACAACTAAAATTACGTCCTTGATATGGCTCTCTACAAGATTTCATTAAGTGAACAAACTTCATTTAAACCCACGCACGCCCACAGCCTGTCTTGCTAGATTCATTAACTGCCATTTGTAAAACCTTTGATAGCACTAAACACAAATATTTGGCTAAGAACTTATTACTTAAGTGTATTTTGTAAATATGTATTGATATACTAAAAGACTAATTATACCCTCTCTATATCTACCCAGCCCATGACATCTCACTACTGAGCACCGGCCTCGTCCAAAGCCTCCACTTTGGGAGGGATTAACTACTGTGCCACGATGACCAGGCGTGTTGGCACAGGGTTTATTTTCGAGTTTTCTGACTCTCACAGAGAAAGTTATCTAAGTGCAATATCCCTTAGCTGGCTTTTACAGCACCCTTGGAAGTGTTAGGGATGGTTACATTTGTATTTATAATCCGGCAACACTCGAACAATTGCTAGACTAAAAGACTGGAAATTATAACATGTTTTGATTAGCTTTCTTCGTATCTATTTAACTATGTGATAGAATTTTTAAACACCATTTTCTTCCCCTTAAGCTTGAAAACGGTGATCCGTAGAAGGACCAGTGTGTATGACATAGCCCGAAGAGTTAGCACGCTGAAGTGGCAATGGGCAGGCCACATCGCTTGACGATCGTTAGGTAAGGAAGGTCGACTCCCCATCAAGGTGGACTGACGATATCGTCAAATGTGCAAGGAACCGCTGGATGCAGATAACGCAGGACCGCGCATTGTGGCGTTCTATGGGAGCGGCCAATATCCAGTGATGGAGAAAGACTGATAGCTAGAAATAGAGATGGAAGCCCGTCAAATTTATCCCGAATTTGTCTCGTTTACCAAGCAATAACTAATTGACAAACAGTAATTTTATCGTAGCAGATTTGATCGACAAGATAATATGATAAATGAAATTATGGTGGAAAAAGTGAATGTGCCGCAATCAAAATCAATCTTGATAGATGGCGGTGTACGTAAAAATATATAAATGGTGGCTAATTTGAAGGTGTTGCAAGTAGACCGCAATAAGCTCAGTTGGAAGAGCTTCGGAACGGTATTCCGAGGTCGTGGGTTCAAGTCCCACTTGCGGCACATTCACTTTTTCCACCATAATTTCATTTATTAAGTAAAAGGCATAGCATGTCAAATGCAAAAATTAATAAATTAATAACGAACGTCGTGTCATTATTTCAACCATTCGTATTCTGGAAAGAATACTCAAGTGTTGGTCGAGATGGTGTAAACCAATCTTGATAGATGGCGGTGTACGTAAAAATATATAAATGGTGGCTAATTTGAAGGTGTTGCAAGTAGACCGCAATAAGCTCAGTTGGAAGAGCTTCGGAACGGTATTCCGAGGTCGTGGGTTCAAGTCCCACTTGCGGCACATTCACGTTTTCCACCATAATTTCATTTATTAAGTAAAAGGCATAGCATGTCAAATGCAAAAATTAATAAATTAGATAATATGATGGTTCAAAAGTTTGTGTAAGGATAAATAAATTATTTGACCACTTAATAAAAATTTATGAATACATTACCACTCCTTTGCATGGCGCAGTCAATTTGTTTACTTGACTGCGCCATGCTTTGGCGACTTGTAATTGATGGAGATTTTGGAAACGTACGTACCTGCAACAAAAAAGAAACAACCATTAATTTTCAGAAAGAAAGAAAGATTTTCTATATACTTTTTAAGGTTCTGTGCCAATAATTAAAACGGGACCCTATAATAATTGAGACTTCGTTGTACGTTTGTTTGTCAGATGATTTATTTATAAGATATCAGTTGGTGCTATATAGAGCAAGATCCCATGACGGCCAGACATTCCTCATTTTATAAAAGTTGAAATTTTCTCTACACATGTCTCTTAAACAGGTAAGAACGACCGGCGAATATAGAGTTTGTGTTGTGGTTACTTTGGCAGATAACATGTAGTAAAGGTGCATAAAAAACTAGTTCAAATTCCTCATAGTATAAAGCTCAATTTTTCATTCTCCTGTGCTTATCCCGTTATTTGGGGTGTGGAATATGACGAATATATTATGATAATAAAGGTACAGAAGTCTTCGTGCACAAGTCCAACTCGTACCGAAGCGGTTTGTCACAAAATAGCTTTTAAAAATATGTTGTATCACCTTTTCAACCGACGCGATTAAAAAAAGGAGGAGGTTCTCAATTTGAATGTACCTATGTTATTTTTTATGTTTTATACCTCATAAGTACTCATAACTTTAAACTGGGCGAAGCAATTTTAATGATTCCTTTTTTATTTGAACGCTGGTGTCCCGTGTGGTCCTTTTGGCACCAGGATGGTTATCTCCTGACACATCAAGGAAAACCCTAAAATTTCAAAGGCACATAAAGTCGGTTGAATATATTTTTTTTAATACTCAAATATGTATTTATTTATTTATAAACTGTATGCACAAATAACACAGTACAATGGCGGACTTAATGCCGAAGGTATTCTCTGCAACAACAACAGCATTTAAATGACAGTGCGAGATTGACTTGTACTTTATCGGTCTTTTTCCTAAACCTAGGAATAATGTTCTTAGTATTATCCAAGACCATTCTCTTCATTAGCACATAGAACAATTTTAAATCAATATAAATTAACAATACAATGTGTATGATCCATAAATCATTCAGATATTATCAGTTACCGAAATAGAACCGACCATTATTATGTAATTTATTGACACGCTATCAAATTGTATGCAATATAGTGTTAACTGTTTCAAAGGATAGGCACAAATATACCAAATGTATAGTCTATGGCTAGATTACTCAGTCGGCTTGAACAACAATAACTCTCTCTCTCTCGTCCCACAGTTGGGCACTGGCCTCCTCCACTTTGGGAGGAATTTTGGTCTACTGTGCCGCGCTGACCAGGCGTGTTGTCACAGGGTTAATTTCGAGGTTCCCGTCTCTCACCGTTGTTCCTGAACTGGCTTTTACAGCACTCTGGGAAAGAAATGGGGTGGTGACAGTTGTATTCTTAACCCATCACCGGACTGTAAAAATCATAACTAACTAACAACAATTCAAATAACTGAAGTTGTATATTTTCGGCCCACTCTACTATCAGTTAGTGCGAGGCCAAATCAATGTATAATAATATATTTAGTTCGTACACTGACCTACCGCATATTATACAAGTAACTATTTATATCCATACTAATATAAAGCTGAAGAGTATATTTTCTTGTTTGTTTGAACGCGCTAATATCAGAAACTACAGGTTTAATTTAAAAAAATCTTTTTGTCATGGATAGTACATTTATCGAAAAAGGGCTGTATAACATCACGCTGCTATTAATAGGAGCAAAGCATTAGTGAACAATGTTGCAAAAACGGGGAAAATTTTAAAAGTATACAATATTCCTTAGCTGGCATTTACAGCCCCCGTGGCGATGAAATGGCGTGGTCACACTTGTATTCTTAATCCGTCACCGTACAGACATGCCGCAGGGCTCCGAGCAGAGGCCGTCGGCACGCAATCGTTGGCGGTCCGACTCGACGAGGAGGCAACGCGCGGCAGGCCAGGGGGCCTGTCGCGCCAACAGCCGCGGACGACCTCTCGCCACGTGTTCCGGGGAGATGCGTCGGTCTGACGGGGGCCTAGGGCCCGCCCCGTCGCAGTGAGCCCCCACCGATAGGGGGCCAGCCCTGGTTGGGTTATGGTAATACCTGAGTGACTACAATGGCCCGGCCAAGGGGCGAGGAGGAACGTCGTGGGGTTTAGTGGGTAGTCCGGGTCCGTTACTGACCCGGGAGTCCCACACGAAGTGCGTAAATGCATTCCTCAAGTAAAAAAAGAAACCGTACAGACATCCGTCTACACATGAACCATGCAATAAAACTCTATTTTCCAAATCAATAATGCCACGGCTTAGTCCAATGTAATCTGTAATCGGATCTTTGTTTACACAATTGTTTATATCGAACATTCCAGAACATTAACGGATTGATGTTCTGTTTAATTAGTCTTAAAAGGGCAATGCTCTGAAATTTATTGATTCCTTTTCTATAAAGATCTATGATATTTACTATTACCCTATTACGGACTAGTTTAGACTTAAATGGGGTTTTTATTTGGTCGGGTTAAAACAGAGTTAATATTGTTTTTGTAGTATGGTATTGCAGAAAATCTATATGTGGTAGGAATTTTAACTTGATAGCTTTCTTTGTGGCTTTTTCGTGTAACGGATTAAGAATATAAGTGTCCCCACCCATTTTCCTTTTTAGGGTGCTGTAAAAGTCAGCCAAGGGATATTGTACACAGATAACATCTTCTATTAGAAACAGAAAACTCGTAAATAAACCCTTTGCCAATACGCCTAGTCAGAGCCGCACAGTAGACCATAATCCCTCCAAAAGTGGAGGAGGCCCGTGCCCAACAGTGGGACGTAAATGGGCTGAGAGTTTTCATTGTCGCTGAGACAAAAAACGTTCGTAAAGACATACAGGCAAACACCAAAGTGATCTTTTTTGCGTTTCTTTTTATGACGAAACCCTAACACTGAAAGCAAGACTTGTATTAAACGTGCTAAATACTAATTATCTAAGTAGATATTTTTATTTAATTATCTTCCAAACTTTATGAATGAGAAAGCAACAAAAATGCTAGAATCACTAGCTAGCTTAGAACTTTTTTTTCTTTCCCTCCGTCCATTTAAGAGCGATAACTTTCCATTGGATTTGCCAGTGTCACAGTCTGAATTTTTTCAACTTTAGATTGTCAAGTAATTTATTAATTTTGCAATTGACTTGCTATGCTTTTACTTAATAAATTAAATTATAGTGATTTTCAATTATATAAAGTTATTAATTAATTATATATAGTTCCGAGGTCATGGGTTCATCAAGTCCCGCTTGCGGTGACCACCTTTTCCACTATAATTATTTAGATTATCTTCTTTTGTAGCCTAGAACTTGAAATACTTCTAAATAAAACTTAAACTAAACTGTTGTTACGCTTGTCGTGAAGGAGTTTGAACTCTCTACTTTTCTCTAATTTTGTGCGTTACAATGAAAATGTATTTCAGTTAGAGATATCGATAAACGTGACAAAATTACAATAGTCCATTTGACAAATACATACTTCTGTGCTAAATAAAACTAGTAAGATATATTGAATAGCACCAGTGAAAGTGTAATCTGTCTGCAATACAATAATTCATTTTTTATTACAATTTACAAGCAATTTACTGACCTAGTGTCACCTCTTTGTGTCAAACAAAATTATATTAGGTACTTTCTTACATTTACGCGTATACAACACGCGTAAATGTAATGTACCTACCATTTATGATTGAGGTAGAGCCAACTGACGTAGCCTGAGAACTTCGAGCATTTACATTTGAGAATTGCTACTATTACCACTATTAGGTGCAACTGCAAGCCTCCTCGGCTATCACATAGGTCGTGAATTGTCGCCGTCTTGTAGTCAGGAGTAAGTAGTTAGTTTCGAAGGAAATTTGCAAATTTTCATTGCCTTCCTTTGATTGAAAGATTGTGATATTAGATTCACATATAACCAGGTACAATGTAAAAATATATGATTTTTAACCGACTTCAAAAAAGAAGGGGGTTCTCAATTCGTCTGCATGTTTTTTTTTGTTTGTTATCTAATAACTTTTAAATCGAATCTGATGGTTATCTCCTGAGAAATCGAGAAAACCCTCAAATTTCAAAGGCAAATGAAGTCGGTTAAACTTTTTTTTTAAATAGGTACTCAATTATATTTTATAAAGAAGGGTTTGAAAGTCACCAAAAGCCCCTTCTTTAGCTATTCTCATATACCAGTGGTCCCAGTTTATCCACAAACAACCAGCTAGGTACGATTTTCAGCTCTCTAGCTATCACCGTTTTAGAGATACAGCCAGGTGACAAACGGACGAACGGCCAACGATGTCTCAATAATAGGGTCTTGTTTTACCATTTGGTACGTACGGAATCCTAAATACTATCCAAAACAATAACCTACAAATACTATTATTGCCTTTTTGCTCTTATTCGATTCTCAAGTTACTGCCGTTATTGATTTCCAAGACATCGGCCATTTTGTATATTTTTTGCGAGCAGCTGTAATCACGACTAAAGCGCCCACAACTTCTAAGTTGTTAAAAAACGTTACCGTTTCTGATTCGTTTTGTAATTGAACTTGAAGCGAAGCAAAAACTACATTGAAGGGAAGTGATTCATAAAAGAAAACATGTAAGTACTTACTTTCTAATAAAAAAGTAATGAGTATCTGTTGGACTTTGACTTTGAACTAAATAAGGGCTCGTGGGCTTATTGATAAACGCGATACGAAATTGCATCGTGCTTACATTGCGGTTAAGCTTCGCCTTCGTTACGCGTGGCCACACCGCGAGCCGAATTCGTATCAAGAAAATCAAAATCAGATTCGACCTTAAAATGTATCTTATAAAATTCACGTGTCACAGTGTTAGTTACCGTACTCCTCCGAAACGGCTTGACCGATTTTTATAAAATTTTACAGGCATATTCTGTAGGTCTGAGAATCTGACAACATCTATTTTTCAATCAGGTCAGCTAGTAATACGATAACAAATAATATATTTACCACTTTCTGTGTATTATTTTCTTTTAATCTAGTTTAGCATAAATAAATATTCACGGACATTTCACACAACGTCCTCTGGTCCCAAGCTAAGGTTTATATGCTTGTGTTATGGGTACCAGAATACGAATATACTACATATACTACTTTTCTTTTGTAAACACAACATACTTATAATACATAGAAACACCCAAACGCAGAACAGAAATTTGTATAACATTTATAAACATCTCACAGATGACGATGTCCCGTGCGAGAATAGAACCCGCAACCACGTAAACGGCAGTCCATTACATGGACCACAAGACCACGCAGGTCGTCGAAAGAATAGTTAGTAGACGTTGCAACGTCCTTATTGGTCCTTATGTAGTGTTACTTACTAACCTACACACCTTACGATTTATCGAACGAAAAGTCGGCCGACAAAACTGTGCAGTTCAATTTGGGTATTCTTTTTTTTAAAAATGTATGTAAAATCGCTGCAAATCGAATCGTTCGTCAAATGTGCGTTGTTTAGCGCGCACTAAATTATCGTACGATAAAACTGTGCGATCTCTTGATCTTCGATTTTTCGTTCGTTTGTAGAACATTTGCTGCGAATTATCGTTCGTCGAAAGAAGATACAATTTTTATTTCTTAAAATCGTTTCGATTATCTGACCGCTTGATCGACGGTCCTCGTGGTCTAGTGGTTCATGTATTTGACTACTGCGGCCGTCCAAAAGGTCAAGGGGTTCGATTCCTGCGCGGGACAGCCAATTAATTTTTGTTTTTATTTGTTACACAAATACTATAATAATAAATAGTAGGTACAGCGTCTGGGTATTTTTGACCGACTTAAAAAAAAGAGGAGGTTTTCAAATCGTTTATATGTTTTCTTTTTTATTTATGTTTGTTACCTCATAACTTTTAACTGGGCAAAGCGATTATAATGATTCATCCATGCCTAGTCCATGTGTAACGATGGTCAAATATGACTACACCTTTCTGAAACACTTGTATATAATGGTTTACCCTGTTTTCGTTACTTACTCGTTACACCAAACAAATCTCAACTTTTAAGATACAGAAGTGAACTGGGCAAAGCGATTATAATGATTGTTTTTTTACAAATCTGCTGATTCCCGTGCGGAGCGGCGGGCGCCTGTTTCGCGGCGAGCGCCGCGATGGATACGGCGGGCGCTGCGGACTGCTCAGTGGGCTCCGTTACTGGCGGTGCGGCTTGTTTGGGCGCCTTCTGGCGGAGGGTGCGGACTCGATTTTCGCTGCGGCGGCATTTCCTTCTTCTCTTCCTTTTAGGGCGGGCTGCATTGGCGCCGGCTGCGATTGCTGCCGCCACCAATGAGTTAAGCGCACTGTCTACCGTAGCGACAAAGGTCACTACGGGTTTGGCTGCTGATGTAGTTGTCGTGCGCGACACCGTTCCCGCCCGTTTGTTTTCTGCTTCCGTGCGAAACACGCAGCAATGACGTGACGCTGTCGGCGGTGTGTTCGCCGCCGCACGGCTGTCCAAAACCCAAACCTAGCAAGTTACATTTGAGTAAATTTTTCAGCAGATGCTCTTTCATTTTGTAATCAACAAGTATGAAGTGCTGGTTGCTAGGTTTATTATACATGCTTGTATATGTGATTCTATGTAAGATAGATATATATATAGTTTTTGCATTAGACGCAGTAAGAAAATTGGGGAATAATTGGTTTAAGAAAACGAATTAAAAAAACGTCACTTGCTAGGTTGTGGTTTTGGACAGCCGCGCAGTTTCAAGGATGTTGTTAAGTGATTGATGTTTTATAATTAAACTAGATGGCGCCCCGGCAACCCTCGGTGCCACACGAAAAGTTGTAAAAAACGTTGTAAATAATGCCATCTACCGCAAAAATGCATTACTATTTGAACGCTTGAAGAATATTACTTGGTACCGTATGAAATACTACACTAGAAAAACAACAGATGTCAGTACCAGACTACCAGCTGTTTAGAGTTGGTCATATTTCACAAATGTTTACAACAACGTATCACATGGCGCCACTCAGCCTGGTGTAACCGCCAATAACAGTTCCGTAAACTATTCTAATAACTATCTACCCACCCATATCACAGGCATATTTATAAGCTTAGCTTGGGACCTGAGGTCAATGTGTGAAATGTACATAAAATTTCTATTAAGTATATGCATTATGCAGTTTGCATATGCATTATGCACTTATGTGATACTAAACAAATATTTTGTCAAGGTTATACGTAAATGCGTCAAACGAAATAATAGCGTGATGTAGCGAGACGGCACAACGCCATCTATCGAGTCGGATAAAAACTTCTTGTGACATTTGTTTATTTAATAATATAATTTATCGTCTGTACTGTTGACGACATGCTACTTGCACGAGCTTGTGAGGAGAACTGACGACCGCGGTCGTCCATAAAAATCGTTCGATAAAACTGCGCAGTTTTTTCGTTATGGTTTATCGTAACGTGTGTAGGCGGCATAATGCTACAGTTCAATATCCTTTCTTGTTAAAATTTCCGAGCCCTATGTCACTTATTACTTTAAATCGTCTCATTAGGTTTCAAATAACAGACTTAAAGTCAATTGGACATCGACATTTTATATGACTTGTGTTATTAGTGCCTATTGTATGTGGGTAAACCAAGGATATGATACTACAAGAAAAACCAAACATGCGCTCTAATTTCTAAATGCTCTAATTTCTAATAACGCTCTAATTTCTAAAGAAACGCCTGATTTGAAAATATTGCAGAAAAGAACTAAAAATTTATTCGCATTTCCAAGACACTACCTATATTATCACTACTCTTGATATTCTGCTTATAAATATGTTTTTTTAAAAGCCTAGTTCATTAATCTTTTGATATGAATCACTCTATCCGTTTGTGTCTAAAAACTTTAAAAAAACTTGTTGATGTTTTATAAACTTTTTCAATTATGGCTTTGCAATTTCGCTAACATCGCGTAACAGGATAGAACACTAAATAAAGGGCATTTAAAAAAAATCTTAGCATAATTATTATTGTTATTGTGTGAATGTGCGCACATACATGACCGACTTAACATTAGTCTATGTTATTTCAATTATTTTGACAGCTGAAACTAAGATGGCGTCGTTTCTAGAACATCTTGAATGCTGGGAAGTGTCTGTTCTACTTATGATGTCCATTGAAAAGACAATACATAGAATGGCAAAACGTTAACAAAATGTAGGTTAACGATAAGCAATGGACATTAAACACGAGAGATCAATAATGACTGGTGGAAAATATGCTTGAATGAAATTCCTTTGTGAAATACATTGAGAATAGATCTTTACATGACTGATGTTGCTATAGTTTGAAAAGAAAACAATGAGCAATTGTATTACAAATCTATGTTTGTGTCATACTCTATTTTATGTAAATAGAGTACCTAATCTATATAAGCATAGTTTTAAAAATTTGCTTAGTCCAAAACCTCAAAAACTCGCTAGAAAATCCTGAATAATTTTTTTTCTTATTATTGCATTGTCATCTGTCCTTTTTTTAAATGCGCAAAATTTTTTGGGATTGAGTGAAAATCGATTTAAAAAATCCGTTACATAAATTCATATATTGGTAGATACGTAATGAACTAATAAAACCGTGTTATAAACGTGTAAAAATCTCTCTTTTAGATCTCATTTTGTCATACACGGTCGTTGTCAAAGTTTTCAGGAGTTTTTTTCAATCTAAATCCACTGTTTTATATTTTTAAACAAACTTTATAAGCCTCATTCGTAGACATATTCATCTATTAATCTATGTAACGGAATCTTTAAACGTGATTTTTATTATTAACAGTTGGATTCATTTAAAATTTGATTTGAGGTCATTCTCTACTTATTGTTAATTAAAACAACACCCATAAAAGGTTAATTTTGTTCCAATGTTTTGTCCTTGTTACTCTATTATATATCTATAACCAATTTACTAAAATAAACAGTGTGGTGATTAGATTAGTTACGTGTTATGGCGACCTTGATAGCCCTCTTAGAGGTCGCCTTTGACAATGGACAGGGCATCAAAGTACTGTCTTCCAAACGTCTTATTTCAAGGGCACAGTTAATAAGTAAATACGCGTTTGCAATGAATCATGGAAAACGAAATATAGCTGTATAAAGTTTACAATAAAAGAAAATAAAGAATTTGAATAATTCCCAACGTACATAAGAAGAATAACTTGCTTAATTAAAAAACATTAAAAAGACGCTTTACAATCTTAAATATTTTTCAAATTATTTTATTGTTATCGATACTAAACAAACAAATGTGCAAAATTTCAGATCAATCTGTCTACTGCAAGTGAATGAAAATTACTTTCAAAGATTCCGTTACATAGATTAACACATTGATAGATACCTGCCGAACTAATTGTGCGAGTTAAAATAGAAAAATATCGCCCGCGCATCATCCGTTTTGCTATGCCAAGATCTTGTGATTCCAGATCTCATCTTATCTTATGGGCCTGGGAAGTTTGAAGGCGACTTGAACATTTTGTGTTGGATGTTTATATTGTAGAAAAGTGGTACACGTTGTCGATATTGTTACCGATTCTACGTGAACAACTAAAGTTAACTAAAAAATTAAAATTGATGTTGTCTCACAATTCAGCAATGTTAACAGAACTTTTTCATTAGAAAATCTGTATATTAAAGACTAATGAGTTTAATTATTAAAAATGTGCACAACGAAATAGCCAATTAGAATTTTCAATTAATCAAAAAACGCCACAGCTTTTTTCATATTTATTATCAATACGCATAAACACCTAAGTTCGGTAGGTATCTATCAATGTATTAATCCACGTAACGGAATCTTTAAAAGGGATTTTAACACACTTACAGTAGTCGGATCGATCTACAATTTTGCACACATATTAAGAGGGCACAATACCAAATTATGCTCCATACAAAAATATGGGTCGCGAAGAAAAAAAGGAAGTACGAATCGTCTTTTTTCAAAGAATTTGTAGGTAAAATCGGTTTCAGCTATATTTGTCCCTCTCAGCACGGTGCTCGGGAATAGGGATAGCAATACCTAAGGCAAATACCTGAATTAGGAGTACAGTACCCTCTTAAGGACAGATGACAATGAAATAATTTTCAGGCGTGTTTTTTTTTAGTTTTGATCTAGGCAAGTTTTAGTTAAGTTAAGTTATGCACGTCAAGTTGGTACCATTGAAGCGTGATTAATGACAGTTATGGGAAAGTCACGTGGAAAACAGATCACTAGCTCATAGATACGTAAAGAATATTAGTAGTTATGTGCGTATGAAACATGCGAAGACATTGATTTATTAATTTGTGCACATATGGGCCAAGTGGTTTGGAAATTTGTGGCATATTTACAGTGGCGGATTTACCCTAAGGCCCGGTAGGCCCGAGCCTAGGGCGGCCAGATTTAGGGGCGCTGATTTACAAAAAAGATTCTTATTTACACGAAAACAAAATTTTCTTGCCAAATAAAACAGAATTTTTCTCCTAAATTTCTAATGCCCGTTTTCACCAACGACCCCTAAATTTAAGTAGCCCTTAAGCGAATTTAAATGACACTTTACGCAAGTTTTATTTTCACCAACGTTTAAGGGACGCTTAAACTGTTAAGGAATTCCTTATATTTACTAATAAAACTTATATTTATTTAATAAAACTTGCGTAAAGTGTCATTTAAATTCGCTTAAGGGCTACTTAAAATTTAGGGGTCGTTGGTGAAAACGGGCATAAATCTATTTAGATAAAAGTTGGCAATGAAGTAAGGTGTAAAGAAGTAAGGCTTTAAGGTGTTTGCTGAGAAAGGGGCGGCTAATGGCCTGGGGCCTAGAGCGGCTAATGGCTTGGGGCCTAGAGCGGCCGAGACTGCAAATCCGCCACTGCATATATAAGTAACACTTTTTGTTACTAAAACTTTGTTACCTACTCGATCTTTTTACCAATTATATTGGGGGACAATAGATCGCAAATATTGATCGTAGCGTGATGTTGTATGGCCTATAGCCTTCCTCGATAAATTTACTATCGAACACTGAAAGAATTATTCCAATCGGACCCGTGGTTCCTGAGATTTGCGCGTTCAAACAAACTACTCTTCAGCTTTATATTATTAGTACAGATTTTAAAAGATTTTAAAGTCAGTTAAATGGTTAAGTTAACCGTTGTAAGCACACAAAAGTTGTAATTGAATCACGAATGGTAAACATTAAACGTTGGGAATAACGCAATTGCTTCGAATTCAATTTGCTTCTGAATGAGTGCGATGAACCGAATGCGATGGGAATATTCGCAAAAACTGCATACGTGGAATTGAAAGGGAATAGTAAATTTATTTTTTGATAAATCTAACAAAACTTTTAACTTTTAACAAACTAATAGTAATGGGAGTAGCCAGGGGATATTGGCCTTTCAAAATCCACCGGAATTCCCCAATACTCTACAAAAAAAACATCAGAATTTTATCTATACTTTAATATAATAAAGCTGTAGAGTTTGTTTGTTTGAACGCTCTGGAACCACTGCAGCACTGGTCCGATTTGAAAAATTCTTTCAGTGTTCGATAGTACATTTATCGAGGAAGGCTTTAGGTTTAGGCTATAGAACATTACGCTGTGATTAATAGGAGCAAATCATCAGTGAAAAATGTTTCAGTAATGGGGTTTTTTAAAATACTATGGTTACGGAGTCGCGAGCAGCAAGTATTGTATTATATTAGGATGAAAATTTGCTATCTAACATAGACAAATAAATCGCTGCATGGTTCAATAATATATATCCAAGATCCCATTTATAAATAGGCTAAATAGCATCACGCTGCCATCAATAACTCTGTTCTTCTTCCTATTCTTGATTACGCAGATGTCAGCTATCTCTATATCGCCGAATACCAATTAGATATATAATATGAAATAGAATATGATCATGTCTCACTTTTTCGAAAACAACTCAAGTGGTTACCAATACGTATTCGTCGGAATGCTCATATACTCTCTCTTCTTTACAGTATTCTGTTTAGTCCTTCTACCCCTTACTATCTGAAAGTAAGATTTGACACTGAAAGTGCCACCGCATTCAACGTCTTTCTATGACAAATCTTTTTCAGTGACAGCTGTGCGCTTGTGGAATGCCTTACCACTAAACATACGTCCTGCTAAAACTTTAGCAACATTTAAAAATATGGTCAAAGATTACTATCTAAATATTATAACTAAGTGAATATGTCTGTGTATATTCTTACGGTCTAATTCATAATGACTTATAGGAGGCTTAAAATTTCGTTTAAAGCGGATTGTCAAAAATTGTAATTCATAATAGTTATTTACGCTAAAACGTTCTATATCTATCCGATAAAGTGACATTATTCCGACAACGGTCTTATTCGTAATGACTTTTCAGAGGCTTAAAAGTTAGCTATAAGCGGATTGTCAAAAATGTAATTCATAATAGCTTTTTTACACTAAAGCGTTCTATAACTATACCATAAAGTGACATTATTTTAAACAAGCTCCGACCCTACTTTAAGCCTATATTAGTGAAAAAAATGGCGTATATATTCATCAGCTGATTATTTATATTGACGTTTGCCCCGTCATTTGCAAAGGTGTTGTTCATAGAGTCACAATAATTAACCAAAAAGTTATTAAACTAACGAGGTTTTATATTATAGTGATACGTGCATAAATCACGATAAATATCCGACACGGAATTTGCTTAATTATACATGTCTTATGAACCCTGCAAAGCATTGCGGCATTAACAATCTTGTTAACAATCGGCGAAGAAAAGTGTACCGCTAAAGAAGTAAGATATTTTCTTTGGAAGATGAGGAATTCTGAAAGTGGTAGTTTACAATGCGATGGAGGACAATGAGCCCATTATAGAAGGGCTAATGGAACAGCCAATTAAAGTAAATGCAAACCATATGTGAGGTAGAAATGCCGCAATCTTGAAAACTTTTATTACAAGGCCTTGAAATGAACAAAGTTCATCCTACTTGCAAGTAAATAAAACAAAATAAAATGATTGATTTAATAAATTTATTGTTTTTCATTTACCGAGTTACGGGCTATTTCTATTAAAGAAGAAATTCTTTAATAGAAATAGCCCGTAACTTGAACATCGAAGAACACCGGTGTGAGTGGCTTGGGGTGTAGATATTCTATTTTATATTTGAGTGATTCTTGCTCCAACTTAAAATTTTCAGATTTTTTATTCTCATCATAGCTATTATGTTTGTAGGTTTTGGACCCAGCGCTTGCGAATCTCAAGACATTAGTGGATCCAGCAAATCTGCAGGTGTTGGATGAGCTGGTGCCTCTACTGTATCATACATTAAAGATTACCTGATTTTCACTTTCCTGCTGTAGTTTATTTACTACAATAACACTTCTCGAATATTGTGTAAATTACAATGTTTGTTTATAAACGCTATGTCAAGTTTGACAACTAGTAAGATTTTTTTTCTACCATCCATATTTCACCATGTTTCTACGAAATGGTAACATTCTGTAAATTAGAGACATTTTAGCTATCGGAAGTTTTTTAAACGAATATGAATTAGGATTTTTATCTGACATCTGATAAGCTTAAAAGACTTTTTAACTAATATAGGATTATGCTTTAATTTTTGATTATGCTGATCTTCATCATCTAGTTATTGATGTTTGCAAAGAAGTTGAAAAGAAAAGCCATTAAAATTGTTTCATTCAATTATAATTCTTATCAAGCCTTACAAATCCTACACAGTATTGGGATTGTCCATAATTTTTGACCTGCTATTTTTATATTTTTTTTAGAAAATATAGACTATTTTAAGTAACTAATTTCAATATTATTGAAATATTCGCTATATAGTTTTTTTTTAAATGCTTAAATAATATATTATTTTAAATGTTGTGACGTCATCGTTATACGCAGTCTTTGTGTTGCCTTTTCCTGATACACTTAAGACAGATTGCAATACATCTTTTCAAAGTTGCCATGTTGAAATAATAGACCAATTTCAACTCCACCCCAGAGTAGTATATCCCTAAGAACGCCTTAACAATTTAAGTCCTTTATTTCAAGGGCAAATAGAGATCATTTTCTTTTTTGGAAAAATAATAGCAAAAATAGCAAATTTTCCGAAAAAAAAATTGTGGATCATGATCAGAAACTCGATTCCCCGAAATGGTTTTCGGATAAAGAGTTTTAAAAAAATATGAACAATGCCAATTGCGGTGATTGAAAGTCTTGCTTTTAATCCGCGCGGAAAAGTGAACGTTACGTTTACGAAACTACAAATTTTCTTCTTATTTTATGGCTTTCCCTCTGTCCAGCCCATTTACGTCCCACTGTTGGGCACGGGCCTCCTCCACTTTGGGAGGAATTATGGTCTACTGTGCCACGCTGGCCAGGCGTGTTGGCACAGGATTTATTTTCGAGTTTTCCGTCTCTCACAGAAGATGTTATCTGCGTGCAATATCCCTTAGCTGACTCTTACAGCACCCTTGGGAGGAGATGGGGTGGTGACACTTGTATCTTAATCCGTCACTACACGGAGAAATTTTTATGGCTTTGTAATTTGGAAGAAACATACCACCAAAATGATTCATAAAACTAAAATAACTAAGTGAGAAAATAAAAAATTATACTAAAAAGAAATAAATCAAGAAAAAAAAAATAAGAAGCAGAAAAACTAATGTAATGAATGAAAATCAAAACTAATAATAGTTTATAATAATAAGATTATTAACAAATAAGTTTGTTTACATTTACAAACAGCGTCAAAGATGCATTTTGTTAACTTGTATCAAAACCAGGGATAAAACTCATAACGAATTTGAATGGTAGAAAAATGCTACCATTCATATTTCACCATTTTTCTACAAAATGGCAACAAAGACATTTTATAGTTATCGGAAGTATAATAGACGAATATGAATAAGGATTTTTATCTGACATCTGATAAGCCTAAAAGACGTTTTAACTAATATAGGAATATGCCTTCAATAAGCGTTTCAATATGAATAAGACTGTTAGTATTTATGTATGATATATTAATATGTAGATTATGTATTGTTATGTAAATTTGTGTATATATTTATGTTAAAATAGTATTTGTTTATATTCTTGTCATGTATTTATTACATAAGTGCACCAGAGACTACCAACTTGTCCTGCCATATTAAATTCATCCAAAGGTTGCCTGGAAGAAATCGCTTTAAGCGATAAGGCCGCCCATTGTACGGGTTCTTATTATATTTCTTTTTAATGTAAATTTAATGTAATTGGTGTTCAATAAAGTATAAATAAATAAATAAGAGCGAAACATCAGTGAAAAACTTTGCAAAAATAGGATTTTTTTCTAAATACCATGCATAGGAAGGTTTGGGTAGCTAACAGCTAGTACCTACTATATATATTAGGTTATATAAGATCCTATCTGTTGCCAGCAACTTCGTACGCGTGGATTTTAATATTACACAAAAAAGACATCCCCGTGAACCACTGTTTCCATTTAAAAACCACAACAAAATCCGTTGCGTAGTTTTGAAGATATAAGCTCACTAAGGGACATACATACAAAAATAACGACATTGTTTTATAATAAGTAAAGTTTGTGATGATAAACATACCATAAGTGCAAAAGTTCAAATCGTACTTAGCCAGTTCTTTTAACCGACTTCAAAAAAGGAGGAGGTTCTCAATTCGGCTGTATGTCTTTTTTATGTTTGTTACCTCATAACTTTTAATTGGGCGAAGCGATTTTGATGATTCTTTTTTTATTTGAAAGCCGCTGGTTCCCGTTTGCTTCCATTGGCACTAGAACAGGATCTGATAGTTATCTCCTGAGAAATTTAGGAAACAGTAGAGGCACATGAAGTCGGTTGACTTTTTTTTAAACATACTCATTATTATTAACACAGATAGTCCATCGCCGAGTAGTCGCCGCCTCTATGACTCATCGACGGATGGTTGATCTAATCTCCATGAACAAAACACACGCACGAATAGAAACATCACTATAAACCTACTTTCATATAATAGGTACATAGTTAGTGAACAGAATACAAGTGTTTTTAATTTAATATAATATTATGATGACTGTTTTTATTGGAGATCTTTTTGTCAATTCTAGAATTTGGATTGCCTATCTTTTATATTATGAAGCTGAAGAGTTTGTTTGTTTGTTTAAACGCGCTAATCTCAGAAACCACTGGTCCGATTTGAAAAATTCTTTCAGTGTTTGATAGGGCATTTATCGAGGTTGGCTTTAGGCTATATAACATCACGATGTGACCAATAGGAGCAAAGCATCAGTGAAAAATATGTCAGAAATGGGTTTTTTTTAAATTCTACGTAATAAATAATTCGCTGCATAGTTCAATAATATATATTTTGAAAAATACGAAAATAAAATAATTCAAAGCTACGTACATAAATAGTCTGAAGTCCATTAGCACCTTTATATTGCTTTTTATCTAACTCACAAGAAAACACCCTTTGTGAGGGACCCGATAGCTAACCCTGTGCCAACAGTCAGGTCAGTGCAGCACAGTAGCCCAGAATCCCTCCCAAATCGAAAGGGGGCGTATCCAACAGTGGGACGTAAATAGGCTGGAGAATGATACTTAAATCGGTTCGTAAATATAATTCCTGAGAACACGAAAGTGGCCTGTTATTAGGTATTCATGAATTACAAAATCCAATTGCCCCACAATCTCAATTAAGTGTAATCCGGTTTTATTGCTAAATATGTACAGACTTTAATAATAGGCCTTCAATACTATTATTGTGTTATTCATTGCTACATCTGCTGTAGTCGACCAAAAGATGATTAATTTACATAATCATGATGCTAATTCTACGTGCTCAACTTAACTAAAAAATGTATATGGCGTAATAAATCAAATTATGGTGGAAAAAGTGAAATGCCGCAAGTCCCACTTGCGTGGCATTTCATTTTTTCCACCATAATTTGATTTATTAAGTAAAAGCATAGCATGTCAAATGCAAAAATTAATAAATTACTTTAATAATGTATATGGCGTGTTTTAATTCCTTGGCTAATTCGTTGTGCACAATTATATGAATTAATTAAAATCTATCGTCTATAATATTTCCATGTTGTTATAATAAGAAAGTACAGTTAATACCATCAATTTTCATTTTTAGTTAAGTTAGTTAGTTGTGCACCTAAAATCGGTACCAATATGTACCTTTTAATAAATAAAGTGAGAGAATATATTATTAAGTTAGAGAATATAAATAAAGTGGTTCAAGAGGAAGATAAGTACGTGATTAGCCTTAAAGAGACGTTACTTTAGCCTGGCTAAATCATAGTTCATGGTCTAATAAGATATGGTATTCTCAATTCAAGTGATATAGTAGTTTTCGCAAACAACAAACGTCACTTTAACAAGCTATAAAACAAGCATGCAATTGGGAAGAGAAGTCCTGTTTTGATAGTCTATGGTATAAATTAAACCTGTGGCGTGTATCGGAGACACGCATAGATTCCACGCACACATAGATTATGTGTATTCAAGGCGGGTGAGTTACATAGCTATTGACACACCACCACATAAATCTGTAGCTGTATATGAATAACCAGCTGTTGCCTGCGACATCCTGCGCATGGACTTGGAAATTTGTCCCCGTTTGGTCCCAATATTATAATTATAATTTAAAAAATAAGAAAAAACACTGCCAGAGAAAATTTCGACAAGTGAATAGCGCACGGTAATTCCCCTACTCGGTTCTAAAGCAAGTGCCTAAATATATGCATTATTTGCGGGAATCCCCGAAAATGCGTTTCGTTTTCAAGCAAAGACAATGTGAGGGTTGCCATTCGTGTAAAAAAGTAATTTTACTACCGATGACGTAAACATCATCTAGACTCCCCTACCCCCCATGTCATCCAAAATAAGCAATACATAGACCCCCCGCCCCCACATAGTGCTTACATCATACTTGAACGGTATCCCCTATCCAACAGTAAAAGAGTTTGAAATCTGACCAGTGATTCCTGAGTTTAGCGCGTTCAAACAAACATCATACAAATAAACTCTTCAGCTTTATAATATTAGTAACTATAGATAGATAATAGAAAAATCTAATAAAAGTGTGTTAAACAAGAGATAAAGCGCCATATTGCGTTAAAAGATAAATTATAATTACGCTACAAAAATTAATAGGTGAATTGCATCATATCACTGTTTAAATTTCAAGCGCAATTATGTTACAAAATAGTTAACGACCATATAGAACAATGCTGATGGTTCTTTGGCTTGTTAAATAGGCAGATATGACTGCTACACTTGTACAGATAGCAGCAAAAGTAAACTGTACTTTTAATTGACGGAATTGACGGGCCTCTAGGTCTAGTAGTTCATGTAAAGGACTGCCACACATGAGGTTCGATTTCCAGATGGGACAATCATTTGTGTGATATTAATAACTAGCTGTTGCCCGCGACTTCGTACGCGTGAAATTTAGAACTCAAACCTTAACAAACAGAAGTTTAAATATACCACTCGATAGATGGCGTTGTACTATTTTTAAATCGCGCTATAGTTTCGTTCCACACATTAACACTTAAGCCCGTCAAAATTTTTATAGTATTTTCATCAGCTCGTTTTCATATTTATAAATTATGTAGTTAGGATTAGGACTTAGGACTAGTAGTTGCCCGCGACTACGTACGCCGTACGCGTCGAATTTAGAATAAATTCCCCTTTTTTGCAGTATCTTTCGCTAGTGTTACGCTCCTATTGGCTGGAGCGTGATGTCATATAGCCTATAGCCTTCCTCGATACAAGGTACTATCCAACACAAAAAATTTTTCAAATCGAACCAGCGGTTCTTGGGATTAGCGCATTAAAACAAACATCTCTTCATCTTTATAATACTATTTATAGCTTTATTCTGGTACCCATAACACAAGCATATAAGCTTAGTTTGGGACCAGAGGATGTTGTGTGTAATGTCTATGAATATTTATTTATTTATAAGTATTTATGTATAGATTTGCTGTCGGTACCGGCGACAATATCGCTCGGTACACAATCTTCAATGTCCTCTGTAGAGCGTGAAGTGTTTGTGCAATTTACTCGTAACGAGTAGAGTGACCATACGTTGTAATAAAATTGTAGACGTTTACGCTAGGGGTCATTCATTATAGTCAAAGATTTTTATTTCAAATATCCACGAGAAACAAGCTCTTTTTTTTTCTTTTTTCTTTCATCAGAAGCTAGGTGTCTGTTCCAAAAGTGAATACTATGAAGAAAAACAGACAAGAAACTCGACGGATTTTTTTGTCATTGTTTTTCAATTCGTTATACAGGGTGTGGCGTAATTAATGGATAAGCCTGTGCCTGTGGATAAGCCTCCTACTGCGCTATACGAATATGTATATTTTAAATTAATCCTATGTATGGTCTTGAAAAAAATGGCATAAGTCATGTTTTTCATAAAATGACTACTTTCACTAACCAATTATGCTACTGTTGCCACAATTTTCAAAAATTTTGCATTCTGTTTTTTTTATAAAACAGCTTAAGAGGTGAGCTATTGAAAGCAATAAAGAATTCCCTATTCGTAATACAAATTTTGGGAAAAAATACATGAGATATCAAAAAAGTGTTACTGATTATTCAATTTGTTGACTTTGTACATCGTCTAGCTTAAAAAATCTTTATGGGAGTTGATTTGCCCAATATCTTAAAAACATGCTTGTTTTATGCAGTTTCCGAAATGGTATAATACTTATTACATTTCACGAGGTTTTAAAAAAAAACGACAGTTGTAAAAAAATACCCTAATTTTCTTTAACAGAATTATTAATTTATCTTAAACATGTCTTTGTAAACAGTTTGAATGGACCCTTTTTTGTGTGCTCCGGAGCAGGTAGTCATTCACAATGGACCCTTTTTTGGGTGCTCGGGAGCAGGTAGTCATCCACCATGAATAGGGTAAGCAGATAACGACTCTAAGTCAACTACTTGTGGTTGTTTATCGCACGGCAAATCCAGACGGTTAGTCTTATCATAAGACAGAGACAAAGCATTTTGATGTCAGGTAAATAACAGTTGTGCGACAGAGATAGATTTTTATTATTCTCACAAACAACAAAACAGCTTTTGAACTTGTTTAACAAAGTTAGTGCTCTTTTGACTATCGTCTCTTGCGCACATATCGTTTGCTCTATCGTGTTTGTTATTGTGACGTGAATTTGGCTTATGTACTACGGACTCTGTTTTTGCTATACGAATTGGACAATTGTGATATTATCGACGACTTCTACATATCCCTGGACTACTGATCATGCCGCGTCATACGTACACTCCTCAAGAGTATGCAAATATGCATCTTATTTACGGCCTGTGTAACTGCAATGCAAATGAAGCTGCACGCGAATATCGTCGAAGATACCCCGATTTGCGACACCCAGACTACCGGGTGTTTACACGTGTGCACATCGCTTTTAGCGAAGGGCGAATGCCTGGTACCGGTGTTGGTGGTGCTTTGGAAGGCAGACCTCGACGACATCGTGATGACGAAGTTCTAGAAGCTGTGCGTGCTAATCCAGAGTTATCAATTCGTGAGTTAAGTAGAGGAACCGGTGTAGATACGCGTACTGTGGGCAGAATTCTGCACAGACATGAGCTTCACCCGTATCACTATCAAAGGGTGCAAACACTAATGACACGAGACTATGAGCCTAGAGTCCAATTTTGTCGCGTCATGTTGCGAAAAATACGCGAAGATTCGGCGTTTTTTGACAAAATACTGTGGAGCGATGAGTCATCATGTAAAAGAAATGGCTACGTCAACATGCACAATCTTCATAGTTGGCAGGCAACCAATCCGAGAAACATAAGGCAAGACCGAGCTCAAGTCCAGTTTAAAGTGAACCTTTGGACAGGAATTTTAAATGGACAAATAGTTGGGCCCGTCGAACTATCCGAGACACTAACAGGTCCCAATTATTTAAATTTTCTGCAAAATACGTTGCCGGAACTATTACAAAGTTTAAATGTGCCAGAAAACTACTGGTTACAAAATGATGGTTGTCCCGCTCACTACGCACGAATTGTACGGAACTACCTCAATGATGAGTACAATGAGAGGTGGATAGGTCGTTTGGGTCCCATTTTGTGGCCACCAAGGTCCCCTGATTTGAACCCTCTAGACTTTTTTTACTGGGGGTGTTTAAAAGAAAAAGTGTATAAAAAAGAAATAGCATCCCTGGAACAACTAAAGGCCCTGATTTTTGAAGCCGCTGATGAAATCAAGAGCTCCGGCTTCATCCGACGCCTTAAGCGGTCATTTATCCGTCGATGCAGGGCCTGCATAGCCGCAGGTGGCCGCCATTTCGAACATTTTTTGTAAAATAAAATTTATGTAGTGTTTGCATCTTTAGAATAAAAAAAATAAAATAAGTTGTTATTTTTTTTCAACGACTAACATTCCCACTGGTAAACTCAGACAGATAAGTTAAAATACCACTGACAGTTTGTTTAAGTTAACAGTATTAATTTGATTAATTAAATCACAATAAGAACATTTTTTTACGAGTGTCATTTGGTTCTTTAATATCACATCAAACTTAATAAGTATTATAATAAGTATTATACCATTTCGAAAACTGCATAAAACAAGCATGTTTTTAAGATATTGGGCAAATCAACTCCCATAAAGATTTTTTAAGCTAGACGATGTACAAAGTCAACAAATTGAATAATCAATAACCCTTTTTTGATATTTCATGCATAATTTTCAAAAAATTTGTATTACGAATAGGGAATTCTTTATTGCTTGCAATAATTCAACTCTTAAGCTGTATTATAAAAAAAACAGAAAGCAAAACTTTTGAAAATTGTGGCAACAGTAGCAGAATTGGTTAGTGAAAGTAGTCATTTTATGAAAAACATGACTTATGCCATTTTTTTCAAGACCATACATAGGATTAATTAAAAATATACATATTCGTATAGCGCAGTAGGAGGCTTATCCACAGGCACAGGCTTATCCATTAATTACGCCACACCCTGTATATTTTACAAAGAAAAAGGGTGTGATGATGATGCAGGGTATTGCAACGCATGGTTTTTAACGTAGTTTAACTATCAATCCCTAAGCAAAATCAAAAGTATGTGTTCTGCGAATTTTCCCGTTAGGCCTATTGCAAGTATCTGAAGTTATTAATTTCTGTTTTATGAATATTATTAGTAACTAACTGTTGCCAGCGACTTCGTATGAGCAGAATTTAGAAAATTTTCCCCATTTTTGGAACTATTTTCACATACTCTTCGCTGCTATTAGTCATAGCGTGATGTTAAATAGCCCTATAGCCTTCCTCGATGAATATACTATCTAACACTGAAAGAATTTTTGAAATCGGACCAGTGGTTCTTGAGATTAGCGCCTTCAAACAATAAAATAAATTCTTTAGTTTTTTAATATTAGTACAGATATTACCTAAATAAAATTATATTGTCAACTAACAATAGTAAGTAGTCTTTAACCATAATCTGTATGTATAACAGGTTACTGGTCCAGATTTGATAGCTAATTAGTGAAAGTTCTTATATAACTAAATGTTGACAAGAAATAAATATTGGAAACAATTCTGTTGCGTCAAGAACTAAACTTAACACAAAATAAAACAAATTATGGTTTACGAGCATTACGAAAGTAAATAAAATCGTTACCCCGTATCACATATTTTTTATTTAAGACTCTTTAAAACGTCGGGCTAAAATTTAAAACAAATACAGGCGTCTAAATCCGTAAAAAGTAGTTTTATTTAAGAAGCTTTAGTTGTGTTTTAGCATTATTAGCATTACTGCATTGTGTCTTCGACAATACACATATCAATTTACGTAGCATTGTTGTAAATTATTAAATACTTATACTATTATGTTGTAAACTTACACTGGTGTCAATAAAGTTCGTTCTTTCTTTCTTTCTTTCAATATTTCCATCCATCTATCAACCGTTACCTGTCCACTTCTGGACATAGGACTCTCCCCATTAAACACCAGAACGCCACATCAATATTTATGTTTTAGTTTAGTAGTGCGCGTTTAATTGGTACTATTATCTAATAAATAAAGCAATATGGACGTTATTACAGCATTCGCAAAGGAAACTAAACTTGTTATGAAAATTAATAAAACTTATGTTGATTTTATTTCCACGTTCGTTCGGCCCATACATAATACATGTTTTCATAGCAAAGGCATTAGCAACAGACCGCATGCCGCCATAGACAAGCTAACGAGTAATTTTTCAAGCATAAATGGTAAGCTGACATAGGTTATATAACCGTACCTTCTATGAGCTGGTGATCTTGCGGAAGGAGGCAGCGGAGTGACTCAGGAGGAAAGATGGGCCGATCTGCCGCCGGTGGACGGGTCGGGGCACTACCGGCAAAAGAGCCTACCGCATAGGGGTGATGTCCCAGTGGATCCTCCCAGAGCAGCCACTGGGTGAGCAACCGATGGCGGAACCAACGCAGTACCAGTGCCCAGTCCCCAGCTGAGGTAGGCACACGGCGGGGGGTTTTGTGGGTAAGGGCCCCCACACGGGTAGTCTCTAGTTCTCAGTTTTCCCGGGACAGAGGAGTGTGCGACCAAATCAACAAAGAAACTCTTCAGCTTTATAATATTAGTATAGATCACAGATATAAATTAATAAGTCTCCGAAACGTCGGGCAAAATTTTGAATAAATGAGTAGCGCAACTGTTATAGAATATTATGAGTTTTAATTATTGTTATTCAAACACATTGCTATAACACATACAACTAATGTCATAATTAATCCGGTTTCTGTTCTCATACGACGCGACTGGTTTTGTTTATATAAAACCATAACCTTGTGTAATATATAAAATATACTTACGTAAATGCATTTAACATGTGAGAGAAGAAATAACTTCTATACAAATTATAATGTGAATTTGGGAGAGGAAAACGTCGTTTTAAGGTAAATCCCTCGCACTGGCAGACTGTTGACTGACTTCCAATAATTGTTATTTTAATACGTTTTTATTAGATTCGCTGGTATCTATATATCTAATAGAATTTTAAATGCATTTCGAATACCCTAAGTACATCTTGTATATTGCACATTTTGTATATTGTAACATTTTATTAGCATTGTAAGTATAATTTATAATATGGTATTTAAAAAAAAAATGATTATTCAAAAGCTCTGCTGAGTTTCTTAAGCCCGGTTCATCTCAGCAGATTGCATTCTGAACTGGGTGGTAGGGAAAAAGTTTTTCGACTTGTCATAAGCACATAATTTTCGGTAGAAGGATTGTCTACATCTACATCGAATTTATCTATAAAAAGATGGATTGTCTGTAAATGGGATGAACGTAATTAAAAAATAAAAAATTAAGCGTAATTTTGTTTCTCAATCTAAGTTTCTAAAATAAGTATTTTTTTATTATTAAATACCGATATTTGTAGTCCAAATCATTAATACAATTTTATTAACAGTTATAGGCAGCTGCAGAGGCAGGTGCCAATGGGACTGGAAGCTCCCAAAACATTACAATAGTTTAACATATTTTATTTTGGAAAACCTGATATACTTCCGATAAAAATATGTATTAAAAAAAATAAACAGATGCATTTACGGATGTTATCTATTTACTTTAGCTTTGGATCTATACTTAAAAAGCTATACTATAACTAGAAAGCAGAAGAGTGTATTAGTTTCAACGCGATAATCTCTGAAACCTCTGGTGCAATTTGAAAAATTATTTCAGTGTTGGATAGTCCATTTATCGAGGAAGGCTATAGGGTATATAACATCACGCCGTGTCTAACAGGAGAGAAGCATAAGTGAAAAATGATGCAAAAACGGGGATATTTTTCTAAAATCCACGCGTATTCACTCGCGCGACAGCTAGTCTTTAATCTTCATAACTACGAAACAGATTTTGATGCGGGTTTTTCTAAATGATAGAATGGTTCAAGAGAATGGCTTTTTGTAGGTATAATTTGTTAATGATTAGTTTCCAAATTCCATGCGTACGAAATCGCGGACAAGGGCTAGTTATTTGACAATGCATTTCATAAAACTTGACAATGCATTTCATGTAGGTACTAACAACATCAAAAGGTTATAGAAAACTAACTGTGGGCCTGCCTTTTCACTTATGTATTTACTTACTTAGACAAAAATAGATTTTGATTTTTAGATCTATCATTGGACAGGTCTAAAAATCAGAAAAAAATGTCACATTTTTGATACACACACAAAATTTCACAAAAATTAGTTAAGTTGTTTCGACGGAGCTTGGTTCATAGCTCGAGAATTGTAACCTATTTGAATATTGAAAGACAAAATATTCATAAAATACCGTAAAACTCTTCGGAGAGTATTGTCCTTTTTACCATTACCGTAACGTGCAATAACATATCATAAAACGTTAAAGTTTTATAAAAACAAACGGTAATATTATAATCCATAGAAATTGCAAGTAGAATACGTCTATTGTTATTATTACTGTTTAAAATTTGTATTATTTCGGCATTTTTGAACATGAGCCACTGGTCAGATATGTGGCAAAAAGTTGAATACCGTGTCCACGGATATTTCAAAATATGGTAACCCTAACTAGTTTATGATCTGTTACTCTGCATCCAGACACCTGGGGCTCAAGTCTGCTATTCAATATTCAATGGTGTCACAATGATAGTTCAATTGAATGGTATCATTTGTGACAAAAAATTAACAGTAGACTACCAAACTTGATAAAATTCGCCACTAAGCAATCAGTTTCACATTTGTTGAATGCATAATAGCGAATTTTATCAAGTTTGGTAGTCTACTGTTAATTTTTTGCCTAATTTAAAATGCATAAATAAATTTTGTTATTTACATATATACAATTGTCTTTTATTTAGAACACGTAATTAAACCTTCAAATTTTAAATAGGTAAACGAAAACCAAACGGACTTCGTGAGATAGAATAGCTATGATTGTTCACAAAAAAAAATACATATTTATGGACATTTCAAACAACGCCCTCTTATCCCAAGCTAAACTTATTATGCTTGTGTTATGTGTACCAGAATACGGATAGACCACATAAAGCAGCAAATAAAAACAAATAAATAAAAACAACAAATAACCGTGTCCACGGATAGTCCAATCCGTGGACACCCTAACTAGTTTATGGTCTGTTGCGTTGGGTCAAGACACCTGGTCAACACGAGTCCGCTTCTATGCAGCTTAATAAAACATTAAACAACATGTGCTAATAAAACATTCGTTCATAGACTAGTAAATCTATCTATCTATCTATTTTTCCAATGATAAAAATGAATGGGAAAGCAAAAAATGGAAAAGTAGTAGTGTACTACAACTTTAAAATATTAGATACTAGCCTTTAGCACCGCGTGTTTTCTCCTCGCCATTAGTGTCTCACGGTTGGACAGAAGTCTCTTCTACTATGTAAGGATATTCGGTCATTATTATACCTACCATGCTGGCTAGTATAGAGGCATTCGCCTAGGGCTTAATTTCGAAATTTCTGTTTCTTTTAAAAACTGTATATAATATCCCTTGGCTTAACCCTTGAGAAGGAATGAGGTGATGACGCTCGCATTCTTGATCAACACGGACAAAAAAGTCCGTTCAAACTTAGTAAAAACTAGATGATATAATATAGGTAAGTGTACATAACTAAATTGTCTGTGCTGATGCTCTTTGTGTAGTCTTAACTCTTAGCCCTGTTAAGGAACAAAAGAATAGACAAATACGGTATTAAAAACTACAAGATTTCACTTGAACCGTTGCCAAAACTGTTAACAATACCTACATCGTAACCTATTTTTGTCAAGATTTAAGTGTTTGGTGATATAGCTTGTATGTAGCTATCGGCTTTTTAGATAAAATAATAAATATCTATCCATAGTTCAACAGTTTACTTTTTTAGCTTTGCTTTTAAGGTACCTTACTTCCAATTCTTAGTTTAAAACTATGATAAACAAAGTTTGTTATTTCCTTTATTCGGAAAAACATATTTACTTTTGGGCACAATTTTCGGCGAAATTACTAGCTATTAAAAATTAAATAAATGCAACCTACGGTTTTCATGTTTTGACAGTCAATCTAATATATAAAATTCACGTGTCACAGTGTTAGTTACCGTACTCCTCCGAAACGGCTTCACCGATTCTTCTCAAATTTTACATACATATTCAGTAGGTCTGAGAATCGGCCAACATCTATTTTTCAAACTTTTTTTTTTAGTATGGCAAAACAACGTTTGACGGGTCAGCTAGTAAAGCTATAAAAATGTAGAGTTGTATAGATTTTTTTTTTTAAATGAGTATTGTGATGAATCACAAATTGTAAAACACAGGATAATTACAGTTACGAAAACAACTAGGCAGGTCTCGCAGGAAATTGCTTGTTAGTAAATTGTCCTGAATTCAGGGACTTTTAATAGACCGATTTTCACTAGATGTTTTATGGTAAACGCAAGCCTCAATAATACTTACGCATAAAAAACAAAAAGGGGGGCGGTCCCCCCTTTTTGTTATTTATAATTTTTGTAAATTAAAGCCAAAAACGCCCCGGGCCATTTGATTTGACGCCCGGGGCCAATTTCATTAGCCGCTCTATAAATTAATAGAGATAGAGCAAATTTTTAACTTGAAGGCTTTCGCCGCCCTTCTCAGGCTGGCCACCCTGGGCCTTTATGGCCCTAGGGCAAATATGCCTCGGCTGAAATTTGGATCCTTGCGTTTATATTATTGTCATCATGCCAAATAAATTTTCACGAACATTTCACACCACATCCTCTAGACAAGTTATATTGCAATAGGTACGACCTCTTCTGGTCCGAAATAAAGATAGTTATATTGCAAAATTCTCCGTGTGGTGACGGATTAAGAATACAAGTGTCACCACCCCAACTCCTCTCAAGGGTGCTGTAAAAATCAGCTAAGGGATATTGCACACAGATGACACAGATAACATTCTCTGTGAGAGCCAGAAAACTCGAAAATAAACCCTGTGCCAATACGCCTGGTCAGCGCGGTACAGTACACCATAATCCCTCTCAAAGTGGAGGAGGCCCGTGCCCAAGACTGGGATGTAAGTGGGGTAAAAGAAGAGAGATATTGCAAAACTCTAATAATAGATATGATTAAGAAGGCTCGGCTTCAATAGCAAATCGGTGATGGCAGATGCAGCAAGCGGTCTTGCTGGACAATGTACGTATGGTTCGTCTGTTTCTCTACCATGAAGCTCCACCACTCCACTCGACTGTTGTCATCCTCTTCGGAGTACACCCTGTCGCCTATCAAGGCGAAGTAGTGTTCTATCCAAAGATTAAGATTTCTCGGGTCAGTCGAACAGTGTTACTCCTATCAAAATCTAAGCTTTAACTCAGCTTATAAGCATGTATTTATTCACGACAATCAGAAAACTTCAAATGTGTAACATAACATTACCTCAATAGCAATTCCATTATGGTCTTAGTAATCAAACCACACCTATGTCCGTGTTCAATGAACGAACGGGCGTGAAATTATAAATTTGTTATATGGACGCTAATGATACATGGGGCCCATTGTGATACACTAATAGCTATAATATTGTGGCAAGAGAACAACTCAGTTCAACCAAACTGCACTTATATGCGGAGTTAAAAGATTGAGTTGGTAAGTAAGAAGACTTGGATGAGCTTAACTTTCTCTATCATAGAGCTATCATGGTTTCGTCACGACTAACAACTAACAACAACAAACTCCTTAATAAATAATGCAAAAACCCTAAACGTCTGAAATTTAAAAAAAAATTTACCATAAGGAATGATGTTCTGACCACGTTTCGTTAAAAATTATCAAGTCTCTCCACATATCGAAGCCAACAGTTCAATTTGGCATCATAACGCCACTAAGCATTAAAATTTAACACTAGCTTTAATAAACAAGAACCTGTTTATAAAAAGTCTAGTATGCGTCATAGCAACTTACTGTCTACTAACCAAGCGTAGCCAAATATGAAGCATACTATTAAATCTACAAACTTAATAAAAAAAAACTGAGGAACAATTTGGCGTCGAAGTTAAAAAATAAGTCAGATAGGCACGACTCGATTAACTAGTACTGCAGAGCCGACTTCTTCCTTATTACCTACTTAACTAAAACAATGTTGGCGTTTAATGGCGAGTTTTAAACAGTTATTTTATCAAATCAAACAATCATTGTTGGGTTTTAGGGCTGGATTTTTATGAAACAACTAGAAGAAATTTTTAGGAAAATTGTTGGTTGAGCGTGAAGATTGTTGCTGACATTATGGGCAAGTATAAATGTTGATAATCTGATATGAATGTAAATACATACCACACTATTGGAAGCGTTGCACATCCCTACTATTCCTTACAGTCGATCGACTATCAATTTCCTTGTAAGATAATATCGCCTTAAGTGCAGCGACCTGTATTAGTAATAAATCAGCATTGTAATGCAGTAGTTGTTTCATTTATAACACTACCCCAAATTATGCCGTCCTTGGTCTTACAAAAATAGAAGGTAATTAGACATTAGACTACAGTCTGCATGACTGCCCTACCGCGTCTATCGTGGATACACTCTTATCTATCAATTACTGCCCACAACAAAGGACAATAGCAACTCAACTAACGATAGAAAGCAGTAAATAACGTTGTCTGTAATTGTAGGTAATATTAAGTCATTAAATACATCGATAACAAACTCTTAAACGGTTAAGTGTTTAATGTTACGGTCGTTTGTAATCTATAACTGATAACTATTGTTTCAGAGAACCTAGTCACTGTACATATAATTAACTAAAATCCCTCGTGGAGAAACTGGAGGAGGCTTATGACAAACAGTGGGACGACAATGGGCTGGAAAGAACAAAAAGAAAACCCTTTAGCAAAACCGGCGTGAAAAGCGTTGATTTTAGACTATCGCAACTCAAAGGCGTATTTTAAAAATCAGCGCCCCGGGCCATTTGATTCGACGCCCCGGGCCAATTTAGCTGGCCGCCCTATAAATTAATAGAGATAGAGCAAAATTTTAAGTTTGTAGGCTTTCGCCGCCCTTCTCAGGCTGGCCGCCCCGTGCCATGTCCCGGGCGGGAACGACTGAACGTCAGGTAAATACGCCTCTGACGCAACTTGATCACTACAATTGCTGGATCCTGTAAATAAATATTTCTTCTTTCTTGCTAGATAGCTACTCTAGATTATGACATTTCATTGCTCTATATGCCTTAGTCAGTTCACAAGGGCCCTCTATTATCCCAGGTTCTCGAGATTATTAGGATCGCCGTTTCCTACTTTATCACATTTTTCTACATATGCATCACATTTTATAAATATCAATGGATGTCACTCGCTGGTTAGCATATCGACAGACTTCAAAGCTAGCAAGTGCCAAGGCCTAATGTACATCCGTATGACACTCTCACAGCATCCCGTTATTGTCATATGACAATGGAAAATCTTGAAGATACAACAAAGAACTATTGACAACTGTTCAGATTGTATGAAAGAACTAAGCCTATTTATAGAAACCTATGTTTTATGTCGAGGTCTCCGACTATTGTATGAATGATATTTATTGAATACGTTCTTGTTTCACTCAAGGACTAAAGTTTCTGCTGTTATAATTTTCTCTGAGAGTGGGGGACTTTAATTTCATTACTTCTGGTCGCTGCTGTAAGAGTAGGTAAGATTAAATTTAATCCAATAACGTTCTATCGAGCACAGACCTTCACCTCTAAAGGCATAGAGGTATTTGGTATTTGGTTTAGCATGTTGACATTGGATTTATTTTCTTCTCCGTCTCTTCGACGTTATCTGCTGAAGAGATAATGTAGTGGAGATACCTACTTGTATTCCTAATCCGTCACCACATGGACAGTAAGAGATAGAAATGTACTGCGAGACACTTCCTAAAGTTTTCTTTATTACTCCATATTTTGAATATTTATTTTATTTATTATAAAATTGTTTATTCTTATGTAAATAAATAGTTTCATTTAAAATTAACTTTTAAATGAAACTATTAATTTACTTAAGGGCCTACATCAATATTATCGTCGACATGTACATATTAATACAGCTAGTAGGTATAGAAAATGAAGAATTAGGGATATTTTTTTTGTTTACTCAAAATCTACTAAATATATTTTAATTCTGATTTACGTGTTTCTATATATAATAGTTACTTATGTTTTGAAAGTTATTTCATTAGTTAATACGCGATAATAGACCGACAAATGAAAAAAATAAAAAATGAGAGAGGTTGTTTCGCTAAGATTTTCTATCGAGAAAACTTTTTTCAATTGCGTTTCTGAGTATATGCGATCCTAGATTACATATTGAAAAAACATATACTTAAAAATTAGAGCTCTAGCCATTCAATCCAAAGAAACAATGAAAACTTCGTACATAGAAAAATGCACAAAGCTATTTTGGTATCCTCTTAAGAAAGACACAAATATGTATAAATTAATGTCGTATGCATTTTACACACTGCAAACCATTTTTTCTTAGAATTTAAACCTTGCGGTTTGTAAGTACCACATGTGGTGTAGAAATGTAGACAAACAAAGAAACATTAAAACAGATGTCATGTGTCATGTGTTTCATATTATAAAAGGGTTCGAAGTTGAAACCATATTGTTATAACAATTTCGTAGCGAATAAATAAATAGATACTAACTTTCTCCGTATGGTGACGGACTAAGAATCCAAGTGTCACCACCCCATCTTCTCCCAAGGGTGCCGTAAAAGTCAGCTAAGGGATATTGCACACAGATAACATTCTCTGTAAGATATGGAAAACTCGAAAATAAACCCTGTGCCAACACGCCTGGTCAGCGCGGCACAGTAGACCATAATCCCTCCCTAAGTGGAGGAGCCATGCCTAACAGTGGGGCATGAATGGGCTGGAGAGAGAGAATTTTCTACCTACCTAACCTACCATGCATGGGATCTAGTTCAAGTAAAACACTTGCTTTTTATTTCTATTAACAAAACATGATGTGGTCTATAAACGTATTTAAATATTAGGTGGATCTTATTACATAGCATTTAAATATTAAAAAAAATTGTATTTCGATCGATTAATCGAGTCCGGAAAGAGATTCCGGACTCTAAATGTCCCACTGCTGGGCACAGACCTCTTCCAATTTAGGAGGGATTATAATCTACTGCGCCGCACTGATCAGGTGTGTTAGCCTTGGCATAGAATTTATAACGAGTTTTCCCGTCTCTCGCAGAGGATGTTATCGGTGTTCAATATTCCTTAGCTGGCTTTTACAGCACTCTGGGGAGGAGATGGGGTGGTGACACTTTTATTCTAAGTCCGTCGCCAAACGGACTTTCTGCGTATTCGTAATCTAATGGCAATAAAATGTTTTTCAGACTTGCGTCTTTTTTAAGAACTAGATGGCGCTTATCATACCTAAGAGCCCTATTTACGAGTAATGTTACACTATTGTCTATTTTAATCAATACTTAAGCAAATTTGAATTAATAGGTCTCATTACATAGCAATTTAATAAGAACAATGGGATCTAATCTAACAAATGAGTTCGATTTGTGAATGAGGTTGTGTAGCGAACAAGTATGGGAATAGTGTGTGGGTGTGATTATACTAGTTTTGTAACATTGTAACTATACCGTTCGAAGCACAGCAATAAAATATAGAGAATTGAAGGTGTTGCCAGCCAACGGTTAATAGGACAGGTTGATAGGTCGCAGAAAAGCAAAGATTGTAGTATTAACCGTATCTACTTTTTATTCGGTCACAAATTGAAATGTACTCATACTTTATATTTTTACTTACCTGAACTTTGGTTAGTATATTTTTAAGATCCTTGCCAAGAATAGAAACTTTAATAAAATTTATCATTTATAGCTGTTGCCAGACTTGCCAACAACGTCCTACGCGTGGTATTTAAGACCAAACTATATGTGACCTTCACAAATTATACCACAAAATCATCCTCTTGAACTATTCACGAAGAATTGAATTCTAACACGAAGGGTTCCGTACCATATCTATGCAACATAAGGCAACGTTATTAGTATCGAGCAAGAAACGGTAAAAAAATCATGTTTGTTGTGTGGGAGCCCCCCTTAAATATTTATTTTATTTTATTTTTAGTATTTGTTGTTATAGCGGCAATAGAAATACATCATCTGTGAAAATTTCAACTGTCTAGCTATCACCGTTCTTGAGATACAGCCTGGTGACAGACGGACGGACGGACGGACGGACGGACGGATGGACGGACGGACGGAC
Organism: Orgyia antiqua; assembly: GCA_916999025.1. Classification (NCBI taxonomy): domain Eukaryota; kingdom Metazoa; phylum Arthropoda; class Insecta; order Lepidoptera; family Erebidae; genus Orgyia; species Orgyia antiqua. The sequence goes on from OU779871.1 coordinate 24,405,225, forward strand.
GGACGGACGGACGGACGGACAGCGAAGTCTCAGTAATAGGGTCCCGTTTTTACCCTTTGGGTACGGAACCCTAAAAATTGTATGACATTTATAGATATCTCACAAATGATTGTCTCGAGTAGGAATCGAACCCGCGACCTCGTGAGCGACATTCCGTTACATGAACCACTCGACCACGAGGACCGTCTAAACATTCTATTACGTAGATACCCTAACTTAATCCCTAACAATAATAAACAAACACTTATAAACGCCATATTCCTTGTAAACTATTTATAAATTAACGACACAAGTGCGTTAACAGCTCAAGAGCTTAGAACCATAAACTTAGAGGAGGAATATAACACGTGTGGTTATAAAGTGCCAGTAAAATAAACACTGGCCACAATGCTCTACTATCTAATAGTACAGATATTTATTTTAAAACTAGGTACTTTCTTCCAATTTTATTGGAAAACTTTCGTACGACTGTTCTTTGGGAGGACAGTTTAATGTTGAACATCATTTTAACATCCAGAATCGAAATAAAAGGTCTATAAAGTAATTTTTTTGGTCGCTCGCGCGTCCCGCCCAAGCTCACCTCACGCACACTAAGAAACAACACTGTTCGTACACAATGAATATGAGCATTGCTCTCGTACTATTTTCAGCGGGGATCGCCTTACAATATCATATTCTGTTGCTGCTGCTGCTGTTCTGTTGCATTGATTTGATTTAATTGATTTTGATTTTACATACATGAGTATGAGCATTGCTCTTGTAACTTTTTCAGCGGAGCTCGCCTTAATAACGGTTACTCTTGTTGGGTTAATGCTCTAAAGATATTTATCAACTATACGGGCATGGGTTATTCATTGTTATAACTTTAATTTCCAAAAAAAAACGAATTACTTATAAAAATAGCTAAGCTCTGTGCTACTGATACTATTTATATAATTAAGATACTATTGTAGCAATTCTACAGGCACCACTAAAGTTAACTAAAAAATTAAATTTGATTGTTTCAAAAACACAATTCGGAAATCTTAACTAATCTTTCTTAATATAAAAGCTGTGTATTATCTGTGTATGTGTGACTTAAGGTCTTATTCATAATGACTTATCGGAGGTTTAAACGAAGATTTTATCGGAGTGATAATAAAGATTTTAGCGTAAGACTATTATGAATAACAAGTTTAAACAATTTTCGCGAACCTATTTTAGCGAACTTTTAAACCTGCGATAAGTCATTATGAATAAGACCGTAAAGATTTTGATTAATATAAAATTAAATGTGTACAATGAAATAACCAAGTAATCAAAATACACCATAGTGATGTTTTTTAGTTAAGGTCAGGGGCGTATTTACCCTAGGGCCAAGGGGGCCGTGGCCCGGGGCGGCCGGTCTGCGAGGGGCGGCGCAAACCGCAGCGAGGGGCGCCTCTGTTCTTGATAAACTGACTCAAGTTTGTTACAATATTATTATACCCTTTGGCCTTAACCTCACTCTGCTTTACCCCCCCCCCCCCTCTCCCCCCTTTCTCTGACTAGGGGCGACAAATTTTTATGGTCCAGGGCGCAAATTTTCCAAATACGTCCCTGGTTAAGTTTAGTTGTGAATATGGAATTGGTATCTTTATATCTTGCTCAGATCCTTTATTGCTCTAAGAATTGTCTACAATGCCTATTGTGTTCACTATTTGTACTTGTATTTTTAGGGTTCCGTACCCAAAGGGTAAAAACGGGACCCTATTACTGAGACTTCGCTGTCCGTCCGTCCGTCCGTCCGTCTGTCACCAGGCTGTATCTCAAGAACGGTGATAGCTAGACAGTTGAAATTTTCACAGATGATGTATTTCTATTGCCGCTATAACAACAAATACTAAAAATAAAATAAAATTAATATTTAAGGGGGGCTCCCATACAACAAACATGATTTTTTTACCGTTTCTTGCTCGATACTAATAACGTTGCCTTATGTTGCATAGATAATGGTACGGAACCCTTCGTGCGTGAGTCCGACTCGCACTTGACCAATTTTTTATTATTAGGAAGTATGTTCGATGTAAACAAAATTATCATTCTTTATAAATCTTGTTTCAACAAATTGAGTTCCTGGGAATAGTTATTTATTTAATTCTTTTTGTATTTTGTTTAGATAATGAGTATTTCTATTTATAAAACAACATTTTCTTATTTTCTTTACTTACCGTCTGGTGATAGATTAAGAAAACAAGTGTCACCACCCTATTTTCTCCCCAGGATGCTATAAAAGCCAGCCAAGGTATATCGTCCATTGATGACATCCTCTGTAAGAGACGGAAAATTCGAAACTAAACCCTGTGCCAACACGCCTGGTCAGCGCGGCACAGTAAACCATAATCCCTCCCAAAGTGGAGGAGGCCCGTGCCTTACAGTAAGACGTTAATGGGTCCTCTGGTCCCAAGCTAAGCTTATATGCTTGTGTTATGGGTACCAGAATACGGATAGAATACATATACTACTTTTCATAAGTAAATACATACATAAAATACATAGAAACACCCAGACGCAGTACCAACATTTGTATGACAAATATCAATATCACGCAAATGATTGTCCCGAGCGGGAATCGAACTCGAGACCTCGTGAACGGAAGTCCGTTACATGAACCACTAGACACGAACCCCGTCAAATTATGTATTAGAAAAAGATTTGTAAGTTTGAAATCCCAATCCCACTTCCAATCTACACTTATAAAATATTATTCCTAATCACGCAAGGGCGAAAATCCCTCAGGCTTAGACATCGATCATTATTGTAGACTAGCAGCGCCCGCGACTTCGTACGCGTGGAATTAAGAAACGAAAAATTAAATAAACTAACAATAACGCCATTTTACAGCTAATTAGTAAATCGTCAGTGTGGTTCTCTTTTCTTGCACAGTTCTAAAGAAGTAACACACACGGCCCCAATGTCATTTTAGTAAATGATATCTCAGAGCTTCATCATGTCTTTTTAGGTCCGTCTGTCTGTCTATCCACTCGTTAAACTTTTTTTTACTCAGCCACGGCTGAAGTTGTTAATTTGAAACTTATACCAAATGTAGATCTATGCGGTCCCTTGCTGCAAAAGATATAACCAATAATTTAGATCTACGCATTCAGAAGATATTACCGAACTACAGCCATTTTTGAGTATTTTCCACTTTCGCTAGGGAATCAAAATTTACAGGTTACTTCCCACTATCCTAGAGACTTGAAATTTGGCATGGTCCAAGCCTACATAGTGTTGATAAAAATCAAAAAAACTTATAATTTAATACCACATCACATGAAAGATTTGCTAAAAACTAATACGAACTTATGATTTAACTGAAATGTAAGCGATCCCCTTTATTGCAGCTACAAAGTTAAGTTGGTGAGTTGCTATATGCTTAATTAACTGTTTATTTGTATTTAGTTCTTTATATTTTTCGGTCAAGTAGGTACGGAACCCTAAACGTTCCAGTATACCTCGCTCTTGATAGGTTTTTGTTAGGTAACCTACCCATTATTATTTTATTACTATATTTGATAAATTAGTTTTAAATTATATTAGTGATAGTTTAGTCTTCGACATCGGTACCATTATTATCAGCTTGCCCATTGGCATAGGCCTCCCCTAGAGTTTTCCATATTTCTCTGTTTGCAGCTTGTCTGTGCCATGTTGTTGTGGCTATTGTTTTGATATCGTCCTCCCATCTTATTTTTTGTCGTCCTTTCTTTCTTATTCCATCTCTTCTGACCGAAAAACATAATAAATTGCAATCAAATATAGAGTTAGTTTCGCTTAAACCACTCATACACCTATCATCAACTTAATATTGTAGTTGAAATATAGGGAATCGCCTACATTTCAGCTTCTCCATTAGTTGGTATTAGTATAACCTATTTAAAAAATTTAAGACTTTTTCCTATATCAGGATTATATAAGCATAGTCCATGCAAAATTTCAAGTCTCTAAAGGCAACGGGAAATAACATAATTATACGTTTTGATTCCCTAGGGTAAGTCGAAAATGCTGAAATGAACGGAATTCGGTTATATCTTCTAAATGCGATTGCATTTTATGCAGCAAGGGACCGCATAGATCTACATATCGTATGAGTTTTAAGTTGATACCTTCAGCCGTTGCTGAGTAAAAAAAGTTTGACAGATTTTTTGATTGAACTTATGATTTAACTGAAATGTAAGCGATCCCCTTTATTGCAGCTACAAAGTTAAGTTGGTGAGTTGCTATATGCTTAATTAACTGTTTATTTGTATTTAGTTCTTTATATTTTTCGGTCAAGTAGGTACGGAACCCTAAACGTTCCAGTATACCTCGCTCTTGATAGGTTTTTGTTAGGTAACCTACCTAACAAACACCTATCAAGAGCGAGGTATAATTAATAATTTGGGCAGATAATCGCGTGACTGTCTCTCTGTGACTCACAGAGAGACAGAATTGCTTCCGTTGCTAAGTTATTGAATGCGACTTTCTTCACATGGAATTTGAAATCACTGCATTTAATGAGTTAAATCGAGGTAGTAAAATTACAACAATCCTAGAACAGATGATAATCACGTATTTCTTTCCTTGTACCAGTCGAAGCCATCAAGAAAAATGCTTCACCTTCCCGGCGAATAACACTTGATTGAAATTATTGTCAAAATAAGAATTATCATAAACATGACTTAAACCCACGACCTCGGAATAACGTTCTGTTGTTCTCTCAATTAACTAAGTTAATCGCAAAATGAATAAATAAAAATACTTCATTATATTAAAGCGTAAATAAATAAGAAATTTCCACACAATGTCCTATAGTCCCAAGGTAAGCTTTATATGCTTGTGTTATGGGTACCAGAATACGGATAGAATACATAAACTACTTTTCTTTTGTAAATACATACTTATAATACATAGTAAACACCCACCCTTATAATACCATAAACATGGCTCTTAATTTTTTATCCGTGAGGACCTGTAATTCGCTTGCTGATGAATATTTATTTTTTGTTGACGCCGCTGTCGATGCCAACACCTATAAAACTAACTCAGCACCGGTACGTCGGGGTTTGAGCAAAGTAACGACCATACGCCGGAGGCGTCGGCGAAGCCGGCGCCGACGACGACGCCGACGCCGAAGCCGAAGCCGACGACGACGCCGACGCCAAAGCCGACGACGACGCCGACGCCGAAGCCGACGACGACTCCGACGAAGACGCCGACGCCGACGCCAACGTCGTCGCCTACACCGCTGTAGATGCCAACGCCTATAAAAACCAACTCAGCACCAATACGTCGGGATTTGAGCACCGTAACGACCATACGCCGGAGGCGTCGGCGAAGCCGGCGCCGAAGCTGACGCCGAAGCCGACGCCGACGCCGAAGCCGACGCCGACGCCGACGCCGAAGCCGCCGCCGATGCCGACGCCGACGCCGACGCCGATGCCGACGCCGACGCCAACGTCGTCGCCTACACCGCTGTAGATGTCAACGCCTATAAAAACCAACTCAGCACCAATACGTAGGGATTTGAGCAACGTAACGACCATACGCCGGAGGCGTCGGCGAAGCCGGCGCCGACGACGACGCCGAAGCCAACGCCGACGCCTATAAAAACCAACTCAGCACCGATACGTCGGGATTTGAGCAGCGTAACGACCATACGCCGACGATGACGCCGGCGCCTTTAAAGACCAACTCAACACTGATCCGTCGGGGATTGAGCAGCGTAACAACCTGTACAATACTGACTTTTACACACACTAAGACGCCGTGACACATAGTATCTTTATAAATTATTGCATATGTGTTAATCTGATATGTAAGCTATATTATTGCAATGTTTCACGAAAATCCATCCAGTAGTCTTTACGTGAAAGAACAACAAACATCCTTACATTCATACATTCAACCATACATCGAAACAATGGAGTATAGATAGATGACCGGGGAAACGTTCTCGTTGCTCAGCGAACAGTTTAACTTTATTTTATCACGCGTAATTCTTTTTTCGTCATATCTCCGAAGATATTCATTTAAATTGCATGCTGTAAAGAGCAGTTATTATCTATATTAAATGCGTAAGCTAATTAAGGTATTTAATTTGATAAAAAATGTTACTATATACACATAAATAGCTTTTGAAAACATCCTATTGAATTTGATAATTTTGTTGACGTTCTTATGGGTACAGCGGGTTTTCCTTAAAAGATAGACATATGGCCTCGCGGACTTTTTTAAAGATCTATAAGTAACAAACAATTTCTCCATACATTTCTTTGTTGTAACTCACATGGATAAGGCAGCGTTTTCATTTAAAGCTCGCGCGCGTGACTTTTTCCCCCGTTTCTTGCAACATTTTACACTGATGCTTCGCTTCTATTCGTTGCAGCGTGATGTTATATAGCCTATAGCCTTCCTCGATAAATTTGCTATCCAACACTGAAAGAATTTTTCAAATCGGACCAGCGGATCCTGAGATTACCGCGTTTAAACAAACAAACAAACAATCAAACAAACAAACAAACTCTTTCGCTTTATAATATTAGTATAGATGACTCATTCTTGCATTTTCAGATTTACGTAAGCCGTCCAATCTGTTACAACAGCGTAATAAATTGCAAAACAGATGTTATATTTCATGCTAACCATTAGTTTATACATGAAAAATTTGCCTATCTATGTAGGTCAAGCATAAATGTTATATGTACGAAAATCATTTGATCTGATAGTATAATTACTATCAGATTTAGCTCTAATCCACTGAAGATAACACTGGCTAAACTGATACAAGTAGATAATGATAACTTTTACCAGTGGCATAGAAGCAGAAATTATGGTTATTAAATAGATGTATAATAAATAGCTGTCCGTATGGTGACGAATTAAGAATGCAAATGTCATCACCATTTCCTTCCCAGGGTGTTGCAAGTTTATTGTAAATCAGGGAGAGGAACTGGTCTTTGTGAGACGACTAAGGTTAGTTCAAAGATAAGGGATTCCAATAATGTGTATCTTCCTCGAAAAATGTACTATCCAACACTGAAAGAATTTTTCAAATCAGACCAGAGCGGTTTCTAAGAAGCGCGTTTAAACAAATAAACTATTCAGCTTTATAATATTACAAGTTGTTGCCCGCAACTTCGTACTCGTGGAATTGAAAAACCAAACAAAATTATACAAAAGCCATATTCTTGGTCCCTCTATCTATTAAAAAAATCACATCAAAATCTGTTGCGTAGCTTTGAAGATATGTATGTAAGTTCACAAAGAGACATACATACAAAAATGACAACTTTGTTTTATAATAAGTAAAGATATTAAGATACGGAAGTATATATTACTAGAAATAAGGGCTCAACGATTCGTCTTTCTACTAAAACCAGGGCATTGTTATTTTAATTATGCAGATGTTCACCTTCAAAGTAGTAAAATTAACTGTCGCTATACTAACCCTAGTCAGCTGTTTAAATTGACAGTTTGAAATAACATATGTTTGTCAACCCTCATAAATAAACACGCTACCCTAAAAGCTCAAGTAATTTATTTATCTAAGGGGCATACAATAGCGGGGGGTAGTTCCAAAAATGGGCCAAGGTCACAAGACTAGGTACCGGCGAATACTGCACGTAGACAAAATGCACAGATTACGACAAAATTTAATATTACTAGGATGTTATTTAGACCTCTGCGTTTCAATTTTTCTTTTTTTTTAATTCATCAGGCAATTAAAAGCATATAATTCAATTTAAGGCAGGAAAAGTACCTCAAATAGAACGTGGATGGATTTATTTCATATTGAAAGCAAAGAGAGAAATTCATATTATTTAATTTACCAAAATACGGCAGGCGGTATTCTCCGGGCTGTTTAACTAGGCCAAGGTTAGCGCAGCCTGGCATTGTTAAGGGATCCGAACATAAGATTTATCCTTTATTTGCTAGCGCATACTATAACTTTGTTTAACTGTAAAATTATGGCAGAATTTAATAAGAAACCGTGTGGAAATTATTTACTTAGTTCAAAATTAATAACACACTTGTTAATGGTGAATCTTTTTTTACATTATGTCTTTGTCATCTGTCATTGATACGTGTGCAATATTTCCAACATTTCAAATCAATCCGACTATTGCAAGTGGGTGCAAATCGCAAAGATTCGGTTACACAGATTAATATATTTACGTTAGTATTATTTTTATAGTTATGTAGGTTTAAATAGAAATTAATATTACACGCCAGATGGGATAGGTACACCTAAATTGCCCTTAGCTGTAATTCCTCGACAGCTTCCATATAGGTTGCCTGGAAGAGATCGCTACCAGCGATAAGACTGCCGCTTGTACATACCTTAAGCTGTACTATATCTAATTATGTAGTTTGTCTTTTCTTTGGTGTACATTAAAGAATTTTGTATTGTATTGTACATTGCTAGATACTTACCGAGCTAATAAAAGCGTGTTAAGAGGATACCAAAATAGCTTCGAGCATTTTTCTACGTACGAAGTTTTCATTGTTTCTTTAGATTGAATGGCTAGAGCTCTAATTTTTAAGTATATGTTTTTTCAATATATTATTATGATCTAGGATCGCATAAACTTAGAAACGCGATTGAAAAAAGTTTTCTCGATAGAAAATCTTAGCGAAACAACCTCTCTCATTTTTTATTTTTTTCATTTGTCGGTCTATTATCGCGTATTAACTAATGAAATAACTTTAAAAACATAAGTAACTATTTATAGAAACACGTAAATCAGAATTAAAATATATTTAGTATATTTTGAGTAAACAATAAAAATATCCCTAATTCTTCATTTTCTATACCTACTAGCTGTGTTAATATGTACAAGTCGACGATAATATTGATGTAGGCCCTTAAGTAAAAATATTAAAACGTGTTGTGGAACTGATGACGTAAGGTTTTTATTTAATTAATGCAATTTGCAATTGATTTAGGGGACGTATTTATTTAATTTCTCTATCAACCTAAGCACACAATTTAAGCTCATTTAGGGTGTATTTGAAATAATCAATTAAAAACATAGTTATGATTAATTTTTATTAAAAACTTTATACAAATTAAGGGACACTTCCAATGTACTATAATAGAAACAAAATAAATTGAGATGAAATTCATTAAGTCAGTGAAAGATCTGATAATCTCTTGTTATCAGCTATTCTTGTCTGCAGTTATTCTCGTTTGCAAATAAATGTTTTCTTATTCTTATTCAGATCTTTCAACTCTCTTGTTATCAGATTTAAAAAATTAAATAACAACTTAAAGCATGCAACATAAATAGAGTTATTGCAAAAAGAGAGAGAGGAAAATAGATGACAGAAGAAGCATGCAATAGTAGAATTATATGGAGGCAAAAACAAAAGAAATAGATGAATAAATAATTTTTCATGGACATTTCACACAACGTCCCCTGGTCCAAAGCTAAGCTAATATGCTTGTGTTATGTTAGATGTTTTATATATTTACGTATTAGATCAAATAAAACAAAATTAAGCTGAGGTTAAAAGCGTAGGTAAATAAGCAAAGATCATGCAAACAAGCAGTTAATGCAAGCAAAGACAAAAAAACATCGATGTTATCTTCGTAAAGTCAAGCCCATTGACAGCCAACCACAACCAACCTGAATAAAAATGTAAAAAAATAATAAATTAATAAGAAAAAACAGGAGATAATAGTTTAGGAAATTATGTCATGCAGTTTATAATAATGAAAAAACATTTAAAAATATTCGTTAAAATGAAAAATTTCTCTGAAAACATGATTAAAATAAAAAAAAAATTTACAACCTAAGAAAAAGTACTATACCTATATACTATTTCGTAAAATTCATTGTGAATAGCTACTTGAGTTTTTGAGATTTTCGATAACTCTTACGATGGAAACCTACTTTATTACGTGCAAATTAAAGGCAAAAGGAAAATAAAATGTACTAACTATTCGTAACAGATTGCGTTTAGTTTTTTTTAAATTTTGCAATATTTTTAACTAAATATTAATGTTGAATTTATGAAACAATTACAGCCAATCACACAAATTTGATGACTATAACAAAACTGCACCTGGTGCAGCTACTTCATTGATTCCATAAGGATCTCTTGTAGCTTGTATGAACTGAATACACTTTCATAAGTGACAATACTTGCGTAACAAGTATATTATAAAGTAGATGTAGAAGTAGTTTACTTACCATTCACAGGTGACGAGATGACGAGTCAGCGACCACTTGCAGCCGATTGCAGCATCACTAACGGACCACAGTCACAACACATTCACTCGCAAAATATATATTATATATCTACGTATCATACAAACAAATATATATAAACAAAAAACCAACGGTCCTAAAACCCGTTCTCAACACATCTAGCGGGCCCCGCACTTGTTGCAAAACTAACTAAAGTCGTTTAACACAGAAAATATCAACGAAAATACGAACGAAGTCAGCTTAAAATCGATTTTTTTTCTAATCTTCTTTCACATATTGTACACTGCACAAAAAGTATAACTTGCCAATACTTTGTTACACTTTTTTTTTAAATAAAAGCCCAAGTTTGTTTAATTGTTTTCTTTTATTTTTTTAACAAATAAAATAAACTACAAATTAACTGATCTGTCAATGCATTCAGCCACCTCAGCTGGGCGTGCATGCGCGGGACAAGGCAAAGGCAACGCCACCTGGCTTTGCGACTTTGCGAGCCAAACTGACATAACGGGTGACGGGCGGACCGGGCGGCAAGCGCAGTCGCGCGCAGTGATGCAAGCAAACAAAATACACTACTAAAGTGTTACCCAAATCAAAAACAACTATTGCACTGGAATAAAAATAACCGATATAGGTATTAAACTCATACACAAACGATAAGCGAGTGAAAATAAAACTGAAACATAATTTCAAATAACTTAAAGTAATTTTAAGATAGAAAATACATAAGTAATGGGGTGTAATTACCATAATGTTAGAAATAAAATCTCCGTGGAATCAACTTACGGAGCCATCGCGATGACAACTTCATTCACTTCATTAACTACGAAATTCGAAAAGCGATTTAAAATTAAAAGAAAAAATAAATCATGTATCTATCAAAAAAGAGGAAAATTTTGTTATTGTAGATTTAACCACTAATGTCTTTCAAATTGTCGTCGTTTTTATTAACAGTTTTACCGTTAATATTTCTCTTAAAATTTAGTGCATATTGTATTAGTTTGTTTCTTTAATCTAAAGATAATTAATTATATGTGTGAAATGTCACATTGAATGAGCTTCGAAGTGGATCGGTACTCGTCTGCGTGGGCACAGATCGCCCTTTGTGCGGATCTCACCTGGGCTACAGAACCACCTGATGATTTTATTATAGCTAACCAGGTACCTACCCAAGCTTAGGATCCTTATGAATACCATTAAAACATCTGTCAACGCCAAAACTGCAGTTTCTTCTACCTGTTGACACCATTTTAATAATTTCAGCGACTTTGGGCACAACATTGTCGTGTCTCACAAGTCCTACAAGACACATTAGATTCACAAACTTTGCAAACGAATAATCAAGGTGAATCTTCAGGTAAAATCTTTGAAAACCATATTTTATAGAATGTAGATAATACGCAGTTTTTTTAAACTTTTTTTTTAAACATATTAGGCAAAAGGGGGTTTTAAAATAACAGAATCTGCAACAAAGAATAGTGATTCACGATTTGGTCAAGTTAAATGTGCGTGAACTTGGCAACATGCACTTTTAACCGCCCTAAATAGGGTAACAAATAGGCTGAAGAGCCCCACTTAAGGGCCTGAAGTGCTATGACTATCACCAGTAGCAATTCCACCCTCGATCATATTATTGTGACTCTTGCTTCCCGGGCTCTACACGATTGGTGAAGGCAAGGCAGAGGTGGAGTAACCCGTGGAGATCCTAGCTAGCAATCATCTTGCCACTTCAATCAACCGTTAAAGATAAGCCTAGGAGACCATAACGGTATCTCAGAGGCATTCAGTGCCGCAGTTTCGTAACTCCTATTTATTAACCCGACAATTCAACACTTTGTAGGCTTTCAAATGTTCTGCGATACATTTCATTTAATTTATAGCAGTAATGAAAAAGAAATTTACAGAAAATAAAACTGGAACTTAGAATCTTTATGTTACACACTGTTTTTAGATAATAAACGTTTAATAACAAGCCAAAATCAAGAAAATGGAAATAGTGGCAGGAGAAATGTAAAAGACGTCATTCCGGAGTCGAGATTGGCGCAATTCTATGGAAATTTCTACTACGACGAAGCCAGGTTATTGTTCAAATTAAAACAGAGCTTTAAATGATATTAGCCTTGCCTTTATAAAACGCTACAGACCTGCACCTATACCAGCAACTTTTCATTTTTACGTATTTTACAAATTTACGCTGGTCAACCAGTGGCCGCATAATTCAGAGCACAGACTTACGTGATAATTGATATAGGGTGCGTGTCCAATCCTGAAGAAGTAAATTTAGCTTGGCTTAATCGTACTTCATAGACTAATAATGTATTATGACAAATATATCCTGTATCAGATACACAGAAAGATATTTCACTCACACATAGATATGTAGGCTTCAAGCCGAGTAGACGACGTGGCCGTAAACGCTATCTGATAAACCTGTGTACCAGAGCATCTCGGTCTGTTAATATCCCAATATCCCACAGGATTTTAGGAGGGTATTAGAGCTACTACCACTTTGGCCACGCGTTTTACTATACCCAGTGTATTAGCGTACATAATGTCGTAATAATAACAGCGTATGGAGTTTTACAAATTCCATATAATTTTTAGAATTTGACTAGCTGATGCTCGCTACTCCGTAGGTACGCGTAGAAATTTAGATGCCCATATATTTTGTCACCGCTTAAACCTTCCCTGGACTTTCACTAATATTTCAAGACCAAAATAACCAAAGTCGGCCCAGCCTTTCTCGAGTTGAATTGAAATTGAACGAACGGCAATTGATTTTTATATATAAGATTTTTCTATATTATTTGATTGTATTATTTTATAGGGAGAAATGTTATACAAGTACTAATGAAAGAACTAACTTACGAGGCTACAACGGCCAGGGTTGTGAAAACTCCGATCTTACGGAATGTTGGATGTTGCCTGAGGTACTTTGTATTTTCAAATCATCAGGGAAACTATCTTCACTCATGCCATCCATGTTTAACATATAGTTTCATCATTTCATTATCTATGCATTTCCAAAAAAAATATGCAGTAGGTATATCCGTATTCTCGTACTCAAACACATGCTAATAAGTTTAGTTTGAGACCAGAAGAGTTGTGTGCATTATCCATGAATATTTTATTTCTTTACGGCAAGTCTCGCGGCGCAAGTGGCGTACATAAGTGGAGCCTGTGTCATAGGTTCGATCCCCGTACAGTGGACCTATGTACTTATTTCTAGGATGAGCACGTAATGTTGTCTAGACTATTACAAAAGCTTATTTATCTATTTCACAGGTGGAATACTGGTTTCGAAAATTGTTAGACGACTCATCAGAGCGCAGCATGTTTCCACGACGGCGTCGCCAGTATCGGATGCTGCCTGACGAGGATTTGTGCGTCTTCTTCTTTATTCATGACATTTACAATTATTACCATTAATAATTGCCGTACCTATGCGTACATAAATCTACGATTATTTTTAGGCATTTAGTAATAAGACAATAAAATTATACTGTACATTGGGTATCGTAAGAAAAGAGTATCAGGATCAGTGCCATATGGTAGATAACAACGCTCCCTGAGAATGATTGCGCGTTGCTATAAAGTAAGATACGTTATTACGCTTGAGTAGTGGAATTAATTGGCACCAATCGGCAGCTAGCGGGCGCTGGGGCTCGAGTTCTGGGAAGGCAGCGGGTGAAGAAGCAGCTTTAGCAGCGCGTGTGCTCAGTGTTCGGTCTCTATGGGCTTCATCAACACAGCAAAGATCCGGAGCTCATACGTCCCGCACTCCTAGTCCGCCTACAGTCTCGAGGAAGATAAGAGCCAGACGTAGACAACCACGGCGGCTGAATGCGCTAGCACCGCCTCCACCAGCCTACTGTTTAGATGTACCTGCTCAGCTCTTCTGTGATCCTACTTGTAAAGTAAGTAACAAGGGCCTCTACTCTCAAATCAAACCTACCTTGAAGTAAGCTTATTGTAAACGTAATTGATTTGATTTTTGTGAAGAACTTAGCAGTCATCTACGTATCTCTCTCTTAACATCACGTAATATGTTACGTGAGGTAAATTCTCCCTATGTCATTCTTATATACTCCTAGACAAGATAACTCCAAAGCAAACTCGGCATTTCTGCCAATAGCATACAGTCTCGGTTTGGTTTTAATTATATCCGGCCTGAATTAATACTAGGTACTGCTTACTTAGTTATTATTCATTTTGTTTCAGTTTCAATTCGATCCCCCGAGACCTCCGCAACTAACAGAATGTCAACGAGCAATGGGCAGGTTATCAGCAAGCGTTCAAGCCGTAATGCGAGCATCAGCGGCACGTTGTCCACCGTACAGAGGCACGAACGTGAGTCGGTATGCACCTACAGGCCAACGACCAATACGATGCCCTGACCGGCGCTATGGCATCTGGTGGCCGAGAGATCATCCATCTCCACGTCTAAATAACAAATTTCAACTCACACACATCAATCCCACCTCTGCAGTCACAAGTCAAAAATCTTTAAATAAAACAGAACCTCAGGCAACAAAAACAGAAGCATCTCTTTCCGAGAAAGAAACGAGTAGTAGTAATACTAATGAGCAAACAGTACCTGTGACCGAAGCCCAAACACCACAGCCAGATACACCAGAAAGTGCAAAAAGTCAGGATCGAGTTGTTATAGACACGCAGCTCCCTTCAACAAGTGCTGCTGCGATGGAAACAAGTTTAAGAAAGAAACGTCTATATAGTACCGTTCTCAGTATGAGTGCACCAGCTCCAATTGGTCTTAACCCTGTCGTTAGGTTAGCACAAAAACTCGTCACACCCGGTCTCTTGAAATTGAATGCGAAGATGGTACTTCCCGGTACAAGAGTTGGTCGTCCGCCAAATGTAGATCATAAGTTTGAAGAACTAGAAAAAGAAGCATTAGAGCAATACAAGGCCTCAGATGAGAGTATAGATACAAAATTTAACGAACTAGAAAAGCAGGCTGTTGAACAATACAGTACAAGCAATAGTAATACCAGTTGCAGTAGTGGAAACTCTGCAGAGAAACGTGTCTCCAGTTCTCAGTCAGAGACTGATACAAAAAGTAAACAGCCAGCAAAATTTCATAAAGAAAAACCTGTCGACAGCGTCGTTATATACTCTCAAAATTTTCCCGATCTGAATTCTAAAGGTCAGACATCTAGTGTGATGAATTTAAAAAACTGCCACACCCCCCCGAGGGGGGAAAAGAAGGAAAAAACCCATAGATCAAATAAAAACCTAAGAAGTTTAAAGAATGATTCTCAAAGAGCCGCTTCGGACACTGATTATGAAGCTAGGGATACGAATCCAAAGGGGAATCATAAAGGGACTATGCGGTGGACTCTACACGTAGTCCCGCCAAAAAAGCGGCACTTAACGCTGTGCGTATCGGATTTTTCTTCTGATGAAGAAATCGAGGAAAGTGCTGTGTCTATGAAAGACGCTGGACCTTGCATCAAGAACCATGTGGCCGGGAAAATGAAAATGTCGGCCCACGGTGGTGGTGACCTCCATCCAATCATGAGAAAAACGTAGCAGAGATTTAGATGTTGCAATGACATCATCCAGCAAGCACGGAATGATTGCTATTAGTTTATTTTTACAATTTATACCTTCTTACTAACTCCAGCCACTGAATGTTGAATAGGACGATGGAAAATTGTGGAGCTGTATTTAATCAGCGCGGTAAAGTAAATTGATGAGTGTGGTGGCGTGTTGATATATTTTTGACAGTTTTATTAGGAATGTTCATCAACATTTAGTGATCGGAGTCTGTTTTTGATATCATTATTAGCGTGAATCAAGTTTTAGTGGGATCCCTCGCAGACATGTATCGAACTATTTTATGGTGAGCCATCACTAAGTGTGGTATGCCGATAAAACTGTTTTAGCCAATGTGGTTATATTTACTAGTCATATAGTCAGTCTTAAATGCTTTGTATATATATTTTTGTATTTTTGACTTTATTATTGAATAAGAAAAACAATTTCAGTTCATAAAAAAGGTTAACAGTACAAAAATGGAATTCTTTAGGTAATTATGAAAGAAAAAATAAATTTTATATGTATTGTTCATAGTACGGACTATTATTTAAAAGAAATATATTGAACTAACTGCCTGCGACATCGTACGCGTGAAATTTAGATTTCTCCGCTTAAGAAACATTTTTCACTGATGCTTCGCTCTTTTATTGGTCGCAGCGTTATGTTATAAAGCCTAAAGCCTTCCTCGATAATTGTACATTGAACACTGAAAGAATTTTTTTAACACTAGACGGGCTAGACAGACGAGCCTCGTGATTGAGTGGTTCATGTAACGGACTGCCGATCAAGAGGTCGCGGGTTCGATTCCCGCTCGGGACAATCATTTGTGTGATTTTTCTAATTGTCATACAAATGTTTGTACTGCATCTAGGTGTTTCTATGTATTATAAGTATGTATTTACAAAAAAAAGTAGTATATGTATTCTATCCGTGTTCTGGTACCCATAAGACAAGCATATAAGCTTAGCTTGGGACCAGAGGACGTTGTGTGAAATCTCCATGAATATTTATTTATTTTCTAATTCTTAATTATTATATTGATCTTTATTTTCAGGGATGAACTGTAGACTGTAGTAACGTTGTATTCTGATTGGAAAAACGCGCGCTTCTCCACTTCATTTTGAACTCATTACAATTGGACCAAAAATAGTGAAATAATGTAGGAAATGGAAGTCGAAAGTTTTAGGGCTCTATATCTATTGCCTAAAGGAATAGGCTGTAAGATTGGCGGGCACGGGCCTCCTTCACTTTGGGAGGGATTATGGTCTACTGTGCCGCGCTGACCAGGAATGTTTGCACAGGGTTTATTTTCAAGTTTTCCATCTCTCACAGTAGACGTTAATTGCTATTGTTTCTTAGCTGGCTCTTACAGCACTGCAAATGAAATGGGGTGGTGACACTTGTATTCTTAATCCGTTACCACACTGACCTAAAAATACACTCCTAGTACATTACTAACATAATAAACGGACATACCACCACGCCTTTTTGCCGTGAGGGTAGGCAGCCTATAGAGTTCCATCTGCTACAATTCAACAACATTCTTGGTTTCATTAAATCTCATGCATCTCATACATCCTAGACGGTAAGATTATTTCCATCCATCCAATCTTTTCCAGTCTACTGTTGGACATAGGCTTTCCGAGTAGGACGCCACAACGCGCGGTCCTGCGCTGCTTGCATCCTTCACTGAAAGATTATTGAATGAAAACATTAAAAAACTCAGTGGATGGAAAAGATATAATTATATAAAAACATCAATTAAATACAACAAAATTATATTATAACTTTGAAATAACAATAAATTGCTTTAGTCTTAAGTTACAAGCTCTGAACTAACTATTATATTACACTATTACCCAAAAATGCCCATAAAATTAGCTGCTATTTGCCAAAATGAACGCTTAATATAAAAGTGACCCAAAAAATATATATAAATACAGTGGAACTCCGGTAGTCCGACAAATACTTTGCAGGGCAGTGTCGAACTATCGAATTTGTCGGATTATAGAGTACTGCTTATGAACAGTAAACAATGAACACACGCTAGGCGCACACACCACTATCCTCATCGGCATGTAGTCAAATTCAAACTAAGCAATCAGAATCAAAACAATACCCTACGCGTCGAGCACAATAGTGACAGTGCGTACAAGTTGTAACTTGTTCAATCATGCATTAGCGAATACATATTATCAAAAAAGTATTCAGTAATAAATAATAGACCATGTCGGATTACAGGGTGCGCCGGATAAGCTAGGGTCCGGATTACCGGGACTCCACTGTAGTTAGCAAAACTAAGTTTAACTAGAAAAACTAACATTGAAATTGCAAACGCCAGATAAATACGGCAAAGTTCATGGATGTCGTGAAACGCAGTCCGTTACTTGAACGACTAGACAACAAGGCCAATCTAGGTCCTATGTTTACATGCCTGGTTTTTTTTATTATTATTATTATGTCAGGCACATATAAACCTAATGCTCTCCCAAATTGCAGGAGGCTCGTGCACAACAGTGCGACATTAACGGGTTGAACAGGAGATATATATTATTACTAGCTGACCCGGCAAACGTTATTTTGCCATACTAAAAATAAAAATTGGTCAAGTGCGAGTCGGACTCGCGCACGAAGGGTTCCCTACCATTATCTATGCAACATATGTTATTAATAAATGAGCAAACAACACACACAATACTTAATTAATCACGTTTGTTGTATGAAAGCAAGAAACGGTAAAAAAATCATGTTTGTTGTATGGGAGCCCCCCTTAAATATTTATTTTATTTTATTTTTAGTATTTGTTGTTATAGCGGCAATAGAAATACATCATCTGTGAAAATTTCAACTCTCTAGCTATCACCGTTCTTGAGATACAGCCTGGTGACAGACGGACGGACGGACGGACGGACGGACGGACGGACGGACAGCGAAGTCTCAGTAATAGGGTCCCGTTTTTACCCTTTGGGTACGGAACCCTAAAAAACAGGTTTGAAAAATAGATGTTGGCCGATTCTCAGACCTACTGAATACGCATGTAATATTTCATAAAACTCGGTCTAGCCGTTTCGGAGGAGTACGGTAACTAACACTGTGACACGTGAATTTTATATATTAGAAGAGATATCGTATTGTATATATTTGAGTTAGGTCACTTTCATATTAAGAGTGAAAAAATGATTGTATCAACTTTCCAGAAACTTCTCTAAATCTGTACTGTCTGTATCCAGTTGTATTTGTTCCAAAGTTACATTTGGTGTTGATGGCTTACCTGAAACAAAAAAAAACAGTGGATTCGTTAAATATTTCCAATAAGACTTAGTATGAATTTTGGAATCACTTTCAGCTTTGCGTTAAAAATCAGCCTATTTCTTATGCTATATGGCTATAGAATATTTATGTACCAAACATATAAATCAGCTCAATAGTTTTAGTGTCAAAGGGGGACAGACAGATTTACTTCTCCTATTATTTTATACACCTATCCAGGCAAGGTCTAACCTTAGCTGGGAGGAGCTGGAATCTGTTGCACTGGATCGGGCGAAATGGAAACGCATCGGGATGGAAACGCCTTCTTAGAGCGATACGCGTACGCGTCGGGCAACGTTGCTAACGGTACTGACGTCACCAACATGGCCGCCAGGCGCATTACCAATTTGTGGGGCTTATAACACACGCCAATGAATCTTAAAACAACGCTGACTCAACTCAAAATATATCTACATGCTTCATGTTTGGGCTTAACTATTTATAAATAATTTGCATTATGACCTCTACTGAAATAATTGCACCAGATATGCTTTTGATTTTTGTGTTAAGTCACTAGCATTTTAAGCATGCAATATAGCCAAAAGGAGACTTACTATTATTTAAGCTGCCCACTGTTAAATACCTTGCCACATCTTGTTGGAATGCCACAGAACTCTGTTCTCTTTTAGCTTGATACTCTGCTAGCTGCTGTTTCTCTCGCTCATAATTAAGTTGTGTATTTTCTTTGGCTAATTTGTTGCGAACTTCCTCTAAGGCAGCTAAAATTAAAAAAAAAATCAACTTAAAGTACTTAAAAGATGACTAGGTTATCGGAGACATAGCTACATGAATTGTGAACCTGAAGAGTCGATACAAGTAAGTAGCTCCTTAAAGTTAACTAAAACTTAACTAAAAATGAAAACTATCTTTTAATTAAGTTAAGTTGTGCACATAGAATTGATACTTATGAGCAATAAGATTACTGCCGGCGTATTATGAACTTTTTAAAGTCATTCAAGTTCCAGGCATGCCGTAAACTGCATGGCTCACTTTTAGCTGAAAATTTTTAGTTAGTACTTTAGCTTTTAGTTGTATCTTCTCCTTAAACATAATATTAATGTATGACTGGTTTAGCGAACTGACTGACTAAGAATTTTGTTCATAATACGAATTTGCCAGACAGTTCAATTCATGGCGACTGCCTGTAAATAAAAGCTCATAATACGGCCGCAGATCTGCAATCTAAGTTACATATATCACACACACTTATATTCTTATTAAGGTTTTTTCAAAATTCTAAAGCCTAATGGGCTTATACATAATGACTATAGGTTTAAACGGAGATTTTATCGGAGAGATAATAAACTTTATCGTAAAAAGACTATTATGAATAACAAGTTTTGACAATTTCCGCGAACTGATTTTAGCGAACTTTTAAACCTCCGATAAGTCATCCCTACTAATATTATAAATGCGAAAGTAACTCTGTCTGTCTGTTACGCTTTCCCGCTTAAACCTCTCAACCGATTTTGATAAAATTTTGGCACAGACAATCTTTAGACCCTGAGAAAGGACATAGGCTACCTTTTATTGCAAAAAAAATATTTTAAAATTCCATGCGGACGGAGTAGCGGGCAGCGGGCAACAGCTAGTTGAATAAGACCATAACTATTTAGTAAATAGTTACCCTAACTATTTAGAATGGGTAAAACAGGAGCCAGGTAGCGCCATAATAATACAAGGCCAGAAAACCCATAAGCTGTAAGAAAAGTTGCATAAAAAAATTTACCCTTCCCTTTATGCATATCATAGCATTTTCTTTAATACAGAACTAATATATAATATAAGCCATACAATATAAGCCGCTTACCCATTTTTTTCTCTTTATACATAGTTAAATGATAGTGATGGTCTAACTTCCAACTTTCCATTTTACTTCTTTCAATAATATCTTCAAATTCAACTAATTCTGCTTCCACAGTCTCTAATAAAGCCTCCACATTTTTTAGGCTGTCTAAACATTGCGCCACTGATGCAGTTAAACTAGGAATCAAGGCTAAATTTTGCGCTAATTCAGACGCATTTTGTAAACGCACTTTAGTTGTTTCGTGTAATTCTACAATTAGTCTATCTACTTCATCAGCTGTTTTAGCGTTTTTATCAGCATTTTCATGTAATCCCGCCCATTCTTCTTGATATTTTTCTAACAAAGCAGCACCCGCTCCATAATTCACTTTGCTCTCGTGCACAACTTTTTGTTTATCTTTAAAAATGTTTGTAACTTTTTGCACTTCCTGTAATGTCTGTCTTATGTTGTTATTAGACGTTAAGCCATCTTGTACTACAGAAATAAAATCTCTTAAATTTCCTAACATTATAAAAACTATTCGTGTTTTATTTACAAATTACAATTTTTACACAATTTCCGCGAATCCCATGACCTATTCCATTCAAAGAGTTTAATAATATAGATATAACAAGAGGGGCTGGTCTATGCCTAAACGTGCATGTATGGAAAGTGTTGCCGCGCGGCGACGGTTCCGAAAAACTTTTTTGACATTTAGGGACGAACCTATAGCTATATTTATTTTTTATCATTAGTTTACTTGCAAAAATCACTAAAAATTTTTAGATGATTCCGAGCTGTTATAACAACACGTAATAAAAGCAACAAGTGTGAATATTATATTATATTTTAAATTAAATTCATGGAATAACATGTAAACTGAGATATTACATTTTATTCTATGGATTGAATTGTAAATTTAATATTTACAATTGTTGCCTTTATTATGTATTATTATGATAACAGCTCAGCATCATCTAAAAATATTTGGTGAGCTTTACAAGTAAACTAATGATACGTACCTTATGCCATGTATAGTTTCGAAAAATTAATGAGTCAACAACTCCACATAATCTGAAGAATGCTTTATTAATTTATATTATACAATACAAATAATTAATATCACATCTTTATCTGATGATTAGGAGTTTTCTTTTTCTGGTAAGGGAAAGTATTATCTGAAAATAAATAGTAAACAAGTTAATTTCATAAATAACAGACTTATAATGAAAGTGAAAGTGGGTGTTTCTTTGTGACATTTTCATAATAAGTGAAATTAAATGAAATTGCCTGATACTTGGTGATGAAATTGGGTAGTAACACTAGTATTCTTAATCAGACACCACACAATTCTTCTAAACATTAACAACATTTTTTTCAAATACTGGTACCAACTCCACATCCACAACTAAACTAAACTTAACTAAATAATTAAAATAATTTTTAGTTAAGTTTTGATTCATTGGCTGTTTCATACTATAAATTTGTATTAATTAAAATCGTTAGTCTATATTACACAGTTTTCATTATAACAAAGATAAGATTGCATTGCCGAATTATGATAATGACGCTATCAATTTTCATTTTTAGTTAAGCTAAGTTTAGTTATGTGCATAGAATCGATACCATTGTCTAATTTGTAAAGATCCAATTAATGTTGTATTAATGCTGTAAGTTGTTTACCTACATTATATGTCATCACTGATGTAGTTTTGTACTCTGATAAACCTGGCGATGGCTCTTTTTATGACATCATGTGAAGTTCTAACTTGTCCACAATCCCAGACAAGATCGCTAAACACCTGTAATACATTTCAATTTTAATATAAGTAAATACTGTAAATTTTGCAGTGCAGGTGAAGCTTAGTATTAACGTACTGCAACAATTTTCATGACATTTGATATGCAGGAAGTCTCAAGTTTTAAATCAATCTAGCTCAGTTTTAGACATTACAAATTTAAATATTTATAGTTTTAAATATTTATATACAAATGTTGTTTTTTCAGTGAAAATTAATAAAAATCAATTATAATCTCGTCTAAATATCATAATCACCATTATCCACCAATAACCCAGTAAATTCTTAGTAACTTTTTCTTATAGTACAATAAAATAGGCTGTCAGTAATACTAGAGCTAATTTTGATAGATGAAATATTTTACCTTTCGAAAGAAAAGTTTCTACTTACAATTTAATAACCATCCACCTGCCCTTATCCCATTATTTATATACTCGTATACATATTATATCTTGAATACACACTCAAAATAGTGAACAAACACATAGGTAATCTTTTGCCGCTGTATATTTCCTTTTATCCTATTAGTCCTTTCTCCAACCAGCAAATAAGAAAGGATGTTTTGAGGATATGGAAACCCCCTGAATCGATATACGAATACAAACTGAAAATAAGACAAAACGTTAATAAGTATAAGAATAATCACAACTATATTGCTTGATTAGTTTATCCACTGCACATTTAAAGCATCACAAACAAAACTTACCTAAAGCATCACAAACTTTTGTTTCTACGATGTTCAACCATTGCGAAGATAAGCAAGTAAAGTTAATTTATTGGGTAACTAACGAAACTAATAAGGAAACAAATTTTAATTAGAGTAAATTTGACAAATTTAACTTAAGTTTTATATTTGATATGAATCAATAATTAATAAATAAAATAAAATCAGCAACGTTTCGAATTTGTAAACCGCCATAACTGTCAAACTTGAAGTTTAAATTGACTTAGGGATGTAAAAAAAAAATCGATTATTAAAAAAATCAATTAAAAATCGATTATTTTTTAGATAAATTCGATTTTTTACGCGTTTTTTTTTTATTTCAAATAATCGGTTTTTTTTATAATCATGGCAAAATATAATGGCTGTTGCTAGTCGTCCGGTTATACGGACGACTAATATTCAATATTTGTCCGGTTATCGGATGAATAAAATATATTAATCGTCCGGTTATCCGATTAATAAAATATTTTAATCGTTTACTTTATTATTTGTACTAATTACGTTTCATATAACTTTAGAAATTAAATAAAATGAAGGTTTTCGAAAAAAAAAAGAAAATCCCTAACCTAACCTTCACTCGGTTAGCTTCGAGATCTAATAACTCCGCATTTTTTTCTTTTTGCTCCTTAGTCCTCCTTAGTAGTGTAATCTTCAGCTCCGTGGACAGTGTCGAAAAAGATTTTCACTTTTTTCACGAAAAAAATTCTTAGTTATAAATTTAATAATAAAAAAATAATAATATCCGTATGAATATACTCATTCAAAAAAAAAAGCCGTACAATTAGTCAAATCCACGATTGACGGACGATTTTTTACCGGACGACTAGACACATCGAAATATAATATCGATTTTTTATTTGCAACCCCCGGTATAAAGTCTGGTTTTCAGACCCGGTACCTAGGCCTGGAACGCAAACTTATCTTTTATTGATCTATACAAGTATACACATATCATTAATCTATGGCGAACTGCCACCCTCCATAAGTTTATATTAACGTCATCTCTGCGTCTATGACGGCATTAAGGCATTTCTTTTGTACTTTTGAATTATTATAGATGTTTTATTTAACAATACATTCACCAGATAGTAGCCGATTCTCAGACCTACTGAATATGCATACAAAATTTCATAAGAATCGGTCAAGACATTTCGGAAGAGTATGGGAATGACAAGAGAATTTTATATACATATTAGGTTATTTAAAAACT
This sequence comes from Orgyia antiqua, assembly GCA_916999025.1. Taxonomy (NCBI): domain Eukaryota; kingdom Metazoa; phylum Arthropoda; class Insecta; order Lepidoptera; family Erebidae; genus Orgyia; species Orgyia antiqua. The sequence continues at coordinate 24,429,823 of OU779871.1, forward strand.
TTATTTTATGTTGGTTATATTATAAGATCCTACTATTTCTGTTGCTTGTTTTTAATTACTCGTAATAAACCAATTGATATATTTTTCTTATATTTCTTTATCATCACAGAAAGTTACATTGTTCACCCTCTATCCAGGACTTCTAGTTCCATTGAAGATTATTTGATTATGCCAAAGAAGTACATCAAGAGTGGCATAATCCAGCAATATTGATTAGAGTATTAATTTCTTTGCGCTTACAGGGTGCAAAAAATTCTAGGTCATCTTTTCAGCCCATTAAAGTTGGGCGCACTGTTGGGCACGGGGGGGGCTCTTTCACTTGGGAGGGTTAATGGTCTAGTATATCCCTGAGCTGGCTCTTACAGGTACCCTGGAGAAAAATGGGGTGGTGACACTTGTATTCTTAGTCCATCACCACACGGACGATAGGTCTAAGCTCATTTATTGAAAAAATAATTATTAAGATTTTAAGTTGGCGTTTATATATAAATTAAATAGCAACTTTAAAAAAAATCGGTTAATAAAAAAAATCGATTATTTTTTAAGAAAAATCAATTTTTAGATTTTTGATTTATTTGGCCCATAAAAAATCGATTTTTTAGGTCCAATGTCACATCCCTAAAATTGACAACTGACAAATATGACAAGAAAGATGGCAGCGAATCATAGATAAATGAATGAAAAACAGCTACAGAGTACTAAAAAAAAACCATACGTGAGCCTGGCAATAATCCGTTAGACAGTGGGTTGCCACAAGGGATAAAAAAAAAACCAACATGATGACGTCATCCAAAATGACGGGCAAAAATAGTACAGCAACAACGACAGATGGCACTACGGTGACGAAAATATAGGCTTGTTCTAAGCGAACCGCCCCTGATTCCATTTTACTAAATTACAGGGATGGATTCAGTGCGGATAAGACACTCGAAAATATCTTTTTATATATAAAATTCACGTGTCACAGTGTTAGTTACCGTACTCCTCCGAAACGGCTTGACCGATTTTTATGAAATTTTACATGCACATTCAGTAGGTCTGAGAATCGGCCAACATCTATTTATAAACCTTTTTTTTTTAGTATGGCAAAACAACGTTTGGCTGGTCAGCTAGTTCTACTATAAAACACAAGTGGTGTCCATTCCCAAATTACACATAACTGCCAACATTTAACATAACACTGATAATTTACTTCACTTTTATGAAAAATTTACTTGTGCATCTTTTTTGTTTGATGCAAAATTTAAGGTTTAAAATTTTTTATATTATCAATAATTATCAAATAATTATAATTTCTTGTTGTTCTTGTTTGATGGCTTCTTTAGAAGCGACTTATCGTAATGTTTAAGTCGCGACGCTGCCAGTATTCTTAGTGATAGTGTCACAAACTAAAGGGGTTGTGGTGTTTGTCTATCAACGTGTAGATCGGTTGAAATTTTCGGAGATTCCGACAACCAAGGTAATTTAATTAATTAGAATTAATTAATTAAATAAATTTAATTTGAAATTCAGTGAACTACCAAATCTGACCCTGTATAAAATTGTCAGACAGAATCATGACAGAATCATGACAGAATGCAATAGCACAGATCAATAAACACCTAAAAAATTACTCTGTACTATATCTACTACAGGTTAAATAAAATATTATGATAATATAGGAGGTAGAAATTTAATAGTACCACCATTTTACTTCTTTCCAATCAAGACCAAAAACATCAAAATCATTTAGGAATCCTATTGAAAGTCAGAAACTCATGAATGAGCTGTCGTACCCCGTTTTCCAATCAGCGCACAATAGCGCATTATGCGGCACAATGCTCAACGTTGAGTGTTCCAATTACAGCATCGCATCGCACAATCTAGCACTCTCAAAAGTGATGCGTGCAATCCATACCAACTTCAGCGACAGAAAATTAACAAGTATCTACCTATTTTTTCTTTAAATTGGCATTGATTGAAATTTTTATTTATATATTATCGTTATGTAGTAATATTATTATTTGTTAAAAAAAATTTAAGGCTTTCTTTTCGTCGGAGTTTTCTGGAAATATTCAAAGTTAATTCAAGCTGTGTTAAAAAATAAATAAATATAAGTATGGATGAAGCACAGAAGAACATTATCCTTAGGTTGTGAATATGTATAATTCTTGCTTCATACTCTTTCTGGTCTATGGCTAATCTGTCATTGAAAATTTGAAATGTCAACTACGTCAAATTTGAATTTTGTCTGTTGCGTTGTTGTTTGTTGTTATTTTGCAACTTTATAAAATACGATGGTATTTTAAGTTTTATTAAGTGTTACAGGCTTTACTTTTAAAATAGTAGTATATTAAAATATTCCTCAACTATCTTACATAAAAAAGCAACATTGTTCATAAAATATGAGTGGATATAAGCTGAGAAGTGAAGAAGTGCCGCAAAAATTTTCGGAATGGCTAATATCAATGGGTTGTCCTACTGATACAGTGCCGTCTGTTGATAAACTTGCAGAGTAAGATTAAATACATATTTTTAAAGCAATTTCTTTACGCTAATATACATAGATACCTATTGTGCCCATACATTTAACATAGTTTTTTTTTCGGATCCATTTTTTCCTTAGAGCACTAATGCAGCAGGAGTTGGTTTTGTTAAGTGACCTCTTAAATTTGTTATTTTATTAAATTCTCATATTGTACAAACAGTGTTATCTCCTTTATGTGATAAAAAAAAAAAACAGAATTTATAACTACAAATTTTTGCCTAGTACTCAAAAAATATATATTGAGACTAAATCATTGTAACAAACAAGAATGCATACATTAAAAGGAAGCAAAGCATGAACTGAATGTAGTTTTTTTACTACATTTTCCTTAACAATAAAACAAGAAGCCAAAAACATCTATTACTCGGAAAAATATTTCTTAATGTGCCTGTAATTTAACTAACTTGTTTCTAGGATGTGCAAAGGTCAATACTATATGGTGTGGAGAAGCTTGATGGAACATGTTGACTCCAAAGACATCATAAAACAGAAAAGATTACAAGTTTTCTGTAATGACATTCAGAAATATCAAGATCGTACTAGATTTTATAAGGTAAAAAAATTATACTAAGTGTTACATAATATTATATGTATAATAGGTAGTTGTCTATTAGACTTAATAAAGTTTTATCAAACAGTAATAATATGAATAAGTAAATATAAGTCTTGGCAAAAAGTAAATGTGTGATTAAGTCTACTCAAATAGAAAAAAAAATACCTGACAAAGTTGATACTTTTTTTTTCTGTTTTTTTTTTAGTCTTGGAGTCACCCTAGTTGCCCATGCCAGCCTCATGGGACTTTCAAAGTAATTCAGTGCTGCTGACTGTTCCCTGTCAAAAGTTGATACTTATATTCTTAGTTAATACATACATTGTCATTATTATCATTGATGTATGTATGTTTTAACTTCAATTTTGCAGCAAAACACCAGTGTAGTTATACCAGATGAGTTGTCACTGTGGAAGCAACAGATAGAGTTGAAAGAGAAGTTGGAAGAGATGGAAGCTAAAGTGATGAAATCAAGACAACAGTGTCAACAATTAGTTGATAAAGTGTCTAGTAAATGTAAGTTGTTTGTTTTGTATGTACAGTGATAGACACCATTGCTTGACTATTGCTTGGTATATTATGTAAACAGTAGGTATCCACAACCATTGGCGGCAATATGATATTTTGCGTGACAGAAGACGTCTTTCACAGCTTTATGACAACAACTTTCTCTCACTCTCCCTTTCTCTCTCTCTCCCTTTATCTCTCTCCCTTTCTCTCTCTCTCCCTTTATCTCTCTCCCTTTCTCTCTCTCTCTCACTTTCTATCTCTCTCCCTTTCTCTCTCTCCCTCCCTCTCCTCCCCCTTTTTCTCACCCTATCTCTCTTACTCTCTGTCCCTCTTTCACCCTCCCCCTCTTTCTCTTACTCTCTCCCCTCTCTTTCTCTTCCCCTCTCACCCTCCCATCTCTCTCTCTTCCCCTCTTTCACTCCCACCTCTCTTCCCCCCGCTCTCTTTCTCTCTATGTTGAATGAATGAATTAATATGTATATCATGTATGTGTATTATATTGTAACGTATTTTTTCAGTATCACAACGTAACCTAGCCCGCGGTCAAGTTGAGAATATCCATCGTCGTACCAGATTGTTACAACAAGTTGCTGAAGAACTTGATAATAAGAAGGCTAATCTTGTTGAGACAAAGTCCATCGCTGAGGGCCTGTGTAGATTTGATACTGACAATGATATAGAGGTAAAATAGAATATAAGTTTAGGTAAAGGTGACCTTCCGAAATTTGCGACCCGCTCCAGCTTTTTACAGCAAATAACATTCGATTCTTCTAAATGCGTGACGGGCGACTGTAGCTCTCATTGCGTTTCATGCGCATTGCTCTCATTGTGTTGTATAAATAAATAGACGTATCTAAACATGTAAGTGATAGCAGAATTGGCATCGTTCACAGCCCTACAGAATCGCGCCAGGTCGACATAGCGAGTGACCGACATAAATGTCTATTCTGTTTTTAGCAACGTGAAAATTGACTTTATTTGATCTGCTGACAGCTCAGTCGATAGAAGAAAGTAATAGCAGTACGAACCAACTTTTAGCATTAAACTGACATGGGCTGTAATATGACTGCTGTTTTCCGTGTGGTGACGGATTAAGAATACAAGTGTCACCACCCCATCTCCTGAGGGTGCTGTAAAAGTCAGCTAAGGGATATTGCACACAGATAACATCCTCTGTGAGAGACGGAAAACCCGAAAATCTGGTCAGCGCGGCACAGTAGACCATAATCCCTCCAAAGTAGAGGAGGTCGAGATGACGTACACAAACACTATAACGTAATTCTATAGATCACTATACACACACCCAATATACAAAATCAGTACATAAGCGCCTTAGTGGACGGGCTTCGTGGTCTAGTGGGTCATATAACGGACTGCCGTTCACGAGGTCTCGGATTCGATTCCCGGTCAGGACAATCATTTGTGTGATGTTTATAATTGTCATACAAATGTTTGTACTGCGTCTTGGTGTTTACTATGTATTATAAGTATGTATTTACAAAAGAAAAGTAGTATATGTATTCTATCCGTATTCTGGTACCCATAACAGAAGCATATAAGCTTAGCTTAGGACCAGAGGACGTTGTGTGAAATTACCATGAATGTCTATGAATATTTATTTAGTAGATACAACTGTCTATACCATATGCCTTTTTAAAAATGTTCGCCTTACAAAGCCAACTCCTTTCGAATGAATGCTCTGAAATTATTACTTTTATTTTTTTTTTCAGAATAAATTAAGCTGTCAAATTGGCAAGTGTACAACAACTCGTCGTCAAAATAATCGTGTCAGATCAGCATCGCTTTCTGGTAATACATTGCAAAGTTCTGTTACGTCTAATAGTGGAGATCATAATGAAAGTTCGGGTGAGTACATACAAATATTGATATATACGTCGGCCCTCGTGTCTAATGGTTCAGGTAACGGACTGCCGTGCACGAGGTTGCGGGTTCGATTTCCGCTCGGGACGACAATAATTTGTGTGATATTTATAATTGTTATACAAATGTTTGTATTATATGTATGTATTAAGAGGATGCCAAAATAGCTTCGTGCATTTTTCTACGTGCGAAGTTTTCATTGTTTCTTTCGATTGAATGGCTAGAGCTCTAATTTTTAAGTATATGTTTTTTCAATATGTATATAATCTAGGATCGCATAAACTCAGAAACGCGATTGAAAAAAGTTTTCTCGATAGAAAATCTTAGCGAAAACAACCTCTCCAATTTTTTATTTTTTTCATTTGTCGGTCTATTATCGCGTATTAACTAATGAAATAACTTTAAAAACATAAGTAACTATTATATATAGAAACACGTAAATCAGAATTAAAATATATTTAGTAGATTTTGAGTAAATAGGAAAAGTATCCCTAATTCTTCATTTTCTGTGCCTACTGGCTGTGTTAATATGTACATGTCGGCGATGATATACGATAATATTGATGTAGGCCCTTAACAAAAGAAAAGTATTTTATGTAGTACACCTATCCGTATTCTTTCTTGTATCCATAACACAAGCATATAAGCTTAGCTTGGGACCAGAGGACGTTGTGTAAAATATTTATTTATTAATTCATTATTTTTATTTATTGTCCTGAAAATTCCTGGAAATGCTGGGAGAGGACGCCCGAGAAAAATATACTCCGATGTCATCGCCGAGATACTCCAAAAGGGGCAAGTGCATAGCACTTACAACCGTCGGGCATGTATGACCAGATGTATGAGTGTGGATGAAGCCAAGGAAGTATGTTTGGATCGTAGCAGATGGCGCTCTATAGTCTCTGCCTACCCCCATGGGAAAAAGGCGTAATGTTATGATGATGATGTCCTGCCCCTGTCTCATCATTTGCGGTCGATATGATAAATACATATATAATTATACTTATACTCGTATTTGACCAGTTTGTGTTCAAAATATTAATAATAATATTATTATTGTCTATAAATAGAGGAATACCTGTCGCTTGTGAAATGTAGCGGTGAAACATTATGGCCTTTATTATGTGAGCGTCGGGCATCACTGTCATCTGAGCTCAACGTTAACAAAGTAACAGAAAAAATTGTACAAAATAATAGGTAAGTATTTAAATATTGTATACAGAACCAATATAATTAAATATTTCGATCAAGAGGTCGCGGGTTCGATTCCCGCTCGGGACTATCATTTGTGTGATTTTTCTAATTGTCATACAAATGTTTGTTCTGTGTCTGGGTGTTTCTATGTATTTATAAGTATGTATTTACAAAAGAAAAGTAGTATATGTATTCTATGCGTATTCTGGTACCCATAACACAAGCATATAAGCTTAGCTTGGGACCAGAGGACGTTGTGTGAAATGTCCATGAATATTTATTTATTTAGAAGTCCAACTCATCTTTTTTAAAAGTAAACTTTTACGAGTGTCGGCTCCTGCACTATAGTGAGGACGAATGGGTATAAACGACACCTGTTCTCCACACCCTTTTTATTCTCATTCGTCCACACTATTCCCGTTCGTCCACACCCCATGGAATGACCCCATAGAACGCCACAACGCGCGGTCTTGCGCTAACTGCATCCAACGGCTCCGTCATACTTGACAATATCGTCAGTACACCTTGTTGGGAGCCGCTACTCGAGAACCTTCTACAGTACAGCTGTACACATTTATTTATTAATTACACATTACTTTCAGAATAACTCCGAGATGGATACTATCTCATACCGCATCGTTAACTTGTACGTTGGGATTGGAATCGTTAAAGAATAAGGAAAATATAGAAAACACGCGCTCAACCCTAGCTGACGAGATAGCACAAGCTAATGTAATCTTTATATATATAAATCTTCTGTACGTGTGTTTGTAACTGAACTCCTCCTAAACGGCTGGACCGATTTTGATGAAATTTATTGTTGTTGATTTTTACACAGAAATGTATGGCAAAACAACGTTTGCCGGGACAGCTAGTGTATTATAAATATTTAGGAATATTTAAAAAAGAAACCTTACTAGTGTCCGTCTGTCTGTCTGTCCGTCAACCTTTCTTTACTCAGCAACGGCTGAACATATTAATTTGTAACTCATACCAAATGTAGATCTATACGGTCCCTTGCTGCAAAAATTCAATATTTTAAATCTACGCATTCAGAAGATATAACCGAACTACAGCCATTTTTAAGCATTTTCGACTTATGCCAGGGAGTCAAAACCTTCCTTGTTACTTCCCATTGCCCTAGACTTTGAAATTTGGCATGGACCAAGCCTTTAAAGTGCTGATATAAGGAAAAATCCAAAAACTTGTAAATTCTTATCACATTACATGAAATAATTGTTTAAACTAATACCAACTTATGAAGTAGTTGAAATGTAGGCGATTCCCTTTATTACAACTACAAAGTTAAGTTGGTCAGTTGCTTTTTGCTTAATTAATTGTTTGATTTTGCAATTGACATGCTATGCTTTACTTAATAAATTAAACTATGGTGGAAAAAGTGATTGCCGCAAGCGGGACTTGAACCCACGACCTCGGAGTGACGATTGTGGTGATAAATTTGAATGCTACAAGCACGATTGCAATAAGCTCAGTTGGAAAGAGCTTCGGAACGGTACTCCGACGTCGTGAGTTCAAGTCCCGCTTGCGGCAGTCACTTTTTCCACCATAATTTAATTTATTTAGTTATTTATGTTTTTCGGTTAAGTAGATATATAGGTTTTATAGGTTTTTGTATAATTTGTCAGGGTTCGGTTTTTATTTAATTGTTATATTTTCAGGATCACCTATCACTATCTGAAGATTCATGTGAGTTACTAGTGTTGCGCTGCGAGCATGCTTGTGGTGAAGCTCGAGTCGATAGTTTAAGAACTATACTTGATGACGTCACCAAACACCAAGGAATATTTGCTATACAAAATGACGGTACATTACATAAAAATAATGGAAAACAAATTATTGTTATTGATAAAGCTATTGTAAGTATTAAAATACTTTTAAGTATTCATCAATAATCAATCATTCACAAGATTTTTGTACATGAAAAAATATGGAGTTTATCCATTCTTCCCATTATTGTATCCAACACTTTTTCAAAAAATTTGTTAAGAGGATACCAAAATAGCTTCGTGCATTTTTCTATGTACGAAGTTTTCATTGTTTCTTTAGATTGAATGGCTAGAGCTCTAATTTATAAGTATATGTTTTTTCAATATATGATCTAGGATCGCATAAACTCAGAAACGCGATTGAAAAAAGTCTTCTCGATAGAAAATCTTAGTGAAACAACCTCTCTAATTTTTTATTTTTTTCATTTGTCGGTCTATTATCACGTATTAACTAATGAAATAACTTTAAAAACATAGGTAACTATTATGTATAGAAACACGTGGATCAGAATTAAAATATATTTAGTAGATTTTGAGTAAATAGGAAAAGTATCCCTAATTCTTCATTTTCTGTGCCTACTGGCTGTGTTAATATGTACGTGTCGGCGATGATATACGATAATATTGATGTAGGCCCTTAAGTGCGAGAAAGCGTGATTTAATCGCACTTCCGAAACCAAGGACCAATGTGCTCCATCAGACATCGCTTACCAGAGCACTCAGTTTAATAAACGAAATAGCCCAAGATCTAGATATTTTCACCAGTCCTTTGGCTAAAATTACAGATAGGGATATGAGATTTGTTACAAATTCTTAAAATATGTCCATCTCTTGGAGTGTAATATAAATAAAATAAATAAATATTCATGGACATTTCACACAACGTCCTCTGGTCCCAAGCTAAGCTTATATGCTTGTGTTATGGGTACTAGAATACGGATATAATAGATATACTACTTTTCTTCTGTAAATACATACTTTAAATATTATTATTGTTATAATACATAGAAACACCATAATTCTAATATATAAAATTCACGTGTCACAGTGTTAGTTACCGTACTCCTCCGAAACGGCTTGACCGATTCTTCTCAAATTTTACATACATATTCAGTAGGTCTGAGAATCGGCCAACATCTATTTTTCAAACTTTTTTTTAGTATGTCAAAACAACGTTTGCCGGGTCAGCTAGTATATATATGTAACATTTAATTATAATGTCAACTTGGTTTTCTACTGTAATGGCATTGTAAACTTAATTTAATAAATAAATAAAATAAATAAATCATTATCATACACACCCTACGCTACGTCGTCCAATCCATGGTTAAAGTGCCACTCTAGAACCTTTTTTCCCCAATGATCATCAATCCTACGAGCAATGTGACCTGTCCATTGCCACCTCAGTGTGCTTACCCTTCGAGTTATGTTGAATGCACCTATTCTTCCAAGGTGGATACTCTCCACCTTAGAAGAATAGGCATATTCAAAACTTTAAAAATACTAAATTCTAGTAATCTTTTATTGACAGGAAAACAAAAGAGATGAATTAAAAAGAGTGATATCTTCTCTAAGTATAACTGAAGTGAAGATTCATAAAGTAAGAGATTGTCTGATCAATATGTTTAACAGTTTCTCAGATGGATATCCGCAACACAACAAATTGGCAGGTAATAAATATATATTCATAGGCATTTCACAACGTCCCCTGATCCCAAGCTAAGCTTATATGCTTGTGTTATGGGTACCAGAATACGGATAGAACACATATACTACTTTTCTTTTGTAAATACATACTTATAATACATAGAAACACCCAGACGCAGTACAAACAAAGTAATAAGATTTGAATTTTTTTACTATTAACAGGTCAATGGTGTATGTCGCAAGAATCAATTACAAATATTCGTCGTTTTTATGAGGAAAAGCGACAAAAACGTAGAAACAAAATAGATCTAAGCACAGATCTTGATGTCAGTGATAATAGATCTTCTAATGATAGTATTGGTGAGTTATTTATGTTATTACTAATAATTTTCCTGCCCTATTCCCATAATTTGGGGCCGGCGCAATAATGTCTTTTTCTTTCTAAGGCGGTGGCCTCGTGGTCGAGTGGTTCATGTAAAGGACTGCCGTTCACGAGGTCGCGGGTTCGATTCCCGCACGGGACTTTTATTTAAATGTCATACAAATGTTTGTTCTGCGTCTGGGTGTTTTCTATGTATTATAAGTATGTATTTACAAAAGAAAAGTAGTTTAAGTATTATATCCGTATTCTGGTACCCATAACACAGGCATAATAAGCTTAGCTTGGGACCAGAGGACGTTGTGTGAAATGTCTATTAATATTTTTTAATTGGCTCACTTTCTTTTCAGAAAATGGCAACCCTAAATATATAGATGAGTTAAGATTATATCTAAATAGTTTCAACTTGGAAAACAACAAGAAAATTGTTTTAGAAAGGTAATTTGTTAACTCCTTATGTATAAATGCTCTAAGTTTTAACTTATAACAGTCTGTCCCAGTTATAACTAAATGGTTGATTCAATAACACGCATTTATTAGTTCCGTACGTATCTATCTATGTTAATCTATGTAACGGAAACTTTGAAAGTGATCTTTATCCACTTTCAGTGGTCGGATTGATCTGAAATTTTGCACACTTAACAAGGACAGATGACAATGTAATAATTTAAAAAAAATATTCAGGAATTATGTTTGTTGATTTTTAGTTTTTGAACTTTGCAAATTATTAACAGAATATGGGTTACCATAAATGGGTATTTTTTTAACAAAGGTTGAACTGACTTTGTGTACTTTTGGAATTTGAGGGTGTTCCTCGATTTCTTAGGACATAAGCAATAGATTCCTCCTCTTTTTATTGAAGTCGGCTAAAAACACAAGCTGGTAAGATTAAAATCACAATACAATTGTCATATTCAACCGTATGAAATACAAAAATAAATTTGACTCAATTTTGACGGATTAAGAATACAAGTGTCACCACCCCATCTCCTCCCAAGGGTGCTGTAAAAGTCAGCTAAGGGATATTGCACACAGATAACATCCTCTGTGAGAGACAGAAACCTAGAAACTAAACCCTGTGCCAACACGCCTGGTCAGCGCGGCACAGTAGACCATAATCCCTCCCAAAGTTGAGGAGGCCCGTGCCCAAAAGTGGGACGTAAATGGGCTGGAGTGAGAGAGAATGAGACTACTACTAGACTAACCAAAAATTATTTATTATCTCTTTTTTCAGTGGTGACAAAGTTTGGGTTTTTGAAACTATACAATCTTTATTAGATCGTTTCTACACAAGACTGCAAGATAACAATATATTAACACCAATGATCTGTCCGTCTGTTAGCATTACCAAAAATTTACATAACATACTACAATTAGTTGAAAAGAAAGAAGAACTTGGTACAGTGTTAAGATATTTAGAGGATAGGCAGAAAAATAATATAACTGTTATTGGTAAGACCTGTGTTTATTAGTTACGTTCGTATCTACCTATCAATCCTATCTGTTTATGGCGCTATATAGTCTCTGCCTACTCCCATGGGAAATATCGTGATGTTATAATGATGAGAACCCTTTGTATGTTTGTTTTCTACCTGTATATGACCTGTTTTATTTTTTTAGATATTACATCACAAAAAGACCATGATGAATTAGCAAAAGATAAAATAAAGAAATATCTTAACGAGAATCTTTATAAGCTACAGAAAATAATTAAAACATTAGATCTAGGGACAGAAAACTTGAATATTTGGTCTGAAAATCAAATAAGAAAATATATATCACCTAATCGTAAGATCGACGGGTTGAAATATATGGATTATGAGTCGTATTATCTACAAAATTTAAAGTATTGATTTTTATTTTTATCTAAATAAATATTTTTATAATATAAAGTTGTTTTAACTTTCCTAAGTATTAAAAATCTTATATAAAAACAAATTTGTTTATGGTTATCACATCTTGGGCTTTAGTCTATACCTACTTCTGAACTAATACTATAAATCTGAAGAATTTTTCAAATCAAACCAGCGGTTCCTGAGCTTAGCGCTTTCAAACAAGTTTGTTTGTTTGAACGCGCTAATCTCAGGAACCATTGGAAAAATTCTTTCAGTGTTGAGTACATTTGTCGAGGAAGGCTATATAACATCACGCTGCCACCAATAAGAGCGGAGCATCAGCGAAAAATGTTGTAAAAGCGGAGAAAATTATCTAAATACCTGGCGTAAGACGCGGGTATCATCTAGTTTGATGAACACATTCGTTATTGCAGTGTTAAAGTTGTTGTCGGAAATGATATCGCTGAGGTTTAGAGCATTTATTCAACAGAGGTTGACATTATTTGACAAAGTAAACAGCTTGTGTAACAACTTCTACTTTTTTGTCTAATAGTAGAAAATAGAGGGATTTTTATAAAATAATTAGTTCCTAATTGAATTATCCATCCATCAGCCTCTTTCCGTCCACTGTTGGATATAGACTTCCCCCATAGAACGCCACAAAGTGCGGTCTTGTGCCGCTTGCATCCATTGCATAATAATTATGCAATGGATGCAAGCGTTCAATTATGAACTAAAGACTTCATGAGTACTTAAAAACCACTTTTACTTTTTATCCTTCACTATAATTATCCTGGTGGAAAATATTTGCTACGCATTTTAAACAACAACCATAGTTTCAACGAAATTTTTAACGCCTACGTAAATTTTAATATGAGAGTTATAAATTGGACTTGGCTTAATAATATAGTATTTTTATACAGGCGTTAAAAAATCTAGCGTATTGATGGGTGGGGAAAGTGGCATATTTACTTTTAGGTTACAAGTGCCATGCCCGGGGTGGCATCCTTTAGGGGCGACGTAAGCTACAGACAAGCGTCTGGCGGGAAACTTTGCTCAGTCTCTATTAATTATGGGTCAGCAAAGCTTACATGCCTATGGCGCTAATTTTCAAAATGTTAATTGAGCATTCTTATTATAAAATAATCTACTTAGTTTAAAAACTAAAAAAACACGCTTAAATATCCTGAATATTTTTGGAACGAAGTTCCTTACGGCAGGCTTGGAGGAGATAGGCCCCGTTTTCCAATGGCAGAGCATAATGCGACTCAGTGCCGCACAATGCTGAACAATGCTGACGCTTATTTGGAACGTGAATTAGTTTTAAAATGCGCCAGCAGAGTGCGTTGTGTTGAAAAAAAATTTCTAAAATAAACATTGTATTCACAATAAATTTAAAAAAGTCATTGTTTATACCTTCATCCATACTTATATTTATATACTAGCTGTTGCCCTCGACTCCGTCCGCGTAGAATTTAGGAAATTTTTCCCGTTTTTGCAACATTTTTAACTACTGCTTGAGTGAGAGTATTATAAACGTAAGAGTAAACAAATATAATCAGAATGCTCCGAACTGCTAAGCTATCAGGAGTTACACGTGTTATTGTGAGTCAACCATAAAATATAGATTTAAGCTGTTGCGGGATACTTTTTAGACAATTTTATGTAGAATATTTCCGTCATACATGATTTCTATGTAACTTTAACCATTAAGGCTGCACACGCGACGGAAACTTAAAAATTGGTTAAGTGCGAGTCGGACTCGCGCACGAAGGGTTCCGTACCATTATCTATGCAACATAAGGCAACGTTAATAGTATCGAGCAAGAAACGGTAAAAAAATCATGTTTGTTGTATGGGAGCCCCCCTTAAATATTAATTTTATTTTATTTTTAGTATTTGTTGTTATAGCGGCAATAGAAATATATCATCTGTGAAAATTTCAACTGTCTAGCTATCACCGTTCTTGAGATACAGCCTGGTGACAGACGGACGGACGGATGGACGGACGGACAGCGAAGTCTCAGTAATAGGGTCCCGTTTTTACCCTTTGGGTACGGAACCCTAAAAATGGAGCACCTTTTCCCGTTTTCCCAACAACCCAATTTTAGCGAACTTTTAAACCTCCGTTAAGTCATTATGATTATGGCCAAAAGTAGGTACAATATTTGCAGATTTTTTTAATTATAACGCAGAATTATTTAGCCTCCTTCCCTAACAACCTAAAATATACTAAAATAAATATTCATGGACATTTCACAAAACATCCTCTGGTCCCAAACTGAGCTTATATGCTTGTGTTATGGGTACCAGAATAAAACTAACTATAAATAACTTTAAAACGAAATCCTTAAGCACCTATAACCTATAATTGTCTGAATGGTTAATGCTTGCTTGCTTGGATAAAGCATAATAATAATTTGGCTACAAGTGCTGCAACTACGGAATTAAAAACGGTCCAGTACGACAAAACCCGTATTTTATCGAGTGTTTTCTATGTATCTTATGTATGTATCGGAGAAAATCACCGTAGACATCACCTGTAACTATTGCCAGGGTAGTCTCCAATCCAAACACCCTGTAATACAAATACTGAATAAGCTAACTACGTTAACTGCAACATTCTACTACGATGAGATCGATCCGTGGCTTACGACACGTGTAGCTGGTTTGGAAGGCGCCTTTTATGAATATTCAACGGGTCACCATTCGAACTCATCAGACAAAGGAATTACTCACCATTGACACCATTTAAGGACCCACTTCACTGGAACCTACTTAAGTTAAAACTAAAAATCCTTAAGTAAAGCATTTTAATCAAGTCTCCTACGACATATGTATTTACAAAAGAAAGTAGTATATGTGGTAGCTTAGCTTGGGACCAGGGGACGTTGTGTGAAATGTCCATCATGCTGATTTTAACGACCGGTCGCCCGCTTAACGTTAACCCTTCATGGGTATATGCGCAGGTGATAAGCGACGTTGTTTCCTCGATCGATACTCACGACCCCCGCGGGCAAGACTTGGGAAGGTGATATTTGTAGGTATACTTTTTGTCCGTCACCTAACGGACTCGTTTTCCAACCGCAACTATTATGAAATATGTTTTTCTCTATGTAATTTGGGGATATATGAGTTAATATTCAAAAGTTAAATGCTCTATAAAATGCAAAAAATGTAACTTTAACAATCTTTAAAAAAAATTCTATTAATTACTAGCTGGCCCGGCAAACGTTGTTTTGCCATACCAAAAAAAAATTTAAAAAAATGAACTATAAACCTCACGGAGCCCGAGACCTTTCCAACGAATGCAAAACCGTGGAAATCGGTTCGTGCGTTCTGGAGTTATAGCGTCAGGAAGGAAAATCCGACTTATTTTTATATAGTAGATTACCCAATTTTATATAAACCTAATCTTTAGGTATTATTCTGAGTATCTACTATTGCTACATACATAAAATCTACACTAGATACCTACCTACATACATACTATCTACATAAGTATAGTTATAAAGATAATGATGGCATGAAACATCGTTATTAACATTATTAACTTTAGCATGAAAGTCAAGGCGACTATGCGTCGCCCACCCAATTTACCGGCGTCAGGCGTGGCGTGGGGTCGGTCGCCGCCACACCGCTTCAGGCAGTGCGACGTTGCCAGATTGTGCACTCAGTTAAAAAGTTAAAGAAGTTCTATTTATCGAAGTCAAAAGTCAACCAGTTTCGCATCGTGTTGCGCAGCGCTTTGCTTTGCAACGCGACGCAAGGCAAAATGTATTGTGTATGTTTAATTTGCAACCGGTTAACCGGCTTGTAGTTTTATAAGGATAAAAAAACTAACCTTTTTATTTTATTATTCTTTGATTATACGGATTATACCCTACATATACGGATTACGTTTAAAGGGCGCCACGAACGGCATATTACGATATATTAATATAGCGAGAAATAGACGGATGTATATAGAAAAAAGATGAGGCGAAAAGAGACAGATATAATTATCTGTTGGTGACGTCATAAGTACATCTTGGTGTATTAATATTTAACTGTTTCGTTCTGGCCTCTACTTTTTTCTAAATACATCTGTCTCTTTCTCGCTACATTAATATATTGTAATAGGCCGTTTGTGGTGCCTTTAACTCTGTGGTTTTACACAATACATAATAAAAATGTAAAAACTGTAATAATGACAACTACTTATGTCTTAGTCGAGATTACTGAAAAAAAAATCGGCGTAATAAAAAAAAACATACCTACTACAGGAATTCCAAGTAAATGTCCAACATGTGCGCACATGTGGCTTGTACATGTGGCACATATCAACCAATAATGTAATTTGAAAGGCAAATGTAGGACAACGGTTTAATTGAAAATTGAAAGATGATTATGAAAAAGAAATTGGTAATCACAAAATCTTAGGTTCGGTTCTATATGGTATTAAAATAAATGATGAGCTATTTTCAGACGCACCCGAGATGCCCACAAACAAAGTTTCATAAAAACCGGTTGAGCCATTTCGTAGGAGCTTTGTAACTTACGTTGTGCTTGCGCCGTAATATGACAACTTTATCTCTATCTACAAAGAAGTAAAAATTTGCTACTTTTACGCTTGCAAAGTGCGTGAAAGTAATTTTTTATATATTTTTAACTGCAAAAAAATATATGTTAAAACACCTATTTACTTAATAAATCAGATTGTGGTGGAAAAAGTGATTACCGCAAGCGGGACTTGAACCCACGACCTCGGTATACCGTTCCGTAGCTCTGCCAACTAAGCTTATTGCGGTCGTGCTAACAGTAACCAAATTAAGTTCAAGTCCCGCTTGCGGTAATCACTTAGTCCACCACAATTTGATTTATTAAGTAAAAGCATAGCATGTCAATTGCAAAATTAATAAATTACACCTATTTACCTTTATTATGTTCTAATATCAGGAAAAGTTTGTTCCTTTGAACGCGCTAACATCAGGGATCACTGGTCCGACTTAAAAAATTATTTCTGTGTTGGATAGTACATTAATCGAGGACGGCTATAGTAGAAGTGAAGCAGTAGCTAAAATTGTGTCATCAACGGGCAAACATTTCTAAATTCCACGCGTATGGAATCGCGGGCAACAGCTAGTGTAGTTATATTTTTAACTCTAAACAAAATAACACCCATGCACCCGGGTAAAAAATATATGACGGCTTAGCGTGGGGGTGTTTATTACGGGGTCCATTTAGGTGGAGAATAGGTTGGGGCTTGTGGGGTTTCCGTCTGTAGCGGTCTCGAAGGGTTGTTCTCGACAAAAGGCACCCTCTCCCCCGCTCTCCTCCAGCAAGTCTATCTATTGCTATATTATAATGACATCATACAGAGTTATGTCTTTGTGTGAGAAAAATACTTTGGCTTTAGAAAAAATATTAAAAGTCAATTGATTTTTACACTTTTTGGTGTTTAAGATTTATTTGCTGTGCGTTGAATTATAAGAAAAATCAAATATCAAATAAAATAAATGTTTATGTATTAAATTGTTAAACAATATTTAAATAAAATATTTGCCCTGTAGTAGTTATTACTTCTTGCTATCAACTTGCCGACCCCGTAAAGCTTTTGCGTAAAGTAATACTGGTGCTCAAGTCTACTATTTTGGAGCAATTGTCATACCGGCACGATGCAACTGCAATACCGTCTGCAATCTGTCGACACAGGACAATTTCAAAATATTACTGTCAAATTCAAAATAGCAGACTACCGAAACATTTCAGTCATTGAATTGCAATTGTGAAGCAATTGTGTACGAGACTAGCAATTTATGTCACTTTCACAATTGTAAGTCAATGATGACAAGACATTAATATTAGACTACCAAAAACTTTACAATTGTACCATTGTGGTACAATTGTAACACCATTGAAATACCCGACTCAGGGCCCTGGAATAAGTTAACGTAGGGCCTACAGCTAATTCTACAGTGGGGCCCCTAGATTTATTGCCATTAGCGTAGTATAGATCCCGGCACGAATCTTGAGCGCTCGGTGCACGAAGTATAGATACTCCTTGTATCTATACTTCGTGGCTCGGTGGTAGAGTGGGGATCCCTTTGCGTATCGTATACTTCATTGCAAAAAAATGGGGTTGATTTACTTTAATAAAATTATATTCCGAAATTTATTTTTTACATAATACATGTTGATGGTTAAAGTAAATTAAAATACTTGTGTTATTGTCTATTATTTATATCATTTTAGAGATAATAATTGTTTCTAATTAAGAGATTTAATACATATACAATTTTTTTTTAAATATATGCTCTTAATATATAGAAAACACCCAGACGCAGTACAAATATCTGTATTCATAACACAAATAATTGTCTTGTACGGGAATCGAACCCGTGACCTCGCGATGCGCTCCATAGCCAAAAACACACAAATATAAAAATTTAAATTTTAAAAGCTTTAGTTCAAAAATTTATATGTATCAATTTATTTGTCTTGAAGTGTACTCGTAGTCGTAAGGAAAGTGCATCTAGCACAGAGAACGAATCACGAGTGGCAGATATGACGCGACGTGCAGCAGGCCAATCACATACGATGATTTGATTCAACCGCTCCCGCGCTTCACCTCCTACCTCCAAATAGACCCAATAATTCACTTCTGCGTAGGTAAAGACCAGCGCTCAAGATTCGTGCCGATACCTATACAGAATAAAAGCTTTTTCTCTACTAATAATAAAAAGCTGAAGAGTTTGTTTGTTTGTTTGTTTTAACGCGCTAATTTCAGGAACCACTGGGCCAATTTCAATAAGTAATTCTTTCAGCTTTTAAATAGGGCATTTATCGAGGAAGGCTTTAGGCCACATAACAACACGCTGCGACCAGTAGAAGCGAAGCAGTAGTGAAAAATGATGCAAAAACGGGTGAAAATTTTCTAAATTCCACGCGAACGGAGTCGCGGGCAATAGCTAGTATAAAATAAAGGGCTACGTAACGTACGAGCACGGGGCCCCAAAGACGCCAGGCCCGTAGTATTTGCTACTCCTCGATCGTTCATAGGCCTATAGTGTAGAGAATACATAATTAAAAATGAAAAATTTAACAATGATAATTCAAAAAAAAAAATAGTTTAATAATATTTAACTATGCTTCTATACACTAATATTATAAAGGAAGCTGAATAGTTTGTTTATTATTTTATGAGTGGATAGTACATTTATTGAGAAAGGCTATATAACATCACGCTGAGGCCAATAGGAGCAAAACATTAATAAACATTAGTAAACATGACACAGAGGCGCGGGCAACAGCTAGTAACTATTTAGTAACTAAAATTAATTTGTTACGTATCTAATTAGCTACTATTTATTATGTATCTATTACATTCTGACTTTCTGAGCATTATTATCTTGCTTCTCGCTTGAGTGACAGCGCATATTGCTTACTTATTCGGTACGAATTATTATTATTCTGCCGAAAAGGTATAACATGGTTACGCATAACCACGTATAAATAACTAAATGGTTTCTACCCAATGCGCAACACTCAATAATAATACTAAAATCGATAAATTCTGTTTATTGCCCGTGTGCTAGAGGGAGACAGAACGTGTTCGCATGACTGCTCACAAACCCGGTTGGCACCGGTGGCTTTTTTGTTAGGCTATTCTTTAAATTTTTTTGTTTTAGAAAAAAGATACCCTACCCTAGCCTAGGGTAGGGTATCTTTTTTCTCGCTAAGTAGTTCTCGTGATATTTTTAAAAGGTAATTATGATAATTTTTCGAGCAACGTTTTCACATACAGATTTGTAATTAAGTGCGATAGAATCATCGTATCAATTTAATACCTAATAAAATAATTTGCCGAAAAAATAGTTACCTAATAATTATTCTTCTACTACAGTTTTGAATGAAATGGAGTGGTGACGTGTGTGTCATTAAGTTTAGTAGCAAGTAGATAGTTTTATATATTGAGCGTTTATATATTTATCTATGTATTATATTTTCATGATATGGTATGTTTAAAGAATACGTAGTTAAATTTTATGTGTTAATTAATGTAGATAATTAAGTAGTACCTACTTAACTAAAAAGATACTTATTAGTTACTTAGTAAGTACTAAACGACAATAACTAATAGTATTAAGTTTTTGCAAAGTCGACAATTCGACAATTCGAAGCTAATAACGTAACTAAGTTGGTATCAATTTCGTTATCAACATCAATCACGTTATCTCTGACTATTTCGTGCTAAACACGCTATACATATTATGGTATAACTACAATATAAATCCATTCTATACAAATTATAACATTAATATGTAGTTATTATAATCGTTGACTCAATGTTTCCGTTCATTAAAGGAATGACGATTCAGTATTATTATTTCTTTTCGAGTGTTCGACAATCGACAAAGCGTTGTTTGCCACTCGAGCCGAGCCAAGCGAGCGCGACCCGAGGTCATTACGACGCACAAAATGGGGGCGACCCATTCTGATAATATACCACTACGTTCGTATGGTAGCTATATTAGCTAGAATGCTATTATGGTTATGTCGAAACAGAGTTTCTTTACACGTAGTGCGAAAGAAATAGACATATCGACTGCCGGTATTATCTAGGTTGCAAGACAGAGATGGAAAAGGTCGCTGCCGACAACCGCTAGGAATTTGCCAGCGGACCAATACTGGCAGTCCGCTTTACTGGCACTGGCAAGCGCGTTTACTTGTCTATCCGTGTCTGCCTGGGAGTGAAAGGAATAGTCGAACATCGCCTCGGTCGGTCTACCTCGGTAATTTGAGTGGCTGCTTCGATCGGAATACGTAGGCCGGCTATTCTGCTCATACAATTTTAACATATTATCGGTAGTGAAATGTTATTTGCATAATTAATTACTTTAATTACAGTCTTATCGTAATAGTGTTACCCGCTTGGCAAAAACACGTCAGTACCAAAGTCGGATTAGGTAGGTACCTACTCATATTCAGTGACTATTGAAAGCCTTCGAGATTTTTTGACAGAGCTCGTTTATTTAGCCGGCCATTTTGTATTTTCTTGTTGAAGCGAAGTGACAGAAGATCTCGGAAAATATTATTTGCATTTTTCTTGTGTTTGCGATTGTTTTTCAAGGTTATCATATATCGCAGCGAAAGTCGGACAAATAATGCTTAAGTGTTAATAAGTTTGGATCCCAAATAGAGACGTTACTAAGTGTTATTTGGATTGTATAGTAAAGGTTTAGCGGTGTCCGATATAAAGTGAACACTTAAAACCTAAACAAATCGTGTGAAGAAAAGAACTCACTTTCACGATAGTTTTAATTATGAATGTAAGTATTATTATAAATCTGTATTTTCATTTATTGAAGCATGATAATTTTATGTTAGTAGTTATTTAATCGAATGTTGATGTTAAGTTGTTTAAGAACTAGGCTTTTGTTCTTCTAGTTCAATATCTACATTACCATCATCTTGTCTGTTTTGTTTTCTACACAATTTTTGATAATCAATTGGCTTGTAGTTTTTTTTAAGAAATGTGATCTATGTGCCATTATGTATTTTTGGTGGAATGGTTCGTTTACTAACATAATATTATCTGTGAATGAGTTAATTAAAAATCTACTAAGTATCTGTTACTTTTTATTTAAAACTTTTATGAAACCATCCAATATTAAATTACAAAATAAAAAAGTCATCTTTAGGCTGTTTAATGAGGTTTTTTGCCTTAGACATGACCGTAAATAAATGGTTATTATTTTTTTAAGTACAGCAAGGCTAAAGCAATAAATGTAACTTGTTCACAGGTATCGTAGATCATGGCCACAAAGCATGCCTCTGTTTTAAGATCTTCACCTACCAATGGTGATTCAGGTTAGTTATGACAATTTTTGTTTTTTTTTTAAATCTTTTGTTGTTATGGTGATGTGGTTATGGTATCCCACCTTTAAAAAATACCCGTTTTGTGGGGTTAGTCACCAAATTCCTCTGTGAGGGCTTAACCAGTATTTAGGGTTCCAAGTTTTCCGTATCTCACAGAAGATGTTATCTGTGTGCAATGTCCCTTAGCTGACTTTTACAGCACCCTGGGGAGGAGAGGGGGTGGTGACATTTGTATTCTTAATCCGTCACCACACGGAGACGTTAGCATATTTAGTGGAGGATTAATTACCAATTTATAAATAAAACACTTTTTACGAATTTAAACACGTACTACACGTTTCAACTGAGAATAGGATTGGCAATGACCTTTAGTTGTCAAAAGTGATTAGAAAAGTACTGTCAGCAACGTAACTTTATTTGGATATCAATAATGTTTTTTTTTTTCTTTTACCTAAACTCAGTAATTTGAAGCGAAAAATGTCATAAATTATTTAGTAATAATAGTTATAATAATATTAAAAAATAAATACTATTTTCTTTCAATAATTTCGTTGTTGGATACTATGATATTAAGTTGAATTGCCAACAGCCATTTTGTTGTTGTTGGTGTACCTTGTTGAGTATATGAATTAAAAAGGCATTTTATTTTAAATTCTGTTAATTATGTGGTTGATTTCTGTTAAAAAAATAAATTTGTTTTTATTTCTCATTGATTTTGTTTGTTAGTGTTGTTATTTTGAACTTGTCGTTATTTGTTATTGTTTTTAATTGTATTTATCTCGCTAATTGCTCGAAAATTACTAAATAATATCGACAAAGTTATAGATAAATTATATTAAAAAAAAATGTCTTGTTTTGCTGACCCTACCAAAGTTGTTCAAATTGACAACTATGACGTTATAAAATGACGCGGGGTCAATCCTATTCTCATTTGAATGGCATAGTATATTTGTTTCAAATTTTTGCCCGACATTTTGGAGACTTCAGTCACCATAGTCACGGGTTCCTCCCAAACCATGTTAACTTAAAAATTTTTTATTAAATGAGTTGTGCAAGTGTTGGAGAATATTATAGCAATTTTGAATTGATTCTTATTATTTATTTTATATGTTATTTCCATATTTTTGTAGTGCATGATACGTAGGTAGTCATAGTCATGATAGTAGTAATGATATATAATAGTCATGATAGTATATTATAATCTGCCGGTTCCCCATGATTCCATACACATGTGATTCAGAAAATTTTCCCGTTTTATGCTCCTTATTTACTAATGCTTGGCTCTTATTAGTCTCCACATTATGTTATAAAGGGATAAATGGGCTATCCAACACAAAAATAATTTTTCAACTCGAACCAGTAGTTCCTGAGATTAGCACGTTTAAACAAATAAACAAACTCTTTAGCTTTATAATATTAGTAAATATTGTATGAAATTTTTATATCATACTGTTTTTATTATATATCTCTGAAACAGTTCAACAGATTATCTCATTTTTAATAATTGATTGAATATATTTCTTTGATCTTATTATGTATATGATAATGCTGGGTGTGTATTTAAAAATGCACGCTAATAATTGTAACTACAGGCATTACCACAATACCTATTTGAATTGTAGATAATATATTAGTATGTAGATATATCTGATACAGCTATTGCCCGCAACTTTGTATGCGTGCAATCTAAAAACCAAACCTAAGCAAGTTACACAAAAAAGCCATCCTCTTGAACCACTTTATCTATTAAAAAAGACCGTATCAAAATCTGTTGCGTAGTTTTAAAGATATAAACTCATATAAGGACATACATACAAACACAATGACTGGTCTATAATAAGTAAAGATAATAAATATTATTAGGAATATAAATTATTATTAGAAATAGAAGATAATAGATATAGAATAATAATAATATAGCATGTATGTGGAACTTACGCAACGTCACTATAATACCTATTGTTATATCGATCACAGGAATCATCAATCCCACTCAACTTCATCAATCAATAATTACTCTAGACCTTCCACCAAATACATACCAAACCTTACAGAAAAATTCTTGCAGTCAGAATATGACGCATACACAAACACAAATCCTACGACTAACAATATATCTACACACCAACAAATCACACAGACAACTTTATAGTCTTTTTCTTGGTTAACACTTGGCTTCGGTCCGTGTTCTCCTTAAAAACCGGCAAAAGCCGAGATACAAAAAGTATATAAAAACATAATAATAATAATTCTTTATTGATACAAAATATACAAATCACATTTTTTGGATACCCTAGCACCCGCGCTAGTTAGAACTGTGTTGCAGGCGCTAGTTCATCCCCTCAATATTTGACAGTATCAATTAAGAAACAAAAAGAAAAAAAATACAAAAATTAAAATTGGAAAATAAAATAAAAATTTTAAACAGGAGTACATACATACAGTTCATCTCACCACACAAACTAGGTCTCCTACATGCCCATTAGCGTATGGGTCATTAAATCCATCAAAGCAAACAGCGTACATGTGTTATGGCTTAATACAGCGCCTACCGCTTCCAAGTTCCAACTAGTGTAGTAACGTTAGGTCGCTGCATCAGTCTACATCCATCATTCCAGAGACAAAAGTCCCTCAACAGTGTCATAACTCATCGAAGCCATTAAGGAGGTAACAATCCGTTTAAATTTTGCGTTATTCAGATCAAGGAATTTACGATTCCCCTTGAGCTTGTTGTATACAAAAGGAGCCAGAAAGTAGTAATGTCTCTGAGCGAAAGTTGACCTCGTGCGAGGTACCGGACAGCGCACTTTACGCTTAAGTGACACAGGCAAGGAGGGAATCACTGTTTTGTGATATCTTCGTAGCATTTCGCACACAAATATCCCTCTCACAGACAGGACTTCGGCCATCTCATATACAGATGTAGTTTGGTGTCTGTAGGGTAGGTGCAGAAGTACTTTAAGCACCAACCGCTGTGCCCTTTCTAAAAGAATCATTTGCGACTTAGCTGCACCACCCCACGAGCAGATACAGTATCGGATAATACTTTCACATAGCGCTTTGTATGTCTGCATAAGAGTTGGCTTGCTTGCAACAGTTCGCAAATTCTTAAATATATAGACTAATATATAAACTAAATATACTTACTGTCAGCGCGAAGTGACTGGTCCAGCTAAGCCGCTCATCCAATGTAACACCAAGATATCTTATGCAATCAACTCTGGAGAGAGTTGAACAAGTACAGTTCGTGCGGACCTCCTCTCCATTGCAGGGAAACATGTGTATCTTGAGAGAGTGAGATGGTGCTTTTGATGCAGGTGTTTTAGAGAAGCAGACATATTTAGTCTTATCTGTGTTTAAGGAGAGGAGATTGCTCTCCAGCCACGCTGTCACCTTTGCCAGCCCTGTCTCTGCCAATCCAAAAGTCTCCTGAAAGGTTTTTCCATGAAAGATCAGCACAGTGTCATCGGCAAACATAACTATATCGAAAGGTTGGGAAGAAGTTAGTTTACAAAGCTCATTTATATAAATGAGAAACAATGTAGGTCCCAACGTACTGCCCTGGGGCACTCCACATTTACAGCCATAATCGACACTCATGTCCCGCCACTCTGACACGTTGGCATCTGTCAGTCAAATAGTCCGCAAACCATTGTAATGCAACTCCTCTAATACCAATATTCTCTAAACGTGTCATCAGTATCGGAATGGACACGGTATCAAATGCCTTTTGGAGGTCTAAAAAGACCCCCAAACATTTATCACCTCTGTCCATATGGGACACCAAAGCAGATGTCAGCTTTAAGACGGCATCCTCAGTAGACTTTTTCTCTCTAAAACCGAACTGGAGATCACTAAGTAGCTTGTTATCTGCCAAATATTTAATGACTCTTTTATTAACCAATTTTTCCAATATCTTCGATAGGGTTAATAAAGAGATTAGGGCGGTAGTTATTAGGTTCCTTTTGGTCTCCAGATTTAAAAATAGGACAAACAACAGCTCTCTTAAAGGCAGCCGGAAAGGAGCCATTAGCCAGGCTCAAATTACACAGAAAAGTAATGGCAGGGGAAAGGGTCATAACATTTTGTTTTAATACTTCAGCAGTAATTTTGTCCCAGAATTATTCATAGGTCTATTTTTTTGTGTTATAACCAATTTAAAATGTGTTTTTACTTTTTATAGATGATGATCAAGACCCTGTAGATCCAAACTATCCCGAAGAAGACGAGGAAGAAGAAGAAGAAGACGAAAAAAAAGTCATAGTACATAGTAATGTCGCCAGTCTTTTAGCGAAACTGCAATCATCTGGAGCACTTTTAAAGAAACCTAAAAAGGAATATCGTTGTTTTACTTGCAACGAGGATTTCACCGACTGGATTGAGCTAGAGAGTCATTTAATACAACACGTGTCTCTGCCCTCTGTGGTGCTTGACAAGCTGCCGTCAGACGACGAAGACCTGCCTCCTTCAGGAGACGAGAACTGGTCAGATGAAGAGGAAGAGGAAGCGCCTCCAGCTCCGGCTGCCAAAACTCCACAAAAGCTAGACATATCTCAAATACTAAAAAAAACCGGTCTCTCTCTGAAAAAACCAGGGGAATCGGAAAATAAGAGTTCAGATGCTGCGTTAAATAAACTTAGTGGCTTAGGTTTCACAATTAAGAAAAATAATACTCCGATTAAGAAAGAACCAGAGTCAACAGAACAGAATTCAAATGACGTGATGCAAAAGCTAGGAAAATTAGGCGGTATTAAACTAAAATTAAAGTCAGATGGGAATAATACAAATTCGTTTAAAGTAATTAATGGGTTAAAAGATTTTAACGCTTCTGATGAGGAAGATGAAGGCAGTGGGAACGATGATAAAGAAGATGAGGATCTAGATAAATCGGGCGAGCAAGAAGGCTCTGGAGCTGAAAACGAATCTGATGGTGAAAATGAAGAAATGATAAAGAAACGAAAATCATCTGAAAGTGATGATTCTTCAAAATCAAACAAGGCAGGTCCGCTTAGGAAGAACATAGGAGCACCAGCTAATACTGAACATGAAACATCTAAACCAGGGCCGTCTAAGCTATTAATAAAAGAAATTCAACAGTTGAAACCTCTAGGTAGGCCTTCCGTGAAACAAACACCTAAAAGAGGTACAATTGGGCCAGTATCCTCGAAAGAAACGATTAAAACGGAAAGCCCAAAGATTACAGAAATCCCGCAAGCAGACACCACCCTAATAGCTACTCCAGAAAGAAGGGTGTCTCAAGACCCTACTAAAGTTGTTGTTAAGCAAGAAGTAGAAACAGTTGAAACTGAATCATCTAATGTTCCTATATTTTCTACTCACATTAAGTCTGAAAGAACTTCACCTCCCCTCAATGAAGCTCAATCTACGCCTATTTTAGCCAGAGTTAAAACAGAACCAGAAGTGTCATCTTCATTACCTTCTTCGAATTCACAAAGTTCAGCGTCAGTAACATCTTCGAGTAATTCTACACCTGCATTGAATGCAACTCCACTTTTACCGGTCACGAAACAGGAAGATACCATCATTGAAATAAATGGTGATTCAAATGACGAAGATGATGATTGCTGTGTAGTCTCTGCTACACCAGCACCTGATGTTAAGCCTGTTTTACCGAAAATTGAAAATATATCAACACCTTATCCAGCACCATCATATCCTAGTTCTCAACCAAATTACGGTTCGTCGAATATGCTCTCTTCTCGGCTTTCAAGCACTTCCACTGAGAAACAACATAGTTTCAATTGGAATGCTCCAGATTCGAAACCACCTCTTGATATGTTAGAAAAAAGTACAGATGATATTTTTGAAAGTCTACTATCTAGTGCTACCAAAAAAGAAAACCTTTCGATATCAGACGCGAGCGAATACATATCTTTGGATACTTTAGGACCTCAACATACATGTGATGTATGTAACACGAGATTTACGGATATCTCTTTGCTTGAGGATCATATAAGGATGACGGGACACTCAAAGACTATAGCTATTACGCCAAATTCATCTTCTCTAATGCCATATAATCCAAGTTCGAATATACTTTCCTCGTTACTACCAGTGAAGCAATTAGCAGATCAAGTTGGAAAGTTATCTAGTGGACCTGGTTTCACTCATCAGCAGAATGTAATGATTAATATTCAGGCGTACCCTGGAGCAGGTGGGATGATGATGCCTCCACAATCTTATAATTCTTATCCACCTTCTCAAAACATGCCTCCTGATTATTCACAAGCTAACAACATGTATGGTCCTGCAGGGCAAGCAATGCCAGGACAATACCCTGGTCAGACTTACATGGGTGGACAACACGGATATGGGCAATATCCACCGGGTATGTCTAAAGCTGGCTATCCAGGAGCCATGCCACAAGGCCAATATCCAGTGACATCATCGCCGTATTCTACAGGGTCTCCACTTCAAGGAATGCAACAAGCCGTCTATAATCAATCTCCCATGCCAGGCATGAATTCACAATTAGGCCAGATGGGTCCACCTAGTGCGCCTTTTAGTGCTTCGTCAAGTCCGGGAGGTAGTATGAAGCCTCCGCCAAACATTAAAATACAGAATGTTCAAACTTTCCCTGTTGGCCAAACAATTGGGCAAATGATGCAGCCTGGACAAAGTCCTTCTGAAATGGGCGGTCAAGGGTCTGTGCCGGGACATAGTCCAAATACACAAATGCCACCACCAAATCAAATCAGAATGGCACCTGGAGCTAATATAACAGGCACTAGACCTCGTATGGCGAATCCTAGGGGACCACGACCTTCTATAAGACCAGGTATTCAAGTCCAAGGGCAAGTACGATCACAAAGACCAGCTATGCGTATGCCGATGAAAAGACCAGGAGGGATGCCAGGTGGGCCTGGTCAAAAGCGTCGTCCAGATATGCTGCTACCAGGCAAACATGATAACGAAGATTGTCAAGTTATGGCGATGCAGAAACAAAGAGAGGGTATGCCAATGATACATAGCGTTCAGGGTGCGAAAGACAAACTTAATTTTGGTAGCCAAATATCTGTTACAAAGAAAACTGTTAATAAAGAGGCGAGTGCTATGGCAAATGTCTTAGCATCGAGAGGTATTAGTATCAAACAAAAACAAAAGAGTAGATCACCAACACCAGAAAGACCGGTGCCACATATTCCTAATTTAGGTGCTGGTATGAGTATTAAGCACACGTCTAAGTCTAGTAATTTCTCTATACCCGAAGCTAAAGTGGGTGGTGGAATGCTTGCATGCAAAATATGTAAAAAGATGTTCATGAATCACAACTCCCTTTCGGTACATATGTCAAATGCACATCCGCAAAGCAAAGTGCCGGTATTTAAATGTGACGAATGCCCTGCGTCTTACCCAAAATCTTTACAATTACAGCATCATAAAAGAGTTTTCCATAATGTGTCTGGACCGAATAGAGAATTAGGACTACCTGTTGTAGATTTATCACAAGAAGATAACTTGAAACGGTTAAGTAATTTAGGCATATATAGTTTTATACCGCTTGCTAATAGGGAACAAGCAAGTGGGTGTTTTGGTATACCAGTAATCTCAGTACATAATGCAAATAATGGTTTAACAAATAGTTTGCAGGCGTTAGGAGCTGATGGATTATTAAGTTTAGGGCCGTTAAAACCCCTGCCTGGGTCTTAAATTTTAACATAAAAGGACTATATCAGTGAATTATAGGCAACTGTGATTTCATAAACTATTAAAAGACTATAAGATGTTTATAGAAATATTTTAAATTTACACTCATAACATATTGTGTGTACCCAAGTATAATTTAGTAAGTTGTAAGAATAGCAATAATTTTCTCAAACTACCTTCAATAGTAGTGAAAATAAATTACTCGAAGTCTGTTAATATATGGTGTAGTCTGTTAATATATGGTAGAACATTATTTCAATTTATGATTTGCGAATCGGTAACTATCGAGAAATATATTGTTATCTTGTGTATTGTTTGTTTATTTCATGAAATTAGTCTAACCTTAAAGAAGTATTAGAGAGATTTATTGCCAAAATGTACAGTAAGTTGGACAGGAATTTGTTTAACAGATAAAAGGTAATTTCTGCATTACTGCTGTAAATCATAAGATATTTATGTATTTGTCTGTTTTGCCTTTGGCCTTATCACAGTCAATGTAAAGTATCATCATAATAATAATACCATCACGTTTTTTCCCGGTAATAAAAATCGAAAAATTCTGTCGAAATTGAGCAATTTATTAAAAATATAACGTAACACCATAATTTGATATGTCTGCATAAAAAGGTGATATTTTCTTAATTTTAAAGAGTTTCGAAAAAAAGAACTTAATAATTGTTTTTCACCTACCCACAATTATTAAATTATAAAGGAAAATTTCAAATATACCTAAAATATTGAAATAAAAAGAGTTTTTTTCTCTACCAACCTTTGCTTCTTGCCTTTCAAGTCTTAATGGAAATCAACTTATAGCTTTTGTTTTCCTTGCCCTTGTCTAAAAGATATGACTATAAAGATCTTCATACATTCAACTAGATACATTTAACCACAGTTAAATTTGTAAATCCGTGCCTTTAACCATTGCTAGAAAAAAGATTGACAACAAAGACAAAAGGCTCTTTTCTGGAAATAAGTAATCAGGTTCTTTGCTTTGTTTTTTTTTAATATAAATAACAGATACCTGTCTTCAAAGATTTTATATGTCTACTAATTACCTATAAGATTAACAATGCTGTAAGATGCTTCATAGATTAACTATTGTAAGGTTTTTGAAGTAACTAACGGCCGTTTTCAATAATCAATCTTGGATTGCGGATAGATTATGGAATATTAGTAAGATATTTCTATATTCAGTCCAATTTAAATGGTTCAACAAACTCCCATAAATCTGTATTTCGGTACCCATAACACAAGCATAACTTGAGACCAGAGGACGTTTTTTTTTTTTTTTTTTTTTTTATATCTCCTCTGCCCTACCGGGCCATGGTGGTGCCTTGAGCCTTACCACGACCCGGCAAGGGTGGCCCCCTTTCTTCACGGGGGGCTCAACGCGACGGGGGGATCGCTAGGTCCCCCGTCACTCAAATGTGGCCCTCCTGCCACGACCGGTGCGGCGGGTCTCTGAACTGCGACCCGCTGTGCATGACCACCTCGTCGGGGGGGGCGGCCGGCCACCGCGCGCCGACGACCCCTACCCGGGGCCCTGCGGGGTGGCAAAGTGCCACCAGAGCGTTCGCGCTCTCGCAGGGCCTCCCTCTTTGCCGCCATCACCTCCCGAGCAAAGGAAGCGACGGCGGCCCAACACTGTTCGCTCTCGGCCATGGATGAAACAACGACCGAGAGCGACAAGTTCTGGCCCAGCACGCTGACGAGTTCAGCGCGCTGGGCGTCCCAGGCCGTGCACACGGCGAGGGTGTGTTCCGCCGTATCCACGGCCCCACTTCTGCAATTTCGGCAAACGGGATCCGACTCGATACCTACCACCTCCCACAGGTACTTGGCAAAACAGCCGTGACCTGTGAGGAGCTGGGTGAGGTGATACGTCGGATCCCGGTGCCTCGCCTCGACCCAGTCTCTTAGGACTGGGTGGACTGCCTCAGCGAGCCGTCTGCTCGCGGAGGAGACCAGAGGACGTTGTGTGAAATGTCCATAAATAAATGAGTTATCAATACAAAATGCTATTACCAGTAGCCTATTATTATAGCTACAAGAATAATTTTTTTGTCTCTATAGCGACATCGACAGTCTGTGGATAGATAAAATATTGAAAACGGCCGTCAGCAGGTAAATAATTTAATTAGATAACAGAAAAGATATGCAATAAATATGTGTTTATTTTTATAAGAGAGTATGTTTTTTTTTTATATAAGTAACTAGATGATTTATGGATTGCTATATTTAAGTGTAGAATGACTTGTATTTTTTGTTTGAATAATTGTGTAACTTTTTTTTTAAATATTCATGTATTAATTAGGCAATGGTACCGATTCTACGTGCACAATTAAACTTTACTGAAAATATATAATGTCTTTAACACAATTCGGCAATGATAGCTAAACTTTTTATTAGAAAATCTGTGTATTAAAGACTAGCGATTTTAATTAAGACGGTACGATATCAAATTATGCTCCATACAAAAGTATGGGTATCGTACTTCCGTTTTTTCTTCGCGAAAGTCAAACCGATTTTAATAGTTTTTACGTTATATTGTAGATAAAGAGTATATCTATGCTTCTATCACTTTCTTTTTTTCAAAACATAATAACTAAAAGAAATATGACGATCCGAAAAACCCACTTTTTCGGTTTTCTTTAGATAAAGTTGCAGCGTCTATCACACAAATTTGGTAAAGTTTTACCACAAAAGAAAGTCATAGAAGCATAGATATACTCTTTATCTATAATATAACGCAAAAACTATTAAAATCGGATTAACTTTCGCGAAAAAAAAAACGGAAGTACGAAACGTCTTTTTTCAAAGAATTTGTAGGTAAAATCCGCTTCATCTATATTTGTCCCTTTCAGCGCGGCGCTCGGAAATAGGGATAGCAATACCTAAATGATGAGTACAGTACCCTCTTAATAATTAAATGTGTGCGCAATGAAATAGCCAATTAATCTAAATACACCACAGTTAATTTCATTTTTAGTTAAGTTTAGTGGTGCATGTAGAATCGGTATCAATAATTGACTATATTTTAGTATATATTTATTCAGAGACTACCCACGTATAAAAAATAATGTAAATTTATATGAAATAAAGAAAAAAAATCTTTTCTATCGTCACAAACAGCAATTTTGTCAAGTAATTCTGTATTAAAAAGTTATGCGTGGAGTTATGCATGTCAATGTTTGCTGGGCAAACACACTACACGGTTGTCAACTACTTATGTTTGATTGAGAAAGTGTTAGCTCATAGTGAGTAAAAAATAATAAAAATAAAACAATAATTGAGTTTACATTTATTATTTAAAAAAAATTGCCCTGTGACAGTCACAAGCCTTGAATTCCTAGACATCGAGGGAACTTTAAAGAGGCTACGCCGTCATACGAATTTGTCAGAAGCGAATAAAGGTCCAATTGTTGGGCATGAGTCTCCTCCAATGGGGGACATGTTGGTATATAATTTAGTCTTAATCTGCTTAGCTTACAGCACCATGTGGAAGAAATGCACTGGTGATACTTTTCTTCTTAACTCATCACCATACGGATGGCTGCAGGTTGTTATTTATGTGCTATTGTTATCAATAGGTTGAGGTTTTCCATTCATATTAACCTTTAGACCATGAGCTTTGCTCCATTCACTGATTAGATTAGCTGCAAATCATTATTAACAATTGAAACGGCCTTTGAGAGTTGTCCTAATTTAGCTCGTGTGTAGATCTGTAAATCATCTGCATAAAGATCTAATTTATGTACATCGCGAAGAGTAACGGCGATAAGACGGCACACTGCGGTACACCGGCAGACGTATTGCACTACGACAAATCAGTTTTCTGACACGCTGACGACGACCAGACAGGTAACTAGAAAATCAGTCAGTCACGGCAGGAAATATGTTCAGAGATCACATGATGCTAAGCAAAATATCAAAGTCTACGGTTTAAACGCATTGCTAAAATCGAGCAGACTTAATACTGATAATTCACCTGTATCCATTTCAGATCTTATATCATCCTTAATACCAATGGCGAGGTGGTGCTGTAGCCAGCATGGAAACTGGATTGGAGTACGAGGATTGAGTTTGAACCATAACAGGCAATAAAATTACAATATTTGGACAATAAGTTTTATTTACTTTAGATTAACTCGAGATAGATGGTACCATAATTTCTATAGCTTCTATTCGTGTTTTTAATATCTCAAGCTAATCTTAAAATTATTAAGTTATTGAATCTTAACCTATCATTCATGGGTTTAAATTGACCACATCATAAGTATTTTAAATTAACTATAACATAGACACATTATTAAATGTAAATCCCTATTTGACAATTCTATAAATGCTTAATAGGAATGTAAAAAAAAATTGCGATAGATTAAAAAACAATTGACTAAAATTGCCTGTTTATGCACTACATTTGTAAAAAAAAACATATATTATGGTAATTCATAGTGATGTATATATATTGATATATATATATATTTTTTATTAATGCTTAACCCAGGCTAAGTAGTTCCACATCAAAGATGAGGGTAGAATTTGGTGGGATGACACCAGGATGTCCTTGTGAACCATAGGCATAATCGGGAGTGCATGTCAGCTTGGCACGTTCTCCAACAGACATCTGTAAAAAACAAAATAATATTCTTGCTAACATTTAACAAAAACTTGTGTGTTTAAAAGACACTCATAACTCGATATGTAATCAATGTATGAATGTAAAGGAATCTTTAAAAGTGATTTTAACCTACATACAGTAGTCGATTTGGATAGCTTTTAAGTTGGAAAAAATGTTCCAGAATTGAAAATCTCAATTGTGGTTTGACAACACCTTGATGGCATTGGAGTCAGATCTGGCAGCAGTACTTTTTAAGGTAAATACCTTAAATTTCGTGTTTTTCATTCTAAAGTCGCTACAGAGGCATTTTCTGATCCTAAATCAATTAAGCTATGTATATTGCTTTAGTTTTAAATAGTTATCTTAATATGATTGATACCTTAGCAACTCCCTCATCCCAGCCTTTGATGACTTCTCCCTTGCCAATGCGGAACTTGAAAGGCTTGCCGCGGTCGCGGGATGAATCAAACTTCTTGCCATTGGTTAGGGTTCCTGTATAGTGTACTACTACAGTCTGCCCGGCCTTGGGGTATGTAGACTCTGTAAAATCAGGCATAAAATTATTCTTTCAGTGTTAGAAAGGTCATTTGGTAAAAAAAATTTTACAGTATTGGATAGGTTGTATAGGTAGGATATTTATCGAGGAAGGCTATAGGTTATGTAACGTCACGCTTTTCTACATTTATTTGCAGTTGATCAGGTTTTAAACACAAATATATATACTTAAAAAAATACACAATAGTTTATGAATACGAATAAAAATAATCATATAAGATTGAAATAAAACCACTTATTACGGATTTTAGACCCGTTTATTTGTTTAGTTCGACGTATCGGAGACTTTGCAGACTTTCGGAGACTCAGTCAGTCATTTAAAACAAATACACGCATCTAAATCCGTAAAAAGTGGTTATATATAAACAAATGAGTCGCGTAAGTGTTAGAAAATATTATACTTATAAGATTTGTACTGGAAAAAATGATAAGCATGAGCAGGACTTACAACTTGAACTCATGACCTCAGAATATTGTTTCATTGCTTTTTGTTGGCAGAGCAAGTCAAAGTGAATAAATGACTGTAAAAATCAATATACTTAGGATGTTTTTTCCTCATTTGAAGCTTGAATAGGCACAAACTTCGACAAAAATAATAATTATAAATAATTCATGGGCAATGCGTGTGCGTATTTGGAATTATTTTCCACGTGTTTTGACATCGGTAACTATAAACAATATTTTGATACAGATAAAACCGAATTAAGAAGTCTTCCATAATGGTGTAGAATTAAAAGCAATGTAGCTTTTTTATTAAAATCGAACACGGTAGGTAGGGTGCCGGTTATTCGAGAATAGATTCATCATTCTACACTATACACATTTGCTGAACGTATACGGGCGAGGCGTCGGTTTGCGGTCATGAAACTAACCTCTTCTTAAACCGCATTGATTACTTTCCTTCACAAACCTAAGCTTTTCTTTTAGCATTCATACATCACAATATCTTCACAGGGCGTGCAATTGAAAAAAAAAAATTGATATTCGAAAACGCAAAATATTTCAAGAAAACTCTATAAAAACACTTACCATCGCCAGGAGAAATAGTGTCCACAGTAACTCCCATGTTTTATCAATTAACTAGTTAATAGATATCTATAATTTATTTACAATAAAATTCAATCTACGAAAACCCCGAAAACCTGCTTTTCATCCAAAGAGAATTTAATTTTCATAGACAAATAGAGCGACCAAAGAGTAAAATAATATAGATATAACAAGAGGGGCTGCTCTATGCCCAAACGTGCATGTATGGAAAGTGCTGCCGCTGGTGATTGTTGAGGACAACTTTTTGTGACGTCATAGGTATATACCTATAGCTATTCATAGGAAGCTATACGTAGCATTGTTTACTTGTAAAACTCACTAAGTATTTTTAGATACTGAGCTGTTTACATATTGATACTTTATGAAGGCAACTGTTGTAAATGATATAATAAATTTAGAATGTAATCCATAAAATAAAATGTCTTCTAACATTTAATACAATATTTAGAATGGTTGACCTTATAAATAAATAATATTAACAGCTCAGCATCTTCTAAAAATACTTAGTGAGTTTTACAAGTAAACAATGATACATACATTATTGCATACATGGTTTAGAAAGATTAATAAAATGTGTTAACAACTCTACATCATCTGAAAATATACTTAGTTACTTTTATTAAGAAGCTTACAGCACATTATAGAAATTTGAATTGATGAAAACCAATATACAAAAGGCTAGGATTTTCCTCTTTTTTATACGATAATATACACATAAAACAGCTGCTTGAAATTCTGTCCAAAATGCTTTATTAATTTATATTATACAAATAACTAATATAATGTACACAAAAATACTAAAACATATGCAAGACATACTAAATCAAAAGCGTATATATTCGCTATCAGGTACAGGTACACACACCACACGCAGAAAAAATTGTAAGTTCAGATATCATATATCTATCATACCTATTATGGAGCCACTTTGATTATAAGAACAGCCTTTGAAAAATGGTTTTTGATTATAAGATTTATATTATATCTACTATGCCGCGCAGACCAGGCGTATTAGCAACAGTTAATAATCTTCATGGAATACTAGAACTTAATTACAGGACATGCTTAAGTTGAAAAATTTTACAGATACAATATTACAATACGTTACCATATCACAGTACCCAAGTTCTTACATTTAATGCGACAGAATATAACACTACAGTACTTAGTTCTTACATTTAATGCGACAGAATACAATACTACAGTACCTAGTTCCTATACTTAATGAATGCACATAATTATTTAGAAGTTTTATACTTATTGTAATACGTTTTTGCCGATATTTTAATAACATTTTCTCCTTCGTAATTAATTTTATCATCGAGTATTCTATTCACAGATCGGCATCAACTATATATAATTATGTTAATACATGTATCTACAAAACAATTTTTTACATCTTGTTGGTGAACCTCACAATTAAAAAAATTGAAATCTGAAAATATTTCTATGAAGTACTTTACAATTCGTTAAACATTCTTATTATGGCATTCATTATTTAATGTGCCAATTGTCATGCCATGTATATCCTGAAAACAAGCTATTAGATCTTTAGACGGATAGCATAACCACTTTTTGTTATTGCAATACTCTCAATTGCGCATATACTTATATATTTCATTTTCCGCATTACCTAATAGATTGCTTTTGCAGGTTTTACAATGTTACGACTTTTTTAAAGACACTTTATTAGGGCTCATCCACATACATAAACTCTTTGATCGGCCTCTGCATCTGATACATTTTTCGTATTTATTACACAATCCAGAATCAATCAATCAATCAATTATAATTTTTGGGGATGATGAGGATACATCACTCTTTTCCTTCTTGTTTGATAAAAATGTGAGAGACTGTAAACATTCATTGTAGCCTTCTTCACAATTTGCGTTTAAGGGCCTACATCAATATTATCGTATATCATCGCCGACACGTACATATTAACACAGCCAGTAGGCACAGAAAATGAAGAATTAGGGATACTTTTCCTATTTACTCAAAATCTACTAAATATATTTTAATTCTGATTTACGTGTTTCTATATATAATAGTTACTTATGTTTTGAAAGTTATTTCATTAGTTAATAAGCGATAATAGACCGACAAATGAAAAAAAATAAAAATTTTAGAGGTTGTTTCGCTAAGATTTTCTATCGAGAAAACTTTTTTCAATCGCGTTTCTGGGTTTATGCGATCCTAGATAATATATTGAAAAAACATATACTTAAAAATTAGAGCTCTAGCCATTCAATCTAAAGAAACAATGAAAAATTCGTACGTAGAAAAATGCACGAAGCTATTTTGGTATCCTCTTAAGGAATGCGTTAATTAGTATTAAAATTATTTAATAATAGACTTTTAAATGCTCCTTCAAATCCCATGCAGTTAAGCATAACATTTCTCGCGCCTGATTTTGATCGAATTGAACCTGAAGAATGCTCTATTCATTTATATCATACAAATAACTAATATCATATCTTTATCTGATGATAAGGAGCCTTCTTCTTCTGGTAAGCGAAAGTTTTATCTGAAAAATAAATAGTAAACAAATTAATTTCATAAATAACAGTGAAAGTGGGTGTTTCTTTGTGACATTTTCACGCTAAGTCTACTAAATGAAATCGCATGAAACTTGGTGATGAAATGGGGTGGTAACACTGGTATCCTTAATCAGACACCACACAGTTGTTCTAAACATTAACCATATATTTTTTTAAATACTGGTACCAATTCCACATCCACAACTAAACTTAACTAAATAATTAAAACAACTGTGGCGTATTTAGATTAATTGGCTGTTTCGTACCATACATTTATATTAATAACAAAGATAAGATTGCATTGCCGAATTATGATAATGACGCTATCAATTTTCATTTTTATTTAACCTAAGTTTAGTTGTGCGCATAGTTTCTGTACCATTATCTAATTTGTAAAGATCCAATTAATGTTGTATAATTGTTGTAAATTGTTTACCTGCATTATATGTCATCATTGATGTAATTTTGTACTCTGATGAACCTGGCGATGGCTCTTTTTGATCCACTGTACTAGTTATGTCAGTGACATCAGGTAAAGTTCAAACTTGTCCACAATCCCTGACAAGAGTGCAGTAATTGTGATCAGCTTCCAAAAAGGTACCGAGTGATCACCTGTAATACATTTCAATTTTAATAATAATAATACATAAATATTCACGGACATTTCACACAACATTCTCTGGTCCCAAGCTAAGCTTATTTTTGCTTGTGTTATGGGTACCAGAATATGGTTAGAATAAATATACTACTTTTCTTTTGTATATACATACTTTTTGTCTTATGTGTATAGTATGTAGCGCTCTATAGTCTCTGTCTACCCCCATACATACTTACAGAAACACCCAGACGCACTACAAACAATTGACCTCAGCGACCTGTTGATAGGTAGTCTGTTACATAAACCACTCAACCACGAGGCTCGTCAAATCAATCTAGCTCAGTTTTAGATACATATTACAAATTTAAATATTTATACAGTTTTAAATTATTATATATAAATGTCGTTTTTTCAGTGTGATGATTAATAAAAATCAAATATAATCTCGTCTAAATATCCACCACTAATGAGACAATTATCCATCAATAATCCACAAAATTCTTAGTAAATTTTTCTTGAAGTACAATATAATAAACTGTCAGATACTACTAATACTAGAGCTTATTTTGGTCGACGAGATATTTTACCTTTCAAAGGAAAAGTTTCTACTTACAAGTTAAATTTACTGCTTGTACAGATGGTGGATTATGACGAATATATATCTTTAATACAGACTCGAAATTGTGAACACGGGGACTCTTCCTGCTGTATATTTTTGTAGGATAATTTTCTCTTGGGTCTTCAACTCCGATAGCCTCTATACAAGCAGCACATAAAAAAGGATGTTTTTAAGGATGTGGAAACCTATGATTTGATATATGAATACAAACTGAAAATAAGACAAAACTTTAATTAGTATAAAAATAATCACAACTGTATTGCTTGATTAGTTCATCCACTGCACATTTAAACACTTACATATAGCATCACAAAGAAATTTGCAGTAAACTCTTCAATGTTCAGCCATTGCCAAGATAAGCAAGAAAAGTTAATTTATTGGGTAACTAACGAAACTAAGTAAACAAATAAGGAAACAAATTTACAAAGTAAACCAGCAACAGACAGAAGATAAACTTGGTGATGAAATGGGGTGGTAACACTAGTATTCTTAATCAGAAACCACACAGTTCTTCTAAACATTAAGAGGATACCAAAATAGCTTCGTGCATTTTTCTACGTACGAAGTTTTCATTGTTACTTTAGATTGAATGGCTAGAGCTCTAATTTTTAAGTATATGTTTTTTCAATATATGATCTAGGATTGTTGGTCTATTATCGCGTATTAACTAATGAAATAACTTTAAAAACATAAGTAACTATTATATATAGAAATACGTAAATCAGAATTAAAATATATTTGGTAGATTTTGAGTAAACACAAAAAATATCCCTAATTCTTCATTTTCTATACCTACTAGCTGTGTTAATATGTACATGTCGACGATAATATTGATGTAGGCCCTTAACCACATTTTTTTCAAATATTGTCTAAGTAATTTGTAAAGATCCAATTAATGTTGTATAATTGTGGTAAATTGTTTACCTGCATTATATGTCATCATTGATGTAATTTTGTACTCTGATAAACCTGGAGATGGCTCTTTTTGATCCACTGTACTAGTTATGTCAGTGACATCGGGTAAAGTTCTAACTTGTCCGCAATCCCTGACAAGAGCACAGTAATTGTGATCAGCTTTCACAAAGGTATTGAGTGATTTTCAAACACCTGTAATGCATTTCAATTTTAATACAAGTATATACTGTAAATTTTGTTTACTAATATGCAATGCAGGTGAAGCTTGGAATCAGTGGTGGATTTACACTAGGGGCAGTCGGGGCTAGTGCCCAGGGCGGCAAACTTTCTAGGGCGGCAAAATTTGGAAAGTTGAAAAAAAAATTTCTATAAATTAACTAATTCTTTTAAATAAACATTTTATCTTTCAAGAAATATAATTTAAGTATTATGTATCAAATTAAAATTTTGTATATTATAAATATTATAATATAGGAAATTTAAGTAAAAACTATTCAAATAGTTTAATTTATTTATTTCCATAAAGGTTTGAAAAAATTAGTAAATATTTTATTTTCTGGAATTGATAAATTTATGTAGTTTTTTTGAAGAATTAAAAATATTTTCAAATTATGTATGTCTTTTTGATAACAGAAACTTTTATTGATTAATGATCATCATCATCATAACATCACGCCTTTTTCCCATGGGGGTAGGCAGATACTATAGAGCGCCATCTGCTACGATCGAAGCATACTTCCTTGGCTTCATCCACACACACTCATACATCTGGTCATACATGCCCGACGGTTGTAAGTGCTACGCACTTGCCTCTTTTGGAGTATCCCGGCGATGACATCGGAGTATGTTTTTCTCGGGCGTTCTCTCCCAGCATTTCCACTTACTTTCGCCGTATATATGCCTTTCGTAAAGCGTTTGTCATCCATCCTCTCCACATGACCAAACCACCTTAGCATACTTTTCTCCACCTTAGTCACTACATCCTCTTTCGGACCGCAACATTCTCTTATAACTTCATTTCTAAATCTATCTAGACGGGCCTCGTAGTGTAGTGGTTCTGGTAACGGATGGCCACACGAGAGGTTGCGGGTTCGATTCCCGCTCAGGACAATAATTTGTGTGATTTTTTTAATTGTCATACAAATGTTTGTACTGCATCTGGGTGTTTCTATGTATTATAAGTATGTATTTACAAAAAAAAAAGTAGTATATGTATTCTATCCGTATTCTGGTACCCAACACAAGCAAATAAGCTTAGTTTGGGACCAGAGGAAATTGTGTGAAATGTCCATGAATATTTATTGTTATTTATTTATTAAATCTTTCAAAGATTTTTTGATTATTGAATTTTTCTAAAATTGGAGAATTAGCCAATAGCACTAATTAATTTTAATTTAAAAGAACAATGTTATATTTTTAAAATTAAAATGTTGTTCCAAAATGGCATTAATTTAATTTGTACATATTTTATTGTAAGACATATTTATTTAAGCTTCTCCATTGAGCTGAACCTCACCAAAACAGTGATGAAGTGATACATTGCTTCAACTTGCAGGCAATGCTCTAACCTTGATCATGGCGGACACATTCGGGCCAAAAAATTACTAAATTTAATGGAAATTGCGTCAAATTCATTTTCTACCCAATTGTCAGTATTTCGAGTTGTGGGGTTTTTGACAACCCCCCCTCCCCCGCCTTCCTCTGACTAGGCACATTGGCAATTTTTATGGCCCGAGGCGCAAATTTTCCAAATACGCCCCTGGTTAATTCTATAACATAATTTATTAATATATTTATGACTGCAACAATTTTCATGACACTTGATATGCAGAAAGTTTCAAATCAATCTAGCTCAGTTTTTAACAAATGTTGTTTTTTCGGTGTGATAATTAACAAAAATCAAATATAATCTTGACTAAATATCCACCACTAATGCCATCAATAATCCACAAAATTCTTAGTAACTTTTTCTTAAAGTACTATAAAATAAGCAGTCAGATACTACTAATACTAGAGCTAATTTTGGTCGACGAGATATTTTACCTTACAAAGGAAAAGTTTCTACTTACGATTTAAATTTACTGCTTGTACAGATGGTGGATTATGACGAATATTACTTGAATCATCATCGACCTGCCCTCATCCCATTATTTACTCGTATACATATATCTTGAATACAGACTCGAAATAGTGAACAAACACATAGGTACTCTTTTGCCGCCGTATATTTTCGTAGGATAAATTTATTTTAGCTGTTCACTTCCAATAGCCTTTATCCAAGCAGCAAATAAGAAAGGATGTTTTGAGGTTATGGAAACCCCTGAATCGATATACGAATACAAACTGAAAATAAGACAAAATGTTAATAAGTATAAGAATAATCACAACTATATTGCTTGATTAGTTCATCCACTGCACATTTAAAGCATCACAAACAAAACTTACCTAAAGCATCACAAACAAAACTTCTACGTGCTTCTACGATGTTCAACCATTGCCAAGATAAGGAAGTAAAGTTAATTTATTGGATACCTAACTAACGAAACAAATTTTAATTAGAGTAAATTTGACGAATTTAACTTAAGTTTGATATTTGATATGAATTATTAATTAATAAATACACAATAAATTTTATTAAGCAAGAGTTTCGAATTTGTAAGCCGCCATAACTGTCAAACTTTGCTGTCAAACTTGAAGTTTAAATTGACAACTGACAATTATGACAAGAAAGATGGCAGCGAATCATAGATAAAGAAATGAAAAACTGCTACAGAGTACTAAAAAAAACCTTACGTGAGTCTGGCAATAATCAGTGGGTTGCCACAAGGGATAAAAAATACCAATATGATGACGTCATCCAAAATGGCGGGCAAAAAAAGTGCTTCGACAACCTCTAGATGGCACGAAGGTGACGAAAATATAGGCTTGTTCTAAGCGAACCGCCCCGAGAGCGACTCAGAGCGAGCCGCTCGCTTCAAAGCCACAGACTAATTTATATCTTTGTAGACCATTCACTTTCTGACCGAAGTCAATCGGCCATCCAATCCAAAGAGTATAATAATATAGTGATCCAATCCCACGCATTGTCATCTAGTAGGGGGCGGAGCTAAAAGCTAATGAAGGAATGATATTAAGTCGAAGATCAGAGTACGAATTAGCTTTTGAAAAATTAGTTCAGTCGTACGAAAAACGATTGCTCGGCGGCTAAGGATAACAACATGCCTTTAATAATGTCGATATCAGCTAAGCAGTGGTGGATTAAGCCAGTGCGAGGCCTGCAAATAGTATTTTGGGGCCTCTTGGTTTGCTTGATTGTCATAATGTAGTTAGAAGGGTGAGAGAAGCTTTAACTTTAACAAATTTCTATTTATATCTAAAGCATAGGACTGTGGAGAATAAGTAAAAAAGAAGGCACTTTAGTAAGTAAATTGAAGGAATACAATTACATATGTTATGCATAAGTTAAGGAATGACAACACTAAGGTTATGTTAATAGGTAAATTGTTCCATAGTGTAGATCGTTTGGATGTCGCTTCAAGGTATTCCAGGGCATCCAAAACGATTTGTTTAAACCTGAAATCTGAAAACAAATAGGGATTAAGAATACAATAAATAATTACCTCCAGCAGCGTATTGGGGATACACATACACAGGGTTGGTGGGGCCCCGAAAGTTTAAAAGCAAGATTTTATAGAAACATAGCTGTTGCCCGCGGCCTTGTAGGTACGCGTGGAATTTAGAGAATTTTCCCCGTTTTTGCAACATTTTTCAATGATGGTTCCCTCCTATTAGTCGCAGCGTGATGCTATAATTATAGCCTATAGACTTCCTCGATAAATTTATTATGCAACAATGAAAGAGTGAGTGAGTGGACCAGTGGTTTTTGAGATTAGCACGTTTA
The DNA here is from genome assembly GCA_916999025.1 of Orgyia antiqua. NCBI lineage: Eukaryota > Metazoa > Arthropoda > Insecta > Lepidoptera > Erebidae > Orgyia > Orgyia antiqua. The sequence continues at coordinate 24,474,458 of OU779871.1, forward strand.
AAGAAATCAGTTTTATAATATTATTTATTTATTTAATTAACATTTGGTTACATTTTATCTAGATTATATTTTAATACACTTACATTTAAGCTAAATTCACAGTAAGAATATTACATTTAACTTATTACATTTTAAACATTCGACTATCTAGCAAAGTATGCACTGATCTCCCATATAGGCTAAAGATAGCCTGTGTTTAGGAGACTCAGTTAAGCCCCATTGTGTATAGTAGGACATAATAATAAAATTATAGTAATGGTTTACACAATGTACACAAGTTATCACCTAGAAATAAATCATATTTGATACAATTTTTGTTTCATTACATAAGTACCTACTAATAATTTCAAAGCGTGTGTTTGTGTGTGTGAGCGAGCGTGTGGGTATGTGTATGTGGTGGAGTTTGCAGAAGGTGTGTATAACGTCCGTTAGTATGTGAGTTTATGTGCGACTGTGATTATGAGGGTAATATGAATGGGGATGAGAGCGGTGAGTAAGGATGACCCTGATCATTTTTATATAATTTCTCGGTTTCGTCATACGTGAGTTTAAGAAGTGCAGTGCGTAAAGCTTTTTTGCAATTGAAGTATGTTAGACCATATATAGGGCATAGTGCGTTTAAACTGTTGTAAAGAAATGGACCATTGTATATAAAGAATTTTTTAATAAAGGAAGTACGGATAGTTGGTATAGAGCAAATCTTGTCTCTTCGTCTTTTTGTTAATATCTGGAATGGTGTTTTACGGTGTTGCAGAAGAGTCACATGCAGGATATATTGTTGTCTTACGTTTAATACCTTCCAAATGCTATAGATTTCATTAGTAGGGAATAGAATAGGTTTAAACAATGAAACTTTCAGAATAGCTCTGTGTGCAATTTCAAGTGGCATTAGGTAAGATTTTGCTGCACCTCCCCAGCAGGAGATACAGTAGGTAAGTAAGGATTGGCATAAGGCGAAGTAGATTGTGCGAATTATTTTTTGGGATGCTACATGCCGAAGTATTTTGAATATAAAAATAAGCTTTCTTATACGTCCAGTTAGGGCGCTGATGTGTGGTCTGAAAGTTAGGTGTTGGTCTAGCATGACGCCTAAATATTTTGCTTCGTTAACAGCTAGTATGCAAGGGCAGTCACAGTCAAGAGCCGATGGCGTAGTGCAAGAATGAGCTTTAATTGATAGGTTGTTTATTGGTTGCGATTTGGAAGAGATTGTAAAGTTTATGAAGTTAGTTTTAGTGGTGTTTAAAGTTAGTGCATGAGTTGAAAGCCAGGATAGAGCTGTGGTGAAGCCGTTTTGAGCAATCAATTGGAGATCTAGCCAGGTATCGGCAAAAAAGGTAATAGTTGTATCATCAGCGTAGGTCACAATTTTAGCATTAGGGATGTTAAGGTTGCAGAGGTCGTTTATGAACACTAAAAAGAGTGTAGGCCCCAGGATACTCCCCTGCGGCACTCCGTATTCAATAGACGCCTCATCACTAACAAAATTATCTATTAAGATATACTGAGTTCGGTCTGATAGGTAATTCTTGAAAAGTTCGAGGGCATGGCCTCTTATTCCCACATTCTCCAATTTTCTCAGAAGTAAATGAAGAGGAACCGTATCGAAGGCTTTTGCAAGATCCATGAATACTGTCACGACTTTCTTGTTTTCATTAAGTTTGTCAGTGACAGTGTTTATAAGTTCATGGACTGCATCAGCTGTTGATTTCTTGCTGCGAAAACCGAATTGTTGTGGTGATAGAAGGTTATGGTGTTCAAGGTAATGCTTAAGGCGTTTGTTAATTAAATGTTCAAGAATCTTAGATAAAGAAGTAAGGATAGCTATAGGGCGATAGTTGTTAGGGAGGTTCTTATCTCCACCCTTAAAGATTGGATGGATGATAGCTTTTTTTAGTCTCGCAGGAAAATCGCGTGGTATCAGACTCTGTACGCGTTGCACGTGGTACGGGTGGAACTTTTCTGATTGTAATATGCGATGAGCAGTACTTTTTGATACACCTGTATTTGCTTCAATTGTCCGAACTGAAGTACTCGGGTTGTCTGCGACGGTTTGAAGCACTACATCTTGGACATCGAACCGAGATCTGCGTTCATTAACCATTTGATGTGGAAGTCGACCCTCAGACAATAGTCGGTGGACATTGACAAAAACACGGCTATCCGGGTGACGTGGGGCGTTCGGATATCTTTCTCGGTACAGTCTTGCTGCAGCACCGGCATTACATCTACATTCGCCGTAAATGAGATGCATGTTCGCATATTCATGTGGAGTGTACGTGGGTGGCATGGTGGCACTGTATCACACACTTTAGTCCTTGAGAAAGCCAAGTCGTTGGAAGAAATCACAAACAATGTCCAAAATCACAAAGAAATAATCAAGTCCAGAAAGCGAAGCAAAGTTGTTAGTACTAAATGAACACAAACGAATACAAAGATGTGCAGTAAACGAGAGAGCTTAATGTACTGCCCGACTATTTGGCTAACCAGAGACAGCACCCCTACTTTTTCTCTTCCTTTAACGTATCTACCTGTCTCTTTCACTCCCTGAACTTGTTTTGTTTCATTGTTCTCGCGCATGGCTAACGGTACGAGAGGGGTACCTGCCTACCTGCCTGTACAAGGAACAGGAATATTTGCTTAGGAATTTGAGACTATTTATGTTGGTGGTGCACATTTGGAGCACTTTATTTGAATAAATAATTAGAATTATGTTTTATTTCCGAGTTTCATTTAAATTCCTTGTCATAAAATATGGTAAAGCTTTATCTGGCCTAGACTGTACTTGAGTGTTTGAGGTATGTACAGTACTCCAATCTTGAGTATTAACGGGCAGTAACATTAGAGGAACAGAAGAGACATTTAAAAATGTATTTTCTTAGGAATTTGAGACTATTGTTTTATTGATATGTTTTGTTTTGCAGGGGTATTGTTCCCGAAAATTATTTTTAAATGTCTAAGTATGATTTTTTCAAATAAGTGTTATACCATTTTGGAATTGCAATAAAATTACCTATCTTTTTAAGTTACACGCCGGAGCTGCATAGTACTTTTTTTTTTCAGTACACTTGGAGAAAGTTGAGTGAAATTGTAATTACTAAGTCCTTGACTGGAAAAGAACTTAATTTTCTTTAAAATCTTGGTTGGATATGTATTATTTTTTTAATTCAATTTGATGAAGGGTTATTGAGGATTACATAACATCTTTTTTTTTTAATCAGCTATATTTGTAGGTACAGTTAGCAAAATAGCCCCACAAGGTGTAAAATTTTTAGATTTTAAAAAAATGCCATTTATTTTTTAAATAGCCAGAGGGGAATTTTTATTTTATTTTTCTGGTGACCCTTGTGACCCCCCCTATCACCCCCCTTCCCAGCTACGTTACGTTCTGGGACACCCTGTATAATATGTATGTATTGTGTATGTATGTATATGTCAAAATATGTATATAAGTATATATTTATGTAAATGTTATGTATGTATATGTATTTGTATATATCTGCTACTATAGTATATTCACTTATTTTTAGTACACCAAAAGTCGCCTATTCTGCCTGGGTCAAATCCATCTTATGGTTGTCTGGGAGAGATCGCAGCTCGCGATAAGACCGCCCTTTGTATGATATGTCTGTTATGTAAGCTTTATAAATCATTATGGTGTGCAATAAAGAATATTTTACTTTACTTTACTTAACTTTCTTATAATAAAAACTGTGTATTACAGACCAACGATTTTAATTAATATAAATGTACATCGTCAAATAGCCAATTAATCAAAGTACGCCATATTTGTTTTAATTTTTTAATTAATTTAAGTTTAGTTGTGGACGTAGAATTGGTACCATTGTTCTGTCTTTTGTACAATAATTTGAGTTAAAGCTTTAAATATATATAATTATACAAACCTGTGTAAGTTAGCAATTGTGATGATAATTGTTTTTTAATTTCATCCAAATCATTAGCAGCAATTTCAAATAACATAGGTGACAAACATGTGACAAGTACCAACATAATAATGTCTAAACACCAAGGAAGTGAGAACTGTACCTATAATCATTAAATAATGTCAGTGCCGGATTGGGTAAGCTGGCGCGGAGCCAGTAGGAAATTCTATAAATGGGCCCCTTGATTATTTTTACTAACACGTTAACACGCTCTTATTGGCTCGGTACGTATCTATATATGTACTTATTTATGTAACGGAATATTTGAAAGTGATATTCACCCACTTCAAGTAATCTGATTGATCTGAAATTTTGCACACATATATAATGGAGATATGACAATGCAATAATTTTAAAAAATGTTCAGGATGCTGAGCGTGTTTTTTAGTTTTTGTACTAATTAAATTATTCTTTTAACGATTGTGACTCGTAATAATTCCAATAAATGATTATTACATAATGAAAGAATAAAAAATACAGTATGCCGTTACATCTGAATATAAAAATATTAAAAAAAATACCTTATTATTGTCCATAGTGATCAGGATATAGACGTAAGAGATAGCTTTACAAAAGGCAGAAGACATATCAAATATTATCTGAAAATAAATTAAGAATTTAGATAATGTGGATGTGTGACATCACGCGAATGGATAAAATAAGGAATGAATAATAGTCTGAAAGTGATGCCAGTGACTGAAAAAATGAAGAATGAGCGGATGTCCTGGTATGGGCATGTTATGAGACGAGAGGAAAGTAATGTCGTTAGGAGAGTTCTGTGTATAAATGTGGAAGGAAAAAAGTCTAGAGGAAGACCTAAGAAAAGATGGATGGACTGTGTGAAAGAAAACATGAAAGAAAGAGGAGTTGAAGAAGACTATGGAAGAAAAAGACATGTTGCGCCGACCCCAAATAATGGGATAAGGGCAAGAGGATGAAGGTGGTAACTAAAAAATTAAAACAACTATTGGTGTATTTTGAATAATTAGCTATTTTGTTGTGCACATTTATATTAAGAGGATACCAAAATAGCTTCGTGCATTTTTCTACGTACGAAGTTTTCATTGTTTCTTTAGATTGAATGGCTAGAGCTCTAATTTTAAGTATATGTTTTTTCAATATATGATCTAGGATCGCATAAACTCAGAAACGCGATTGAAAAAAGTTTTATCGATAGAAAATCTTAGCGAAACAACCTCTCTCATTTTTTATTTTTTTCATTTGTCGGTCTATTATCGCGTATTAACTAATGAAATAACTTTAAAAACATAAGTAACTATTATAATTATATAGAAACACGTAAATCAGAATTAAAATATATTTAGTAGATTTTGAGTAAACAAAAAAAAAATATCCCTAATTCTTCATTTTCTATACCTACTAGCTGTATTAATATGTACATGTCGACGATAATATTGATGTAGGCCCTTAATAGATAGTCCAAGTCCCGCTTATGGTTATCATTTTTTCCATTATAATTTAGTTTATTTAGTAAAAGCATAGCGAGTCAATCGCAAAATATTAATAAATTAATGTAGCTTTTCATTTATTAGTTTCTCTATCACTGTCATCACTCTTAGACTATATTTCATTCTTTTTTGGTCTACTCATGTTATACTGTATATAGAAAAGTCATAAAAGTTTAAAACAGTAACTCAAATAATATTTAAAGCTAAGATTCCATTAAGAGGCCGATAAGAGATCTGATTGTTCGACAGCAGGTCTGTAATTTTTTCTTCCAGCTCTAAATTTCGTGATATAGTCATCTCGCAGCAGAAATTCTGTCTAGTTTTAATATATAAAAGCTTCCTTTAACACTCTACATTATTGTCTTCACAGTTGGGATCCGGTGTTTGACCAATAGGCCTCTATTGGTCAAGCACCAGATCCCAACTGGGAGAATTCATTTTTTCTTAGTAAAAGTGCGACCAGACTACTGCCTTCCATTAAATACCTACTTCCCAATGTTGTTTAATTCTGTACTGACATCTATAATAATAAACAATAATAAAGAAATAGATTTAAAGCATAAAAATACGACAAATAACAAAATTATCATATACATTTTAGTCTTAAAAGTCACGTTAAAGATAATCATGCGTACTTTTCACGCATACAGGCGTCATATATCAAAATCGGTAAGACCTACCTCATGGTTCTGTATGTTTCTCGGTAGCTCTTAGCCCCAATAGAAATGTCCTTAAACGCACAAATACGAAAACCAGCTATTTTGAAAGAGAGAGCATTTTTTCTAAAGCCGATGCGTGAATTTGACGCAGATTATCTTTCCAGGGTTAAGAAAACCGCACCAAAATTCGTAGCGTAGTTAAGACGATATAAGATCACATAGAAACATACATAGAAAAATAACGACTTTGTTTTATAATAAAACTAGCTGTTGCCCGCGACTTCATACGCGTGAATTTTAGAAATCAATCCTTAACAAACAGAAATTTACTCTTCTGCTCAACAGATGGCGTTGTACGTTTTTTAAATCGCGCTATCGTTTCGTTCCACACATTAACACTTAAGCTCGTCAAAATTGTTGTGTTATCTTCCGGATTTCACACTTATAAATTAGTAAGGATAAGGATAAGGATAAGTAAAGATAAATAAGTTTATAGGTCCTATGATGTTAAAGATCCTCTAATATAGGATCTTTAACATCATGCTAAAATCAATGTGCAGATTGCAGAAAAATTGAAATGTAATCAAAAGTCATTATTCGATAATCACATTTACATACCTTAAACCTGACAATTTTTAAAATGGAAGCAAAATTTTTATAATGTTTTACATAGTTGTGTGCAAATTGATTGACTCCATCGTATTTAACATTATCACATAGATTAATATCTAAATTTTTAATTAAACATTCTTTTAAAATATTAACATGCCATCTATATGCATCCGACAAGAATACCACAGACAAATGACTAGTAAAAATTATCATGAATTCTAAAGAATAGATCATAAAATTAAATCCAATGTTTTTCACTAACAAAAAATGTATCAGCATTTTAAATAATGCCGCTAAAAATAAAGTGAAAAATACGATGTAACTCTTAAAAGGCTCCCTCTGGTGTAGTTTATGAATAAAATTTAGAATATATTGTTCTTCAGTAATTACTGATGTTAAAATATCGATGGCTACATCTACATTTAAAATTGTGGCGTAAATTCTTTGTGCGCTTCTTTTCACAAAATCCCAATTTGCCGAGTAAATAATGGCATTATACGAAATACCGACATACAAACCAAATAAAATGCAATATAGTAATGAAAATCTACAAATTACTTTAGATTCACATATTTTAAAATGATTTGCGAAAATTAAGCGAATAAATAACAATGTTCTTAATCCAAATATATGCGTTTTCATTTGCGTCCAATTCATTGTTTCTTTTAGTTTTGTCGACATAGTTTATTTAAATTGGTTAGTAGAGTGTAAGTTATAATAAATAATAGATGTGATGTCAAATGAAATACATTAACTTGAATGGTGATAATCATAAATGCCAACGTTTAAATGTTCATTGCTTTTAATGTAACGACGTCTATTAGTATCTAATAATATTATTTCATGACATTGAAATTATTAGATAATATTTTATTATTTATGTTTATTGATTAGGTAGGTTGTTGAAATGGTTTTATTTAAACCTGGCTCCAGCGTCAGACTGCTCATGCAATTAAAATGGCTTTTGCTCGCCCCCCCGGCCCTCTGGTTTAACAACATAATTTGATTTTGAGTCTCTGACTTGTGGTGAGCCACCCGGTCCTTTTCGGCTCAGTTCAACCCTGCCTGGCTCCACAAAAAGAAAATCTTATTGAAAACTAAAGAAATTTATGAATTTTGCAATTAACTTTCTATGCTTTTACATTAAATTAAATTGTAGTGGAAAATGTGATCACCGCAAGCGGGACTTGAACCCACGACCTCGGAATACCGTTTCATAGCTCGGCCAACTGAGCCTATTGCGGTTAATTTATTGAAAACTGTTATTCTTTTTTTTTCTTTCTTTCAAGACGAAAGGAAAAGGATGCTTTCTATGAAATCTAATCATATCTAACTTCTACATATTGAAATATTTCTTGGGCCGATAAAGCTTGGGGGCCCCATGCCATTGATACTGTAGCAGGTTTACCTGCAGGAGCATATTTAGGAATGGAATAAGCAAGACTTTTAGATAGGCGAACGCGAAACACTTTTGCAGAGCTACGGCGCTACTAAGTTTGTCAGGTCCTTTCCTTTCCTTTTCTTTCCATCCCATTAACGTCCCGCAGTTGGGCACGAGCCTCCTCCACATTGGGAGGGATTATGGTCTACTGTGCCGCGCTGATCGAGCGTGTTAACACAGCGTTTAGTTTAGAGTTTTCCGTCTCTCACAGTAAACGTTAATTGCCTATATTGTCCCTTAGCTGGCTCTTACAGCACCCTGGGAAAGAAATGGGGTGGTGCCACTTGTATTCTTAATCCGTCACCACAAGTCATTATTGTTTCTGGTTTGTCAGGTCAGCTAGGAGAAAATAAAACAATGTATATTTAAATATAAACATCTTTTATAACAAATATTGTATTCAAACCTTATATATTAACATTAAGTGCCAGGCAAACAAATTAAATTACTTATAACGAATTACGTAAGTAACATAGCCATTTTACTTTTGGCATAAAAATAAAATTTTCCATGATTTTGGTTGTTTTATATGTATACACTTAGGGCCTCGTTCACCATCTTCAAGTAAAGCGTTGATTAGTTACTTATCGATTAGCGTTAATTGTCAAGTAATAGTTACGAGTATCTTCTGTCAATTTCAATTTTTTAATCTTAAGATTACTGCTACTCGAACGTCGTGAACGTCGCACGTGTAAGTAGTTACTGGTGACTTTAACTAGCGATTAGTCTACTTGGCGCTTTACTTGAGACTGGTGAAAGAGGCCCTTACTGCCGCACTCAGAGACATTTAATGGTTACTTAAGGAGCTCTTTAGTATTGATTTAAAAAAGTTCACTCTCAGAGTCAGATAACGGTTTATTAGGGTCCCTTAATCTGCCGCACTCAGAGACATTTAATGGTTACTTAGGGAGCTCTTTAGAATTGATTTAAAAAAGTTTTAACTTAACTTTTACTTTTTTAAATCAATACTAAAGAGCTCCTTAAGTAACCATTAAATGTCTCTGAGTGCGGCAGTAAGACATATTTTATTTTAATTTAGTTTTATAAAATTTGAGAAGATTAAGTAACAGCAGTTCAAATTCTATGTGCACAACTAAACTGAGTTAAAATATGAAAATTGATAGTGTCACAATTCGAAAATGATAACTGAACTTTCTTATTATAAAATCTGTGTATTGAAAAAGATTAAACTAAAGATATAAATTAATATAATTGTGCATAACGAAATTGCCAATTAATCAAAATATATCACAATTCTTTTCAATTTTTAAGTTAAGTTGAATTGTTCACATAGGATTGGTACCAGTAAATAAGAATTGATTATACGAAAAAACTACACCATTCTTAATTGTTACGTTTAAAATATTAGAAAAATATACAATAACCAGCGCAGGTTTGCTTTTATTTCGATTTGATGCAATGATAGGGTACTGTGCACCGTGGTTTAGGCACATACTGTACTTTAGTTTAGTTTTGAAAGCAGAATTGGCACCATTATATAAAGTATATTTATATTTTTAACTTCGTTTTCTTAACCTCCCAAAGGTTCATTCCAAACCTCCAAAAAGAAATCCTTGCTATGTTCATGTCGTTTAAAGACTCTAATTTCATATGTGAAATAAGTCTTCAGTCTTCACCTAACGCTGGTTATGACCAGCGTTAGGTGAAGACTGAAGACATGGCAAAGCGTTAAGTGGGAAACAAAGAAGAATTAGAACAAACTGAAATTATTGTAGAATCTATGCGCGTAGCCAGAATTTTGTTTTGGGGACATTTTCCTATTTATCGTTTCATTTTGGGGAGGGTTATGAGCTATTTCAATTGCTCAGTTCGAAAACTAAAAAATAGGTTTGCTTTATCACCAGTCTTTGATGTGTGCAAAATTTTAAATCAACCTGACTACTGCAAATTAATAATACATACAAACCAAGCTCATAAAAGCTAGTTAGTAGGTAAGCATAAAATTTGAAAAAAAATGTACAGTAAGCACAAAATTTGTCAAAATTTGTGTCGAGTGTAGAAGTGTATTTACCCTAGCGCCATAGGGGCCATGGCTTGGGGCGGCCAGCCTGAGAAGTGCGGCGAAAGCCTTCACATTTGAAATTTAGGTCTATCTTTATTAAATTTTTTTTTGATAAATTTGTACGGGGTGTCAAATCAAATGGCCCGGGACGCGTAATTTTCAAAATACGCCTCCGTTCGCGTTTAGTTATTTGGTAGGTACAATTTGACGGAAATTGTGTCGAATCGGGCTTTTTTGGTGTAATTTTCGGTATTTTTTTTTAACGCCCATGGTACAAGTTCAATGTTAATATTTATAATAATACCAATTCCACGTGCACAACAAAACTTAACTAAACTAAAAAATCAAAACAACTATTGCTATATTTTGATTATTTGGCTATTTTATTGTGCACATGTATATTAATGAAAATCTTTAGCCTGTAATAAACAGTTTTTAAACCTAGAAAGATCAGCGGGGTTACTCTTGAAAACAATTCCGATCCATTGGCATATTTGGCATTGATATTATGACGTTTCATCACGTTTCGTACTCTTGAACACAACACTCGCGCCATATTGTGTTAATATTGAGCGGATATTGAGTGAACTAAACACGATTGGTCAATGCCGCCAAAACCGTACTCTTGACGCTTTTTGACTGCTCCGTATTGAAATAGAAATTGCGTTAGAGATTGGGATTAACACAATAACCAGAGTAACTTTTTTGAAATTGTGAAGGTGATTATTATTAAATATTAATACAAATTATAATTTATTATAATAAATTCTAAGAGAAAACTAACTCATCTAACTTAGACCCTAAATAAAAAAATTTACATAAGACTAGTCAAGTATGAAAGTTTCTGTACAATTTTAATGTTTGTTGTTTCAGCAGCAATTGAAATATACATTCTTGTGAAAATTTAAGATATCTACCCATTTCACTCTAACCCTTAAAACTAAATTAGTTTAATATTTTCTAACACTTGCGCGACCCATCTGTTCAAATAAAACTACTTTTTACGGTATTAGACGCGTATATTTGTTTTACATTTTGGCCCGACGTTTCGGAGACTTTGCAGTCACCATGGTCACGGGTGAGACTGTGACCATGGTGACTGCAAAGTCTTAATCCGTAAAAAGTAGTTTTATTTGAACTAAATTAGTTATTAGAGTTTCTCTGTACATTTATTCCTAAAAGGGCATTCGCAATTGTGGTAGCGCCCTCTTTTGCAGCTTCAGACAATTGTTCCAATGCAGCAGCACAACGATCCAGCTTCACTATTGCATCTGCAAATGCCTGAGCAGTCACTGTTTCAGCCGATTAAATTAAATTTCTGTTTAAACTGTTGTTTTATGCGACTCAAGAGTTTAGAAAACAAAGTTTATTAATTTTTAAGGGCCTACATCAATATTATCGTCGACATGTACATATTAACACAGCTAGTAGGTATAGAAAATGAAGAATTAGGGATATTTTTTTTGTTTACTCAAAATCTACTAAATATATTTTAATTCTGATTTACGTGTATATAATAGTTACTTATGTTTTTAAAGTTATTTCATTAGTTAATACGCGATAATAGACCGACAAATGAAAAAAATAAAAAATGAGAGAGGTTGTTTCGCTAAGATTTTCTATCGAGAAAACTTTTTTCAATCGCGGTTCTGAGTTTATGCGATCCTAGATCATATATTGAAAAAACATATACTTAAAAATTAGAGCTCTAGCCATTCAATCTAAAGAAACAATGAAAACTTCGTACGTAGAAAAATGCAAGAAACTATTTTGGTATCCTCTTATGTATCAAGAGCAAGCTTCAAATCACGCGTCAATGGTCGTAAAACGTCACTTTACTTTTTAAATTGTATATAGGCAACAGGTAGTCGTTAAACAGCCAAGCATATTTATTTTATAATCGAGGTATTTTTAAGTAAATTACGATAAAATATTATCAAATAATTTCTTTTTACGCAATCTTAAGATTAAACTACCTTTAATTAACCGTATTTTTTTTATTTTCACTAGAAATAGTTAAACAACAATTTATCTATCCCTATACCACAGCATTATAAGCTACGCAAATTGGTAATGCGCTGGAACCTTGTCAAATTACCAATTTGCGTGGCTTATAACGCTGCTCACTTTACGACACACGTACACGATTGACATTTCAATCCAATGACAACGTAATTGTGTTCAAGAGTAAGACTTTAAGACTATCCATACCAAAACCATTGGATTAGAATTTGAATTGTATTGGTATTGCACTTGTTTTCAGAGCAAGCCTGCTGTTAATATTGCCGAATTGTGTTTTCGACAATATCAAAATTATTTTTTTAGTTAAGTTTAGTTATGCGCGTAGAATTGTTACCAATGAGAACTTTCGATATGTATTATTGTATGTTTATAAGCTAAACAGTGCATAGTGCGAGTTTGTGTTATATAGTGTTAAATATTTAAAGCTAAAATTTATACCATCACAACACTGATTTAGAATTTAAATTTATAACAAATACACAAATTAATACATAATAAAATATATTTATGTATGTTACTTGTCATATTATATTAATTTTGTTGTAGGTATTTGTGTTTTTAATTATTACAAACTTTCACCTGAATTGTTAACCGGAAACTTTTGAGTAGGTGAAACTAAATACATCTCTCCAACTTATTTATTAATGTCCCATTGTTGGTCACAGGCCTCCTCCACTTTGGGAGGGATTATGGTCTACTAGTCATAGAAATTATAATATGAATATGAATGGATGTCATTCGCTGGCAGGGGCGTATTTACCCTAGGGCCCTAGGGCCATAGGAACCATGACCCGCTGCGGCCAGGATGAGAAGGGCGGCGAAAACCTTTAAGTTAAAAATTTTGCTCTAACTCTACTAATTTATAGGGCGGCTAATTAAATTGCAGAATGCTCGCGAAATGCCTCTAACAGAGACAGATGGCGACAAATTGTGAAGGCAACGACTAAGTCGGAAAACAGTCCATAACCACGACCACTCTACAGGAGAGTGTCCGACTGAGAAGAAGAAGAATTAAATTGGCCCGGGGCGTGAAATTAAATGGCTCGGGGCGCTAATTTTTTAAATACACCTCTGTATGCCACTTCGACCAGACGTGTTGGCACAGGGGTTTATTTAAGAGTTCTCCGTCTCTCACAGAGGATAGTACATAGCCTTTAGTAGTAAATAGCCTTTAGCTGTCTTACGCAGCACCCTAGGTAGGAGATGGAGTGGTGATACTGTATTCTCAACCCGTCACCATGAGGACAAACAAATACATAACAGCTTGTAATAATAATATACACATAGAGATATAGTGGGTAACAATTTTGAAGTCATATTGGCTTAACATATTAGAGCAAATACCATCCCAAAGCGTAGAAAGCCTATGCCCAATTGTGGGGCGGTAATCAGCTGGGAAAGGAATATTATTCTTAAGCTATAATGTATACTAGATATGACAAGTAACAGAACCACAAATTACAATAATTCAAAGTGACCCAAAGCAAGTGTAAATTAAAAGATTATCATCATCATCATACCGCATTTTCCTATGCAGGTAGGCAGAGATACAGCAATATTCAGTAGAAATAATTATGTTTGCGTTTCATAGAAAGGGTCTGTATCAATCAAAAATGCGCAAAGAAGCCAATCAGAAGCAGAATAAACGTAGATTAAAATACTGGCAATAATTCGATGTTTAAAAACTATCTATGTTCTGTTATTAAAAAAAATCAAACAAACTTGATTTATGCTTTCAATTAAAAAAAAACAAAGAAATTATATAATCTCTTACATTACACTTACTTTAAATATCTTCAGGACATTAATTTGAATATAGAATATATAAAATACCTACTCTACACACGTATAGAATATACCAACAATTACTACTTATGTGAATTAATATTTAACATCAATAAGCTCACACGAGAAAATAAAAAAATATAATTTCTTAATTATCTTAAATTTACACGAGGTTAACTGTATTTCGAGTTACGCGACAAAGACTTTAGACACAAGTAGATTATAGCAATGATTATGTCGACTCGATTGAGATTACTATTATCTTTATGGTTATATCCTGTAAAAGAATAAATAAAAACACGCTTTAATAATGAACCTGGATATGTTTTCGAAATTACTGAATTGTCGTCGGTCCTGAACATCGCTTTTATTCGAAGATTCTATTACATAGATTATACCTATTACTTAGATAGATATATAGATACGAAATAAACTTATAAAAGCGTGTTTATAATAAAAAATAGTCACATCAGAGTGAAAGTCTATTTAATATTTAAAAGAAATAATGATGAAGTGAAATAACCTCAATACCTATCTTTTACAAAAAAATATAATATATCGCAAAGAAGGTATACAAATAAAAGGTGGCAAACGCTACGGGCCTCGTATCTTTAGAGGCCCAATGTTCCTACTTTCAACGTTGTTAGGCAATTGTTGTGTATTTTTTTTACTTTTTCATTAAGTACGATAATTTATTTATTTATTTCAAGGAAGACCAACAGCTTTACAATCTAGTGATTGTTGATTGAAATAAAAAATATACATCAGCAAGCTAATCATAGGTCCTCACGGATAAAAACACTATACAAATATGTAAACAAACACAAAATTGTAAATAACGTTGACAGTATTCGTGTTTATAATAAGTTATCTAATAACTATTTGCAGTGAATGAAGTTAATTATATGATGGTAAAAGAATCCAGGGGCCCGATACTTCAATTTGTTACAGGGCCAGTGTTTGCTGAATCCGGGACTGTTAAACTTATATTAACTAAGAACTTAGAATGTACTTTGGAAATACAAGACAGTATACTATATAACAATATATTTAAATATGTTATGGTTTTAAAACTCCAAAATCAAAATGATTTTGATTTGATTTGAAAACATGTCGTTGTCACGTACCTCAAAATGCACCTTAAATGACTTTAGTTCTTCGGAATCATTTGACTGAACAATGTATGTTGGTAAAAAATACAGTTAAACATTCAAATTATTTTAATTTTATGGCTGGTTTGAAAACACAAGAAAAACATGAAAGAAAGAAGAAAAACACGTAAAAAAAACCTATGAAAAATTTACGCCCTAAAAGAGCCATTTTTAAATTTCGAACCAATATAATTAACGTTACCAACATAATCAATCAAATGATTTTTTTTATTTGGCATTCAATTTGGCTTTGTCAATGATAAAAATCTTTAGTTTTTAATTGTACTTGCATTATTATTATTAAATTTTTATACGACACACAGCCTATTAAAAATAGCAGCTACAGTTTTCAAGATAAATAGCCGTTTTCTACTAAATTGGGAGATTTACAAGATTTAGGAGAAATCCAATGTATTAATTCTATAAAAATAATATGACTATTGGATTAATTTTGTACATTGTGTTACATCTTAACATAAATTAAAATGGAGTAAATGATTTGTGAAATAATAGACAAGTATGTGTTCATAATGATGAATGATAAGAATTATCTATGGAAATAAGATTATTACAATTAAATTTTTTAAGTATTATTATACTTATAGATTTTTTTAAATATTAGATATATACACAGTCGCGTTCAACGTCGCTTATACAGTTTCTAAATAATATCTTTGTCCAGAATTTTGTACAGAAATTATTACTTACAGTTTGTAAGCGACGATAACCACGATTGTAAATCTATTGTGTATCTGTTTCGACAGTATATGTGGTGTAAAATCAGTAGAATAATTCAGTAGATACATAAAGATTGAAATTTCTGCTACAATATGGCTGATACTGTTAACACCGTGAATTAATGACCATTTAAATAAATATTATTGACTATTACAACTATGTTAGAACTAATTACGCCAGCCATTAATATATTTAACACAATCAACGCCAAAAACTAACAAATAAAAGAAAGAAAGAAAACATTTATTTTTTTATTGCCATTTCAGCTTAATGTCAAGTCTCAAAGACTTGACGCTGGTTTTCAAATGGGACCTTGATGTTTTGAATTAATGAAAATAAATTAAAATCTGTTTCAATGTACAATAAAAAAAATCTGTAGTAAGATGCTAAAAGATAAATAAAACGAGATGAAACGAAATATAATTGCGTAGTATCATTACTGATTCCTATGGCCATCTTCCACCCGTGATCAGATCAGCTCCAAGCATGATTTGATTACAGACAAAAATCGGGACAGGTGAAATGAAAAATAAAATGCACTTTGTACTGTGTCTGGGTGTTTTCTATGTATTATAAGTATGTATTTACAAAAGAATAGTAATTTAAGAAGTCTATCCGTATTCTAATACCCATAACATAAGCATATAAGCTTAGCTTGGGACCAAAAGACGCTGTGTGAAATGTCTATTTATATTTATTTATTGGGACTCTGAGAATTGAGAAAAAAAATTAGTCAAGTGTGAGTCGGACTCGCGCACGAAGGGTTCCGTACCATTATCTATGCAACATAAGGCACATAGTTAAAGCGTCAACGTTATTAGTATCGAGCAAGAAACGGTAATAAAATCATGTTTGTTGTATGGGAGCCCCCCTTAAATATTTATATTATTTTATTTTTAGTATTTGTTGTTATAGCGGCAATAGAAATACATCATCTGTGAAAATTTCAACTGTCTAGCTATCACCGTTCTTGAGATACAGCCTGGTGACAGACGGGCGGACAGCGAAGTCTCAGTAATAGGGTCCCGTTTCTACCCTTTGGGTACAGAACCCTAAAAAGAAGTCCTTTTAACCTGTCTGAAAATTTTACATCAATCCGACTATGGCAAGTGACTAAATTAATACATAAATAGGTACGAACCAAGCTAATAAAAAAGAGATTAAGTAATTATAAAATCTCTGTTATAATTTAGCTAAAAATGGCATTGAATGTATTAAATATGTCGCAACACTACAAATTCGTTCGGAAATCGGGACGGAGTGGCTGATTCAATGCAATACAATTATGGAGTGATTGGCTCCTCTTCTTGGTGATGTTTAGCCAGGGCCAGAAGTATCATGGTGAGCTGCTTCCTGCTTATCTTACCTTCACTACTGTACTCCACACCTTGGAGTATGGTTTCTTCAAATTCTAACAGGTCTTGAGCATCGTAATCCTGTAATAAGTTAATTAGTAATGAGTATATACTACAGATAGTAGGGTTATTGTAATAGGCCCCTTTAGTAACTTCGTTCAAAAAAGTAAAAAAAGTTTTTTTATTTGAAACCAATTGTATGTTTTTTTTTAGTTTAAAGATCGGTTGCAGTTTGAAGCAAGTTGAACACGCTTGTAAATCCTAGGGATAAGTATTTAGTCTGCTATTAAATGTTGTCACAATGATAGTTCGATGACACTATTATGGCGCCTTATTGGCATCATTTGTGACAAAAATTAACAGTAGACTACCAAACTTGATAAAATTCGCTATTATGCAATCAACAAATATAATAACTGATTGCTTAATGGCGAATTTTATTAAGTTTGGTAGTCTACTGTAAATTTTTTGTGGTTATAATCGTTATAATAGTGTTATTGAAGTATCATTGTGACGACATTCAATAGCAGACTTCGCCCCCTGGATTTTTTAATTATTGCCTTACATCGGGTTTTTATTTATTATAGCTGTTGCCCGGAACTTCGTAAGTTAAGTTTTCCTTTGTAACTAATTTTAATTTAATAAGGCTATTTTTATTTTCTAGATTCCACGCGTACGATGTATGCGGGCAACAGCTTGTAATATATAAATCTAATTACGTATTTGTTTTCGAACAAAGCTTTTATAAACTGAAAAAAGAAATTGCAAGTAAATACTTGCAATTTAAATAAAAAAAAGTATATACTTGTATTTCTGTACCACCCTATGATTGACTGGCAGAAAATGCCTTAGGCATTACGTCCGCCTTTGCATAAAAAGTATGTGCATGAAGTGTAAAAGTAAAATAAACAAATACCTACTTACTTTTTTCACTAACTCTAATAAGTCCTTGAGAAAGCCGCGTAGTTCTTCGTTCTCGATTGAGCCGTTGTTATCCTGTAATGAGATTGTTATATGAATAGTCTTGTTACATAAACTAACTTTTACTTATTCAGTTTGCACAACTTTAGGTGTCTTGATAGAAAATATTGGTATGACCTTACCAGGATTGGTTTTATATCTGTTGGATAACTTATGGCTTTACTAGCTGTTACCCGTGACTTCGTAAGCATGGAAATTAGAAAATATTACTCGTTTTTGCAACATTTTTCACTGATGCTTTGCTTCTATTGGTCGCAGTGTGATGTTATATATACCTTCCTTGATAAATGTACTATCTAACGCTGAAAGAATTTTTTGAATCGGACCACCGGTTCCTGAGATTAGCACGTTCAAACAAAAAACTCGTCAGCATTATATTATTAGTCTAAATATTAGGTACAATTTTTTCTAAAAAATAAATAAAAATCTTATTTTAGTGTTAGTTATCAAACCACTGAAATTATGTTTTATATTATAATATATAACATAATATAATATTCATGGACATATCACACAACGTCCTCTGGTCCCAAGCTCAGCTTAAATGCTTGTGTTATGGGTACCAGAATACGGATAGAATACATATAGTACTTTTCTTTTTTTTGTAAATACATACTTATTATAGAAACATCCAGACGCAGTACAAACATTTGTATGACAATTAGAAAAATCACACAAATGATTGTCCCGAGCAGGATGCGAACCCGCGACCTCTTAACCGGCAGTCTGTTACATGAACCACTACGCCACGAGGCTCGTCATATTATTAAAAACGTACGTACGTGTGCTGAAGTAAAACTTACTACAGCATGTTCGATAGAAAGGCGTATAGTAATAAGGTTTTCTCGAACAAGCAGAATAACAACACCATTAACAACTTTAATTTATGATAAGTACCTATGTCAGAATTTGTTCGTGAGGTGACGGATTAAAAATGCAACTGTAACCACCCCTTTCCCTCCCCAGGGTGCTGTAAAAGCCAGCTAAGTATTGTACACAAATAACATCCTCTGTGAGAGACAGAAAACTCGAAATTAAACCCTGTGCCAATACGCCTGGTCAGCGTAGCATAGTAGATCATAATCCCTCCCAAACTAGCGGAGGCCCGTGCCCAACAGTGGGACATTATAGGCTGGAGAAAAATGTAAGAATGATAAAAATAGTTTTAAACATACCCTGTCATATAAAGAAAACACCCTTTCGATATCATCTTTAGTTAATTTTGTGGCACCCTGAAACAGATAAATATGTTTTTTTTTTAATTTTTTATCATCGTAAACTATATTGCGAGCCCTTTCAGGGTTTCGCCTTAGGTTATAGTCAAACATATACCTACTTACAGACATACTGAACTAATAATGTGTATATTTAAACAAAACCACTTTTAACAGACTTAGTTGCATGTATTTTGCGTTAAATCTAGCAAACAACTGAACATAACGGAAATAACAATAACCTGTTCTATAATTTATCTAAAATCTAAAGCTATAATACAGACTTACTTCCGGAGCATAAAAAGAGCGTCTACTTCGTCTACTTATAAATAAAATCTCTAAAATATAGCATAATATATTATTTCTATTGCCCATAGGCATTTATAGCCAAATTTTTTAGGCTATTTATAGCCAAATTTACGCGTAGATCTGTAAAAATTTACATAAATTCATTCATATTTAAATAATACGTAGGTACAGGACTGGAAACTATTGTTTTACTAAGATAATAATTACAAAGCTTTCTATATTAGGTACAAGTTTACAAAAAATGTTACACATATTTTTTTCTAAATCATTTAGTTTATAAAAAAACTAAATACTTTTTAAAACAGAATCATTGAGGACTCACCTCTATGCCCTCCTATGTGCGCGGAGTGCAGACATAAGCGTTAGTGTTAGGATAGACAGATAGACAGGCAAATAAATAATAGGTAATGTGCTAAAACTTATATAAAATTGCTAATAAATTAGGTACTAAACTTTTTGTGGTAGGTGCCTACCTATCAGAGACATATTTTGAAAATTAGCGCCCAGGCCATTTGATTTGACACCCCGGTCCAATTTAATTAGCAGCCCTTTACATTAAGAGGATACCAAAATAGCTTCGTGCATTTTTCTACGTACGAAGTTTTCATTGTTTCTTTAGATTGAATGGCTAGAGCTCTAATTTTTAAGTATATGTTTTTTCAATATATGATCTAGGATCGCATAAACTCAGAAACGCGATTGAAAAAAGTTTTCTCGATAGAAAATCTTGGCGAAACAACCTCTCAATTTTTTTAGTTTTTTTCATTTGTCGTTCTATTATCGCGTATTAACTAATGAAATAACTTTAAAAACATAGGTAACTATTATATATAGAAACACGTAAATCAGAATTAAAATATATTTAGTAGATTTTGAGTAAATAGGAAAAGTATCCCTAATTCTTCATTTTCTGTGCCTACTGGCTGTGTTAATATGTACGTGTCGGCGATGATATACGATAATATTGAAGTAGGCCCTTAATAGAGATACAACTGTCTGGTTTTGAATCTTAAATAATTAATTGCATGATGATATACATAATAATATCAAATTTGTATGCCTTAATAGGCAAAACATGTTGATACCAAAAAATTGTAAAATTGACTACCACATGACTTGTACCTACACATGTTTATGCAAATAAATCTATTCTATTCTATTCTACAGCGAAATTGTAAACTTGAAGGCTATCGCCGCCCTTTTCAGGCTTTATTTTGTTTTTTATTTTTTCTTTTTTTCATGACCCCTATGGCCCTAGGGTAAATACGCTTCTGGTACCTACTGTTTAAAGTATAGTAGAGTCGATTAACCGCAATTACTATGAATTATACTAAATCGGTATTAGTTGACGGATGGCACAGAAGACCAGGGCTGCCTTTTATCTACGAAAAGCCCTGGATACATTATACACATAGGCAACAGTGAGGCCAATTCTGACGCGTCAACAACTACCTAACTAAATAACAACATGTGAGTTGTTTTTTAATAATTAGCTATTTAACTATTCCCATTTATCTATATATATAAAAATCAATGCCACTTTTCGTTGTAATGTTTACAAGTTTATAACTCAACAACGCCTTTACCGATTTGGCTAATTTTGGTAAAAAAACTAATTTTTTTAATACTTAAAAGCCATTTTCAATTATGTGCCCAGTGGCAGCGGCATATTTTTTCTAATAAAATTATAAAAAAAATGTTTCTGAGTTTATAAGAAACCGATTTATTTTTACTGGTCAATATCATTTGAGTCATTTGGACTTTTAATAGCTAGCAATTTAAAATATTTTTTTGTTTGATTAAATGAAATTAATAATCATTTTTTTTATTACTATGCCTTATACGTAGCGAAGAACGTACCGGGCCGCTAGTATTAAAATCTTTAGCCTATAATACATAGTTTTTATCAGAATATTCAGTTAAGACATTGATGAAATGTGTTTTTGAGACCAGCAACTCTGTCTATTTGTATCACTAGATTCGAATTGTGTTATTATCATTATCAATTTTTAAAAGTTTTACATTTAGAATTGGTATCAGATCAGCATCTAATTTAACTTTAGGTACTCAGTAAGTGAATCTCGAATAATATAATATAGGTTTGTTTATATGTCTATGTTCGTGCATGAGTTATGACCAGAGGTCGGAATTAGGTAGATTTATTCATGTACTTACACTGATTTCATACAGCGAAAGAATCAAGTGGATATGCCTCAAATCCCGAGATTAATTTTAAAGAGCAGCAAAAAATCCCGTGATTTTTTAAATAATAATTTGATAGCGACTGACTGATTCAATAAGAAAAGTATTCACTCGTATCTATAAAAAGGCGAAATATGCGTATGAGAATTTGCTTAAGAGTATCAATAATTTGTATTGTGAATTATTGTGAATAAAAATTTTATGTTAATTATCTTTGTTTTATTTGTCTATTTCTGAGGTTTTTATTACTATTTATTCGTAATATTGTTGGCCACACGGGATTGTCCATTAGAAATCCCGGGAAGGCGGGCCACATTAATATCAACATTTCGATGCAAGTACATAAATAACTGTACCTAATTCCGACCTTTAGTTGTGACTAAATAAAATCAATGTAATTATGTCCACGAAAATGTATTATGTATTGTGATAATAACGTGATCTGAATATGTTTTCTAATTAGAATATAATGTTTTATGTACCTACAACAGCAGATCTACCAGATAGCGAATAGGCTTTCAATCATGAAGACACGTAACTTCAACCAGGCTAAATCTTACTTCAGGGTCCAATAAAATATGGTATTCCGTATTCATGTGGCATGTAGTTTTCGCAAACTACAAACGTCTCTTTAACGAGCAATAAAATGAATAAAAAAATATCAATTTTTTTTATAATAAATATTACATTTCACACAACGTCCTCTGGTCCCAAGCTAAGCTTATTATGCTTGTGTTATGGGTACCAGAATACGGATATAATACATAAACTACTTTTCTTTTGTAAATACATACTTATAATACATAGAAACACCCAGACGCAGTACAAGCATTTGTATGACAAGAGACAATTGAGAAGAGACTTTGACATTACAACATTAGATAAATTTGTAGCATGTATGATAGCATGACACTTCTTCAGCCCATTTACGTCCCACTGTTGGGCACGGGCCTCCTCCACTTTACTGTGCCGCGCTGACCAGACGTGTTGGCACAGGTTTTATTTTCGAGATTTCCGTCTCTCATAGAGTATGTTATATGTGTGCAATATCCCTTAGCTGATAATATATAAATATAATATATAATAACTAGCTGTTGCCCGCGACTTCGTACGCGTTAAATTTAGAAATCAATCCTTAAGAAACAGAAGTTTACTCTTCTGCTCGATAGATGGCGTTGTACGTTTTTAAATCGCGCTATCTTTTCGTTCCACACATCATTACTTAAGCTCATCAAAATTATTATTGTGTCATCATCCGGATTTTGCACTTATAAATTAGTTAGGAAGTAAGGATAAATCATAGACACACATAGATACATTTTCACGCACACATAGATATGTAAAGCTTCAAACCGACTGAGTGATGTAGCCATAGATACAACACCATCTAGTATACCTGTGCCTACAATAATATACATATTTATTAGAAGCGTAAATTAAATAAGAAAGGAAGGATGTGTTATATGCCTAAAACTACTGCTTATGAAAAAAATATTTAATTATTTTGTATAAATAAATATTCACGGACATTTCACACAACGTCCTCTGGTCCCAAGCTAAGCTTATATGCTTGTGATATGGGTACCAGTTTACGAATAGAATACATATACTACTTTTCTTTTGTAAATACATATTTATAATACATAGAAACACCCAGACGCAGTACAAACATTTGTAAGACAATTAGAAAAACCACACAAATGATAGTCCTGAGCGGGAATCGAACCCGCGACCTCTTGATCGGCAGTCCGTTAACCACTCAACCACGAGGCTCGTCTATAATATTAAATCTTAAAAAAAGAAAATTTGTGTAGTTTTTTTTAAAATTAATTAGGTAATTTAAAAATATATCTTTATGAATTGTTCTGGTTGGTAAGTAATTACTAAGGTGGAGACTATGTTCTACATATTATAACTTTCTTATTATATATTTTTAGGGTTCCTTATCAAAACATTGATTGATTAACTGTGATAGTTAGACAGATGAACATGCATTTCTGATCCCTCTATCTTAATATATTTTTATCTCCATCTTATGCTGTGATATCTATCTACTTTATGCAAGCAAATGATTAAAGCATAATGTATTTTATAACTACTATTTATGAGAACGTATATAATAAAACATATGCACATGATATGGCTTATGATATTCTTTTGTAATTTTATTACAAAAGCCATTTTTAGGGTTCCGTACCCAAAGGGTAAAAACGGGACCCTATTACTGAGACTTCGTCCGTCCGTCCGTCCGTCCGTCTGTCACCAGGCTGTATCTCAAGAACGGTGATAGCTAGACAATTGAAATTTTCACAATGATGTATTTCTATTGCCGCTATAACAACAAATACTAAAAATAAAATAAAATAAATATTTAAGGGGGGCTCCCATACAACAAACATGACTTTTTTATCGTTTCTTGCTCGATACTAATAACGTTGCCTTGTGTTGCATAGATAATGGTACGGAACCCTTCGTGCGCGAGTCCGACTCGCACTTGACCAATTTTTAAGTTTATTTGTCTTTAACTAATCTATACGTATTTCTTTATAAAACCCTTAAACCTTTTTTTTTTTTTTTTTTTTTTATTTATTTATCTTTATGCATATAAAAATATACAATGGCGGACTTAATGCCTTGGGCATTCTCTAACAGTCAACCATGGGTGATGCAGAGAGGATTTGAGGGAGGCACATTAAAAAATGCGAGACACAATTTAAAATAGGAAATAATAAATACATACCTACATATACAGAGTAAAATAAAAAAAAAAACGAGAAATAGATAAATTATACTACAATTACTACATACACATAATTTAAACATATTCGGGGCCACGCGAAAGATATACAATACATATACTCAACAAATATATACAAAAGAATACAATATTACACAATACAACCACACAAACACACACACACACAATTATAAACACACTAAATTCCAAAATATACACACTATATCATACCATATTAGGTCAGCTCATTTAATAGATGTTGTCGAACTTTTAGTTTGAAATTAGAGCGATTATTGCACAATCTGATATAGGAAGGGAGTGAGTTCCAGAGTGTTATAGACTGAATAAAGAAAGAAGAATGAATGTATCCAGAAGAGTGTGAAGGACAGAGAAGAAGTCGGTTGTCAGATGACCGAAGGTTTAGAGAGTGACTAGCGCCTAAGTATTGAAAGAAAGATTTCAGGTATTCAGGTGAAGTAGGAGACATCATAACAGAGAAAAGCAAAGTTAATGCACGCATACTACGGCGCTGACGAATGGGCAAGAATTTAAGTTGG
Source organism: Orgyia antiqua (assembly GCA_916999025.1). Taxonomy (NCBI): domain Eukaryota; kingdom Metazoa; phylum Arthropoda; class Insecta; order Lepidoptera; family Erebidae; genus Orgyia; species Orgyia antiqua. The sequence continues at coordinate 24,499,657 of OU779871.1, forward strand.
GAACGACAAGCAGAAATGTGATCATACTTACGAAGGTTGAAAATAAATCTAATGCAGTTGTTAAGAAGACGGTCGAGTTTATTGAGGAGTTCTGCGTTTAGGTCAAAATAACACACATCACCATAGTCTATTACAGGGAAGATTAGGGTTTTAACGAGCATTATCCTGGTTTTTATTGGAAGGAAATTTTTCAGGCGATAGAGGACACGAAGAATACCTGTCACCTTCTGACTAACGTTAGCCACCTGAGTTCTCCAGTTCAAAGTGGAGTCTATATGCAGACCTAGTTCCTTGACGTTCGATGTCAAGGGAACCACGGCGCCGTTAAATATAACAGGTGGCAGTGATGCAAGGTCCAGACGCGCGACGAAATGTTGACTCCCCACGATGATAGCCTGGCACTTTGAGGGATTCACAACCAAACCAAATCTTGAGGACCAGTCCTGGATGTATTCCAGGTCGCTATTTACATTAATAATGGCTGAGGCTACTGAATCTACGCTAGCCTGTGAGTAAAGTTGTAGATCGTCGGCATACAGGTGATACGAACACTGAAGATGTTGAGTGATGAGGTTGATGAATATAGAAAAGAGCAGAGGAGAAAGGATACCACCCTGGGGGACGCCAGCTTCAAGATTACACCAAGACGACGAATTATCTTCAATCCGGACACATTGTTGACGTTCCCGAATGTAGCTAGAGAACCAACTAAGAGCTTGAGGTGAGATCATAATATGGGAGAGGATGGATAGAAGGATATCGTGACTGACGGTATTAAAAGCATTGGAAAAGTCGACTAAAGCTAGAACCGTCAATTTGGTGTCTTCCATATTTGCCCTAATATCGCCAGTCACTTTAAGGAGAGCGGAGGTTGTGCTGTGGCCTGGTCTAAATCCGGACTGGTAAGGACTGAGGAGATTATTCTGGAAAACGAAATCAGATAGCTGTTTGTGTACACAAGCCTCCAGGACTTTCGAAAGGAAAGGGAGTATGGATATTGGACGGAAGTGATTAGGAAGCGAAGGATTAGGTACTTTGGGTAAAGGGATGACGTGGGCTTTACGCCACTGCGACGGAAAGTTGCCGGATTCCAGAGAGTAGTTGACAACATGGGTAATTGCTGGAAGAAAATAGTCTAAGGCCAATATGACCATACGGCGGCTAATGTTGTCACATCCAACTGCATTCGATCTGATGGCGAGAATTATATGCCTAATGTCATCCACTGTCACCGGAGAAAGCCGAAAAGGTTGTACATTAGGCCGAGGCAGTTGAGACAGATGACTAAGGGTGCGGTTTTTAGTCTGGACGTCCAACGTGGTAGCTGAGGAGAAATATGAGTTAATGTCATCCAAACTAACTACCGTTCGCAAGCCTAACTGACGCTGGTTGCCGAGACCCAAGGTGCTTAGAAATTTCCAAACATTATTGGAAGAAGAAGAAGTAATATTTTCTAAGATGTGGCGGCGTTTAGCGTTTCGTATCACCTGGTTACATCGGTTTCTTGCTGATTTAAAACCTAACCAATTTTCGTTAGTACGGTTGCTCTTGTAACGACGGAACGCTCTATCCCTTCGTAACCTTTTGACAAATACGAAACTGAGTAGAGTAAGTATTTTTTATTCTGAGAATTTTTATACTGCCCTGTGGTTGTGCAATGGGAGTTCATTTAAATAACATTTGAAAAACTACTCCTCTTAATAAGAATTTACTTATTTTAAAAAAAATCTAGCATTATTTTCTTTATTTTCTATTATTAAAGTAGTTTATGTTAAGTATGTTTTGTAACTATAGCCAGCCAGTAAAAATCCTGTCAAAATCGATCCAGCTTCAGATAATACCTCTAAAAACCATTCGGTACCTATCATTACCTTGTAATAATTCAGGTGTATAAAGGTTAGTAAAACGCTAGTATTAAGATATTACAAAGAGATAGTTCTATTTTATCTTTTTGTATTTAAGATTTAAGTGAACAAAATGGCGGATATTTTAAAATGGCTGCCACTTACCTTAAATACTTGTCTACACAGAAAGTTTTCCTTGACAGGAAGCAATCTGGAACACGTAAAGGTTAACTATGTAGCATGCACACTTCTAGTAAACGATATTACACGGATAACATCCTCTGTGACAGACGGAAAACTCGAAAATTTTATCCGGTCAGCACTGTGTACTAGACTATAATCCCTCCTAAAGTAAAGAAAGCCTGTGCCCAGCAGTGGACCGTTAATAGGCTGGATAGAGAGAGAGAGAATTACTTACTTTGCCATTTCTGATAGTTGTAACCTTCCATCTTTATTAGAATCGAAAACTTGAAGCTGCAAACAAATAGTTGAATATAAATTTAGATTCTAATTAATGGTCTTATTCATAATGACTTATCGGAGGTTTAAACGAAGATTTTTTCGGAGAGATAATAAACGTTTTATCGTAAACAGACTACTATGAATAACAAGTTTTGACAATTTTCACGAACTTTTAAACCTCCGATAAGTCATTATGAATAAGACCATTATTGTTTAAAATGAAAAGTCAATGAAACTACTGCGACCGTATAGCTCTTATTTCCAGGCCGTTTACGCCGTGAATGAAACCGCCTGGCAAACTGATTTAAAAAATTTCTTCACTATTAGGTAGCTACACTATCCCCGGTAAACATAGGCTATATTTTATTGCAGTACACAGCCGGGCAGATTTCTAGCCTTATATATAAGTTGTCGTGCCACATTCCTAGTCAGCCATTCTTCTCAGAAATGGTTTAATTCATTCTAATAAAAATTTGTGTGTCAATTGAGTAAGTCAGTGAATCCTACGTAAAGTAATTCAACTTGTTTTATTAATTACTAGCTGTTGCCCGCGACAAAAAAATAATTGTTTAATGCATTATTGTAGTTGGAACGCTGTCTCATCTCCCGGAGGTGGGTGCTAATAGTTACGACACAGTTTATAACTAATGTTACTATTAACGAACACAACGTTAATGTTAATTTGTTACTTTGTTCCAATAAATATATATTTTTTTTTATTATTCGCAGCGTGATGTTATATATCCTATAGCCTTCCACGATGAATGGGCCACGGGCCTACATCAATATTATCGTATATCATCACCGACACGTACATATTAACACAGCCAGTAGGCACAGAAAATGAAGAATTAGGGATACTTTTCCTATTTACTCAAAATCTACTAAATATATTTTAATTCTGATTTACGTATTTCTATATATAATAGTTACTTATGTTTTTAAAGTTATTTCATTAGTTAATACGCGATAATAGACCGACAAATGAAAAAAATAAAAAATTTGAGAGGTTGTTTCGCCAAGATTTTCTATCGAGAAAACTTTTTTCAATCGCGTTTCTGAGTTCATGCGATCCTAGATCATATATTGAAAAAACATATACTTAAAATTTAGAGCTCTAGCCATTCAATCTAAAGAAACAATGAAAACTTCGTACATAGAAAAATACACGAAGCTATTTTGGTATCGTCTTAACGCAAATAGATTTTTTTTAATCGAACCAGTAATTCCTGAGATTAACGCGTTCAAACTAACAAACTCTTAAGCTTTAAGTAAAATATTAGTATAGAAAAGCATAGCAAGTCAATTGCAAACATTAATAAATTATTCCATTTTTCTTAACTTCAGGATCCTACCAGAACGTAAGTGGAACTAATATTATATGTGAAATTGGCGGCAAAAAGTAAAAGGAATCATACCATGGTGTCTGTATATTCTATCAGCTTATCCTCTGAAACATCGTTTATTTTCTTCGCTTCTTTAAGAAGATCTCTTAGAAAGTTCTGGAAATTAACAATAGGTTATATTTAATAAGAGCCTAAACAACTATTATCACAGCGAAGTTCAACTTCAAACAATAGGTACCTAATACAGACATGTATTCATTTAGTGAAAGATATTATTCTCCTTTTTTGCAGTCGATTAAAAACTATAGAACATTTAGATCTTATATAGGTTCGGTTTTCATTAAATAGACATAGATATCAATTCTACCTGCACAACTAAACTAAAAAATGAAAATTGATAGTGTCTTTTACACAATTCGGTAATATTCCCATTCTCACCTATTTTTACTCCACTTGCAAGTACTAATTATAGACAAAACTCCTATTTGTGCAGAGCGATCAAAGCTTTAACAGACTTAGTAAGGAGCAGGACCTTGATTTAGAAATTTTCTACACAAGTGTGGCATCGGCTAGACGGCAACTAAGCAAACGGTTTTATTATATTTGTATACGTGCATCACTTTGTACCATTAGGACTATTGCAATGTTAAATTCATGTACTTCCTGTTAACAACTGTATACTGTTAAGTAATCGTGGAAAACTGTAATTAGCTGTATGTTTATAAAAGCCTGCCAAGACGAAGGCAAACTCGCACCCCTAAGGTTTCATACCTACTACTCCTACTAGACATATAAATATAAGTAACTGCATTCAAAAAATCAGTTAATTAAACTCAAAACAAGTCACCAACTTAATTTTGTAGTTGAAATATAGGGAATCACCTACATTTCAGCTATTTCATAAGTTGGTATTAGTATAAACACTTTTTTTTGGTGATGTGATGACAAATTATAAGTTTTTGGATTTTTCCCTATATCAGCACTGTATAGACTTGATCTATGCCAAATTTCAAGGCTCTAGGGCAACGGGAAGTAACCTGTGAATTTTGATTCCCTAGCATAAGTCGAAAATTCTTAAAAATGATCGTAATTCGGTTATATCTTTTAAATGCGTAGAGGTAAAAAGTTGATTGTATTTTTTGCAGCAAGGGACCGCATAGATCTACGTCTATCGTATGAGTCTCAAGTTGATACCTTCAGCCGTTGCTGAGTAAAAAAAGTTTGACAGACGGACAGACAGACAGACAGACACCGGAGTGATCCTATAAGGGTTTGTATGAAACCCTAAAAATAATTAAAAAAAAACATATCAATAATAATTCAACTTTTTTATTATACAAAAATGTGTAAGACTAATAATTTTAATAAATATAAATGTGCACAGCGAAATAACAACTTATTCAAAATACACTTGTTTACCTTTAATTCGTCAGCTTCTATATACCCGCTACCGTCAGTGTCATATTCTCGCCATATCTAATAAAAAAAAATAAAAAAAAAATTATTCTATAAAATATTATCCTTCACCAGCTAAGAAATAATAATAATAATAAAGCCCTTTATTTCCTTAAAACATATTATATTACACAAAAATAAATAAATGAAACTTAAACATAACACTTTTTTTGCTAGCTAAGGAATATTGTACACAATTAAGACTCTTTATGAGAGATGGAAAACTCGAAAATAATCTTTATGCCAACACGCCCGGTCAGTGCACTAAGGTAGACTATAATCTCTCTCAAAGTTGAAGAGGCTTGTGCCCAGCTGTGGGACGTTAATGGGTGAGAGAGAAAGAGAGAGTGTATTACAAAAGAATCCACTAGAGGGACCTGGAGACGTTTCTTACCTTCATAAATTCTACACTAGATTCTAAGGGGTTGTCAAATCTGAAGAGTAGCAGAAAATTCTCCTCCATTGGAAGTAATTGGGCCAACTGTAAAACAAACAATAAGTTACTATTATTTACTATCAATTAGCTGATGCTAAAAACATTTTTTTTCCAAATAATACATACTAAAAAACAAACTTTCCCATAAACAATCCGATCTATTAAAATAGCACATTAAAATCTATCGCGTGGTCCAAAGTATCACATAAAAAAATAGATTTTCTAATTGTTAAAGATTTTATTTCAAGATAAGCACTTTTGAATAGTCGTGAAATCGGTAATTCCACCTAACCAAGAATTAGCTTTTCTTCGGCCCCAGCCGGACATAAACCTCTCAATGAACGCCACAATGCGCGTCTTTGCCTCACTTGCAACCGGAGCAAGAGGTACCTATATCTGAAGATGTGGCCTCTCTATTGCCTCTTTGTAACCTTTTGAGTTATCTTGGGCTTAGTCGAAAATAGCAAGATAAATTTACAGTGTCGGACTGCTCAAACATTCATAATGGCATCTTCCAACCAGACCCCCCCCCCAGCGCAGATGTGTGCGGGCCCCCATGGGTCGCTGGCTACACCATTCTTTAATCTCAAACCCCAGAATTGATAGCCACTCAGCCTTAGCCTTTCGGGCCCAGTCCGACCCTGTGTGACCTGTAAACTTATATTAAAACTAATGATATACCTCTCGTATATCAATCTTGCCATCTTGATTGTCATCGTAAGCTTCCATGAAACACGCTTTCAATTCTACCAGCATCTCGTCAGATACAGCCTGGAACAGAATTAATTATTTTAAATGCCAGTTGATTTACATATAAACTAAAATATAGAGGAATAAGTGATCACCATGAGCGGGACTTCAACTCACGACCTCGGAATACCGTTCCATCGCTCTCCCAACTGAGCTACCATGGTTCCTGCACATGATTACCTAATGTGCACATGTTTACGATATTAGTTATGATGAAGAATATAACCACAGTAAAATTAATATTCAACATAATATAAAAGTTATTTCTACAGCGTATTTCTATCTATAAATCCTAGATCTAGCATAAATATAGGTTTCGTTTCCGCACTGCTTCCGTAACGAGACCACAATTGTTCGTGCCGTTTCAATGGGAAGCAATTTCTAAGTTGCCAGTAGCTCTAGTCTCTTTGGTTTTTAGAATTTAATTTTCAAATATGTATACCATAAAATTATGCCGTTTATTAATAATATAATTTAAAAATTTACTTACCGAACTTTTTACGTTAGGATAATCAATAATTATACATGACAGGTTTTTATTATACAACGTGAAACAAAACTCCTATGTTATGCTTGAAACCCGGCATTATTTAGGTCATCAGTAATGACTACGTGAAGTTAGAAATTAACTTGCATTATAATTTAATACGATTTTTGATGTTGTAAGTTTTTGCAAAATTTTTACGTTGCACAACCCTGATCAGCTTTTTTTATGAACTCTATTTGACCTAATAGTGATCATGTCCCGTAATAGAGATTAACGTGAAATGCCTAACTGCTCATTGCCTCTGTGAGGAAATATGTTTAAAAAATTTCCATGATGGTGAAGAAAATTTTGTTGGATGTTGATGGAAGGAAAAGGAAAGCGAGAAGAATACAAAAAATGAGCGAGTTTTGTGAGGGGTAATATGTATTACCGAAAAAGGAATGAATAATTGCATGTCGAAGATGACGAACGTGAATTGAGGAAAAGTTAAGTGTCAACTACTAGTAAAATGTGACGAGGGGAGGGAAGACATTGACATACGAGTACTAACGATGATATAATTTTGCATAAAATTATGTTAGGTAAAAAACTCACATAAGCGACTGTCCACTCTAAATTATTTAATCATTTTTGACGAATCGTGATTAGTTAGAACTCGGGGATTAACCGAATTGTGCGCTACTAAAGACACGTGTACATAGAGATGGGTCATCTCTATTATGTATCGATATTTTATTGTATCAAATCAATACAACGGGGTAAAATACTGGATCACACGATAAAGTGATCGTATCGCTGGTGTTTATTTAAAAATATCGTATTGTAAAACATGTTCTATCCACAACAAATATTATTCATATCAAATTCTTTCTTATAATTAGTCGTTGTAACATAAACATTTTATAAACTTATTTCATTCCATTGAAATTCGATAAACTTTTTACATACTGTTACGAACACACAAAACACAAAGGAGCTAGCGCCATCTAGCAGCAACCAGTAAAACCACTCAAAGAACCGAACAGAGTGAAACCCGTTTTAGATACTAGATGGCGTTAGAGGAACTACCGTACATGCGCGAACTTTCCAGAAACATTCGTTCCGGGCGATCACGTTCGCGCACAGTCGGGAACATTCTGGAATAGTCTGGAACTCGTCTCGGCGCATATAAATAGCGGCAGGGAGGCGAGCCCGGGCAGTTCAGTTTGAGCTACGATCGAGGCGACTTGCGAGCGAAAACCGAAGACCGAAACCTACGACTTGGCTACGACCTAGGACAGTGTTAGTGCTTAGCGTTTGGACCTAGTGCTTAGTGTGTAACTAGTGCTAGTGAATAAAGTCTTCAAAAAGAGTCAGCAGGTCTTTCTCTCCAAATCCTTCGAACCCTAACACGTAACAATACTAATAATAGTCACTCTAAATGCAAACACAATATGGATGAGAAGATTTCGTAATAAATTGTAGGTTAATATTCGAATTTGATAGTACAAAAATAAGAAATGGTATTGTTTTCACCGATAAAAAATATTCAGCGTAATCTTTTGTATCGAATTACCATAATATCGATATGTATGTAGGCATAGCTAAAATGCATGTGCACAACCCTTTTAAAGGATAATAGGTACCTAGGTTAGGACAAAAATTATTCTAATAAAATAATTAGTTGCTCGTCGGGGCTCTAATCAGGAGGTTGTCTTGGATTGCAGTGAATTTTTCGTATTAATAACGGCAAATTATGCAAATAATGAATATTATATGCAGTGATTTTTTCGTAATAATAATGGCAAATGGTGTCATGGTGGTACAATGGCAATGGTGGTGAGAAATAAAGATCTGGTAGCGGCTCGCGAATTATACCAGGCGTTCGTACATGAACAGAAGACTTCCCTCGTACGATTGTTTCTGGAGGTTATAACTTCTGTGCATGGTACCCTGACCAAGTACTGGCCGACTTAGTGGTATGGTTACTTAACCTATCCTCTCAGAATACACCTATCCCTGTAGTTCAACGTGTATCGTGTTGCGATTGTGATGTAACTGTACTGGATTACTCAAAACCAAAAAGTGATGTGTTTAGTTTGTGAAACATCGACAGTGCTGCTTAGTATTTAAATAAGATCGATAGTAAGTTCTTTTCATACAGTGACTCGCCCACAAATTGGGCGTTAGTTTATAATCAGTCAGGGTTGTCTAAGAAAAGAAATTTAAAAATAATATTTTATTGTAAGAAATTTTAATTGTTTTTTCTAATTGATTTATTAAAATTTAATAGCCATCGTAAAAATATACATGGCTTAACTAATGTAGCATTGAAAGCGTACAGTATAAGTATTTCCGTTTCACGGTATACTAGCTGACCTGCCAAACGTTGTTTTGCCATACAAATGTTAAGGGTGGACACCCGTTATCACTTAGAGGGATGAAAAATAAATGTTGTTCGATTCTCAGACCTAACGGATATGTACACATTTCACGAAAATCGGTCGAGCCATTTCGCAGGAGTATAATTACAAACACCGTAACAGGAGAATTTTATGTATTAGAAGACTACAATTACTGTCCCAACCTAAAATTGAAACAGTTATTTGGTCTACTGTCTATTACACAGCGATGAGCAAGTGAGTGAGTGTGAGTGAGTTTAGAGTTATGAGATTGTAATTTACGAACTTACCATCTTGCACAATAAAATAAAATAAATAAAATATTCAATTGCCATATTCAATCGTTTCCAGTATGCAAAAAACAAATTTTGTCTGCTTCTAATGCGTATATTATTCTCTATCCAAAGAGATAACTGCACATTAGTGAGATTTTACCTGCAAAATTTTTGAAAACCGTTATCTACTCTGCTGTTTTCTTCGGGAAACATAAAGCGATTTATCGATGAAGATATTTTCTGTGCTTGTCTTTTTGGAAACGATTTCTTTTATTTTTATTAGACGAGCTTTGTGGTTGAGTGGTTCATGTAACGGACTTCCGGTCATGAGGTCGCGGGTTCGATTCCCGCTCGGGACAATCATTTGTGTGATATTTATAACTGTCATATAAATGTTTGTACTGCGTCTGGGTGTAAGTGTGGTGCCCAACAGTGGGGCGTTGATAGGCTGTAGAGGAGAGGAGGGTCTAGAGGGAATAACCACAAAGAAAACAGCGGAGTACGATGCATCGTAAAAATGGACATCGCGATGTCCATATTTTTATTATGGAGCATGGTTTGCTATCGTTTTAAAACTAAATTAGCGGAACTTCGATAAAATGCTTTATTTTAAAAACAATAGAATAACAATAAACATAATATTATGTAATAAAAATTTGTGGGCACACAGCGGTTCTCGTTCCAATAAAGTTAAATTACATGTGGACCGTCGTTGGCGTCTCGTCAGCAACCCTGACAAATAACACACCTTCGCAGGGCTGCCAGATGTTACCGACAAAATATACCGACAATATTGGATGTGAAAATTTGATTAAACTTAAATTTTATGCTCAGTACTAACTGACCCGGCAAACGTTGTTTTGCCATACAAATGTTAAGGGTGGACAACTCTTATCACATAGGGGTATGAAAAATAGATAGTAGCCGCTTCTTAGACCTGCTGAATAAGCAATTTCATAAAAATCGGTCGAGCCGTTTCGGAGGAGTATGGTAACTAACACTGTGACATGAGAATTTTGTATAATATTAGAAGATATTGGGTTCGAGTGGACGTAGGTACATGTCGTGATGGATTAAGAATACAAGTGTCACCACCTCATCCTACCCCGGATGCTGTAAAACCGAGCTAAGGGATATTGTACACAGATAACATAGCCAATTAATAATAAGCGACGAAAAACTTGTCAATAAATCCTATACGGCCTATACCAACACGCCTGGTCAGCGCGGCATTGCAGACCAAAATCTCTCTTAAGTAGAGGAGGCCCGTGCCCAACAGTGGGACGTAAATGGACTGAAGAGAGAAATAGAGAGATATTTAATAACTTTCTCTGTCAGAGACGGAAATCAGGAACTGGATAATTTTTTAATTTCTTTTGAAATTAATATTCATCGACATTTCACACAACGTCCTCTGATTCCAAGCTAAGCTTATATGCTTGTGTTATGGGTACCAGAATACGGATAGAATACATATATTACTTTTCTTTTGTATAACATACTTATAATACATAGAAACACCCAGACGCAGTACAAACATTTGAATGTCAATTAGAGAATTTCTAATTGTCAAACAATGTTTGTACTGCGTCTGGGTGTTCATATGTATTATAAGTATGTATTTACCAAAAGAAAAGTAGTATATGCATTCTGGTATCCTGGTACCCATAACACAAACATATAAGCTTAGCTTGGGACCAGATGTATATGTATTCTATCCGTATTTTGGGACCAGAGGACGTTGTGTAAAAAAGAAATCCTCCGTCCATAATACAGAAATTTTATAATAAGAAAGTTTATTAATTAACATGGCCGAATTGTGTTATTGATACTATTAACTTTCATTTTTTAGTTAAGTTTAGTTAGTATGTGAAAAATGCGAAAGTTTGCGAAAATTTATAAATGGAATGATAGATGTAAGGATATTTGTTAATCTATTACGCAAAAACTACTGAGTGGATATTTATAAAACTACATAATATATGCTTTGCGAACATTGACTTGGTCGGCTGGGTGTAAAATGCCTTATAACTTGTATAAAAAACATTCGCGTAGTGGCCGAGGTACGTTCTCGTCTATGACGTATTTAAAATACAGTTTTATCACATAAAGCAGAAGGCAAAAGGAACGTAAAATGTAAATAAAGGCAGCTACTATAAAAGTCAATACTAATACATTAATCCCTTCTTCAGCATGTAGTTGAGCTCTCGAGCGAGGTTCTACTAAAACCCTGCCATGTTGCACTTAAGAGGGTACTGTACTCCTCATTTAGGTATTTGCCTTAGGTATTGCTATCCCTATTTCCGAGCGCCGCGCTGAAAGGGACAAATATAAATGAAGCGCATTTTACCTACAAATTCTTTGAAAAAAGACGTTTCGTACTTCCGTTTATTTTTCGCGAAAGTTAAACCGAATTTAATAGTTTTTGCGTTATATTATAGATAAAGAGTATATCTATGCTTCTATCACTTTCTTTTGTGGTAAAACTTTACCAAATTTGTGTGATAGACGCTGCAACTTTATCTAAAGAAAACCGAAAAAAGTGGGATTTTCGGATCGTCATATTTCTTTTAGTTATTATGTTTTAAAAAAGAAAGTGATATTGAATGAATGAATGAACGAATCATATATTTTGCAATGTAATCAAATTATAAAAACTTACGCTTTCAAACAGAGCGACATTTCAAAGTTAATATAACTTTATAACAAAATTATACCGTTCGTTTCATTATATAACTAGATTGATCCAACAAATATCTCTATGGAATTTATCAGTTTAAATGTAACTGGAAAATATTGTATGCCTAGCCGTTTCCTGCAACTTCGTATGCGTGGAAATTTTTACAAATGCTTAGTTTAAAAACTAAAAACACGCTTGGAAATCCCGAATATATTTTTAAATAACTTCATTGTCATCAGTCTTTGTTATGTAGGCAAAATTTCGAATCAATCCGTGTTAGAATGTTATCAAAATATAATGTATAGGCCATCGAGGTGAAACTTATTTGTATTGTCTATGTCTATGTCTTAATAAATTTTGAATATACAGTCTGTTCTGAACCGTCAACCAACGTCTTTTATTAATTCGACTATTGCAAGTGTGTGAAAATCACTTTCAAAGATTCTATTACATAGATTAATACATTCATAGATACGTACCGAATTTATATAAGCGTGTTAAAAAACCATCATCTCGAACCATTCTATTATTTAAAAAAACTGCATCCAAATGCTTTGCGTAGTTTTGAAGATGACGAGTAGTAGAAATCCTATTGGTCGTAGTTTTTACGACTAATAGGAGCGAAGAATTAGTGAAAAATGTTGAAAAAACGGGGAAATGTTCTAAATAATAATAAATAAATAATAATAAATATGCATGGACATTTCACACAACATCCTCTGGTCCCAAGCTAAGCTTATATGTTTGTGTTATGGGTACCAGGATACCAGAATGCATATACTACTTTTCTTTTGTAAATACATACTTATAATACATAGAAACACCCAGACGCAGAACAAACATTTGTATGACAATTAGAAAAATCACACAAATGATTGTCCCGAGCGGGAATCGAACCCGTGACCTCTTGATCGGCAGTCCGTTACATAAAGCACTCAACCACGAGGCTCGTCAAACTAACAGCTAGTGGTAAATTAAAAATTAACAGCTAGTGGTAAATATTTTCTGTTACAAAAATTATTTTAGGTATTTAGAAACTTTAAATGCATTTTATTCCTGGAGATAGTAAAATTAACATTAATTTCATGATAATAATTTTCTATCAATGAATGTTTATCTGTGATTCATGTTAATGAGTGCAAAAACAAAACCAAGTGTTTATAATATCATGTTTATAATTAAATTTCCTTGTAAATTATTATTAAAACGGTTCTTACAAGAGCTCACAACACAAGGTTCTGTACCGCTTATGTGTATTTATTTATATTCATCGTACCGACCCCGAATAACTTCAAATAACGGGATCTCAAATAAAGGGATAAGGGGAGAGGAATGATGATGATAAGTATTTGTTATTGTAGCATCAACTCCTTTCATCTCCAGCCCAATTTTGTGCCATTGTAAGGCACGGGCCTCCTGCAATTTGGAGGGATTATGGTCTACTGTGCCGCGTTCACCAGGCGTGTTGGCACAGGGTTTATTTTCAGATTTCTCACAGTGGATGTTGTCTCCATACAATATCCCTTAGCTGACTTTTACAGCACCCTTAGGAGGCGATGGGGTGATGACACTTGTATTACTTAATCCGTCACCACACAGAGGCATCTACTAATATAAATAAACTGTGATATTTTGAGCTCTCTAGCTATAACCGTTTCAGATATACAGACTGCTTATGAATGGACGGTCAGTGAAGTCTTAGTAATAGGGCTTTTATTTCCACCTTTTTGCCCTGCCGGGTCCCGGACCGGGACGGGGACCCGGCGAGAAGTGACCCGCCGGGTCATGGTAAGGCTTCTAAAACCGGGTGTTTTCTGAACGCGGGGCGCGACTATCTCGTAGAGGGGTGCCGCTGGCTCTCTCGTGGAAAAGTTTCGCCAGCGCGTTCACGCTCCCGCAGGGCCTCCTTCGTCTCAGTAATAGGGTTTTGTTTTACCCCTTGGCAAGGAACCCTATAAACATATCTAATAATATTAATTATTATCGTAAAAGACACAATGAAGACAATATTTATCTTTATAAGCCGTTTACATGTCATCGTCTTTGGAAATATCAAAATGAATCATAACACAATCTTATCTAAACTAGACACTATAACAATAAATGCTGAAGTGTTCGCCTTCAGTAGCTAACTATCACTTCGTAAGTAACTTTATTTAGTGAAAATATTCAAAAACATTCAAAAGTAAGTATTTTTTTACGTTATGTTCTTTTTGTTTAATAATGTCCCACTGTTGTGCACAGGGCTGTTTTTTGGGTGTGTCTTTGATCTACTATGGATTTAGTTTATGGGATTTCGGTGAACTTAAACATTCTCGATGGGTTTCGTGGTCTAGTGGTTCGTTTAACGGACTGCCGTTCACGAGGTCGCGGGTTCGATTCCCGCCTCGGACAATCATTTGTGTGATGTTTATAAATGGCATCCTATGCGTCTGGGTGTTTCTATGTATTATAAGTATGTATTTACAAAAGAAAAGTAGTATATGTATTCTATCCGTATTCTGGTACCCATAACACAAGCATATAAGCTTAGCTTGGGACCAGAGGACGTTGTGTGAAATGTCTATGAATATTTATTATTATTATTTATTATTCTCTTAATTTTAGACGGACTTCGTAGCCTTCTGGTTTATGTAACGGACAGACGTTCACTAGGTTGTGGGTTCGTTTTCCGCACAGGACAATCATTTGTGTGATATTTATAAATGTTATACAAATATTTGTACTGCGTCTGGGTTTGGGTATAATAAGTATTTTACACAAGAAAAGTAGTTTATGTATTATATCCGTATTCTGGTACCAATAACACGAGCATAATAAGCTTAGCTTGTGGTGTGTTGTGACACATAAAACGTATTTCAAGCACTCATAGATATATACGTAGGTTCAAGCGCGCTGAGTGTTTTAGCCATAGACATACCATTTGGTATATCTGTGTTAAGAGGGCACGATACCAAATTATGCTCATTACAAAAATAAGGGTATCGTACTCCCCATTTTTCTTTGCGAAAGTTAAACCGATTTTAATTGTTCTTACGCTATATTATAGATGAAGAGTATATCTATGCTTTGTTTTTCATTATCCTTTTTTTCAATACATAATAACTAAAAGAAATATGACCATCCGAAAATCCGGTTTCTTTTCGGTTTTCTTTAGGTAAAGTTGCAGCGACTATCACACATATTTGGTAAGGTTTTACGAAAAAAGAAAGTGATAGAAGCATAGATATACTCTTCATCTATAATATACCGTAAAAACAATTAAAATCGGTTTAACTTTCGCGAAGAAAAAAGGGGACTACGAAACGTCTTTTTTTCAAAGAATTTGTAGGTAAAATCTGCTTCAGCTATATTTGTCCCTTTCAGCGCGGCGCTTGGAAATAGGGATAGCAATACCTAAGGCAAATACCTAAATTAGAAGTACGGTACCCTCTTAACAACAATATATATTTTTTTAGATGAAACACGCAATACTGTTCGTCTTATTAGCTGTGCTATCAGCGTGTGTCAGTGGAGCAGTTCTTCAGCCGGCTACGGCTGTTGCAAGCAGATCAAACTTAAATGTTGGCTGGGTTGGGGCGGGAGATAGATTATTATATAGGTAACATAAAAATTTCTTTTTTGTTTGCTCTCTGGACCGAGGCCAATAGCTCTTCTATTGGCCTCAATTAAATAATGCTCAGAATTTTCAAGAATATTTGTTGTTTATAGTTTAGTAAGCAATATTTATTATTTTTATTTATATCCTCCTCTCCTCTCCAGCCCATTTACGTCCCACTGTTGGGCACAGGCCTCTTACACTTTGGAGAGATTTTAGTCAACTGTGCCGCGCTAACCAGGCGTGTTGGCACAGGGTTTATTTTCGAGATTTCCATCTCTCACAGAGGATGTTATCTGTGTCCAATATCCCTTGGCTGAATTTTACAGTACCCTTGTAAGGAGATGGGGTGGTGACACTTGTATTCTTAATCCGTCACCACACGGAGAGTTTATTTATTTATATTTATGATTTATTTTTACAGGAATTATTTCTACAAGGCTCCTATTGCAAACGCTATTCAATCACAAGATATTATTTACCGTGGTAATGCAAGTACTAGGATAACAGCGGTCCAAGCATCAGAAGTTGGATATACACAATATGGAAACGCATATATCATTGCTGGAGGGATTTACGGAAATAATGTTACTGTAAGACTTTCATCAGCTCGAGGATATGGATATTACTATTTAGTCGATATCTGGGGTCGATAAATCTTTACTTTGTATGAATAAGATAAGATTTTTTTCATTAATTTATTCATTATTTTCATAACATCTCAATTTTTTCCTGTTTTTAGGGTTCCGTACCCAAAGGGTAAAAACGGGACCCTATTACTGAGACTTCGCTGTCCGTCCGTCCGTCTGTCACCAGGCTGTATCTCAAGAACGGTGATAGCTAGACAGTTGAAATTTTCACAGATGATAATAAATAAATATTCATGGACATTTCACACAACGTCCTCTGGTCCCAAGCTAAGCTTATTATGCTTGTGTTATGGGTACCAGAATACGGATATAATACATAAACTACTTTTCTTTTGTAAATACATACTTATAATACATAGAAAACACCCAGACGTAGTACAAACATTTGTATGACATTTATGAATATCACACAAATGATTGTCCCAAGCGGGAATCGAACCCGCGACCTTGTGAACGGCAGTCCAGTACATGAACCACTACGCCACGAAGCCCGTCTAAATGTATATATGATGTATTTCTATTGCCGCTATAACAACAAATACTAAAAATAAAATAAAATAAATATTTAAGGGGGGCTCCCATACAACAAACATGATTTTTTTACCGTTTCTTGCACGATACTAATAACGTTGCCTTATGTTGCATAGATAATGGTACGGAACCCTTCGTGCGCGAGTCCGACTCGCACTTGACCAATTTTTTTGGTATATTTAAGTATTGTATGTGTAGTTATAAGAAGTATTATTGACTACAATCAAATTTTTAAATCTGATTAGAATCTTTAATTAATAGCGTATCCTGTCGTTATGTTAGTATTTTTAAACGACTTTAAAAAAGGAGGAGATTCTCAATTCATCCGTAGTTTTTATGTTTGTAACCTCTTAACTTTTAACTGGGCGAAGCGATTTCAATTATTCATTTTTTTATTGAAAGCTGGTGGTTCCCGTGTGGTCCCATTGGCACCAGCAATGGTATTCAGTAAGAAAAAGTGAAGTGAATTTTCGGTGAATCTTGATCACGTGACAACGATCCTCCAATAAAAATAGAGGAACGCTGTCACGTGATCAAGATTCACCGAAAATTCACTTCACTTTTTCTTACTGAATACCACTGCAGGTCAGGATGATTATCTCCTAAGAAATCGAGGAAAACTTTCAAATTTCAAAGGCACACACATTGTTTTCACATATTATGTATGTATCTAAATAATCAAACCGTAGATTAGTTTATTGATAATGGCCCTTAGTAAACGTAACTCGGTTTTACCACTGATATGCCATGATATCCGTCAATCATCTGATAAGAACAGCCAACCATACCATGATAAGAGCAGTTCTT
The DNA here is from genome assembly GCA_916999025.1 of Orgyia antiqua. Classification (NCBI taxonomy): domain Eukaryota; kingdom Metazoa; phylum Arthropoda; class Insecta; order Lepidoptera; family Erebidae; genus Orgyia; species Orgyia antiqua. The sequence continues at coordinate 24,517,359 of OU779871.1, forward strand.
GTAATTTCCTATTAAATCTATAGTAATAATATTATAAAGCGGAAAAGTTTGTTTGTTTGTTAAACGCGCTAATCTCAGGAACCACAACGCTGATTTGAAAAATTATTTCAGTGTTAGATAGGGCATTTATCGAGGAAGGCTTTAGGCTATATAACATCACGCTACGACCCATAGAAGCGAAGCAGTAGTTAAAAATGTTGCAAAAACGGGTAAAATTTTCTAAATTCCACACGGATGGAGTCGCGGGCAACAGCTAGTATCTAATTATAATACTTACGTCAGGGCTGATGTCAGTGAAATTTGCACTTGATACGAATTCCTTGAGGAAACCATCCAGCTCTGTGCCCTCGATGTAGCCATTTCCTGCAACAATATTATAACAGAATAGAATACTCTTTATTGTACATATTAACAATATTACATTAGTTTTGACGGGCTTCGTGGCGTAGTGGTTCATGTACTGGACTGCCGTTCACAAGGTCGCGGGTTCGATTCTCGCTTGGGACAATCATTTGTGTGATATTCATAAATGTCATATAAATGTTTGTACTACGTCTGGTTTACTCTGAATGAAGGGGTCCACGCTACTAAACCTTGTGTTATAAACACGCGCCACCCTAGTCATTACAGCGTTCTGTCCATATGATGTAGCATGATGCGATACATTTAGCATTTGTGTGTGACGGGTACGATATCTCGGAGGTTTAAATTTTAATTGTGAAAGCAATGTAGAACATTCTATGCGTCCGCGAATCAGATCGAACAGAAAACTCATGTCCATCATATGACGTCTCCCCTCCAAGGTAAATAATTTATATAAACGGCAATTATCTAAGTAATCTATAGAAGGGTTTTTATATTTAAAGTTTAGGTGGCGTATAAACCTTTTTTGTATGCTTTCCAACCTATTAATATGTACAGCGAAAAATGGAGACCAAATCTGACAAGCATATTCCAAAGTACTCCTAACATATGCGTAAAAAATGTTCTTTAAATATTTTAGACTGTTAAACGGTTGACAAGTTCGCATAATGAAACCAAGGTTCCTGTAGGTCTTATTAACGATTTTATCAATGTGATCGGTCATTCTCAACTTTGAATCAAGTGTAACTCCAAGATCTAGCACACTATTAACTCTTTGTATCGAAAGTCCATTAAAATTGTAATTAAATATTATACTATTTGTTTTACGAGTGAAACTTATACATTGACATTTAGATATGTTTACCGTGATTTTGTTTTTTGAGTAGTAATACATAGTAGTAATATATAATACAGGTTATCCAAATCATGTTGAAGTTGTAAACAATCAGTGAACTTGTCTACCTTTAAGGGCCTACATCAATATTATCGTATATCATCGCCGACACGTACATATTAACACAGCCAGTAGGCACAGAAAATGAAGAATTAGGGATACTTTTCCTATTTACTCAAAATCTACTAAATATATTTTAATTCTGATTTACGTGTTTCTATATATAATAGTTACTTATGTTTTTAAAGTTATTTCATTAGTTAATACGCGATAATAGACAGACAAATGAAAAAAATAAAAAATTAGAGAGGTTGTTTCTCTAAAATTTTTTATCGAGAAAACTTTTTTCAATCGCGTTTCTGAGTTTATGCGATCCTAGATCATATATTGAAAAAACATATACTTAAAAATTAGAGCTCTAGCCATTTAATCTAAAGAAACAATGAAAACTTCGTACGTAGAAAAATGCACGAAGCTATTTTGGTATCCTCTTAAGTATATTTTTTTATCATCGGCGTATAAGAGGTGATGTGCGTTGTCGAAACATTGATAAATATCATATATGTATGTGTTATAAAACAAATGACCTAAGTGAGAACCTTATGGTACGCCCGAGGGTATCTGTATATAGTCAGACTTAAAGCCTCCAAGCACAACGGCTTGTGAACGATTTGAAAGGTAAGATTTAATCCATCTTAACAAGTCATCATGAATACCTAGGGATTGTAACTTGCGTAGCAGGATGACGTGATCCACACGATCGAAAGCTTTTTCAAAATCAGTGTAGATCACGTCAACCTGGCCACCTTGTTCCATACCAAATTAGTTAGAGTTGAGCGTCCCCTAATAAAACCGTGCTGTGTTTCAGGAACACCTTTTACTATTATATGATATATGTTTTCATTAACAAGTTTTTCTAACAGTTTACCTAATATGTTTAAAATAGAAATAGGACGATAATTATCTATTTTTGTTTTTGAACCCTTCTTGTGAATGGGCACTATGTGTGCTTTCTTCCACTCTGTAGGAAAGATACCCTCCGTGATAGAACGCCTATATAATATTGTAATTGGGATAGTAAGGCTATTCGAACAGGACTTAAAAAAGACTGCCGGTACACCGTCACTCCCCGAACCCTTTGATGCGTCTAACGCCGTTAACAATTTGAGTACGTGTTCAGTTACATGAATTTGTGATGGAATTTCGTTATTTGAGTAAGTCATGTCAGAGTTGCTGTCACAATTATCTGAGGGCGTTGGAAGCACAAAAACGCTATTAAAAAAATTATTAAATGCAGAACATATTGAGTTCGTTAATTTAGTTCGGTACGTATCAATGGATTAATCATTGTAACGGAATCTTTGAGTGGTGTTCACCCACTTACAGTAGTCGGATCTATCTGAAATTTTGCATACATATTTGATACCGACGACAATGCAATAATTAAAAAAAAAAAAAACAGGATTTTCAAGCTTATTTTTAGTTTTAGAACTATAATATTTTAAAACAAAATTTTGCTTATGTTACATGTTTATTAGAGTTTCGTACCAAAAGGCAAAACGGGAACCTATTACTGAGACTTTGCTGTCCATACCACAGAATAGATAGAAGATACTACGTATGTCCATACTGAACAAATACTAATTATTAAGGGTCGAAAATATGACGAATAAACGTCAAAGTGTGTAGTAGTGTCAAAAATTGTAAATAACAAAGATAATATTTTCCAACACTTGCGCGACTCATTTGTTTAAATAAAACTACTTTTTGCGGATCTAGACGCGTATATTCGTAGACTTTGCAGTCACCATGGTCACGGGTGAGATTGACAATCAGTCTCACCCGTGACCCCGGTGACTGCAAAGTCTCCGAAACGTCGGGCCAAAAATTTTAAACAAATATACACGTCTAAATCTGTAAAAAGTAGTTTTAATTAAATAACAAAGATCCTTAAAGGGCATGAGAGAAAAACAATAGATTTTCTCGTTGACTCTCATCTATATAAACGAAATCCCCACACAATAAGAATGACAATAAGTGAGGATTTTCTGACAAAAAGCCGCCTAAATAAAGCTTGAGACAAATAAGGGATGAACTATCACACGATTCAGAGAAAAACCTCACAAATACGTCTGTTTTGTGTAATCCGAAATACTTATTTATTTTGAAAAAGAAAATAAGTGAAAGATCTTATAATACTAACAAAACCCTGAGCTTAGTAAAGGCCTGCGTATGTTAATTTTCTTAAGGTTAAAAAATTATAGTCTGACAGAGAGCACAGTGTCCGTGTGGTGACGGACTAAGAATACAAGTACATAGAGAGGAAATTTAGATTTTTCCGTCTCTCACAGTTGATATTCACTGGTAACTATATCCCTTAGCTGGTTTTTACGCACCCTGGGGAAGAAATGGGGTGATGATATTTTGTATTCTTAATCCATCACTATTAATCCACACGAAAACTGTAAATATCTTCCAAATATTATTACAGAACAAGTTATAATAAAATATCATAAATAAATAATAATTTATTTATTTATATAACTTTGGAAAGCAAGCAGCTTGTAAAATACATCTAGATAACATTATTATCTAAAAAAGCCTCTTGAAGCTTCCACAAATAGACATAGTAAAAAAAAAAGCAACTCAAATGATATTTGTAAAATATATTCGCACCAACCCACAACAACACGGACATTAGATGTGCGTAAATAAGTGGCCACTGAGCGTTTAAAATCCCTTGATGAAAATGATAAATTCTGTGCAAGTCGAGGTCTATTGAAGTTAATGAATTTACTGAATACTTCGAGATCCCTGGGCACAACTTTATATTTATTAGGTGAGGTCAGAATTATAACTAGGCTAAAATATTAAATGCAGTGCTAATTAAACTTATATCCATTCATCAGCATTTTTCCTGATTGATATCAATAGAAAATGTGGGATAAAAATGGCTAATGGTACTGTACGGGACCCAGGTATAATTTTAAATAAAATTCTTAATTGTGTACTCCAGACGTGTAATTAATTTTCCGTAAAAAAAAAGTAATATATATTAATAAATAAGGTACACAAAAAAAGTTAAACAAAAGCCTGTCGGTAGGTGCTGCATTACTATTTCATTGGACGACGCATTTGACGATAATAACCCGCGAAGATTTGAATCTTCAACATGCCCCCGCGCGTTGAAAGCTTGCCCTTCAACCCAAATCATCATCTTCAGGTAATAAGGGAACAATTTTGCTGAAGGATCTTCTGACAACGCCCGTAGATAATTTTATATCTGCAACACGACTTATGCCGTCTCCAGGACTCGGGTAAACAGCTACAATTCGTCCCAGCTTCCATTTAAGAGGAGGAACACCATCTTCCTTCAATACCACTAGAGTATTAGTGTTTAAAGTGTAGTTACTGTTTCGCCATTTCACGCGCTGTTGCAGTTCAGATATATATTCTTTACTCCAGCGAGTCCAAAAATGTTGACGTAATTGTGCAACGCGCTGAAAGCGAGTAAGTCCATCTATGGGACAGTCCTTATGATCCTTCTCTGGTAACGCAGTGAGCGGACGACCGATGAGGAAGTGAGCTGGTGTGAGCGGAGACAAGTCGTCTGGATCGGTTGATAGTGGAGAGAGTGGCCGCGAGTTAAGGATAGCCTCGATTTGAGCCAATGTCGTTGTTAACTCCTCGAACGTTAATTTACAATTGCCCAACACTCTGTTTAAATGATACTTAGTTGACTTGATACCAGCCTCCCAGAGACCTCCGAAGTGCGGACTATACGCCGGTATAAAATGAAAATCAATGCCATCTTGAGCGAGACCACCGGCCAGAGAGTCACAATTGTCCTTTAAAAATTTTGATATGTCATTGCATGCACCTACAAAAGCTGTACCATTATCAGAAAAAATATGAATAGGCTTCCCTCTACGCGAAATAAATCTGCGTAATGCAAGTATGAAGGTATCGCTGGTCAAATTGCTCACTAATTCCAGATGTACCGCTTTAGTTTTAAAACATATGAACAAAGCGATGTATGATTTCATTAAACGACTACCACGGCCAGTGCGAGTGGCGCAGGCGATTGGGCCAGCGTAGTCTACACCTACACTCTCAAATGGATAGCCGGGGTTAACTCGTTGTTCTGGTAAATTGCCCATTAAAGGAGCAAAGACCTTAGCCTTCATGCGGTTGCAGCGTACGCATTGCCGGTAACATTTCTTGGCTAAATTACGACCACCGATTGGCCAGTAACTTTCCCTAATGGATGCTAGTAAATGCTGAGGGCCTGCATGCATCAGTCTTCGATGCTCAAATTCAAATAATAATTTAGTGACATGATGTGTGGACTGTAGAATAATAGGATGCTTTTTCTCAACATTAAATAAAGAATTGTCTAATCGACCTCCTACGCGCATTACATGATCTTTATCTAAATAAACATTAAATTTAATTAAAGCGCTTTTCTTAGGTAAGTCTTGTTTATTAATAAGTAATTTATGTTCTGGAAATGACTGAATTTGCGATAATCTCATTATTACATTCAAAGAGTTATTTAAATCATCCTTTGTTAAATATTTGTTGGCTTTAGTTTTATTTTTTATTAAATCAATGAACCGTAGTACATACGCAACTGTGCGTTGGAGCCTACAAAAATTAGAAAATCGATTAACATCTAAGAATTCACATTGCGAATAATCAACATATAATGAAACTTCAGTTCGAGTTTCAGGTAATTTATCGATTGAAGTAGGAGTAAGAGGCCAGTGAGACTCACTGAACTTTAAAAATTGTGGACCTTGCCACCACAAATCACAACCCTCAAGAGAATTTGGCTTTACCCCGCGAGATATCATATCAGCAGGATTCTCTTGAGTGGGCACGTGTCGCCAACCGCAATTACCAGTTTTTTCCAAAACTTCAGCAATACGATTCCGAACGAATGGTTGTAGCTTAGACGGTAACATTTTAAGCCATCCTAAGACTATCATGGAGTCTGTCCAAAAAATCGCATGCCTTACCTTTGTTCGTAATGCAGTGACTACCTTCTCATATAAACGAGCTCCGACTAACGCTCCACACAATTCAAGTCGTGGGATAGTCGTTGGCCTAATAGGCGCCACTCTACTCTTAGCGAATAATAGCCTGACGAACGCTTGACCGTTCGAGGTTACGCTGCGAACATATAAACATGAGCCGTATGCACGCTCAGATGCATCGGTGAATATGTGCAACTCCAAATGAGAATAAGGGTCACGGATGACATAACGCGGTATGCGCAAACTTACCAGAGAAGGAAATCCATCGATGACTTCTGCCCACACCCGACTTGTTTCCGGTGGTAATTCATCATCCCACGATAGATGCAAAAGCCACAGTTTTTGTAAAATGAATTTCATATGAATAACACAAGGAGACAGCAAACCTAAAGGGTCGAAGATTTGTGCAATTGTGGATAGAATATCACGCTTAGTGTTGCCCTTGTTGATGATCTGGCAAGTGGGGAAATAAATTTGATCAGATGAAGAATACCACCCGAGGCCCAAGACGATACCAGGCTCAGTCTCATCAATGTTAAATTCTGAAGATATTGCTTTGTCTGGTAATATCTGAGGATCATTGGACTTCCACTTTCTAAGTGTCATACATGCCGAGGCGAGCGAGGACGTCACCTGCTCGCGCATTTGCACAACTTTACTAATTTTATCTTGACCTGTAACCAGATCATCAACATATAAATCGTGAATGATTATTTCTGATATTTCAGGGTCTGTGCACTCTAAGCCAATCTGTTTTAAGCATCGAGTGGCGAGAAAAGGAGCGCTAGCAGTGCCATAACTGACACGATTCAGCTTATAACACTTGATGGTGTCAGTCTGGTTTTTGCGCCAAATGATTTGCTGAAATCGCCTATCATCTTCATGCACAACTATCTGCCTGTACATTTTCTCGATATCTGCAACTAATACATATTTATGTTGCCTAAAGCGCAAAAGTATTGATAGTAGGTCGTCCTGCACAGTAGGTCCCACCATCTGAATATTATTGAATGAAACTCCTGTAGTGGTTGGACTACTCGCATTAAATACAACACGAAGTTTAGTAGTTGTACTACTATCACGGAGGACGCCATGATGTGGGATAAAATAATGAGGGACTGACGTATCTGGCATGCATTCTGTCATATGACCTAACGACTCGTACTCAGACATAAAATCCTTGTACATTTTATTTAAAGAGTCATCACGTTTTAACCTACGTTCTAAAGATAACAAGCACGATTTTGCTCGCTGACATGAATCTCCTAAGAGAGCAGGTGTCTCTTTTAATGGGATTCGAACACAAAACCGACCATCTGTAAGACGAGTCGTATTCTTTATAAAATGTTCTTCACATTGCTTCTCTTCTGGAAAATAATGAGGTGACTGAGAGCTGACTTCTTCAAGTTGCCAAAACCGCGCTAACTGGGTTTGAATGTCATCATCATCAGAGGATAATTGATTTAAGTTGCACCTGAGTTTTAAACAATTTGCAATATTTTCATTATTAATGGGACCAGAAACTATCCAACCTAATTTGGTCTCGTGCAGTGTTGGCCTTCCTTTACCTAATTTTATAGTTTGCGAACCTAAGACGTCCCAAAAACATCAGCGCCAATGACTAAATCTATGGCGGCGGGCGAATGAAAATAGGGATCCGCTAAACAAATATCAGTGGGAATATTTAAATTACTTACGTTTACTTGACAGCTAGGTATGTTGTCAGTAATAGAAGGCAAAACAAAACAATTTAAATGAGTTGAAAACTTATTATTTAATGATTTTATCGATAGTAAGCACATCTTATTAATTTGCGATACTTTGTTATTTATACCTAACACAGTTCTATCAGTGCGGTTGGTTGAGATGTTTAACCTTTTAAGCAATGATTCTGTCATCAAACATGACGTGCTACCGCTGTCTAAGATCGCACGAGCCATGACCTCTCGCTTGTTTTTATCAATTAGCTTAACCAACGCTGTAGACAATAAAACGTCACTATGGCCTGACCCGTTAGTATGTTGAGAAACGCTCCCCGTAAGTACAACATTGGAAGCTTCACAACTCGGTTGTACGTTATTTGAATCACGACTGCTCCCTGTAGATGTAGATGCAACGTTATTATCATTTATGTGTCTCGTGGCAAAATCTTTAACGTGAATGAGAGAATTATGCTTACGGGTGCAGATCTTGCAGCCTGGTTTCTTACAAGAATTGGCATAATGTCCACTACGGAAACAATTATAGCAGATCTTAAACGTAGCTATTAACTTATATCGTTCATCGGTGCTTAGGGATAAAAACTGTGGACAATTATTTAGGTAATGTTCTCCCTTGCACTTAGGGCATAACTTAACTGATGTGTTACAATGAATTATATTATTTTTAGCTGTGTTCTCAATAGCAACCATTGCCTTTAATTTGTTTGTGTTTTTGCTATGTGTCGTATTACTTTGTGACAATTCGATTGTCTCTATAAAATCTGCACGATTACGCATGAAATCAACAAATGCATTGAGCTGTACAGACTCATCTTTGGATAACGTGCCTTTATATTGCTCCCACTCACGATATGTTCTCGAGTCTAATTTTTGAGTAACAATGTAAATTAAAAGGGTGTCCCAATTATCGACAGGTTCACCTAATGACTCCAAAGCACGTAAATTTTTATTTAATTGGTCTATCAAACGTTTCAGGTTAGCGGACGATTCCTTTGAGATTGCTTCAATGTTAAATAATGCCGAAACGTGATTTTGTATTAACAATCGCTTATTATCGAACCGTTCCCATAACAGTCGCCACGCAACTGAATAATTCTTAGTCGAAAAATCAACGGATTGTATCAGTACAGCCGCAGAACCCTCCAACGACGCCCTTAAGTAGTGGAATTTATTAATGTCGTCAATCTCATTATTATTGTGTATTAAGCTCGTGAACGTATCACGGAACTCTAACCATTTGTTGTATAAACCATCGAACTTTGGTAGCTGGATAGTGGGCAATTTGACCAGTTTTAGATTCGTGCGAGAGCATGACGTACCTTCTACTTTCTCATGGTAGCTCCTATAGCTATCCTGAATATCCTGAGCTTGAGCAATTAATTTATAATAGTTATTTTCGAACTCAGTACGCTCCGATAAATGCATGTCGACATTCTCCTCATCATTACTACACTCAATTTCTGTTTGTATCGTATTATATTGATCATATAAGGATTCGATCTTACCGAGGCGCAATTGTAACTCCCTGGATTCCGAAGAACTCATTTTGGAGGCATTCAAAGACGTTAAATAGTTTGCGAAAAGAGTCACACGTCCCTTGATGCTGCCGCGCTTTCTAATTAAATCCTTTTCATCGGTCATTCTGGGAGACGAGGATCGTTGACCTGGAATTGATACAGGTAACATTTGTTTAATACGTACTTATAACAATAAAAGTTTTCCTACCAAGGCAAGAAGCTACCTACTTTGATAAGAAAATTAATTTATGAGTAAATTTTAATATGAAAACATTAATTGTTTTGATTTTACAAACAAACAATATTTATTACAAACAGAAAACTAATATGAAACAGTAAACAATAAAATATAAGGTTTATAAAGTTATAAACGTAATTCAAATGTATGTATTTATAACAATTTTTGAATACCTACTTCACAAATTTTAAGCCTATTGCAGTTGTTATACATGAATATATTATATTGGTCACACAATAATGTTAATTGGACAATAAACCTTTAAATTTAGTAGACGTAGTAACTACATCTATTTCCAACTAACTAACCAGAATATGACAATATAAAACACTATCTAGGTTTGAAGCAGCTATGAAAAATACATATAGTTTTGATACTAACCTTATGATTACATCGAAATACACTTTATTATACCTGAATAGAGTGATGGGTTCATAATATATAATTTTACACATTGACCTTTGTACTTGACGAACACACGACCACTCTTGACGACTCACAATCCCGGTGAAATGATAATCAATATTTATTGTCGCTCACGAGTTACTTTGCAGCGTTCTTCATATAATATCAGCTGGTTATTAAATCCGGCTCGAAGGACCATGTACGGGACCCAGGTATAATTTTAAATAAAATTCTTAATTGTGTACTCCAGACGTGTAATTAATTTTCCGTAAAAAAAAAGTAATATATATTAATAAATAAGGTACACAAAAAAAGTTAAACAAAAGCCTGTCGGTAGGTGCTGCATTACTATTTCATTGGACGACGCATTTGACAATAATAACCCGCGAAGATTTGAATCTTCAACAGGTACCAATTCTAAGTCCACAACTAAACTAAACCATAACTAGACCATATTCCCTCCCAAAGTGGAGGAGGCCCGTGTCCAACAGTGGGACGTAAATGGGCTGGTGAGCGTTAAGTTTAGTTGTGCACGTAGAATTGGTACTAATGTGCCTTAAAAGTCAAGGTGCTATATCTGATTTCAATATCCGAGATAACTCAACATTGAAAAGGTATTATTTAATTAAATATCTCTTTTATTGTAGGCCTATAAAGACACCGGGTTAAGAATCTATCCTTTAAATATGGAGTACTGTAAAACCCTATTGAACCCACGGCAGTATTCCGAGTACACCATACCATCTGACGTAATCAATAAAGCCCACATACGTAATTGAAAATAGGAAAAAAATAAAAAAAAGATAAAACAGTTTCTATTATTTTCAGCATGCTTTTAGTTTAAAAACAAAAAAGCACGCTAGACAATGCCAGGTATGATTTCGGTCCTTAAGAGGATACCAAAATAGCTTCGTGCATTTTTCTACGTACGAAGTTTTCATTGTTTCTTTAGATTGAATGGCTAGAGCTCTAATTTTTAAGTATATGTTTTTTCAATATATGATCTAGCATCGCATAAACTCAGAAACGCGATTGAAAAAAGATTTCTCGATAGAAAATCTTAGCGAAACAACCTCTCTAATTTTTTATTTTTTTCATTTGTCGGTCTATTATCGCGTATTAACTAATGAAATAACTTTAAAAACATAAGTAACTATTATATATAGAAACACGTAAATCAGAATTAAAATATATTTAGTAGATTTTGAGTAAATAGGAAAAGTATCCCTAATTCTTCATTTTCTGTGCCTACTGGCTGTGTTAATATGTACGTGTCGGCGATGATATACGATAATATTGATGTAGGCCCTTAATATATTGTGTGCAAAATATCAAATCACTCGGAGCATTAGAAGTGGGTGAAATTTATTTTCAAAGATTTCGTTACATACATAGACAAATACGAATAAAGCTAATAAAAGTCTGTTAAACAAGAAGGTTATATTGCAACATAGATACCCAGATAAACATAAATACGCGAAAGTCATGACCTATCCTCTAAAACCTTAAGGAAATTGACTTGGGCCAAATTCGCAGTCATTATTTTAAATTTGCATCCGTTTTATTTAAGACTCGCAATTTTCTGAACCCATTTAGGATGTCGTTTCTTTCACCGAAATGAATACTTTTCCTTTAAATTGACTTTCGAAAGATTTGTGATAAAAGTTTAAATATCACATTTTCCCAAAGGAGTGATAGAAAGATTTAAGTTTTTATTATAACGACAACTTTTAAAGTAAACTTTACTTGAGTAGTCGGATCATTGTCGAACTTGGAGTTTTTATGGTATTAGATGGTTATTATTGTAATTCACATAATGGATAGATTATATTACTATCACCGTCACATCGATCCGAATGTGTTGGGTCGTCATTTCTCGTACAATCGGTCCAACTTTCGAATTCTTTCCTTCTTGAGATCAGGATGGCCTCTAGCAGATTCACCTTTAAGCGTAAAATAAAAGAACACCTGCTCCAAAAATTAGCTGATTCATCTCAGATAATTTTTGTACAAAAACACTAATGTTAAATCATATAGTGTATATATGCTGTGTATGTATGTATTGTATTTACAAGTAGTTTATTGTATTTAATAGTTATTAAGTACTATGTTTTTAATTAGTATGTACCAATATTTTATGTTAATATTATGTATTCTATTTGTCATATTTAGTTTATTCGTTCCATACTGTATATTTTTTAAGGAAATAACGCACCTACCAGTAATGTCTCTGCATCACCCTAGGTTGACTGATGTACTATTTTGTGCTGAAAGTTTATTAATAAATAAAATAAATAAATTTTAGCTTGATAAATATTATATATGACTTTATTCAATCTAATATTAAATAAATTACTTTAGTAAATATTAGATTGATTAAAGTCATGACGATTTGAAAGAGAATAATGTGTCTCTAGTCTATCGCCATGTACGTCAAGTAACTATGTTTCACAGCTTATAACACTTTACAGTCTCTGCAATCTATATTCTAAATTCATCCACGAGCCTTTCTTCGTCTACTGCTAGGCATAGGCCTCCTTCAACCAACACCACAACTCGTGATCCATTTAAATCTAGCAGCCTCCTGACGATCTTGACTTTACCTTGGCGGGGGCCATCCCACACTGCGTCGTTCGGTACGTGGTCGCGACTCTAGGAGCTGCTTTCTCCAACGGTCGTTATATCGTTGGGCAATGTAGTCTATTGCCACCTCAGCAAAGTTTTTGATGGTAAATCTTACAGACTGAATCTTATCTAGTGGGGAATTATTTATTTATTTATTTATTAATACTTCATGCACATACAGAGTACAATGGCGGGCTTAATGCCTTGGGCATTATCTACCAGCCAACCAGTGATAGTACAGAGCAACAGTGTGGGTGCCAAATACAAAAAAATATCAAAAGATAAAACAAGAACCAAATAAACTTAAACTAAACATCAACTTAATCTAAACAATTACTATAGGTGAATACAAAATAAATAAAAGGTTATAATTATTTATAAAAATGATGCACAAATTATACCTATACATAAATACCATAATATACCTATACATAATATACATATACCTACATATACAATAATACATATACTTACATATATATACATACATAACTAGTAGTCAGGAATCTATAAACATGTTTGCAGTGAAGAAATAATTCTAATAAAATTATCTATCTTATTATTATTAATTATCTTATTATTAATTATATATCTTATTATTTATTTATTATATTTATTATTAATTATATATCTTATTATTAATTAGAAATAATTCTAATTATCTATCGAGCACCGATTTAAACTAGATAGGTACGTTCAATTAGAAGATATAATCTCAGGCCTAATATTACGAGAGGCTAATTTTAGACTATATTAACACAAGACCCGTATTTGAAAGGGACGACTATTACCCAGTATTTGTAGAAGTTGAGACAAATAAAGGGATAAAGGGTCGCACGAATAGATTTGATTACTTAGTGTAAGCGCGTCAAGTAGTTTGTGTAGGCGTAGGTACAGTTTATATTAAGGGATTGGGATAACTTAGTGTGTAGTTCTAGATGTACTTAATTAATAAGTTTATATATAACTAGATTACTTTCTGGGACTACATCCGCTTGGTTATTGGATTTAATAAAATTTGTAATTCACTTTTGATTATATTCTTTTATAAATAAATAAAATAAATAAAATAATTACCATGAGCGGGACTTGAACACACGATCACGGAATACCTTTTCGTTACTCTTCCAACCAAGCTACCATGGTGCCTGCAAGTACAACGGAACGGTACCTATTATACTGAGGTCGTAGGTTCCATAGATTCGAACCTTGACATAGTAATTATCTGTCGAAAAAGTTAAAATTTATAGCCAGAGCAAACACAAAACTTAGCTATTTTCTGGTTTTAACCGACTTCTAAAAAGGAGGAGGTTTTCAATTCATCTGTATGTTCTTTTAACTGTATATAGAGTATTAATCCAACAGAGTATAATACGACCCCAGCTAAAAAAGATACAAGAGCAATGCTCCTACACACATTGTGTACATACACTGTCGTTTCTTATCTAAAATGCTAAAACGTTTATTATATCTCCGATAAAATCTCCGTTTAAACCTCCGATAAGTCATTATGAATAAGGTCATTAGTGTTCGCGAGACGATTTAGGGCGGGGCGTACGTAGCGACGTTGTCCGTGTGTCGACGGATTAAGAATAAAAGTGTCATAACCCAATTTTTCTCCATGGTGCTGTAAAAGCCAGCGAATGTACGAGTATATTATAAACAGATAACGTCCTCGTGAGAGACAGAAAACTCGAAACTAACCCCTCTGCCAATACCCCTGGTCAGCGCGGCATGGTAAACCATACTCTATACTAAAGTGGAGGAGGCCAACAGTGGGATGTTGTTGGGCTTGAGGCACTTAGTGCGTAGCAACCAATGAAATTACTTTAACGTATTTGTGTGCGCTACAGCCAACATCCTACTAATATTATAAAGGCGAAAGTTTGTAAGTATGGATGTATGTATGGATGTTTGTTACTCTTTCACGTAAAAACTACTGAATGGATTTGAATGAAACTTTACCACAATATAGCTTATACATCAGAATAACACATAGGCTACAAATTGGCTGGACCGATTTTGATGAAATTTTATTTTATACAGAATTGTATGGCAAAACAACGTTTGCCGGGGCAGCTATATGAACATAATTTTAAAATAGACAAGATTTTTGTATGAAATATTTTTTTGTACGAATATCCCCCCTTTAAAAAAATATTTCATACAAAAATCTTGTCTATTTTAATATTATGTTCAAATCGAAAATAATGTTAACAGTTAACCCACGTCTAAAAGGTTACGGTTTGAAAGGGCAAATCACCAACACATTTAGATTCATTTGAAACCTTTTAGCGAGATAATAGGCTTAAATCCAATTATTAATTCAGTACCATTAGTAAAGCGATGATGATAATGAATGGTAAAATGTAAGTATAGTACTCCTATAATGTAGGTTACCCGTTAACCGACTCCCTAAAAGAAGGTTTTCAATTCATCTGCATTTTTTTATGATTGTTCTAATTGTAATACAAATGTTTGTACTGCTTCTGGTTATTTACAATGTATTATTTAATAGTAGCTGTGTCCCGCGGTGTTACCCGCGGTAAAAAGGATAAAAAATCTGTCCCATTTTTCTTATCCCACGGGTACATTGCATTCTTTTGGGATATAAAGTAGCCTATATGCTATTCTGACGTATAAGCTACATCATTGTAAAGTTTCATTAAAATCTATTTAGTAGTTTTTGCGTAAAAGATTAACAAACATCCGAGTATCCATACTCACAAACTTCCACATTTATAATATTAGTAGGATTCTTTGTCAGTAACAATTAAATTACTCCATAAATCTATAAAATTTTGGAATATAAATAACTAGCTGTTGCCCGCGACTCCGTCCGCGTGGAATTTGGAATTTTTTTTTCGCCATATAAGGTAGCCTATGTCATTTCTCAGGGTCTAAAGATTGTCTGCGCCAAATTTCATCAAAATCGGTTGAGAGGTTTAAGCGGGAAAGCGTAACAGACAGACAGAGTTACTTTCGCATTTATAATATAAGTAGGGATGTATTTACATAAGAAAAGTAGTTTATGTGGTATATCCGTATTCTGGTACCCATAACACAAGCATAGCTTAGCGTGGAACCAGAGGACGTTGTATGTAGTATCCATGAATATTTATTTATTTATCATGGATATAACACTGCCTCGCCTCTAAAGGCGGCGGGACGCACTAAGGCGAGGTTGGCAACGGTCGGCCGGAGTGGTAGAGCCTAATGGGAGAGAAACTGACGAATAAGACTGCTTTCTGCATCTGGGCCGTCACTCATTTGTGATGGACACCGAGCCTCTCGAGATATTGTGAGAGGCTCTTTGGGACCAAATATTTATTTATTACTAGCTGACCCGGCAATTGTTGTTTTGCCATAGAAATGTTAGGGGTGGAAACCCTTATCACTTGGGGGGTTTGAAAAATAAATAGTAGCCAACTCTCAATCCTACTGAATATGCATATAAAAATTTATAAAAATTGGTCAAGCCGTTTTGGAGGAGTATGGGAACGAACATTGTGTCACGAGAATCCTTACTAATATTATAAATGCGAAAGTAACTCTGTCTGTCTGTCTGTTACGCTTTCCCGCTTAAACCTCTCAACCGATTTTGATGAAATTTGGCACAGACAATCTTTAGACACTGAGAAAGGACATAGGCTACCTTTTATTGCGAAAAAATAAATTTTCCAAATTCCACGCAGACGGAGACGCGGGCAACAGCTAGTGTCAGTAAATTTGTCAAAGAAAACAGAGAGTGCTCTTCTCTCTCTCCTCTCCAGCCCATTCACGTCCCACAGCTGGACACGGGCCTCGTCCACTTCGGGAGGGATTTTAGTCTATTGTGCCGCGCTGACTAGGCGTGTTGGCATAGGGTATAGTTTCGAGTTTTCCGTCTCTCATATTAGACGTAAACTGCTTATATTGTTCCTTATCTGGCTATTATAGTAATCTGGGTAAGAAATGGGGCGCAGCACTGAATGTGTAACAACTGCTATTGGTTTATTACTCTAAAGGTTTACAAGAAATCCTATTAGACATTTTAATGATATATATTCTACTCCAAGTTGTTCAGTTTGCGGTTTCCAATCAAGAAACTTCTGCAATCCTCAACGCGGTCGAAAGCACTGTGGCTTGGAATTAAATCTATACCACATCACAGATCGCCTTTAATAGATAGAGCGTTACGTAATATAAGTTTGTTTTTAAGTTTCAGGTTTAGGTACGCCACAATATACCCAAGTGTTGGTCGAGATGGTGTAAAGCTATCTTGATAGATGGCGGTGTATGTAAAAATATATAAACTCATACGAGTGACAAGATATGGTGGTTAATTTGAAGTGTTGCAAGTAGACCGCAATAAGCTCAGTTGGAAGAGCTTCGGAACGGTATTCCCAGGTCGTGGGTTCAAGTCCCACTTGCGGCATTTCACTTTTTCTACCATAATTTGATTTATTAAGATTTATTGTTATTAAAATTTTTAAGTTATTTTCTGGAGTACAATAAAGAGTTTTTCATTCATTCATTCATTCATAAGCATAACAAGTTATATAAAAACACCGTTCTCTTGAAGCACTCTAGCTATTTAAGTAAACCGTATCTAAATCCGTTGCGTCGTTTTGGAGACATAGGGACATAGACATACATCACCCTGGGGACATACAAACAATAGACATACAAAAATAACGACTTTGTTTTATAATAAGTAAAGATAAAGATGTAGAATTGGTCGCCTACGCGAGAATAGCGCGTACGTTCGGCGTGCGTTGATAGCCTAGCGTGCGGAATCTATTCGGGTTATTTGTGACTTCTAATAAAGCATAGTACCAACTGAGAATTTCATTATTATAAGCAAATGTAATCAAAATTTTCATTAAGTTTACCTTATGAATTAATGAGGTAGATACGGGATAAATTAATTTGAGTACTGAAATTGATATTATATGAGTAATGAGGAGCTTTCCTGGTAATGGGTTAGGCACTTATGGGAAGTTTTGCGTGGGTGACGGAAAAATTTCCTATTTCACTGATTGGCCGACTGTCAGGGACATGTTTTTGATTTGTATGTTGTATGTTTGTATGTCCGTATGGCTATGGATTAGGAATACATGTGTCAAACTACCCATTTCCTCCCCAGGGTGATATACAAGCAAGCTTAGGGATATTGTACACAGATAACATATTTGTGAGAGGCGGAATACTCAAAAATAAACCTTATGCCAACATGCCTGGTCAGCACGGCATCTCCCGGAATGTAGGAGGAGACTCGTGCCCAACAGTGGGGCATTAAAGCGCTAGAGAGATTACAAAGAATAGTTGTAATTAGGTCACCGAAGATATTTAACTACAAATTCTTATAAAAAACACATCAGTCTTAACAATTTCGTTTACCTACATTCCGTAATATACAAAAATAATTCATGGAAATTTCACACAACGTCCTCTGGTCCTAAGCTAAGCTATGCTTGTGTTATGGGTACCAGAATACAGATATACTACATAGACTACTTTTCTTTAGTTGGTTTGTGTGTTTTGTACTATTATATTTATAAGTATTCATTTACAAAAGAAAAGTAAAATAATAATATGTATTCTATCCGTATTCTGGTACCTATAACACAAGCATATAAGCTTATAGGACCATAGGACGTTGTGTGAAATGTCCATAAATTATTATTTATTTAAAAGAAAACTATATTATAAATATCAAACAAATGATTGTTCCGTGCGGGAATCGAACTTGCGACTTCGTGAATGGCAGTCCGTTACATGAACCACTAAACCACGAAGCCTGTATAATACAGTAAACATTACTTATCATATAAATTACATTTAGCTTACGTACCTATATTGCGAATGAAAATGGGGCTGTTAGCGTGAATCACGCTCATTCTTACTGGTATTTGCTGACTTAAAATTGTATTCAACATTCAGATATGTTGTTATTACCTTATCTAGTACAAGAAATATATAAATTGTGTCTCTGTGAATACGTAATAGATGTTATTCTATAAAATAACTAAGTACTTATCTTATTAATATCGGTAAAACCTGCATGATATGCATAAGCACCGATTTTCATAATTGCCCATCAAATAAAATGCCTAGTTAAAAAATTAAAAAAGTCTGCTTTAAATCCTCGATGTTTTATTGCATTTTCATCGGTTTTTAATAGGCATGTGTGCCAACATTTAGATCAATCTGACAAATTTTAGATTGATCTAAAGGTATGTATGTCTTTTTAGGGTTCCGTACCCAAAGGGTAAAAACGGGACCCTATTACTGAGACTTCGCTGTCCGTCCGTCCGTCCGTCCGTCACCAGGCTGTATCTCAAGAACGGTGATAGCTAGAGAGTTGAAATTTTCACAGATGATGTATTTCTATTGCCGCTATAACAACAAATACTAAAAATAAAATAAAATAAATATTTAAGGGGGGCTCCCATACAACAAACATGATTTTTTACCGTTTCTTGCTCGATACTAATAACGTTGCCTTATGTTGCATAGATAATGGTACGGAACCCTTCGTGCGCGAGTCCGACTCGCACTTGACCAATTTTTTGTGTTTATTCTACCAATTGTAAATACAAGTGGTAGGAAATCGCTTTTAATGATTCCGTTACATAGATTAACACATAAGTACGTACTTTATATACATATATAGATAGATACGAACAAAGCTAATAAAAGGGTTAACAAGACGGCCTTTTTGACACCCCCCGCCCCCTTTAAAAGGATTTAAAATTAAAGTTATCAAGTAACAAACATAAAAAACACACATACAGATGAACTGAGAATCTCCTCCTTTTTTGAAGTCGGTTGAAAATCGCATACACTACCACTATTAAGTTAATCATCGATTTTCATAATTTAATAACCAAAATTGAAGAAATTCAACTAAATCAATATTTTCGTATTTTCAAAGTCGGAGTGCCTGTGTTTGTTTAGGTAATGTATCTCTATTATAGTACTTATATCGATTAAGAATGACTAGCGGCCGTTCTCAATAATCAATCTACCATTACAGATAGGTTGTAAGTAGCTAATTCTCGGATTTATCAAGTTTCATCAATTTCAGGTTTGTCAAATTTTCAATAGAGAATGCTATCATCAGTAGCTTATTGATATGCAAGTAATCAGCAACAGAAGAGAATCGAGGATAGATAAAATATTGAAAATAGCTGTATAGCTATTCTCATTCTGTCGTTTACGGATAAATACACCAACACAAAGATACAAGTACTTTATTCAAGAGATTCTTACGGTTTGTGACGAGATGATTTCTTTTCAAGAGCATTGTGGACAAAGCCTTGAGGATTGAGATTGAGGCTACCTCGACTTGAGTGGCGTTGGAAATTGTTAAGATATATTTTTATCGTCATTATTACATTATTCCGTCTTATTATTAAACAAGTTGCACACGAAAGATTTCTTACTATTATAATCTTTATCTCTCTCTCTCTCTCCAGTTCATTACGTCCCACTGTTGGGCACGGGCCTCCTCCACTGTGGGACGGATAATGGTCTAATATGTCTCGCTATCCGTGTGGTGACGTATTAAGAATACAGGTGTCACCACCCCTTCTCCTCCCCAGGGCCCTGTAAAAGCCAGCTAAGGGATATTCTACACAGATAACATTCTCTGTGGGAGACTGAAATCTCGAAAATAAACCCACAATCCCTCCCAAAGTGAAGGAGGTCTGCCCAACAGTGGGACATTAATGGGCTGGAAATAAAGAGAGGTGTCTCGATGAGCAGCTCTCACAAACGATGTTCTCTGTGTACAATATCACTTAGCTGGCTTTTGACCATTCTGGGAAGGATATGGGGTGGTGACACTTAGTAATGCGTCACACACGGACGGATTTTAAGCAATTGTGAAATTACGCAACTTAATAAACTTTATTTTCATTACAAATTCACATAATACAATGATATAAAATATAACTTAGGTAACTATTTTTTGCTACAAATATTTATGATAAAGGATTACATGTTCCGTGAAATTTATTATTGCGCTTCGGTTTTTAGGAATTCATAAACGGAGTGTACACCTGGGAATATTCTCACCAAGTTATGACTTATTTGGAGCTCGAAGCCAAATGGGACGGAAAAAAGTTCAGAGTTATGTATTACACTTGGGCAATGGGTTATATCTTTATGTACTCGTATATCTATACTTCTATACTTATATTAATAAAGCTGAAGAGTTTGTTTGTTTGAACGCGCTAATCTCAGGAACTACTGGCTCGAATTGAAAAAATCTTTTTATGTTGTATATCCATATATTTTATGTTGTATGTCCATATATCGAGGCAGGCTATAGGCTATATAACATCACGCTAGATAGGAGCGAAGTATTAGTGAAAAATGTTGCAAAAACGGGGAAAATCTTATAAACTCCACGTGTACGAAGTGGTGGGTCAAAAAAAATCTATGCAATAATAAAAAAAATATCAGGATTTTCAAGCGTGTAAATTTGCGTTTGTAAAATGTATAAATAAAACCACTTTTCACGGATTTAGACTCGTTTAAATCCGTAAAAGGTGGTTTTATTAAAACAAATGAGACGAGCATGTCTTAGAAGCGTTCTTGAGGTGTTTAAACTGAAGTGTAGGTAACTGAATATTTACACAAAAGGCATTGTTCATATTTTTTTTAAACTCTTAATTCGAAAACCATTTCGAGGAATAGAGTTTCTGATCATGATCCATTAGTTTTTTTCGGAAAATTTGGTATATTAACGATTATTTTTCCAAAAAAGCCAATGATCTCTATTTGCCCTTGAAATGAAGGAACTAAAATATTAAGGCGTTCTTAGGGATATATTACTCTGTGGTGGAGTTGCAATTGGTCTATTATATTAACTTAGCAACTTTGAAAAGATTTATTGCAATCTGTCTTAAGTCTATCAGGAAAAGGCAATACAAAGATTGCGTACAACGATGACGTCACAACATTTAAAATAATATCTATAAGTATTTTAAAAAAATTCTATATAATGATTATTTCAATAATATTGAAATCAGTTCCTTAAAATAGTCTATATTTTCTTAAAAAAATATAAAAACAGCAGGTCAAAAATTATGAACAATCCCAATTGTATAGGAGAACTTCGAGTAACAAACTTGTTCGTACAAATACTCACCTTGCATCTCAACAACACTCAATCGTTGTACTAAAGTTTGACTCAGGAAACGTATTCTACATCAAATGCTTTTAGAGTTTAATAAGAATGTAGAAAGTTTATTTCGCTATTTTGTAGTGTTAGTTATAACATTCAAAAAAAAATATTCATGGACATTTTATACAACGTCCTCTGGTCCCAAGCGAAGCTTATATGCTTGTGTTATGGGTACCAGAATACGGATATACATATTTATAAAAGAAAAGTAGTTTATGTAGTATATCGGTATTCTGGTACCCATAACATAAGCATATAAGCTTAGCTTGAGACCAGAGGACGTTGTGTGAAATCTCTATGAATATATTATATTATTATAATCTAAAAACACTTACCATCTCTATCATAATGACTCCAGACTTCCATAAATTGATTTGCAGACAATTTCTTCAGTTCTCTCGAGTCAGGATCACGGAACTGTCTCATGAAATTGGTAGCCCTCTCCAAATTCAGCCGTTTCGCAGATGAATTAGAATCGGTACTCATTTTTAATAAAAAAACAACAAAATATTAATATATAAAATTTGTTTTATATTTTATTAATAAACTATATTTTATTATGACTTTAATAAATATAATTTTTATATGTTATTTATTATTTTAATTTGGCCTGGTTTATTGTCAAAGTTAAATGTATATTATTAAATTATTTTACGTATGTTTGTGTTGATTGTACTATTTTCATTTGCGCACTTTTGTTATCATCTGAAACAAACAAAAAGACAAATGAATAACATTTATCTAGTATAAATACTTTGTTCAGTTCAAACACTAAAAATCACGCTTGAAAACGATGAATTTATTTTTTAAATTATTGCATTGTCATCGGTCTTTAATATGTGTGCCAAATTTCAGATCAATCCGACTACTGCAAGTGTGTGAAAATCACTTTCAAAGAGATTTACTTAAATTAATATATTGAAAGGGTGTTAAAAATGTCCGTGTGGTGACGGATGAAAAACACAAGTGCCACCATCGCTTTTCCTTCCCATGATGCTGTAAAAGCCAGCTAAGGGATATTGTACACATCCATTGATAGAGATGGAATACTCGAAATAAAACCCTATGCCAACACGCCAGGATAAACAAAGTGGAGGAGACCCGTGTGGGCCGTGGGACGTTATCTACTGGAGAGAAAAAAATATTTAACAGCATAAATTTCAGATAGCAATAATTCATATACCAACTCTACACAATACTATTTGAAAATCTTATAAAATTAATTTAAAACAAATACTTAATTAATTAATTTCAAACGTAACACAATTAACCAATGCAAAATGATATCAAACAAATAAATTATAAATATATTATAACTAGCTGACCCGGCAAACATTGTTTTGCCATAAGAATGTTAAGGGTGGACAACCCTTATCACTTAGGGGTATGAAAAATAGATAGTAGCTGATTCTCAGACCTACTAAATATGCATATAAAATTTCATAAGAATCGGTCAAGCCGTTTCGGAGGAGTATGGGAACGAACATTGTGACACGAGAATTTTAAATATTAGTTAAACCACTATCCGCTTCGGAGCAAAAAGACCCTTAAGTTTGTTTCCGAGTAGTTATGTTATATATTTATATTCCAACATTGACCTAGTTTGTCTTTGTTTCCCGATTGCAGTTTATCATAAGCATAGATAACCACCAATAGATAGGGCATTACCAGATTCTGTTGACGAGCTATACGCAGCAACGTTGAAGGAAGGTGCGAGTCCAGGGAATATAATAATGCATTTTAATTTGTCATAGCTGAGTTCTCATACAACTATTGATATATTTTGATTATTTGGCTATTTTGTTGTGCACATTTATATTAATTGAAGTCTTTAATTAACAACTTTTATAACAAGAAAGTTTAGTAAACATTGCCGAATTGTGTTATCGACACAATCAAAATAGATTTTTAATCTATTGCATAGCTTCTATCGAGGTCCTTGAGCGCGGGGACCGAATCCAAAAATTTCGTAACGAAAAAAAACCTCACGCTCCCCACTCCGACGGGCACGGAGGTGTGGCTTGAAGGCCGTGCATTGTCTAACGTCGTTTCTTTTCGGCAGTCTTCGACACGGTGTTTGTGTGCGTGCAACTAGCCGTGTTGTACGACTCTACGAAGCTCGCACGAATCGAGACGAGCTGCTCCGAAATCGGACGAATACATAAGCAGCTGTTTATGAGAAAGTATATAGGTGTATAGGTATTTATGTACAACAGTGAATAGCTGTACTTGTAAAATTTGTTTGTTTTCTTATCGGTCACCACGCTCAAAAAGTGTAACTTGAATTAATATCAAAGAAAAAGAAATACTGCATAAATAAAATAAATAAATAATTATAATTGCATAAGTTGATACAAAATGCTATGCAATAGCTTTACTGCGGCAGTCCCCGAGTGCCACACGTCTTTTTTTAGTAAAGTTAAGTTTAGCTGTGCTCGTAGAATTGGTACCAGTAGAAGTAATAGATATATCTTCTTATACCTATATAAAATTCACGTGTCACAGTGTTAGTTACCGTACTCCTCCGAAACGGCTTGATCGATTTTTATGAAATTTTACATGATTTTTCAAACCTTTTTTTTAGTATGGCAAAACAACGTTTGCCGGGTCAGCTAGTCGATCTATAAATTACTTGCTATTTCTTTGAACACATTCATAATAATGAAAATCTTATCTATAATGCACAGATTTTATAATAAGAAAGCCTAGTTAAGCCACATTGCCAAAAGTTAAGTTTAGTTATGCATGAAGAATCGGTAGAAACTATTACTTATACGAGAATAGCACGTTCCATAATCGTTGATCGCCTAACGTGAGAAATCTATTAGGGGTGATCGGTGATTATTAGCCACAAAACATTGTTTAATTTATAATAACCAGAATGAATATGTTATTTATTTATTACTAGCTGTTGTCCGTCACTTCATACGCAAAATGTACCCACTAAATATATGACGGGCTTCGTGTCTAGTGGTTCATGTAACGCACTGCCGTTCACGAGATTCGATTCCCGCTTGGGACAATCATTTGTGTGATTTTTCTAATTGTCATACAAATGTTTGTACTGCGTCTGGGTGTTTCTATGTATTATAAGTATGTATTTACAAAAGAAAGGTAGTTTATTTAGTATATCCGTATTCTGGTACCCATACCACAAGCATATAAAAGCTTAGCTTGGGACCAGAGGTGTGTGTGTGAAATGTCCATGAATATTTAATATTTATTTTATATACAGTAAAAATGACAACGTGTTAATACTTTCACTTTGTATCAGTATTCAATACACATGTACAATATGTAGGTACATGTTTCTACGTAAAATTGTCGCATTTCTTTTATAAACACACACTTTAGATACAACTGTCGCAATAAAATTAGATTCGGTGTTTATTTCAATGTTCCACTTGCTTTTATATTTTTCTTTTTTATTTTTGTTAAAACTAGCTGTTGCCCGCGAGTTTGAACACGTAGAATTTAGAAAATTGTTTCCGTTTTTGCAACATTTTTCAATAATGTTTCGTTCTTATTGGTTGTAGCGTGATATTCTTTAGCCTCCGTGTGGTGACGGAGTAAGAATACAAGTGTCGCCACCCCATCTCCTCCGAAGGGTGCTGTAAAAGTCAACTAAGGGATATTGCACACAGATAACATTTTCTGTGAGAGACGGAAAACTCGAAAATATGCCCTGTGCCAACACGCCTGGTTAGCGCGGCACAGTAGACCATAATCCCTCCAAAGTGGAGGAGGCCCGTGGCCAAGAGTGGGACGTAAATGGGCTGGAGAGAGAGATTATTTAGCCTATAGTATGTTATAGTATTTAGTATTCCTAGTAGGTATAAAGTATTCCTCGATAACTGGACTATCCAACACAAGAATAATTTTTCAATTCGAACCAGTAGTTCCCGAGATTAGCGCGTTTAAACACACATACTCTTCGGCTTTGCAATATTAGTATAGATAATTTCGCAAACAACAAAGAATATTACGGACAGATTCTTCTTATTCAAACTTCAGCTCAGTTGCTATGAAGAAGGACAATTTGTGTCTGAAAAGATGTAATTTGCCGACCTGTTTGGATACAATGGACTGTAATTTACATAATCACAATAATTTCATACTTTTGCACACAATTTCTTAGATAAAGTAAATGACAACTAGAAATTCTACTTTCAGTAAGTGCTTTATGATTGTAGAAACAAATATGAATATTCTTTATTAACAGGATAGATTTTAGGCACAGGGTAACTCCGTTTAGTGATTTTTGAGTATCTCAGACTAGCAGCAGCTTGCAGTTTCGTGCACGTGGAATTTAGAGACCAAGTCCTAATAAATTATACAAAAAAGCCATTCTCTTTAACCACTCTATCATTTAAAAAAAACCGCATCAAATTCCGTTGCGTTGTTATGAAGACTTAATGTCGGATTAAGAATACAAGTGTCACCACCCCTTTTCTTTCCCAGGGTTCTACAAAAGCCAGTTAAGGGATATTGTACACAGATAACATTTTCTGTGAGAGGCTGAGAACTCGAAAATAAAGACTGTGCTAACACGCTTAGTAAGCGCGGAATAGTAGAACATAATCCCTTCCAAAGTGGAGGAGGCCGGGGCCTAACAATGGGAAGTTAATGGGCTGAAGAGAGAGAGAATATAAATTTGTTTGTTTGCGGCGGCACTTATGTAACCTATCGCACAGACTATCGACTTTCTAAACGCTGAGCTCTGTTAATTAAATAAACCTTGAGTATAATTATACTGGAATCAGCTTCATTAATTATCAAGAGAGGTGGCGAAGTGGAAATGTTTTTATTTCATTATTTATTAGCACTGATTTAGACTATTTGGAGTTCTATCTGTGTTGTATAGTTGTTACTTCGTGGTCGTGGACGGGCTTCGTGGTCTAGTGGTTCATGTAACGGACTGCCGATCAAGAGGTCGCGGGTTCGATTCCCGCTCGGGACAATCATTTGTGTGATTTTTCTAATTGTCATACAAATGTTTGTACTGCGTCTGGGTGTCTATGTATTATAAGTATGTATTTACAAAAAAAATGTAGTATATGTATTCTATCCGTAATCTGGTACCCATAACACAAGCACTTAAGCTTAGCTTGGGACCAGAGGACGTTGTGTGAAATGTCCATGAATATTTATTTATTTACTTGTAACTTCGTACGCGTGGAATATAGAAAACTTTTCACTAGTGCTTAGTCGCAGCGTGATGTTGTTTACCCTTCTTTGATAAATGCGCTATCCAACACGGAAAGAATTTTTCAAATCAGACCAGTGGTTCCTGAGATTAGCGCGTTCAAACAAACAAAGTTTTCAGCTTTACAATATTAGTAGGTATAGATTTTATAACCTCGAGAATTCGATATTTATGTTATGTACCTCTTATTAGGGTTCAGTGCCAAAAGGTAAAATAGGACCCTGTTACTGGACTTCACTTGCCATCAGGCTGTTTTTCAGGAACGGTGATAGCTAGAGAGTGGAAATTATCACAATTTTTTTCATACCACTAAGGTGGCAAACAAGCTTACGGCCTGCCTGCTGGTAAGCAGTTACCGTAGCATAAGGTCGCTTGCAACACCAGAGGTGTCACTCGCGCGTCGCCGACCCTGCAGAAATCCTTAATCCCTTTTTTGAAGAGCCTCATGCTGTAATCCAATGGAAAAACTTTGGCAGGTAGTTCATTCCACAACCTAATTGTACGTGGGATAAAATTTCTATAAAATCGTAGGGTACGGGATGGTAATGGTTCCAAGGTGTGCGAATGAACTCGCTGCCGATGCCGAGAGGTGCGTTGATAAAAAGTAGCCGTTGGCACCATTTCAAATAACTCTTGAGAACACAGCCCATTATACAGGCGGTAGAACACGCACAAAGAGGCGAAGTCTGTCTTCTGATGTAAGGACTCAAAAATTAATACAAATCATGTACAAATCATGTTACAGCATTAACAGATAGTTAATGCTGTAACAACAAATACTAAAAACAAGTACTTATACAATAAATATTTAATGAGTCTCAAATAATTTAGTCCTAAAATGGGCAGTAGATAAAATAAGTTCAGGAATCCTTGCTCTAGATAATAACGAAAACACTAGACTAAATCACATCTACATTAAAAAACAAATATTTATCCTTTAACATGCCTTTAACTTTCCTCAGTGATATATAGTTTTGTTTATGTGTAACAAGAAACAATATTCTCATACATTATGTGTCTGTTTTGTTCCCAATATGTCATAATACAAACAATATGAAAACAAAATATACACAAATTATAACTTTTATATTCGGTCACATATTCGTTTTGATAAAACATACGTTCGGAAGTAATATGTTTATTAAACATCGAGGTAAAACGACTTTTATTAATAACCAAATTCATATAAATTAAAATTCTGGAATTTAAATAAAATAATAATAATAATAAATAATAAATATTCATGGACATTTCACACAACGTCCTCTGGTCTCAAGCTAAGCTTATATGCTTGTGTTATGGGTACCAGAATACGGATAGAATACATATACTACTTTTCTTTTGTAAATACATACATATAATACATAGTAAACACCCAGACGCAGTACAAACATTTGTATGACATTTATGGATATCACACAAATGATTGTCCCAACCGGGAATCGAACCCGAGACCTCGTGATCGGCAGTCCACTACATAAACCACTCCACCACGAAGCCCGTCGAAATATGGCTGACTGACTATTAAAAAGGCGCTCAAAAACATAGCATTCTCCATCTATAAATATCTTACTGATAAACAAGGATTACAATCTATCTGTGATTGTAATTTGATTATTAAAATTGAAAATAGCCGTAAAAGTACTTTTTTTTGTTCATGGACATTTCACACAACATTCTCTGGTCGCTTTTTATATGCTTGTGTTATGGTTACCCGGGGTGCGGATATAATACATATACTACTTTTCTTATGTGAATACATACTTATAATACATAGAAACACTTAGACGCTGAACAGACATTTGTATGACATTTATAAACATCACATAAATCCGCGAGCCCGCGTCCTCGTGAACGGTAGGCCGTTACTTGAACCACTAGACCATTAAGCCCGAATATATAAACTATTTTCTATATATCTACAATAAAGCCACAAGCAGACAGGTCAAATTGACATCGTCTATTCAGGTCAGAGGTTAAAATATAAATTAATTGAATTGGACAGCGTTGAAGTTACTCGTATTACCCAAAACACACAAAGATCAATATATCTATTTCTACACTAGCTGATGCCCGCTACTTTGTACGCATGGAATTTTAGATCTCTATATGTTTTGTCACCGTTTAAATCTTTCTTGGACACTTATAAATATTTCAAGACCAAAATTACCACAATCGGCCCAGGCGTTCTCGAGTTTTAGCGAGACTTACGAACAGCAATTGATTTTTATATATAAGACTAGCTGACCCGGCAAACGTTGTTTTGCCATACAAAAAAAAAGGGTTTGAAAAATAGATGTCGGCCGATTCTCAGACCTACTGAATATGCATGTAAAATTTCATAAAAATCGGTCAAGCCGTTTCGGAGGAGTACGGTAACTAACACTGTGACACGTGAATTTTATATATAAGAATAAGAAGAATACTAATATAATAAAGCTGAAGAGTTTGTTTGTTTGAACGCGCTAATCTCAGGAATTTTCGAATTGCAAAATTCTTTTTCTGTTGGATAGTCCATATATCGAGGAAGGCCATATAACATCACGCTGCGATCAATAGGAGTGCAGTAATAGTGAAAAATGTTGCCTTCGTCAATTCAGGTTAATTGAATTGAACAACACTGAAGTTACTTGTATTACCAAAACACATAAAATCAATATATATCTATTATGAAAGTAGTCTAATCGAAAGATAAACTTTGACCTAATACCGAAAATACGTGTTAAAGACATTATATAAATACGTGGACGTAGTGTGTGGACGTAGAATTGCTGCCATTACGGCAGCAATTCTACGTCCACAACTAAACTTAACTAAAAAGTTAAAACAACTAAAGTAAACAAAAATTAAGTAAATAAAAATTATTATTATTCGTATCTTTACTTATTATAAAACAAAGTCGTTATTTTTGTATGTATGTCCCTATGTGAGCTTTTATCTTCAAAACTATGCAACGGATTTTGATGCGTTTTTTTTAATTCAAAAGTAGGGCTTTTTTGTATAATTTGTCAAGATGACGAGCTTCGTGGCGTAGTGGTTCATGTCCAGTACATGAACCACTACGCCTTCCGCCGTTTGCCGTTCTCAAGGTCGCGGGTTCGATTCCCGCTTGGGACAATCATTTGTGTGATATTCATAAATGTTATACAAATGTTTGTACTACGTCTGGGTGTTTTTTATGTTTTATAAGTATGTATTTACAAAAGAAAAGTAGTTTATGTATTATATCCGTATTCTGGTACCCATAACACAAGCATATAAGCTTAGCTTGGGACCAGAGGACGTTGTGTGAAATGTCCATGAATATTTATTATTATTATTA
The DNA here is from genome assembly GCA_916999025.1 of Orgyia antiqua. NCBI lineage: Eukaryota > Metazoa > Arthropoda > Insecta > Lepidoptera > Erebidae > Orgyia > Orgyia antiqua. Next base: position 24,547,868 of record OU779871.1, read on the forward strand.
ATTAGTTTTAAAATTCCAGGCGTACGAAGTTGCGGGTGACTTCTGGTTTTATTTTATTCGCATGTATCATAATGTATGTTTATGTGACTCTACATAGCAACTCTACAAATATCAATCAATTAAAGATCAAACTCGTTCGTTCGAGTTAAACGAATGTCAGTCACAGTCATTACTAACATCGATCCTTGTGGCAAAAACATTTCGTTTCTGTTATGACGTATTTTCTACTAGACATATGAAATAAGTTATTGTACTATTTCTTCGTTTTCCTACCAACAATTATTTAAAACTAAAATTGGAAAAATTTTAATACACTTTAATGACATTTTTGTGTAATTATTTGACTTCAATTTCCTGTTGCCAGTTATACTGACGCGTATGGACATTTGTTTTGAATAAATCATTAGCAATTAACCGTAGATATACACCCGTATTCACAAACGTTACTGTGAGGTCTCATAGTAGGCATGGACGCACAGGGGTAGCAAAATCATTTCACAAACAATACTTATGCGGTGAAGCGCACTATGCGTTTATTAATCTGAACGCATAGCTAAGTTTTGTCTATGAATACAAAGGCTCGATGAACGGAACGCACTGAGAAGTGTTACCCTTTGCACAGTGCATCAACACTTAAGTACTTACCTAGTTTACGGCGGAGTGGATAAGTAAATATTGTTTGGGAATACGGGTGTGTATATAAGGAGCTGGAGAGAGAGAATGAGAGAGTGAGAAATAATAACGAAGTCAATAAGCGTGTTAATACTTTCCCTAATATCTGATGGATTCTATTTACTTTTCCGTATTATTTAAACTATTTTTAATAAATAACAGTAAATCCTCAGATCAATCGCCCGTAACAAAAAGCACCAATAAGACAAAATATTTCTTAAGCCATCAATGACATAAGTACCTAAATATCTTGAAATACCCGAGTACTTGATGCCACTTATCCCGGATAATTTGAGTATTTAAGATTACTTAGCATTGCTTTATCCGCAATACGGATTGTAACACTCAAATAGAATAACATAAAGTTTTTAAGATCTTGAGATGCGAAGATAAAAGGTATTAAGTTCGTCTTTTTATATTAGACTAGCTGTTGCCCGCAACTTCGTACGCGTAGAACTTAAGAACTAAACCCTAACGAAATACGCAAAAAACCACTCTATCATTTTAAAAAAACGCATCCTAACTCTATAATTTAAAAAACGCATCATAATCCGTTGCGTAGTTTTGAAGATAGAAGCTCACAAAAGGACATACATACCAAAATGACGACTCTGTTTTATAACAAGTAAAGACTCGAATATAAAAAGTCCAATGTTCAAAAAGCCAAATACTAAAGTATAGAGACACGGTAAGACTCTTTTAAAGTGCGTAAAATATTATAATAGGATCGAAATTTTCCATATTTTCTAGACCTAGAATCTACAGATAAAAATCTTATTACGTCCCTCTTCGACATAAAAGAAATAGCTTTGTCACGATTGCTTTTCCATTTTCTTCGTAAATTGAGACGCGATATATTTTTAGAGTTCCCTATGAAAGGGTAAAATGAAACTCGAGTGACAGATATGGTAGTTAATTTAAAGTGTTGCAAGTAGACCGCAATAAGCTCAGTTGGAAGAGCTTCGGAACGGTATTCCGAGGTCGTGGGTTCAAGTCCCACTTGCGGCATTTCACTTTTTCCGCCATAATTTGATTTATTAAGTAAAAGCATAGCATGTCAAATGCAAAAATTAATAAATTACTTTAATTAATTACTCATCATTATTATTCCCCTGCCAGGATTTTATAGTTTGTAGTCTCGTTATTTGGGCTCGGGCATATATATTTTATTTTTATAGTAATAAACTACCTTCTGCTCGCGGCTTTGCACGCATTAGTAGCCAAATCGAATTTGAAAACAAACCTAAAATAAAAGCTGAAATCTGAACTGAAATTATACATCATCATCATAACATCACGCCTTTTTCCCGTGGGGGTAGGCAAAGACTATAGAGCGCCATCTGCTACGATCGAAGCATACTTCCTTGGCTTCATCCACACTCAATAAGAATGTATGTAGGAAATTAATAGATACTAAAATATAGCCTATGTTACTTCTATATAAATTTTCGTGCAATTCCATTCGGTGGATTTTGCGTGAAAACGTCAGAAACGAAAAAACAAACCAACAAACTCACTTTCATTTTTATATAAGTAAGGATAACGATAAGGAACGCTCTGCGTGCAACTCCAACTCGTACTTGACAGGTTTTTTCAATGACTTTGTATCTATTGTTTTGTATATAGTTATTATTGTAACATGAATGACAGATGAGATAATTAGATATTATACCTATTCCCACTAAAAATAATGAAAGTTTGGGAGGATGTTTGACTATTTGTTACTTAATAAAAGCATAAACTACTGAATATATTTTGACAAAAAATTTCTCCTGCTCTTAGTCCATTGTTTAGGGTCAGAGCAACATGACTTGTAGTTCATATTGCAGTAGGTTTAGTGGCGATGAGAGATAAGTAAGTTAGAACACTATTTGTTTAGATTTGGGTTCACAAATACTTCTAATTCTAGCATAAGTAAAACTGAATCAGTAGCTAGTATTTGTAAGGTTCTATTTAAGAAATATTTTACAACACTGTTCAGCCAGAAAATGCAACGCAATAGTGAATAAGCCGTACTTTTGTGTTGAAGAGGCAATCAAAAGCTTAGTAGCTTCTTAGAGTTGCGAAATATTTTTAACACGCTTTTATAATGCTTTTGTTAGATAGGGCATTTATCGAGGAAGGTTTTAAGCTATATAACATCACGCTACAACTAGTAGAAGCGAAGCAGTAGTTAAAAATGTTGCATAAAACGGGGAAAATTTCCTAAATTCCACGCGACCTGGTCGCGGGCAACAGCTAGTACCAATATGTTACAATATATAATCAGTACAACTGGCGACCATATTTCATAGACCTAGTATTTGCTTGTTATTATTGTGATAATAGCCTAAAATCCCTTTGGTTTTTTGTAAAAGCGTCCTGGATAATATGGGTAGGCAGGATTACTCAGCATTGCGGATAAAAGCAATCGGCCAACGGATTTCAACACTCAAATAGAATTATGTAAGCTTTGTGGTAAAGTTCTACATTCAATGTTCCCAAAGGATTGTTGGATACGGCAAGATTTAAGATACAAAAGAGCTCAGTCATGCAAAATTATACAAATATTTAAGGTATTTATTGCGCTCAAACATTTAAAGCCAATCTTTGTCAAAACATAGGGAATAGGATTCTTTAAATGTCAAAATCAAAGTCAATTTTTTTTATTTCTAGTTGGCATGTTTTACAAGCTCTTTTGAAACGTTACAAACTAGGTATTAAGTACTAAGTAGCGATCATAAATAAAATATTCATGGGCATTTCTCGCAACGTCATCTGGTCCCAAGCTAAGCTTATATTTATGCTTGTGTTATGTGTGCCAGAATACGGATACACTACATATATTACTTTTCTTCTGTAAATACATAGAAAACAGACGCAGTGCAAACATTTGTATCTCTCTCTCTCCAGCCCTTACGTGTTTAAAACGTCATATAACGTGGGCAAAACCAACAATTTACGTGTTGAGCACGGGCCACCTCCACCACTGTGGAGGGATTATGGTCAACTGTGCCACGCTGACCAGGCGTGTTGGCACAGAATTTATATTCGAGTTTTCCGTCTCTCACAGAGGGTGTTATCTGTGTGCAACATCTCTTAGCTGACTTTTACAGCACCCTTAAGAGGAGATGAGGTGGTGACACTTGTATTCTTAATCCGTCACCACACGAAGAGCATTTTATTATTTATTTATTAATTCTTTAATGCAGATTTTACATCATCAACATTTGTATAGGTAACAATTATAAATATTACATTTGTATAACAATTATAAATATCACACAAACGATTGAATAGTGCGGATCGAACCCGCGACTATGTGAACGGCAGTCCGTTATATAAATCGTTAGACCACGAGACCCGTTTAATATACTCGTAAGCTTTGCTTAACAGTCGATTAAAATACCAAAACATAAAAGGGCAAACTCTATAGTTAAGAGTGAACGGGAAGTTGTTGATTTATGAGTAGATAGCTAGATCTACTTACCCCTACTTAGGGTGCTAATTCGCTTTTTTGGTATTACACAGAATCAAAAACTCGCTGAGCTACTTTGGGATAGATAATCCATTCCAAAGTAGCCGAGCGAGTTTTTTACAATAAAGAACACTAGCCCCCAAAAATAAACAAATAAGTATACCCAAATACTAATATTGACCGGAGTAGTTAACTTCTGTTTGTTAAGGTTAGATTTCTTAATTTCACGCGTACTTATCTGTGACGCGTACGAATTCGCGGGCAACAGCTAGTAAATATATAAAGTAGTATTTCACTATATATATATATATACATCCTTATCCCTACTAATTTAAAATTGCGAAATTGAGCTAATGAAATGATATAATTTTGACGAGCTTAAGTGTTAATGTCTGTAACGAAACCATAGTGCGATTTGAAAAACTGAATAACGCCATCTATGGAGCGGAATAGTAAACATTTTTTGTTAAGGTTTGATTTCTAAATTTCACGCGTACGAAATCGTGGGCAAGACCTAGTATTAATATAAATGTATTCAGTTAAAAGCTCTTAATGCTTTTGTATAACACACGTCAATCGATACTTCTACATGTTTCCAATTTCGAGGAATTTATACCTTTATAAGCGATCAAAACTTTTAATTGGCTACTCGATATATTATATTTCTTGTTTCAATAAAATATTTGTGTAAAAATATCGTATGTATACTTTGCTATGCTATTGATTTCGCTAAAATTACAGATTTTTCTTTTAATCTTTGCAAAATGCATTTATCCACGGCCATGGCCAGGGGCGGCCAGCCTGAGATGGGCGGCGAAAGCCTTCGAGTATACCATTTTGCTCTATCTGTATTAATATTTAGGGCGGCTTTTTAAATTGGTCTAGGGCGTCAAATCAAATGTCCCGGAGCGCTAATTTTCAAAATACGCAATATGTATAAAAAGAAATTTTATACATATATATGTATAGCTGTGCCCCGCGGTGTTACCCGCGGTAATAAGGATAAAAAAATAAGTTCGTTTTCTATTCCGTTTTCCATTGGAAAGTTTCATGAAAATCCATCCAGTAGTCTTTACGTGAAAGCACAATAAACATCCTTACATATCCAAACCCGCGTATCCAAGTTCGCGTTGCTCAGCCAACAGTTTAAGTATTTTATTTTGTCGCGCGTAATTCTTATTTCGTCATATCTCCTAAGATATTCATTTAAATTGCATGCTGTAAAGAGCACTTATAATCTATATTAATTTCGTAAGCTAACTTAGCTATTTAATAAAAAATATTACTATATACACATAAATAGCTTTTGAAAACACCCTATTGAATTAGAGAATTTTTTTGACATTATTATGGGTATAGCGGGTTTCCCTTAAAAGATAGACATATGCCTTCGTGGACTTTTTGGAAGAACTATATGTAACAAACAATTCCTCCATACATTAGTTTGTTGTAGATAAGGCAGCGTTTTCATTTATAGCTCCCGCGCGTCCGCATTTCTCGGCAACTTTAATAATATCTCATCCAATATACAGCAAACCCCAACAAATTATGCGAAAAAAGCCATGTTCTTCAACCATTCTATGTATTAAAAAAACCGTATTTTTGAAGATATAAGCTCACATAGGGACATACATACAAAATAACGACTTTGTTTTATAAGAAGTAAAGATAAAGATACGCAATTTGCTACGCGTGGAATTTAGAAATTTTCCCCATTTTTGCTACATTTTTCACTACTGCTTCGTTCCTATTGGTCGCAGTGTGACGTTATATAGCCTAATGCCTTCCCCGATAAATGTACTATCCAACACTGAAAGAATTTTTCAAATCGGAATAGCGGTTAAACAAACAAACTCTTCCGCTTTATTATATTAGTAAAGATAATTGTATTTTTTAACGTTGTAAAAGGAAATAAGAATTTTTTTAAATCACGTAGGTTTAAAAATTCCGTAACATAGATTAATATATACGTAAACAGACAGAGAGATTGATAGTTAAATAGATTCGAACGAAGTGAATTAAAAGCTTGTTTTACGTGTGTCATGACATGTCATATAGATAATATGTATTAAGAGGATACCAAAATAGCTTCGTGCATTTTTCTACGTACGAAGTTTTCATTGTTTCTTTAGATTGAATGGCTAGAGCTCTAATTTTTAAGTATATGTTTTTTCAATATATAATCTAGGATCGCATAAACTCAGAAACGCGATTGAAAAAAGTTTTCTCGATAGAAAATCTTAGCGAAACAACCTCTCTCATTTTTTATTTTTTTCATTTGTCGGTCTATTATCGCGTATTAACTAATGAAATAACTTTCAAAACATAAGTAACTATTATATATAGAAACACGTAAATCAGAATTAAAATATATTTAGTAGATTTTGAGTAAACAAAAAAAATATCCCTAATTCTTCATTTTCTGTGTCTACTGGCTGTGTTAATATGTACGTGTCGGCGATGATATACGATAATATTGATGTAGGCCCTTAAGTATAAATATTTCATAAACAGTTCAAGAATATTTCTAAAATTATAATAAACGTTTTCTTTAGAGTTTATATAGACACGAACTATCATTAGCTATCAATACATAAAAACTATAATTATAGTAATGTCGAGTCGACTGTTAGCCTGCGTTTAAAGAAAATTATGATGTATTACAAAATTATTGATGATAGTTCGGACGTTATTTAAATATATCTCAGTGATTTGTCGTGTGGTGACGGATTAAGAATACAAGTGTCACTCGCTCACTTGAACTCTAAGGAAGATATTAAACTTTGATATCTATTCTTCTTCACTTATCTATTCTAATATTATAAAGCTGAAGGGTTTGTTTGAACGCGCTAATTTAAGAAACTATAGGTTTGATTTTTTAAATTCTTACAGTGTTAGATAGGGCATTTATCGAGGAAGGATATATAACATCACGCTGCGACTAATAGGAGCGAAGCATCAGTGAAAAACGGGGAAAAACTCACACGTAAGAAGTCGCGGGCAACAGCTAGTTATAAAATAATTTTTGTATGTATGTCCTACAAAATCTCAACAAAATCCGTTGCGTAATTTTGAAGATATAAGCTCACATAGGGACATACATACAAGAATAATGACTTTATTTTATAATAAGTGAAGAAAATGTTGGTTCTAACTTATAAATATCATGTAAATAATGAAATTTTATGAGCTGTAAAAATAGCTTGTCCCATTGTTTTACAATGTCGGTTATGGTTTCATAAATACAATACGTAATGACACATTATCCTTCTTCTGGCGCAGTAAAGTAATAAACGTATGGAAATAACTTTTAGTGGAGTACTTAACGATAAATTGTTTTAAGCGCTGATTTTGACTTTTGAAATTTTGTGTGCGTATTTCAGTTTAATCTTAGAATGGTCAAGGTCCTACGGAAGAAACTAGGCAAGGTAGCAAGAAAAACCAGGACACTTTACTTAACTACGCCCTTATAACGTTCTATTCTACTCTATTTTTCTATAAAGGCCCTTGTGACTATCTTAAGTCGAGTCACTTTTGTCGTCAAGTCGCCAGTGTTTTTGTAAATGTTAGCAATATACGTATATATACATATTTAGATATGTACAAGACGTATTAAAGAAATAAATAGATAAATAGCAAATAATTAAGGATTATTTAAAAAAAATTAAACCGACATCATGAGACCGCCTCGGTAGCCACCCCTTTGATTATTTAGATACATAATGTATGAAAACAATGTGTGTGCCTTTAAAATTTGAGGGTTTTCCTCGATTTCTTAGAAGACAACCATCAAATCCAGATCTCGTGCCAACCAAACCACACGGGAAGCATCAACAAGTAATCATCGGAATCGCTTTGCCCACTTAAAATTATGAGGTAAAAAAACATACTGAGGAATAGAGAACCTCTTAGTTTTTTGAAGTCGTTAAAAAGGCAATGCGTCAGTTTGAAAAGAACTACGATGTCACCTACTAATAGGTCAACGGTATTGTCAAAAAACCCTTATTTGAGGGTCAATACACAAATACAATACACAAAACTACTATACATACTATAAATTGTTCTCAAACTCAATTTACTCAATACCAAATTGTTATTAGATTCAAATAAAACAATTGGTCCTAATTCTACTTGCACTTAAACGTGACTAAACTAAAACGTGATTATTAGAAACACAATTCGGTAACATTCGCTAATCGTTCTTTATAAATAAAATCTGTATAAAGATATAATGCTTGTTTTAGCATAATATGCTGAATGCAGATAGCGCAGGACTGCAAATTGTGGCGTTCTATGCAGGAGGCTTATGTCCAGCAGTGGACGGAGAGAGGCTGATAGATGGATGGAAACATAAAATGTTTATGGACACAGCTTCCTCTGGTCCTAAGTTATCTATACTTATAATAAATCTGTAGAGAGGTCAATTCTGTACCTGAAATATATTTTCAAAATAACTATCAGGGGGTGATTAGTGATCGATACTGATGCCAAAAATGCAATCAGTAAAATTTTTGTCTGTCTGTCTGTCTGTCCGTCTGTATGTTCCTTATAGAAACAAAAACTACTCGACGGATTTTAACGAAACTTGGTACAATTATTCTTCATACTCCTGGGCAGGTTATAGTATACTTTTCATCACGCTACAATCAATAGGAGCAGAGTAGTGAAGGGAAATGTTGGGAAAACGGGAAAAGGTGCTCCATTTTTTAAGCTTCCGTCGCGTGTGCAGCCTTGTTAAAGTTACATAGAAATCATGTATGACGGAAATATTGTACATAAAATTGTCTAAAAAATAAAAAACATATCTATATTTTATGGTTGACTCACAATAACACGTGTAACTCCTGATAGCTTAGCAGTTCATTCTGATTATATTTGTTTACTCTTACGTTTATAATACTCTCACTCAAGCAGTAGTTAAAAATGTTGCAAAAACGGGGAAAAATTCCTAAATTCTACGCGGACGGAGTCGAGGGCAACAGCTAGTTATATAATACACTAGCTGTTGCCCGTCACTTCGTACCCGTAGAATTTAGAAAATGTTCCCCGTTTTTGTAACATTTTTCACTACTGCTTCTCTCGTATTAGTCGCAGCGTGATGTTATATAGCCTATAGCCTTCCTCGCTAAATGGACTATCAAACACTAAAAGAATTTTTCAAATCAGACCAGAGGTTCCTGAGATTAGCGCGTTTAAACAAACAAACAAACTCATCAGCTTTATAATATTATATAGAAGAGTATATGTAGAATTTTTTTTGGTAAATATAGGTTGAATTTCGGCCTGAGCCCAACGGTGGAAACCTGAACCCAACAGTGGGACATTAATAGGCTGGAGTGAGAGAGAGAAAGAGGTTGAAAAGTTAGAAAGAACATCTAATTGATATAAATGTTATACAGCATAATAAATACAGCCCGAAAATTCACCACAGTTTGTTTCAATTTAGTTCGGCTTAGTCGTCATAAGTACGCGTCAGAATTGATACAAATGTCTAAGTACCTTACTATAAATAGCTCCGTATAATACAATAGTCTAAATACCAATTTTTTAAAAATAGAACACGTGTTAGAGCTCGTATACGTTATTATTTATTTATTGCAACCTATCGATTAATGGTTCACGTTCACGTTCAAGTTAAAGTCATGCCAAGGACTTCATGAAATAAATTTATCGATAATAATACTGTACGTAACTATTATGACTTATTAAAGTAATTTATTAATTTTGCAATTGACATGCTATGCATTTTACTTAATAAATCAAATTATGGTGGAAAAAGTGAATTGCCGCAAGCGGGACTTGAACCCACGACCTCGTCGAGGTGTTGTAAAGCAATCTTGATAGATGGCGTTGTACGTAAAAATATATAAACTCAATCGAGTGACGAATGTGGTGATTAATTTGAATGTTGCAAGCACGACCGCAATAAGCTCAGTTGACAGAGCTACGGAACGGTATTCCGAGGTCGTGGGTTCAAGTCCCGCTTGCGGCAATTCACTTTTTCCACCATAATTTGATTTATTAGTATGACTTATTTTATGAAAGTTTATCGATATCTCTATACGCCTTTCTTTGCTTAGTTTGGAGGAAATGCCTGACCGCATAACTCTTTGTACGGGAAGACAGAAGGGTAGTGAGGGATCTTTACCAGCTAAAACCCCCGCCATGTGCCTTAGTCAAGTGAGAACAAGACACCATCCATCTAGCGGCTGCTTTGAGGGTATCCTCACGAAGTCCGGGCACATTAGGACATCACTACTGCACGGTGGGCTCTATTGCGGGTGGCCGAATCTGGCTGTATCAAGCATAAAAGGCTTAGGACAATATCTCTCTCTCTCTCTCTCTCTCTCTCCAGCCCATTTACGTCCAGGCACAGGCCTCCTCCACGGAGGGAGAGATTTTGGTCTTCTGTGCCGCGGTGACCAGGCGTGTTGGCACAGGGTTTATTTTCAAGTTTTCCGTCTCTTACAGAGGATAGTGTGCAATATCCCTTAGCTGACTTTTACAGCACCCTTGGGAAGAGATGGGATGGTCACACTTGTATTCTTAATCCGCCACCACACGGAGCATCAGCAGGACAATCATTTGTGTGATATTTATAATTGTCATACAAATGTTTGCATTGCATCTGGGTGTTTTCTTTGTATTATAAGTACCTATTTACAAAAAAAAAGTACAATCTATTATATTCGTATTCTGGTACCCATAGCACAAGCATATAAATTAGATTAATTTGGGACCATAGGATCTTCTGTGAATTGTCCATAAATTCATTGGTTATCAGATCGGTGAAGATATCCTCGTCCGACCTTTGATTTCTTCTACATTCATTCTCGGAACACTCCTGAAAATGTAGTCAATTGAAGTTTTTCGTCAAACCTTCACAAAATACCCTAAGTAGTCGATCTATCACTAACCCTTTAGAATATTAATGAAAGAAAAATACAGTTGAATAAAGCAACTGCGGCTCAAACTCCTTATTGAAACAATCAATCTTAATTTACTTGGATTCTGACGTCACGTGTTGCAGACAAATTGGCAATCGCTGGGAGATTAAAAAGCCAATCAAATATGGACAGAATTAAAGCACTGAGGGTTCTGTACTTACTGAACATTATTTATTGTAAAATAAAACTCATACTATTCTTGTGGTGACAGATTAAGAATCAACATGTCACCCTTGTCTTAACCAGAGTGTAAAAGCCAGCTTATGTATATTATAAGTAGAATCGCTATTACCCACAACTTCGTACGCATAGAGTTTAGAAATCTAACCCTAACAAATTATACATAAAAGTGATCCTCTTGAACCACTCTATCTATTAAAAGAAACCGCATCAAAATTCGTCGCATAGTTTTGAATATATAAGCTGACATAGGGACATAAATACAAAAACAACGACTTTGTTTTGTAATAAGTAAGGATAATAATAAAGGTAAACTACAAATAGCTCGAAATGAAATCGTATGGTATGTGCACAGAATAATAGTGGACAAAACAAGGTTCCGAAGTGCTGGAGGCCCGAGTCCAACAATTAAGTCTGTGAAGGAGAGAGAAATCTCAGACTATAGACATACTTATGTGAATAATTGAAACAAATTTTACCATCTATTATTTTAACTAACAAGTCAGTTAAAAGTCAGCGGAACTGAAAATAATGTATTCTTCGGAAAATACTGTAACTGCGTAAAATGTTTCGAATCTAACTAAAGTTCTAAGAGCAGTAAAACCACGTTTTCATATTAAAAACTAGCTTGAACAAAAGTATTTCTGAGTTATATTTGACTAACAATTTCACAATTACTATGGTAATTTGAATCTGTGCTACTATGTACTAAAGCAAACTCTATTATTTCTTTTTATATATTACTAGTTGACCCGGCAAACGTTGTTTTGCCATACTAAAAAAAAAAGTTTGAAAAATAGATGTTGGCCGATTCTCAGACCTACTGAATATGTATGCAAAATTTGAGAAGAATCGGTCAAGCCGTTTCGGAGGAGTACGGTAACTAACACTGTGACACGTGAATTTTATATATTAGATTTTAATATATTACACACAAGGTGTTAATTTTGCGTGTTAATAAACATATAAGTTAAATATATAAACGATTATTATTTATTTGGTTTGATATTAACACGCGAATATGTAGAGTAAGCAATCTAATTAGTATTACGATTACCGCGTAGGTATTTATTTATTTTACTGTGGATTTGCGTCTATTGCGGATTTATTTATCAGTATTTGTTGTTTTGTTCTTTGCGGATTTAGATAGTACTGTGAAGCCTCTGCTTCACATAAACCTTCTTCTTGCAGAACAACTAATTTATTTCCCTTCTAGGACTTGTTACATTTACATAATAAAAACATTTAAGGCTTTATAAACAATTGTATTCTTTTTAAATTCATATTTGTTTCACCATATCTATTTTTACATCATCTTTAATGTCCTCTCAAATCCCCAATTCTCTTTTGTTTTTCAGTTCCTTTCTTAAAAATTTTATTACTTTTCTTAAAAATAAAACAGCCTGTATCATTGAATAGGTTATATTCAATGATCACGACCTTTACAGTACCGAAGTAGATAAGTAAATGATATAATATCATTAGACTATCAGAAAACATCTTTCGGAATGGTGTCCTAGGTATCCTTAGGTCCCATCTATCCTTAATTTTATTTAGTAGAGATCGCTAGAGGTAAATAAATAAGATAACATATTCTAGTTCATCGCGAACTCCTACATATATGTATGATAGCAATTCACGTGGCATCTGTAGATAATATTAGATACTTCGGTTAAAACGGCAGTAGCACTGCGATGTCTTTTAAAAGCCCTTAAATATAAGCATCGGCTGTCTAAAAGGTATAAGCACTAAATGAATAAAATTTGTAGATTGCGTGTTCAATGTTGCGTGTTATATTGTGACGTCACTACTTATGTTCACAATATTTACCTATTTATCCAAATTGTAACAGTAAAAGTTTTATTATTATCGATACTACATGTCCCTACTCCGGTAATAGATTTGAGTGCAGCTAGAGCCAAAGATAAAATAAATAAATAGAGATATTTTACACAACTTACTCTCTTCCTAAGCTTATTGCTGTTTGCGTTATGAGTACCGGAACTCAAAACAGGCTTATGCTCAGCAGTGGACTGTAATAGGCTTACTTGATGATTGATAAGTTCACATTATAAGTACAGAAATTGCAAATTATACTGGTCTGACACTTGGATTTCTTGAGTCATAGAGACCAGTTTCTTCATCATTATCATCATACAGTCACGCCTTTTCCCCCATATGGGTAGGCAGAGACTATAAAGCGCCATCTGCCTTCTCTTTGTAAATTAAGTTTAAGTGTCTTCTATTAAATTATACTAGCTGAAGCCCGCCACTCCGTGCGTGCGGAATTCAGAAAATTTTCTCATTGCTTCGCTCGCCTTCCTTAATAAAGTGACTATCCGACACAAAAAGATATTTTAATTTGAACCAGTACTTCCTGAGATTAGCGCGTTCAAACAAACTATTCAGCTTTAAAACAATAATTACATAATTTACATTTTGGCGGGCTTCGTGGCGTAGTGGTTCATGTACTGGACTGCCGTTCACAAGGTCGCGGGTTCGATTCCCGCTTGGGACAATAATTTGTGTGATATTCATAAATGTCATGATACAAATATTTGTACTACGTCTGGGTGTTTACTATGTATTATAAGTATGTATTCACAAAAGAAAAGTAGTTTATGTATTATATCCGTATTCTGGTACCCATAACACAAGCATAATAAGCTTAGCTTGGGACCAGAGGACGTTGTGTGAAATGTCCATGAATATTTATTATTATTACTATTAAGTTTCGATTTCTTTACTATTTCTGTGTTAAAATTCCAGAAATGTTTGAACAAACTGCGTTATTTTCAATATTAATGAGCTACGAGTATTCCCTAGCACCTTTCAACTAAAAGGGCTTTAATACAACAATGTTCCTTTGTTCTTTATTATATTTAATAGCAGTTTAATTAATTTTAACAAACCACTTAATTAATCTATTTCTTAAGAGCGGTTTTCATACAAAATAAATAATAAATAAATAAATATTCATGGACATTTCACACAACGTCCTCTGGTCCCAAGCTAAGCTTATATGCTTGTGTTATGGGTACCAGAATACGGATAGATTACATATACTACTTTTTTTTTGTAAATACATCTTATAATACATAGAAACACCCAGACGCAGTACAAACATTTGTATGACAATTAGAAAAATCACACAAATGATTGTCCCGAGCGGGAATCGAACCCGCGACCTCTTGATCGGCAGTCCGTTACATGAACCACTACACCATGAGGCCCGTCCGTCCAAATCAATTCATTACATAACGTAAGGGTAAAATATTTCTTCTTTTAACCCATTCTCTCTTTCAGCTCATTAGTGTCCCACTATTGGGCACGGGTCTCCTCCACAGGCATGTTAGCATAAGGTTTACTTTCGAGTTTTCCGTCTCTCACAGTAGATAAGTAGGTAGGTAAGGTAGTCTAAATCCGTAAAAAGTGGTTTTATTTAAACAGATGAGTCGCGCAAGTGTTAGAAAATATTACTGCATGGATTTTAATAAAACTTTACAACAATGTAGCTTATACATTAGAATAACTAATAGGTTACTTTTTATCCCAAAAGAATGCAATGTTCCCGTAGGATAATAAAAACGAACAGATTTGCTATCCCTTTTCCGCGGGTAACACCGTGGGACACGGCTAGTTGATAATAATGTTGAGTATAATATGGGATGCATAGGCGTATTTTGAAAATTAGCGCCCCGGGCCATTTGCTTAGACGCCCCGGAGCGATTCTATTAGCCACCCTAAAATTAATAGAAATAGAGCTAAATTTTAAACTTGAACCGCCTTATTACAATACGTGGACTAAGTTTAAGCCACAGTTTAAGCCTGGCTTTTTAAACACTTCAATTGCGCATTTCAAGCAGATTTTTCTCAAATCCTAGATCTAACAACGACCTTAGTCTTAAACCGACGCCAAACTAGTGTCAGAGCGGGTCTAACTATCTAATTCCTCGTAAATAAATTTTGTTAAATCTGGGTTTAACGTTGAGCCGCGTTTTGTAATAAGGGGGTTAGAGTTTCGTCGCCCTTCTCTGGCTGGCCGCCCCGGACCAAGGGCCCCATGGCCCTAGGGTAAATACGTCCCTGAATAGGATTCTACGTGTAGGTACAACTAAACTTAACTAAAAATGAAAATTATAGTGTGAAAATATCTATTACCTGCTATAGCGTTGTACACATTCATAATAATTAAAATGGTTAGTCTATAATGCACAGTTTTTGTTATAAGAAAGTTCAGTTCTTCTTCTTCTCTTCTTCTCCAGCCCATTTACTTCCCACTGTTGGGCACAGGCCTCCTCCACTTTGTGAGGGATTATGGTCTACTGTGCCGCGCTGACCAGGCGTATTGGCACAGGGTTTATTTTCGAGATCACTCACAGAAGATGTTATCTGTGTGCAATATCCCTTAGCTGACTTTTACAGCACCCATGAGAGGAGATGGGGTGGTGACACTTGTATTCTTCATCCGTCGCCACACCAACTAAACTTAACTAAGCTAAAATACCTGTAATAAGCGAGGTAGACTGTTGTTATTTGAACGCGCTAATCTCAGGAACCTATGGGCCGATTAAAAAAATGATTTCAGTGTTAGATAGAGCATTTATCAAGGAAGGCTTTAGGCTATATAACATAACACTACGACCAGTAGAAGCGAAGCAGTAGTGAAAAATGTTACGAAAACGTGTGAAATTTTCTAAATTCCACGCGGACGGAGTTGCGGGCAAAAGCTAGTTAGATTATAATTTATACGAGTTTATATACTTTTAATTTAAAAGGGCGTCGTGGTCTAGTGGTTCATATAATGGACCTCACGAAGTCGCGGTTTCGATTCCCCCACGGGAAAATCATTTGTGTGATATTTATAATAGTCATACAAATAATTGTACTGCGTCTGGGTGTTTACTATGTATTATAAATATGTATTTACAAAAGAAAACTACCTAGTTCATCTGTTTTCTAGTACCTAACCATAACACAGGCATATAAGCTAGGCACATGGATAACATAGGCATGCCATGAGGGCTATTGGCAACAGTTTCAACAAACCATTTGTTGCCCGAACCTCGTACTCGTGGAATTTAGAAAACAAACCACTACCAGAGGAACTACCACCTAACATTTTATTTTTCACCTTCATTTTGTTTTTTGTTTGTCTCTTGCTTTATTATAATATATATAATAAGTGTTTTTTGTTTCATGATTTATTCCTTTTAATATCTATTTAATTGCTTTGCTTCTTGTAGTCTGTGTCTTCACTTAACGGCCCAGCGGAAGACCAGCGCTGGCGGTTTGTGAAGGGTTTCACACATCTTTTGTTTTGTTCCTTTTATATGCTGTATATTTTTTCTCTGTACCTAATTGTATTTGTGTCCTTCCAATAAATTTATTTTTCTTGTTTTCTTTCTTTCTTTCTAACAGAAGAATATAGATATTGGTACTGATTCTACGTGCATAACTAAACTTAACTAAAAAATAAAAACAACTATGGCTATGGCTATTTTGATTCATTGACTAATTCGTTCTGCATATTTATATTATTTAAAATCGTTAGCCTATAATGTACAGATATTCTAATGAAAATTTCTGTTAAAATTACTGAATTACGTTATTGACACTATCAAATTTAATTTTTGACGAGCCTCGTGGTTGAGTGGTTCATGTAACGGACTGTCGATCAAGAGGTCGCGGGTTCGATTCCCGTTTGGGACAATCATTTGATGTGATTTTTCTAATTGTCATACAAATGCTTGTACTGCGTCTGGGTGTTTCTATGTATTATAAGTATGTATTTACAAAAGAAAAGTAGTATATGTATTCTATCCGTATTCTGGTACCCATAACATAAGCATATAAGCTTAGCTTGGGACTAGAGGACGTTGTAAGAAATAACCATTTAAAAAAAAAAAATTTAAAAACTCTTCAGCTTTGTAAAATTTGTATACTTACCTAGATATTATTCACTAAATGTAATAAACGAACCAGCGAACAATGAAGGCTTTTGTAAAGTTCAGCTATTTTCGTCGTTACCAATATACATGTTGTTGTTAACATGTAAGTATGTTGCTGTAGAGATATCTGCGGGCATATTATGAGCCTTTAAAAACCATGCAAGTTCCAGGCAATTCAGTTTAGAGCCGTTACGTTAGATAAAACTTATATTTGAAACTTTTTTTTTTAGTAATTAAACTTTTAGTTGTAGGTACCTCCTTTTAAAACATATTGATCTATGGCTGGTTTGGCGATCTTAATGGCTGGAAATTATGTTCATAATACGAATTTGCCAGTTTGCCAGGCAGTTCAATCACGGCGTAAATTGCTTGGAAATAAGAGCTCATAATAAGACAGCTGTACTTACTTTCAGTAATAATTTTTTTTCGTTTTTTTTTTCTAACACTTGCGCCACTCATTTGCATAAATAAAACTACTTTTTACGGACTTAGACGCGTATATTTGTTTTAATTTTAGCCCGACGTTTCGGAGACTTTGCAGTCACCATGGTCACGGGTGAGACAGTCTCACCGTAAAAAGTAGTTTTATTTATTCAGTAATAAGTGTTTATAATTATGTAGGTACTGTTGTATGTGCGATGGTCTGCAGCTGTAATACGGATCAACGGAAGACCAGCGCTAGTTTTTACTAGCACAATGCTGAGTTGATCCGTATTTGCAGCTTACATTGTAACTTTGTCTCTTGTTTCCATGTACTTCCTTTTCTGTCGTTGTAAGTAAAAAAAAAAACTAAAACAAAAAATAAAAAAAATTAAAAAAAATTGAATAATAAATAAAAAATAAATAAATAAAATAAAAATATATATATATATATATAATAACAAATAAACCCTTTTCTTTCTTTCTTTCTTTATCTTCTGTATCTATCTATACCAATATTATAAAGCTGAAGAGTATGTTTCTTTAAACGCGCCAATCTTAGAAACTACTGGTACTGGTTTGAAAAATTCTTCCAGTGTAGGATAGTACAGTTATCAAGGAAAGCTTGAGGTTATATAAAATCACGCTGCGACCAATAGGAGCGAAGTATCAGTGAAAAATGTTCTAGTACTAAGTCGCGGAAAACAGTTACATACATTTAAAATCTGTGTCATTTTATTAAAAGTCTAAATAAATTAAAAACCCAATTTATTCTTCCTAAAATAATGTTCGCAATAGGAAACAATAATCAAACCATTTACAACATTCAAGGTTCTCATCAGAGAATCAATTAGATTTTAACTTTTACCTGAGACGCTCGTGATTGAGTTGTGAAATTTGTTTACGTACCGAAATTGGTCTTATTTCTTTTTGTAAATTCAATGGAAATTAACAAGACAGTAAACTGTGGAATAAAATACTTAAGAGCCCACTACATACTCAGCCAATTCACAGTATAGGTATTTGTGTTAGGTATTGCTATCGCGATAATCTTTGAAAAAAAGACGTTTAGTCCGCTGTTTTCTTCGTGAAAGTTAAACCGATTTTTTACGCCATATTATAGATGAAGAGCTATGCTAGCCTTCTATTACTTTCTTTTTGGTAAAATCATACCAAAATTGTGTGATACACGCTGCAATTTTATCTAAAGAAAACCGAAAAAATGGGATTTTTGGACGGTGGTATTTCTTTCGTTATGTTTTGAAAAAAATAAAGTCATAGAAGAAAAAATATATGAGATCTTGATATTGTGAGTAAAAATTCGTTACCCTGGAAAGCAGAAAACAGGGGACTACGATGCCTATATTTGTGTGTGGAGCATTGTTTCCTCCTCCTCACAAATAATAAAATTTTTGATGATTAAATATTTTCTAACACTTAGGCGACTCATTTGTTTAAATAAAACGGATTTAGACGTGTATATGCCTTGCTACTTACCGCGAAACGTCGGCCAAAAATTTAAAACAAATATACGCGTCTAAATATATTCATATTCATGGACCTTTCACACAACACCCTCTGGTCCCAAGCTAAGCTTATATGCTTGTGTTATGGGTACCAGAATACGGATAGAATACATATACTACTTTTCTTTTGTAAATACATACTTATAATACATAGAAACACCCAGACGCAGTACAAACATTTGTATGGCAATTAGAAAAATCACACAAATGATTGTCCCGAGCGGGAATCGAACCCGCGACCTCTTGATCGGCAGTCCGTTACATAAACCACTCAACCACGAGGCTCGTCAATTCCGTCCAAAATCCATAAAAAGTTGTTTTATTTAGATGATCTAGCAATTTATGGTGGTATTATGGCTCCCAAAAGGAAAAACATGACCCCTTACTGAGACTGCTGTCCGTCTGTCTGCCACCAGACTGTATCTCTGGAACGGTGAAAGCTAGAGAGATGAAAATTTCAGCTCTAAAACAACAATTACTAATTATCATCACTCTCATGCCCTCTTATTGCCAATCTTATTCCATTATTTGAGGTACGTTATTTGGTATTATTTGTGGTCGATGTGGCGAATATATCATGACAATAATAGTAGAGAACTCTTCTATTGCATGTCTAACTGGTACTTTATGAGTTTTTGGTACCCATAACACAAGCAAGAAGCTAAACTTAGAACCAGATGACTTTGTGTTTTGTAAATATGAATAGATATTTATTTGTTTATTTTTATTGAATCTCAAAAACTTTCTATCTGTCTTAAATGCGCTTTACCTGATAAACGTTTCTACTTATATATATACTTCTATACTAATACTAGATGTCCCGGCAAACGTTGTTTTGCCAAACTAAAAAAAAAAAAGTTAGAAAAATAGATGTTGGCCGATTCTCAGACCTACTGAATATGCATGTAAAATTTCATAAAAATCGGTCAAGCCCTTTCGGAGGAGTACGGTAACTAACACTGTGACACGTACATTTTATATATTAGAATTATAAAGCTGGAGAATTTGTTTGTTTGTTTGAACGCGCTAATCTCAGGAACCACTGATCGGATTTGAAAAATTATTTTAGTGCTGGCTTGTGCATTTATCATGGAAGGCTAAAGGCTATATAACATCACGCTGCGACCAGTAGAAGCGAAGCAGTAGTGAAAAATGTTGCAAAAACGGGGAAAATTTTCTAAATTCCACGCGTACGGAGTCGCGGGCAACAGCTAGTTTTATATATAAGAAGATTATAAAGCTGAAGAATTTGTTTGTTTGTTTGAACGCGCTACTCTCAGGAACCACTGATCCGATTTGAAAAATTCTTTTAGTGCTGGCTTGTACACTTATCATGGAAGGCTAAAGGCTATATAACATCACGCTGCGACCAATAGGAACAAAGCAGCAGTGAAAAATGTTGCAAAACGGGAAAATATTTCCACGCGTGTAAAGTCGCGGGCAACAGCTAGATGTTAATATATACTATCCCCTAGCCCCTATTTACCTAGATGGCGTAAGAAATGTAGGCATTTTCTAGCAATAAAAATTGGTCTAGACGCTCTCTACTAACCTAATCTGTCTGAGTGAATTCTTTCATTTTGTTAAACACCTTGTAAGACTGTTTACTAACATATTTTAGTTTCTTTTAGGCTTTGATGATTTTAAATTCTCTTACACCTGGTCGTGTCACTGTATTGCTCTTTATGGGCCCCGAGGTATAGTCTTTACTTATTATAATCAACTTAGTTCAAAAACTAAAAAACACGCATGAAAATTCTAAATATTTTTTTCAATTATTGCATTGTCATCGGTCCTTGATATATGTGCAAAATTTCAGATCAATCCGACTACTGCAAGTGGGTGAAAATCACTTTCAAATATTCCGTTACATAGATTAATACATTGATAGATACATACCGAATTTATATAAGCGTGTTAATAATACAAAATCGTTATTTTTGTATGTACCGACGTCTCTATGTAGTGCTAGCGTTCCAGGTGTTAGCGATGCGGAGGAATACTTAGACGCGTAGGCTTATGTTTTGTTATGTTTTCTTTTATTTCACTAGTTTTAAATATTTAAATTTTTGTTGTAGAGTTAGTAATATATTTATAAATGTTTTTGTAAATGTTAAAATTATCTGTCTGTGGCTTCGTTAATAAAATTGCTTTCTGAATATTTATTAATTATTACTTTATTCAAAAAGTTAAGTATCAATAAGCGTCGTTGTAATATTAAAACATTATGCTTTCCTTATCTTTTGTAATAAAACGAAATGACATTGTTGAAAATTTGTTATCACATTTCCATATCAGTTATATGAAGTTGATAAAGTTTTCAACACGCCTGAACAACGTGATTTTCAGGCCTATCCTTTTATTACGAGGAAGAATTATTATATATCTTTGGGCTGAGAGCAAAAAGTGCGGTCAAGTACGAGTTACACAACACGAAAAGTTACGTATCGTAGTTGCCATAATACTAACTGTTGGCCATGACTTCATACGTATGGAACTTAAATTTTTCTCCCTGTTTTTGATACTTATTGACTAATACCTTCGCTCCTGTTAGTCGCAACGTGATGTTATTTAGCCTGTAGCCTTCATCGATAAATGTACTATTCAATACTAAAAGAATTTAAAAATCGGTACAGTGGTTCCTGAGATAGCGCGTTCAAATAAACTATATAACATCACGCTGCGACCAAAAGAAGCGAAACATTAGTGAAAAATGTTGCAAAAACGGGCAAAATTTTCTAAATTTCACTTGTACGGAATCGCAGGCAATAGCTAGTTTCTATATCTTTGCTTATTATAAAACAGTCGTTTTTTTTGTTACGCATATCCCTATATGAGCTTATATCTTCAAAACTAGGCAACGGATTTTGATGCGGTTTCTTATCATTAGATAAAGTGATTTACTAAAGTAATTTATTAATTTTGCAATTGACATGCAATGCTATTACTTAATAAATTAAATTATGGTGGAAAAAGTGGGTGATGGTATGGTATGGTGGAAAAGGTGGAAAAGCAGGACTTGAACACACGACCTCGGAATACCGACGAATAGTGACGATTATGGTGGCCTAATTTGATTACTGAAAGCACGACCGCAATAAGCTCAGTTGGCAGAGCTACGGAACGGTATTCCGAGGTCGTGGCTTCAAGTCCTGCTTGCGGTAATCACTTTTTCCACCATAATTTAATTTATTAATTAGATAAAGTGGTTCAAAAGGACGGCTTTTTGTATAATTTGTCAATATTTAGTTTCTAAATTCCACGCGTACGAAATTGCGGTCAACAGCTCGTAGATCTATGAAAGAAATCTTTTTAACACGCTTAAATTAATTCGGCGCGTATCTATCAATGTATTAATCTATGTAACGGAATCTTTGAGAGTGATTTTCACCCACTAGCAGTAGTCGGATTGATCTTAAATTTTGCACACATATTAGGGGCCGATGACAATGCAATAATTTATAAAAATATTCAGAACTTTAAAGCGTGTTTTTCATTTTTTGAATTATGTAAATTGTTTCTGATTAAAACAAACATTATTCAAAACAGTAAAGAACACTTAAGCCGTCCATCTTAAATTTACATACCCAACGTATGTAAATTTTTCATTTCATTTAATATAATTTGACGGGCCTCGTGGTGTAGTGGTTCATATAACGGACTGCCGATCATGAGGTCTCGGGTTCGATTCCCGGTCAGGACAATCATTTGTGTGATGTTTTTAATTGTCATACAAATGTTTGTACTGCGTCTGGGTGTTTACTATGTATTATAAGTATGTATTTACAAAGGAAAGTAGTTTATGTATTATATCCGTATTCTGGTACCCATTACACAAGCATATAAGCTTAGCTTGGGACCAGAGGACGTTGTGTGAAATGTCCATGAAAGTACTGGTGATGTAATATTCTTTCTTTTGAATTTAAGTTGTCATTAAAACACAATTCAGTTTTAATTGTACTCAGAATCCATATTGTAGTGATCATCTCTATGGTGTATAAGATTACTACCTAAATGTATTTAACATACTTTTAAATAATTACCATTATAACAATTACAGAATCGCTATAGGAGTAATTCTAGTTTTCGAATATATATTTATTAATTTAATGACAGCTGTCCCCCCTCAAAGATTCTGTTACACGCATCCGAACCAAGCTAATAACAGCGTGTTAATTTAAAAAGCTAATTTCAGTGATAAACAAGTATTCCACGTAAAATATAGTAATATAGCCGGCCTATATACTGTCACAGAGGGACAACAGTCGGCCACAAGTCATATTGAATGCGCACAAATAACTCACAAAAGAAGTCATTAGTTAAGCAAACTGGGCCTATAGGGCGACACTGGGAGATTGTGTCCTGTTATTTGACAACTTTCTTATTTATTACAAGAGCTATATATATGTAGACATAATGAACGAACAAATATATGGTCTGTATAGAGACGGATTAAGAATACAATCTCTTTCCCAGGGTTCTGTAAGAGTCAGCTGAGGGACAATATAAGCAGTTAGTGTATACTGTGAAAAACGGAAACCTCGAGACTAATCCCTGTGTCAACACGCCTGGTTAGCGCGGAACAGTAAACCATAATCCCCTCCAAAGTGGAGGGACCCGTGTTCAGCAATGAAAAAGAGATATAGACGAAAAGCTATTAAGTAACCACCAAGAGTTTTATAGACGGAAAAACTATTAACACTCTTATAAAGGTTCCGAAACAAACCGAACCAAAAAAAAATAATGAAAAGAGAGAAAAAAGTCCATGGAGTTTCTTGTCTGTTCTTTTCCATAAATTCGCGTTTGGAACAGACACCTAGTTTCTGACGTTTCAAAAGAGCTTGTAAAACATGCCAAATTGAAATAAAAATTTTTGACTTTGACTTTGAACCGATAACTTAAACGTGCTATTACTGTCATTACTAAGATTTCGCTATCCATCCATCTGGCAATAGACTTTTTCTCAGGAACATCGATAGTCATAGAGTTGAAATTTTCACAGATGATGACATGTATGTATCTAACAGTCGTATTCACAAACGTTACTGTGAGGTCTCATAGTAGGCATGCACGCACAGGGGTAGCAAAATCATTTCACAAACAATACTTAAGTGGTGAAGCGCACTATACGTTTGTTAAACTGAACGCATAACTAAGTTTTGTCTATGAATACAAAGGCTCGATGAACGGAACGCACTGAGAAGTGTTACCCTTTGCACAGTGCATCAACACTTAAGTACTTACTTAAGTAAATATTGTTTGTGAATACGGGTGTAAGATCCGTATCCAATCTTTTAATGTTGGGTAAAGAAAAATAAAATATACCGGAAATGAATTTTAAAACTAAAAGCTTAATATAACAGTAACTGTAATGTTTTCAGTCTGTAAATTAATTGAATCTTGGCCTCATAACAACTCACATTCGCGTAGCGTGCTATGGAAAGAGCTATGATCGGTGTTTCCCTACGTGATAAGATCCGGAATACGAAGACCGATGTGTATGACATAGCCCGAAGAGTTGCATCCCCGAAGTGGCAATGAGCAGGCCACATCGTTTGACGATCTGACGACCGTTGGGAAAAGAAGATGCTCAAGTGGCGACCACGTATCGGATGACTCATCATGGGGCGGCCTCTAACAAGGTGGACTGACGATATCGTCAAATGTGCAGGGAGCCGCTAGATACAGGTAGCCCAGGACCGCGCGTCGTGACGTTCTAAAGGCCTTCAGCAGTAGAAAAAGGCTGATGATGATGGATGGAAACTAATAGACAATTATTATTTTATTAAAATGATTTTTTAAATATTTTATATATTACAGAATAAAAATATGTTTCATAGTATCCGAAAAATAGTTCATCCATCATGAATGAGAGCTTAATGAGAGTGTATTTTTATCTTTTTAAATACTACAATCGGCAACGAATAATTATAGACTCTACAAGCTGTTGCCCGCAATTTTATATGCGCGGCATTTAGAAAATTTATTTCCGTTTTTGCGATATTTTTCACTAGTACTCCGCTCCTTACACAATAAATGTACTATCCAACATTGATAGAATTTTTGAAATCGGACACTTGATTTTTGAGATTAGCGCCGTCAAACAAACAAACACTTCAGCTTTGAAATATTAGTATAAATAGTTTTTATAAAAAACATTATTGAAATATTTCTTATAAGAATAAGTAATAAAGTTTCGGTTGTATATGAAAACATATTATTTCAAGTCTCGGTAATGTGTAGCTACATATGGTATCTTGGAAATTTCCGAATCAAAAGGTAATGAAAGACAACCTGTCTGAAAAACATGGGTTGCATGATAACAAAGTCACACATTGAAAACCTCATAATTGTAAAATATCTATGAAATATGATGTTAAAATTGATTAAAATTACTTACCATATATTCAGGTTTAATTTGTGTATGTTTGTAGCATAAATTGTTTATATTTTAGCACGAAAACTCGCGACGATTTGGCTTAACGGACACCCGACGCGGGCGAGCCCTAAGTGAGGAATGAATGAATTTCAGGGGCTGTTATGGTGGGCGGGGCTGCTCCGGACGACATAACCCGACGAAAAACAAATGCTTTTACTACCATTAAACATTATACAAAAGCCTACATTCTTAATTTGTTCAATTCGTAGCAAACTCAACGTGATTCTGCAAACAACCTACCTATTTTAGAAGATATATATCTTTTAAATGTTCTCGTAAAAATGTGTGCCACTTAATTTGGTAGGTTGTTTTATTTATCATTGAGACGTTTATTGAAATATTTGGAATAGCCGTGTCATCATGAAACAAAAATGTACTTAGAGCGTTCTGAGAATTCTTATAGCAAGTCATAAAATATTAATTTGCTACTTCATAGACGTATGAAAATTTATAGAGATATTAAGCGATTATTTTTAGATGGTCATAGCCATAAATGTATTGTGTAGCATGTGTAATTAACACACAATATTAACTAGGAATAATTTTAGGTTTATTATCGATTCTATTAGTAATAATGTAAAGTTGTAGAACGACTTAGCTCTATGTTTAAATTTTTAACCCCGCATATTGTACGTGCGGTGACGGATTAAGATGTTTAAACTTTAAGATGTTCGTATTACGTCTGGGTGTTTTCTATGTAATAATAGTATGTATTTACAAAAAAAAGTAATATGAATGTAGTATATCCGTATTCTAGTACCCATAACTAAAGCACATAAGCTTAGCTTAGGGCCGGAGGACATTGAGTGAATAATAATCGTGTCGTTACGAATTGTTTTAGATAGTTTTCCCCGTTTTTGCAATACTTTTTATTAATGTTTCGCTCCTTTTGGTGGCACGGTGATGTTATATAGCCTTCCTCCATATATATTCTATCACACAGTGAAAAAATTTTTCTAATCAAATTAGTGGTTCCTGAGATTAGCGTGTTAAAACAAACAAACAAACTCTTGAGCTTCAAAATAATAGCATAGATTTTAAGTGCGTTTTGGCCTAATTATCATTCTCTTTTATAAAAATATTATATTTAAATGGGAACATAAAATAAATTTAAAGATTCGCTTTTGAAGAATCGCATGTGAATCTTGTATAACAAGAATCGACGATGCAATCTATTTGAATAGATTGTCGCTACGACGTAGCAATTGCCTACGAAAGTCTACGAATAAATTTATAACGATCAAATAACGAGTAGTATAATTCTTGTTCTATGTTAAAGTAAAGGTTAAATTCTTTACTTATTTTATAACGCAGTCGTTATTTTTACACGCTTTATATTAGCTTCACTTGTATGTTTGTTTGTATGTTTGTAACCGACTCCTTTGGACGCTATTTTGACCCACTTTAAACGGTCAGATTCTATTCAAATTTTGCACACCTGTCAAAGACCGATGACAATGCAATAATTCGATTAAATAAAGCGTGTTTTTTAGTTTTTTTAAACTATTTTTATTATTGTATGTGTATGTCCCTATGTGAGCTTCAAAACTACGCAACGGATTTTGAAGCGGTTTTTTTTTAATAGATGGAGTGGTTCAAGAGGCTTGCTTTTTTGTATAATTTGTTCAAGTTTATAAAATTTGGTAAAGTGGTTTTTAAATTCCACTCTCACGAAGTTGCGTTTTCGTCAGACAAACTTTTAAAAAATTAGTCAAGTGCGAGTCGGACTCGCGCACGAAGGGTTCCGTACCATTATCTATGCAACATAAGGCAACGTTATTAGTATCGAGCAAGAAACGGTAAAAAATCATGTTTGTTGTATGGGAGCCCCCCTTAAATATTTTTTTTATTTTATTTTTAGTATTTGTAGTTATAGCGGCAATAGAAATACATCATCTGTGAAAATTTCAACTCTCTAGCTATCACCGTTCTTGAGATACAGCCTGGTGACAGACGGACGGACGGACGGACGGACGGACAGCGAAGTCTCAGTAATAGGGTCCCGTTTTTACCCTTTGGGTACGGAACCCTAAAAAACAAATGCAACCTAATCTACATCTATAGTACGGCCAGCATATAATAAAAATTATTACGGATTGACATCACGGATCACATCTAACAAAACAATTGTTATGACCACATTTAATTGTAAGTTCATAAAAAATTATCACGGATAATACATCTAACAAAACAATTGTTATGACCACTTTTAATTGTAAGTTCATAAAAAGATCAGTGTAAATCTAACACATAATCATGAAATTTTATTGTATTTTTTTTGTAATGTAATCAATTTGCTATTAACAGAATTTGTATATTATGACTTGTGCCTTAATAAAGAAATTTTGTTGTTAATCTAATAATCAAGGAATATCTTTACTTATTATGAAACAAAGTCTTTATTTTTGTAAATATGCTCCAATGTAAGGTCATATCTTCGAAACTACGCAAAAGATTTTGGTATGGTTTTTTAATAGATAGAGTGGTTTAAGAGGATGTCTTTGTTGTACTAAGATTTGATTTTTAAATTCCATGCGTATGAACTTGCGGCCAATAGGCATAATAATATAGTCATTAAGATGTTTGAACTGTCACTTTTAATTTTGTAAGATACACTTTATTTCAAAACATATCTCCATGTGTACGAATTAAAATCAAATAAAGTTACAAAATTTTTCCTTTAATGTAAAAAAATCTTCGATATTTAAATTAAAAACCTTTCTGAAACTTTCGTACTATTTGTAATAAAATTACCTCGGCTTTTTCCAAAAATAATCGAGATATAAAAGTTTGCGCATTGCAGATCAAGGAAATAGGTAGGCTGTATGTGGCTTAGACAAGCTTACTACGTATATGTTGAAAATGACGTTATGTAATATATCGAAGTATTAGCAAAACGTGATTCTACTAAAATTAAAGAGATTAGATTTTCAATCGTATTAGATAATATTAGGTTTACTACTATTGGAAAGATATTTAGAGGTATCATCCGTATTTCTAATCCTTCGCCAATACGGACACAGCCTTTATAGACCAAGATCCGAGAGGTGAATGCTTTTACTTATTTTCTCAGCGATGAAATATGTTTGACAAGGTAATTATTGTACGTACTATCATTGTAAAACTACCCGCAGCTTTGTCCTGTAGGCAGCTTTTCAGCAATGCATGCTAAAGTCAAGTAAAAATTTTACTAACTTCGACATAGTTTTAAACATCAATTCAATTCTTCACATCACTGAGATAAGTCAAAGGATTCACCCCTCGGATCTTGGCCTATTATTACAGTATTCATATAAGTATGAAAATACTAGCTGCCCCGGCAAACGTTGTTTTGCCATACAATTCTGTATAAAATAAAATTTCATCAAAATCGGTCCAGCCAATTTGTAGCCTATGTGTTATTCTGATGTATAAGCTATATTGTGGTAAAGTTTCATTCAAATCCATTCAGTAGTTTTTACGTGAAAGAGTAACAAACATCCATACATACAAACTTTCGCCTTTATAATATTAGTAGGATGTATCTGTTACCTACAGATACATATTTTATATATCTATACATATAATAAAAATCTAAAAAGATGATGTCTGTACATTGAAGATATTGAAAAAGAATTGAATAGGCGGTCTTTTTAGGCGTGAAAAACAAAGCAATGGCATATAAAGTTATTGTCTATCTGTCTGTATGTCTGTACGCGCATCACGCCAAAACTACTGGATGGAATTTAATACCGTTTTCAGTGAAATGTTAGTACATATCTTAACGTATAGGTTACAATTTATCCCGGAATCTTCACTTATTATAAAACAAAGTTGATATTTTTGTATTTAAGTCCCTATATGAGCTTATATCTTCAAAACCACGCACCGGATTTTGATGTGGTTTTCTTTAATAGGTAGAGTGGTTCCAGAGGATGGCTTTTTTCTACAATGTGTTAAGGTTTGATTTGTATTTTTGGCTCAATAACTATATACACGGGTGCAACCGCGGGCATTTGCTAGTAACTTATAATTCCTGCTGGAAAACCTGCTTCAAGTTTTTTACTACCCAGTCATCCAAAATTTCCCGTGAACGAAGTCGCAGGCAACATTAAGTACGGAATAAATAAAATAAAAAGTGTTACGCCTCAAAATAAAGCGTGACAATATTATTATAATGGCTCTCACAACCACAACGCGTAAGTCTAGAAAAAAAATGTTCGGAAAAAATAGTCAGAACAGAGACAGTTTCACGAGGTCAAATCTATTTTATTAGAAAACTTGTTTGTTTGCTAAGACATAACTTTAGGATCTTAATATCCAGTTGGGTTATAACCGTTGTGTTTACTTTATTGAGATTTGTGAATTTTGGGACGAAATTTTGTTTAGATTTACCTAAAACCAAAATGAATATAAATAGTAACGAAAATATCACGGATTATTTTAAATCTTTGAATGAAAAAAAATAAAAATAACTAAATATTCATGGACATTTCACACAACGTCCTCTGCTCCCAAGGTAAGCTTATATGCTTGTGTTATGGGTACCAGAATACGGATAGAATACATATATACCTACTACTTTTCTATAAATACGTACCTATAATAAATAGAAACACCCAAACGTAGTAAAAACATTTATATAACAATTATAAATATCACACAGTTGATTGTCCCGAGTGGAAATCGAACCCGCGATTTCGTGAACGACAGTCCGTTACATAAACTACTTGGGCCGTCAATATATACATAAACTTTGCAACTTTCAGCTTTCTAGCTCTCACTGTTCCAGGAGTACAGCCTGGTCACAGACGAACAAACGGACAGTCTCTGTAATAAAGTCCCGTTTAGCCTTTTAATGTGAAGTCCCAAGACGTATATGTTATTTCTCTAAATTGACTCTAACAAAAACTGATATCATCATTTTGTTATACACTATAGATAATTGAAAATGAATATAACAAAATGGGTAATCAATCAACGGTGAGCTGACAGATCACTTCGTTGGATTGATTCACCTAATGGCAAATGTTTTAATCGTAACAAATACATTACTATGTATAAGTTTTACAACGTGTTGCAGAAAGGTGTAGTCATAATTTAAAGTTGCATTAGATAGGACATAAATATTATAAATATGACAGTTACACATAGAAAAATACAGTTGGTAAGTTTTTTTTTTGTTTATTGCCTACTATTAAAGAACTACCAGGAACGCATCAATTATGGGATGTTTACGGTTTATTGAATGCGATACCTAGACCTTACGATAAAAGATGACCTCATAGTAGTGTTGTATTTAAAGAATATCGATTAATTTATTAAACTTCGTGACGGGCTTCGTGGTGGAGTGGTTTATGTAATGGACTGCCGATCACGAGGTCGCGGGTTCGATTCCCGCTTGGGACAATAATTTATGTGATATCCATAAATGTCATACAAATGTTTATACTACGTCTGGGTGTTTCTATGTATTATAAGTATGTATTTACAAAAGAAAAGTAGTATATGTAGTCTACCCGTATCTGGTACCCATAATACAAGCATAGAAATATAGCTTACTTTGGGACTAGAGGACGTTGTGTGAAATGTCCTAAATATTTGAATATTTGAATACTTATAAGAACAAATAAAAGTCCTAATATAACTAGTATTTGTAATTTCATCCATGCCTAGTGCCTAGTCACCGGGCATGTGTAACGATGGTCAAATATGACTACACCTTTCTGAAACACGTTGTATATGGACCCCTTGTTACTTCTGCACCGTCAGCTCTATGCGTCTATCTGTCTATGCCTGAATCATAGATATTCTCTTCCCAATGGAATATTTGTGTGATTGCTTCTAAAAGTGACGTTTGTAGTTCCTTTTAAGTTTGTATCCCTGAAGTAAAATTCTGCCAGGTTAGAGTTGTGTCTTTAAGATTGAACAGGTATATACTTTGTGATAAATCTGTAAAAGTAATCAGATCTGTTATATTCAAAAAACTAAATGACATCACCTGTATTCTACAATGGTAATAATTCTACGTGCACAACTGAACTCAACTAAAAAATGAAAGCAACTATTGGTGTATTCAGATTAGTTGGCTATTTTTTTTTGTGCACATTTATCTTCTAATATATAAAATTTCCATGTCACAGTGTTAGTTACCGTACTCCTCCGAAACGGCTTGACCGATTTTTATGAAATTTTACATGCACATTCAGTAGGTCTAAGAATCGGCCAATATCTATTTTTCAAACTTTGTTTTAGTATGGCAAAACAACGTTTGCCGGGTCAGCTAGTATTATATAAAATCTATATGGTCTTATTCATAATGATTTATCGGAGGTTTAAACAATTACTTTAAAGGAGAGATAATAAACATTTTATCGTAAAAAGACTATTTTGAAAAACAGTTTTTGACAATTTTAGCGAACCGATTTTAGCAAACTTTTAAACCTCCGATAAGTCATTATGAATAAGACCATTAGTCTATAATAAACAGTTTCTTTATCAAGAAAGCTCATTTAACATTGCCGGATTGTGTTAGCGACACTACCTAAATTCATTTTTTAGTTAAATTTGCGTATAGAATTAGTACCATTATAAAATAAACACAAACTATTTATAGAAACCTATATATACACAATTACGTGCGTGTTTTCTTTCGAGACATCAAAAGACTGATTTGATCAAAGACGTCTAAATATAGATTCGCCATCTGACTACTGTAAATTGTGTTCGATTTATTGGAAACGTGCCTTTTGGGATTTGAAGGGAATATTACCTAATATTAATTGTGTTTCCTATTTCTCATTTTGCCCAACTGTCAAGGAAAGACATGTTTTTCATTCGTATTCCTTGTATGTTTGTATGTTCGTGTGGTGATGCATTAAGCTTATAAACCACCCCCTGTCCTTCCCAGGATGACGTAAAAGTTAGCTAAGGGATATTGTACGCAAATAACATTCTTTGTGAGAGATGGAAAACTCGAAAATAAAACCTGTTCCAAGATACCTGGTCTGGGCGGCATAGTAGACCATAATCCGTTACAAAGTGGAGAAGGATCATGCCAAACCCGTAGGATGTTAATGGGCTGGAGAGAGAGAGAAAGATAGAGAGAGAGATGTTTGTATGTATGCAGTTTTCTTTATTACCTATCTTCCAAACGGATGGATAGACTCGTCTTGATCATCCGTGTCAACAAAGGTTCTAAGAAACAAAAAAAAACAAAATTATCTGTGCCGTTATTGTCATAACAGATTCATGATATTTGTCCATGACTCCATATAAAAGGATAAGGACAAAATAATGATGATGATGAGTATACACTTTATTTTACGTTTTAATTTAAGCTATCGCCGTTCCAGAAATACAGCCTGGTGACTGACTGACTGATGGACAGCGAAGTGCATAATAGGATCCTGTTTTCTCGTCTGATACGGAACGTAGAAACTTACTTAGGTATATCCTTATATCAAATGTTAGTGTCAGTTTGTCTAACCTACAACCTCCCACAACTAACCGTCTCGAATACCCAAAGGTATAAACAAAGGTATCACATTAAATAATGGTCAAGTATCTTGTAAATAAATAATAATAAAAGCTTAGGTTTCTATCCTAACTACAATTTACTTATAATTGAATTACTTTTCTTCTAGACAGTAAGACAAGTTTGGTAATAGAATTATTTTCAGTAGGAATACCATTAATTGTAACAATTTTTGGGACATTTCTTATGTAGAAATAGTTTTCGCCCGAGACTTCATATGCATTAAAAAAATCGTATCTCTATCGTATCTGTATCTCTATCTATTAAAAAAATCGTATCAAAATCCGTAACGTAGGACCTTGCGGTGATTGGAAGCCTCCGAACCCCTATATCATCATATTTTTGCTTAATCTCATAGGCCATAGCCCGAGGCACGTATTCTAATGTACCCAGAGCCTCTATAGTCCAAAAAAAAACCAGTAACAGTAGTAGTTATCTCGTTTTTTTCGTCCTACTCACGCCTGCAGTGGTATTCAGTAAGAAAAAGTGAAGTGAATTTTCGGTGAATCTTGATCACGTGACAGCGCTCCTATATTTTATTGGAGGAGCGCTGTCACGTGATCAAGATACACCAAAAATTCACTTCACTTTTTCTTACTGAATACCAGTAACTAGGCTTGAAAAAAATAACGTGTCTCCGATTCAGGTCATGAAAATATAAAAATAAATTCAGGACTAGAGAGCTCATTTGTTACAATATAAGAATATTTACATCTATTTGTCACGTCAAAGCACCAAGTTCGACGAAATAAATAAAATAACTAGTGATGTGCTTATACGAGTTTCGGTAAAATTAATTTTACGAGTATTTACAGTAACGGTACGGTTTGTGATGGTATTTATTTTTCATAACAAAAGTAGCTTAGCTTGAGGACCAGAAAACGTTGTGTGAAATGTTCATGCATGAATAAATATGCGGATGAATATATGCGTGTAGTGATGTATTTAAAATACGTAAATATCATTTTATTCCTTTTCAAATGCTTATTAAAAGATATAAAACTGAAGATTTTGTGTGAGCTATCAGTCTGTCGAACCAAATATAATAATACATGCAATGACGCCTTGCAAAAACTGTTTATTTTTTTTACGACTGGTGACAAGAGATTTCTTACAATCTCTTATACGACGGGCTCCGTAGTCTAGTGGTTCATGTAACGGACTACTTTTCACGAGGTTCGCGGGTTAGATCCCTGATTCATTTGTAATTATATCTGTAAAACAAATATTTGTCCCGCGTCTAGGTGCTTTCTGTCTATTATTAATATGTATTTACAATAACCATATTTGGTACCCATAACACAAACATATAGGCTTAGCTTGTAACCAGAGGAAGTTGTGGAAAAAGTCTTACTTATTCTTATTATCCCTGACTAATTTAAGCGTCGGCATGGGAATAAATTCATAGTCCTATATTTAATACCCGTTATAACTTTTCGTGCACAGATACTTACTGAAAATCCAAAACTTTAATTAAAATTTTGCTAAAAACACAAAATTTATCTCTTTCTTAACACACATAATCTTAATAGAACATCTATCAACATTTACACAACATTTAAAGGTTTGGTTTTGTTGAACATTTTATACGTAAATACTGTTTGTAATACGAGCGTACATTTGTCGGAGGTCGTTCTAATACAAAATTCAGTTTGTCCTTGTACGCGAGCTGATTCCAGTAAATTGGAGTGCACTTTGAGATATTTTTTACGTGGTTTTATTATTTATAGACCTATTCGTGTAAATGTTTTTGTGAACAAAAAATAAACACAACACATATCTTTACTTGTTATAAAACAAAATTGTTATTATTGTATCTGTCCCTATGTGAGTTTATATCTTTAAAACTACATAACGGATTTTGATGCGGTTTTTTAACAGATGAAGTGGTTCAAGAGGATGACTTTTTGTATAATTTGATAGGGTTTGGTTTCTAAATTCCATGCGAACGCAGTTGCGGGCGACATTTATTACAAAACAAAATCATAATTTATGTGTGTCTCTATGTGAGCTCGTATCTTTAAAACTACGCAACGGATTTTAATGCGCTTTTTTCAATAGACAGAGTGGTTTAAGAGGAATGTTTATTTCTTTAATCGGCAAAGGTTTGTTTTTAGGGTTCCGTACCCAAAGGGTAAAAACGGGACCCTATTACTGAGACTTCGCTGTCCGTCCGTCCGTCCGTCCGTCCGTCTGTCACCAGGCTGTATCTCAAGAACGGTGATAGCTAGAGAGTTGAAATTTTCACAGATGATGTATTTCTATTGCCGCTATAACAACAAATACTAAAAATAAAATAAAATAAATATTTAAGGGGGGCTCCCATACAACAAACATGATTTTTAGGGTTCCGTACCCAGTATCTCAAGAACGGTGATAGCTAGACAGTTGAAATTTTCACAGATGATGTATTTCTATTGCCGCTATAACAACAAATACTAAAAATAAAATAAAATAAATATTTAAGGGGGGCTCCCATACAACAAACATGATTTTTTTACCGTTTCTTGCTCGATACTAATAATGTTGCCTTATGTTGCATAGATAATGGTACGGAACCCTTCGTGCGCGAGTCCGACTCGCACTTGACCAATTATTTAAATTCTACGCGTACGAAATCTGGGGCAACAGCTAGTTGTGTACAAAGTATTAGAAGATTAATATCCATTAATTAAATAATAATACCTATAGTATACCTAGTCTGATTATTGATTTTACTCATTGTTAAAGCCTGTTGATTAAAAATCATGTTGGAAAATATTGTGTTTTTTTGCAACTAGATGACGTTATGTACTTACAACGTCGTTTATGTATGACCAGATGTATGAGTATTGAGTATAAATTCCCTGTATTAATTAATTAGCCAAGTATGTTAAGATAGTAGCAGTCGACATTCTGTATATGTATACCTATGAATGACGTTATTCAAAACATTTGGTTTAAATTTTAAATAATTAAAATCGGTATTCGTAATAGGAAAGTAACATCACTAGAAAGGACGTTCTACAAATTTGGCCACAACAATTTCTAGTCTCGCAGACATAGGTATAATAAAAGTGTTTGTTACAGGAAAATAGTCAGTTTTATTGGTACACTTTATTGTAACCTATAAATCTGTGATAATCGTTACGATTATAGGCAAACGTTAGTTTTTTGTCACCAGAGAAATTCCATTTGAGACATATCTCGGTCATTTGATCTAAAAGTAGGCTGTCTACATCAGATTGCTATTGATTTATTGTGTTGATTATAAATAAACTTATACCAACATACTAGTAGTGTGGTAACGCATAAAGAATACATACGTCAGCACCCCATTTCCTCCTAAGGATGCTGTAAAAGCTAGTTAAGGGACATTATTTGTTTTCAGTATTTAGCTTGCTTGCTTGCTAAGAACTCTGTAAATTAGTTTTCATTTTGATTTGTGTATGAATGGAGGACACGAGCTCTTCTGTGAGCAAGACGTATTTTATTTTCTGAACTTAAGTTCCCTTCATCATCACTTAAAGCACACCACAGAGACGGGAAATTTGAAACTAAACCCTATGCCAGCACACCTGGTTAGCAGCATACTAGACCAAATACTCTCCCAAAATAAAGGTAGCCCGTGCATAACAGTGGGACGTCTACTATGCTGCACTGACCAGGCGTATTGGCACAGGGTTTATTTTCGAGCTATCCATCTCTCACAGAGCATGTCATCTGTGTATATCTTAACTGGCTTTTACAGCACCCCGAGAAAGAAAAAGGGATAGTGACACTTATATTCATATTTTTTTGTTTTTTTTTATACTACAAGGGTGGCAAACAATCGTTGACGTCTGATGGTACCGTAACCTGTGGACGTTTGCAACACCAGAGGTATTAGTCGCGCGTTGCTGACCATTTATGAACCTTTTAACGCCCTTATAAGGACATAGTGAAACCTGTTTTAATTTCTATGGATCTCAACATCTTATGTACCTATTTGTCCACAATAAAAATACTTTGACTTGACTTGACTTGACTTTTTGAAGAGCCCCATGCTGTAGTTTGGGCACCATTTCGAATAAATACTTCATAATTAGAAATGGGAATAACGGCTTAAAATTTTAAACGAATTTAAACGAGATGCTTAAAAAAGTTAGCTGCTTAAAAAGTTGCTTATATTTAAGCAGCTTTTTTATGCTTTTTAACTTTTTCGTTAAGAAAATTAACTCAACTTAATTTTTGTAGTCTGTTTAAAATTCATAATATGCTGTTTGCTTACTGTTTAGCTTTTATGCTTTTTAACTTTTTCGTTAAAACATTTAACTGAACTTAATTTACGTTGTCTGCTAAAAATTTGCTTACCGTCTATATAAAAATTTTACACTTACATCTCTTTTTACCAACATTTTGAAAATATTCTCACAACTGTGTTGCAATTTTAAGATAAGCACTAAGCGAGGATTGCTTATAAACGGCAGCGTGCTTTTTTGCTTATTTTAATAAGCATTGCTTATTTTAAGCTTTTCGTTTAAACGCTCACTACTATTCATAATCATAATCCATCTTCACACAAATATTTCTGAACCAATAATATCTGAAATAACGGATCATTCCCATTCATCCACACCCCGTCGTCCACAGTGTGGAGGAATGGGAATAGTGTGGACGAATGGGAATAAAAAGGGTGTGAAGGGAAAGGTGCCGTTTATTCCCAGTCCTCATCACTATAGTGGAGGAGCCGATACTCGAAAATGTTAACTTTTAAAAAAGATGATTTGGATTTCTAAATGTTTCATTAGGACTGTTTATGAGATATTAAGCCATCAAAATTTATCGTAAAAAAAGTTGCAAAGTTATACTGTCGGCTTTTAAATTGTTCGATTTACCAGGTGCTCTGTGTCTAGCCAACCGGAGTCGCCGATAAGAGATAGCAATAGATTTTAAAAACAATAGAGTCTTATCTCCATTGACTCATAGCTAGACAAGAAGCATCATTATAAAGCTCTTAGGAATCTTTACGAGTATGTTTTAACGAAAAATCATACAAATTTTTAGGCAAGTATAAAATATATTTCTTATACGGCGTGATCATATATAATTTATCGACTGAAGGTAATGGTAATCCACATTCTTTAAAATAGCCCAGTCCCACGAGTTTTTCTTGTCTAGCTATGATTCAAAAGATTTTACGACTCTTTAGATTGTTAATCTTGATGTTATTGCTTCACACTCATACACACACACACAAGCACACACATAATCACACAGATATACTGAGGGGATGTTAGGCATGACAAAATATTTAATAAATGTAATTAATAATTTTATTTAAATTAATTTAATTTTATTTAATGTTTAACCAACAAATTGCTTATTATTATTATGTTATTTTTCAATTTTATTAATTTTATATCTATCTGACTACTGCAAAAGTTTTATAAATAAATTGTAAATCCGTAATTGGCTGTAAGTGTAATGTGAATAATGGTTTTCAAAATTATGTAATATTTAAGAGCTGTGGATTTTGTGAATTATAAATAAATAAATAAATAAATTGTTTTTAAAATCTGTTGTTATCTCTTATCGGCGACTCCAGTTGGCTAGACACAGAGCACCTGGTAAATCTAACAATTTAAAAGCCGACAGTATAACTTTGCAACTTTTTTTACAATACATTTTGATGGCTTAATATCTCATAAACAGTCCTAATTAAACATTTAGAAGTCCAACTCATCTTTTTTTAAAGTTAATAGTTTCGAGTATCGGCTCCTCCGCTATGATGTGGAGGACTGGGAATAAATGGCACCTTTCCCTCCACACCCTTTTTATTCCAATTCGTCCACACTATTCCCATTCCTCCACACTGTGGACGACAGGGTGTGGATGAATGGGAATGACCCGAAATAACTATCTAAAAAACCACAAACCATCACACCGAAGTCAAATAGTCAATATGTCACATAACCGGACCGTTAATTTTACGACCGGCCACGATTTGCACAATAAACCGTCCACAATACGCCTCCCAGATTAATTCCTGTTCCGTACTTAATCGAAATTTTATTAACCGTAAACTGCCGACAAAATTATAGCATTTACTGTTCGTTCTTGTTTTAATAGCGTTGTTCTACTCCATGTATTTTATAGACAAATAATCTCTTTGTTTGCACTTATGAATACACTGTTAAGCATGGTTTAAAATATGCTTCATAGATATTGACGGTTATTCCTATGTTAATATGTATTTTTAATAGACCAAGATCCCAGTTCCCTGAATCTCAAAATCAAATCTGATAAATTAAGAAAAGTTACAAAAATATTTTGGGACCATTGAACCTCTTCTTTTTCAGAGTTTTTTTTTCAGAGTAACGGCCATTTTCATTTCATTTCATTTATTCTTTATTGTGCATATATAATTTAGTAAAACAAACATAGTTAATGTAGACATAAATATATAGGTACAAAGGCGAGCTAAACTAAATAATAAGTTTTCTTCCAGCAAACCCGTGAGTGGGTCAAGAAATAGCAATAAACGACATTAGCATCAAATTACTGAAAAACGGTTGATGGGACAGTGTTGCGGGTATTTTAATATTTTTTTATTTTACTATAATACTACGTATGAGGACTACCTTACCTTTTTCATGACTTATTTCATCGCTGAGAAAATAAGTCAATGGAATCACTCCTAGGATCTTAGTCTATAATGGAAGGTTCATATCTAACGGAATATTATTACAGACAAATGCATAGAAAATACTTGACCGTTCACTTAACTGATTAGAATAATATGTGGGGGGTCGAGTGTAAATGGTCAAATGGCGTTACGCGGCAAATGGTTTTGATTCTACGTACACAACTAAACTAAGAAACGAAAACCACTATGATGTATTTTGATTAATTGGCTATTTCGTTATGGACTAGGTATTAATTAAAAAGTTAGTCTATAATTTGCTGTGACGGTTTTGTTAATGATATTAACCAGGTCTCTCCTAGTGAATTGTGTTTTGTTATATATTAATGTTTAATATATTAGCAGCACAAATATTTTACACAAACAAACAATAATTTTATCTGAATGTTGTTAGTTTTAAATATTTTATCGGTACTTATAGGAGCATAGTATCCGTATTTCTTGTCAGGAGCGGGAACCCATAGCACGGGTTGAACCTAGTATGGCTCCAATGACTTTGTAATCGTTGTTAGTTTGTAAGTTAAAATTGTACGTTTTTATGAAATAAATTTATATTTACAGTATATTTACAGTTTTTATAATAAGAAAGATCCATTAAGATCACGAGGTCGCGGGTTCGATTCTCGCTTGGGACAACCATTTGCGTGATATCCATAAATGTCATACAAATGTTTGTACTGCGTCTGGGTGATTTCTATGTATTATAAGTATGTATTTACAAAAGAAAAGTAGTATATGTAGTCTATCCGTATCTAGTACCCATAACACAAGCATAGAAATATAGCTTACTTTGTGACCAGAGGACGCTGTGTGAAATGTCCTGAATATTTATTATTATTATTTATTAATATTGCCAAATTAAATTATTAATTTTTATTTTTTATTTTTAAATAAGTTAAGTTTAGTTGTGTACCGATAATATGCGACACATATACCGTCAGATATGGACCCTTCCTTACTTTAACACATTCAATGCGTTACGGGAAGTATTTGGTTGTAATTGAGTTTCGCTCTGTGCGGCAGCTACTTGTCCTTGTTTTGCGCTCCTTTTGGAGGTGATTTTTTCAAGTATTCGTACAAGTAAAAAAGAGACACCTATATTGCCGGTGTCCTTGCTTGAAGTATATTAAAACTTACAAATAAAAATGTACGGGAATTATTTTTTCGTAACGCACAGAAAGGTAATTATTTTACAATAGTGCGATATGGGAACTATTTAGCCGTATCCTAAACCCCGTACAGCACTGTACAAGCGCGCGCGCGTGGCTTCAGTTAGCCGTAGTGCTGTGCCCAGATATTCGTCACGCGAAAGTAGGTAAATTGTACACAAACAATGAAACGTTCAACGATATACTTTTGTTATGGAGAAAATTTTACATAAGTTTATTTTGTCAAAAGTCAAATTTTTATATTCATAAATATTTTAAGCATTTCTACTGCCACATTTTTAGGTTTTATTTAAAATTATATTCATAACTGAATTGGATCTCAATATATACTCAAAGTTCCTATTAATCGGGATTTTGCTGGGTATTATGTAAAAAATTATTAAAACTTATCTTAATTAATGATATGGTACCTGTACTGTTACTTTTTTAAGTTAATTTTTCTGTTGATTAAATTATCGAGTCAAATAAATAATTGTGATAAATAAGTCAGAAATTCTTTTTTGTAATTTAGATTTTATAAGTAACAAAAATAAATAATAATAGAAATAAGAAGTTACTGTTTTTGTTAACATAGTTAATTATTACTTTTGTTTAAAAAATACTTTCCATAGATTGTGTATGACTTAATAAAACAATAATAAATCAGAAACACAAAAACATTTTACTTATTACACCCCATCCCCAGCAATATGACTGTTGTATGCGCCACGACATGTATTTTCCCGTAAAAACGTTCAACCATTTCCAAAAATACCTGTAACGTTTAAAATATTACTAAGAACCCCGTGCGACTGCAGCTGTGTATACACAAGGATGTAACCTATTGATTGGTACAACAAAAAACATCAGCTGTGGAATTTCCATGTCACTGTGGAGGTTTGAAGTCAGGACTACGTACGGGAAAATAGACGTCGTATCGCATATCAGGCATTCTTGATACGGGAAGTATGGGACTTGTACAGCACTGGAAGTAAGTCTTAATCTAGCGCAGCCGCAGGGAACGTGTTAAAGAACGTCTTTGAATTATCTATAGAATTGTTGATCATAAAATTTAATATTAACATGTGTATTCCTTCGTATGTGGTTCAATATTACTTCAGGAAATCATCAGTTTTGTTTGATCACATATTCTGTTTGAAATCAAAGGAATCAAAGTGCTTTTGAACGTCAGATATTTTGATGAAAGCGATGTACATAGTACCTACTCACATGATTGAAAGCCTATTACTGACGGAGCTCTCTCTCTCCAGACCATTTACGTCCCACTGTTGGGCACGGGCCTCCTCCACTTTGGGAGGGATTACGGTCTACTATGCCGCGCTGACCAGGCGTGTTGGCACAGGGTTTATTTTCGCGATTTCCATCTCTCACAGAGGATGTTATCTGTGTGCAATATCGCTTAGCTGAGTTTTACAGCACCCTTGGGAGGAGATGGGGTGGTGACACTTGTATTCTTAATCCGTCACCACACGGAGAACAGACGGAGCTAGGAGTACTTAATTAAATAAAGGAAATTCTCTCCAGATTTGGTTTTAAGATAATGGAGTCGATGTTCAATTGTCGTTTCAAAATGTAAACGATAATTATTTTACATGCTTTTTCTTGAGTACAATCTACATTGGCACATTTACAGTAAATAAAATAAATAATAAATTCAGACCTAAAATAATAAAATATATAGTCTGGGTCGTACTGGCGACATTATGAAACACATTAAAATTTATTACAAACCTCCAAATAAAATAATATTGGTCTAACACTTTCGATCGTGGTAAGAGACGATAATCTTTGTTTTGTTAGGTTTTCAAGGTTTTACAACTGTATACAAACAAGTATACAACTATATAATCGAAAGTTTTTGAAATACTAACCAACTTATATAATATTAATCGCGATTTCTGTGTTTCTACTTTTTTATATAAAAACGCCATAAATACAACTGGTTTATACGCTTACTCGCTCCAGCCCAATAATGTCCTCCGTTGGACATAAGTCTCCTCCACTTCGGGAAGGTATATGGTCTACTATGGCCCCACTGACCAGCAGTGGCAGGTTGAAAAGAAGACGAAAAGTGTATGCTTTGGCTTATCTTTTTTAGGTACGAGTATGTAACCTCTTTAATTTTTCTAAACTAATAATAAAAAGCTAAAGAATTTAATATTTTCTAACACTTGCGCGACTCATCTGTTTAAATAAAACTACTTTTTACGTTTCAGTCTCACCCGTGACCATGGTGACTGCAAAGTCTCCGAAACGTCGGGCCAAAATTTAAAACAAATATACGCGTCTAAATCCGTAAAAAGTAGTTTTATTTAAGCTAAAGAATTTGTTTGATTGTTTGAATCACAGAAATTATTGTTCCGAATTGAAAAAAAAATGTGTTGGACAGTCCATTTATAAAAAATGTTGTAAAAACTGAGAAAATGTTCTAAATTCCACGCGTATGAAGTGGCGGGAAATAGCTGGTAAAAATAAAAAGGAGTATTTATTTTGTCTATGGAGGTATTAAACCTTTTGCCGCTGCAATGTCGTTTTGACATTGCGACTTTGACAAGTACAAAACATGTGATTTTGAAATAATTTACAAATAATTTCGTACCTGTTTCTTTCACGATAATATTGAAAATTTTATTAACAATTTACTTTTTGTTAGAAGCTTTTAGAACTAAAAATTTCCTTTCAGGTTTTGAGTTACAGGGAAATATGAGAACGAATACTGACTTTAGACGTTTTGAGGGCTAATTACACTTTGAAGACGATATAAAGTAATGATGAATGTGCTGCGATCTATGTTTGGTGTTTGTAGTAGCTCTGCTGAAAAGAGCGAAGTGCATGATGTTATTAGAAAAATATTTGGTAATGAGATGGTCTTGAAAGACAACACAGACAAACTTACACAGTGAGTAACATTTTTATTTTTGTTATAATGTATAATAACATATTAAAATTTAGCAATTGCATTAGAAAGCCTAATAATTGTGAACCAGAGAATATAACATCTCTGAGAAATGTAACATTTTATATTTATTCAGACAGAAGTAAAATATTTTAATAAATTTTTAACAAACCAAAAAATAGTAAAAGGGGCTATCAAGAATGAGATTTAAACCCTGAGCTTTTGGAAATCCGTTACACTGCTCTCAACCAAAAAGCTGCATGCGCCGTGGCGTAATCAATTTCACTGACATAATTTTATTTTTCTTGCGACATTTATGTAATGTGTACTCACGCCATCTATTGAAAGGTTAGCGCACTTTTGTTTATGGATTAAAAATTCAAATCAAATAAAAACCATTTGTTCAATGTACATAGGTATAAAGGTATAAGACCATTTTCATTTATTAAACATTTTATCTTGTCAGAAGGTCTAAATACGTCAGTCATATTCGTGAAAACCTACCCAAAGTATTGGACGCGAAGGTGTTGCATCAGAAACCAAAGTCAGGGAAAAAGC
The DNA here is from genome assembly GCA_916999025.1 of Orgyia antiqua. Lineage (NCBI taxonomy): Eukaryota > Metazoa > Arthropoda > Insecta > Lepidoptera > Erebidae > Orgyia > Orgyia antiqua. The sequence continues at coordinate 24,592,263 of OU779871.1, forward strand.
TTAGTGCTGCTGCCACACCTATTGAGGTAAAATATGTTCTCGTTTAATCAACTAACTACATTCTTCAAATAATTACTTGAGGAAGCAATGGCCGATAGGGCACGAGTTCCTTGTACATCTGCAACCATCTGTTCCTAGTACATCAGATGCAGAACCAAACTCAACAAAATGGTAGCAGTCTATTTTGTTGGGTTTGGTTTGGCTAAAAATAATCTAGAGATAAAATCAGAAAAAGCGCTGTTAAATAGTTTTTCTTTTCGCGCAACGCATATAAATTTGACATATAACCAGATATTACACATTTTATTACACATATTCTTATCATCATTTCTCCAGGCAGAAACCACAGACGATCGGCCCGGTAGAATTGGACCAAAAATTGTGGTATTTGACGCCGCAACAGGTTTGTTTATTATTATCACAAGTATGATCTTGAACTATCCTGGTCAAATAGTTTATGCGTCGATTTTTTGGATCAGTAGTTGAATATTTTGCTGGAGATTCTATTATCGGAAAGGATGGATGATAAAAAAAGTACGAAAACGTGTCGGAAATGTATGAAAATTGCGGATAATGTATGTATGGTCAGTTGCATAACCGTACACCAAGCCTAGAAACTGATTCTACATATTTGAGAGCCTATGGAGGAAAGGCGTAATGGTAATTAGTCCGATTTCAGGTACAGGGCGTTTAGTACTCGTTGGAGATGAAAGGGTGAGCGTTCAGGGCCTCTCCAGCTTTGCTACAATTAGAGGAACAGCTTGTGTTTTTGCTGGAAAATGGATGTATGAGGTGCAACTTGGGACGAAAGGGATAATGCAAGTATGTTAAGTCATTCAATAAGAATTTTGTTCAAGTAAATTCTGATTTTTGTGAAAAAGTGAAGACAAAAACAGACATGCTTATTTAAATTAAGGTGTAAATAAATTACTCAGCCATCTTGACCATAATTCGCGAGAGAGGAAATACGGTACGCTATACCAACACAGCTCGTCAGTGTGCTCAAATACAAAATTTACGTACACGTTAATTATTATTAAAAAGATTTAATACCTTTGCTCTCGACGTTTCAACCAAGTTGCATCGAACGAGGTCACGAGTCGACTGGAATCTTACTAGCAACGTCTCCGAGAGGCGCGGGTTTCGCGAACTACCCTCGCACGTCCAATTGTTTACTATACTCGGTATTTCGACACACAACACTAACTACGTCGTTCTTCAAATACAAATACACTTCCGAGGCCTTTCTCTGAGTGAGTATAGAGAACTAGAAGTTAAACAAAACTATATGAATACCAAATAGTTCTGCTTAACGCCTCGTTGAAGCGCTATTCTATTTCCATACAATTTCGCGAGCTAATCGCTATAAATAAAGCCACTAATGTTGGGTAGGCTCGTGCCTTATAATGGGAGTACGATAAGATAAAACTCAATTTGCTTCCAGATTGGTTGGTGCACAGCATCTTGTATCTTCTCAATGGATACAGGTGTAGGGGACACTGCTCATTCTTACGCGTATGATGGTGGCAGAGTACGTAAATGGAATGTGGCCACGTCACCTTATGGGCACGCCTGGCTGCCTGGTGATGTAATCGGTACATGTTTGGATTTGGACAAGGGTACATTGGAGTTTTATAGGCAAGTTGATATTTATTTGTAGTCATTAAGGTTTTCGCAGGAGCAATACTGTAATTGAGTAGAAATTATACATCGGTAAAAGATTTAGCCACTTTTTACAAATGGCTATAATATGTACTTATTTTTGAAGTGTTTTTAAACTACTACAGTGGTGAATTTGGGTCCAGATATTCCTCTAGGTTGTCTTTTCCCACCTATTACTGTGCCGCACTAAACAGGCGTTTTGGCACTGGGTTTAATTACAAATATTTCATCTCTCACAGAGGATGTTGTCTGTGTACAATATTCCTTAGCTGGCTTTTACATTACCCTAGGAAAGAAAAGGGATAAAACTTGTATTCTTAATCCGTCACTACACGGACCCTTCTTCTAGGTTAGTACTCTTTAAATTAAATGCACATGACTTATTATGTCTCTAGCTAGCAGATTTGATAATACATGATTAGGTTTTGTTCTGAATCTACTCTTGGGGAAATAAGACATGATTATGTTTTTATTAAGAATGTCTTTGGTGAGCAAAGATTGCCTAATTGTAACTTTTATTTCTTCTTAGGAATGGCATATCTATGGGCATGGCATTCGATAATGTAACACATGGAGCAGGTCTAGCTTACTTTCCGGCAGTATCACTAGCTATGCAAGAACATCTCTATGCGAATTTTGGACATGTGCCTTTTGTGTAAGTTTTATTAAATTTCATAACTTTAGTAAATATTAGGACCTTCTAGCTACTAAACAAATGATTAGCGTAAGATGCGAGTCATAAAAATTTAAAGAAATATTAAAACTGTTTTGGTTAGAATAAACAAATAACTTTATGAAATAAATTTAATTACTGGTTTTATTATTAATTGAGATATATCAACCTGGAGGAGGAAACCAATTACGAGAGGGCCCAGTGCCACGTTAATGCTCTAGCCGCACTCCCCTTGCTAGTTTGTAAGGTTCCTGAAAATACCACATTTCATAAGTGCAAGCACAGATAATATAATGTTCAAGGAAAAGCTCATAATATCTAAAACTTTAGTTTTCCAGTGGATGATTTCATGCCACTGCAGGCGGCGCCCGTTCGTGAGTGTTCTCGAGCAACATTATTGTTCAAGTCACTTGACGCATTGATACAGGAACTGTATAAACTTGCTGAATTGGAAACTAATAATTTGACTGTTAAAACTAGTAAAGTAAGTTGTGATAATTCTCCCTAAAGAAAAGCCTATATTCTTTTGCTTTCTAAATATTCTTAGGGTGGTATCATATAAATAAATAAATAATATAAATATTCACGGACATTTCACACAACGTCCTCTGGTCCCAAGCTAAGCTTATATGCTTATGTTATGGGTACCAGAATACGGATATACTACATAAACTACTTTTCTTTTGTAAATACATACTTATAATACATAGAAACACCCAGACGTAGAACAAACATTTGTATGACAATTAGAAAAATCACACATATTACTGTCAAGCATGTTGATTTAGTAGATAATTTCAAGTTTAAAGAAATGTTAACGCTCTTCTCCGCAGTTTTCTTTGCGTATTTACTGGAGAAATCACTCTTATAACCTAGATATATAAAAAAATTGTTTACATTGTATTCAAAGACTTACGAAATACATATATTCACAAAAATTCTTAAAAATGAGTCAACCCGTTTAAAAAATGGCGATTGTGACCAATTTGTTTTACCAGGCGAAGTCTGATTCCTCAAGAGCTGCTGAAGAAGAGATCGCACTTCGTATCCATAGCTCGGGGTCGGTGTACACTCCCCGTGCCTCTCCTCATGCCATTGTAGATGCACAAAGCACTGAAATTAAGAAGATGTCGCAAAAGGTGACCATACCTCATAATCTATACGTGCCACATTTTAGCATTCCTTATTAATGGAAGACATTTGATCTACTACGCTAACAATTTATCTTAAAGTCAGTCGTTAAACATCCATGTCATTCGCTGCTCCATTTCACGAAGAATTGTCGAACCCAAGTCTTGGTTCGACAATTCTTCGTGTACTGATTCTGCGTGCATAACTAAATTTAACTAAAAAATTAAAAAGAATTCCTCTAATAAACCAATATGTAAATCTATATGTATGCTAATATTATACAGCTGAAGAGTTTATTTCTTTGTTTGTTTGAACGCGCTAATCTCAGATACCTATGGTCCGATTTGAAAAGTTCTTTCGGTGACGGATAGTACATTTATCGAGGAAGGCTACAGAATACATAACATCACGCTGCGACCAATAGAAGCGACCGAGCGGAGGACCAATAACAGTTAATTTAAAAATATATTGAATTTTAACAGGCTTTCCTATATCATTGCAATAAAGGCTATTCGAACAATATATTATGTATTAAAATTTAACAGGCATTCCTGATGTCCCTGGCCAGGCTACTGGTGGTAGAGCTAGGGACTGTACTACGTTTATCATACGTGGTAGTGTCAGAACTGCTACCAAGAATGCGAGGTCTGATCGGTATGAAGAGTAGAAGTATTATCCCTGATCAGAATGCTGTCACCTTCTACAACAAGGCTAGAGAGGAAAACTTTGTAAGTATTTTCACACATGCTCGACGGGCCCCGTCGAGTCGTTCATGTAACGGATTGCCGTTCGCGAGTTTGCGGGTTCGATTCTCGCACGGGACAATTATTTGTGTTATATTTATAAAGAAAGAAAAGAAAGAAATATATTTATTTCTAAGCCACAGTTGACACCAAATACATAGTTAATGTTGAGGTAACAAAAAAATTGGTCAAGTGCGAGTGGGACTCGCGCACGAAGGGTTCCGTACCATTATCTATGCAACATAAGGCAACGTTATTAGTATCGAGCAAGAAACGGTAAAAAAATCATGTTTGTTGTATGGGAGCCCCCCTAAAATATTTATTTTATTTTATTTTTAGTATTTGTAGTTATAGCGGTAATAGAAATACATCATCTGTGAAAATTTCAACTGTCTAGCTATCACCGTTCTTGAGATACAGCCTGGTGACAGACGGACGGACGGACGGGCGGACGGACGGACGGACAGTGAAGTCTCAGTAATAGGGTCCCGTTTTTACCCTTTGGGTACGGAACCCTAAAAAATATGCTTAATAATATCAGCGTCCACAGTGACCGAAATAGGACATTACTCAGCATTTGTTGGACGACTTAATAATCTATAAATGTCATAAAAATGTTTGTACAGCGTCTGGGTGTTTTCTATGCATTTTAAGTATGTATTTACAAAAGAAAAGTAGTATATGTGGTATATCCGTATTCTGGTACCCATAACACAAGCATATAAGCTTAGCTTGGGACCAGAGGACGTTGTGTGAAATGTCCATGAATATTTATTTATTTATTTATTTTATTAATTATTACATTGATAGCGGGTGTTAATTAATATGTTTATTGACTATAATTTTGCCAGAAACTTCGTGCGTCCTGCGTTATTATTTAGCTGTTGCCCGCAATTTCGTACTCATGGAATTTAGAGACCAAGCCTTATCAAATTATACAAAAAATTGGTCAAGTGCAAGTCGGACTCGCGCACGAAGGGTTCCGTACCATTATCTATGCAACATAAGGCAACGTTATTAGTATCGAGCAAGAAACGGTAAAAAAATCATGTTTGTTGTATGGGAGTCCCCCTTAAATATTTATTTTATTTTATTTTTAGTATTTGTTGTTATAGCGGCAATAGAAATACATCATCTGTGAAAATTTCAACTCTCTAGCTATCACCGTTCTTGAGATACAGCCTGGTGACAGACGGACGGACGGACGGACGGACGGACGGACGGACGGACGGACGGACGGACGGATGGACGGACGGACGGACGGACGGACAGCGAAGTCTCAGTAATAGGGTCCCGTTTTTACCCTTTGGGTTCGGAACCCTAAAAAACCATCCTCCTTGAAATACCTATTTTATCTATTAAAAAAACTGCATAAAGATCAGTTACGTAGTTTTGAAGAAGCTCGCATATGGAGATACATACAAAAATAACGACTTTGTTTTATGATAATTAAAGTAATATGACCATAATTTTAAAATAGACAAGATTTTTGTATGAAATATTTTTTTGTACGAATATCCCTCCTTTAAAAAAATATTTCATACAAAAATCTTGTCTATTTTAAAATTATGTTCAAATCGAAAATAATGTTAACAGTTAACCCACGTCTAAAAGGTTACGGTTTGAAAGGGCAAATCACCAACACATTTAGATTCATTTGAAACCTTTTAGCGAGATAATAGGCTTAAATCCAATTATTAATTCAGTACCATTAGTAAAGCGATGATGATAATGAATGGTAAAATGTAAGTATAGTACTCCTATAATGTAGGTTACCCGTTAACCGACTCCCTAAAAGAAGGTTTTCAATTCATCTGCATTTTTTTTATGATTGTTCTAATTGTAATACAAATGTTTGTACTGCTTCTGGTTATTTACAATGTATTATTTAATAGTAGCTGTGTCCCGCGGTGTTACCCGCGGTAAAAAGGATAAAAAATCTGTCCCATTTTTCTTATCCCACGGGTACATTGCATTCTTTTGGGATATAAAGTAGCCTATATGCTATTCTGACGTATAAGCTACATCATTGTAAAGTTTCATTAAAATCTATTTAGCAGTTTTTGCGTAAAAGATTAACAAACATTCGAGTATCCATACTCACAAACTTCCACATTTATAATATTAGTAGGATTCTTTGTCAGTAACAATTAAATTACTCCATAAATCTATAAAATTTTGGAATATAAATAACTAGCTGTTGCCCGCGACTCCGTCCGCGTGGAATTTGGAATTTTTTTTTCGCCATATAAGGTAGCCTATGTCATTTCTCAGGGTCTAAAGATTGTCTGCGCCAAATTTCATCAAAATCGGTTGAGAGGTTTAAGCGGGAAAGCGTAACAGACAGACAGAGTTACTTTCGCATTTATAATATAAGTAGGGATGTATTTACATAAGAAAAGTAGTTTATGTGGTATATCCGTATTCTGGTACCCATAACACAAGCATAGCTTAGCGTGGAACCAGAGGACGTTGTATGTAGTATCCATGAATATTTATTTATTTATCATGGATATAACACTGCCTCGCCTCTAAAGGCGGCAGGACGCACTAAGGCGAGGTTGGCAACGGTCGGCCGGAGTGGTAGAGCCTAATGGGAGAGAAACTGACGAATAAGACTGCTTTCTGCATCTGGGCCGTCACTCATTTGTGATGGACACCGAGCCTCTCGAGATATTGTGAGAGGCTCTTTGGGACCAAATATTTATTTATTACTAGCTGACCCGGCAATTGTTGTTTTGCCATAGAAATGTTAGGGGTGGAAACCCTTATCACTTGGGGGGTTTGAAAAATAAATAGTAGCCAACTCTCAATCCTACTGAATATGCATATAAAAATTTATAAAAATTGGTCAAGCCGTTTAGGAGGAGTATGGGAACGAACATTGTGTCACGAGAATCCTTACTAATATTATAAATGCGAAAGTAACTCTGTCTGTCTGTCTGTTACGCTTTCCCGCTTAAACCTCTCAACCGATTTTGATGAAATTTGGCACAGACAATCTTTAGACCCTGAGAAAGGACATAGGCTACCTTTTATTGCGAAAAAATTAATTTTCCAAATTCCACGCAGATGGAGACGCGGGCAACAGCTAGTTGTATATAATAGATTATTTTATCCTATTTTTTGCAATGCCAGGTGGATTTAGCTTCGAAGCTTTTATCACAGCCACAACCTCGACTATGCACGTTATTAGATATGCTGTGGACGTTCTTAGATGAGTCAGCGCTATGTGATATTCTAGAACATTGTGTCGTTAGAGAGTGTTTGCTGTTTGATTTGGTTACGCAAGTATGTATCATTCAATTAATCTCCTGTGTTGCTTAAGGCAATTTAATTTTCTACACTGTATTGTTCAATTAACAACTCATCTATACTAACACTGGGTGACCCGGCAAACGTTGTTTTGCCATACAAATGTTAGGGGTAGACAAATAATTTGCAATAAAATAAAATTGCGACTATAATTAAAGATCTAAGCTATTCTATCTCTCAAGTTAGACCAGACTGCTTACGATGTGCCAATTTAATTTAAAATCGGTTAAGTAGTTTAGGAAGCCATCGCGGACATACATTGTGACAGGAGATTTATATATATAAAGACTAGCTGACCCGGCAAACGTTGTTTTACCGTACTAAAAAAAAGGTTGAAAAATAGATGTTGGCCGATTCTCAGTCCTACTGAATATGCATGTAAAATTTCATAAAAATCGGTCTAGCCGTTTCGGAGGAGTACTGTAACTAATACTGTGACACGTGAATTTTATATATAAAGATTATAAAGCTAATGAGTTTGTTTGTTTGAACGCGCTAATCTCAGGAACTACTACTGGTCCGATTTGAATAATTCTTTCAGTGTTGGATAGTACATTTATCGGGGAAGGATAAAGGCTATATAACATCACGCAGCGACTGGATGGCGGAAGCATAAATAAGAAAATTTTCAAAATTCTACGCGTACAAAATCGTTTGTCGTAAGTTTGAAACTTGAATCGATTACGCTGGTTTATCAATTGTTATATCGATCTCAGTTTTACTTTTGTCATCTTGACATTTTTGAAAAGATTAAGAGGTTTATAATACTTTATGTGATATTCCAATATTGATTAGGTAAACATAAGGAACAACATAATGAATATTTTTTCAGGACATCTCATTTAATCAACAAATCGAAGGTGTATACGTGTTATGTGGTCTAATGCAACACAGAGAAACGAGACATCATCTTGTTAAATATGTCTTTTTCAACAAAATTACGTTAGTATTTTCTATTAAATTGTTGGAAATTAAATTAACAAACAGTCCGTGTGGTGACGGATTGAGAATACAAGTGTTACAACCCCCTTTTTCTTCCTAGGGTGCTGTAGGAGACAGCTAAGGGAAAACATTTACAAAAGAAAAGTAGTATATTTAGTATATCCGGATCTGGTACCCATAACACAAGCATAGAAATATAGCTTACTTTGGGACCGGAGGACGTTGTGAAAAAAAATACAAGCAGTTAACATTTATCGTGAGAGACAAAAAACTCGAAGCTAAACCTTGTTCCAACATGCCTGGCCAGCGCGGCACGGTAGGTAGACCATAACCCCTCCCAAAGTGAAGAATGCCCGTGCCGTGACGTTAATGGGCTGGAGAGATAGAGAGAGAGAGAATTACAGAGGACATCTTACAAGAAAGTTTTAACCTGACCTTGCTGGCTGCAAAGAACAAAAACACCGGGCAACCCAAAGCTGACCCGGCAAACGTTGTTTTGCCATACCAAAAAAAAGTAAAAAAATAAAAATTTAAAAAAGAAAGAACTATAAACCTCACGGAGCCCGAGACCTTTCCAACGAATGCAAAACCGTGGAAATGGGTTCGTGCGTTCTGGAGTTATAGCGTCAGGAAGGAAAACCCGACTTATTTTTATATAGTAGATGATAATATCGAATTATAAACGTTAACACAGGTTCGACAACTTTTTAAATGTTAAATGTCCAGACGAAAGTGTGTTAAGAACTGTGATCAGAAAATCATGGTGGCAGAGACCTACCTCGGTCCAGGGAGAGACGGATCCGAGGATAGCTGGTAAAATGGAATATTTCCGAAATAATATTATAAACAATAATATTTCCGATATAAAGAACACATGAACAAAGTGTCTTCCCCTTAATAGAGACAGTAAGATAGGTGTTAATGGACACTTTCTGTAGTAACTCATAGTTAGCAATTTTAGTTATAATTAAATTACTCATTAGTCTGATAGGCTACATTGTAATGTCTGTAAATAATCTGGATATCCTAGATTATTTATAAAAAAAAATATCCTCAGTAATTAATTTTACTACTAGTAGTCCTAGGGCGATGGATTAAGAATACAAGTGTCACTACCCCTTTCCTTCCCAGGGTTCTGTAAAAGCCAGCTAGGAAACATTGTACACAGATAACATTCTTTGTGACAGAAAACTCGAAAATAAACCCTGTGCCAGCACGCCTGGTCAGCGTAGCACAGTACCCATACCCCCTTCCGGAGTGGATAAGGCCCGTACCCAACAGAGGGATATTAATGTGCTGGAGGGAGAGAAAGAGAAAATTAATACTAATACAGAATGCGTAAAAATTCTGTATACTTACTTTGCCTTTTTCTGGAAATCAAAACTCACTGCAACATACGCCGACCCCAAATAACAGCATAAGGGCACAGAATATGCTGAGTTGGGTCCGTCTTTGTGACGACTCACATTGTTAAATTGTAATTGTTTATTTTAAGTATCTGAGTAATTTTTTTTAATTTCTTTTTGTTTGTTTATTAATATTGTTTCGAGTAGTTGCAAATAAAATCTTTCTTTCTTTCTTTCTAACGTAACATGGTTTTACAGAGATGGCTGAAAAAGGGACCTTCAAACATTCACTGTTTGCACCCACTGTAGCAGGTAAGGTATCTAAAGGTGAACTGTCTAAATACTTTTATGTTATACCTAAAGTTTATTATATAAGGTGTTTATGTAAATTTATGTACAAAAGAGCGAGCCCGAGACATCGTTCGCATATTATTTGGGAATTTTCCCCGTTTTTGCATCACTTCTCAATGATGCTTCGCTCCTATTAGTCGCAGCGTGATTTTATATAGCCTTCCTCGATAAATGTACTATCCAAGACTGAAAGAATTTTTTTAATTGGACCAGCCCTTCCTGAGATTAGCGCATTCAAACAAACTAACCAATCTTCAGCTTTAAAATATTAAGTATAGATAACCTTAACTCTATTTATTAATATACGAGTATGTAGCCATGGAACAGAGTAATTAAAAATGATTTTTACCCATTTGTAATAAGGATGCTAGGAAATGATAGCTTTTAGGATAATGTAACGTATTTATACTAGGGGTACCGGGTACCTAGTCGGATTGATCTGAAACTTCGCACACATATCGAGAACCTAACAATGTAATAATTTAAAAAATATCCAGTATTTTCAAGCGTTTTCTGTTTTTAAACTAAGTAAATTATTTTTGATTTAGATTCAAATATGCGAACACTTTTGGGATGGTTGTTAATCCCGACCGTTCGATTCTATTTACATAAATATAGATGTTAACTGTTTTGTATTCGACACCGTCTGCTAGTATGCAAAATTTAATTGGAATCCGTTGCGGGATCAGGCGTGACTGAAATAAAAAAGGAAAATAGACACGGCTAACATTTAGAAAATGCTATAAGTTTTAACTTATAGCATATAGTGTAGCAGGAGCGAGAAAGAACGACTGATTTTAATCAGTCGTTCTTTTCTCGCTCCTGCCCATTATTAGCCACGAGCCTCCTCCACTTTAAGAGGTCTACTGTACCGCGATGACCAGGTATTATCGAGTTTTCCGTCTCTCACATCATTAGCTCACTTTTACAGAACCATAAGAATGAAAATGGTGACACTTGTATTCTTAATACACCACCAAACGAACAAATAAAACGCGTCATTCTTCACATGAAGGTAATTCCAATTTTCAGACAAGATAACAAAGCTACTCCCAGCTGAAGAAGACTCCCTGATAGAAGCTCAGTACAGAGAGGATTGTGCTAAAATAACAAAAGCTGTGATTCCACTAGAGCAAGTACAGGTACCAACTTTCAAACATAAACATTCTTATTTCAAACTTGCTAACCCGGTGAATTTCATACAGCCTTTTTTTTATTTTCTTGAGAAATCAAAATTTTCTTCTATACAAGCTCTGACGTGTCAGTAAATTTAAAAAGAAAGGAAGTAATTATCCAATTTGGTGCAGTTGTTTAAAAGTTATGCGCATTCGTATAGTACGGCTATTATATGTCTTAAATGGATTGGGTTTTTCTATGTATTATAAGTATGTATTTGCAAAAGAAAAGTAGGTACATAATATTTTACCGGTATTCTGGTACCCAGAACACGAGCATAATAAGCTAAGCTTGGGACCAGAGGACGTTGTGTAAAATGTCCATGAATATTTATTTATTTATAGATATTTACTATATGGTTCACAATAAAATAATTTTGACTTTTGTAAAAGATGTGGTGTCTTTTGAGCGAGGCGTGAAGATACGTCTTGTGGACTGGCAAGGTGGGAATAGCGAGCGCATTGTTATTGTATTAGCAGTTCTTTACACTCCACATAACATCAAATGGAGTGCTGTCATTTGCCAAACCTAACAGTAATTTTGTTCTACTTATAGATATGGCAAATGACTAGTTTAATTCAAATTCAAATTCAATACTCTTTATTGTACACCAAAAATATATTACAGAGTTGTTTATATAAATTAAAACAGGTACAAAAGGCGGTCTTATCACTATCTGCGATCTCTTCCAGACAACTTTGGGATGGAATACTTAATTTCTGGAATTAGATGTTTGTGGTGTACCTACTAATTTGTTTTTATCTATCTAATAATAGATATACATACACACATACATAAATACGTCAATATACATACATACGAGCTTCGTGGTCTAGTGGTTCATGTAACGGACTGCCGTTCACGAGGTCGCGGGTTCGATTCCCGCTCGGGACAATCATTTGTGTGATTTTTATAAATGTTTGTTCTGCGTCTGGGTGTTTCTGTGTATTATAAGTATGTATTTACAAAAGAAAAGTAGTTTATATAGTATATTCGTATTCTGGTACCCATAACACAAGCATATAAGCTTAGCTTGGGACCAGAGGACGTTGTGTGAAATGTCCGTGATATTTATTTATTATTATTATTATTACACACATACAATTATATGTAAGCATAAGCGTAGATGATAAGCGAATAGGTGATGCAATACAATTATTAAAGTTATAGTGATAGGTATGCTAGTATGCTCCTTTAGACTTTACATATTTTTTAAATGTTGCCGCGGATTGAGTTTAGTTATACCGAATTGCCAAGTTTCCTAAAATTCAGTGTATGCCTATAATAAACTTATCGCTGTTATTTATTGATGTGTTTGGTAAATACTTTAACTATTACTTAACTTTATTCTGCAATTTATGTGCCAAAAATGCAACCACTCGTAACGTCGTGTTAAGATAATGTGACCATTTTTTCTTTGACTTAAAAAGGGGCACCGGTTTGTAGGTACCTGCTTAAACTAAAATGAAATGAGAAAAATAACACTTTTTAAGTTATTTATTCACAAAAAGCTAGTAGTGTCATAAAATATTAGGTTTAATTATATTTATACTTATCAGAAGAACAAATTTGCTTTAATATAGCTGGTGATGATTTCAAATAGGAATGATACTCTGGGCATGTTTTTTTAATATTAACCTTCATTATCAACATCGCCTTTAAAACTGATACCTGTAACTGAGTTTTCTCAGTCGTCCGTAATTTGTTCATTACGGAAAATACTTTTTCTACTGGAGTTTGGTTTCTGAAAACGGGACAATTTTGCGTCCCAGATGTAGTTTCCGGGACAACGGGACTTGCAGTTGTAAAAAGGGACAGTCCCGTTTAAAACGGGACGTCTGGTCACATTATGTTAAGAGCAACTCTAGCCAAAGTTTTAACACATACGATTGAGTTCATTATCATTAGTTCATGGTCTCATGTTACGTTCAGGGCTAAGATATTTGGCACTATTACCACTATTGTGGTTATTATGCAAATTTATGGTAGTTTTATTGGGATGTGGAATTTATGTTTACCTACCAATATTATAAAGCTGAAGAGTTTGTTTGTTTGAACCTGCTAAACTCAGGAACCGCTAGTCTTCGCATTCTTTCAGTGTTGGATAGTACATTTATCGAAGAAGGCTATAGGCTATATAACATCACGCTGCTACCAATAGGAGCGCAGCATAAGTGAAAAATGTTGTAAAAAGGGGGAAAACAGAAAGTGAATTAAATAAATTGCTTAGTTCAAAAACTAAAAAACACGCTTGAAAATCTTGAATATTATAAATAAATATTCAGGACATTTCACACAACGTCCTCTGGTCCCAAAGTAAGCTATATTTCTATGCTTGTATCATGGGTACCAGAATACGAATAGACTACATATACTACTTTTCTTTTGTAAATACATACTTAAAATACATAGTAAACACCCAGACGCAGTACAAACATTTGTATGACAATTAAAAACATCACACAAATACTTGTCCCGACCGGGAATCGAACCCGAGACCTCGTGAACGGCAGTCCGTTATATGAACCACTAGACCACGAGGCCCGTCAATATTTATTGCATTGTACCTAATCAGTACTTAACATGTGTGCAAAATTTCAGATCAATCTGACTATTAGAAGTGGGTGAAAATCGCTTTGATAGGTTCGAGCTAAAAAAAGATCCAAGCTAATAAAAACGTGTTAAAAGTTTTCCGTCATTTTCAAGTTTTCCGTCAAATCGAATGGCTAATAATAGATTTTGTATAATTTTTCCAAAGCTTGAATTCTTGCTTCTGCTGTTGGATAACACCGATGGCACCAACATGGTTCCATCCACCAGGAAGATCTTTGTTGAGAAGTTTCGACGTTACATAATGGATAACTGTATTTTGGATATGGTAAATATTCGATTGAAAACTTTAAAAATCGATTCCGAATTGCTATATCGATTTTTAAATTGTTTATACATACTTGCTTTTCTTTATTTTTCCAGGCTAATAACATCCCATTGTTGCACAAGATCCTCTTCCACTTTGGAAGGGGTCCACTATGTCGCACTGACCAGGCGTGTTGGTACAGGTTTTTTTTTCAAGTTTTCCGTGTCTAACAGAAAATGTTATCTGTATACAATAATCCCTTAGCTGGCTTTTACTGCACCCTAAGAAGGAAAAGACTGTCTCCGTATGGTGACGGATTAAGAATACAAGTGTCATCACCCCATCTCCTCCCAAGAGTGCTATAAATATCAGCTAAGGGATCTTGCACCCAGATAACATCCTCTGTGAGAGATGGAAAACTCGAAAATAAACCCTGGGCCATCACGCCTTGTCAGCGTGGCACAGTAGACCATAATCCCTCCCAAAGTGGAGGAGGCCCGTGCCTAACAGTGGGACGTAAATGGGCTGGAGGTAGAGACATGTGTATTCTTAATCCGTCACCACACGTTCATTTTTTCTTCAAGGTTTTATTAGTATTATTATTAGTATTTATAATTATCCATAATAGTTTAATTAGTCAAATTTCCCAATTAAAGAGTGTCAATATTCAATAAAAAGTGTCAGGAGGCGTTATTTCAGAGACTATTCAACATATCACGGAACTCTCCAGCGATATCCTGGTGCTGCCATGCTCGACTGCTCACTGCTGTACTGAAGTTGTGGAATGAAAATCCAATTGGGAATTCGTAAGATTATACACATTTTATTGTTTATCTTTGAATACAAAGGAAGATGCTAAATTAACAGAAATATCAACGAAAACTATTAAAATATTTTCTAACACTTGCGTGACTCCTTTGTTCTATTATAGTTAGAAAGTCTGGGATGACGAAATATCTTTTAATTATATGAACTCCGAAGTTGGGGAAAAGCTAAGTACAACTATAAAAATCGGTGTTTAGCTGCTTCGTAAAAAAGCTTTCCATCAGCTTTACAGTTTACAATATCTAAGGTTATAAGTGACAGTGTAGGTTTTAAGAAAGGTAGAGAGTCGGTAGGTGGCTAAAAGGCTAACTAAAAATATAACAAAATAAAAAATAAAAAAAATACATCTGATTTATGTATTTTCATTTTTATTTTTATCATCATAATATTTCATCTCATACTTTTAATTTTTATTTTTGTCACATTCATGTATTATTTTTTGTTAATAACTGGCGCTGTTTGTAGACATATCTGTGGAAGCTGCTTTTGGATAATGTTAATTCTATTTATGTTTTTATTATGTATCATATTATATCTGTTTGTTTCCCAAATATAAATAAATAAATAAATAAACTATAAACATAATACATAAACTCTAACGTCATATAGGAAGTATATGTATTTGGGACCGATGTCACGACCCTAAAAGCTATTTATATGTAAATAAAAAATAAGAAAAGTCACATTAAGTAACTATAGACCCATATCCTTAAAAGACAGGTGTGAAAAGGGTAGAAAATTCTTAACTTGATAATTCATGAGATACGAAGGTCCAGCTTGATATCCTACTAATATTTATAAATGTGAAAGTTTCTGAGTATGGATGTTTGGATGTTTGTTACTCTTTCACGCAAAAACTACTGTATGATATTAATGAAACTTTACAATAATGTAGCTTATATATCAGAATAACATATGAGCTACTTTTTATCCCGAAAGAATGCAATGTTTCCGTGGGATAGTAAAAAACGAACAGATTTTTTAGTGATGAATGTTTTATTACATCATCCCACAGTCCTTTTACTTGATTTGAATAATTTTTAACAGAAAAAGGAGGAGGTTCTCCCTATGAGGTGGTCCCATTGGCACCAGGTCAGGATCTGATGGTTATCTCCTATAAACCTAATCCTCAAATTTCATAGGCACACATTGTTTTCACATATTATGTATCTAAATAATCAAAGAGTAGACTGGTGGACGAGGGGGTCTCATGAAGACAATTCATTTATTTTTTATAATAATCAGGTCATATTTCAGAGAGGCACCACCGCACATACCAGCAAAAACATTTATAGACGGCGAATTAGACTTCTACAACGTTGATCGACTTGGTGGAGTGTTACCTTTTCTTGTTCGGACATTAAGGTACAGATAAAAGATGAATGGAATGTTATGTGTCTTTTGTTATAAAAATTTAATTATGTACTCACAGATGGAGTGTGGATGAAGCCATGGAAGTGTGTTTGGATTGTAGCAGATGGCGCTCTATAGTCTCTGCCTACCCCCATGGGAAAAAGGAGTGATGTTATTAGATATAGTGTCTATGGCTAATATACATATGTCTAATATACCGTGTGGTGACGGATTAAGAATACAAGTGTCACAACACCATTTCTTTCCTAGGGTGCTGTAAAAGCCAGCTAAGGGATAATATAAGCAGTTAACGTCTACTGTAAGAGACGGAAATCTCGATATTAAACTCTGTGCCAACACGCCTGGTCAGCGCGGCCCAGTAGACCATAATCCTTTCCAAAGTGAAGGAGGCCCGTGCCCAACAGTGGGTCGTTAATTGTCTGGAGAGAGAGTCCGCTTAAAGCCACTTACATATCTATGTGTGCGTGAAATATGTATCTATGTGTGTCTATGATACAGGCTAAAAGTCATATGAAACGATGAAGTACGATTTAGCCAGGCTAAAAGTTAGCTGTCCTCAATTTTAAACGTCAACCCATCATCTGGTATATCTGTATATGTAGTTATACTGTTTCTAGACAAGACCTCGTATGTGCGCTTGGCGAGGACAACCCATTTATACAAAGTTTTGAGCCAAATTACAATCGTGCTGGCGGCATTGATACTGGTACGTTATTTAAATACTTTGTTAAATAAACATACTAGCTGTTGCCCGCAACTTTATACGCCTAGAATTTAGAAACCAGACCTTAACAAATTTTACATATAGCCATCCACTTTTACCACTATCATTATCCGTTCATAATCCGTTGCGAAGTTAATAGCATATATACATAGCTAATGCGGACCCGCTCCCAAGAGCTAGGCCAGGAAGGAGGCGGCGTCAATACGCTTGCCTACTCCCCCCGCCGTAAACGGTAGCAACACTGGTAGTTGTGCCACCAGGCCACCGTCAGAGCGTCAGAGAGAGTCCGGAACGGGGAGCCTCTGGCGCTCCAAGAAAAACGAGTTGAGAGCTGCAGTTAGGTTTAGTCGGTATTCCGACGTTCGGTTCTACCTGGGCGTCGGTGAGTCCGACACTACCCACTCCTATCACGGCGATGATGACCGCGCTGGCAGGAGTGGGTGTGCGAAAAAAAGGGGCATATATACACTGAAATTTCAGCTCTCTAGCCATCACTGTTCCAGAGATACATCCTGGTGACAGACGAACGAACGGTTAGATAAACGGACAACCAATTTTCAGTAATAGGGTCCTTTTGGTACTGGTCCGTTACCTTTTGGTACTGAACCCTAAAAACGTGTAAAATAAAAAGCTTTAATTTACACTTGTGGAGGAGCGTGGGTGATCGGGCTCCTCCAACCACAAATGGAGAATTCTCCGGCCAGGCTAGGTGATCAGCACTGGCCAGGGCTTTCGCCCCACTGTTGTATGTTCAGATGTTGTAGCTATCTTAACTCGTATGCAAATCTTGCTTTCGCGATGTAGAATTCATTGTGACGTCATATTTTGACATTTAACGCCATCTGTTGTTATTGTGCTGTACTATGTAGTGACAGCTATTAGTCACTAGATGTCGCTACATCACTCCCCTCCAAGACCGGTGGTTGATTGTAGATATGCTCTTGCCAGGATCAGTAGTAGGTTGCGTATTCCAGTGAGTCGGAATTGTATAGTTCCAGTGAGTCGGAACTGAAGTGTCCACAGTGAGTCGGGACGTAGTTGCTGCGGCGAAGTCCTCAGTGAGTCGGGGCTTGTAATCCGCTAAGTCCGCAGTGAGTCGGGACTTGGTTGCTGCGTAGTGGCTTCTGGCTGCTGCTAGACGGTGAGAGGTAGTTTCTCTGTTAGCCGTAGTGCAGGGTGCTGTGAAGCCTAGACGCGATGTGGCCGTAGGGTATACCAGGCTAGAGTGCAGGCTGCAGGCTGTGGTGTACCGAAGAGGCCGTACTGTTAGCTGGCTGGCTGGCTGAGTGCTGTAAGTGATGAGGTAAGGACGTGGATGCGAAGATGGCGGCGGCGGCGAAGATAGCGATGATGAAGGCTGCTTCCAATCACGTCGGGGTCACCACTGTGGAGGAGCGTGGGTGATCGGCTCCTCCAACCACAAATGGAGAATTCTCCGACCAGGCTAGGTGATCAGCACTGGCCAGGGCTTTCGCCCCCGTTGTTGTATGTTCAGATGTTGTAGCTATCTTAACTCGTATGCAAATCTTGCTTTCGCGATGTAGAATTCATTGTGACGTCATATTTTGACATTTAACGCCATCTGTTGTTATTGTGCTGTACTATGTAGTGACAGCTATTAGTCACTAGATGTCGCTACACACTCTATGCCAACATTCACCGTTCCCATCGTCCCCCTGTTGCCATCACCTTGGCATAGTCTCTATTTCTCTCTCCAGCACATTAACGTCCCACTGTTGGACACAGGCCTATTCCACTTTGGGAGCGTCTGTATACTGTTCTAATATCAATAGAACCAGATCCTGGCATCATAGACCTGGCACCTGTCATTGCTAGAGCTATCTCGCCTGTGACCCTAAGAGTGAATATGAGTAAGGACGGTTATCTCCTACCTCCAGCCCATAAACGTCCCACTGTTGGGCACAGGTCTCCTCCGCTATCGGAGGTATTATGGTTTTAATACGCCGCGGTGACCAGGCTTGTTAGCGTAGGGTTTATTTTCGTGTATAGCACCCTGGGAAAAGCAAGGGTTGGTGACACTTGTATTCTTAATCCGTCACAATGCGACGAAATGCGAAAATATTTTCATACAAAATTGCAACACAAATAATCTAATTGCAACTGCAGATGAAGCAGTTGTGATCTCAAATAAAATGACAAGACCTGACTATTAACAAGATTGAAGCGCAAACAAGCGTCTTTGAGATGTCAAGGGCTTTGGTATGTCAAGGGCGATGCTCGTAGTCTATCTCGAGCTGTGACTACATTGAACTAGAGCGCTGACAGCTTTGCATGTTGATAGAAGCTTATTATAAATTTAAATTACTTATTATAACTCAATATCTGACGTTAATTGAACGAATGTTTATCATTTTGCATGAGAACTGAAAGATAATATAATCCCTTGTTATTAAAAAAATATAATTATATTAACATGCTTTTATTAGCTCGCTACGTACCTATCAATGTACAACTATGTAACGGAATCTTTTTCACCCACTTGCAGTAGTCGGATTGATTTAAAATTTTGCACACGTATTAAGAACCGATGATAATGCAATAATTTAAAGAATGTTAATATTTACGAAATTTGGTATTTATTGATGTCATGATAATGTCTTGTTTGGACCTGAAACATGGTGTTTTCATGGTGTGTGGTATAGTAGTCTATAATGCCTCCCAAAGTGAAGGAGGCCCTTGCCCAGCCACTGCTGGGACGTTATGGGCTGGACAGAGAGGGAGATAAGAAATTTATAAATAAACTAGCTGGCCCGGCAAACGTTGTTTGGCCATACCAAAAAAAAAGTAAAAAAAATAAAATAAAAAAAAATGAACTATAAACCTCACGCAGCTTGAGACCTTTCCAACGAATGCAAAACCGTGGAAATCGGTTCGTGCGTTCTGGAGTTATAGCGAGTTATAGCGTCAGGAAGGAAAACCCGACTTATTTTTATATAGTAGATAAAAAATTAACAACCTTGTAGAAATAACAAATGATAATATCTAATTTCCTGGGAGTTCTTTCGTTAGCAAAATTTTTTATGGTAATAAATATCTAATTCATAGATTATCGTAAACAGATTTCTTCCTTAATTTTTCAGGTGTGAGTGAAATGGCGGCTGGTTCTCCTGGACTGGCAACACTACCACAAGTGATATCTTCTATGGCCAGATTCATGCATCCACCAGTTATACCTATGGCTAATAGGTATCTTAATAAAAACAAATGCTTTTGGCATAGATTGTTATAGAAATTTCTAGGTGACGGATTAAGAATACAGGTGTCACCACACCATTTCTTCCCAAAGATGTAAGGGATGTTATACGCAGTTAACATTTACTGTGAGAGACGGAAAATTCGGAACTAAACCCTATGCCAACACGCCTGGTAACGCGGCGTTGTAGACATAAACCCTTTAGAGGTGGAATATGCCCGTGCCCAACAGTGGGACGTTCGTGGGCTGGAGAGAGGCAATAACAGTCCTTACTCATACTCTTAGGGCCACAGGCGAGACAGCTCTAGCAATGAAAGGTGCCAGGTCGATGATGCCAGGATCTGGTTCTATTGATATCAGAACAGCATACCTGCGATTATTGGATGGTCTTCTGGCTTTGTATCATGGCGCTGCTATCAAATATGCTGAGAAGGTAACTTATAGATTTTGTTTTTGGATAATTATAAATGGTTTTTGTACAATTCGGCTGTCCAAAACCATAACCTAGCAAGGGACATTTTTTTTAATTCCTTTTCTTAAACAAATATTTCCTATTTTTTTACTGCGTCTAATTAAAAAAACAACTGTATTTCTATCTTAAATAGAATCAGAGATATGAACATGTATAATCCTAGCAAGTGCAATTCATACTTGTTGATTACAAAATTAAAAAGTTTCCCCTGAAAAAGGGGAATGCCCATTCTCCTCAGGGTCTGGGGCCACTCATGGACAGCAAATACTGATATATTTGTTATGCATTTCAAAATCTTAAATATATCAGATATCTGAAAAACATAATTATTTAAAATGCCGCTATTACTTTAAAATAAGTAGAAAATAAAAAAACAGTTTTAGGTTTAATAATGTGCCTGGCAGCAAGGAAAATCAAGTATTAATTTATTTTTATGCTTGTTAAGTAAAAAAGTAAGAAATGTGTTTTCATCATCTTTTATTTAAAACATATCGGATAAAGTTTTTTATGTCAAATATCTATATTTTCATTACTTTCATATATGATCAAAATATCATCCAGGATTGTCGTAGAAGGTGTTATGTTGGGTTCATATCTTACCTATATACCTGAGCACTGTCATAATGTAGGAACAACAACCTATGGTGCGTGTCCCAACTATGCAATTAGAACAATATTGTTGGATAGCACTCCGGCCATTATAATTGTTGTTTATTAAAACATAAACAAAATATACCTTCGGAGTAAATATATACGTTCAGTCAAACGTGTAAATCATAATCAAGTTCATATAACAAAGCCAAGCCGTAATTAATCAGAAAATAATAGAAACACTGTATGCACATGTACAAGTACCCTCACTTGCGACAAGTGAAGTTGACTGTTTGACACAATGGTTTGACATCACATTTGTTATGCATTTGATTTACTTTTTTCTTTTAAAAATGTTTTTAACCACATTGTTAATTACGAAACGCATATTTTATGCGTGCATAAAATGATTTTATAAAGATAGAAAACTCAGGATAAAGTTTTAAGCACTAACAATATTTTGCTACGCGACTTTTGTAAGGATTTTCAAACAAAAATACTTTTTTTATACGAAGCATAAATTTAAAATGAACTCATTTATAAAATTGATCAAAACCGTACTTTTGTCTCTTAAAAAGACAGTTTTGGGTTGCCTTCGTTTTAGCTCAAGGTATGCGATGTGTGTTTTTATGAATGAATTTCAAACAAAGCGATAACAACCAATAGAAATCGCGCGCAGCCGCGTCTACCGAACCCGCGCGATGATAGCCGAACGCGTGGTCTTCCATCGCATTCTAGTCGCGATTACAACTGAAATTTTTTTAATGCGGTTTTTTAAGTATTTTAACTGTTTCAGTTATGTGAATTACGTGATAACCAACTAGATATGGCGGATTGTCTACACGACGTAGAACATCGTATATACACTGTCACAACTGAATTGCAAAGTAAAGGTACAAACTGACTTTAGTCTTTATTTTTAACAAACTTTGTCCACGCACGATACGCCTGGAATTTAGAAAATTTTCTCCGTTTTTACAACATTTTCTTCGCTGTTGCTTGAAGCGTGATGCTATATTGCCTATAGCCTTTCTCGATAAATGTACTATCCAACACTGAAAGAATTTTTCAAATGGGAACAGTGGTTCCTGAGATTAGCGCGTTTAAACAAACAAACTCTTCAGCTTTATAATATTGGCAAAGATTAGTTTTATTTTACTTACGACTATACTGAAAGCAGCTATCGATTAAAGGTTCCATCCCCGCATCTTGTATTATTTATGTGGTGAATACAGATATCAGTCAGACTATTCTGTCTAGGATGTAAATTTGAACAAAAAATTAAAATGTTATAACTCGTATTTAAAGCACAAGAATTTCACACATTGCCTTTTGGTTCGAAACTAAGCTATTTCGAGACCAGAGGGCGTTGTGTGAAATATCTGTGATTATTCATTTATTTTTAGGTACCGGAAGATTATCTGAAGATGATACAATAAAGAAACAACTTATGGAAAACATATTAAAAGAACTTGAACGATCCAAAAGCGTTTACGAAGTAAGTTATGAAACTCTACATCACATTAAGAAATATTGTAGTGGAAAATTTGGTTATCATTAGCTGGTCCCATGAGAGCTCAGTTGGGAGAGCAACGGAACGGTATTCCGAGGTCGTGGGTTCAAGTCCCGCTCATAGTGATCATTTTTAGGGTTCCGTACCCAAAGGGAAAAAACGGGACCCTATTACTGAGACTTCGCTGTCCGTCCGTCCGTCCGTCCGTCTGTCACCAGGCTGTATCTCAAGAACGGTGATAGCTAGACATTTTCACAGATGATGTATTTCTATTGCCGCTATAACAACAAATACTAAAAATAAAATAAAATAAAGATTTAAGGGGGGCTCCCATACAACAAACATGATTTTTTTGCATAGATAATGGTACGGAACCCTTCGTGCGCGAGTCCGACTCGCACTTGACCAATTTTTTTCCACTATAATTTGATAAGATAAGCTAAAGAGTTTATTTGTTTGTTTGTTTTGTCCTTCCAGGAGAAATTGGAAGTTGGTGCATTACAAATGGGCTGGGTGATAGGTGCTATATGGACGAAACAACGACAAAATGAACTTGCAACACATTTCGCTGGTACATTACATTCACTGAGATTAGCTTCAGACCTGGATTACTACACACATGTACAGGTAGACAATCCGCTAATATCACACAGAAACACAGATTTTAGATTCCTGTCTTTACAATGACTTACAAGTCTCTCTCTCTCCGACCCTTTAACGTCCCACTGTTGGGAACGAGCTTCCTCTACTTCAGAAGGTATTATAGTCTACTGTGCCGCGCTCACCAGGCGTGTTGGCACAGGGTTTATTTTCGATTTCTGATGTAGTGACTAAGGTGGAGAAAAGTATGCTTAGCTGGTTTGGCCATGTGAAGAAGATGGAGGATAGACGATTAACGAAAGGCATATGAACGGCGGAGGTAAGTAGGAACGCTGGGAGAGGACGCCCGAGGAAAATATACTCCGGTGTCATCGCCGGTATACTCCGCCGGTATACAACCGTCGGGCAATTATGACCAGAATTATGGGTGTGGATGAAGCCAAGGAAGTATGTTTGGATCGTAGCAGATGGCGCTCTACAGTCTCTGCCTACCCCCATGGGAAAAAGGCGTGATGTTATCATGCTGATGATGAATCTCAGTCTCTCACAGAGGATGTAACCTGTGTACGTGTACAATATTCCTTAGCTGACTTTTACAGTACCCTGGGAAGGAAAAGGGGCTCTTATGTTCTTAATCCGTCATATTGACATCCATCCATCAGCCTTTCTCCGTCCACTGCCTGTCATAGGCCTCCTCCGATCTGGTCCAAAGTCAGCGTAATGCTGGTTATCTACTAAACAACACTGACCTTCCGTTTCTTAGGTAGCAAGTAAAGAAATACTTCCCGGGAAGAGTTCAATAATAGGAGGAACAAGTTACGCGTCATTGCAGCTAGAGTATACATCCAGCTCTGATCAAAGGTATGCTAATCTCTTATATATGAAAATCAATTGCTGTTCGTTAGTCTCGCTCACACTCGAGAACAGCTGGGTCGATTTTGGTGATTTTGGTCTTGAAGTATTCATAAAAGTCCAGGGAAGGTTTAAACGGTGACGACATATATGATTATTGATTTTAACTTCGATTTTACTCGACGAGCCTCGTGGTTGAGTGGTTTATATAACGGACTGCCGATCAAGAGGTCGCGGGTTCGATTCCCGCTCGGGACAATCATTTGTGTGATTTTTCTAATTGTCATACTAATGCTTGTACTGCGTCTGGGTGTTTCTATGTATTATAAGTATGTATTTACAAAAGAAAAGTAGTTTATGTATTATATAAGTATTTTGGTACCCATAAAACAAACGTTATAAGCTTTGCTTGGGACCAGGGGACGTTGTGTAAAATGTCCGTGAATATTTATTTTATTAATACATAATATAATGACCTATAATGACTATTTTGTTTTGAACATTGTATCGCAGTCCACAAAGCCCGACGTCCAGAGTAAACACACCAAGAACAGATTCTAATTCACAGATAAGTTCATCTAATCGTAAGTTGGCTCATCTATATTACTGACTTTATTTGTTTTTTTCATATTGTAGCATTATGTAAATAAATTCCATTATAAATAGCGTAAAAATCGAAAATAATTCCGCAAAAAGATTCTACCGCATGAACATTTTAACTTTTACTATACGTGTGGTGAAGGATTAAGAATATAAGTGTCACCACCCCATTTCCATCGCAGAGTGCTGTAAAAGTCAGCTAAGGGATATTGTACACAGATAACATCCTCTGTGAGAGACAGAAAACTCGAAAATAAACCCTGTGTCAACACGTCTGGTCAGCGCCTTCCCCGATAAATGTACCATCTAACCATCCAACACTGAATAAATTTTTCAAGTGGTTCCTGAGATTAGAAAGTTCAAACAAAAAAACTCCTCAGGTTTATAATCTTATATATAAAAATCAATTGCTGTTCGTTAGTCTCGCTAAAACTCGAGAACGGCTGGGCCGATTTTGGTGATTTTGGTCTTAAAATATTCGTAAAAGTCCAGGGAAGGTTTAAACGGTCCAAATATATAGGGATCTAAAATTCCACGCGTACGGAGTAGCGGGCATCAGCTAGTCTTATATATAAAAATCAATTGCTGTTCGTTAGTCTCGCTAAAACTCGAGAACGGCTGGGCCGATTTTGGTGATTTTGGTCTTGAAATATTCGTGAAAGTCCAGGGAAGGTTTATACGGTGACAAAATATATGGGAATTTAAAATTCCACGCGAACGGAGTAGAGGGCATCAGTCTAGTCTATTATGATTTAAATAATTTTCTATACATTTGTCAGAGCCAGTTAATCAAGAATTTGCCCAGTCATTATTCGCATTTGTGCCAGAGTATCATGTGGACGCCATGTTAGAATTATGCAACACGTTAAGACTATACATGCATCCGACGATACCTGTACAGCAGATACATGGTTAGTACTTACCTTCACACTTTGTCCACAAATGGGTGAGCAGAAACATCTGAAGTAATGTACCATAATGACTACTGATATAAAAACAGATATATCAGATGTAGTCTACGGCTACATCACTCAGTCGGCTTGAAGCCACTTACATATACATGTGTGCGTGAATACTTTCTATGTGTGTCTATACCTACTGAAACATGGCAACATGTTCCACCGATCACGAATTACGGGATAAGGGCATGAGAATCATGATGGTTTTATACACCCAATGCAAGAAATGGGATGTTGACGTATATTTTGTTAATCTATCACAGCACAGACACTTTAAAAATCACTAATAAATTTTTTTTTTTGTTATTAGAATGGGATGAATTAGTAGTATCTTGTGCGGCGTTCTTATGCGCTGAGTTCGCAGACCAGCGTATAGTTCTAGCCAGTACGAGAGAGTCACTTGTACAGACGTTAGCTTCATTTGCAACACAACCAGTCACTATGAGGGCTATCGAAAGAGTTCCGCGGAAGCAGTAAGTAGATATGCAAGTCTATATACCTAACTAAATACTTAGCTTTCCGGGAACTTCATTTGTTATTTCTAAAAGGTTTTTAATTTATTTCGCATTTTCTCTCTCTCTCTCTCTCTTTAGCCCATTAACTTCCCACTGTTGGGCACGGAGCTCCTCTACTTTGAGAAGGATTATGGTATACTGTGCCGCGCTGAGCGAGCACATTGGCACAAGGTTAGTTTTAGAAATTTTCGCCTTTTACAGAGGATGTCATGTTATCTTTAAACAATATCACTTAGCTGGCTTTTACGGCACCTTAAAAAGGAAGGTGTGGTGATACTATTTTTCTTAAACCGTCACTACACGGACAACGGCTAGCGAATTATTTCCCCTATAATAGCGAATTATTTCCGCTATATTGTGAAAATTAGAGATTTATCTCTAATTTTCGTTTAAAATTCGTGAAAAAAGTTAATTAGGATCAGACCATAATACTATCGGAGATTGCTATAAATACCCAATAAAAGATATTTCACACAACTTCCTGTGGTCCTAAACTAAACTATACAGGGTGTCCCAGAACGTAACGTAGCTGGGAAGGGGGGTGATAGGGGGGGTCACAAGGGTCACCAGAAAAATAAAATAAAAATTCCCCTCTGGCTATTTAAAAAATAAATGGCATTTTTTTAAAAACTAAAAATTTTACACCTTGTGGGGCTATTTTGCTAACTGTACCTACAAATATAGCTGTTTAAAAAAAAAAAAGATGTTATGTAATCCTCAATAACCCTTCATCAAATTGAATTAAAAAAATAATACATATCCAACCAAGATTTTAAAGAAAATTAAGTTCTTTTCCAGTCAAGGACTTAGTAATTACAATTTCACTCAACTTTCTCCAAGTGTACTGAAAAAAAAATGTACTATGCAGCTCCGGCGTGTAACTTAAAAAGATAGGTAATTTTATTGCAATTCCAAAATGGTATAACACTTATTTGAAAAAATCATACTTAGACATTTAAAAATAATTTTCGGGAACAATACCCCTGCAAAACAAAACATATCAATAAAACAATAGTCTCAAATTCCTAAGAAAATACATTTTTAAATGTCTCTTCTGTTCCTCTAATGTTACTGCCCGTTAATTCTCAAGATTGGAGTACTGTACATACCTCAAACACTCAAGTACAGTCTAGGCCAGATAAAGCTTTACCATATTTTATGACAGGGAATTTAAATGAAACTCGAAAATAAAACAAAATTGTAATTATTTATTCAAATTAAGTGCTCGAAATGTGCACCACCAACATAAATGCACGCCCTACATCGTTTTTAAAATGAGCGGGAAATGTGCCGAGCAAATCTTCTATTATTGATTGATTCCGCGGCCTCTGTGATCCTCGCCTTCAAGTCACCCAAGTCCCTGATGGGTTTCCCATAAACTTTTTCTTTTATAGCACCCCAGTAAAAGAAGTCCAACGGGTTTAAATCCGGTATTTTCTTAGGAATTTGAGACTATTGTTTTATTGATATGTTTTGTTTTGCAGGGGTATTGTTCCCGAAAATTATTTTTAAATGTCTAAGTATGATTTTTTCAAATAAGTGTTATACCATTTTGGAATTGCAATAAAATTACCTATCTTTTTAAGTTACACGCCGGAGCTGCATAGTACATTTTTTTTTCAGTACACTTGGAGAAAGTTGAGTGAAATTGTAATTACTAAGTCCTTGACTGGAAAAGAACTTAATTTTCTTTAAAATCTTGGTTGGATATGTATTATTTTTTTAATTCAATTTGATGAAGGGTTATTGAGGATTACATAACATCTTTTTTTTTTTTAAACAGCTATATTTGTAGGTACAGTTAGCAAAATAGCCCCACAAGGTGTAAAATTTTTAGTTTTTAAAAAAATGCCATTTATTTTTTAAATAGCCAGAGGGGAATTTTTATTTTATTTTTCTGGTGACCCTTGTGACCCCCCCTATCACCCCCCTTCCCAGCTACGTTACGTTCTGGGACACCCTGTATAAGTTAAATAATTTTTAATTTTTACAGGCAGATGTCGATGATAGAAGAATTGGTGCGACCATATCAGAATCGTGCATGGGCGCAGTCCAATTGGGTTCTGGTTCGCTTCTGGCATGGGTCCGGTTTTGGTTTTAGACACAGACAGTGGCCTCATCTAGCTGCACGGTATGTTTTTTATGAACTGAAATAGTATCACATTAAAATCTGCGGTTATATTATTATATTTTTATTTAAACAGCCCATTTTCCACATTGGGAATAGTGTACATGACGGCAAAAGATTGTTTTTTAAATCGATTCTGTAGTTTCAGAGCCTACTTATTTCAAACAAATAAACAATCAAATCTTTCCTTTTTATGATAATAGTATAGAAAGCACCTAAAGATAGTACTCGCAGAAACAGTGTAATATGTATGTAGGCGTTAGTCTTCGACACAGAATATAGTCTTCGAATATAATGGAGTAGTTCTAATACTTCTTTCTTTTTATGGAAGCTATAGTCTCCGAAAGTGCTACAAGCAATAAATTATGTCTTTATGCAGCAGTGATTTAAAATTCTAAGCATACAAATACGTGGACAACAACTAGATTAAAATTTATGACACGATTTAAAATAACTTTCGTAGAAAATATAAAATTGTTAAAGTTACTAAACGAAGTTGAAAACTTTCATTGTTTTACAAGAAACAAAGAGCAATAGAAACTTTTGTTAGGTAAAATGTAAGATAACATAAAAAGGCTATTACAGTAAATAGAAACCTTTTGTTTAGTAAGAATTACGAGTTAAGGGCCTACATCAATATTATCGTCGACATGTACACAGCTAGTAGGTATAGAAAATGAACAATTAGGGATATTTTTTTTGTTTACTCAAATTCTACTAAATATATTTTAATTCTGATACACGTGTTTCTATATATAATAGTTACTTATGTTCTTAAAGTTATTTCATTAGTTAATACGCGATAATAGACCGACAAATGAAAAAAATAAAAAATGAGAGAGGTGGTTTCGCTAAGATTTTCTATCGAGAAAACTTTTGTCAATCGCGTTTCTGAGTTTATGCGATCCTAGATTATATATTGAAAAAACATATACTTAAAAATTAGAGCTCTAACCATCCAATTTAAAGAAACAATGAAAACTTCGTACGTAGAAAAATGCACGAAGAATTTTGGTATCCTCTTAAGGAAAACAGTTAAAATAGTGATTGTGTGTATAAAAACTTGGAATTGTGAAACGACTTTTGTGTAATATTCATTCACTGACGGGCTTCGTGGCCTAGTGGTTCATATAAGGGACTGCCGTTCACGAGGTCGCGGGATCGATTCTCGTCTCTGACAGTCATTTGTGTGATGTTTATAAATGTCATACAAATGTTTGTTCTGCCTCTGGGTGTTTCGATGTAATAGTATATGTATTTACAAAAAAAAGTTATATATGTATTATATCCGTATTCTGGTACCCATAACACAAGCATATCACCTTAGCTTGGGACCAGAGGACGTTGTGTGAAATGTCCGTGAATATTTATTAATATTTGATGCTTTGCTCCGTCGCAGCGTGATGTTATTATACCCTATAGCCTTTCTCGATAAATGTACTATCCAACGCTGAAAGAATTTTTGAAATCGGACCAGTGGTTCCTGAGATTAGCGCGTTTAAACAAACAAACTCTTCAGCTGTTGTAATATTTTCATAAATTGGCGATGTCCTCTGGTCCAAGACTAAGCGTAAAGCTTGTGCTATAAGTATAAAAGGACTGATAGTATGATACTTTTGTAAATGTTTATGAGAGCATTGAACCCACATAAAGATAATTATTATTAAAAACATAGGTATTCTCTCGCAATATGTAGAATAACATTCAATTTATCGCCAATATCTAAATGGAGCCACTGAAACGAGACGATTTGACATAAATCGATTGATCCAATTATGAAGATTGTTCCTCGTAACTGAGTAGGTATAAGGTGGAATGAAATATTGAACGCTTACCTACCTGACAATTCACATAGATATAGTGGCTGGTACCAATGCTTTATGGAGAAATTGAAAATACTGTCATTAAAATTGCTACTTTACAAAAAGATTTAGAAACATTAATAAAATTTGATAACACGATCAATAACGAAATTAGTTTTAAAATTACTAAACATATTTTCGTGAAATAATATAGTCAAGAATCTATACTAATATGCATGTAAAATTTCATAAAACTTGGTCAAGCCATTTCGGAGGAGTACGGTAGCTAACACTGTGACACGGGAATTTTATATATAAAATTTAAGAAGATTATAAAGCTGAAGAATTTGTTTGTTTGAACGCGCTAAACTCAGGAACCAATAATGGTTCAATTTGAAAAAAGCTTTCAGTGTTGTATATTATATTTGTCGAGGAAGGCTGTAAGCTATACAGTATCACACCGCGACTAACAGAAGTGAAACATCATTGAACAATGTTGTAAAAATTGGTCAAGTGCGAGTCGGCTTGCGCACGAAGGGTTCCGTACCATTATCTATGCAACATAAGGCGACGTTATTAGTATCGAGCAAGAAACGGTAAAAAAATCATTTTTGTTGTATGGGAGCCCCCCTTAAATATTGATTTTATTTTATTTTTAGTATTTGTTGTTATAGCGGCAATAGAAATACATCATCTGTGAAAATTTCAACTGTCTAGCTATCACCGTTCTTGAGATACAGCCTGGTGACAGACGGACGGACGGACGGACGGACAGCGAAGTGTCAGTAATAGGGTCCCATTTTTAGCCTTTGGGTACGGAACCCTAAAAACGGGGAAATATTTCTAAAATCAACGCGTACGAAGTCGCGGGAAGTTCTCATCATTTTTTCTATAACATTCGTCATTGCAAAATGATTTTTATTTCTTAAAATAGCGTTTGACTTATGTATTATGCTCGTACACAGGTATGGTGACAGAGAACCAACTATCAACAATTTAGGAGCTAAGGTCGACGCGGGGCTCATGAGCCAGTGCTTTGGTAAGATGTTTCTATTATAGACCCTGGGTCTTAAGGAAGGATTTAAGGATTGATTGCAGGAGCTTTCAATTTTTATGATTGATCATGGTCAAAAGGGTTAGACGCATAGATAACATTTGACAATCGTTAAATAATCTTCTCTAACACTTGCGCGACTCATTTGTTTAAATAAAATTACATTTTATGGATTTAGACGTGTATATTTGTTTTAAATTTTAGATCGTAAAGGACACTTCACAGCTCAGTCTCACCCGTGACCATGGTAACTGCAAAATTTCCGAAACGTCGGGAAATTAGAACAAATACACGCGTCTAAATGAGTAAAAAATAATTTTATTTTTTAAGAATTCTGCGATCTGCCGTTTATACCACGGACCGGACCATCGTTTCGGTGTTTTATAGTAGAGTGGTTATTTGGTTATCTTAAATATAATATGTTAAACTTAATTTATAGGTCCTTGCCCATCAGAGATAATCCAGAGTCGAATCAGGGACTACCTTGTAGCACATCCTAAGGCAGCCGCTGCTTTCCTAAATTCATTGCTGAGTCAACTGAATTGGGCATTTTCAGAGTTTATCACTATGATGCAAGAGGTATAACTTTTTTTTCATATATTTTGTGTAGGTATATTAAATATTAGCTGCTGTCCGCGGCTTTGTAACGACTTTGTTGACGCTTGGAATTTAGAAAACATAATGATATTTATAAACCACTAACGCACGGAACGGAACCCTCAAATATGGACAATTTTCACTGTTTTTAAAACGTTTCAACTAATGCTTCGCTCCTATTGTTCGCAGCGTGATGTTATATAGCCTAAAGCTTTCCTCGATGAATGTCCATTCATCGAGGAAAGCTTTAGCTATCCCACACAACAATATTTTTTTTTATCAAATCAGTAGTCTCTAAGATTACCGTGTTCAAACATACTCTTCATATTTACAATATTAAGTGCACACCCTTTAATTACTTTAAATCGTTTGTCTATAAAACACGGATTTTCTAATAAAATATTTCAGCTAACATTGGTACCAATTCTACATGGTACATGCACAACTAAACTTAACCAAAAAATTAAAATTGATTGCGTCAATAACACAATTCGGCAATGTAAACTGAACTTTTTTATTATAAAAACCATCTATTATAGGCTAACGATTTTAATTAATATAAATGTATATCGTGAAATAGCCGATTTATTAAAATACATCATAGTTGTTTTATTTTTTTAGTTAAGTTTAGTTTAGTTGTGGTCGTTGAATTGGCACCTTTGCCGAATTGTGCCATTAATTTTCAACTTTTAGTTAAGTTTAGTCGTGCACTAGAATCATTTCAATTTTCAACTTTGATTTTTGGTTTTTAACCTAACCAAATCATTTGCTTGAACTAAGTAAAAACGATAAATTCCAACGATTTTCCATAAAGTGCATAGAAGCCAGTTTTAGAAAATGTTTCATAACTACTAACTTTATAAGCATATATTAATCCATTTGGTGTCTTCAGATGGATAGAGTAAGTGTAGACGCCCATCTAGAGTCCCGCCAGATCAAGTTATGTGCAACATGCTTCGATCTGTACCACGGACTGGCGAGAGCTTTAGAGATGACGTTATATCTTGCACCGTTACTGCTCACCAAGCCTGAGTCATGTGATAAACAAAATGAATTGCTGTTGGGAAGAACTTGTCAGGTTTGATACATTTTAACTGGTTTCTTTTATTCATATTAAATTACTAGCAGTAGTATACACCATCTATCCATCTGTCAGGCTCTCCCTATCCCCTGTTGGACATACGCCTCCCCCATAGAACGCCACAACGTGCAGTCTTGTGCCGCTTGCATTTGATGGCTCTCAGCGACCTTGACGATGTCATCGCTTTACCCTGACGACAGCCGCGCCGCCCAACGCTACGTCGTACATCGTTTGCTACGTGGTCGCCACTGTAGGACTTTTCTTACCCAACGATCATCAATACGAGCGATGTGGCCTGCCTATTGCCACTTCTTCGGGCTATGTTGGTTACGCCAGTTCTTCAACGGATCTCAGTATTACGGGTTATATCCCGTAGGGAAAATATACACCAACCCTTAAAAAATTATGCAAACAAACCATCCTCTTGAACCTCTCTCTTTATTAAATAATACGCATCAAAATCCGCTGCTTAATTTAGAAGATATAAGCTCACATAGGTCATACATACAAAAATAAGGACTTTGTTTCTTTTTACTTCTTCTTCATAAGTAAAGATAAGTTACGGTCTTGGAATGTTTTTAAGCTCAACTTTTTCTTTATTGTCTTTTAGATGCTAATGGCAGTAGTATCACGTGTATGTATCCGTGGCGGTGGTGGTGCCAGTTTCTCTCGTTTGGTAGCCAGAGGTCTACCAGACACGGACAGGGTACATTATTATGTAGCACTCGCGCCTGTTGCTGGATGTTTGATTAGAATGTTGGATCCTAAATTATCTACTGAGGTAATCTTTCTTTCTTCAGCCCCAGGCGTGTTGGCATATGGTTTATTTTCGAGTTTTCCGTCTCTGAGGATGTTATTTGAGTTAAGGATTTACACAGATAATCTGTGTAATATCCCTTCACTGGCTTTTTCTGTGTCCTGGGCAGGAAATAGAGTAGAGACTCTTGTATTCTTAATCCATCAAATTCAAATTCAGTTCGTGAAAGTCAATTTGGCAATGGTATTGGTATCGGCACGAATCTTGAGCGCTGGTCTTTACCTGCGCAGAAGTGAATTATTGGGTCTATTTGGAGGTAGGAGGTGAATCGCGGGAGCGGTTGAATCAAATTATCGTATGTTATTGGCCTGCTGCGCGTCGCGTCATATCTGCCACTTGTGATTCGTTCTCTGTGCTAGATGCACTTTCCTTACAACTACGAGTACACTTCAAGACAATTATATTGATACATACAAATTTTTTAACTGAAGCTTTTGAAATTTAAATTTTTATATTTGTTTGTTTTTATCGACGGGCCTCGTGGCGTAGCGGCTATGTAGCCGACTTACGATCGCGAGGTCACTGGTTCGATTCTCGCACAGGACAATTATTTGTGTGATGAACACAGATATTTGTACTGCGTCTGTGTGTTTTCTATCTATTATAAGTATATAATTACAAAAAACTGTAGTATATGTATTATATCCGTAATCTGGTATCCATATCACAAGTATCATTACGCTTAGTTTGGAACCAGCGGACGTTGTGTGAAATGTCCGTAAATATTTATTTACTCTTAATTAGAAACAATTATTATCGCTAAAATGATATAAATAATAGATAATAATACAAGTATTTTTATTTTATTTAA
Source organism: Orgyia antiqua (assembly GCA_916999025.1). Taxonomy (NCBI): domain Eukaryota; kingdom Metazoa; phylum Arthropoda; class Insecta; order Lepidoptera; family Erebidae; genus Orgyia; species Orgyia antiqua. The sequence continues at coordinate 24,626,988 of OU779871.1, forward strand.
TTACCGCTTACCATCAGGTGGAATGTAGTCAAGCATCAACGTGTATGTATTATGTAAAAAAAAAATGAAGTATACGATGCGCAAAGCGATCCCCACTCTACCACCAAGCGCTCAGGATTCGTGCCGATACCTATACCATTGCCGAATTGACTTTCACGAACTGAATTTGAATTTGATTGATTATATTACATATTATACTAATTCTACGTGCAAAACTTAACTTGACTAAAAATTACAACTATGTATTTTGATTAGTTGGCTATTTCGTTCTACACATTATATTACCTCTGGTGTTGCAGACGTTTATAGGCTACGGTAACCGCTTCCCATCAGGTGGGCCGTACGCTTGTTCGCCAACTTAGTAGTTTTAAAAAAAAATTATTAATTTAAATCGTTAAATATAATAAATAGTTTTTATAATAAGTAAGCATTAATAAATACCATTGATAACTGAACTTTTATTATAAAAACTGTTGATTATATATATTAAATACTTTAATCAATATAAAATATATTCCACCAAATATTGGTTTTAGTTATGTTAGGTAAAGTTTTTGACGCATCACAATCCTTTTGTTAGATTGCCAGATATACAGTTTTACAAATGTTTATTCTGATTAATTATAGCATTTAGACAAAGTAACAAAGGCCTTAGTAACAGAACCACTATTCAAGATGGACGGTCTAGATATGATGCTGGGAAAGACCAGGGATAGGAGTAACTTTTCATTCTATAAATGTTAGTATAAATTATTTTAACATTTAAAAATGTCTATATTTTTAATACGCTTTTATATTATCTCAATACGTATCTATCAATGTATTGATCTATGTAGCAGAACATTTAAAAGTGATTTTCACCCACTTGCAGTATTTGCAGTAGTCAGATTGATCTGAAATTTTGCACATTTAACAAAGACCGAAATCAATGAAATAATTTAAAAAAAAAACAGGATCTTTAGCCTTTCGTTTTTTATTTGTTTTAAATTTTAAATTAATTAGATTTTTTTTAATAAATACACGTCTAAATCTGTAAAAAGTAGTTTTATTTAAACTAATGAGTCTCGCAAGTGTTAGAGAATATTGCATGTTGTTTATTTTTAGGGTTCCGTACCCAAAGGGTAAAAACGGGACCCTATTACTGAGACTTCGCTGTCCGTCCGTCCGTCCGTCCGTCTGTCACCAGGCTGTATCTCAAGAACGGTGATAGCTAGAGAGTTGAAATTTTCACAGATGATGTATTTCTATATACTATAACAACAAATATATATGCTATAACAACAAATACTAAAAATAAAATAAAATAAATATTTAAGGGAGCCCCCCATACAACAAACATGATTTTTTTACCGTTTCTTGCTCGATACTAATAACGTTGCCTTATGTTGCATAGATAATGGTACGGAACCCTTCGTGCGCGAGTCCGACTCGCACTTGACCAATTTTTATTTTAACTAGGCACATTTCATTATTCTAGATCCAGATGACGTTACAAAACTAGAGTTGAAAGCACTGGAACTTGTCGCTGACAGGTTACGAGTAGCCAGAGATGCATTAATAAGAACTAGGTCACCAGGCTCCAGCGGGACACAATCTGATTTACTATGTACCATATGCTACGCGAGACCTGCAGATTCGGCGTTTATACCATGTGGACACCATTCTTGCAGGTTTTGAATTCATTCCTAACTTATCTCACTCTTTTTCCCTCTCTCCAGCCCATTAACGAACCACTGTTGGGCCGTGTCCTCCACTTTAGGAAGGGAATATGGTCTACTATCCCATGCTGTCCAGGCTTGTTGTCATAGCGCTTATTTCGAGTTTTCCATCTTTAGCATAGGACGTTATCTGCTTATGATATCTCTTAGTTGGCTCTTTTAGCATCTTAAAGAGGAAATTCTTGGTCCATCACCACACGAATATTTCTTAACTTGTATAAATTTTAAATGTTTTGCTATTGACTTGCTAAGCTGTTTATCAGGATAAATCAAACGTATAAATACTTGTCAAGAGTAGGATTTGGAGTCCACGAGCTTAGGAATTCTGTTTCAATGCTCTCAACCAAAGACTGTCGTGACATGCTCCATCTTTATTTACTTTGTGACTCTCCTTAGACGCAATATAAAATCAAAATACTCGTAAGATGAACTAAAAATTGTTTTCAGGGCCTGCATAATGCAACATTTACTAAACAGTAAACAGTGTTTCTTCTGCAAAGCGGAAATCGAATCAGTGAGAGAAATAGAACCGGCTAACAACTGACGCTATGTTTCTACGTCATCCTCAGCGTTATAAAATGAATCTACAAAAATCACAGCCATCATGTGTTATTTTATAATAATTTAATATTATAATCATTTGTTGTATGTTATGTTGTTGTTAATTGGAAATATTTTTAGTAAATTATGTTTTATTTATGATTAAAATGGTTTTAATTTATATGCAGCTCCCATTATTTGAATAATAATAATGGCATAACATGTATCAGGTCAATTAAAAAGTAGTCTGGAGATTCTGCTATCGATAGATCATAATAACCAATAGACCTATTCACGAAGAACGTTAACTTATTTACGGCAGTTCACAATATTTTATCTCTCCTCGATTCTGGCTAAAAAATTAAACTTTTATCCTTACTTGCATTTTAATAATGAACACAGGATATAGAAATATCTTACTGATAAACGAGGTACTACGAGAAACGAGGATAACAATGTATCCGTGATCATGGATTGTTTATTTTTTCAAAACGGCCTTTTATGAATCTCATAATGAACTGAGACAAGAAATATATTTTTGATACAGTCTATTGGATAAATACTGGTATTGGATATACCAAGCTAATTTCATGACCAATCCAGTATTTATGTTTGCTTGGAGACTGCTAAAGATTAATCAATGAAAGACTTATTTTTGTTAATATTATATTTACTAAGTAAACTATCACTAAATATTTGCTAAGGTCCTTTGACAAGACCTTGTGGAGAATATGCATAGTAGGACGCCGCTGGACAATCACAAGTACCTCGTGGTCCTGGGTGACCTCGGGGCCCAATCGGACCTATAAATAAATACACAAAATATCAGACATAATCATATCATAATTTTTTAAAAATATTTAAATATAAGTAACTGTTTAATAAATCAAATTATGGTGGAAAAAGTGAATGTGCCGCAAGTGGGACTTGAACCCACGACCTCGGAATACCGTTCCGAAGCTCTTCCAACTGAGCTTATTGCGGTCTACTTGCAACACCTTCAAATTAGCCACCATTTATATATTTTTACGTAACGGTCGTGGGTTCAAGTCCCACTTGCGGCACATTCACTTTTTCCACCATAATTTGATTTATTAAGTAAAGGGCATAGCATGTCAAATGCAAAAATTAATAAATTAATAAGTAACTGTTATTTTTAACTTTGTCTTTACACATTTTTAACGTTTTCATAGCTTACTAATATCCCGCAACAAAGCGGAGGCCTCCTCAATTTTGGACAAAGTATTCATTCAACTTTGCCACCTGACCGCTATATTTCTAATTTGCTACGAACAAATATGTTATCGATGTAATATAATAATATAATGACAATGAAACAAAGAATTAATTTATTTACCTTCTCTACCTGGATCACCTCTGTCCCCAGTTCTGCCTGGATGACCTGTGGGCCCAATTGGACCTGGAAATGAATATAAATTACAGTCAAATCAGTTCAATACCTTGAATATTCTTGATTATTTTTAAATTAAGGTTTGCATTATTATCGGCCCTTTACAAGGGCAACAAGGGCTTTGTTGTCATAAATTTAAAATGTATTCAACGTGTTCAAAATATTTAGGATAATCCGACATTTTTAAGTGGGTCATAAACTCGTTTAAAGATGCCATTACGTAAATATAAAACTAATAAAAGAGCTTCATTAAAATATGAAATAATTTTAAAAATGCATATTTTACCTATAACACCTCTAGGCCCCTCTGGTCCGGGAGTACCGACACCTTCACGACCTCTATCTCCTTTATCACCTTTAGGTCCAGCGATGCCTTGTGGACCTGATTTGCCTGGTTGACCAATCTCACCAGGGTATCCTTGACGACCTGGGTCGCCTGGTTCCCCTTGTATTCCTACAATCCCAAGCAAACAGCTTACTTTTAAAACCAAAAAACATTACTTAGATTAATACATCTTAATAATCAACTTAGTTCAAAAACTAAAAAACACGCTTGAAAATCCTGAATATTTTTTAAAATTATTGCATTGTCATCGGTTCTTGATATGTATGCAAAATATCAGATCAATTCAACTACTGCAAATTGGTGAAAATCACTTTCAAAGATTCCGTTACATAGATTAATACTTTGATAGATACATGCTGAACTTATATAGCGATATACTCAATCGAGTGACGATTATGGTGGCCTAATTTGATTACTGAAAGCACGACCGCAATAAGCTCAGTTGGCAGAGCTACGGAACGGTATTCCGAGGTCGTGGGTTCAAGTCCCGCTTGCGGTAATCACTTTTTCCACCATAATTTAATTTATTATATAAGCGTGTTAAAAACCATAATACATACTTATAAAGCATTTCTCAAGACTTAGGTACGACAGACAAGTGAGCGCACTTGTATTTTAGTCGTTCAAAGAAGGCCTTGTTAAAAGTCGTGGAATTTATTACCTGGTGGTCCAGGCAGTCCCGGTCGGCCTGGATGACCTCTTTTTCCAATCACACTCTGTGTTGGTAACACCATATTAGCAACCACCTCTTGCAGTCGAACTGTTTAGAAACATGAGATTTTAACGAAAATATTAGATTTGTTATATTAAAATGTTCTGTATACTTATCAGATATTCTACAATGGTGTCTTTTTACCTTTTATAATATCTTCACATATGTTTCTCACTTCATTTTCCGACAATGTAGGGTTCTGCTAACAAAGAAATAAATAAGAATTGCATTTTGTGTAAATTTATATTTTTTTCCCTTATGGAAACCCACTGACTTAGCGGATTTAAAATTTGTTGATATGTTACGGATTCTGGTATTTCTGGTGCATTTTAATTTATATCAATACCGACGTTATACGTTACGTATAGTATTACGTTACGTATAGTTTACTTAGTACAAAAACTAAAAAAACACGCTTGAAAATCCTGAATATTATTTTTTATTCTTGCGTTGCCGTCGGTCCTTAATATGTGTGCAAAATTTCAGATAGCTGCTACTAACAAGTGGGTGAAAATCACTTTAAAGATTTCGTTAGATTAACAAAAGTGTGATAATAAACTAAAACCGTAAAAAAAAAATCATTTATGAGTCGATTATATTATGATAAGTATTTTATTTTGTTCCATTGTTTCATTATGCAATCTATCAACGAACCACGTGGTTGAGTGTTCGATTCCCGCTCGGGACAATCATTTGTGTGATTTTTCTAGTTGTCATACAAATGTTTGTACTGCGTTTGGATGTTTCTATGTATTATAAGTATGTATTTACAAAAGAAAAAGTAGTATATTTATTCTATCCGTATTCTGGTACCCATAACACAAGTATATAAGCTTAGCTTGGGACCAGAGGACGTTGTGTGAAATGTCCATGAATATTTATTTATTTATTTATCACAGAAAATTGCACAAAGGTTTCACATAGATGATTCTGACGAACATACACCGTGCAGAGTTGTTATATAAATATTTATACCTCAGATATATGGTTGCTGAGTCCAGGGAGTCCTGGTGGTCCCTGTGAGCCTGGGGCACCTGGAATTCCATTTAAACCATCCTTGCCTGGGAAGCCTGGAAAACCGGGCTCGCCTTTCTGAAACGATATTTCTTTACTTAATTTTTATATCTTTTTTTAAAAGCGGTCAACCAGCTGAGGTATACTGTACACAGGTAACATACTCTGTGCGAGAAGGTAAACTTGATAAAAAACCCTGTGCCAACACGCCTGTTGCCGGTACCTGCGCGTCACAGTAGACTATAAACCCTCCCATGGGACGTTATCGTTAATAAGCTGAAGGAAGGAGAGGGGAATAAAGATGTAGTTGACAAATGTTTGTTGGCGCTAATCTCAGAAACTACTAGTGAAAAAATATTTCGTGTTGTATAGTCCACTTATTTAAAAAGGTTAAGGGTATTTAACATCACGCTGCGATTAATAGGAGCAGAGAATACAATAATAAAATCCGTCCATCCACGTGGACGATATTGTGGACACAATTCCAGTACAAAAATTAAATATTTTATATTGTATATCTACACACTTGATTTACTTATCTCTGTATCATCCTGTGGTTGTCTGAAAGATAATGCCTAAGGCATTAAGTCCGCCTGTGCAATGTTTGTAATGTATAAAGTGTAAAATAAATAAATCAAAATATTTTTTGTAGAAAAGATACCTGTCCAGTTAGCCCCATAGGTCCAGGAGGTCCAGGTTTAGAGTCCGCGACTGATTGAACTACTGCTGGCAACCCTGGAGGACCTGGGGTACCCGGAGTACCTGGTGGCCCCTCTTGTCCCTAAATAGATAACAAGCAGTTAGTAATAATTTTTATAATACCTATTTTCCTGGTTTCAGTTATTTATTTGCATTAAATATATTTTTTTAAATCTATGTTTTAATTAATGAAGGTCCTTAAAATCTGATATGGTCAAATGGCAGATCACGAAGAACAGGACGTTGTGGCGTTCTATGGGGGAGTCCTATGTCCAGCAGTGGACTGAGAAAGGCAGATGTATGGCATGGAAAATGACAACGTTTTATTAGTTACTAGCTGTTGCCCGCGACTCCGTACGCGTAGAATTTAGAAAATTCTCTCCTATTGATCGCAGCGTGATGTTATATAGCCTATATCCTTCCCCTATAAATGGACTAATCAACAAAAAAATCATTTTTCAAATCGGACCCGTAGTTTCTGAGATTAGCGCGTTTAAACAAACAAACTCTTCCGCTTTATAATATAAGTATACAAGTATACATTTGCATATAATATATATCAGAAGGTTAACAGCTATACAACCATAGAATAGAAACCTTTATTCATTGGATACCCAATTACAGGTCTTTACGGATCAAAATATCGGTGAAGACCCGTTATTATCATATTTTTTTAACTACTTGCGTATGCTATTATAGTTTAAAATGGGTTACTTATTAAAATACTTTAGGATATTAGATTCAATTACTATAGCTTACCAATTACTTACCTGAGGCCCTTCTGAACCACGTTCTCCTGCAGGCCCAGGAACTCCAGGTAAGCCTCTGTCCCCACTTAATCCTGGAGGACCAATAGGTCCTTGTGGGCCTGGTAAACCCTAAAAGCAATAAGAGATCACAAAAGTATTGCAATGGTAATGGGAAATGATACAGAAAACAAAAACCAGTAACTATAAGCGGTTCAATAAGTTGCAAAACTTATTCTGATTGTAAAAATTAAAATATTACGTAATATTATTACGGGATGTCAACTCTACAGACACAACTAAACTAAAACTAAACACTTATATTACCAGAAAGGGAATAGGTAATTTTATTTACCCTTATTGTTATTAAGGAAACTTCTGTGATGGATTAAGAATACAAGTGTCACCACCCCATCTCCTCCCAAGGGTGCTGTAAAAGTCAGCTAAGGGATAACATAACACACAGATAACATCCTCTGTGAGAGACGGAAAACTCGAAAATACGTGGGACGTAAATGGGCTGGAGAGGAGAGGAGGGTTAAGGAACCCATAAAGACTGATCTCTCTCTAGCAATTCTATTTAGGTAATATAAAATTTAATAGGTGCAGAATAGTAGCTCGTAAACGATATTAAACCATAATTGATTTCATTTCCGTTTTTAGCACAACAGAATTAGCACCATTTTAACAACCATGCATAACACCTTCACTAGATATCTTACCGTAGTCCCGTCATGTCCGGGCGGGCCTCTGGGACCCGTGTCACCATCTCGACCGGGACGTCCTGGTACACCCCTTTCACCTTTCGCACCTTCGAAAATATATTTTAAATGTATCAATCATCATCAATCAATCATCAATTACAATCTTAAAAAAAACATATACGGATAAAAAAATAAAAAAATAATAAACAAATAAAAAGATAATTGTACATAATATACTGACAGAATAGTGTCAATGTGTCAAGGAGAAGGTTTCATGTTCGGCTGTACATTTTTTTTTTTTTGTTATATAAGAAGAGTAAAATAAAATAAACAAATTTGTAAAAATGTACCTATTGAAAACCCCAAAAGATTTGATTTTATTTGAAATTGTATGCAGCTCATCTATACATCAACCTTTTTCCGTCCACTGCTGGACATAGACCTCCCCCATAGAACGCCACAACTCGGGATCCTGCGTTAACTGCATCCAGTGGACCCTGGCATAAATGTCGATATCGTCAGTCCACCTTGTTGGGGGCCGTCCCACGCTGTATCGTCAGGTGCGTGGTCGCCACTTGCGGACCTTCCCTCCCCAAGGGACATCAGACGGTAGTATGCAGTGCTTGTAACAATACCCTGCTGTACTTATACCAACGTGAGTAAAATTGTCTAGAAAGCAAGCTCATTGCTAAAACTATTTAAACATTGTTAGAAGCCACTACCTTGCAAAAGTGAGGCGTTGATGTTTGCTGCAGTTCCAGGGAGTCCAGGGATCCCCCGCGGTCCAATTTCGCCACGAGGTCCTATTGGTCCCTGAGGCCCTATTGGCCCTGGAGGCCCTGGCGTACCCTGCAGTATAAAAATTTATTATTTTTCACCCAAAACGTATCCCACTTTAAAGAAACCGTCACTCATATATGTAAACCTGTAAAGATAAATATGTCATGACGAATAAACGCGATAGAAGGTAAGTACTTAAGGGCCTACATCAATATTATCGTATATCATCGCCGACACGTACATATTAACATAGCCAGTAGGCACAGAAAATGAAGAATTAGGGATACTTTTCCTATTTACTCAAAATCTACTAAATATATTTTAATTCTGATTTACGTGTTTCTATATATAATAGTTACTTATGTTTTTAAAGTTATTTCATTAGTTAATACGCGATAATAGACCAACAAATGAAAAAAAAAATTTTGAGAGGTTGTTTCGCCAAGTTTTTCTATCGAGAAAACTTTTTTTAATCGTGTTTCTGAGTTGATGCGATCCTAGATCATATATTGAAAAAACATATACTTAAAAATCAGAGCTCTAGCCATTCAATCTAAAGAAACAATGAAAACTTCGTACATAGAAAAATGCACGAAGCTATTTTGGTATCGTCTTAACTTAAATTATTGTTAAAATAAATATTAACATTCTCACTTTTTACGAATTTAGACGGGTAAATTTGAAAATTGTTCGTCTAATCCGTAATAATTTACTCAGTTTACAAACTAGAAACACGCTTGAATATCCTGATTATAATTTTACATTATTGCATTGTCATATTATGTGGAAAATTACAGATAAATCCGATTACTGCAAGTGGTTCACCGACTTTCAATTATTCCGTTACATAGATTAATAAGTGCCGAGCTAATGAAAGTGTGTTAAAAAGTGTTTTTTAAGTAACAAATGCTTACATCTCTTCCGTTTACTCCTGGTACTCCAGCCAATCCTACTAAACCAGCTTCTCCCGGTGAACCTAAAATATTAATTTTGTGCAATGATATGCTTATGTTTCAAAATTGAATTACTTATTTATTTAATTAATTTATACCTTTTTGACCAACATCTCCTTTCTCCCCTTTAGGTCCACTTCTCCCCGGTTCCCCGGGCGGGCCAGCTATACTTGTACCAGTAGCCTGGAATATTCCAATATGTATTGAAACATTTACCATGATATTGGAGACATGACAAATAATTTATTATAGAAAATTTTATCTACTTAATAATTCAAGATTAAAAATACAATTGTCATTACGCCCATTATTTATCCAGGATGGCAAGACCCAGGTACTGGATATTCCAAGCAGATAGCAACCTCCAAGTGAGAGACGGCGAACTGTAAACCCTATGCCAACACACCTGGTCAGCGCGACATAGTAAACAAAATACCTTCCCGAATTGGAAGAAACTCATGTCCAACAGTGGGACATTAATGGACGGAGAAGAATTGTAGAAATTCAAGCATTTTTCTTGGAATCAGAATAAGGTAAAATTACTTACATTAATTACAGCCCCAGGTGGTCCCGGGTCGCCTCGCTCACCTTTTAGGCCATCAATGCCTGATGTTCCTGGGTCACCTTTTACACCACGGACACCCTAGGATAAATAATATTTTATGTTATCCATTTATGGTATGAAAATATTATTCGTAAAATAAATTAATGGGATAATTTGCTTAGTTTTAAAACTAAAAAATACTCTTGAAAAACCTTTTTATTTTTAAAACTAGCTGTTGCCCTCGACTCCGTCCATGTAGAATTTAGGAAATTTTCCTCGTTTTTGCAATATTTTTAACTACTGCTTGAGTGAGAGTTTTATAAACGTAAGAGTAAACAAATATAATCAGAATGAACGAACTGCTAAGCTATCAGGAGCTACACGTGTTATTGTGAGTCAACCATAAAATATAGATATGTGGTGTTTCGGGATATTTTTAGACAATTTTATGTAGAATATTTCCGTCATACATGATTTCTATGTAACTTTAACCATTAAGGCTGCACACGCAACGGTAGCTTAAAAAATGGAGCACTTTTTCCCGTTTTCCCAACATTTCCCTTCACTACTCTGCTCCTTATGATTGTAGCGTGATGGAAAGTATACTATAACCTGCCCAGGAGTATGAAGAATAATTGTACCATGTTTCGTTAAAATCCGTCGAGTAGTTTTTGTTTCTATAAGGAACATACAGACGGACAGACAGACAGACAGACAGACAAAAATTTTACTGATTGCATTTTTGGCATCAGTGTCGATCACTAATCACCCCCTGATAGTTATTTTGAAAATATATTTCTTGTACAGAATTGACCTCTCTACAGATTTATTATAAGTATAGATTATTGCATTGTCATCCGTCCTCCTCATTAGGTGCGTAAAATTTCACATCAATCCGAATACTTCTGAGTGGGTGAAAATTACTGTTAAAGAATCCGTTAAATAGATTAATATTACGTTACTAAACGTTAATATTACGTTAATATTACGTTACACATTAATAGATACGTTTTAAGCTAATAAAAAAGCATGTGGATGAAAAATTATTCAATTTGTGTCATTTTAAATAGGTACTAGAGCGCACATTTCTTCCTGACAAGACAACTTAACTTAACGGCTATTTTTATAGCCAATCTATAATTACAGACAGATTGTTATCCTTGTTTATCAGTAACATATTGCTGTCTCCTGACAAATTTTCAATACAGAATCATCAGTCGATTATTGATTTATTGATATGCAAGTAAGGACAAAAGTTTAGATTAGACTGACTTTAATAGCAAAAATCACATGAAATATTGAAAACGACCGTAAGTAGTTTTGGTGCTTGTTAGTTAGCATTAACAAAAACAGACTATTTATCAAACTATACTAAAATTCGGAATACTCCATATAAGTATCTACAAGTATCTTTATAAAAAAATACTAAAATCAATAACAAACAATATTTTTGCATTATTTCAACCGCTTGTTAACAGAAATTAATAAAAAAATCGGTTAAAAGAATTAAGTACATAAGCCATAGAATTTGGAAATAAACTATAACCTACCGGTAAACCAGTGTATCCTCTTTCTCCTTGGTCTCCTTTAGGACCTGGGGGACCTTGGGGGCCCTAAAAGTTATAACATAATGAATACTTAAGATCAGCTTTATAATAATTAAAGAAAGATTAGTTTATTTATCAATTAACTTACCACTGATGGCGTCGGAGTAACTTCAGTAGTTTTCTGAAAAGTAGGTAGGTAAATACAATAAAAAATGAATGAATAAATCAAATTCGAGTATCCATCAAATTGGACTGCGCAAGTACGTATAGGTTTACGTATTTACCGACCCCAAGACCCCCTGTATACTAAATTTCACGAAAATTATTGGAGCCGTTTCCGAGATTCCAATCTAGATACTTTCTCACTCCAGCCCATTACGTCCCACTGTTGGGCACGGAATTCCTCCACTTTGGGCAGGTTTAGGGTCTATTATGCCGCGGTGACCAGGCGTGTTGTCAGAGAGATTATTTTCGAGATTTTTGTCTCTCACAGTGGACGTTATAACAATATCTCATATCTGGTTTTAACAGCGCCCTTGGGACGTAATTACAGTTGTATTCTTAATCCGTCACCATACGGTCAACGTATTTTAGATACTTACTATTGGTGTGTCTGTTGCTAATAGTGCTTGAGGTGCATCCTGAAAGTAATTACCCAATAAGAGATAAAGATCACAAGTCACCAACCCATTTCATGTATAAATTGCTATTGTTAAGATAGAAAACACCTTACAATTTCTTCACAGCTATCCGTAGTCAAGTTATACTGATCACAGCTCAAAGATAACCATTGTAGATCTATCTGAAATCAAAATAAGCCTTTTTATAATCATTCCTTTGTTGCAACAAATCTTAGTTCTGCTGCGTTTGAGAAAATTAAATGGGAGATTTTTCAGTAGATAAGTAAGTCTAAATTAGGAACCATCACGTATACTTTAACCTACAGAAACGTTAAAATCTTTACTTGTTATACAACAATGTCGTTATTTTTGTATGTCTACGAGGGGAGGTCCAAAAGTTCGTGGAATGAAAGGGTTTTAGTAAAAATGAAACAGTAAATTTATTTTTCCTTTTCAATATAATCACCCTTAAGCTGAATACATTTATTAGATCTATGAATTAATTTTTCTAAACCATCGTAAAAATATTTTTTATCTTTTCCCTCAAAATGAGCCAAAATTGCCTCCTTTACCTCATTGTCGTCGGAAAATTTCCTTCCCCTTAAGTCTTTTTTTAAATTGGGGAACAAATAAAAATCACTTGGGGCCAGATCTGGACTATAGGGTGGGTGGACTAGTGATTCGAAGCCATGCGTGTGTAGAGCAGCCATTGCAACTTTGCTCTTGTGAACCGGCGCGTTGTCTTGCAAGAGCAACACGCCCTTGGTCAATTTTCCCCGACGTTTTTCTTTGATGGCATCCTTTAATTTTTCTAGTATTGTTGCGTAGTATTCTCCGGTTATGGTCCTGCCCTTTTCTTTATAATCAATCAGTATTATCCCCTCACAATCCCAAAAAACAGTAGCCATCAACTTTCCAGCCGACTCCGACACTTTGAATTTCTTTGGCGGTGGTGTCCCCTTTTTATGCCATTGCATGGACTCTTGTTTGGACTCAGGCTCAAAGTGATGAACCCATGTTTCATCGCCGGTAACAATTCGCTCCAAAATCGGTCCAGGATCGTCGCCACACAACTCTAAAAAATGTTTTGACGCTTCGACGCGCTGCTGTTTTTGAAGCGGCGTGAGCATTCTCGGTACCCATCTTGCACTGACTTTTGTCATACCCAGGTGGTCATGTAGGATTCGCAAAATGGTGGTATCTGATACTCAAACTAATGCAGATAACTGTTTTTTCTTCAAACGGGTGTCCTCCAGTACAATTTTTTCCACTTTTTCGACGATGTCTGATGTGGTGGCCTCAACTGGCCTTCCTGAGCGGGGGTCGTCTTCAATCGACTCCCGACCATGTTTAAAAAGACCATGCCACTTGTAAATCATTGATTTACTAGGGCACTGTTCCCCGTAAACAGTTTCCATTTCATTCAAAATGGTCTGAGCGTTCTTTCCTTGCTTGGTAAGGAATTTAATGACCGCACGGTGTTCAATTTTCTCCATAGTTTCAGTTTTCTTCCGGATTGACGTGTTTAGCAGGCGAGTGTTCGTAAACGAATGACGCAATAGGGCTGAAACTCCATTTATATACTAATTATGAGTCCCCAATTAGTATGACACTAAGCGAGCGCCCCTATCCCCACTCCATCCCCTCCATTCCACGAACTTTTGGACCTCCCCTCGTATGTGCATGCCCCTATGTGAGCTTATATCTTCAAAACTACGGAACGGATTTTGATGCAGTTTTTTAATAGATAGAGTGGTTCAAGAGAATAGCTTTTTTGCATAGTTTGTTTTCCACGCGGTTATAGGTTTGGTTTCCACGCGTACGAAGTTGCAGACAGAGCAAGTGAAAAATAAATTCAATAACAAACTCAAAAATGTGGAGATTCACTAAGAATTATTACTAAAAAACAAAGTTAAAACCTATGATACTTTTATGTACTTATACACTATCTGACTTTCCAGGTAGCTTCGTATTTCTCAACAAATTGACTTTCATTTCAAAAAATATGTAATGACAAAAACCCACGTAATAAATATATACTTACTGGTGCCGGAGTACCGTCATCGTTAGACACTATAGTGACAGCGGTAGCGTTAGTATAATCTTGGACTGTTATCCTTTCAGGTTTCAACTATAAAACAAAATTAATTTTATCATCTTTTTACAGAACAGAATTATTTCTACCTTTCTTCCTTCCTCTCCAGCCCATTAACGTCTCACTGTTGACCACGGGCCTCCTCTACTTTGAGAGGGACTATGGTCTGTGCCGCACTGATCAGGCGTGTTGGCACAGGGTTTAGTGTCGAGTTTTCCGACATATACTACTTTGTTTTTGGAAATACACACAAAGATTATTCCTTAGCTAGGTACTTTATAGATTGCTGGACATAATAGGAGATACAGTGGTGACTTTTATAACTTTATGAATGTTTACACTGAAACTTAAAATTAAAATTAATTAATATGACATGATGATGGTTTGGTTTCCAGTAGGTATTCTCTCTATTTTACCGGCTATTAAAGGTTCTTGAGAAAGAAATATGATAATGAAACTTTTGTATTCGTAATCTTATACTTCTATACTAATATTTTAAAGCTGAAGAGTTTGTTTCTTTGTTTGTTTGAATGCGCAAATCTCAGGAACAACTGGTCCCATTTGAAAAATTCTTTCATTGCTGGATAGAAGGATAGAAGGCTATATAACATCAAGCTACGACTAATAAAAGCGAAGCATCGGTAAAAAATGATTTAAAAACGGGGAAAATTTTATAATATAATATTCTCTAACACTTGCGCGACTAATTTCGATTACATAAAACCACTTTTTACGGATTTAGACGCGCGTATATCTAATAAATACACGCTTCTTTATCCGTTAAAAACGGTTTTAATGATAATTTTCTAAATTCCACGCGTACGAAGTCTCTGGCAACAGCCAGTTATATCATAACAATAACACTAACCTCGTTACAGTCCACAGCTATATGTATCGTATGATTTGTAATTGACGCGTGGATTTTATGCCATCCTGGTGCAAAAATCTGAAACACATAGATTGAATTACATTCATAACGAGTCACTATGTAAGGCTGGCAGGTAAAATCGGAAATTTGTTATTGTGCTCAATTATGGACAGGCATTAAGATGTAAAAGGCGAGAGTAGAATATCTAGTTGCCACTTCGCTCTATTTTTGGTGCTATGTGGTGCTACCAAAGTTATTAGACATTTATCACACAAATGATTGTCCCGTGCGGGAATCGAACTAGCGAGATCGTGAACAGCAGCCCGTTACATGAACCACTTGACCAGGAGGACCGACAGCCCGTCATTTCCTTAATTAACATTCTACTTCCAAAGTCAACTCCTGAAATGAAAGCTACTTACCTCCCAATTGGGAAAGATTACTCTCGCTCCTCTATAGAACACAGCAATCTTCTTTGAAACTGGCAGCATAGTCAATGAGAATAAAAGACCTTTAGATTTAGCCTTCACTAGACTCCATGGTCGGCGCTGATTGTGAGCGTTAAATGTACCAACCACACTGAAATGTGGTGGAAGACCAGCTGGAAAGACCTCCCTGGAATATTCACTTTCATTTTAAATAATAACCGCAATTTTTTTTTTAAATATAGCTATTTTCTATATACATCTGTTTTTTTCTCGCTATATTAATATATCATAATATGCCGTTTTTGGCGCCCTTTACGGTGTGCAATTAAGAATATCCGCAATCCGACAAAGTAAGAGTATGTTTTTAGTTCCATAAATTTGGAAATGAAAACATTAATTATTATGTTATTAATATTATTTATTTTATGTATTCTTTCCGTATTCTGGTACCCATAACACAAGCAGCCATTATAGCTTGGGACCAGAGGACGTGTTGTGTGAAATGGCCATGAATAATTATTTACATAATTTTTATTATTTGGTATAGTGATCACAATACATATTCCAATATATCAACATTTACGAGTATATACGAGAAATAGGGCAACATCATGACTATTTAATTTACGAATTCCGTCAAGCGTCAAATTAGATACGATTTTCCACATCTAAGTACGGACGGAAATCTGAGCAGTTAATCGCTAAATCACTCGATCGGAAGGGACAGCCCACCGGAATTCCGGTATTGGCGTACCAAGTAAGTACTAATATTTGATTTATGGCGAATACAGTCAGTTAAATAAAATTCTATAATTAAAATTTAGCTACAATTTTATTTCAGTTATGTTGAACCAATGCGAGTTTAGGCCTATATGAGGAGTTTATGATAATGAGATGATGGATAGAGGACCGCAAGTTTATTACTTACCAGCTGATGCCCGCGACTTCGTACGCGAGAAATTTAGAAATCCATCCTTAACAAACAGAAGTTTACTCTTCTGCTCAATAGATGGCGTTGTACCTTTTTTTAATCGCGCTATTGTTTCGTTCCACACATTAACATCAAAATCTCAAAATTATATCAAAATTATAATAGATAGATAGATAGATAGATAGATCGATAACTCTTTATTGTTCACCTTACAGACATTGAAATATAGACAAGATTCTTAAGACTAGGTACAAATGGCGGCCTTATCACATAAAGTGATCTCTTCCAGGCAACCATAGAATGGAAAGAGAAGTAAATAAAATAAGATAATTCTGTTATCATACGGATTTCGCACTTATAAATTAGAAAGGAAAATGGGCTTTGTGGTTTGTGGTTTTGTGCTTTATGTGATGAAGATGCACTGCCATATTCGAAGTCGCGAGTTCGTTTTCGGCACGGGATAATTATTTGTATGATATTTATTGATGTCATACAAATGTACTGTATCTTGGTGTTTCTATGTATAATAAGTATATATTTACAAAAGAAAGGTTACTTTTGTATTCTATCCGTATTCTGGTACCCATAACACAAGCATATAAGCTTAGCTTAGGACCAGACGACGTTTTGTGAAATGTCCGTGATAATTTATTCATAGTTTCGTACATAAAAGAAAGCAATCCTGGCAATTAATTACAAGTTCGCCATTATAATCAGTTAACTTACAACAATGTTCTTGTCAGATTAGCTGTATTCCCAATCCTGAAAGCTGTTTGCAGACGCTGTGATCCTTGTACATGTGTGACTCCTTTAGTATCGGACTTATCTAACTTATATACAGCTATTAGGTCTACAGTTCTAAAGTCCACGTCACCTGGTAGAAGTTCAGAGCATGGGGGCATGTGGATCGGTGACACTGTTGTTGTAGTGTTCTGTGGAAGAACTGCGAAAAAAAAGAAAACCAATCTCTAACACTTACGCGTGTCATTTGTTTAAATAAAACTACTTTTTCCGGATTTAAACGCGTATATTGCTCACTCTCTCCCGTGACCATAGTAACTGCAAAGTCTCCGAAACGTCGGGCTAAAATATAAAACAAATACACGCGTCTAAAGCCGTATAAATTAGTTTTATATACGGAAAAAAAGGAAATGCGTACTTATTTATTATGATGACATGAGGTCGATTCTTGCTATTAAAATCAAACTAAACTAAAATTTGCTCTTACTTGCATATCATTAAGCGATTGATAATGATAACACATTCTCTATTGAAAATAGGCCCTGTATGGTGCAATTATTATTTATACCATACAAAATGTTTATACTGCGTTTGGGTGATTTCTGTGTATAATAAGTATGTATTTACAAAAAAGATATAATGTAGTGTATATCTGGTACCCATAACACAAGCATAGAAATATAGCTTAGCTTACTTTGGGGCCAGAGGACGTTGTGTGAAATGTCTGTAAATATTAAAAAAAAAGCAAATTGGCATCTATCCGTAACCGTAGATTGGTTACTGAAAATGGCCGCTTAAAACTAAAGCGAATAACTAGAGTTAATTAGTAGGTGTCATTTCTGTCGTGCTTAATGTTAATGTTTGTAAAACTATCAGACTTTTTCTAGTTATTCATAGACTAGAGCTCCATCTGCTTCCGGATAAGGGCAGGAAAATGAGTGTTTGTTGTTGTAACATCAACTGATATGACTACAGTAGAATCCGTTTAGTATGACTCCGCCTATATTGAAAACGGTTAATATGACGTATTTACTTCTTCTACTTCTTTAAAAAAGTCATAATAGCCGGATATAATGACTTTCTTTATAGTGACATGTCGCTTGTTATGACCCATTTTAATAAAATAATGTCCTGTTATAATGACCGACATGATTCTTTACACCTCCGGTAATGTTGGTTCCCGGCGACGTTCGGTACGGGGCTCGTTTCTGTTTAGTATCTCGGTGAGTAATTTACTGCTTTTCGTTTTTTTTGTCGCATACTGTGAAAAAAATGTCATCTCAACGACGTCTTAAAGCAATTGTGGGGAAAGGTGTGAAATATGCAGATTAGAAAATGGAGAATCTAAGTCATGTCTCGCAAAGGAATTTGACGTGGGTCATTCGATAAACTAAATGATTTTCAAAAACAAGAAATGCGCTTCTTTCGGTTTAATTCAAATGTTTTGAAACCGAAGAGGCTTCGAAAATCACGACAAGAAAATATTGATCAAGCATTAATACAGTGGTTTAAAAAAATTTGATTTAATATGTATGTATACACATGTAAATAGTTTCTGTATAAAAATACATAAGTACATACATATTTACATAAAAAAAGTTTTTTATTTCACAAAACGCTTTGTATGACGTCCGCTTATAGCTTATAATGACGTGTTTGTCAATTCCCTTCGATGTCATTATAAACGGACTCTACTGTACTATGAAATTTTTTACCCTCTATCTATCACCATTCTGAAGATACAACCTGATGACGATCGATGGACTGTGAAGTCTTAGGGTCTCGTTCAAAGTTTTGGAAAGGAACTCTAAAAACAGCGCTAATCGTGTTAGAATTCCGTATTTACTTATTAAATAACATGCATTAATTTTACTCTAAAACTGTCCTAAAAACATCTAAAAAGTAACCAAAACCATTAATAACATGTAATAGCCCATTATTATCTGAAACTTTTGTATTCACAGGCGTATTTTTTAGGGTTTCGTACCTAAAGGTAAAACGGGGCCGAGATTTTGCTATTCCTCCGGCGTCCGTCTGCCAGGAAATTAGAATTTTCACAAATAATGTAGTTTTGTTGCAACAAATACTAAAATTAGTTAAAATTGATCTTCGCCGTCGTTCGTCTAGGTCTGCCAGAATATATCTCTGGAACGCTGATAGCTATTGAGCTAAAAACTTCACAATTTATGTAAGTATATCAGTTGATGCTACAACAGCAAATACTCGTTATCGTCATTCTCCTGCCCTTATCCCGTTATTTGAGGGACACTTTATTTGGTGTTACTTATCATCAATATTCGAAACGCCATCAAACGCATGTTAGTCTAAGATCCGAACCTAAATCGACCTTCACCGAGCTGATAATAGAATAAAACTTATTTTATAATAAATTTAGTATATTAGAAAATATATTAAAAAAGGGTTGTCAAAAAAAATCCTGGACAAAACATTTTTAATAATTTATTAAAAAATGATTTTTCATTAAATGTTGCAACATCAAGATAATAAGAAAATTTTATACTGCACTTAAAGTATTAAACATATAGAATGTGCAGACGTAGGGTTGTCTATAATTAACCTGGACAAGCTACTAGGTTGCCAGGTATAAACAGGTATGTCGATACTAGTTACTTTCACTTGTTTTGATAATAAAAAAAAAATTATATCAGCATAAGCGCTGTTTTATTACGAACATGTTGATATAGGGTTGTCTGCAAAAAATTTGGTCCTAATAGGGGTTTGCTAATTTTAAAAATTTAAATTTCAACGCGTGTGAAAATGAGTGACAGAGATATCCGAGGTTAGTATACTGTGTAATAATAAGGGACCGAACATTGCCAGTCGTCTCTGACGGGGCCTGGAATATAAAAAAAGTGCTCATGCTCGGCACGTAAACTATGGAAGGTAGGGGTATACCCCTACTATCCTCTACATTGTAAACAGTGCGCGTTATTTTGGAGTAGCTAATATAATGACAATATTATATTGCATCGAAAACACGTGTTATTTTGTATCGTTGTGATGAAAAATGGCTAAAAAATGTTTTTTGTGTGGTTCGGACGATTCTTTACTTGATTTTACTGATACACTTTTAAAAATTGTTCGGTAAAGCTAGCTTTTCGCAAAAAAAATCTTTAAATATCATGAAACTGAACTAACTAAATCAGCACTCGATTTTGTTGGTTACCATACCACGTGCTATAAAAAAGTAACTGTTTTAGGAAATAAATACAATGAAGAATTTAAACTTTTTTTTACAGAGTATTCAGTAAGTACATAATATATGACTCTTTCAATTATTATCTAATATAATTCGAAATAGCACAATTTTAACGTTCGTTGACTTCGTTTCTTATCAATCAAATAATTTGAAAAATACTTATTTTTTCTGAAGGACCTCTCTCCTGTTTTTTTCTTGTTTTTCTGTTTCTAATTTCTTACGGTGTTTTTTTTTAATTTTCCCGAAGAAAATAAGACCAAAGGCCCGGCCCCGTCAGAGACGACTGGCAATGTTCGGTCCTTTTTTATTACACAGTATACTTACCTCGGATATCTCTGTCACTCATTTTACCACGCGTTGAAATTTAAATTTTAAAAATTCGCAAACCCCTATTAGGACCAAATTTTTTGCAGACAACCCTATATCAACATGTTCGTAATAAAACAGCGCTTATGCTGATATAATTTTTTTTTATTATCATAACAAGTGAAAGTAACTAGTATCGACATACCTGTTTATACCTGGCAACCTAGTAGCTTGTCCAGGTAAATTATAGACAACCCTACGTCTGCACATTCTATATGTTTAATACTTTAAGTGCAGTATAAAATTTTCTTATTATCTTGATGTTGCAACATTTAATGAAAAATCATTTTTTAAAAAATAATTAAAAATATTTTATCCAGGATTTTTTTTGACAACCCATTTTTAATATATTTTCTAATATACTAAATTTATTATAAAATAAGTTTTATTCTATTATCAGCTCGGTGAAGGTCGATGCAGGCTCGGATCTTCTACTATGTATATTGGATGCGAATTGGCATTGTTCATAATTTTTGACCTGCTGTTTTTATATTTTCTTTAGAAAATATGGACCATTTTAAGAAACTAATTTCAATATTATTGAAATATTCACTATATAGAATTTTTTAAAAATACTTAAAGATATTATTTTAAATGTTGTGACGTCATCGTTGTACGCAATCTGTGTATTGACTTTTCCTGATAGACTTAAGACAGATTGCAATACATCTTTTCAAAGTTGCCAAGTTGATATTGTTACGAACACACAAAGCACAAAGGAGCTAGCGCCATCTAGCGTCGACTAGAAAAACCACTTAAAGAACCGAACAGAGTGAAACCGCTTTTAGATACTAGATGGCGTTAGAGGAACTACCGTACGCGCGAACCTTCTAGAAACATTCGTTCCAGGCGATCACGTTCGCGCACAGTCGGGAACATTCTGGAATAGTCTGGAACTCGTCTCGGCGCATATAAATAGCGGCAGGGAGGCGAGCCCGGGCAGTTCAGTTCGAGCTACGATAAAGGCGACTTCGAGAGCGAAAACAAGTGATCAAGAGTGATACCAGTGAAACCTTCAACTTGGCTACGATCTAGGACATTGTTAGTGCTTAGTGTTTGGACCTAGTGCTTAGTGTGTAACTAGTGCTAGTGAATAAAGTCTTCTAAAAGAGTCAGCAGGTCTTTCTCTCCAAATCCTTCGAACCCTAACACGTAACAATATAATAGACCAATTTCAACTCTACCATAGAGTAGTATATCCCTCAGAACGCCTTAATATTTTAAGTCCTTCATTTCAAGGGCAAATAGAGATCATTTGCTTTTATGGAAAAATAATCGTTAATATAGCAAATTTTCCGAAAAAATCTAATGGATCATGATCAGAAACTCTATTCCCCGAAATGGTTTTTGAATTAAGAGTTTAAAAAAAATATGAACAATGCCAATTCGATATGACGAATATACATCTTTACTTAATATAAAACAAAGCCGTTATTTTTGTATCTCTGTCTCTATGTGAACTTATATGTTTAAATCACTGCAACGTATTCTGTTGCGGCTTTTTAAAATACATAACTAGTATGGTTTGAGTGGATTGCTTTTTTGTATAATTTGTTAAGGTTTTGTTTCTAGAAAACACGCGTGAAAAGTTGCGGGCAACAGCTTCATTATGATAATAAAGTTACCTAGAGGCGTATTGACCTGTTAAGTTAGTTCAAGTAAAAAATTTTCCTTTATCTCTATTAGAAATTTAGAAATTAGGGCGGCTAATTAAATTGGCCCGGAGCGTGAAATCAAATGGCCCGGGGCCTTAATTTTCAAAATACGTCTCTAAAGTTACGGAACCCTTCTTGAACGAGGTCAAGTCTTACTTAGACAGTTGTTATTGCAAAACATTTAGCACCAATGCAAACAGTGATAAATTTAGGTAAACAAAAACAAGCTAAAACGTTGATAAATTATTGTAAGTGAACCAAAGATCTGAAATGATAGAGCACGTTTCAAAAACTGACTAAGTTTAAGACGGGGTTTTAAGTACGCTTGCACAGCCTAGTGGTCAATGGTTTTGGCGTGATGCGCGTACAAACATATCTAGACAGATGGACAGACAGACAAAAATTCTATAAACCTTTGTCATGGCTATTTATATGTCTCTATTACGCCAGTGAAGACCGCCTTTTTTACCCCATTTTTTATCAATATCCCCAAAGTACAGTCAGAATTAGATTAGATTTTTTATTATATAATAATAATAAATAATAAATATTCACGGACATTTTACACAACGTCTTCTCGTCCCAAGCTAATGCTTGTGTTATGGGTACCAGAATACGGATAGAATAAATAAAGTACTTTTCTTTTGTAAATACATACTTATAATACATAGAAACACCCAGACGCAGGACAAACATTTGTATGAAATTTATAAGCATCACACAAATTATTGTCCGAGGCGGGAATCGAACCCGCGACCTTGTGAACGGCAGTTGATGAACCACTAGACCACGAAGCCCGTCATTATATGTATAGATATTGTACACCAACTGCTGTCATCATTGACAGTCACCATCTATAACATACGAGTATCTATAACAACCCCTTCAAGCAGGAAGAAAAAGAACGACGTGACATCCTTATGTGGTATGTCGTAAAATTACTATACCTAATGATTATAATAGTTCCATACCTATTTGTCCATCACTCGTGTGATATGATGATATCACAAATATGATGATACTCGTAGTAAACCTGAAATTTAAATAAATTGTTTCTGAATTATAAAAAAAACATTCACATTTTATATATTTACTGGCTGTTGCCCGCTACTTCGTACGCTTAGAATTTAGAAAATATCCTCTATATCTATAATTTACTATTCGACGGGCTTCGTGGTCTAGTGGTTCATGTAACGGACTGCCGATCACGAGGTCGCGGGTTCGATTCCCGCTTGGGACAACCATATTGTGTGATATCCATAAATGTCATACAAATGTTTGTACTGCGTCTGGGTGTTTCTATGTATTATAAGTATGTATTTACAAAAGAAAAGTAGTATATGTAGTCTATCCGTATCTGGTACCCATAATACAAGCATATAAATATAGCTTACTTTGGGACCAGAGGACGTTGTGTGAAATGTCCTGAATATTTATTTATTATTATTATAATTTAGATAGTATTCCCCGTTTATGTCACATTTTTCACTAATGTTTCACGCTTTATATTATTGAAAAAAAATGAAAAGAAACGAAGAAAATAAAAAGAAATCCATGGTTTTTCTTGTCTGTTCTTCTCCATGGGATTCGCGTTTGGAACAGACACCTAGTTTCTGATGTTTCAAAAGAGCTTATAAAACATGCTAACTTGAAATAAAAACAATTTTGACTTTGACTTTGATTATTAGATGCAGCGTGATATTATGCAACCTATAGCCTTCTTCAATAAATGTAGTATCAACAGCTATCCCTTATGAAAAAAAAGTGTGATGAGAATATAACTAACAACAAATCGGAATAATTCTATTCCATTCCAATACCAACATTGACCCGAACAAAATCATCAATACGTCATATAAATTGAAACATCAGACGCGTCCTAGTTCAGGCATTGAATCTCGATACAGCAGGTCAACAGTTAATTGATCCTCTTTGATGTCCCACTTCGAATGACCTTCAGCGACCAATGAGTTGGCGAGCCAATTCGGTGGTTCCTTTAATAAGGGCCTACATCAATATTATCGTATATCATCGCCGACACGTACATATTAACACAGCCAGTAGGCACAGAAAATGAAGAATTAGGGATACTTTTCCTATTTACTCAAAATCTACTAAATATATTTTAATTCTGATTTACGTGTTTCTATATATAATAGTTACTTATGTTTTTAAAGTTATTTCATTAGTTAATACGCGATAATAGACCGACAAATGAAAAAAATAAAAAAATTGAGAGGTTGTTTCGCCAAGATTTTCTATCGAGAAAACTTTTTTCAATCGCGTTTCTGAGTTGATGCGATCCTAGATCATATATTGAAAAAACATATACTTAAAAATTAGAGGTCTAGCCATTCAATCTAAAGAAACAATGAAAACTTCGTACGTAGAAAAATGCACGAAGCTATTTTGGTATCCTCTTAACGGCTGTATGACGTAGTAACCAATTCGTTCGTAATATGCCATTAAAACTATTTAGATATTCGTTTGTTTATACAACAACTATGTCCGCCACTTCGTACGTGTGGAACGTAGAAAATTTTCCCCGTTTTTGCCACATTTTTCACTGATGCTTCGCTCCTATTATGCGCAGCGTGATATATGGTCTTATTCATCATGACATAACATAAGACCAATAGCCTGCCTTCCTCAATAAATGAACTATCCAACACAAAAAGAATATATCAATTTGAACAAATAGTCTTGAGATTAGTGCATTCAAACAAACAAACAAACTCTTCAGCTTTATTAAAGAAGTATAGATAACATTCTCTTAGATAAGAGTTGGAAAACACAAAAAAAAGCTCTGTGCCAATACGCCTAGTCAGTGCTGCATAGTTGACCATAATCTCTTTTAAAGAGGAAGGCCCGTGCCGGAATGTTAAAGGGCCGGACATATCACCACATCATTCTCCTGCCCTTATCCCACTACTTGGGGTCTGCGGAACATGCTTTTTTTTCATAGTCGTCTATCAGCCGTCATATATAATATATATGACGGCTGATAGACGTAAGAGGAGTTAACATATTATGTTAACTCCTCTTACTTTTATGTCCTCTTTCACACAGTCCATCCATCTTTTCTTAGGTCTTCCTCTAGACTTTTTCCGTCCACATTTATCCTCAGAACTCTCCTAACGATATTACTATCTACGACGGGCCTTGTGGTCAAGTGGTTCATGTAACGGACTGCCGTTTACGAGGTCATAAAAGATATTTAAAAATGTCAAACATATGTCAATAAGTATGTACAAAAGAAAAAGTAGTTTATGTAATATATCCGTATTCTGGTAACTATAGCACAAGCATAATAAGCATAGCTTGGGACCAGAGGACGTTGTGTAAAATGTCCATAAATATTTATTTATTTATAC
Source organism: Orgyia antiqua (assembly GCA_916999025.1). Lineage (NCBI taxonomy): Eukaryota > Metazoa > Arthropoda > Insecta > Lepidoptera > Erebidae > Orgyia > Orgyia antiqua. The sequence continues at coordinate 24,653,000 of OU779871.1, forward strand.
CGTTTTGTTATCGCCACTAAATTTAATAATGATGAATATGAACATAACTGTCGTCCGACTAAACGAAGCAAATGAATTCAATCAAAATGCCAGTGGTCGGTAGTCGGAATTGCGTGTTGTATATTAATTACTTTGTTGCATTTCATCATTCGCTCTTTATGTCTTCATGAGTAATATCTTTTCCCAGTGATAGAACTACAGATGACCGGGTTATAAAAAAAAAAATAAAAAAAATATTAAATAAAAATAATAATATTAAAAAAAATAAAAATATTATATAAATAAAACTACTTTTTACGGATTTAGACGCGTATATTTGTTTTAAATTTTGGCCCGACGTTTCGGAGACTTTGCAGTCACCATGGTCATGGGTGCGACTGAGCTGTAATGTGTCTTCTACGATCAGTTATTACAGGGTTTACCCACATTCGATTTTAATATTACATTGACCATAAAGATAGACTTTTACTATAAACTATATCATATTACATTGTGCTCAGACTACATAAAATCAATAACATTATTTTAGTTTCTAAAATACATTAACAAATTGTAACAACATAAAGAAAATTTTTTTAATTTTAAATTATATAAGGTAAAACATACATAACTTTATCATAGACTAAAGTTTTATAAATATACGCGTCTAAATCCGTAAAAAGTAGTTTTATATAAACAGATGAGTCGCGCAAGTGTTAGAAAAAAAAATATTATTACTTAAATTATATTTCATAAAAGATAAAATGTTCATTTACCGGGTTATTGATTTTTCAAGGTCAAGAATAGAACGGAATTTTAATGTGGATTTCTGGCTCTTAGGTCAACAGTACTTAAAAATAATCTACTTAGCTTAAAAACCAAAAAGCACCCCTGAAAATCCTGATTTTCTTTTTTAATTATTGCATTGTCATCGGTAAGGACCGAAATTATGCATGCCTAACAAGGGTTAGGCATGCATAATTTCAGATCAATCTGACTGCAGTAAGATAAGGTAAGTGGGTGAAAATCACTTTCAAAGATTCCGTTAGATAGATTAATACATTGATAGATACATACTGAATATATATTATATAAGCGACAATAATTTATCAAATTTTTATCACCCTACTGACATATTTATTTACTTAAATGTTTCTCTATTTGTTGACTGATTTGACTATTGTAATTAATTTGCTTAAGATTTTAGGACTGTGAAATCTATCTTACTATATAATATAATAAAGCGGAAGAGTTTGTTTGTTCGTTTGTTTGTTTGTTTGAACGCGCTAATCTCCACCACTGGGGCGATTTGAAAATTTCTTTCAGTGTTAGATAGGGCATTTATCGAGGATGGCTTTAGGCTATATAACATCACCCTACGACCAGTAGAAGCGAAGCAGCAGTGAAAAATGTTGCAAAAAAAGGGGAAAAAAATTATAAATTCGACAGGTACGGAGTCGCGGGCAACAGCTAGTATAATATATAACTATAGTATAAGAATATAATTATATTATGATTTCCTGTAAGAACTGTAATTTCAAACTCAATGAAAATTGTTACTGATAATAAAACATTGAAACAGCCACAGCTGTTTTTCCAAATCAGTTGTAAATTAAGTTTAATATCACGGATTAATCTCGGAAAAATGTGTTGCATTGCACAGGTTTGGTGCTCTTCCAGACCACGGCTTTGCTGTTGGATAGTACTAAAATAATCCAAGATCAGGGGAAATGTGCGCTTTAAACGGTGAACGATGCATCGGCTATGTTTCCAGGCGTTTCTAGTATTGATGAGAAGAGGCGAAATTAGATGTAATCGTAAAATTTTTCTGACTTGACTGTCATATCTTGTGTCTTAAAATTGTATCACACCCATGAATCTTATTGCCAATAAATTATTATAAAACAAAGTCGTTTTTTAGGGTTCCGTACCCAAAGGGTAAAAACGGGACCCTATTACTGAGACTTCGCTGTCCGTCCGTCCGTCCGTCCGTCTGTCACCAGGCTATATCTCAAGAACGGTGATAGCTAGACAGTTGAAATTTTCACAGATGATGTATTTCTATTGCCGCTATAACAACAAATACTAAAAATAAAATAAAATAAATATTTAAGGGGGGCTCCCATACAACAAACATGATTTTTTTACCGTTTCTTGCTCGATACTAATAACGTTGCCTTATATTGCATAGATAATGGTACGGAACCCTTCGTGCGCGAGTCCGACTCGCACTTGACCAATTTTTTTTTGTATATCGCTATGTGACCTTATGCCGGCAAAACTACACAACGGTTAATATATTAAGACGGCATGATACCAAATTATGCTCCACACCAAAGTAAGGGTATCGTACTTCCGTTTTTTCTTCGCGAAAGTTAAACCGATTTTAATAGTTTTTGCGTTATATTATAGATAAAGAGCATATCTATGCTTCTATCACTTTATTTTTTTCAAAACATAATAACTAAAAGAAATATGACGATCCGAAAAACCCACTTTATTCGGTTTTCTTTAGATAAAGTTGCAGCGTCTATCACACAAATTTGGTAAAGTTTTACCACAAAAGAAAGTGATAGAAGCATAGATATACTCTTTATCTATAATATAACACAAAAACTATTAAAATCAGTTTAACTTTCGCGAAAAAAAACGGAAGTACGAATCGTCTTTTTTCAAAGAATTTGTAGGTAAAATCCGCTTCATCTATATTTGTCCCTTTCAGCGCGGCGCTCGGAAATAGGGATAGTAATACCTTAGGCAAGTGGCAAATACCTAAATGAGGAGTACAGTACCCTCTTAATGGTCTTATTCATAATGACCTATCGGAGCTTTAAACGGAGATTTTATCGGAGAAATAAACGTTTTAGCGTAAAAAGACTATTATGAATAACAAGTTTTGACAATTTACGCGAACCGATTTTAGCGAACTTTTAAACCTTCGATAAGTCATTATGATTAAGGGTGTTAGTCGTTCAAGAGAGTGGCTATTTCGATAATTTGTTAAAGATTCTTTTCCACGTGTACGAAGGACAACAGCTCGTTGAAAATAAATTGCAAAGCACAACAATCCTTTATTTGCCACTGTATCCTGTATGTAATTTATCTAAGACTTTACAATAGTATAGACGAACACAATTTTTTACACAAATTTCAAGCTTTCAATTATCCTATTGTATGCTATTGTAAAGATAGCATGAATTGAAAAATTTTTATTTAACCCAAGCAAATTATTAATTTAACTTTCTATTTACAAAAAAATAGCTCGTATCTTAGACTTTTGTAGATAATTGTTTAATAATAATAATAAATAAATAATAAACATTCATTGACATTTCACACAACGTCCTCTGGTCCCAAGCTTTCTAAGCTTATTATGCTTATGCTTATATATTATGAATACATATACTACTTTTTATTTAATACATAGTAAACACCCAGACGCAGTACAAACATTTGTATGACAATTAGAAAAATCACACAAATGATTGCCCCGAGCGGGAATCGAACCTACGACCTCTTGATTAGCAGTCCGTTACATAAACCACTCAACCACAAGGCTCGTCAAATTGATTAATTTTTTGTGTGTTAAATGAAAATCCTGATAAAATACGAACCAAAGTTATTAGAGACCCGATCGCGCTCATACAACCACGTTACTTAATTTTTACCATGTCCTTATGTAATTACCGATTTTAATGCATAGGTAAACGAAATAAAATGACACAAAAACTCAAACACCCGCATTTTTGTCGGTATTTATTTATTTCACACTTCATGCCCTTGCCAAGGGTACCTTGATGATATATACCAGGAGTGGCCAACAAGTCGATCGCGCGACCAATTTTGGTCGATCACTCGCAAGTTCCATGAGGGGACGCATTCAATACCAAATGTTTCTAGTACTTGATACAGGAATGAACATGTACGCAGCTCATGCTTCGAGTAGAGAAACGTTCAGCGTGACCACTTTTAGTAGTTTTCTACTATTTTCAAAAGTCCACGGCGGTATAAAAGCACATTGCATAAACGTCCCCCTTCTTACCTAAGAAATAGGTCGATCGCGACTCAATTTTAATAATCTACTTATTTTAAAAACTAAAAAACACGCCTGAAAATCCTGATTTTTTTTTTATTCATCTATTGTCATCGGCTCCTTGATATATGTGCCAAATTTCAGATCAATCCAACTACTGCCAGTGGGTGAAAATCACTTTCAAAGATTCCGTTACATAGATTAATACATTGATAGATACATACTGAACTTATAAAAGCGTGTTAAAATAAAAAGTAGATCGTATGTGCACAAAAGTTGGCCACACCTGATATAGTTATAGGTAAACTTAATGCGTAAGGCATTTTCTGTCCGTACTTGTATTTGTATGTATTAAGAAATTATTCTATTAAAATAACCCAAACAAATTCCACAACTCACCCAATTCCAGCCATATTATCATGGAACACATATAAGCATTATAGCAACACAGTCGCGTGCACAATCGTCCGCACTACCGCATATACTTAACGACTTCTTACTGAGATTTTGTCTCCATTCAAATACGTATATATCAATTAATACCACTTACAGATGCCATGCGGTAGCAATTTAATATTTAGATAGTTTAGATATAACTCCTAAACAAAGTGACGAGCCTCGTCTAGTGGTTCATGTAACGGACTACCGTTCATGAGGTTGCGGGTTAGATTCCCGCACGGGACAACAATTTGTGTGATATTTATAATAGTCATACAAATGTTTGTACCGTCAGGGTGTTTCTATGTATTATAAGTATGTATTTACTAAAGAAAAGTGGTTTATGTATTCTACTTGTACTTTGGTACCCATAACACAAGCATATAAGCTTAGCTTGGGACCAGAGGACGTTGTGTGAAATGTTCATGAATATTTATTTATTTATCTAAAAAGTTATAAAAACATTTGTTAGAATTATAAACGACATTATAGGTTGTATGAAAATTTAGTTGTATTAATTTTATTTATTTTAGATTGCGTACAACGATGACGTCACAACATTTAAAATAATATATTTATGTATTTTTTTAAATTTTTATGTAGTGAATATTTCAATAATATTGAAATTAGTTGCTTAAAATAGTCTATATTTTCTAAAAAAAATATACAAACAGCAGGTCAGAAAATTATGAACAATGGCAATTGGGAGTAACACTTGTATAATATATTTTTAGGAAATCTTTATCATCGTCGAAGAAATCGGCAGAACATAAGAATGTTTTGCCGAGTTATAGTCTTTTATTTGCAGTTATTACTATAAAGATATACTTAGTAATAACTGCAAATAAAAGACCATAACTATAATAACATTGATAACCTTGACTAATTAAAAAGTGAAAGAAAAGAATAATTATGTACGAAAGAAATTATACTTGTTTGTCCTCTACGTTACTGTACGCCTGTAACTGATGTCGGAGTGACGATTTTTTTTTCAAAAATTACAATAAAAAGTAACTCTCGTCGCATATTCAAAATGGGCTAAAAGTATAACATAAAAATAGTAGAACAACATTGCTTTGCAGCTCGTATAAGACTTTAACATGATCTAAACTTATTAATTAGAACTTTACCGCTTCAAACTAACTGACACAAGTAGGCCATCCATATAAGACGTGCTCATAATACTAGGAATGCGATAGTTTACATTCTTATTAGGTTTTAATAGAAGGAAAATAAATACACGCAACATCCATTCTTTAATTAACGATTAAATATCACAAGTCATCGTAAATCATTAGTAAGGTAAGGCAAATGCATCGTTAGAAATTAAAGGTTTCTATGCGGAACATAGTCGTTATCGGATTCCTGACTTCTCAACCCGATACATACCTACCACTTGCACCTACCTCTTCAACTTCACTAGGATTTTTGGTTTATTATCGCTATAGTAAACTAGAAACCATAATAATATCACTGACCTAGTGTCGACAGCTGGTATAGTTCGAATTTTCCGCCTCTCACAGATAATCTTTCCTTAAAGGCCTGGAAAGGAATGGGGTGATGACACTTGTTTTTTTTTATATTACCTCTATGGAATACTTGAATGGTGGTCCTGAAAATTCTTTTTCTTTATGGTCTTTGCCCTTTTCACTTTGCTGTCAGTGTCACAGTTGTCACTGTCACTGTCACCGGTTGTCTTAATTGTCAGTAATGTCATCATCGAAAAAATGTAGAAGTTATTGAAAAACGAAATCTTATATTATACGCAGGAACACAAGTGATAAATAAGTATTTAAAATCAAATTGAACATCATAAGTGCAGAATTTATATTGAAAACTATAATTGTGCCATTATTTAAAACAGAAAATGACAAAATTATTTCTGAAAACAAACCGCATATTTTTTGCAGTATTCTCCAAATATAAATATAGTACAGCTACAAAATCGATAGCAACAGTACAAATAAAAGGCAAAGATTTTATATCCGACGATTACACTAATGTTACACCTAAAATTTTATCTTATTTAGGTCGTAACTTGCACTTACAAAAAAATAACCCTTTATCATTAGTTAGACAACGAATTGTTAATTATTTTTATTCGTCTTTTACTCATAGAGGTAACCCTATCTTTAGTATATACGACAACTTATGTCCTATAGTTACTACCAGACAAAATTTTGATGATTTGTTGATACCAATTGATCATCCGAGTAGGGTTAAATCTGATTGCTATTATATAAATGATAAGACGTTACTGCGAGGACATATGACAGCACATCAAAGTGAGTTGTTAAGATCAGGTTTAGAGAATTTTTTGATGATCGGTGATGTATATAGGAGAGATGAAATTGATGCAACGCATTTTCCAGTATTTCACCAAGTAAGTGTGCCACCTGCATATTGTGATATTACGTACTTTCTTGCTTTTTTCTGTTATATTTGTACTTAACTTTTATCTATCTTAAAACTTTAGACTTTTAAAACTAGTATTATAAGAGTTTAATTTAATATATATTTTTTTCAGGTTGATGCAGTTCGGTTACAACGTAAAGACCAATTATTCTCTGAACAACAAGATCTAGAAATATTTGATCCAAGATTTGACCCAAATAGACCAAACGATTTCACTATATCTATAGAAGATCCAATGAAACAGAATTGTCATACTCTAGAAGCAGCCAAACTAATGGAAGCACAGCTTAAAAATCATCTCCTAGGCTTAGTTAAATGCTTATTTGGTGAAGACATCAAATACAGATGGGTAGAAGCATATTTTCCTTTCACTCACCCATCTTGGGAACTCGAAATTTATTATGAAAATGACTGGCTTGAAGTTTTAGGCTGTGGTATAATTAGAAACGAAATCTTGTCTGCGGCAGGGCCAAATAATTCTATTGGTTATGCATTTGGTTTGGGGCTTGAGAGGATTGCAATGGCGTTGTATAAAATACCAGATATAAGGCTGATGTGGAGTAAAGATTCGGGTTTTCTGAGGCAGTTTGAGAATGTTGATTTAAATGCTAAGATTGTTTACCAGCCGGTATCTTCTTACCCACAATGTACAAATGATATATCTTTTTGGTTGCCTGAAAATTTGACATTAGATACTTTTATGAGCAATGACTTATATGATCTTGTTAGAGATATTGGAGGCGATATTATAGAACAGGTATTTTATATTTTTTAATTAAAAAATTCGAAAATTAGTAGCTTAGGCTAGGGCGAACCTGATTGACCTATTTTTGAGTTTTTTATAATTTATCAATAATTTTTTTACATTAGTTACATTAGTTCTTTGTGCAAACTTGGGCCGTTCTCATGACGGTTGTTCACATAACGGACTGCCGTTCGCGAGGTCTCTGGTTCGATTCCCGGTCACAATAATTTGTGTGATGTTTTTAATTGTCATACAAATGTTTGTACTGCGTCTGGGTGTTTAATATGTATTATAAGTACGTATTTACACAAAAAAAGTAGTTTATGTATTATATCCGTATTCTGGTAACCCATAACACAAGCATATAAAGCTTAGCTTGGGACCAGAGGATGTTGTGTGGAATGTCTATGAATATTTACTTATGTATTTATTCTACAAATTTAAAATGCTTTAAATGTTACATAATGTGATGATTATGATAAACCACCACCTTATTTCCTCCCACAGCACTATAAAATTCAGCATGACCTAAATTATAGCATTAATGTTGCCAGTGCTAAAATACATTCTTAATGTTTCATTATGCTTTCAGGTAAAATTGAAAGATAAGTTTATACACCCAAAATCGAAGAAACACAGTCTTTGTTATAGCATAGTGTACAGACATCTAGAACGAACCCTAACTCAAGCAGAAGTAAACAAAGTACACAAGGAAATTGAAAATGCTCTTGTTAATAATTTTAATGTTGTAATTAGATAATTATTTATCTATTAAAAAATGTTATGTTATTTGTTGTGTGTGAGTGTTATTGCGCTAATATAAATATTAAATACCCGACAAAATATGTATTTTATCAGTTAGGTGACGTAAACGTTTAGCTACACAGGATATGCAAGCCTGAGAACTTGACCAACAGTCTTTCGTGATTCTATACCTTATACGTTAGTCTGACTTGCAATATAATTCCTCCATCAGCTGCAGATATTCCAATTAGGAGTGAGGCGTATTTATCGTAACAGGTAGACGTCACAGGTATTTTAAGATACCAAATACTAGCTGTTGCTGCGATTAAGAAATACCTGTTATTAAAAATAACAGGCAAACACTATCAACTGTCAATACTCAACGCAGATACTCGATAACAAACTAGTAACAGAACAGCCATGCATTTGCTGTGAAAAATTAACAGTTAAGGTTGTTCATTCCAAAAATAACAGCCTGTTATTTAATAACAGGTATTGTCACCTGGTATTTTGGTATAACAGTAACAGGAATAACAGATATCACCTTTTTGCTGTTATAACCCATCGCTAATTCCAATACCTTTTACTTGCTATGATGATTGCGATCAATGATGAAGGTCTAACAGATCTGGGCATAGATATCTAGACCTTGTGATATACTGTTATATTACTCTGTGACTCAGAACATAACTTAGTCTGTGGCTTAGATCGAAGAAATGTCATTTTTACATAACCTAAGAATTTAAAAGATAAAATATTTTTACAAAAATATTGAATTAAATAAGTTATTATAACACTTGGACTCTATACTGTTTAGTTGTTAAAAACATTTAAAACATGTTTCGTAAACGTCTAGTCCATTTATCTCAGTTTTTTGTCGTTGGCTTGACTGGGTATCATATTGGCGCAAATAAAGATAAAATATGTTATTTTCTATGGGAAGATTCATTAATTGTGAATGGTAAACGCGTTAAAAATATGCCAGGTTTACCTATATTTGGAACAGTATCGGCAGCTACGCCTTTTGCAGACAACAGTAATACCAAAGACAGAGTAAGTAGATATTTCATTTTCCTTCCATTTGTTCATCTTTTTAGAAAAACCTGTTGCTGTTCCTTAGTCGCTGACTTTGGTTTTAAAATGCCATAGAGCAGGTATTAGTACGAGAGCCCACGACCAAAATTTTTGTCTCATAGCAATACGGCCAAAACCGCATCAAATCGATAGATACGATTATCCTGAACTCGAAAATACCAATATCAGACATTTTCCGCGTAGCGTTTGATCTGACCGAATTTTCAAAATTGTCAAAGAATTTTACCAAACTGCATCATAGCAATATGTCTGATTTGCAGACTGTAGTTGAATGATAGTTCTGAGATACCGGAAACATATTTTTCAGACGTTAGTGGTGTAGCGCAAACCCGTAAAATCACTTAAAAAAATTAAAAATGAGACAAAAAAAATGTCTCATAGCAATACGTCTGAAAATCTTTTTTATTAGTAAATTTTGGTTATTTGATGCGAACAAAACAATTTTCAGACGGAAATGTGAACGCACTAAATTTTGAGACCGTTTTGAAAATGTTAACAAATTTTACCGATTGGTATCATAGCAATATGTCTGAAAATTGTTGGACATGATAAAATAAGTTGTCCACATGTGCAAAAAATTTATATCAGACAAATTAAGTGTAGCACCTTCTCTATCAGACAACTTTTCGATACTCTGATTTCATTTAAAAATCGTATTGAGGCATCTTGAATTTTCTGTTACAAACCAATGAATACGTTGCGACCCTGAATTTATTAGATGATAATTAACAAAGAATTTACCCGAAACCGTAACATTGAAGTTGAAGGACTGAAATCAATCGTAAATAGAAGCGGGAGACTTTTTCGAGTATACGGAATATTAAATATGCTCCAAAATAAATATTATCGTGAAAATAAAATCAACTTAATTTAAAATAACAAATAAGATGCAACGAAATACTTAATACGTTATTTTCGTTTTTGGGAGTATATGCTACACTTAAAGTGTCTGGAAACAGGTTTTTGGTAATCATGGCAGCAATACGAAAAGTTGAAAAAATTTTTTATCCGTATTGCTATGATACAGGTCGGCTAAATTTGTTGACATTTTCAAAAATGCGCTCAGGCTATATGCTACGCGCAAAATGTCTGAAAACAAACTTTTTCATAATACAATTATAAAATCTATGTACATTTTCACTATCAGACGTATTGCTATAATACCGACTGTCTTTTTTTTTTGACACAGCAGAAATGGCCTCCCATGCAGTTGCTACACTTTCGACCGTTACTACACACCTAGTCGGGTTCAGAATCATACAATCTAACGATTTTATAGGGTTTTTGCCGTATTGCTATGAGACATGGTTTTGGTCGTGGGCTCTCGTACTATATGGTTTTAGGAGTCAGAAAATATTGAAAACTAATTTTTCTACAAAATTTAACTCAAGTGAATCTGTGCTAGTGTGTGCAGCTAGTATTTTAATAAATTTTGTTTGCATAAAAACAAGACAAAACAACACACAAATTCCCACGACTCAAGTCTAATATGACAATGACTCAACTCCAAAACATTTCAACACAAAATGTGGCATAGTGCTTCACAAATACATTAAAATAAATTACCTTATGACCATTAGATCAGCATCACACAATTTTATTGATGAAATGTTTTATACTCCAACTTAGATGATGACTTTTTGGGCTTGCAAATTGATAGCGCATTGACTTGGGAAAGTCACATTGACAAACTGAGTGAAAAAATAGGTCGCGCCAGTTTTGCACTCTGGCATGTCTGCTATTCTCCCGCAACCGCAGCTGCTATTTTGCACCTGTGCACTCGCTCCTACTATATGGTATCGAGCTCTGGGGACGTGCTGCCGACTGGGAGCGTGTCTTTCGAATGCAAAAGAGAGTAGTGAGAGCCATAGCGCGAATGTCACGGGATATATCAGCGCAGCCCCTGTTCTAGACTATGAAAATACTAACTATTCCTTCCTTTACTTTCAAACCGCTCTGTATGCTAGGGATCACCTACAAGAGTATGGAAGAATTGGGGACGGGTACAATTACAGCATGCGCGGCGCGGATAAACTGCGGGCGCTTCCACATCTTCTGACGAAAATGTCAAAGCTGGTGCACGTAATGGCTCCAAACGCGTATAACAGACTCCCAGTGGAGATAAGAAGTGCCACCACAAGAAATCGATTTTAACGTCTGTTAAAAAAATGGCTTCTTAGACAGACTATTTATAATTATGATTTATTTCGAATATACAAATGAAATGTTCTGATTTGATTATTGTAATTTTAATTCATATTAATTTCTAATTGTTATTAAATTTTAGTATTTATTAATTTCTAATTGTAAAATTTAACTGTTATTAATTTTTGAATTATTATGTTTTATTTTTGTATGTATTACATTGTATATAATTACTACGTAAACGTTACATGTCATATATAGGTAGTAATTCTACCTATATATGACATGTAACGTTTCTAATGTTATTAATAAAGAACTGTGAAGTGAAGTAAATATAGGAGAAGATATCTCCCGCGATGAGACTCCCTTTGCAATCATTTGACCCATAAAATATCTGTTTATAGTTAAAAGACTAATAGCAGATGGTAAGAGAAGACCAAAAATAATTATTTATTGTGTTGCACAAGCTTGTTTGTGATAAACCCAATAATAGATTTTTTGAGTTAAGTCACTATTATTTTAAATGTATGATAAGAAATTGTCATAAAAATTTCCTTTCAGATATCACAAATAATGAAGTACGGCTTCCCAGGCCTAGACAATGTAAGATCATATGATGACTTTGTACTTTCCTATGACAGAAGAAATCGTGTTCCTCATTGGGTATTTGAACATTTGACAAAACAACACGTAGCTAAGAATGACGCAGTTGACCGTAGTAAATGTGATTTCCATCCTGATGAGAGCATACATCCTTTCTTTAGGTAAGAGATCTGTCCACACGGCGCGTTGCGTCAGCTTTGCGTCGTGGGAACGTAGATATATAACGCATAGCTAGCCACACGTGCACTTTTTGGCCTCGCAGCGACGCACCCGCTATGTATCTGGGGCTGCAGTAGCGTTGACGCAGCGTATCATGTGAACAATATGAGTTCTTATATGTAAAATAACGCTATATCAACTTTATGCTGACGCAACGCTTGGCGAGCAGTGGCCCTAAAGTAGCCGTTCCATTACTAGCGATATACGTTAGAAATACCATGTAAAGATGCCTTCATTTTATCAAATTTCCCTTTTTTTTTTACATATATTTCAGATCACAAAACAGTGATTACAAAAGGTCAGGCTTCGATCGAGGGCATATGGCCGCGGCAGGTAATCATCGCCTAAGTCAAAAACATGTCGACCAGACTTTCCTACTTACTAATATGGCACCACAGGTAAACTAATGTTTTTTACCTTCAAGTGAGAAGTTAACTAATCCCAGGAGGCTGTTCACGAGATTGTGGGGTCGATTCGATAAGCTTAGCTTGGGACCAGGGCGTGTTGTGTATATTGTCGCTGAATATTTATTTTTATTACCCAATTATCAAGAGCATACATATTTGCAAATCTGATATCATCCACCTACCGTAGTGCGACAGTTCGTTAAAACCGCAGTTATGAGTCTAACTCACTGCTTGCTCGTGTAATTGGGCGTCCGATCGTCAATGGATAGGTCATGAAGGTCGTAAGAGTAGGATAGAATGAAGATCTGAATAATGACTATGTTTGCAGGTAGGTGAAGGTTTCAACAGATCAGCATGGAACAGACTAGAAAAGCATGTACGCAAGTTAACTAAAGTGTATGACAATGTATACTGTTGTACGGGACCTTTATATCTTCCTAGGTAAATATCATAAAAAAGTGGCAAAAGAAATATATCTTTACGGTCAGAGGCGTATTTTGAAAATTAGCGCCGTGGGCCATTTGATTTGACGCCCTGGGCCAATTTAATTGTCCGCCCTATAAATTTAGAGAAAGAGGGCAGAATTTTAAACTTAAAGGTTTTCGCCGCCCTTCTCAGGCTAGGCGACCCAGGCCATGGTCCCTATGGCCCTAGGGTAAATACGCCTCTGCAAGCGGTTGCCTACCGTGACAGCATTACTCTTCTTAAAACTCGTTTGAAGAGGGCCATGTCGTAGTATTGGGGACGCTGCAGCAGGAAAATCTATTATTAATATTTTTACATACTGTGGGCCATATGTATTGTATAGAACACAGCCTCGCCTTGAAAGGCGGCAGGACGCACTCCGACGAGGCTGACAGCTACTCCGACCGAGTGGTCGGAGTGGTGGAGCTTAATGAGACAGAAACCGACCAACTATACGGGCATTGTCTAGCAAGACTACTTTTTGACGCCAAGCTGCTCAAGGTGTTGTGAGATACTTTTTGAGACTAAACCATTCACCAAGACAACTATCGGGATTATTTTTGTCGATACCACCCTCTACATGTCGGTAACCTCGTGTGCCAGGTCCAGATATATTCCTATACTTATTATTATTATTGTTATATTATATTCTAGGCGAGAAGCAGATGGTAAATCGTATGTCCATTATCAAGTGATAGGTGCTAATACTGTAGCAGTACCGACACATTTCTACAAAGTGGTTGTATGTGAAGCACCTGACGGTAACCTCGATATGGAAGCATATGTGATGCCAAACCAGAAGATACCTGATGAAACACCTGTCTCTAGCTTTATGGTAAGACTAGCTGTTGCTTGTGACTTCGTACATCTGAAAAAGGAACCCTCAAATATGGATAAATTTGTCCCGTTTTTGCAACATTTTTCACTGCTTAGCTCCTATCGGCCGCACCGAGATGTTATATAGCGTAAAGCCTTCAATCCTTCACCGATAAATGGACTATCCAACACAAAAAGGTTTTTTCAATTCGAAGCAGTGGTTCCTGAGCGCGTTCGAACAAACAATCACCCCATCTCCTCCCAAGGGTGCCGTAAAAGTTAGCTGAGGGATATTGCACACAGATAACATCCTCTGTGAGAGACGGAAAACTCGAAAATAAACCGTGTAGGCACGCCTGGTCAGCGTGGCAGAGTAGACCATAATCCCTCCCAAAGTGGAGGAGGTTCGTGCCCAACAATGGGACATAAATGGGCTGGAGAGAGATATAAAATTCACATGTCACAGTGTTAGTTACCGTTGTTCGCGAGGAACATAAGAAAAGATTTGGAAAGCTTGGAAATTTGTATATTACAAAATTATGTTGACAAATGATAAAAGCGGTTGCGTTAATTCGCGTTGTCCTGTAGATGTGTAGTGTTTTGTGGTGTGGCCGCTGGAGGGCGCTTCGTTGAATGTATGTGTAGTGCTGTGATTGGTTGAGTGTTTGATTCGATACAATAAAATATCGTTGCACCTTATTAGCAAGGTGCTATGGTCGATGGCAGGAAAATCTGGCATCGACACCGTACTCCTCCAAAATGGCTTGACCGATTCTTATGAAATTTTACATGCACATTCAGTAGGTCTGAGAATCGGACAATGGTACCAATTCTACGTGCACAACTAAACTTAACTAAAAAATGAAAATTGATAAACTCAATAACACAATTCCGTAATGTTAACTGAACTTTTTTGTTATTAAAACTGTTTATAGACTAACAATTATAAATAATATAAAAGTGCACAACAAAATAGCCAAATTATCAAGATACAGCAATAGTTGTTTTTATTTTTTAGTTAAGTTTAGTTGTGCACGTAGAATCGGCACCATTATCTATTTTTCAAACCTCTCAACTGACATTTGTATGACAAAACAACGTTTGCCGGGTCAGCTTGTATTAGTATAAATAATTTCAGTGTTGGAGTTAGCCAGAAGGTCCGGGTGGCTGACTACAAGTCCGAGGCCCAATATTAAAAGTTGCTGTACACGGGTTCAAAGAAACTGTGCTCACCTGCGCTAGAGGCGAGGTCGGCTGGCAAATGCCATTCTGAATCTATAAGCAGCCTGATGCTGGATAAGATTCGAAGTATAAGCATAGCAAGTAATTACCAAAAATTATCAATTAACTAGCTGTCCCGGCAAACGTTGTTTTGCCATACTAAAAAAAAAAGGTTTTAAAAATAGATGTTGGCCGATTCTCAGACCTACTGAATAGGCATGTAAAATTTCATAAAAATCGGTCAAGCCGTTTCGGAGGAGTACGGTAACTAACACTGACACGTGAATTTTATATATAAGATAAGATAAGATGTATTAATAGAGTTATTTTTTTAACATGCCTAACCCCATGGGAAAAAGGCGTGATGTTATGATGATGATTTTTTTAACAGGTACCACCAGAGACAATAGAAAAGGCAGCAGGTTTATTGTTTTTTGACAAATTACATAGAAGTAAACTGAACAGAATTAATAATAAGAAAGTGTAAATAAATATTCATGGATATTTCACATGTCCTCTGGTCCCAAGCTAAACTTATATGCTTGTGTTATGGGTACCAGAATACGGATAGAATACATATATGTACTACTTTTCTTTTGTTAATACATATTTTAATAAATATATAGAAAACACACAGACATAGTACAAACATTTGTAAGACATTATGAATATCTCACATATGATTGTCCCAATTGAACCCGCGACCACGAAGCCCGTCAAGTTTAGTGGATATCTATTTTAGACAATGATACCAATTCAATGTGCACAAGACACTTAACTAAATAATTTGTTTAGTCCAAAGACTAAAAATATGCTTGATTTTCTTAAATATTGTTTAAAATTATGGCTGTTGCTAGTCGTCCGGTTATACGGACGACTAATATTCAATATTTGTCCGGTTATCGGATGAATAAAATATATTAATCGTCCGGTTATCAGATTAATAAAATATTTTAATCGTTTACTTTATTATTTGTACTAATTACGTTTCATATAACTTTAGAAATTAAATAAAATGAAGGTTTTCGAAAAAAAAAAAACCCTATCCTAACCTTCACTCGGTTAGCTTCGAGATCTAATAACTCCGCATTTTTGTCTTTTTGCTCCTTAGTCCTCCTTAGTAGTGTAATCTTCAGCTCCGTGGACAGTGTCGAAAAAGATTTTCACATTTTTCACGAAAACAATTCTTAGTTATAAACATAATAATAAAAAAATAATAATATCCGTATGAATATACTCATTCAAAAAAAAAAGCCGTACAAATAGTCAAATCCACGATTGACGGACGATTTTTTACCGGACGACTAGACACATCGTAAAATTATTGTATTGTCATCGGTCCTTGATAAGCATGCAAAATTTCAAATTAATCCGACTACCATGGTGTCAAAATCAATTCTGATTAAAAAGATCTTCCGAAATATTCCGTTACATAGATTAATACATTTATAGATACGTACCGAGCTAATATAAACGTGTTAAAATGAAATTGATAGTCAATTACACAAATCGGCAATGTATATTCGTTGTATTGTATATTCGTTCTCTTTTTCTTCATATTTTAGTTGTGTTTAGTTGTGCGCGTAGAATTGAGACCAATGTTTAGTTAGGCTTGGTATTTTAAATTAAAATATTTTATAATTTAACGGAGAAATTGAGTAACCAACATATAAAAAATTGAGCTGGACTCCCACACAAAATGTTCCGCCATAATAATTATGTTCGTCATATACTTTATCGATGGTCATATCCCCGACCTCAATGTATGGGATAAGGACAGAAAAATAATGAGTATTTATTTAAATAAAACTACTTTTTACGGATTTAGACGCGTATATTTGTTTTAAATTTTGGGTAAACCCTGTAATAACTGATCGTAGAAGACAAATTACAGCTGTGAGACAGCTGTAATTTGTCGTCCCGTGACCATGGTGATTGCAAACTCTCCGAAACGTCGGGCCAAAATTTAAAACAAATATACGCGTCTAAATCCGTAAAAAGTTGTTTTATTTAAACGAATGAGTCGCGCAAGTGTTAGAAAATATTATGAGTATTTATTGTTATAGCATCAACTCGTATACATAAATTATTTTCAGCTCTATAACTATCAACGTTCCAGAGATACAGCCAGGGGCCCAAGTCTGCGATTTCCATGTTTTCAATCAGTGACTGATCATTGACAACATTGAAATAGCATAATTGCGACCCTGGTAACAGACGGCCGGACGGACAGCGAAGTCTCTACAATTGGCATTGTATTACGTAATCCTAAAAATGACGGATTATTAATCTCTTTGTTTTAATATTTGATCGTGGAGTTTCCTCTTCCTATTGACATGTAAATAAATATTTAATTCTTTCTTTACTTTGATTTTAAAAAGGCTTTTGACCGTGTGGATAACGATATTTTACTTAGTAAACTTCAAAATATTGGGTTTTCACCGAAGCTATTAAAATTTTTTGCGAGTTATCTACAAGATCGTCAGCAATACGTTCGCTATGGGTTATACATATCTTCGCCATATCATACCAGATCTGGGGTCAGTCAGGGCTCAATTTTGGGACCACTGCTTTTCGGGATCATGATAAACGACTTACCATCAATTCTTAAACAATCCAGATGTCTACTATATGCTGATGATTTAAAATTAATTTACGGAATTGAGAAGACCACCGACTCATTAACTCTGCAACATGATATTGACGCGGTACTACTCTGGAGCATTGATAACAAACTCCATTTTAATTCATCGAAATGCAAAGTCGTGTCATATACCCGCGCACAAATTCCCTTTCATATACAATATTATTTAGGTACAGAATCTATAGCCAGGGATTGCTCTATAAAAGATCTTGGAGTATTATTTGATTCTAAATTGACGTTTCACGAGCACATGCGAGTATTAGCAAATGAATCATACCGTAGACTGGGCTTTGTTATCCGAAATATGCGAGAATTCAGTAATCTTTCGGCTATAAAACTTGTATACCTAGCTCTCGTCAGAAGCAAATTAGAGTCAGCCTCAGTGATTTGGAATCCTTATGAAAGTTCATACATCTTACTTTTAGAAAGAATTCAAAAAGCTTTTCTTCGCTTTCTTTACAAAAAAAGTTACGGTATCTATCCTTTCCTCTTCCCTTCAAAATTTCTACTTGGAATGCTTGGTCTTAATTCCCTCGAAGTGAGACGTAATTTCTCCTTACTCACAACAGTTTGCCGAGCTCTACGAGGCAATTCCGATTGTCCTGAATTAGTTTCCGAACTAGTTAATCTCTTCGTTCCTGATGTTCCCAAATATAGTCTTAGGCCGCGTAAGCATAATTTATTGGCTGTACCGCAGACACGTACTGTTTCGCATGCTAAGTCACCCCTAGTCCGCGCGCGTTTTATGCTAAACTCACTCTTAGCATCAAAACCCGAATGTGATCTGTTTGCTGCGAGATGGACGGATGCCTTAGATATTGTGAACAAATGAACAGTCATTAATAGGATAATATCCTCGTTATTGTATTTTGCTGATCTTTGTTTTTTTTTTTTTTTTCGTTTTTCATTGTTTTACAAAATTTTGTTTTTTTTTTATTTTTTGTTCCTATTTTACTAGTTTCTTTTTGTGTTCATTTATTAGATTTTACATTATGTTTTATTGATTATTTGTCTCAACATGCAGTGTTATTAACAATAAAGTAAAACACTACATTGGGCTCCATATTTTATTAGCAGAGCAATTATACAAAAACATTTTAACAAACGTGACACACCATTTTTCTTAACCAACACAGTAATACCAGTTACACAAAAGTGTTGCCAGTTAGGGATATTAATTTATCTATGGGAGTGTTATTATAATCTCAACACAGCCCCTCAATTTACAGAATTTAGAATTACTGATATATCAACTACTAACATTCTTAAATTGCTTAAAATAAGAACAAAAGATGACTTCTCATTAATAACAATTGTAACACAATTATAGCAAATGTTTATGTACTTTACATAAAACAGTATCTATTAACAAGTTCAACACGAAAATACATCCCTCTGCAACATATGACTATAAAACAATTACAAGTTTTAAATAACATTACTGGTTGTTTTATTCCTGTTTCACTAAAACCTAAATCCAATAATTATGAGTTTAATAGCTTATATCTTAGCTATACACACTTAGTTAACATAAACCAAAACTAACTTAATGTTTTAACAAAAACTTCTTGATATTTTAAAATCTTATACTTATAATCTTATACTTTAAATATAGCATCATAACAATCTAGTGAGTACTAATATTTCAAATCAAATTTAACTTAGTACAAAAGTAAGTATGTTTCTGAATAGATAGTGACTTTGTAAATATATCTGAAATGTTCTCATCAGTAGGTACATATGAGACATACACTAATCCCTTATTTACTAAATCCTTTATGTAATGATATTTTATTTCAATATGCTTAGCAGCTTTAGTATTCATTTGATTCTGAATTAGTTTTATGGTACTTTGATTATCAATTAACAAATTTGCTGAAATAGTATTATTAACTAAAAATTCAGATAGTATGCCTTTTATATGAATGAGTTCTGTCACTGTAAGTGCTCCTGCAACATATTCAGCTTCAGCTGTTGAAAGTGCTGTACATGTCTGCTTTCTTGAAAACCATATTATCAAATTCTTTCCTTGATAAATAGCACAACCACTTGTGCTTTTGCGGTCATTTCTATCTGCAGCCCAATCTGCATCAGAGTATGCATCAAGCTTAGAAAAATCACCTGCTTTTGTATATAACAGCCCCTGAGTGCATGTTCCTTTGAGGTAACGTAATATTCTTTTACCTGCTAACCATAATTCCTTTGTCGGTTTATCTAAAAATCTGCTTAAGTAAGATACTCCAAAGGTAATATCCGGTCGACTGTTCATTGCAATGTATAATAGTGAGCCTATCAATTCTCTAAAGGGTACATCAATCACATCTGATGGTGCTGGTATATTTGCATTAAAATTTACTTCCATAGGTGTCTGGCTGGGTTTACAGTCTTGCATTTGAAACTTTTCTAGTAATCTTTTAATCATTTCAGTTTGTCTTATTTCAAGTGTATCCTTCTTTCTTATTATTTCCAGTCCTAAGTATTTCTTCAATTCTCCTAAATTCTTTATTTTGAATTCCTTTTCTAAAGATTGTATAAGATCTGTGTCATATCCAAGATATAAAATGTCGTCAACATATAATAGTAACCAAGTCTTTGCTTTTCCATATAAACATGAATCATATTTAGATTGTGTAAATCCTTTCTCTGTTATAAAATCATGAAATCTTTGATTCCAACACTTAGGTGCTTCTTTTAATCCATATAGAGCTTTTCTTAGTTTTAAAACTTTACCTTCCTTTATTTTCATACCTTTAGGACATTTTATGTAAACATCATTATTCAATTTTCCATTCAAAAATGCTGTTGGTACGTCAAATTGTTGTATTGTTAAGTCTTGTTGGACGGCTATACTGATCATCAGTCTGATGGTAGACATTTTAGCTACTGGAGCATAATAATTATCACAGCTCTGTTGCTGAAAACCTTTTGCTACTAATCTTGCCTTCTTAATTCCATTTTGCTTTGTTCTAAAAATCCATTTCGTATCTATAGCCTTGATTCCTTTTGGCAATATAGTTTCTTCCCAAGTTTGTAATTCCTTTTGTGAATCTAATTCTTTCTTTATAGCCTTTTGCCAATCTTTATCTTTAATAGCATCTTCATATTCTTGTGGATCTTCTGTTAATAAACAGTATGCTGTGTAAACCTCATAGTCTTCAAGTTTCCTTGGCTTTTGAACATTTCTTCCTAATCTTGTTGTATGTTGCTGTTGTTCTTGACTATTCTTTTCATCCTGACTTTCTTGACTTATTGTTTCTTCTGTATTTTCTTCATCTATCAATTCTATTTCAGAGCTTTCTATTTCTTCATGATCTTCCTCGTCATCATATCTAGGTAAATATACTTTCTTCTCTGTTTCGTTTCTTTTCTCATCAAAGATAGCATTTCTTGCTATTACAATTGATCCAGTTTCTTCGTCATAGAGTTTGTAACCTCCTATAGCATATCCTATCATTATCATTTTTCTTCCTTTATCATCAAGTTTTCTCCTTAATTCCTTAGGTACGTGATTGTATGCAGTACATCCAAAAATTCTTAAATTTGAAACATCTGGCTTCCTGTTTTCCCATAGTTCACTTGGTGTCTGCTCTCTTCCTGAAACTGGGCTTCGGTTAGTCACATAAGCTGAGAATAATACCGCTTCTCCCCAAAATTCCTTTTTCATTTTTGAATCAATTAATATTGTTCGTGCTTTGTCCATCAGTGTCCTATTCATACGTTCGGCTACACCATTCATCTCTGGGTTATATGCTACTGTGTGTTGCATCATTATGCCCCTTTTATCACAAAAGTTTTTAAAGTTATTAGAGAGATACTCTCGCCCATTGTCTAATCGTAATTTATGAAGATTAGTATTAAAATGATTTGTTGCTAAATAGTAATAATGTCTAAATTTATCAAACACTTCAGATTTATTTTTCATTAAGTAAACTATTGTAAAATGTGTATAATCATCAATGAATGTAACAAAATAATTATTATTATCAAATGTACTTGGTGAGATTGGCCCACAAACATCAGTGTGTACAAGTTCTAGAGGTTGTTTAGCTCTATATCCTATTTTATTAAATGGCTGTCTACATTGTTTGCCCAATACACATGATTCACATAGATCATCACTTATTGTTTTATCTTTTAATTCTGATAAACCATTAACCATATTTTTCTGAACTAATAATTTTAAATTTGACTTGCCCAAGTGACCAAACCTCCTGTGCCATAATTCTGCCTCATCTTGTTTTGCTTTAGTAGTGAAATTACAAGTGTTTACATTACTTTCTAAGTGTATAGTATACAATGTTTTAATTTTATCTCCTATTAACAGTACACAGTTATGTTTGAATACTCTTACCTTTTCTTTATTAAATTCTACTTTTAGCCCTGCGCTTGCTAATTTTGATACACTTAATAAATTCTTTCGTAATTCTGGTACATATAATACATTACTTATAGTACAATAGTGTTGTTGTTTACCTACATAGCTTATAACCTTTATATTGCCTACTCCTATGGCTTCAAAATTAACACCATTTTTAGCTAAATTTATTTTAATTGGTATCTTTAATTTTATGTAATCTACAAAATGATCTTTAGTGTTTATTAAATGGTCTGTACATCCTGAATCAATACAAAATTCTAATTTTGTACTATTATTATTTGACATGTTACCTTGCAATACATTACTCATAAATACATTGTGTTCATAACCTGCTAAGTTTGCATCACTCTGTCCTCTAGTCCAGTTATTTCCTCGGTTTCCATATCCACGTCCTCTTCTATGTCCTTGTCTCCAATAATTTCCTCTTCCTCGATGCCTTGTGTCTTCTTGTGCAGTATCTCGTTGCTTTATATTGTCCTGTCGTCCTCTTCCTACATAGTGTCCAAATCCTCTATTTTTCTGACATTGGAACTTTTTATGACCAGGTTTCCCGCAGATGTAACAGTTGAATGCTGCTTGTGGTTGATCATTTGGTTTAGAACTTTGTCCTTGACGCTTCTCATCTTCTGCAAGTAATCTTTTCTTTGTAAAAGGGTAAGTTAATTCACTTTGTGTTTCAAGCGCTGAAATAATGGAACTGAAACTTTCTGGTAACGATAGTAATAGGTAATTAATCTTTTCTTCTTCTGTTAGTTTAACTTCTGCGCCATCCAATTCATTAAAAATTCTTTCTATTTCCACTAAATGTTCGAGGAGACTAGTTTTCTTTTCATCATACTTTATTTGTGCCAACTTTCTTCGTAAAAACAATGATCCAACTGTGCTCTTTTTCATAAAGTTATCTTCCAAGCTTTTCCACATAAGATACGCTGTTTCTTTTTTCATGTAATCGATGTGGGTGTCCGCTACGCCAGCAATCAAAATGGCTTGTGCCCTTGATTCGACCTTTGAATTTTCAGTTCTCTTCTCAAACTCCTTATTTTGTATGGCGGCTAAACATTCATTTTCTCTTAATATGCTTTTCATCCTGAATGCCCATGTTGTGAAATCCTTTCCGCAAAAAGGTTCAATAATTCTATATTTTATCGACTCCATCTTGTTTTCTTCCTTTGTTCATGAAATGCTCGTCATACTTTTTCTTCAACTTATTTGGCAGCAGCGCAGTGGAAGCGTATTGATTATTTGTCTCAACATGCAGTGTTATTAACAATAAAGTAAAACACTACATTGGGCTCCATATTTTATTAGCAGAGCAATTATACAAAAACATTTTAACAAACGTGACACACCATTTTTCTTAACCAACACAGTAATACCAGTTACACAAAAGTGTTGCCAGTTAGGGATATTAATTTATCTATGGGAGTGTTATTATAATCTCAACATGTTTTTTGTATTCTTTTTTTTTTATGTATAACGCATTAGTCTTAAAACTGTAATGTTGTACATTAATTATGTGTAATAAATAAATAAATAAATTTATTGTTTTGTAAACTGTAGTATATTAGGTAAGTGCAATATTATAATTAGCGAATTTTAAATAAAATTTATTTGTGAATAAGATTTGTTTTTGTTTTACGTAAATTGCACCCTCAAGTAGGTACCTTACACTCACGACGCGTTGCCCTGGCATAGTTCTGCGTGGACGCAACGTACGTCAACACTGACTTTAATTATTGCATTGTCGTCGGTTATAGGGATCCCATTATAAATTGTACATTGTAAATAAGTTACAAACCCTATTGTAAGAACTGCAAACATAATGATTCTTTTGAATGGTATAGGGATCACATTATAAATTGTACATTGTAAATAAGTTACAAACCCTATTGTAAGAACTGCATCGGTCCTTAATATGTGTGCAAAATATCAGGGCCCCGAGTTCGGTAAATGAATTGTGTCGCAATGGTAGTTCAATGGCACATTATAACCTCAAAAAATTAACAATAAACTACCAAACTTGATAAAATTCGCCACTAAGCAATCAGTTATTGCATTAAAATTTGTTGATTGCATAGTGGCGAATTTTTTCAAGTTTGGTGGTCTCTTGTTAATTTTTTGTTACAAATGATACCATTCAATTGAACTTTCACTGAACATTGAATAGCGGACTTGACCACCTGATCAATCCGATTACTGTAAGTGGGTGAAAATAACTTTCAAAGATTCCGTCCATTAATTACGTGAGGCATTTTTGAGAATTTTGCGAACCTCCCTTTGGTAAGATTTTCCTCAATCCCCTCCCCCCCCCTTAATCTCACGCAAGATTTTTCAAAATTTATGTTTTGGCTGTAAACATGTTGGATTATTAAGGAAATAAAGACAAAAACACAACTTACTCTATTATTTTTATTTAAGACTAGTATATTTGCCAATATTACTGTAATTTAAAATCATAAAAGTAAATTATAATAAATATTCATAGACATTTTACACAACGTCCTCTGGTCCCAAGCTAAGCTTATTATGCTTGTGTAAAGCCCGGTTTCCACTGCGAAAGGGTAATGTGCGGAAAATGGTTAGGCGGAACGGACTCCTTTTTAATTAAATAGGTTTGAGTTTCCACCAACGAAGAGTTGGTCATTTGATTTCTACTGCAAAATGAAACTGAGATAGAGAAATGAGCGGACTGAGTTGAACGGAAAATGAATAATTGGTCAAGTGCGAGTCGGACTCGCGCACGAAGGGTTCCGTACCATTATCTATGCAACATAAGGCAACGTTATTAGTATCGAGCAAGAAACGGTAAAAAAATCATGTTTGTTGTATGGGAGCCCCCCTTAAATATTTATTTTATTTTATTTTTAGTATTTGTTGTTATAGCGGCAATAGAAATACATCATCTGTGAAAATTTCAACTGTCTAGCTATCACCGTTCTTGAGATACTGGGTACGGAACCCTAAAAATCATGTTTGTTGTATGGGAGCCCCCCTTAAATATTTATTTTATTTTATTTTTAGTATTTGTTGTTATAGCGGCAATAGAAATACATCATCTGTAAAAATTTCAACTCTCTAGCTATCACCGTTCTTGAGATACAGCCTGGTGACAGACGGACGGACGGACGGACGGACAGCGAAGTCTCAGTAATAGGGTCCCGTTTTTACCCTTTGGGTACGGAACCCTAAAAACGAATAGATAATTTCCACAGAGAACGAGTTCAGTTGAATTTTTGAGCTGGTTGCGTGTGGTCGTGTTGTTGCGATGTTATAAGCCCGGTTTCCACCGCGAGCGGAACGGACCCATTAATGTCTTCGTTAAACTCGCAAACGCAAACTGCATACTTGTATTTCCACCAACAAATAGTCGGACGGAAAGAGCCGAGCGTGTAGAAAGAGTAGAAATGAGCTCGCTCAGTTCTAGGGAGCACCAACTCTTCGTTGGTGGAAACACAAACCTATTTAATTAAAAAGGAGTCCGTTCCGCCTAACCATTTTCCGCACATTACCCTTTCGCAGTGGAAACCGGGCTTTAGAGTGAGTGAGTGTTTATGCGAGCGAGTCCGTTCTGAACTAGTCGGTGCAGGCCTTGCGCAGCGGACTCTTTTCAATTTCTTTTTACTCGCTCAATCCGCCCCGCTCACCACTTTCTGTGTGGAAACGCTACTATGTAAATTGTAATTGCGAGTTGAGCGGAGTCCGTAAGTACTCCGCTCCGCTCCCTAGAACTGAGCGAGCTCATTTCTACTCTTTCTACACGCTCGGCTCTTTCCGTCCGACTATTTGTTGGTGGAAATACAAGTATACAGTTTGCGTTTGCGAGTTTAACGAAGTCATTAATGGATCCGTTCCGCTCGCGGTGGAAACCGGGCTTTATGGGTACCAGAATACGGATAGAATACATAAACTACTTCTCTTTTGTAAATACATACTTATAATACATAGTAAACACCCAGACGCAGTACAAACATTTGTATTACAATTAAAAACATCACACAAATGATTGTCCTGACCGGGAATCGAACCCGAGACCTCATGATCAGCAGTCCGTTATATAAACCACTCCACCACGAGGCCCGTCGAATAATAAATATTAGACAAAAATTTCTGCCAGAAAAAAAATTACGAGATATTTGCTAAGAACCCCCTCGCCCCTAAGTGAGATTTGGAAAGATTTCGCATGACCCCCTCCCCCCTAGAACACCTCACGTAATTAATAGACGCCTCCTTACTTATATTAATACATTGATAGATACATACCGAATTAATACAAGCGTGTTAAAATGAAAGCAACTATTGCTGCATCTTGATTATTTGGCCTGATATTGATTTTATACTTTTAAATAATGTTTCTTAGGGCCTAAAGACAGCTTCAGTATAAATAAAACACACATGATATGTATAAAACAGACATTTATAGATAGTAAGCGATCTATATTTGATAATATATAATAATATACAGGGTGTTTAGTCTTCGTCCTCGTCTGAAGCGCCATTTTGTTGTGGCTCTTCATCCATGCGTACGTCGCCCATACCTGTAAACATTTAAATAATAAATTAAATTTTATTGGAAAAGGTGGTCAACCGCATGCAGGACTTGAACCCACCACTGTTACTGACGGTTACCGTTGGCACGGTCGCATTAGCTCAGTTGGCAGAGCAACGGAACGGTATTCCCGAGGTCGTAGGTTCAAGTCCCACTTGCTGTGATCACTTTTTGCACTATAACTTTTAATTTTTTTTTAATATTTTAATATACATTTCACACAACGTCCTCTGGTCTCAAGCTAAGCTTATATGCTTGTGTTATGGGTACCAGAATACGAATAGAATACATAAACTACTTTTCTTTTGTAAATACCTACTTATAATACATAGAAACTCCCAGACTATTGATTGAATATATTTTATTATTTATTTACTTTAGTAGCAATAAAAAACAAAGTGCAGGAAGAAAGAAGATAAATTCCACTATACCTTGGTCTTCGTCCTCTTCTGCGGAGTCACCAGCGACCTCTGCATTCTCAGCCTCGGCACGTTCCATCTGTCTCGCGAGTTCTGCCTCGTCGGTAGCTGTAACTACCTTCGGCTGAAATATTACAATAAATTGTAAAGTAAACAATAATAATACGGATAGATTTGCCTGTAGAATCAGTAGCTATGTTTTATTCTGATCTATAATTCCACGAAATTACAGGGCAACAGTTAGTCTATGTTTATAATATTAGTTACTTTCATCACACCGTTACGTCATTATCTCCATGAGGGTAGCTAGAGATTACAGAGCATCACCTGTTACGATCTAAACACATTTCCTAATTATATTGGTAGGAAATGTAGAAAAAAAAAGAAAAGACAATAAAGACATGAAGTCAACCCACTTAAATTAAGACATTCAAGTAGCTAAATGTCCACGACAGATAGCTGTGGGTCGAGGAAAAACAAAAAAAAAATTGTAGGTAAGTCTATAATCTAACTTACCGCCATTTGCACATTAAACACACCACCGGCAGTGGTAATAGTCTCTTGTATTTTATCAATTGCGTCCTGTAATGCTTTGAGTCCGTCCGCTTTCTCCGGTGTAGATGTGGTCATTACTGAAAATAATACATTTCAGTTATTTAACCATTTATCTGTTTAGATCTAATGAGGCCGCTGATGATAACGACACAGAAAAAAAGGTTCATGAAATATTAAACATGGATCATCAAATGTCCTTACCTTTGCGATTGGTCACTCCAGGAGAAGTCCGAAAAACCATAGCCCAACTGAAACAAAAGAAAGCTCCAGGTTTTGACCTGATAACAGCAGAAGTTCTCAAACAACTTCCAAAAAAAGGAATAGTGCTTCTGACAATCCTCTTCAATAGTATGCTAAGATTGCAATACTTCCCAAGCCTGTGGAAAGTATCCATCATAAATATGATACTTAAACCGGGTAAGACACCTACAGAAGTATCCTCATACAGACCCATAAGTCTTCTACCAGTGTTGTCAAAGGTTGCTGAGAAACTAATACTGAGTCGACTTCTGCCGGTTCTCGAAGAGCAAAAAGTAATACCGGAACACCAATTCGGTTTCCGAGCGCACCATGGAACGACTGAACAAATACACCGAGTCGCTCACACAATACGACAGGCGCTGGAGAAAAAGGAGTACTGTACAGCTGTGTTCCTAGACATACAACAGGCCTTTGACCGTGTGTGGCATGAGGGTCTTTTGTGCAAGTTGAAACTACTTCTACCAAATACTGCATACATACTTTTAAAGTCATACCTGGAACGCCGTATCTACCAGGTCAAATGCGAGGATTGTTTGTCGTCCATCTGCCAAATAGAAGCAGGAGTGCCCCAAGGATCGGTGTTGGGCCCTATCCTTTACACGATATTTACAGCCGATATACCCATCACGGAGGAAGTGGTAACTGCAACCTATGCGGATGATACTGCAATCCTTTCTTGCAGTAAAGATCCTAACGTAGCGTCCGTAAAACTACAGAAGCATCTGGGTGAAATTGGTTCATGGCTAAAAGCGTGGAGAATAAGGGCTAGCCCTGCGAAGTCAGTACATATAACGTTTACCTTGAACAGAGGAGACTGTCCATCTGTCACCCTTAACGGCAACGTTTTATCTACGGAAACTACGGTCAGATACCTGGGTATGCACTTGGACAAACGGCTCACGTGGAAAGATCATATCAAGGCAAAAAGAGAACAAGCCAACAAAAAGTTTAGGGATATGTACTGGCTACTAGGCAGGCAATCAACTCTAAGCTTGGAAAATAAAATTCTTATATATAAAAGCATCATAAAACCGGTATGGACCTACGGTATACAACTTTGGGGGTCAGCTAGCCAATCGAATATAGAAATTCTACAACGCTTTCAAAATAAAGCATTAAAAACTTTGAGTAATGCTCCATGGTTTATTCGCAGCACAGAAGTACATGAGTACCTACAACTGCCGACAGTGAGAGCGGAAATAGAGAAGTCGTCTGATGCCTACAAACAGAGACTCGGAAAACACGTGAATCCATTAGCCAACAAACTCCTTAATACTGAGGACTCTATATTCCGTCTTAAAAGAGTGCGATTAGCCACCATCTAATCACTTAAAAGCAAGATGTGACACATCAGAGGATGTGCATGTCCAATGTCATTAAAATATTAATAATCATATCTGATTATAGCTACTGGCTGATTGCAGATAGAAAAAAAAAAAAAAAAAAAAAAAAAAAAAAAAAAACATTTATCTCTCTTTCCAGCCCATTAACATACCACTTTTGGACACAGCTGTCTTCCATTCCAGGAGGGGATAGCGTCTACTGCACCGCACTGACCAGGCGTGTTAAATAAATATTCATGGACACAGCAATGCAATTTCACACAACGACCTGTGGTCCCAAGCTAAGCTTATATGCTTGTGTTATGGGTACCAGAATACAGATATACTACATATACTACTTTAGTTTTGTAAATACATATTTATAATACATAGTAAGCACCCAGATGCAGAACAAACATTTGTATGACAATTATAAATATCACACAAATGATTGTCCCAAGCGGGAATTGAACCCGCGCCCTCTTTAACGACAGTCCATTACATGAACCAGTACACCACGAAGCCCGTCGAATATGTGGCTGCCAAGAAGATAATAACAAAAATATCTTACCATACAAAGGTGGTGCAATAAGATTAATCTTAATAGGCAATTCGACTGTAGAGAGTGCAAGTCCAGACTTCAAAGCAGCTCTTACAGCATCAATACCCTCATATCCGTAGCAAGCGCATTCAATATCAGCACGGATTTTAACAGCTTGAGATGTGAGTTTCCGCTTAATATTGGCTAACAGCACTTCTTTAGTATTCTCATCTAAACCACATTCGTTCAACACTGATGGGTCACTGAAATTGTCAAAATAATTATTTGGTTTTGAATGGTAATAACAGAAATAATATGGGCCTTGTAGTCAAGTGGTTCATGTCACGGATTCAAAGCCCACTCAAGACAATCATTTGTGTTTACAAAAAAAAATAATATATGTAGTATATCCGTATTCTGGTACCCAAAACATAAGCAAATAGGATTAGCTTGGGACCAGATGACATTGTGTGAAATATCCATGAATATTTATTTTAATAGCTCATGGTTCTGGGCCACCTTCCCAGAGGCACCTGCTCGGTGCCACCATGCGCGTCGCAGGTTGCGGATAGCGGAACGGCCTCCAGATATGGGGGCTAGCTGCATAGCAGTCGCGGACAATAGAGGGGGCTATGATGACGGGCCTTGGGATTGCTCATGGCGGAGCAATGTCTACAAAATGAGGCTCAACCCAATGATTTGTGGATGACAGAGGCGTGTAGGAGCCGCCACTCTAACCAAAGTAACCCGGGGAGATCAACCTCGTTAGCCTTGGTTGGCTATTGATCTAGGAGAAGGTACTCCGAACAACAAACCAAACGTGCTGCCTTGTACGTAGGTGTTGGTTCACTAAAGGCTAGGTCGTTTGTCCGATTTCAAACAACAAGAACAAAAATGGAAGCAAGATTAAAAAACAGACTACCCCAGGAGGGTTCCAGCAAGGCTGGAGAATCCCTCTCTGAGCAGAGCCTTGTGCAAAGCTCAGGCTGCCCTACGGATTCTGGGGGGGGGGGCACAATTTTGCAAACCCATGATTACTGCTTACAGAAGCTGGTGCAACAGGCTTTTCATCCAAGCCTATTCCTATCAAGACCACGTCCTACATCCGTGGAAAGAAGCTCAAGCATTGACTGTAATAAAACTAGTAAAGACGAACCTAAGCAAATCGACAACCTAAAAATCATGTTTGTTGTATGGGAGCCCCCCTTAAATATTTATTTTATTTTATTTTTAGTATTTGTTGTTATAGCGGCAATAGAAATACATCATCTGTGAAAATTTCAACTCTCTAGCTATCACCGTTCTTGAGATACAGCCTGGTGACAGACAGACAGACGGACGGACGGACGGACGGACAGCGAAGTCTCAGTAATAGGGTCCCATTTTTACCCTTTGGGTACGGAACCCTAAAAAAGCTTAGAAGAAAAAGATTACTGCTCCTCTGTGTTTTTGGACATCAAACAAGCCTTTGATCGAGTGTGGCATGATGGACTCTTCCTTATCCTTATCCTTACTTCTTATAAAACAAAGTCGTAATTTTTGTATGTATGTCCCTATGCGAGCTTATATCTTCAAAAATACGCAACGGATCTTGATGCGGTTTTTTTAATAGATAGAATGGTTCAACAGGATGGCTTTTTTTGCATAATTTGTTGGGGTTTGCTGTATATTGAATGAGATATGATTAAATTTGCCGAGAAACTCGGACGCGCGCGAGCTATAAATGAAAACGCTGCCTTATCTATGTGAGGTACAACAAACTAATGTATGGAGGAATTGTTTGTTACCTATAGTTCTTCAAAAAAGTCCGCGAGGGCATATGTCTATCTTTTAAGGGAAACCCGCTGTACCCATAATAATGTCTAAAAAATTATAAAATTCAATAGGGTGTTTTCAAAAGCTATTTATGTGTATATGGTAATATTTTCATCAAATTAAATAGCTTAGTTAGCTTACGAAATTAATATAGATTATAACTGCTCTTTACAGCATGAAATTTAAATGAATATCTTAGGAGATATGATGAAAAAAGAATTACGCGCGGCAAAATAAAATACTTGAAACTGTTGGCTGTGCAACGCGAACGTTTCCTCGGTCTTCTATCCGTACTCCAATGTTTATGTTTACTGTGCTTTCACGTAAAGACTACTGGATGGATTTTCATGAAACTTTCCAATGGACAATGGAATAGAAAATGAACTTATTAATATCCTTTTTACCGCGGGTAACACCGCAGGGCACAGCTAGTATATAAAATAAGAAAATGCTTAACTCATAGCTATTTCCTGCTTCTTAAGTCTTACCTATGTGAACGATTTTACCAAGTCAAAGAGAGAGAAACAACATCTAAGTTCTTTGATGTCCTGGCAGGTGTACCCCAGCGCTCAGTGTTGGGACCATTATTGTACACAATTTTCACCTCAGACTTACCTGTTGTGAATGATGTTACTACAGCCACCTTCGCAGACGATACTGCAATACTGGCAAGTAGCAAGAAACCCAAACTAGCCACACAAAAAGTCCAGAAAGGCCTCGATGAAATCACAAATTGGCTCCAAAAGTGGAAGATCCAGGTCAATGTGACTAAATCAGTACATGTCACTTTCAAATTGCGCCGAGAAGACTGCCCACCTGTACATCTAAACAATACAGCTCTGCCCCACACAGAAAGAGTAAGATACTTAGGCTTACATCTTGATAGGCGACTTACGTGGAAGCAGCATATCAAATCCAAGAGAGAGGAAATCCTGATAAAGTATAAAAGCTTTCTTTGGTTATTGGAAAGGAACAGCAAACTGTCGATGGAATTTATAAGACCATCTTAAAACCAATTTGGACCCATAGCATCCAACTTTGGGGCAGTGCTAGCAAATCGAATATCTCCATCTTTCAACGAGTGCAAAATATAATACTCAGAACAATATGCAATGTTCCATGGTTTACACCTAAATACAAATATGAGCACAGTTGCGGAAGAGGTTGACAACTGTTTAATAAAATACCAGAGGAGGCTTGAATGCCACCCCAACAATTTGGCTAAAAACCTACTCACTCGTAGCTACCACAAACACCTTAAAAGGAAAGATATCATGTCATCCTAATACACTAAGTGAACTAAGAGTAGTGTCCTTATTGGAGTATACACTCTACCTGTCTTGACTCAAGCAACTCATCTGCATATGGCACTGCCGATCGCAGATAAAAAAAAAATATAATAGCTGATACGGCAAACATTGTTGGTCCCATTTAAAAGTTAGAGTGGAAAAACCCTAATACTTAGGGGTATGAAAAATAAACAGTATCCAATTCTCAGACTTACTGAATGCATATCTAAAAATAATTACAAAATTCTTTAGATATTTATTGTAAAACTGTGACTTCTATACAACACTCTGACAGAAAGACTGACACCAAAATGAACATATTAGTGGCATTGTTGTCCTAGATCATAAAACTATACTTACACAGCAGCCTGTTTAAAGAAGTCATAAGCTGATGCTTTTTTCTTATATTTTTCTTCAAAGAGCCATGCAGTTCTCTTGTATAACTCTTCCAACTGTTCTGATGATTCATAATGTAGGAGTTCAGCAACGTGGCGTAGGATTGAATTGACTGCTTTAGCTTTAGCATACCTCTCTGTACATTTGTCTATATCTTCAGCGGAGACACGACGTTTAGACAAATCTATGTAACCTATAAAATATATGTACATTTTTAAATTATACATATGGTTAAGAAAACCCATGGTGTGTGTAACAGGGTTGACAGTCTACATAATATTTATAAAAGAAAATAACAGTCATAACCATGTATTATTGTATTTTATGTTGTTGTTACATAGTGTAGAATTAAACATTTAATAGAAAATTAATAAACATTTCCTGTAAGTTGTCACATTGTCAATATTTGTACAAATTATTAATAACAACACAGGCGAATTAAAACAAAGATTTAAACAAAATTCTCAAATTCTCTCAAACTAAATTTTAACAAAATATACAAAATGTAAATAAATCTGGTAGCTATTACCTTTCTCTTTGTCAACTCTGATAACGACGACAGGCTCAGTTTTACCAACTCTGATCAATTTGTTGATAGATCTAATACGTCTTCTAGACAACTCGGACAACAGAATCATGCCCTCAATATTGTTGTATTCTAGTAAATGAACGTAAGCACCCATCTCTGCTATCGACCTCACATTTACCATCACTACATCTTCCACTTCTGGATATTTTTCTTGATAAAATCGACACGAAAGAGGCATCTGCAAAGATTCAAGATTTTATAACCTCACATTTAACTTAAAGCTGGCATGATAATTAAACATATAATGTTATACTGCAAAGTAAATTACCTTTGTATTCTTTCTTTATTTATTTTGACTCAAACAAAATTATCTAAACCAGAAATAATGATGAAATACTAATTTTGTTCACGTTGACGACGACTTGAGACAACTACTATTACATTCCGTTCTACAGTATATTTCATTCATTTCATACGATCCCAAAAACTTTTTGACATCTACTTGCAAGCAAAATATTTGTAACATTCTCTCGTTATTAATTTTATTTCTTTTATTTGTATACATTTGATAATATAGGTATTAACAAAAAAAAGTGTTCTTCAACTAAAACGACAATGCATATTTGACATTTGTAACAGAGATTAAGTTATGGTAATTGTTTTTTATTGTAAAATGAAATGTAAAATAAATGTTGCCACCCAATGATTTAATATATCTCAATGTTGCCACCCATAATTGCCCAACAACTAGGAGCTTAGAAATCGAAGAGTAAAGTAGGTATTATAGACGTTAGAAATGTGGCTGTATTCCGTATAGCATAAAATTAACCAACGGGAGCTGTTTTGATATACACGCTCTTTTCAGTAGGTTTTGTCTGACAATGCATAGGTACTTCTGTTGGATTAATGCTACGAGTATGTTCCAATAAATTTTATTGGCATAATGACTTGTAGGTTCTACCCACCCCGCTTGATTAAGGACGAAAATACAAAACATTAAAATTTTTACCTCGCAGTCTGCCGCCTCGGACCATGGCCTTTATAGCCCTAGGGTTAATACGCCATCCAATGTACCTGCCTGCGGAATATGTCATGAGCGTAGCCAGGTTAATTTCAGGGAAAAATTTTTCTGTTTCATTGGTATCATTTAGGCTTGGCAAACTCTTAATTAGCATCGCTCCCCGTTAAAATACTATAATTGATTATAATAATAACTTATATAGGTGGCGAGAACAATCGCCTCTATACATTCCTAAATCAGCTGACACGCGTCGTCTTGCATAAAATAAATAATAATATAAATAATAAATAGATATTCATGGACATTTCACACAACGTCCTCTGGTCCCAAGCTAAGCTTATATGCTTGTGTTATGGGTACCAGAATACGGATAGAATACATATACTACATTTTTTTGTAGATACACACTTATAATACATAGAAATTATAAAATAAATATAAAAGAAAATAAATTATTATAAAATAAAAATGATTGTCCCAAGCGGGAATCGAACCCGCGACCTCGTGATCGGCAGTCCATTACATAAACCACTCCACCACGAAAGGGGCCACCCCGTGTCGGGTCATGGTAATACCTGAGTAACTACCATGGCCCGGCAACGGGCGAGGAGAACACCGTAGGTTTAGTTGGTAGGCTGGGTCGACACGATTTTCTCCCCGGGAGTCCAACACGACGCGCGACGTCCGACGGCTGCCCCTGCGGCCGGAGGGTAAGTGCGTAAAAAGCATTCCTACGTAAAAAAAAATCTCCACCACGAAGCCCGTCATGAATGAAACAAAGAATCCATACATAATATACTCGTATTTGTATATAATAACTTAGGCGGCGAGAGCAACCGTCTTTATACATTCGTAGATCTGGTGACACGGGTCTTCTTGCACACAATGCAACCATACAATATACTGTCCCTACACATTCAATCATTAAAAAATTAAAGTTCTAAAAAGTAGGAATAAAAGTTGACAAAAAAGTCGGTATAATCTACCTACATCAAATTATTTTTGGTAATTTGGTACTTAATAAAAAACTAAATAAAACAACGCTTTTAAAATAGTTATTATTACAATCAATAAATTACAATTAACATCAATATCACGCTTAAAATCTGAGCACTAATCTATAGTTAACTAAAATATGTTTACAACATCGCTTGGTAATTGCTTTGCAACTTTTTGAAAGCCTTTCACTGTTTGCTAGCGAGGCCCCTTAGGTAGGAAGGTAAATAATTATGAGACAAAAATTGCTATATTTCTAGCCTCGGATCAGAAAACATGGCTTCATACCACGTTCCTAGGGCGACCGGGAAACGGTTTCATGCCACTGCAGTGGATAAATATACAATTCTTTAGCAGGGCCTAATTAAGCGAGCACCGGACCAGTAGAATATTCTATAAAGATTAGTTTATTTATTATCCATTGCTTTGTCCTTAGCTGGTGAGGGGTAATTAATTTTCCGACACCCCAAAAGCGCGGAGCCTGTAGAATTTGCTACTCTTGCTTTGTGGATCGGGCTGAATCGCGCACTCTATACTTCCATATATTCTATACATTGCATGGCCTTTAAAAACGAACGGGTTAGACTGGCAACGAAAAAAACCAAAAAGCTGATAAAATGCTCGCACGTTTCATGTCCTTCAGATAGGTAACCACGTAACTACTATTTATGGCCGAGGTTAATTATTAAGTCAGATTTTTATAAATTTATATTTATATACAAATAATTAAGATGCGTACGATTTTATAGAAATTATATCCCACGTACAATAAGGTTGTGGAATGAACTACCTGCCGAAGTTTTTCCATTGGACTGCAGCATGAGGCTGAAGAGCCTCCTGCTGTAGTCCAATGGAAAAATTCAAAAAAGAGATTAAAAGATTTCTGCAGGGTTGGCGACGCGCGAGTGACACCTCTGGTGTTGCAAGCGTCCATATGCTACGGTAACTGCTTACAATCAGGCCGTAAGCTTGTTTGCCACCATAATTGTATAAAAAAAATTCTAAATTAAACACATACCTATACAATTTGTCATTTAAAATTTACACAAACAAACCTATAATATGTATACATTAAGTAGATGTGGGTACTTTAAAATTACATAACTTATTAGTTAAAAGATAAAAAAAACATGGCGGTTTCTAACCCACCATGTTCAAAAGACTTGTCATAATTAAGACATTGGTACTTGGTACTAATTCTAGATGTAGAACTAAACTTAACTAAATAATGAAAATTAATATTGAAAATAACACTATTCGGCATTTTTAACAGAACTGTTTTATTTTTTTCAGGGGTGCACAACCCTTATCACTTAGGGGTATGAATAATAATAGATAGTAGCCGATTCTCAGACTTAGAAGAATTGTATTGTAAAATAAAATTTCATAAAAATAAATGAAGCAGTTTCGGAGGAGTATGATAACTAACACTGTTACACGAGAATTTTATATATTATATGACGCTTACACACGCATGGTAGAAACAGCTTACAGTCGAAGAAACCGGGCAAATATAAAAATAAATAGATAAATTACATCTATCATGGAAAAAAAAATTACATTGAATTATTATAGTGACAGAATTTTGAGAGTTGGACCATTACTTTTGTAGGTCACCCCCGACATCTATATTATTCTCCAGATTTTAAGGCTTCCGCTGCGTGCGCTTCATTTGTGGTTTATTATAAGCGTCATTTATTTTCTAAATTCCACGCGTACGAAGTCGCTGCCAAAACAGCTAGTAAATAGGAATAGGATTAGATTAATTTTAGTGCTAATTATCTAACAGCTAATATCACAGAAGTATAACAAATAACGCGTAAGCTACATATAATGAGATTTTAATCATAATAATGGTGGCAATTGCTTATGTGAGTAAAAACAGCCATTGAAACTAAAATAAACCATAAATTTTAGATAAAACCACTTTTTACGGAATTAGACGCGTATATTTCTTTAAAAATTTTGTCCTACTTTTCGGAGAATTTTTAGTCACGTGTGAGACTTAGCTGTAAAGAGTCCTCTATGATTAGAACACAAGTTAAGTGCACGAATTTAAATAATATATATGCCTCTAAATCTGGTCTAAATCCGTAAAAAGTGACAATTTAAGTAACATAGACATCACTTGAATTGGGAATACCACCAACTTCTGTTTCAGACGTATTACACATACAACAAACGTCACTTTTACAAGCTATAAAACAAGAATGTCACCGGGAAGAGAAAACCTGTTTTTCATTAGACCATGTATTATACTATAATTCATTTTATATTGACCACTTCAGTCGTACATACTATGTATGTTCGATCGATTAATCCAAATCTCGTTACATTTTTAACTATTAAATCTTCTTATTTTTAAATAAATGCAATTCAAATTCGTCTTTTTTTTTTCTCTCATTGTTTTATACTATTAGACGCCTAAAATACAAGATTCCTCTTCATTCAGTAGTTCTTCATCTAAGTATTCCATACCATCATCTTGTAGATCCATAGTCTCCATTGTCTCAGCGCCAATATCAGTTGTATTTTTTTCATTATCATCAACGGTTTCTTCTGCGTTTTCTTCTGCAAAGTCAGTGACTGCTTCTCCTGAAGTATTAGCTACACTAATGCCTTCTTCCATAGGCAAATTAACATTATCAGTGACAAAATCTTGTTTATTCATTTCATTTCTCCGTTTTTTTACTGCTAAATTTGCTAGAGGTTCCTCATCAGATGAGCTATCTGGTAATTCCGTAGTACTGGTCTCGCGAAGATCACAATTTGTTAGATCTTGTTTCCGTTTTCGACGCATACGCTCTTGGCCAACCATTTTTTTGGCAACAATATTCTTTTGTATTTTTTTAAGTTTCTCTTGTATACTTGCACGGAAGAGTACCAATGGTTTAACTTTATTCATAGTGATGTCATCGTTAGCATCGTTCTCATCATCAACGTCACTGCTATAAGCTGAGTTGTTGCTTCTTAGTGGAGATTGTTTCGCTGATTCCATTTGCACTGGAGCATCGTCTTCAGTTAAATCAATAGTCGGTCCTTCTTGTAGAGGATCTAGATTCCGAGCTCTATTCACAAGGACTTTACGTTTAATAGGTTTTACTGACGTAACAGTTTTGTTACCGTTAAAACTCTTCATGCAAACGTTTATAGGTACGAGTAACTGACTCTCTAAATCTAACTTGTAAAATGAACTATTATACATACAAGCATATTTAAGTTCTGCTAAGGAAGTAATAGGCGTTAATGACATACCGGAAATATGCTTAGAATTGTCAGGATCTTCAATGGGACGCGATGATGTCGTCTTAATTGGTGGTGTAAGTGTGGAATCATTCGACAAGGTATGTTGCGGGGTTGCCGGCAATGGAATTATTGGATCAGGGGTAACGGGCGTCGTATCGAAAGGAACAATGTCTGAAGGTGACTCCTGAATTTCATCTGTCGACAATATTCCCGACATAGCCATTAAATCTGAAAGAATATTCGTCGTCTTGCTTTCTTTACATTTATTTTCAGTTACACCTACATCAGTAATATCAGTGTTGGGTATTTCAACTTCTGAAACAGTATTTTCATGGTTAATAATTACACCCAATATGTTTTCATTTAACACTTTTTGATTACTTTCTTTCGTTGTTTCCGATAACTCTTGATCTAATGGCAAGTCTTCATTAGCTAGTTCTACAACAACATTGCCTTTTGTTATTTCTAGATTATCTACTGTCCTAATTTCTTCTCGATCTACATATTGCGCCTTGTTTTTACTATTTTCTATATTGGATACATCTGATTCGTCATCAGAAAGACAAATAACTTCATTGTTTGGTGTAGGCGTATCTTTATTAGTAACCGTTGTAGGGTCAGAGTCTATTTGTTGTTGAACAGCTTGAACTAACTGTGGCATAGCTGCTATAAATTCTTCGCTAATTATAGCTTTAGAGCTACGTGTAAAAGTTAATCGCCCATCAAGTAATAATTTTAACGAAACACCTTTGGGCAAAGCCATGGTTTGTCTTAAATTTCGCTGATATGATTCAAATGCCTTGAAATTACGCGGAAATTTAAGTGTAGTCAATAGTATTTTATCTTTACCCAAATGTATGGGATTATTTGAAGGCAATTCTGCAATTTGTTTACTGTTTAAATAAATCATTTTTTGTTTGACACCTTTATCAACCTGTGGAGTAACTACCACGGAATTTAATTGTTTCATGGTACGTGAGTTGGGTAAATTTTCCCGCGTATTAGTATTAGACAAGTTCATGTATATATCTATTTTATTATTCTCGGCGGTTACTCTGGAAACCACATTTGATCCTCTATTTGGTCGTTTACTGCTGATTCTGGCATTAATTTTCTTTTCAGTATCATCATTAGCTTGCGTTTCCAAAGGCTCAATGCAAAGGTATAACTTATCTTTTGACGTTTGTTCTGTTTTATCCAATTCACTACTTTCACACAGAGCTAAGGAACGTTGTGAAATAACTTTAGTGTTATAAGGTTTTGTATTAGATGTAGAATCCTCTGCTAGTAACGTATTTTGGACGATATTAACGACACGTGTTTTTTCTTTTGCAGTTTGCAAGTCTTCGTGTATTTTACGAGATACACTATCACGTCTAAGGTTCACATATGGCTTCACACGAATTCGCGGGCTTTTTATTGCATTAGAAACTGCGGTATTAGTACTTTCAGTAGTTACAATTGAAACCTCAGCTCCTAAGTTCAAAGCATCATTTTCTTGTTCATTACAATGAGCTGTTTCATTGTATGACGGTTGTTTGGTAGCTAAATTATCATATGGTACAATTTCTGCACGCGTGCACAGATTTTCATCATAACTTACTGCATTATTCCGGTCTGCGGTTAAAGATTGGGCTGTATTTTTAATAGGGATAAGTTCTGCCACATCTTCATCACTCTTTATAGCGTTGTCATTTTCTTGAAATGTGTGATCAGATGTTTCCTGATCTGTAAACGGACCTTTTGTGTTTTTATAATATTTTAATAGTTCAAATTTACAGCAACACAAACATAATGGAAAAGGACATGTATGTTTGGTCCTACGCTTTCTTGAATATTTCAATTGAGCTATCCTGTCACGAGCCCAGCAGCAATATGACGGTTTTTTTCTTTTGTTTGATTTTACTACGGGTTTCTCGCATTTGTTAACTTTTTTAACGTTTGAATCGAGAGTATCACTTATAATTTGAACATCATCGGTGTCATCATTTCGAGGAGATTTTTTATCATT
This sequence comes from Orgyia antiqua, assembly GCA_916999025.1. Taxonomy (NCBI): domain Eukaryota; kingdom Metazoa; phylum Arthropoda; class Insecta; order Lepidoptera; family Erebidae; genus Orgyia; species Orgyia antiqua. The sequence goes on from OU779871.1 coordinate 24,694,294, forward strand.
TTTTTTATCACCAGACAATGTCTTTCGATTGTGACGCCAAACTTGTTTTTTCTGTTGCTTAGTGGCTTTACTTTCAATTCTAACTAAGGTGTTTTCACCAGTTAGGTAGTTTAACATTTTGTTGAGACTGTCTAACGCCAATAACGTATCGGGATCGTAAATACCGGCAAGATTACTGTACCAAGGTACTTCAGGTCTAATTTCTCTTGATTTCCACATAACAATTTTGTGACCTTTCTTCAATATTGGAGTACTACGTGGTGGTTGTATATTAGTATCTGAGGATATATTTAACACGGAATTACTAGTGTTTCTTTCTTCTCTGACAGATGCTGGTTTTTTGCGACTAGCAGGGCCTGCGATATTCCGACGGTTATATACGTTACTAACAATATTATTAGTAGTAACTTGCGTAGTTGATTGTGTAGAAACTTGCGTCTGTGCTATACCTATACCGTCATTAAGCTGAATTGGTGTTACTTGGGCTGTAAGTAGATTTTGATTTATTCTCCGAATTTCAGTTATATCAGGAAGGTTTATAGTCTTGTTTCTTTGGCATACTGGAGGAACAACTTCAACTGTTTTTGTATTTGAGGCATTATATACAATAGGTACTATTTCATCCCTAGCATTATCTATCAGACTCTGTACAGGCATTGCAGATGGTAACACTGAATTATTTTCAGAACTCTCTGGAATATTTATTATTGGGTTAACGTTATCCTCACTTAGATTTAAATAAATAGTACCACCTACAAGTCTATCTTCAAAAGCTTTGCTAACATCTATTGTAACTGGATGACATGCTTTTAAAAGCAATCGGTTACGAGATGAACTAAAAAAACCTACATTTAATCTTTTAAGTCTAGTATTAAAATCAGGATTTTTGCACAATTTAATAGGATTGTACGTTCTATTACGCGGTTTTTGAAGTAAATAACTAGATAGCTTCACTTTTTTAATATTCTCAGTGACATTTTCTTCATCGGATTCTGATTTTGTATCTATTTCTGGTGTTTTTACTATGCTTTTAGAACTAATAACATCTATTAGCCATTTATCATCGATATGCTGTAAGAAATGTATTGGTAATATTCCCATATCATCTAATTTTACTGTATATACTACTGGAACCATAAGTAACTTCTTATCAAATTCATTATTTTCACAATCTTCTGTCTTCACAACTTGGTTTTCATCAAAATCATTTTCAATTTCCTTTTCACCTATAAAAATGTATAACAATTGAAATAGAAAAAAAATCATTTATTCTTTTAGGCACAATTTAAAACAAAGCTTTTGGTCTTGTCTTAATTTGGGGCACATGCCTGGGAGGGAGTATTAAGAGTAGAGATGAAACGGATATAAGGTAACTATCCGGTATCCGGCCTTGTTTTCATTATCCGGCCGGATACCGTATAGTAAAAATTTTAATATATTTTATATATATTATATATTTTAATTTCACAGATAACATTTTACATTTGACAACAGAGTGATAGAGAAAAATTATGTTAACAAAGAGCAGGTTTATAATATAAAATTGTATTGCACATTTGGTTAACTTTCTGACTTCCAAGCTAAGATTAAACTTGTGTTATGGATGTCAGGACACATTACAAGAACTGAAAACAACTACTCAATTGTTTTTCCAGTTTGAAATCACAATTTATTAATACAACACAGAAGTATTTGAATAACAACGTTTTAAAGTAGATGTGTATTGTGTGTGTATGCGTGTGTATGCGTGTTAGTGTGTGAGCGTGTGTGTGATATTATTTGTAACCTGTTGTATAAAAATTACAATTAAATTCGTAACATCAGTTCCGTGTGTCGTCGTATGTTAAAGTTATAAGTAATTTACTTACTATTTTCTTACACTGGAATTTAGTTAATTTGTTTATGTTAAGTTTCCTATTGATTATGTTATAGATATGACTTCCGAGAATCCAAAAATGTCTATCAGATAGTGTATATCTCATTATTTTACACAAGGCAAATCATACTTCAATAGGTTATGGACACTGTTTATTTTTATAATCGCACATCATAAATGTTTGTTTTATTAATTATTAGTTTAAAACTCAAAATTAACAAGTGGCAAATTGTGATGAATAAATACCAAACTTTCCGCGTTTGTTGGTCAAATCAAATGGATCGCGTCAACGCAATAAAGGGCCGAATATCCGGCGCTCCGGCCTAGTAGCTTGCCGAATATCCGGTATCCGGCCAAACTACTATCCGTTTCATCTCTAATTAAGAGCTTCCCAGTAGCTACTACATTACGAAACCATATCCAATAGTTTACTTGCATACTCTTCTGTAAAACATAAAAACTAAATGTATACCTCTCACTCTCTCCATTAACGTTCCACTGCTGAGCACGGGCTTTTTCCACTTTGGAAGGGATTACTGTCTACTATGACGCGCTTACCAGGCGTGTTAGCACAGGGTTCATTTACAATATTTCCGTCTCTAACAGAGGATGTTTTTAAAGCTTTTTTGCAGCTACCTAGGAAGGTCAAATGATAGTGAATACTTGTATAGGTACCTAATCCACACGCTTATATTAGTTTGGTAGGTATCTATCAATGTATTAACATATGTAATGGATTCTTTGTAATTGATTTTAACACACAGTAGTCGGATTGCTCTGAAATTTTGCACACATATTAAGGACCAATGACAACGCAATAAAAATAAAATATTTAGCTATTTTGACGTGTTTTTTTTTTTGTTTTTGAACTAAGCAAATTATTTAATCTGCTTTTTGCCGTATAATTTTGACAAGGACGTTTAGATAAGAATAAAGAATAAACATACCATTTTGGTTATCATCATCTTCAAACGCAATCCCATCATCAATAAATTGAATTCCATCATCAACGAAGTCAATATCATTTGATAATTCACCAAACCATAAGTTTCTATCAGTTTCCTTTTTAATATCAATTGGTTTAAACATATTTGTAACATCACCTACTCCAGTTTCATTCACATCTTCAACAATATTCACAGGACTTTGATTTAAATCCGTATTCGCCATATTTATAGGTGTCACTATTTGCGCAAGTTTGTTTATCGTAGACAATGCTTCATTAGAATCATTAATACCACCAAAAATATTTGTAATTTGTGGTAACATTTGTAATGGTACTTGTTCATCTATTATTTCTATATCATCTTCTGTTTTAACTATAAACATTTCTTCATTATTTTCAGTAGATTCTATTAGATTTTCTGATACATTTTCTACTACATGAGCTATATCATCTTCATCATCTATTATATTTTCTGATACATTTTCTACTACATGAGCTATATCATCTTCATCATCTATTATATTTTCTGATACATTTTCTTCTACTTGAGTTATATCATTTTCATCATTTATTGTAGTTATGTTAGTTTCAGCTTGATTAACTTCTACTATATCATCGGATAACTCATTTGCTTTTTCATCTGCATTTATTTCTAACACTTGGCCAGATGATTCTTCTGCATTTTGTTTATCAATGTTCTCTCCCTTTTCTGCTAAATCCATTTCATGAAGTTCTAAAGTAGTTGCTTCCATTACAGCTTCGGCGAAATATGATAGTTTTTCTGATCTGGTTTGATAAGGTACTATTTCTTCTTCATAGTCATCTTTCGGTTCCTCTTTTATTTTAATATTAGCTACATTATCTTGTTGTGGCGGTTTTCTGTAATCCAGTTCGAGATCGGATTCACTTTCTAAATCTATAGTTTCAACTTTTTGTTCTACACATACGATATCTGGATCATTAGCTGTGAACAATCACATAATAACTTTAAGTTTAAAAATTTTTATGAAATAAAAAACTTGAGAGGTGTCAAGGGAAACCCGAATGGAACGAAGTTCCTTTGTTGTGCCTTTACAGGTTTTTACATGTCACGTTTGTCGGCAATAGACTCCTAAACTACTAAACCGATTTTAAATTTGATTTGCACACCGTGTGCAATTCGACCCAACTCGAAAGATACGATAGCTTACTACACGTTTCAAATGAGAATAAGATTGGCAATGACCTCTATCCAATGCCTCTATCTGTCAAAAGTAATTTGAAAAGTACTCTCAGCTACGTAACTTTATTTGCGAATTAATAATATTTTTTTACGTTTTATCTAATCTCAGTTATTTTAAAGTGAAAAAACATCTAAAATTATTGAGTGATAATACTTATAACATTATTAGAAAAGAAACTATTTCATCATTCACACCTGTCCATAAGAAAGGGCCTAAGAACGATGTAGAAAATTTCAGACCAATCTCAAAACTTTGTATAGTCTCTAAAGTATTTGAAAGAATTGTCTATGATCAAGTTTATGCAGCTCTAAAAAACTATTTCCATACTTCACAACACTTTCTACCAGGTCGTTCTACTGTGTCGAATCTTATACTGTTAAATGAATATGTCACGGAAGCTATGGACGCTGGTGATCAGGTAAACGTCGTCTATACCGATTACAGTAAAGCATTCGACAGAATTGATCACACGGCCCTATTAACCAAACTTTACTGTATGGGTATCAGAGGAGATTTACTCCGATGGTTCTCGTCTTACATTAGTAGGAGAACACAAGCTGTAGTCATCAATAATTATATTTCTAGCTGGGTAACTATACCATCTGGTGTACCCCAGGGGTCTTTATTAGGACCCTTACTGTTTACCATTTTCATAAACGATATATCCGTATGTGTTAAAAGTTCTCAGATACTTTGTTTCGCTGATGACATGAAGATCTTTAAGTCCATCAAATCTATCGAGGATGTTAGTGATCTCCAAGCGGATCTGGATCGCCTTGACAATTATTGTAAGCTCAATAAATTAGATCTTAATCCCAAAAAATGTGCTGTTGTTACCTACACACTTAAAAAAAATATAATACCTTCTGTTTACAAAATAAAAAAGCAAAACATAACAGTTAACACAGTTACTCGGGACCTCGGAGTTTTACACGACAGTAAACTATTATTTGACAATCATATAGATACAATAGTTTCAAAAGCATCAAAGGCGTTGGGATTTATCATGAGAAGCTGTGTCTCGTTTAAAAAAATCAAAACATTTAAGATCCTGTACTGCATGTTTGTTCGTAGTATACTTGAATATGCTTCTCAAATTTGGAACCCTAGGTATAACACTTACGAGTATATCGACCGGATTGAGCGTATCCAGCGTAAGTTCATTAGGTACTTATGTCGGCGGGCAAATATCCAGTACTAGAAGAAAAACTATATACCACTCTGTAGGAAATTCCATCTTCTACCGTTGTCAATGAGACGAGATATAGCTGACACTACTTACTTACTGAAGATTGTTCACATTCGAGTGACTGTGCAGAGCTTCTGAGTAAAATTAAATTAAATACCCCTATTAAACCCAAGAGACATAATCCACTAATTAATATTAAATTAGCGAATACTAACTACAGACAGATTTCTTATTTATGGAGAGCGAGTAATAAATTTAACAACATTAGTAGGCACTCTAATATTGACCTATTCTGTACAAGTATAGCATCGGCTAGGCGGCTGTTGAGCAAAGAATTCTTCAAATAGACTATAGGATGGTATGATATGGGCAGTTTTGTTTTGCATTTTTGTAATTTATATATTAACTAGCTGACCCGACAAACGTTGTTTTGCCATACAAATGTCAGGGAGGGGGGGATTGAGAATACGCATTTTGGTAAAAATCGGTAAAGCCGTTTCGGAGGAGTACGGTAACTAACATTGTGACATGGAAATTTTATATACATATTAGATTTCAAATGGTTACTACATAAACGCGGACACTGTATAAGATGTTTACATTTGTGTTTGTTTACATACTTGTATAGTGTCTTTATCCGTGAGGACCTATAATTGGCTTGCTGATGTATTTTTTTTTTTAGTTCATAGTGATTGTAAAGCGTCTTCCTTATAATAAATAAATAAAATAAATAAATAAATAATTTCGTCGTTGGAAACGGTGATATTATGTTAAATTTTGTTTTTTGTTATTTGTTGCAGTTTTTGTTTGTATGTATTTTTATTTTATATTCGTCTTGTTTTAATATTGTTTAAAATTGTATTTACGAGTATCTCGCTAACTGCTCGAAAATGTGTAAACGATGAAGACAAAGTGATAAATAAATTATATTAAAAAATATCTTGTTTTGCTGTCCCTACCAAAATTGTTCAAATTGACAGCTATGACGTCACAAGATGGCGCGGGGTCAATCCTATTCTCATTTGAACCGCATAGTACATTTCAATTTATAGTTGCAATATTATTTCATTGCAAATTATTTGTTCGTATGGCAATACAACGTTTGCCGGGTCAGCTAGTATAATAATAAAAAAAAATATTATCTTACAACAAACCTGTACCTATATACTCTACAAAAATAATCGTTGCGACATCACACTGTGAAATAGAAAGAAACAAAATAACTGGCTTGCTTTCTATGACAGAGAGAGAGAGAGAGAGAAACACACGCACGTCGCACGGCTTACAACTATAGCAAAAAATGTCCTTACAACTGTTGGTCTTAATTTTTTCCGTTTAGCACCCTTTCGCAACGCGCGATTAGGAACTTCGTTCCAAAAACACCAGGTAGTATACATCAGGTGTGGCCAACTTTTGTGCACATAAGATCTAGTTTTTATTTTAAAATTGAGTCGCAATCGACCTATTTCTTAGGTCAGAAGGGGAACGTTTATGCACATTGCTTTTATGCTGCCGTGCACTCTTGCGGGTTCCAACAACATACATGAATATTTATTTAATGGGTTAAAAAACTTTGTCCAGGGGAATTAAAAAAACATGAGTAATTATTAATAATATTTATTCATTCAAACTGTTTAAATTTAAATTAATGGGGACCCTGAGTCTGCATTTCTTTTACTAATGCATCATAATTTGGAGTATATCCTAGTTCAGGATCTTTGTCAGGATATCTGACAAAGACAATAACAATGAGTCCTGAGTATGAGAATCAGTCAGGGCAGAACGGTGTTTAGTTTTAGTCAATTTTAAATATGAAAATGCCGATTCACACCAGTACATAGATCCACCAAGAATAAATATATTCGCTTCATTTGGTATATTTTAATAGAAAACTAGTAAAAGTGGTCACATTGAACGTCTCCCTACTCGAAGCATGAGCTGCGTATATGTTCATTCCTGTATCAAGTACTAGAAACATTAGGCATTGAATGCGTCCCCTCTGGAATTAGCGAGTGATCGACCAAAATTGGTTGCGCGATCGACTTGTTGGCCACTCCTGGTATATATCAAAAACAGTTAAAGCATCAACTGATATATTTAAGCCGTGAATTTTTTAGTTCTCTAGCTATCACCGATCCAGAGATACAGCCTGGTGACAGATTGACGGACAGCATAGAGTGCTTCAAGAGGATGGTTTTTTTTTAATAATTTGTTAAGATTTTTTACTCTAAATACACGCTTACAAAGTTACGGATAACGGTTAAATAAAAATAAACTCACCATCCATATTTTTTTCTGCTTGCGATGCTTTGGCTGCCTGAAATAAAATATTCAGTTATTGAAATATTGTGGTTTTAACAATAATTTATCATTATAAAATTACGCCTTTTTTCCATGAGGGTAGACAAAGACTATATAGCGCCATTTTATACGATCCGAAGATACTTCCTTGGCTTCACTTACATTCATACGTCTGCTATTCAATGTTGTCACAATGATAGTTCAATGACACCATTATGGCGCCATAATGGCATCATTTGTGACAAAAAATTAACAATAGACTACCAAACTTGATAAAATTCGCCATTATGCAATCAACAAATTCAATAACTGATTGCTTAGTGGCGAGTTTTATCAAGTTAGGTAGTCGACTATAATTTTTCAATGATACCATTATGGCGCCATAATGGTATCATTGAACTATCATTGTGACAACATTGAATAGCAGACTTAGCCCCTTGGTGTATAAATGTAAGTGTTGATTGCATAATAGCGAATTTTATCAAGTTTGGTACTCTACTGTTAATTTTTGTCACAAATGATGCCATAATAAATAAATAAATAATAATAAATATTCATGGACATTTCACACAACGTCCTCTGGTCCCAAGCTAAGCTTATTATGCTTGTGTTATGGGTACCAGAATACGGATAGAATACATATACTACTTTTCTTTTGTAAATACATACATAAAATACATAGTAAACACCCAGACGCAGTACAAACATTTGTATGACAGTTAAAAACATCACACAAATGATTGTCCTGACCGGGAATCGAACCCGAGACCTCGTGAATGGCAGTCCGCTATATGAACCACTAGACCAAGAGGCCCGTCTAATAATGGTGTCATTGAACTATCATTGTGACAACATTGAATTGCATACTTGGCCTCCTGGTCATGCATGCCCCGACTGGTCATTCTCGTTCGTCCACAGTGTGGAGGACGGGGTGTGGACGAACGAGAATGACCCTATTAGACTAATTGTTGCCCGCGATTTCGTACGCGTGGAATTTAGAAAATTTTTACCATTTTTGCAAAATTTTTCACGCCGCGACTAATAGGAGTGAATCCTATTAGTCACAGCGTGATGTTATATAGCTTATAGCCTTTCTCATTAAGTCTGATATGCAATACTGAAATAATAAAAATAAAGGACGAACCTCGTGGTTGAGTGGTTCATGTAGCGGACTGCCGAACAAGAGGTCGCGGGTTCGATTCCTGCTCGGGACAATCATTTGTGTGATTTTTCTAATTCTCATAAAAATGTTTTTTTTTTTTCATGGACATTTCACACAACGTCCTCTGGTCCCAAGCTAAGCTTATATGCTTGTGTTATGGGTACCAGAATACGGATATAATACATAAACTACTTTTCTTTTGTAAATACATACTTATAATACATAGTAAACACCCAGACGCAGTACAAACATTTGTATGACAATTAAAAACATCACACAAATGATTGTCCTGACCGGGAATCGAGCCCGAGACCTCGTGAACGGCAGTCCGTTATATGAACCACTAGACCACGAGGCCCGTCTAATGTTTGTACTGCGTCTGGGTGTTTCTATGTATTATAAGTATGTATTTACAAAAGAAAAGTAGTATATGTAGTATATCCGTATTCTGGTACCCATAACACAAGCATATAAGCTTAGCTTGGGACCAGAGGAGGTTGTGTGAAATGTCAAAAAAAATAAAAAAAAATTCAAATTGGACCATTGGTTCCTGAGATTAGCGCGTTTAGAAAAACAAATAAACTCTTCAGTTTTATAATGTTATAATATTATTGATGGATGTATTTGTATAGTATACTTACAAACTCCTCCCGTACTATGACTAGTTGGTTTTTCATCAATACATCCCACGTCGAGAACGGTGTCACAACCAAATGTTTGTAACTGAAAATTATACATTAATCTACTATATAAAAATAAGTCGGGTTTTCCTTCCTGACGCTATAACTCCAGAACGCACGAACCGATTTCCACGGTTTTGCATTCGTTGGAAAGGTCTCGGGCTCCGTGAGGTTTATAGTTTACTTTTTTTTTTTTCTTTTTTTTTTTGATATGGCAAAACAACGTTTGCCGGGCCAGCTAGTTAATTTATAAATTTTTGCAATTGACTTGCTATGCTTTTACTAAATAAACTAAATTATAGTGAAAAAAATGATAACCATGAGCGGGACTTGAACCCACGACCTCGGAATACCGTTCCGTTGCTCTCCCATCTGAGCTATCATGGTTCCCGCATATGTTTCCCAAATCTTCCACTGAAAATTATAATTATAATTTTACATTTTTCCTATACCTATTCCCAAAAAATGTGAATTTATAAAATTTTGCCAGCTTTTGCAACATTTTTAATTGCTGCTTCGATCCTATTGGTCGTAACGTGATGTAGCCTATGTATTATATAGGCTACTAGCTGTCCCGGCAAAGGTTGTTTTGCCTTACTAAAAAAAAATTATGAAAAATATATGTTGGCCGATTCTCAGACCTACTGAATGTGCATGTAAAATTTCATAAAAATCGGTCAAGACGTTTCGGAGGAGTACGATAACTAACACTGTGACACGTGAATTTTATATATAAGACTAGCTGACCCGGCAAACGTTGTTTTGCCATACTAAAAACAATAGATGTTGGCCGATTCTCAGACCTACCGAATGTGCATGTAAAAAACATAAAAATCGGTCAAGCCGTTTCGGAGGAGTACGGTAACTAACACTGTGACACGTGAATTTTATATATAAGATATAACATCACGCTACGACCTAAAATGTATGGACTATGTGTTATATAGGCTATATAACATCATGCTACGACCAATAGCAGCGAAATAGCAATGATAAATGTTGCCTTTCTCGACGAATGTGCTATCCAACACTGAAAGAATTTTTCAAATCGGACCATCTGCAGCGGTTTATGAGATTAGCGCGTTCAAACAAATAAAAGAAACTGTTCAGCTTCATAATATTTGGATAATGTGGTTATAAAACTAACTTTTGAGTAGCCTCGTGATCGAGTAGTTCAAGTAACGGACTGTCGTCTACAAGGTTACGGGTTCGATTCCTGCACGGCTCAATCATTTGTGTGATGTATGTATAAAACTGTCATACAAATGTTCGTACTACGTCTTCTGGGTGATTGCTATGCATTATAACTATGTATTTACAATAGATAAGTAGTTTATATAGTATATCCATATTCTGGTACCCATAACTCAAGCATACCATAGCCTTACCTTGGGACCAGAAGACGTTTTTTAAAACGTTAAATACAAACATTTTCCTAGTTCAAAAACCAAAATAACATGCTTGAAAATCAATATAACCCAAATTTTTTTTTATTAATTGCAATGTCATAGATTCATGTTATGTGTGCAAAATTTCAAATCAATCAGACTACTGCAAGTGTGTGAAAATCACTCTCAAAGATTCTGTTACATAGATTAATACATTGATAGATACATACCGAACATATAAAAGCGTGTTAAACAAAACAATACTTACTGTTTAGCAATATTCGTCTGCAATGGTGTTGGTTTGTAAAGACCATAATCGATCACTTTTTTAGCGGTTTTTTGGAATCTGTACCAGAAATCATAGAAGCGAACTCTCGTCACCATCTTCAGCTGGTACCAACGACGTTGTAATAACATTGGAGTACATTGACGATTACTGGAATAGAAAACATATTGGCGGAATAAGCAGAAGTAGCAAATACTACAGTGTGTGGATTAAGAATACAAGTGTCACCACCCCATCTCCTTTTATAGGGCGCTGTAAAAGGCAGCTAAGGAATATTGTACACAGATAACATCTAATGTGAGAGACGGAAAATTAGGAAATAAACCCTGTGCCCAACATGAGCGAGGATTGGGATCGAGAGAGAGAGGGTGGGCAAGAATTTTTCGCTATCAGCCATAGTTCAGTCCATGGCCGACGGGGAGACCTAATATTCTCCCCATCGGATCGGGCCGTTTAGCGGGGCCACGGGTCATGCTAAGGCTCAAGGCACCATCATTGCCTGGCAGGTCAAAAAGGCGAGAAAAAACAAAACGGTATTCCAAGATCGTAGGTTCAACTCCCGCTTGCGGTGATCATTTTTTCCACTATAATTTAGGTAAGTAAAAACATAGCAAGTCAATTGTAAAATTAATAAATTATTTTATTTATATAACTTACTTCTTAGTGTTATACTCCATGGTTGCCGCAGACCATGCATCAGCCAGTTGATCGCCAGCTTTGAACTCCAACTTATGTTTCAGCACTAAATCGAACAGATCTACTAAAACTGGTCTGTCCTCTTGTGATGTTTCAGTCTAAAACAATATGTATGTGTCATGTCTTTTTTTTTGTTTTGGCGGGTCAAAATGTTTCTTAACCACTCTTGACGAGCCTCGTGGTTGAGTGGTTCATGTAACGGACTTAGTAGTGCATAAGTAAATATATTAAAAATAATGTCCTTGTACCCGATGCTGGTGGCAAACTATTTTTATTTATTTTTTAATCAATTCAAATTCAATACTGTTCATTGTACACCAAAAATAGATTACAGGGTTGTTTATATTGAATTAAAACAAGTTAAAAAAGGCGGTCTTATCTATCTGCGATCTCTTCCAGACAACCTGGGGATGGAATACTTAATTTCTGGAATTAGATGTTTGTGGTGTACCTACTAATTAGTTTTTATCTATAAAGATGTTTTTATCTAATAAAGATTATAATGCGTGTATTTATGTGTGTATATTAAGTGTGTTAATTGTGTTTTTAAATTTTGAATGAATGTTATTTTTATAATCTTTTTTAAAAAATGTATAGAAAAATAAGAATAAATGAATGAGAAAAATGTATATTGTAGAATCCTGCCCACCTGTCCTCAGTACCACGGTCTCTAATAAACCGTGCCCTTAGACTATGCAACCCTGAGTGGGTGACAGGAGAACTTGAGTACATCAGGGGTGTACTAGAGGACAATGGCTACAGTTGGAGACAATGTTGCCGATGGACAAATCCGAGTGAGCGTAAGAGACCAACCAAGGTGGACCGTTCTCCAACGTACTTACCGTTCGTAAGAGGAATAACGGACAAAATAGGTTACCTGTTGCGACGCAAGTTTGACATCAGAACGTTCTTCCGTGCACCTGGTCAAATCAGACAACTATTACGGTCACCAAAGGATAGAGACCACCTCAATGTGCCAGAAGTGTACAGAGTACCGTGCGACTGTGGCAAGAGTTACATCGGAGAGACTCGACGCAATATAGCTACTAGATTAACGGAACACTTAAGGTGCATTAAGAACAATGACACGAACTAAGTCACCCGGGGCGAAAGCAACTATGAGGCTAAAGCAACTAATTGAATTTTCTCTCAATATAATGGTTTTTATAAAACGAGCTATCTATTGAGGCGTGGAGCAATCATTGGTTTTTCAAATGAAGTACAGATGGCATTCCTAGATAGCTGACTGTTGTACCGACGGAGCATATTTTGTCAACCGCCATTTTGGTGCAACGTTTTGCGGCGTCGTGTGTTTAGTTTTGTGTATATAAAAAATAATTCAGGCCGTTTTCAGGAAAAATACAAGTTAATCATAAAAAGAGATAAAATGTAAGTGTTTTTGGTATATTTACTTAAACTCTAGTTCTTACAATTAACATTTTATTGATATAGTTACATTAACCTCAAATTTTCGTACAGGGGGGTTATTGCAACTATTTTGATAGTTGCAATTGCCCCATATTTTTTGTATGAATAATGCAAATCGCTAGTAACGTTCCGTGTCGATACTTCAAAAAGTGAATTTAACTTATTTGCTATATTTATCTGAAATTGGTGTGATGCATTTAATATTTTTACCTTTTATCTGCCCAAGGTGTTTAGGGCCTAGACAAATAAATAGCTTAAATAAGAAACAGTTAAAGCACGAAGTTATCAATAAAAATTTTGTTATTCTAGATGGTTCGAAACTATAAAAGAAAAAAGGAAAAAGCTTATACCCGAGACACGCTTCTTGAAGCTATACAACTGGTAAAGCAAAAAAAGTTAAACAGTTATGCTGCTGCGGAGCGCTTTAATATTCCTCGACAATTATATCACATGTATATGCTACGCGTGGTCAAAAACAAATAAATCCTGGCAAAAATACTGTATTTTCGAGATCATTCGAGCAAGAAAAGTCTTCCTATTTGCACTTAATGGAAAAAAATGGATTACCTTTGACGACAAAAGAAGTTAAGACATTGGTATCAGAATACATTCGAAGGAATGGTATAATTACGCCATTCAGAGATGATATCCCTGGTGATGAATGGCTATGTAATATAATATATCTACAGATTTTTCTATTAGTTCGTTAGAAAGATAAGAAACCTTTATAAACACTACGAAGTGAAAGAATATGTTTTAATAAACGTTCAAGTTATATGAAGTGGCGTTTCCTTATTGTTACCCATTGAATATCTGTTTCTAAAAAAAATTTCGACAAATAGCACCTAGGTTAGATACCTAGGTGCTATTTGTCGATATTTTTTATCCCAACACTAGCCAGTGTGAAAGATAGTTGCATTCACCCCATAAAAATAAAAATAAGAATTTGCTGGAGACTGAGCTCTATTCCCAGCGACTAAATACCGTTTTCGGGTAGACGTTGTGTGAATCTACGTGTACTGTTACGCTCAACATTTTGTTACAAAAATCCATAGTGTAATAACTGATAGTCACATTTACCCCAAGGTGGGGTGAATGTAACTTTTACTGCTCATATCTATCAATTATGTAATTTAACGAAAAACCTAAGCCTATTTGTAACGTAATTTATGTCGAAACTGTTCATTGAAAGTGGTGGAATTAAGTAAGTAATATTTTAATAATCTTCTTATTAAGTACCTTGTGGTGGAGGATGGCAAAGTTGAAATTTTATTTTAATTAGTTGCTTTCGCCCCGGGTGACCTTACTCTCTCTCTTCAGCCCATTTACGTCCACTGCTGGCCACGGGCCTCCTCCACTTTGGGAGGGATTATGGTCGACTGTAGGTACCGCGCTGACCAGGCGTGATGGCACAAAGTTTATTTTTAAGGTTTCCGTGTCTCACTGAGGATGTTATCTGTATGCAATATCCCTTAGCTGACTTTTACAGCACCCTTGGGAGGAGATGGGGTGGTGACACTTATATTCTTAATCCGTCACCACACGGAGATTTAGTATTCTAACTTTAACAAGTTATACAAAAAAGCCATCCTCTTGAACCACGCAATCTATTTTTTAAAAATGCATCAAAATCAGTTGGGTAGTTTTGAAGATATAAGCTCACATAGGGACATATGTACAAAAATAATGACTTTGTTGTATAATAAGTAAAGACTTACCATGCCGATGACATCAAAATTCTGGTGTACCAATACAGTATCATAGAGCAACCAATCAGTTATTGACATTCTTGCTGATTTAGGTAAAAGATCTACTTGATCGTTCACCTCTAATAAACGATCTAGTTTCTTCATAGTTAGAGCACGCATACGGAACCTGGAAATAAAAATATTGAACATTTTCAATGGTTCGAACTTAAAGCATTGAACTAAAACGAGTTACCACCGGTACTAGCTTACAGTGCAAAATTAAACCTAACTAAAAAATTTAAATTGATACTGGTATCAATTCTACATGCGCAACAAAACTTAACTAAGAAATGAAAACAACTATGGCGTGTTTTAATTAATTTCGTTGAGTACATTTTTAACACGCTTTTATAGGTTTGGTATGTATCTATCAATGTATTAATCTGTGTATCTTTGAAAGCGATTTTCAGCCACTTGCAGTAGACGCATTGATCTGAAATTTTGCACGACCGATGACAATGCAATAATTTAAAAGAATAATCCCAATTCCTTGATCATAATTACTAGAATAGCATGTTGAAGTATCACTATGACCCCACTTGTATTTTTAATTATACACGTAATAATTTAATTGTATATGAGTAGACCCACCAAGATTATTGTGTTTCTACGTATGCCTTTCATATACAATCAGATAATTTCACATAAAAACACATTGTTTATAGAATCAGGTAAAAATATCATAATTGTTTACTTGTGTTTACTACGATTGTGACAACATGTGACAACAGAAACTTACGAGTATGTCTCTCTCTGACAACATAAGCTGTCAACGTTTTGTAAGGAGGTAGCATAGAATTGAGTATTGATGACAATGCAATCATTTCAAAAATATTCAGGATATTTATGCGTGTTTTTAGGGTTCCGTACCCAAAGGGTAAAAACGGGACCCTATTACTGAGACTTCGCTGTCCGTCCGTCCGTCCGTCTGTCACCAGGCTGTATCTCAAGAACGGTGATAGCTAGACAGTTGAAATTTTCACAGATGATGTATTTCTATTGCCGCTATAACAACAAATACTAAAAATAAAATAAAATAAATATTTAAGGGGGGCTCCCATACAACAAACATGATTTTTTTACCGTTTCTTGCTCGATACTAATAACGTTGCCTTATGTTGCATAGATAATGGTACGGAACCCTTCGTGCGCGAGTCCGACTCGCACTTGACCAATTATTTAGTTTTTAAACTAAGCCGATTAGTCTATAATATACAGATTTTCCAACAAAATGTTTTCTGTCAGCCTTGCCGAACTGTGTTAGACATTATAAATTTTAATTTTTTAGTTTAGTTTTGAACCTAGAATCGGTACTAATGTCATGAATACAATCGATCAATGTTAACTGAACTTACTTATTATAAAAAGTGTGTATAATAGACTAACGATTTAAATTGATAAAAATCTGCACAATGAAATAGCCGACTAATCAAAATAAATATTTGTTTTCATTTTTAGTTATGTTTAGTTGTGTGCAGGTAGAATTGATAACTAACAATATTCCTTAATTGGCTTTAACAGCTCTTTAGGGAGAAAATGGAGTAGTAACACTTGTATTCTTAATACCACGCGTACTCACCATAGTTCTTTACAATCACAGCCTGTCTCTTTCCTCAAGCCTTCCCATACTTCTTCTTCATCTCTTTTCTCAATCAACAACATACGAGATACAGCTCGAATCAAGCGTCTAGAGAACTTGTCCAACTCTGTCTTGTTGATATTGATAGATGATCTTCTTTCATTGAGCTCTAAAAATACATAGGTATTAGATTACTTACACTGCTTACATTATTAAATAAACTGCACCATGTGTTTTCCTACATTATAAGATCCAGGATACAGAGATCCGTAGAAGGATTGCTGTGTACGACATAACCCGAATAGTTAGCATGCTGAATTGCCAATGGGCGACGTCGACATCGCTCGACGATTTGAGGACCGTTAGGGACGGTCCTCGAGTGGCGACCACGTACTGGACGACGCAGCGTGGGGCGCTAAGAAAGTGGAATGACAATATCGTCAAATGCGCCGGGGGCCGCTGAATGCAGTTAGCGCAGGATTGTGCATTGTAGCGTTCTATTGGGGAGGCCTATATCGATCGAATCGATATCAATAAGTAGAGAAGGAAGGAACCCAACATGCGCGAGTCGAACTCGCACTTGACCGCCATTTATTATTTTACTAGCTGTTGCCCTCGACTCCGTCCGCGTAGAATTTAGGAAATTTTCCCCCTTTTGGCAACATTTTTGACTACTCCTTGAGTGAGAGTATTATAAACGTAAGAGTAAACAAATATAATCAGAATGAACGAACTGCTAAGCTATCAGGAGTTACAAGTGTTATTGTGAGTCAACTTCTACAAAATATAGATATGTGCTGTTTCGGGATATTTTTTAGACAATTTTATGTAGAATATTTTCGTCATACATGATTTCTATGTAACTTTAACCATTAAGGCTGCACACGCGATGGAAGCTTAAAAAATGGAGCACCCGTTTTCCCAACATTTCCCTTCACTACTCTGCTCTTATTGATAGTAGCGTGATGAAAAGTATACTATAACCTGCCCAGGAGTATGAAGAATAATTGTACCAAGTTTCGATAAAATCCGTCGAGTAGTTTTTGTTTCTATAAGGAACATACAGACGGACAGACAGACAGACAAAAATTTTACTGATTGCATTTTTGGCATCAGTATCGATCACTAATCACCCCCTGATAGTTATTTTGAAAATATATTTCATGTACAGAATTGACCTCTCTACAGATTTATTATAAGTATAGATTATAGACGTCTACGACACCCATCTAAACTTCAATATAATCTTTCTTCTTATATATAAAATTCACGTGTCACAGTGTTAGTTACCGTACTCCTCCGAAACGGCTTGACCGATTTTTATGAAATTTTACATGCATATTCAGTAGGTCTGAGAATCGGCCAACATCTATTTTTCAAACCTTTTTTTTTGTATGGCAAAACAACGTTTGCCGGGTCAGCTAGTCTAATATATAAAATTCACGTGTCACAGTGTTAGTTACCGTACTCCTCCGAAACGGCTTGACCGATTCTTCTCAAATTTTGCATACGTATTCAGTAGGTCTGAGAATCGGCCAACATCTATATTTTGAAATTTTTTTTTTTAGCATGGCAAAACAACGTTTGCCGGGTCAGCTAGTAATAAATAAAATGTAAAATGCAGTACGCCAGTAACAGTCTGTTGTGTTTATTAAAATTATGTAGGACTTTGTACGGAATGAATAATTTTGACTAATATTACTTCTGTTTGAACGCGCAAATCTCAGGAACTGTTGGTCCGATTTAAAAAATTCTTTTAGTGTTAGATAGTACATTTATCAAGAAAAGCTATCTTGATCGATGGCTATAGGCTATATAACATCACGCTGCGACCAATAGGAATGAAATATGTAGCAAAAACGGGGAAAATTTTCAATATTCCACACGTATGAAGTCGCGAGATGCAGCTAGCAAAATTATGAACATTTATCACAGAAAAATAGTCGCTGTAATAGCCAGTTATTTTGATTATTTTATAGCTTAATAAATTAAATTATGGTGGAAAAAGTGATTACCGCAAGCGGTAATTATCCGCGACTTCGTATGCGTACAATTTATAAAACAAACCCTTACTTTCTAAAAAGTAACCTATTTCAAAAAATCCGCACCAAACTCTACTGTGTAGTTTTCAAATTTTTAAACTCACATAGGGACATACATATTTATTAGAATTTGTTTTATAATAGTCCACCCCGGCATCGCAAAGGTACATTTTATCTATACTAATAATAATAGAAAGCTGAAGAGTTTGTTTGTTTGTTTGAACGCGTTAATCTCAGAAACCACTGGGCCGATTTGAAAAATTCTTTCACTGTTAGATAGGGCATTTCTCGAGGAAGGCTTTAGGCTATAACATCACGCTACGACCAGTAGAAGCGAAGCAGTAGTTAAAAATGTTGCAAAAACGGGAATTTTGTTTTTAAATTTTACACGGACGGAGTCGCGGGCAACAGCGAGTTGACGAATAAAAGAATAAAAAAAACAACGGCCAAGTACGAGTTGGACTCGCACACAAAGAGTTACGTACTGCGTCTATACTATTATACATAACTAGCTGTTGCCCGCGACTCCGTTCGCGTGAAATTAAGGAAATTTACCCCGTTTTCGCAACATTTTTCACTGATGCCTCGCTCCTATTAGTCGCAGCGTGATGTTATATAGCCTATAGCCTTCTTCGATAAAAGTGCTATCCAACACTGAAAGAATTTTACAAATCGGACCAGTGGTTCCTGAAATTACCACGTAACCAACAAACAAACTCTTCAGCTTTATAATCTTCTTCTTCTTATATATAAAATTGCCGTGTTACAGTGTTAGTTACCGTACTCCTCCGAAACGGCTTCACCGATTTTTATGAAATTTTACAAGCATATTCAATAGGTCTGAGAATCGGCCAACATCTATTTTTCAAACTTTTTTTTATTAGTATGGCAAAACAACGTTTGCCGGGACACCTAGTATTAGTATATTTAGTATAGATATATTCGTCATAATAATATCGACCAGAAATACATATTACCAAATAACGGTAATTGTTGCAGCTTTTACTGATATAGGTACACAAACTGTGAAATTTTCAGTTCTCTAGCTATCACCGTTTTAGAGAAACAACCCGGTGACGGACGGACTGACAGCGAAATCTTAGTAATAGGTAATAAATATTTCTCGTTTTACCTTTTGTTACGCAACCCTAATAGCACATATTCACCATGGAGAATGGATTTACTATACGGCAAAAGAATTTTATAAATCGGTCCAATAGTTGATAGCTTATTCGTTTCCAACAAACAAACAATCAAAACTTTCCTCTTTATAATATGGAAGTACCTATATTTAGATACTAGCTGCCCCGGCAAACGTTGTTTTGCCATACAATTCTGTGTAAAAATCAACAACAAAAAATTTCATCAAAATCGGTCCAGAAACTAGCTGTCCCGGCAAACGTTGTTTTGCCATACTAAAAAAAAAAAGTTTGAAAAATAGATGTTGTCCGATTCTCAGACCTACTGAATATGAATGTAAAATTTCATAAAAATCGGTCATGCCGTTTCGGAGGAGTACGGTAACTAGCACTGGGACACGTGAATTTTATATATAAGACTAGCTGCTGCCCGCGACTTCGTACGCATGAAATTTAGAAATTAAACCTTAAAAAACAGATGTTTACTATATTACTGGATAGATGGCGTTGTACGTGCATTTTAAAATCGCACTATGGTTTGGTTACATACATTAACACTTAATCACGTCAAAATTTTAGTTTATTACTCCGCTTTTCGCATTTATAAATTAGTAAGATAAGACTAGCTGACCCGGCAACCGTTGTTTTGCCATACAAATGTCAGTGGGGGGGGGGGAAATAGATGTTGTCCGATTCTCAGAGTTCTCAGACCTACTGAATACGCATGTAAATTTCATAAAAATCGGTCAAGCCGTTTCGGAGGAGTATGGTAACTAACACTGTGATACGTGAATTTTATATTTAAGATAATTAATTCGGTATGTAGATAACATGTTTTCATTAGTGCCAATTCTACGTGCAGAACTAAACTAACTAATTGATCATTTTTGAAAAAAAAAAAGAAAGAACACATTTATATCAATTGGGCCTGGTAATCTGCGTGACAGGGTAACCTAGTGCAGATACCAGTCTCCCACAAAGGCTTGTCACTGTTGTACTTGTACGAGTATTAGAATCTTAACTATAGATAAGTATAATTGATTTAATGTATCTAGAAACATAAGTTACTTTGTGGAAGAGGATAATAAATAAATAAAAATTAAATTAAATTAAAATCTTTAGCCTATAATAAACAGTTTTTATAACAAGAAAGTTCAGTTAACAATTTTTACGAATTGTGTTATTGACACTACCAAAACTCATTTTTTAGTTTAGTTGTCCACGTAGAATTGGTACCAAAATATCCCTAAACTCGATTTATGTCCACGGCTGGACGTAACAATCCCTGAGAATATTAGAACATGACCAACGCGTATTGCTAGGCAGGTTTCCAGACAACGATTAAGACCTAGAGTACTAATATTATATTTGGTAATTATAAAAAAAAAATTTATACCAAATTAATCGAACAATTATTAAAAGAAAGTCCTATTAAAACTAATTTCAAAATATTCTGATTAAAATTGCAGTCAAAAATTATATCGACCTAATAACACGTCCGCTCGTGACGACCGCTTGAAAGCAAATGAACAACGAAACAAAATAACACGGGCGACGGAACGCATTAAGACTACACATTAATGATAAAATATTACAATACATTACCCATTTTAATTTTAAAATAGAGGTCCACGCTATCTAGAGAATAGTTTTATAATCACACTCCACTGTTTTTATATAATTGAATCTTTTACACTTTCACATTTTTAGTTCACACTAGCGAACACGTCAACGTTTGGATACAAAATGGCGACATTCGAGGGGTTTCGATGTAATGTTGGCGTATGAAGCGCCCAAGCGGACGCGACGGGCGACGGGACCGACAAGAATATGCGCTGCCAGTATCGAAAAACACTATCTCTTTCATACATTACCAATACGAGTATAGCGAAAGCGAGATAAAAGAATGTATTGAATAATTTTGTCGCTCGAAAATCCATTTTGCTTGCAGACGCCAGCGTGGCCAGTCGTGTGATTTCAGTGACGGACAAAATTTATAATTCAATGCTATGCCTAGACGGAGAACGTCCTGTGTCAAATTCGCGCCTTAATTAAAGAATATATTTTTGGTTAGAAACCGGAAAACACAAACCTACCTACCTAATATTTTTTTCATTTAGTATTTAGTGTGTTTGCTCATTACTAATGTATTTCTAACGAGTGGTGGTGACATAATTACATAATATGTTTATTTGAAAATATTTTTGTATTTGTTTTTACTTATGTTATGACTGTGAGTTTAAATGATCAGACAGTCTACATTAAAATTACCCCTACTATGAGTGATAAGTTGCTCACTAACATTTCTCAGATGTTTTCAAGGTGTAATGTAGATAAAATATTTACTAGTAATATCTAACGAGCAATACCACAACTATGTACAATAGGGATGTTGACTCATGTTACAAATTTCATGTAAAGTTATGTTTTATAGATTGAAGTTTTTAGAGTTTAATATCTTGTTAAAATTAAATAATAATGAATTTAAATTGCATTATTTTGTACACATTAACACGTCACCAATCAGAGCGGCGGTGACGTAGAGAGCCATAAGCCAAAATGAATGAATCATTAATTTGTCAATATTGCCATAGGGATGTCCGAATTGAAATCAATATCGGCGGTGGATATATCGAGAAAAAGTATCGATATATCGGTCAAATTTTCAACTAAATTGTAACCAACTTAATAAAAAGCTGGAAGTTCTCGAAATACCGTAACCTTTTGTTTTTTATGTATGTTCCCCGATTTCTCGAACACACTTGGACCAATTTGGAAAATTCATCAATTTTCTGGCCATTTTATAATAATTTGTCAATAGGAATTGGGTTATATTTTATACAACATCGTTTGGTCCCAAATTAAGCTATACTTCCTTACTTTTCTTATGGGTACTACCAGAATACGGTTACATTTTGTTAAGAGTGTATGTTTAATTTATTTTAAGACAGTGCATATATTTTTATAACAATATCATAAAATCACATGAACCACTATACCACGAGAACCGTTAAAAATATTTAAATGAAGGAGGAAGCTGACATATCAGCATACCGATAACGATATTGGATATTTTATACCGAAAAATATCGATATTTTTTTGACAACCCTACATTGACATCGTAAACAAACAGTATCATCACAGCCTTTGTCTTGTTGATATTTTGTTAGCAAATCTAGAATTTTTTATAGTTATTACGTGGTTATTACAATGGAGACTGGATATATTAAAGGAAATAATAGCAACTTGCCCAAGGTTGATACTTTGATGGTGGCTAGTTTTTTTGCTAGTAACAAAGACTTTTGTGCAGCGGAGCTTCGTAACGTGAAAATGTCTTTGCATGTTATTAGGCGAAAATAATATGAGTATGCAAGATATTACTTTCATTTAGAGACAACAAGTTAAGCTAACCTACAAAGTTATTAGTAAATTTACGTTCTTCTCCTGTGTCTATTCCAGATCATCAAGAGAATCCTATGGTGATGATGCTGTAGGATATGTGCAGATAAAAAGAGAGTCGAATATGTGTACAGTAAGGTGCCGAGTGTGTCCTGAACATAAAGTTCTGGCAAAACCATAAATATGCAGTTACTACCGTTGTCGATGAAAAAACTGTATAGTTATGAGTACACATTGCCACGATTGTGCTGCATCAGCAGGTGGATGCAAACACGCAGTAACATTTTTAATGTGGCTGCATCATAGAAGTGGGGAGCCATCTTGTACAAAGTGGAATGTTATTGTAAGAAGTCGAAATTATCAAAGGTAGGAACTACATTAAAATTTATCACATGTAGTGAACTAACCAAGGGGCATTCTTTGACTTCTTCCAATACATATGTTTATGACAAGTTTGTGGAACAGGCTATAGAAAGCAGTTTCACAAACTGCGAGCTAATAAGATATGTGCAAAACACTTTAAATGGCCCAGAAAGGTTTTTTATGCACCAGTTAATGCTAAACTATTGAAATTTTTATTGAAAAACTTACAGGTATACACAGAAAGATCTTTGTGCACGGTAACAGCTGCATTAGTTTAAAAACTGAGTTTAACTATAGGAGAAATGTAGTAAAAAGTTTGTTGAGTTCATATCTGGGTTATTTACTACAGATTCACTAAAGGAGATAGAAGAAAATACCAGAGACCAGGCCGGCAACAACTTGTGGCACCAGTTAAGGTTTGGCAGAATAACAGCTTGCAAAGCTTATGAGGTAAAAAATATGACACAAGTGATGGCGGTTTACTATCATTGATTATAGGTGGCATCATTTCTGATACTCCAGCCATGTGGTAGGGTTTTGGAATACAAAGTACAAGTGTAAGTCAAATAGTACAAGCCAAGCAACGAAAAATAAATGTGGTCTGTTTATTAGTAAAGACTTCCCTATGATTGCTGGCTCACCAGATGGAATAGGGGAGCAGTTTCTTGTGGAAATAAAATGCCCCTTTAATGAGAATACTATAAAAATTACATAAGGTATGGAAGAACCTCAAGGAAGTGTTACGACCAGATGCAGATCCAAATGTACGTTTATGGATATAAAAAGTGCTACTTTTGTGTTGCAGATGTTAATTTTCAAAATAATATAGTTGATATTATATTAGTGGAGTTTGATAAAGAATATGTAAATTGTTTATTACAATCATTATTATTATTTTGGGAAAGAAATATCTTATTATATAAAGCAACTGAAATATAGGGAGTAAAATAAAATTAATAAAATTTCTAGTAGTCTGTATCGTTTTTTGTTTTAGACAATCACTAATTAATTAATGAGTTCTATAAATTGATGAGGTCACAAGCTATTACTAGATACCTATTGTTGATGTAAGCATGGGGTTTCAAAATAGAAAACTCTCTTAAGTGTCAAATAACAATTTCTATATGAATCTGCAGACTTGCAATCTTTTTTGTTTGTTTAACTTCTTTCGATAATTTCTGGCCTGTTGCTATACTGGGTAGCTTTGTTAGTTTACATCCAACCCCTAGTAATAGTGCTTGAATATGTTTGAAGCCTCTGCCCGCCATTACATGTGACCCACTAGGTAGTGTTAAGAAAATTACAGTTTTCTACCAAACATATATTACTAATCTCCCTCCATAACCCTGTGAAATATAATTCACTAATCCATTGGGTGTACAGGAAATTAAGTATTTTATGGTATGGGTCCAAGTGTTATTACTTACTTGTGAAAGTTATTCAAAACCTATGCCTGTTTGGTATGATAATATTACAAAAAATGGCTAGAAATATAGGTACCTTGATCTTCGCTTTGAACTATAATATTTAAATTTTCATTTTGTGGTAATGTTGCTGTTCTTATCTCTTCTTCACACTGTTTTATCAACTCGAGTCTTCGCCTTTTCCCAGCGTCAGGTTGACAAACATCATTAGAAGTACTTTTTCTCATTGGTTGGCAAGCAAACTTTGTAGGTAAACAACCAGCTCTCATCTTTATTCGTGATACTGCACTCATAGTATATGCTAAAAAGTTTTCCATGTCATTTGGAATCTGAAATTGAATTTTAAATTTATTAAACAATTACTTAATTAGAGGTAGTCCAACTTTTAGACACTACATTTCTATCATAACCAAATTTTTCACTTTACAATAAAACTATTTAACATTTTGTAGTTTAAAAGTAACTTACATCAAAGTGATCCTCACAAAAATGACAGGTAGTGGTTGTTGATAATGATTCTGGCGGTCTTTCAGCAATTGTTAACCACTTCTTCCTTATTTGTGCATCTTTTGGAACGTATATAAAAAGTTTTTCTGGAGTATTAACTGAATTACTTTTGCACATTGGCACTACACAATATTTATAAACCGACGAATTCATTTTTACAGATAAACTTATTAACACATCAACACAAACAACTCAGTCGTACTATCAATCAGCCGTTTAATCACGTTTAATGTTTATCTTTCACTAACAAACAACGCGAGAGCGAGCCACAGTCTTCTGACGTCATCGCTGTCACTTGACAGCTTGGAGCGTTTTAGCTGGAATTTTAAAAACAATTTTTATTTTCGCATTTTTAAACAGACAGTAAATAACAAAGAAATGCTAATTTATTCTTGATAATATTGATGGTAGCCATTATATTTGTTAAACACTAATTTACATTGCATTAGCTAGCATCATCCTCACACACACCCGTTGTGAAATAAATAATAAAATATTAAATAAAAAAAAACAATCAAAAGCACAAAATATCCATGCACTTTCTTGTCTGTTCTTCTCCATAGGACTCAATGTTGAAATAGACGCTTAGCTTCTGACGTTTTAAAAGAGCATGTTAGTCTTGCTTACATAAAATTAAAATATTTGACTTGACCTTGAAACTTTACATGAAAGAAAGACGTAGCGATACTTAATATCATGAATAGTTTGTTTTTTGAACGCGCTAATCTCAGGATCTACTGGTTTGAATTGAAAAAAACTTTTTTATTTCATAGTCCATTTGAAGAGAAAAGCTATAGACTATATAACATCAGGCTGCGACTAATAGGAGCGATGCATTAACGAAATAATTTGTATAAATGGGGAAAATTTACTATAATCCTCGCGCATAGAGTCGCGGGCTACAGCTAGTGTAAATTATATTCTGTGGTGTAAATATAAATTATCGTTTTATAATCTCAAAACGATAATTTCCATACAAAATACGTGCTGTGGGCACTTACTCTTTATTTGCATATTTTTAATTCAATAAGTCATGAAATGATAAAAGAAAGGTCAGTCTTATCGCTAAAGAAATTTCTTACAAGTACATGCAATAGTAAGGGTGTCACAAATAGCATATTATTATATACTAGCTGTGCCCACGACTCCGTCCGCGTGGTATTTTTTTCGATCGACCCATCGATTGCGATGAAACAAAGACTAAGTAATACCTTGAGTTGTGTACAATTTTTACGTATAACATTTATATTTATGTGTTGTACATTTTACGTGATGATTTCAAAAATGCTGGAAATGGGTTCTGTTGGTTATCCTTTAACCATGACTATTTTTTTTGAAAATATATTCAATGTACAAAATTTTTTTACTACAGATTTATTATTATATAGATCTTAATTAATATAGCAAGAAAGAAACAGATATGAGTCGGTGACGTCATAGGTATAGATACATCTCGGTATATTAATATATATATTATATCTCTTTCTGGATATTATATGAATATATTAATATACTAATAGCTGTGCCCCGCGGTGTTACCCGCGGTAAAAAGGATATTAATAAGTTCATTTTCTATTCCATGGTCCATTAGAAAGTTTCATGAAAATCCATCCAGTAGTCTTTACGTGAAAGCACAATAAACATCCTTACATAATATATCCAAACATTGGAGTACGGATAGAAGACCGAGGAAACGTTCGCGTTGCTCAGCCAGCAGTTTAAGTATTTTATTTTATAGTGCGTAATTCTTGTTTCGTCATATCTCCTAAGATATTCATTTAAATTGCATGCTATAAAGAGCAGTTATAATCTATATTAATTGCGTAAGCTAACTAAGCTATTTAATTTGATGAAAAATATTACCATATATACATAAATAGCTTTTGAAAACACCCTATTGAGTTTGATGATTTTTTCAACATTATTATGGGTACAGCGGGTTTCCCTTAAAAGATAGACATATGCCCTCGCGGACTTTTTTGAAGAGCTATAGGTAACAAACAATTCCTCCGTACATTAGTTTGTTGTACCTCACATAGATAAGGCAGCGTTTTCATTTATAGCTCGCGCGCGTCCGAGTTTCTCGCCAAATTTAATCATATCTCATTCAATATACAGCAAACCCCAACAAATTATGCAAAAAAAGCCACCCTGTTGAACCATTATATCTACTAAAAAAAACCGTATCAAGATCCGTTTCGTATTTTTGAAGATATAAGCTCACATAGGGACATACATACAAAAATTGTTTTATAAGAAGTAAAGATATGCCGTTTGTGGTGCCCCTTAACCGTTCGATAAGACGAGAAACGCCAGGCAGGATAGTGGGAATCACTGTTGGTTAATGCAGTGTTACATCGTGGTATTTATGTACAACACCATGATTAAAATCACAGAGAAGCGATGTGGATAACGTGTATTGAAAATTATATAAATATTTATTATTACTATACAGTTTATTGTCGTTTTTATTTTCATTTATTATACTTATTATTGACTGTTAAGAGGATACCAAAATAGCTTCGTGCATTTTTCTACGTACGAAGTTTGCATTGTTTCTTTAGATTGAATGGCTAGAGCTCTAATTTTTAAGTATATGTTTTTTCAATATATGATATAGGATCGCATAAACTCAGAAACGCGATTGAAAAAAGTTTTCTCGATAGAAAATCTTAGCGAAACAACCTCTCTCATTTTTTATTTTTTTCATTTGTCGGTCTATTATCGCGTATTAACTAATGAAATAACTTTAAAATCATAAGTAACTATAATATATAGAAACACGTAAATCAGAATTAAAATATATTTAGTAGATTTTGAGTAAATAGGAAAAGTATCCCTAATTCTTCATTTTCTGTGCCTACTGGCTGTGTTAATATGAACGTGTCGGCGATGATATACGATAATATTGATGTAGGCCCTTAATAACACGTCTTCATCAATCATTACTTAAAATTACTCCGTTCGACTTTAGAGGAGAGTAGGTACAGTTCGAGAATTTCACTCATCGACAAATAGTAGGGGATATTATTTAGTTGCGTAAGCTGTGTTTGTTTCCATTATCAAACGATAATAATAAAATTCTTAGGCTATATAGAAATAGGCTAGTTATAAATAGCTTTGAACTACATATGTTAAATCGGTATTTTTATTTACCTTTAGTCTTTAACTTTTTTTCCGGTTATTATTTGCAGCGGATGGAGCGAAATAAAACGGTTTTGTTGATGGAATATTGTGTATTTTAATTTTATTTTAGCGTACAGTACCAACATGGATGCTTGCGCCTTGACCGGCTTGGCGAGAGAGAGTTACCATACTCGGAACAAAATATCTACTAAATTGCAAATATAAATGTTGCCACTTTATGTAACATTATTCAATACACCCCCTCAACATTATATTTTAATTTCTAGGCAACCATTTTAATTTTAGCATTATAATTATTTAAAACTTATACCTATTTTGTACTACATCCCCTTAACAAACTTTGTAATGCACCCCCTTAATAACATAAACATAACCTCTAACCTAACATGCAGAGTCCTAAATTATATTCTTATGTACTAACTAAACTTAGCCACACTAAACATCCTTTACATACACAAGATACCTTAAATACTAACACAGCACTATCCTATGCATGTATACACTTTAACAAACTTATGACAATATCTTATCTCTAAGTTTAACAAAAAGTATTTTTCCTAAGGGTTTGGTAAACAAGTCAGCTACATTGTTATTACTACAAACAAATGTAATTTTAACTAAACCTGTTGATAGATTTTCTACAATATACTGATACTTGATGTCTATGTGCTTCAATCTTTTATTACTGTCATTGTTCTGTGCTATATTAATCACACTTTGATTGTCTTCAAATATTTCAAAATCTACATTATCATATCCAAAATCTCTAAGTAACTTTTTTAAATAAGAACCTTCCATAATACTCATACTTAAAGCTACATATTCTGCTTCACACGATGACAGTGCTACACAAGACTGTTTCTTACTGTACCTAGAAACTGGACAGTTAAAAATATAAAATATTTGACCTGAGGTTGAGTTCCAGTCCGCAACATCACCGGCCCAGTCTGCATCACTGTAACCTTGCAATTTACATACACTTTTGCTTCCATTATCATATTTGTATGTTAAAGATAAATCAATAGTACCCTTTATGTATCTTAATATCCTCTTCAAGCATTTAAACAAAACTACACGAGCACAATGCACATATCTACTAAGAAATCCTACTGCTAAAATAATGAAAACTATCCTAAAACTGATAAGGCTCACGATTGTTAAGGTTTTTGTTGCATAACTTTTCACCTCTAGCAATATTATAGCAAATTTCTATTTACTTACAATGTTTTGATAGATATTTTCTGGATTCTGCAATTTAAAATTACTAACAAGTCTTTTAAATATTCATAGATGCATATAATATCGGTATTTAAAATGTTAAGCATAATAGCTGACCTTTTTACCTGAGGACGTTGACTCATTGACTGTGTGAAATGTCTATGAACGATAATGACGTATCGTTACCGGACGACAAATGAAAACGCGCAACGTATTAACACGTCACTCTACGACTACAATATACAAACCAAAATAAACCATATTTTTAACTACCGAGAGCAGATTCTGTCTAATTTTATATAGTTCCTGACGTAATGTTACGATGACCTCGTAAACAACAGCTGGAGATTGGAATACGAAATACCTTGCTTTGATAGTTCAATGTGAATATTCTGTGCGTCTAGAGCGGTCTCAGGTTTAGTTCCTGTTTATTGTTGAAAAAGATAATGGTACCAGTTCTATGCGCACAACTTAACTAAAATAAAAAGTGAATTTTGATGGTCTTGATAAGACATTTCGGCTATATTAACTGAACTTTTTCGTTATAAAAACTATTTATTATAAATTAACTAGCTGACCCGGCAAACGATGTTTTGCCATATTAATGGTAGGGGTGGGCCACCCCTACCATTAATATGGTAATACATTTAGGGGGGGTAATACATAATAATACATTTAGGGGGATGAAATATCCGTTAGGTCAGGTGCTCAAGTCCACTATTTTGGAACAATTGTCATACCGGCACAATACCGGCACGATACCGTTGCAATTGAAGTCAAATATCCGTAGTCTGCTATATGCCGTCATAACGGTCTTTCAATGGTAATAGAATTGTCGATCTCTTTTATCTATGCATTGAATTTTCGGTCTCTTTTCTATGGATTGTGTTAGAATGGTATGTATGTGTTGCCGTTTTTAAAAAATGCGTTAGTTGAAGTGATTTTCGAAAAACTACTAATAAATTTAAACATTTAATCATGCTAGACTTCGTTTAAATATATTTGTACATACTATTTATTAGTATAAAAAGCAATGTGAAGTTTAAGAGATTAGTAAATTGCAATAAATTACAAAGAACAATTTCTAATATTTCTATCTATCTATTTTTTATTTATGGCAATCTGTCGACACAGGACAATTTAAAAATATTACTGTCAAATTCAAAGTAGCAGACTACCGAAACATTTCAGTCATTGAATTGCAATTGTGAAGCAGTTGTGTACGAGACTAGCAATTTATGTCACTTTGACAATTGTAAGACAATGATGAAGTCGTTATGACGACACATTAATAGTAGACTACCAAAAACTTTACTATTGCACCATATTGGTGCAATAATGGTACAGTTGTGATATAGCAGACTACGGATATTTGACTTCAATTGCAACGGTATCGTGCCGGTATTGTGCCGGTATGACAATTGTTCCAAAATAGTGGACTTGAGCACCTGAGAATCGGACATCTGTGTTGTATGTACACAAAATTTCAGTATCAGGAGAATTTTATATATTAGAAGATTATATTGAATATAAATGTGCACAACAAGATAGCCAATATAGGAATAGTCGTTTTAATTTTTTAGTTAAGTTTTATTGGGCAAAATTTTTTAAAAATCTAAGCATTGCCGAATCGCTTGATTTGGTTATATCAAGGATATATATAAATCCCATAGTTTTAACGGCCATTGTTTGTTACTATAGCAACCAGAAATTGTTTATTTCCTTGCCATTATGTGTTCGTAACTGTTAACTGTTAATAATTTTAATTTGAAATACGTTATAATTTATTAAATATTTAACTAAACATTGAATCAACTACAAAAATCAGTAAAACAATTATTAATCAATAGTTTATATCTTATTATATATAATTATTAATCAGTAGTTTATCAATAATTTATCGAGTTATTTTGACAAACTTGCTCTGTGTTAAAAAGTGCTATATTGTGTTTTTAATTTTGGAATTATTTAAAAACCTTTAAGGTAACAAATTAAAAAGAAAGAAAAATGTGATGCATTTCTCAAATCTTAGTTTCAGTTCTACGAAAATGGGTATTTTATTTGACCCAGTGACCCAAATAAAGTGTGTAGCGATAAAACGCATGAAAACTGAAAATCTTTGAATATTCATTAATATTTGCTAAAGTTTTATTGCATTTGTTAAAGTGATGTTATATTTATGGACAAAAGGCTCTAGCAAAAATCGATTACAGTTTAAAATTATGAAGAAATTAAGTAGACTAATGTGAAGTTCTGTATTGAAGTAATTAAATAAATAGTACAGCTAAACCAGATGGTGAGTTGACGTTTAAAACTAAGGACAAGTAACTTTAGCCTGGCTAAATCGTACTTCATAGAATAATGATATTCCATATGACGTATTGCCTCTATCATAGGCACACAAAGACACATTTTTACGCACACATATGTAAGTGACTTCAAGCCGACTGAGTGATTTAGTCATAGACACCACTTATGCTATATCTGTGTTAAAAATTATATTGATAAGTATGGGTGTAAAGTAGTAAACAAATGAAGCCAAGGAAGTAGGGTCATATTTTGAAAGTAAGCGCTCCGGGCCCTTAACTGTTTTCTTCGCCAAATATACCGCCGCATTGACGGGCTGCCGTGGTAAAACACATTAAGACGGCACGATACCAAATTATGCTCCATACAAAAGTATGGGTATCGTACTTCCGTTTTTTCTTCGCGAAAGTTAAACCGATTTTAATATTTAATAAATCAAATTATGGTGGAAAAAGTGAAATGCCGCAAGTGGGACTTGAACCCACGACCTCGGAATACCGTGCCGAGGTCGTGGTACTGTACTTCTAATTTAGATATTTGGCTTAGGTATTGCTATCCCTATTCCCAAGCGCCGCGCTAAAAGGGACAAATATAGCTGAAGCAGATTTTACCTACAAATTCTTTGAAAAAAAGACGTTTCGTAGCCCCCTTTTTTCTTCGCGAAAGTTACACCGATTTTGATTGTTTTTACGCTATATTATAGATGAAGAGTATATCTATGCTTCTATCACTTTATTTTTTGGTAAAACCTTACCAAATATGTGTGTCGCTGCAAGTTTATCTAAAGAAAACCGAAAAAAACGGGATTTTTGGATGGTCATATTTCTTTTAGTTATAGAAACATTTAGCAATTTTCGCAAAGAAAATAGGGGACTACGATGTCCATATTTTTGTATGGAGCATAATTTGGTATCGTGCCCTCATAAATGCGGGCGTCCAGACGGCTATGTCAGAGGGCCCAATTACTCGCCTATCCTATGACAGACGCAAAGTTGCCGACCCGCGCGCCCATTTCTAATGAACTCAACTTTATTAACATAGAGATCATTTTCATTAAATTTATCAGTGTGTCAAAGGTTATTCTCAATGAAAGGACTCGTTACACTTGCTATAGGTAAATATAAAAAAAATATTTTGCTAGAATAAGTTCTATCAATGCTTTAGTCATCGGCTAATTCACGGAATGAATTATTTAACCTAATTTTAACCGACTTCAAAAAAGCAGGAGGTTCTCAATACGACTGTATATTTTTTTTTATGTTTGTTCAATTCAATAATTAATTAAATAGTAAAAACCTGCAGATATGCCAACATAAGAACTGGGACTGTTTTCAATGTTGGTCAAAGTGTACTCTAATGAATTTAAATCTTCTTCCTTTTTATCATTCTCTTCCATCTCGCTACAGTCAGATGAAGCCTCAATTTGATGTGACTTAACAGATATTGATGATTCCGTGTGAGTTACAGAGGGAGTATAAGTATCACTATCTGATAGTTCAATTTGTTTGACTATTTCACTTAAAATATTAACACTAGGTCTTGATGACTTATTATAAACACTGTGCTTCATTTTAGTTGGTGACATAGACACAGAATGTAGAAACGGCTTCATAGGGGATGTCATGTGATTTACAGAACAGATATTTGTCTGAATAGCTTCACTTTTGTATGTATTACTTGTGTATTCTTGAATTGATGTATCTAATACTCTTGGTGTTAATCGGGTAACTGCTTTAACAATTTGTGGAACTGTAAAACAAATGTTTTGTTATTTATATACAATTTTATAATTATTAAAAATAAATATTAGGGAATTACTAGAAGGTTACAGAAAAAAATTACAAGTGTTATTGTATCAGTGGCGTAGCTATAACCAAGTCCGGTAACCAAGGTCCCTGGGGCAAATTAAAAATGGGGCCGCACTGCTATGTAAACTGTCTAGGTTTTATCAAATAAAAATATGAAATATACAAATATTTTGAAAATGCTAAAAAGAAGCTAATTCAGTTCGATCAAGATTTCTGGTAAGGAATCGAGGGTCCCCTGAGTTTCAGGTCTCCGTGGCACTGCCCCGCCTAGCCCCTAGGTAGCTACGCCACTGCATCTGATAAACTTGTATTATGATAATACATATATTGTTACCTGAACTACCAAACGCAATTTCTTTGGAACTAGATTGCTTTGTAACTAAAATTTTTTCTTCAAATTTCCTTTCCGACTCTTCAAGTATCTTTTTCTTTCGTTTCTTAGCTATAAAGTCTTTTGTGTCAGATAGGGTTTTTCTGTCTGGTTGGCAAATAAATTTTTTGGACATACATCCCGGTTTCATACGAACTTGTGATACCGACCCCATCACATTTTGTTAATCCTGTCTCAATATTATAACCACAATTATAACTATTTTACAGTAAACAATAATTTTAATTTTAAAACTAATACTATAATAAAAAATAATACTAATACTTTTACTTATTTTAATATCAGTACATAATACTATACTTACATTAAAGTGGTCTTCGCAGAAATATAGTGGCGAATTAGTAACAACTTCGTTAGGATTTCGCCGTGCGAGTTTTAACCGTTTATCTCTTATTGTTTTCTTGTTTGGGACATGTACAAACACTTTGTTGGGTGTTGATATTGATGTTTTTTTACACAGAGGTACTGCACACCACTTATAAACTTTGGAATTCATTATTAACACACGAAATATGCATTTGCCATTTATTAATTTCTTCTCTTTTTCGCGCGCTGATACTTTTGTTTGGCTCCCGGCCCCACCAATGACAATATAGTAGGTAATTGAAAAAAAAAAACGATTTTTCAAACGTTAGGGTTTTGTACAAAAAAAAACCTTATTTACACTTCAGTGTTCGTCTGTCTGTCGGTCTTTCTGTCGGTCCGTCAAACATTTTTAAAACTCAGCAACGGCTGAAGGTAGCTATCTCAGCTTGAAAGTCATACGATATGTAGATCAAAGAGTAAAGTTATATTGATGTAGATCTAAGCGGACTCTTGCTGCAAAAAATACAATCAACCTTTTACATCAACGCATTATTTTTAATTAATAAATAATTAAATATTCACGGACATTACACACAACGTTCTCTGGTCCCAAGCTAAGCTTATATGCTTGTGTTATGGGTACCAGAATACGGATAAAATACATATATGTACTACTTTTCTTATGTAAATACCACAGGTAAATACATACTTATAATACATAGAAATACCCAGACGCAGTAGAAACATTTGTATGACAATTAGAATAAGCACACAAATGATTGTCCCGAGCGGGAATCGAAACCGCGACCTTTTGATCGGCAGTCCGTTACATAAACCACTCAACTACGAGGCTCGTCAATATACAAGACATGAGCGAAAACCGAAAGACCACCAAATTTTTTAAATTTTCTACTTACGCTAGGGAATCAGGAATCGTCACAGCCCGTTGCTCTAGCTATAAACTTGAAATTTGGCATGGACCAAGCCTATTTAATGCTGATATAGGGAAAAAATCCAAAACCTTGTAGGTAATTTATTTTCGAATCACTCGAAGAAATGTTTATTTATACTATTAACCAACTTATGAAGTAGCTGAAATGTAGGCGATTAACTATATTTCAACTACAAAATTAAGTTGGTGACTTGGTTTATGCTCATTTATCTGATTATTTGTAAGCAGTTGAACCATCGATCAAGTATCGATCAAGATCGATAGTTACACTTTGCAAATTATCTACAGTAGTGGTCAGCGTATTTATACCTAATAGTAACCTTCT
The DNA here is from genome assembly GCA_916999025.1 of Orgyia antiqua. Classification (NCBI taxonomy): domain Eukaryota; kingdom Metazoa; phylum Arthropoda; class Insecta; order Lepidoptera; family Erebidae; genus Orgyia; species Orgyia antiqua. Next base: position 24,730,125 of record OU779871.1, read on the forward strand.
ATGGTAAGTTAAGAGGATACCAAAATAGCTTCGTGCATTTTTCTACGTACGAAGTTTTCATTGTTTCTTTAGATTGAATGGCTAGAGCTCTAATTTTTAAGTATATGTTTTTTCAATATATAATCTAGGATCGCATAAACTCAGAAACGCGATTGAAAAAGTTTTCTCGATAGAAAATCTTAGCAAAACAACCTCTCTATTTTTTTATTTTTTTCATTTGTCGGTCTATTATCGCGTATTAACTAATGAAATAACTTTAAAAACATAAGTAACTATTATATATAGAAACACGTAAATCAGAATTAAAATAGATTTAGTAGATTTTGAGTAAACAAAAAAAATCCCTAATTCTTCATTTTCTATACCTACTAGCTGTGTTAATATGAACATGTCGACGATAATTTTGATGTAGGCCCTTAAAAGTAAGTTTTTAAAATTCCAGCAATAAATTCCAGTAAAATGGGTGATGCGTTAAGCAAGTTGGTGTCAGCCAGCGGGGTGCAACCGTCACAGGGTTCGGTGCTCGACCGTGTCATTTCACAGCCTAGTAGCGAAGATCATACAGTGCTCTATAAATTAGCAGATTATAAAAAGGGTAAGTATATTCGGATTCATCGTTACTGCCCGCTCTTCGTCTTTTAGCGTGAAGATATCCCTATGTCTAACTCGTTATTGGTCTAACTAATGAAATAGACTATGTGTTATTCTGATCTACTATATATCTGTAAAATTTCATTTAAATTCCATTCAGTATTTTTGCGTGAAATAGCAACAAAATTCCTGGTATCTTGACATATCCTTCAAATTTTCACGTTTACAATATTAGTAGTTTTGAATAGGCGTGTTTGCACATATTTATCGGTATAGTGAATGCTACGTGCTTATAGTAACCAACATTAAATTTATCAGGTGCTCAAGTCCACTATTTTGGAACAATTGTCATACCGGCACAATACCGGCACGATACCGTTGCAATTGAAGTCAAATATCCGTAGTCTGCTATATGCCGTCATAACGGTCTTTCAATGGTAATAGAATTGTCGATCTCTTTTATCTATGCATTGAATTTTCGGTCTCTTTTATCTATGGATTGTGTTAGAATGGTATGTATGTGTTGCCGTTTTTAAAAAATGCGTTCGTTGAAGTGATTTTCGAAAAACTACTAATAAATTTAAACATTTAATCATGCTAGACTTCGTTTAAATATATTTGTACATACTATTTATTAGTATAAAAAGCAATGTGAAGTTTAGGAGATTAGTAAATTGCAATAAATTACAAAGAACAATTTCTAATATTTCTATCTATCTATTTTTTATTTATGGCAATCTGTCGACGCAGGACAATTTAAAAATATTACTGTCAAATTCAAAATAGCAGACTACCGAAACATTTCAGTCATTGAATTGCAATTGTGAAGCAGTTGTGTACGAGACTAGCAATTTATGTCACTTTGACAATTGTAAGACAATGATGAAGTCGTTATGACGACACATTAATAGTAGACTACCAAAAACTTTACTATTGCACCATAATGGTACAATAATGGTACAGTTGTGACACCGTTGAAATACCCGACTCAGGGCCCAGTTTTTCTTTGAAATTGGTCATGTAGCCGTATTTATCGTTGCAGTTATAGTTAGCGATAACGCAGATAGAGCCCGTACAATTTTATCTTATGTAGAATATGTTATCTTACTTACGGAAACATAGGTATAGCCAGTGAGGTAAATACACTCATTGAGTCACTCCGCAGAGACGGATCCGACTCAAGGAAGAGATCTCACTACGCTCAGCCAACCCCATGCCCAATTCTAGACAGTGGTCCCAACAGACCTTCGCGGGTACACTAGAGAGAGTTCAGAACGGAGATCCTCTGATGTTCTATTAGTTCTATACTTAATAACCGGCAAAGAAAGGTGTCGCAGTTTGTTCTGATGCTTTTAGTATTGGGAAGTGCTACATATTCCTTGATTTGATGGTTGAAAACACTCGAAGAAATGCGTAAATGGCTATAGCCAATATTTTATTACGGATACGGTTTCCAATTTTTCATTTCTTTCATTTTGAGATAAAAAGGTAGGTACATATTATTGGAAACAGTGATTGCTTTTGGCTCAATTTTCGCCATTTTCGGGGGAGAGTTTGAATCTTTGTAGATCCCTGGCTACGCCCGTGATTTAATAACCTCTTAGCTTAGATGAATAAAATATAGTTATAGGAAAAATATAATTTAATTTTAAGGCGGTCTTCTGTTGGAGACTTACACAAAAGGTGGTATGATGGCTGCAGAGAAACTGATAAGAGATGAATTCTCATCTTATATGTATGCTGGAGGCAGAGGGAGAGTTATTAACAGGGCGGAGTATTTGAGATGGAAGTTTAGGGATCAGGAACAGGTAATTAAATTATGGTACCAATTCTATATGCACAACTAAACTTAACTAAAAAATTTAAACAACTAACTAAGTATTTAAGTATGGTGTTATTCGATTATTGAGTATTTCATTGTGCACATTTTAATTAATTAAAATCGTTAGTCTATAATTTACAGATTTTCTAATAAAAACTCTGTTAATATTGCCTAATTGTGTTATTGACTATGACTATTGAAATATATTCGGTAGGTATCTATTAATGTATTAATCTGTGTAACGGAATCTTTGAAAGTGATTTTACCTGCTTACAGTCAGGGGAGTATTTACCCTAGCGCCATAGGGACCATGGCCCGGGGCGGCTAGCCTGAGAAGGGTGGCGAATGCCTTCAAGTTTAAAATTTTGCTCTCTCTCTATAAATTTATAGGGCGGCTAATTAAATTGGCCCGGGGCGTCAAATCAAATGGTCCAGGGGGCTAATTTTCAAATAAAAAAATATAAAAAAATATTCAGCATTTCCAAGCGTTCTTTTTAGTTTTTGAACTAAGTAGATTATTTAGTGAAGTTTAGCTGTGCACATAGAATCGGTACCATTGACACCAATTCACTAGCGTGATAGATGCAGTTTTAAACAAACAAACCAAGATACAATTATTGTTATGCTTTTAGGTGGTGTTGCCAATAGAGGCGTCGTTGTCACCACACGATCCTCTAGCTAAGTGGGAGGACCACACAGCTTGCTGGCAAATGTGTTACAGAGGAGCTTTAGGAGAATCATTGTTACATGTACTTATTATATGCGATACTAAGGTAAGATTCAGTCGGCAAACTGCTCGATAAATGGCGTTGTACAAAAACATCCATGCGATGTTTAACTTACATAGATAATTTTTTTTGTGGATTTGGCTATCATGTGCAGGTCCATGGTAACTAAGACGGTAGAGCGACGGAACGGTATTCCGAGGTCCTGGGTTCAAGTCCCGCTCATTATGATAATTTTTTCCATTTAATTTATTAAGTAATCTTAGCAAGTTAATTGCAAAACAAATTATAAATTAATGAAGATTCAATCAGCTTTCCAAACCATACATGTTCCAAGCAATGGCTGGTTGGTTCTTTGAATAATACTCATTTGAACTTGGAAAATGGTTACAGCCAGCTAAAATTGCTAACTCTTTGTATTTTTATGGTCGTATTATTTTTAAGTTATGTAAGGGATAAAAAGGGACCCTATTATGCTAGACTTCGCTTTCGATCCGTCCTTCTTCGGTTCGTTAGTTACCGGACTGAAAATCTTGAATCGTGATTTGGACTGAATATCTTGAATGATGAGCTCTCTAGCTATAGAGAGCTGGAAATTTTAGTTTGTATTATTTATTATATTATCTATGGTTTGTATGTTGTTTTAAATTATGTTTCCAGTTTATATGATTCATATAGCTAAATTCAGCGCTGATGTTACAGTAACGTTTTCAGATACACACAAGACTGGCCAGAACTTTAGTGAAATGCTTTCCAAAGTTATCTTTAGATGTTGTTGAAGGTGAAGAATATTTAGGTAAGTTAGAGCTTGGAATCATTTGTATAATCTATATTTTATCCATCTTTTTAGTCTATGTCGTGCAGTTTCACAAAATTAAATAAGAATAAGAATTGGTCAAGCATCAAATTTCCTCCTATCCAATTTATCAGTTAAATTTTTTCTAGTAATCAAATCAAATCTATACTATAGATATTCTTACTATTACACAGGAAGTAAATAAATAAGTTATTTTCTTTTGTAGGTGCCAGTTCATTACATTTGGCAATAGCTTATAGTAACAATGAACTAGTTCAAGACTTGGTAGAAGCTGGAGCTGATGTTATGCAGAGAGCTATTGGTAAGTCTTAAATTCGTAGTGCAATATCGTAAAGTGACGACTCGAGAATATCACGGTCTCGTCAGTGCTTCAGACAGTGGCGGAACCCTAAGGCCCAGTAGGCCTGGGCCTACTGGCCCTAACCCTGGGGTTAGGGCGGCCAGATTTCGGGGCGGCCCCAATCTTAGATAAAAGTAGGCAATGAACTAATTTTATTATGTAGTCTATATGGTGGATGCTGAGAAATGGGCGGCTTATGGCTTGGGGCCTAGGGCGGCAGAGACGGCAAATCCGCCACTGGCTCCAGGAATATGCTAAGGAGATAAATATATCTCCTCGATATCGCATATCCTCCTATATCGTCGATATCCTCGAGAGCGTCTCTCATCGTTTCGACTAAGATAATAATCTTAGCTGAGAAGACGAAAGACGCTCTTTATCAAACTCTTTACGAACATGCCTGATCAGGTTAAAATAATGGGTGTTGCAAATATCTCTTTTTTCCCCTTATTTTATTCCTCCTCGCGCAAAAGATGTTATTTTATTTTAATTTTCCGGACTCCTAAAATACACATGACAGAAAAAGACATGGCGCGTGAATCCGTGCTTTATAATAAAAAGAATTGCGATAGGGTAGTTTGCTTTAAAAGGGGCTTAGAATTGAAATTTGTCTAAAGACCCCATAAATACTTTTGGGGCTTTTTGTCTACCCCGGGCATTCGTATCAATGCTATTGCTAATACGGCGATGGCAAGCTTCTGTTTTAACTTAAATTCATTTTAATCAAATAGGTAGTTTCTTTCTACCAAGAGACCAGCAGCGTGTGCCTCCCACCAGACAGACCAACTATGAAGGTCTAGCTTATTTGGGAGAGTATCCTTTAGCGTGGGCGGCGTGCTGTGCTAATGAAGGAGTATATAATCTACTATGTGACTCCGGAGCCGACCCCGATGCTCAGGATTCGTTTGGCAATATGATACTACATATGGTTGTGGTTTGTGATAAATTGGTGAGTGTACAATTTACATATTTTATTATTTTCTGGATTTCTTTTCTTTTTGTTTTTTTCTTTTTTTTAAAACTCTGTAGTGTGGAACTTTCGTCCATAACTCGCGAACAGCTAACGTCTTACCTTCCCTTCTGTCAGCGCGGTATAGTAGACCATAATCCCTCTCCAATTGGAGGAGTCCCGTGCCCAACAGTGGGACATTAATGGCCGGAGTAAGGGAGACATTCATACTAATATTATTATTGTAAAGCTAAAGAGTTTATTTGTTTGAACGCGCTAATCTCAGATACTACTAACCTACTGGTTTGAATTGAAAAATTATTTTTTTGTTGTAGTCCATTTATTGAGAAAAGCTATAGGCTATATGACATCACGCTGCGACCACTAGGAGCGAGAAATTAGTGAAAAATGTAGCAAAAATGGGTAATCTTTTCTTAATTCCACGCGTACGAAGGCGCGGGTAACAGCACAGCTGGTGTGTAATATGAGTAAAGTTATAATAAGCTTACGAGCTTACATAACGATTTATATTAATAATTGAGTATTTAAAATAAAGGTACAACTGACTTCATGTGTCTTTGAAATTTGAGGGTTGAACCATCAGATCCTGACCTGGTGCCAATGGGACCAAACGGGAACTACCAGCTTTCAAATAAAAAAAGAATTACTAAAATCGCTTCGCCCAGTTAAAAGTTATGAGTTAACAAACATAAATAATAAATATAGAAAACATACAGGCAAATTGAGAACCTCCTCCTTTTTTGAAGTCAATTAAAAATTGATCATTAGCTCGTCCATTGTATATTTTAGGATATGTTCGGCTATGCTCTACGTCATCCAAGAGTACCAGCGAGTAATGGTCGTATGAACTTCGCTGGTTTTACCCCATTGACTCTTGCGTGCCAGCTGGGTCGTGCTTCCGTCTTCAGAGAGATGTTGGAACTGTCTGCCAAGGAGTTCTGGCGATATTCTAATATAACTTGTTCCGCATATCCGTTAAATGCTCTGGATACATTATTGCCTGACGGAAGAACTAGTAAGTAATGGTCTTATTCATAATGACTTATCGGACGTTTAAACGGAGATTTTATCGGAGAGATAATAAACATTTTATTGTAAGACTATTATGAATAACAATATTTTACAATTTTAGTAGGTCATTATGAATAAGACCGTAAATGTTTTAGATTGGAATTCAGCTTTGTTTATAATTCTAAACGGCACAAAACAAGAACATCTGAATATGTTGGATGGTGGAATCATTCAGAGGCTACTGGAAGAGAAATGGAAAACGTTTGCGAGGGTAAGTTACTTGAAATTCTACAACGTCCTCTGGTCCCAAGCTAAGCTTATATGCTTGTATTATGTGTACCAGAATACGGATAAACTACTTTTCTTTTGTTAATACATACTTATTACATAAAAAACACCCAGACGCAATACTTAAAGTATGACAATTATAAATATCGGGAATGGAACTCGCGCGCTCGTAAACGGCAGTCCGTTACATGAACCACTTGTCGGTCAAACTAACTAATATATCTGTCTCTTTCTCGCTTCGTCTTTTGTCTATATACATCTCTTTCTCGCTAACTTAATATGTATATCGTAATATGCCGTTTGTGGAGCCCTTTGTTCTTTTTCTTCTAGAACAAATTCCTAAAACGTCTTCTAATCCTGATGCTGCATCTTCTACTGGTGTCTATCTCTGTATATCTGCGTCATAGCAGTGCTGAAGCCGATGTTAACCCTGGCTGGGGTCTTCAGATTACTGACGCGCGGACCGGGGTCAGGTTGATGAGTGAACTCGGTACTATTGCTAGTACATTGTGCTATATTATATTACAACAAGGTGATGAGATCAAGAATCAAGGTGTGGTGGCTTATATAAAACAGCTGGTAAGTTCATCTTTACATATATAAAAGTCGTTATTTTTGTATGTATGTACCTATGAAAATTAATATTAATTATGCTAACAGAACTTTTTTGTTAGGAATTCTGTATATTATAAAGTAACGATTATAACTAACAAAAATGTGCACAACGAAAAAGCCAAATAATCAAAATAAGCCATAGTTGTTTTAATTTTCAACTCGCTTAAATATTAGTTCGGAATGTATTGTTAGGCCACCTTGGCTAACATTAATCGCTTGATGTCTTGAATGGCGGGCGTCACGCCATATTCCAAAAGAAACCATATTACATTGTATTATTTATCAGTTTATTATTCTTCGTATGAGTTTATACATTTTCCACATCAACTATATTTAATAATTTACTATTCTTCACTTATTAACTAGTACATGTATTAGAATCACGCGCAACAGGTTCCGCGCCATATTAATATATTATCTACATCTGTCATTCTTTATTGTCATTCTGCGTACTGCCGGATATCCGTTATTGTTCCATTTCCAATAAGTCGATATTATAAAGAGTACCAATTGAGTGACTATACTAATGACTTGTCTATACTGTATTATGAAATCGGTAACAGTATGTAATAAAAATAATCTATGTAACGAAATCTTTGAAAGTGATTTTCACCCACTTACAGTAGTCAGATCAATCTGAAATTTTGCACACATATTAGGTACCGACGACCATATAATAATAAAAAAAAATATTCAGGATTTTACGGCGTGTTTTCTAGTTTTAGAACTATTTAAGTAAGTAGCTGAGGCGCGTATTTAATTTTATTTTATTTGTTTTCTTTTCTATTTTTAGCTTTGTTCATTTGTATTGTATTTGCCTTTTTTAATTTTTTTAAACCTTTGTACATATTATGTTTTTATTAAATAAAACTTATTTTAGTTAAATAAAACTACTTTTGCAGTTTGCAGTGAGTAGAAGACACATTACAGCTCAGTCTCACCCGTGACCATGGTGACTGCAAAGTCTCCGAAACGTCGGGCCAAAATTTAAAACAAATATACGCGTCTAAATCCGTAAAAAGTAGTTTTATTTAAACAGATGAGTCGCGCAAGTGTTAGAAAATATTATTTTAGTTAAGTTTAGTTGTGCATGTAGAATTGGTACACGATAAGTATTTATTAGAGATGAAACGGATATCCGGTAACTATCCGGTATCCGGCCTATCCGGCCTTGTTTTCATTATCCGGCCGGATACCGATTAGTAAAAATTTAAAAAATCTCATTATTTTACACAAGGCAAATCATACTTCAATAGGTTATGGACACTGTTTATTTTTATAATCGCACATCATAAATGTTGTTTTATTAATTATTAGTTTAAAACTCAAAATTAACAAGTGGAAAATTTTGATGAATAAATACCAAAATTTCCGCATTTGTTGGTCAAATCAAATGGATTGCGTCAACGCAATAAAGGGCCGAATATCCGGCATCCGGTATCCGGCCAAACTACTATCCGCTTCATCTCTAGTATTTATGTCCGTGTGGTGACGGATTAAGAATACAGGTGTCACCACCCCATCTCCTCCCAAGGGTGCTGTAAAAGTCAGCTAAGGGATATTTTACACAGAAAACATCCTCAGTAAGAGACGGAAAACTCGAAAATAAACCCTGTGCCAACACGCCTGGTCAGCGCGGCAGCAGTAGACCATAAACCCTCCCAAAATGGAGGAGGCCCGTGCCCAACAGTGGGACGTAAATGGGCTGGAGAAAGAGAGAGAGAGAGAAGTATTTATGAGAAGTTGTTATAATGTCAACTCCTGTTGTTAATGCTCTTATGTGTTTAAGTAAAGTTATTTCGAAGCACTTTCTAAGAGTTATCTATGTTACAGATTCACGAACCAGCCAAGTTTATATTCCTTACATCTAACATTCTCCTATTGGCTTGTATACCAGCACGTGTGATGCAGTTACCGATGTTAGAGGAAGCTCTTATGATATTCATGTTACCCGGTTTCTGGTTCCTTCTTATGTTTTTTGCTGGGTGAGCTAAACAAATATTGTTTAACTAAATACAATCAAAAACTTTAACTAAAAATAACAGATGGTGGTTTGATGTTTAAAATTGTGGGCAAGTAACTTAAGCTTGACTAAATCGTACTTCATAGAATAATGAGGTTTCATAAGCACAGGCTTATTTACCCTAGGGCTATAGGGCCCATGGCCCGGGGCGGCCAGCCGAGAAGGGCGGCGAAAGCATTCAAATTTAAAATTCAGCTCTATCTCTATTAATTTGTAGGGCGACAATTTGGATTTTACTAACTTTTATCTGACGTTTATATGACAAGCATCGTGGTCTATTGGTTCATGTAACGAACTGCCTTTCACGAGATCGCCGGTTCGATTTCCGTACGGCACAATCATTAGTATGACATTTATAATTGTCATACAAATGTTTGTACTGCGTCTGGATGTTTCTATGTATTATACAATATAGCATATGTATTTACAAAAGTAGTCTAAATATTATATGCGTATTCTGGTACCCATAACACAAGTATATAAGCTTAGCTTGGGACCAGAGTACGTTGTGTAAAATGTCCATGAATATTTATTATTTATTTATACTTTAATTACCTCACAGCGCTGTAAAGTTGACGGGACCATTTGTAACAATGATCTTCAGTATGATAACAGGTGACATGTTCACATTTGGTATTATCTACTCCATCGTGCTATTTGGATTCTCACAGTCATTTTACTTTTTATACAAAGGTATGTTAGTATTATTTTTAAAAGTTATGTACATTAAAATAGTAATATTACACGCCAGATGGAATACACCTAAATTGCCCTTAGCTGTAATTCATCGACAGTTTCCATATAGGTTGTCTGGAAGAGAACGCTACCAGCACCAGCGATAAGACCGCCCGCCGCTTGTACAACATACCGTATGCTATACTTAATCAAATTATGTATCTTGTTTTTTCTTTGGTGTACAATAAAGAATTTTGTATTGTATTGTGTATGTCATGTCAATAATATGACCATTTTTATGATAAACTAACTATTGCCCGCGACTTCGTACGCGTAGAATTTAGAAAATTTTCCCCGTTTTGGCAGCATATTCATTGGTGCTTGGCTCCTATTGGTTGCAGCGTGATGTTATATAGATAAATGTACTATCGAACACTGAAAGAATTTTGTCAAATCGGACCAGTAGTTTCTGAGATTAGCGCGTTCAAATAAACATATTCCTCAGCGTTATAATATTAGTATAGATGTATTTTCTTTCTCCAGCTCATTTAAGTCCCACTGTTGGGCACGGGCCTCCTCCACTTTTTGAGGGATTATGGTCTACTGTGCCGCGCTGACCAGGCGCATTGGCACAGGGTTTAGTTTGGAGTTTTGTCCATATATGGCAAAACGGTGTCAATTTCCTAAACACGCGTACGGGCAACAGCTAGTCTATGATAAGTCTCATCTCAATCACTTACAATAATCTTATTTTTACTAATTCCCAGGTTTTCCTAACGTTCATTCCACTTTATTTTCGAGTTATCCTAGCACATGGATGGCATTGTTCCAGATAACTTTAGGAGATTATAGCGTAAGGATGAATTTACTTTTTTTTTGCTTGGTCAGGGTCGATGTGGAGGGGGCCCAAAGGGATGTTAATTAAAAGTAGTGGCAATGGGCAGGCCACATCGCTTGACGATCTGATTACTGTTGGGGATGGAAGGTCCTCGAGTGGCGACCATGTACCGGACGACGCAGCGTGAGGCGGTCCCCAACAAGGGGGACTGATGATATCGTCAAATATCCCGGGGCCGCGAGGGCTGCCGGGTGCAGTTAGCGCATGATTGCGTGTTGTGGCGTTCTATGGGGGAAGCCTATGTCCAGTAGTGGACGAATAAGGGCTATCAGCCCTTATTCGTCCCTTCCAAGCAAGCTTCCCTTGATTTAATCCATCCATCCATCAGGATGGATGGATTAAATCAAGGGAAGCTGTCAAACTCTGAGAATCGATATCAATATGGTTGATGGATGACAATATGGTTGATGGATGCATGGAATTAAAAGAAAAAAAAAGAAGACATACTCAGATTCTTTCCTCTCCAGCCCATTAACGTCCCACTGTTGGGCACAGGCCTCCTCCGCTTTGGAAGGGACTATGTTCTCTTGGTTGATGGTTCTACTGTGCCGCGCTGACCAGGCGTCTTGGCACAGGGTTTAGTAGGTATCGAGTTTTCCGTCTCTCACAGCAAAAATGATCTGCTTAGCTGTCTCTTTCAGCACCCTGGGAAAGAAATGGGGTGGTGACACTTGTATTCTTAATCCGTCACCACACTGAGAGATAAATATTCAGATAATCCCAATCTATTTCAGTACACCGACTTGAGTATGACAACATATCCAAACTTGTCAAAGACAGTGTTTGCTGTGTTCATGGTGTTTGTACCGATACTTCTGTTAAACATGTTGATAGCCATGATGGGTAACACATACGCGCATGTCATAGAACAATCCGAGAAAGAATGGGTGAAACAAGTAAGTTTATGAAACTCTACCTGATGCCCACGTCCACAGACGTACCAGATAATGGGTTGACGTTTAAAAATTAGGACAAGTAACTTTAGTGAACTTCAGCCTAGCTAAATCGTACTTCATAGTATAATGACATTTCTTACGACGTATAGCCAGCCTGTATCATAACAGACATATATCAGACATATATCAGACATATATACATTTTCACTCACACATAGATATGTAAGTGGCTTCAAGCTAAGAGATTTAGCCATAGACACTACATCCGGTATATATGTGCCTGCGTCTTCATACGCGTTTCATTTGAAATTAACTTTTTAATGCATTTAAAAACTCCGTGTTAAAAACATTTTCACTTAGAAACCCTACTTTCATATTCCGGGGCTCATTTGACCTGGGGAACCCTTAAAATTGATATGATTGATATTGCGGTAGCTACGGCCCTGCTTCTAAAATAGGCTATGGCGTTGGAACTTTTAATAAAAAATATTACTTAAAGATAACTTAATCCAAATTTTATATTTCAGTGGGCAAAAATAGTAGTGTCATTGGAACGTTCAGTAGCGCAAGAGGACGCTCACAAATATTTACAAGAGTATTCTATAGGATTAGGTCCGTCTGACGACCCAAGGTATGAGGTGAGAGCGGTCATGGTCATCAAGTGTAAGTCTAAGACTAGAGCCAAGCAGAGGAAAGGAGCGTTGGCCAATTGGAAGGTTAGAAAATATTTTATTTTGATAAATATTTAAATATCGAAGATGAAATGTGGACAGTAGTGCCATCTATAAAACCTAATTGATTTTAAACTCAGGTTTTCGCACAATGTTTGCATCTAAATCTAAATCAGTGCTGCAGTTTAGGCACTAAGCCCGTTTATTGTGTAGGACAATATTATGAATAATGACTGGCCGTTATTACTTAGTTATTTACATAAAAAAATAACGAAACGCTCTAGTCACGGGGTGGATATTTAAAAAAATCAACTATTGCACGCAAAGAGTACCTTTATTAATAAAGCACCCCTGGGCACTCCGGGCAGATGTCAAATGTGCTTTATATAATTTAGGCCCGTTACACACTATCCATTTTCTACGTCCCTCTTAGGTCACGCAGGGTGGATGATGCAAAAGATTCTTCAGTAGGTTTGACGATCATCATTAAAATAATTATCGTGTGTAGCGAGCTTTAGTCATTGCACGAATACATATTCTTGTAGCGCATAGGAAAAGTGACGATATCAGAACTACGACGGAGAGGCATCAGCGGCGAGGAATTACGTCGTTTGATGTGGGGCCGAGCGTCTATATCAACACCCACGAAACAGCCGTAAGTATTATATTTTGTTAAACTCCTAATTTTACGGCTACAATCTCCTGAAACTGATATCCATATATATTTTCGTGTCAATCAGTAAGTCTTGGAAAAGTGCTGATAAACATTGTCTTTATCCATTTGATAATGAAACGTTTTGGTTTAAAACTTTTTGTGGCTAGACGACGAGCGGCTGCAGCACCGCCACCCGACTGTGTCGCTTCAACTAACGCAGCTCACGGAGTCCCAGGTTCTCTTGGAATGCCGAGTGGTATCACCAGTGGAGCAGGAGACAGTGTAGGCCCAGCGTTAACCTCAGCGCTCAATGTGATGGCCTTCACTCATGAACTGCAAATAAACCCTACTGGTACTGGTAAGTGTATCTAAGAATCCGTATAAAAAAGATGCTCCTTTCAGGATAACCTCAGTGTCCGTCTATCACTCTCTTAATCTTTTAAAGGGATTTGTTGTAATCTGCACACTTGACAACAAATGGCTTTCTATTTTTCTGTTAATACTGTCAGAAAGGACAAAATCTTCTTAAGTAATAATAGCGCCCGGGGCGACCAGCCTGAGAAAGGCGGCGGCGAAAGGCTTCAAGTTAAAAATTTTGCTTAGGGCAACTAATTAAATTGGCCTGCGGAATCAAATCAAATGGCCCTGGGCGCTAAATTTCAAAATACGCCTCTAGCTTTTCTACGTGATGTCTCACTAACCGGAAGAATTGGGTAGAATTTGGTAAAATTAAAGTGAAAAAGTTATTGCCGGATTTAAAAAAAAACTAAGCAGGTGTATAAATAATTCTTACCGACATAGCTTTCTTTTTTCAGGTTTCACTCAAAGTCAAGCAACTCCAGATTTACTTGTCAACGGGAAATCAGCACCTCTAATCCCTTCATCTGTTATCCCTAATCAACCACCGGCATCAACTCCAAACCAGCTAAATGTGCCACCAATATTGCCATCCAATATTGGTGCTCGACCTTCGAAGACGAGTTTGGAAACTAATGTTGGGACCACAGTAACAGCAACCGGTGTTGGTCCAATTACTGGTGCCAATGCTGGACCAATTGATTCTAAATTATCGGGTGTGGGATCAAAGTTACCAGTGAGTGCTGTTCCAAGCATCGGCCCAACGAATGCTACGATGCCATCAAATCTTTCTACACAGGGCCAATATCAAATTCTAAATAATCAACAAATGATTGAGATACAGATTGAAAAACCTGGTGAGTTTTAGGATTTTACTTTTATTCCAATCATTCGCTTCAAGTCAATTCTTTATTATGCAACATGTATGTTAGATAGATCACAAATTTATTAACAGTACAGTTGAGTTCTAAAAGATTATTTTTTTAAACGTTTTTTTTTTTAAATATTGGTAGATATTGCCATTCAATCAATCATTCACACACAATATTAATAATTAACAAGTGCAAAATCGGAATGAGTGCTAGTAAAGCAGCAGTTAACATAATATTATGTTACAATGTACCTAGTTAAAAAGTATTAACAATTTTTTTTTCAGAAGAAATTTGCCGCGATTACTTGTATGAGTTGATAGCATTATCAAACACAGCTAATCCCGACATATTACAACTCAAGATGTTGGCTGCGGGAGCTGCCGATCTGACAAACGTTCCAGAGATTGACATCAATGTTTCAGTACGTACCTATACCACAACAGTTCAACTTCTTGTATATCTTGCGTTTCCCTGTTGTAGAAACTATCCACCACATCCCGACAGTTTGTACTATGTAAATAGAAAATTGCCGTCATTTAGGATTAATACAGGATTTGCAAACCCATACCGGAAGTCTCCGGATTCCCTTCAAACTAATACAAGTCCGGACAGATGGCAACGCTCACTATATCCTCGCTAACTAACTCGGGCGCAAATTCGTCTATTTGTTTCGCTTGCCTTGTTTTTAATTGAACTTACGGTTTTCCCTTTTCACGCTTTCTATAGTATAATAGAGTAAATCTAAAAACTAAGCGTATTTTATAGACGTCAGCGAAGTCATCACGCAGCATGGTAGTGGGCGCAGTGACTGGTCTGTTTGGTGTGGCAGCAGATGCACAGCCCACACCAGCCGGCTGGAGGAGGGAGAGAAACGAGAACAGTGATAGTGATCCTATTTCTGGTAAAATAGCGCCTTTTTAAAATATTTTGAAATTAACTTCGTTATATTTTTAATTAAATAAAGCAGAAATAGTGGTTATCGAGAGTAGGATTTGAATCAACTGAGAATATTACTGGATATGACAATGATCCAATATAATAATGTTCCTTATTCTTCTAGAATCAGTACTATTGGGTCGTGCATCTCGTGCTAGACGAGCGCGTTCTGCATCCCGTCGAGCCGCTCCACCACCTCCTCATCTCTACGTACCCGCCAGGTAAATAATAATATGATTCAAGTAATTACCTAGTATTCCATCACTGGGCTTATTTTAGAGCCTATCGATGTAAATCAAATTATGTATACTTAATTATATATTTAATTGTTACCGACTCTTTATTTCTTCTATTTGCTAGCTAAGACTTCACAGTTTATGGCAAGGTCGTGAATAATCTTAATTTATACGCTTATTTTATGTCTCATATTTAAGATCATATCGAAAACTCCCTTTTTACCGTATGTACAACAGTGCCTCAAGTCCCGTATTTCAATGGTCTCACAATGGCATCACAATGACACATTATAACTTCAAAAAATTAACAATAGAGTACCAAACTTGAAAAATTCGCTACTAAGCAATAGTTATTGCATTTTTTGCATTAACACTAAATAACTAATTATTTAGTTGCGAATTTTATCAAAGTTTGGTAGTCTATTGTTAATTTTTTGGGGTTATAATGTATAACACATAACCTCAAAAAATTAACAGTGTGATTGTGATGCCATTGTGAGACCATTGAAATACGGGACTTGAGGCACAGGTATGTATTTAAAACGTTATTCCGTTCAAAGGTCCATGTATTTGGTAGCTTCTGAAAGCAGCGCCGTGGAGAGTGACGTTCCTTGGGAAGACCAAATCAGCTCTGGTAACAGTTCGTGAGTAACAAAAACTTAAATGTTTAAAAAGAAGAGGTCGCCGCGACACTCTATAGTTACCTATTACGTATTCATGACATACCTAATAATTATGTATATTTTACTTCTACTAAGTAGATACATGCACAAAGTATGATTTCTATTATTTATCATAGAAAATGTAAGACCGTAATACTCTGCAATTTATTTGCGTATGGGATTTGTACAAGTAGAAACGAACGAACTTAGTAACATTTATTTATTTATAAACTTCAGTCAAGTCAGTGTCGTCAGTCAAACTATTCTTCAGTCCGGCAATAAGAACTTTATTGATCAAAAGTTCCGCATGACATCTTTGGTCTGGATTCATTCTTTTAAGTTTACAAGACACATTTGAACCAATAGCTTCAAATTCCTTGGCGAGAGTGTTATCGTGAAATAAATAATCTTGCATTTCATATTTTAAGCGTTTCCTTATCTCTCTTACTTCATTACTTGTATTATTTACAGCCTGTTCGCATATTTTGGAATCACTAGAATCGTCCAAAACATCATTTGTATGACTTAAAGGTTCGTCTTTTTCCGATTCTTCACTACAATCATCCTTGAGACACATACAAATCAATTTAATTAAATGAATTTAACTAAAGTTACTAATATGTAAACGGAGATTTTTTTAATACTGACCTCAAAATGCGCGATGTCCACATTTAATTCTTCAATGCTACTACTGATTTTTTGCTCAATATCATCCTTTAATTTTCCTCTAAGAAAACTCAATGCCTGAAACTTCCAATTCGTAGGTTTGTATTCGAATAATTCTTCACCATCGGGCCCGATACTCTTAGAAGCTAAATGTTTACGCAAATCTTTCCTATAACTTGACCTCAATACGTTTATTTTCCGTCTCACTGAGAATTGTGAAGCATTATTATCCCATTTTTTCATAATTTTTAATAAAGCATTAAGTGCAAAAGCACGTTTGTATTTATTTGTGTAATCTGGATGTATAAAATCCCATAATATTGAGTGCTGTTCGTAACTTTTAATAAATTCAACTTCGTAAGCACGAGTAATACATGATAAATCACCATGACCACTTTTATCACTGTTACTATTCGCAGTTTCTTCAGTCATTATCAAGAATTATGATCAAACTTTTTGGAGACACAATACTGACGTAATAATTCATCCATAATGCTTGACACTTTGACAGAATTATGTACCTACCTAGCATGGAGACTTGAAGAAAGGAGGAATATCTTGTATGGGGGATCAGTCCAAAAAGTGTCCACTTGTAAAACAGCAAATAACACTCACCGAAATAGCGCTAGTGTAGCAAGATATGAATATGAATGTAGCAGTTATAAGCAGAGTGAAGTGTGCTACTGTTGCGGTAATTCTTTAATACTATTTTCTATTTACAAATATTTGGGGTACTTAAAAACACCGTATAATTATAATAATAATTAATATAAATTTATTTCATAGTCATGTTTGTCTATATAATATAATAATTTAAAAAACTGCGCTATAACAAAGCGGAAGTTTTTCTTTCCTTTCTAATAATTTGTGGCGCTCTTTTTAAAATTCTTACACTTGCTACTATGGCGCCACCTTAATTTGCTGCCTTTCAGCGGACACTTTTTATTATACTGAGATATTCCTCCTTTCTTCTAGTCTCCATGCTACCTAGTCCTACAACAATGTGAAGCTTTTTGCATAGATAAATGAATAGAAGCGACGAATGAAAGTTCAATTGAATGGTATCATTTGTGACAAAAAATTAACAGTGGACTACCAAACTTGATAAAATTCGCTATTATGCAATCAACAAATGCAACAACTATGTAATTGCTTAGGGGCGAATATTGTCAAGTTTGGTAGTCAACTGTTAATTTTTTGTGGTTATAATGGTGTCATTGAACTATCATTGTGACAACCACGAAGTATAGATACAAGGAGTCCGAACGTAATGTTGAGTGAATGGTCTCAATTTAAGAGACAGATTTTTGCCGGTAGAGCGCGCCATTTTTCAAGAAGTACTCGTTTGAACTATTGACACTTGTGGAAAAAAATATTCTGAGAAACGTGGATATAAATATAAGTTTTAGGAAATTTTTCGAGTGCTTTAAACCCAACAATACAGAGAAGGTCAAGAGATATTCTGATATTCTATACTAGCATTGGTACGTCCTGGGCCCTGAGTCGGGTATTTCAACGGTGTCACAACTGTACCATTATTGTACCATTATGGTGCAATAGTAAAGTTTTTGGTAGTCTACTATTAATGTGTCGTCATAACGACTTCATCATTGTCTTACAATTGTCAAAGTGACATAAATTGCTAGTCTCGTACACAACTGCTTCACAATTGCAATTCAATGACTGAAATGTTTCGGTAGTCTGCTATTTTGAATTTGACAGTAATATTTTTAAATTGTCCTGTGTCGACAGATTGCCATAAATAAAAAATAGATAGATAGAAATATTAGAAATTGTTCTTTGTAATTTATTGCAATTTACTAATCTCCTAAACTTCACATTGCTTTTTATACTAATAAATAGTATGTACAAATATATTTAAACGAAATCTAGCATGATTAAATGTTTAAATTTATTAGTAGTTTTTCGAAAATCACTTCAACTAACGCATTTTTTAAAAACGGCAACACATACATACCATTCTAACACAATCCATAGATAAAAGAGACCGAAAATTCAATGCATAGATAAAAGAGATCGACAATTCTATTACCATTGAAAGACCGTTATGACGGCATATAGCAGACTACGGATATTTGACTTCAATTGCAACGGTATCGTGCCGGTATGACAATTGTTCCAAAATAGTGGACTTGAGCACCTGAATACTTGCGCAGCCAGTGGCAGAAAATAGAACTATGATCTGGGTTGATTATTGTGTACACGAAATATTATGGAAAAGCCTATACCGTTCGGACTCCTTGTATCTATACTTCGTGGTGACAACATTCGTTAAGGACTTGGTCTCCTCTGTTTGTGTTTACGGAGCTAGGTATAAATCAAATTCTTTAAAAAATAATTTCTATAGATAATTCTTTTTCCGTTAAAAATCCTAAGTTGTAAAATAGAAATAACAAGTGTCATCTATGTAATTCAAGTGCAATTTATTTACTTACAGACATTATTTGTAGATAGAGCTAGTTTCGACGACAACAATTTTGTTGTTTGCCTATTCGCACAAAAATAATTACGCGGTAGTGTTTGAAATTTGTTTTATCTTTCCTTTCTTTCAATCACAGAGCCGTTAGAAACCGAACAGATGACGAAGCACACATTAGAGCGGCAAGACCTCTGTGCATATTACACGCCACGGGACTACCTGGCCCTAATCAAGTTGAACATTCAATGGTTATAGTAGGTAAGTGTATAGTTATACGGATGATTCACGAAGTATAGATAGTTACACTATCTATACCTACTTCGTGGGATGATTAATCAAAGACGCATTTACCCTAGGGCCATGACCCGGGGCGGCGAGCCTGAGGAAAGCGGCGAAAGGCTTCAAGTTTAAAATTTTGCTCTATCTCGATTAATTTAAACGGCAGCAAATTAAATTGGCCCGGGGCGCTAATTTGCAAAATACATCGTGATTAATTTTCTCTAGCCTATTAAGGTCTCACTGTTGAGCACGGGCCTCTTCTACTTCAGAAGGGTATGTAGGTACCTAAACTACTATGCCGTGCTGACTAGGCGTCTTGGTACTCGGTTTTGTTTCAGAATCAAAACTACCCACCTTTTTTTTTTAAACCAAACAATAGTTATTTACTTACTTTATTCAAAGCGGAAATCATTTACTTGAATCTAGATTTGTTAGGTATATATGCCTAGTTAATTAGAACGCCTATTAATACAATGTTCCATACAGGTTCAGGCAGTGGGGTCGATGCCGAAAGTGGGGCACGTGCTACAAAGGTAGCTATTGCGAAGCATATGAACTCGAGGCGTCCAAAAACAGCCCGCCTTAAAAGAAATAGGTAAAATCTTATGATTTATGTACGCAGATTTATATCGGTATTTTTAGTCTTTTTGCGTGACTGGCTCCTAAAGCACCTTGGAAATTACGCGTCTTTATAGTTATAACATTTTTAACACTCAAAATATTTCTTTGTGGAGACTATCCACCTCTCTAGAAGTCAGACTTCCAATAGAGAATTTCTTTAGAAGCTACATTGTCCGCCTACCGCTTGATGTGACTACGCAGGCGTATTCAGGACTGAGTTAGGTAGGTTTGGTTTTAATTCTTAATTTGTGTACATAAATACCTACTACATTAGTAAAATATTGTTAGGCATTTCGATTTTGGTTAGGTCCATGCCATGTGATTAGGTGTCGTATTGACAGCGGCTGGATTGGCTACCTACCTACTCTTAGCAATATTCGCCTTAATTTTTTTCAGAGTATCACCAACGCCAGTCGTCCGTGTGGGAAGTCCACTACAGCCATGGGCGACCGCACCTCTCTCCAGGTTATGCAAGATTATAAGGTCATCAAGTGCCTCAACAGCCTCACTTCATTCTTACTCGTCAACCGACGAATCTGACAGAGAAAGATATTAATGCCAATTTTACGTAGCAGTCTCCTAGTGAAGTCCGAGACGCAGACAAGCAACGATACTGCATAATAGTGTCAATTCGTTGCAGAGTTCGTACTGGTGTATTTTAGAAATGTTAGCTTGCGTTAGACCAAAAAAATTGGTCAAGTGCGAGTTGGAATCGCGCACGAAGGGTTCCGTACCATTATCTATGCAACATAAGGCAACGTTATTCGTATCGAGCAAGAAACGGTAAAAAAATCATGTTTGTTGTATGGGAGCCCCCCTTAAATATTTATTTTATTTTATTTTTAGTATTTGTTGTTATAGCGGCAATAGAAATACATCATCTGTGAAAATTTCAACTGTCTAGCTAGCACCGTTCTTGAGATACAGCCTGGTGACAGACGGACGGACGGACGGACGGACAGCGAAGTCTCAGTAATAGGGTCCCGTTTTTACCCTTTGGGTACGGAACCCTAAAAATGTTTCTATCTTGGTTTTAGAAATCCTGCAGGTAGTTGCAGTTTTTGTGGAAATATCGTCAATTACTACTTAAATTTTGCCCCCAATACTGACATAACGTAAACATTAAGTGAAAAGAGATTTTTCTAGAGTACTTAATTATATAATAATATCCACTCTTTTCAAGATACCAATGTGAACAAGATATATCTTGTTGAGTAACACCTGTCAGGAATACTCGAAACAAAAAAGCAACTTCTCGGTCAGCGTGGCGGTCTAAAGTGCTACTTAATTTTCACTATGGCGGAATGATATAAAGCAGAACAAATTCATATTGCACCAAGACAAATTGTGCTTGGCAATATTCCGTGTCCTTTGAACCGTGTAAATGAGGCTTAAAATTATCAGGTTAATCTTTTCCACTGGGCACATACCTAGGGCCCCCCAGTCTTTATTCTGTTACGAAATGTTAACCGGTAATCTACTCATAGAGGTCCCATTAACCTAGTTGCTCGTAGTTGAATAATATTGTTGATAAAAAATTATAAACTTTCCAGTACTTATCCAATAATTGCAGCTGCGAAGACAGATGTTCTTGATTCTTGTTATTTTATATATAGTGTGTATAGTAAGAAAAATTAAGAATATTTTGAGGCTATAGTTTAAACTAATGATATCTAAATATAATTCTCAGTCTAAGTACCAACAATGTGGAAATAAAACAACAACTACACAATTATCAAATCATTTTATTATATTCCGTCCTACGCGATGGCGATTATAATTGCGAATTAAACATTCAGTAGGTAATTGCTAACTTTATCAAGCAAATACCGAATATTAATTTCTGAATAAACAAAAATCTAGAAAAAAAAATCAATAAACTGCAAAAAAGGGGAATATTATTTAAATATATTGACACGACAAAATATAAAATAAATAAAATTTACCTAATTATAATAAATCATACAGGTACATACATAGTCATATATACAACTACAAAATATTAGGCAAAAATAAAAATCGGAGATCTATTTTTCGCACTTATTTTTTCAAGAATTAGGTACCTAAGTCGTCGACTTCACATAGAAAAAACAAAATTTTCTTCGTGAACAAAACACAAACAGAAAAGATAAATAAAAAAAAAGAATAAATCTACGTAAAATAAAATAATGCGTCCTAAAAATCGCGATAAGTTTAATATAGTCATAATAAATTATTAACATGTATTTATCGATTACGAAAAAGCATCTCATGGATAATATTAATTATTAATAGGTACGTATTTTATAGGCCTAATTCTAGATAGATAACACATGAGCATACCCAGCCTCTGGTACAGGAGGAACAATATAATAGGTTTAGCCAGTATTTATTCCTAGGAAGGTTTAAAGTACGGGTGCCAGGGTACGCCCATGATTATGCCTAGGAAAGGGGGTCAAGTTATTACGAATTTCATATTTAATTAGTTCAAATAATCAAATCTACTAGTCTAATTTTTCCCATGGCCCAATTGCGAACAACGCCCCCTTGATTTATTAGGTCGCAGAAATAGGTCAGAAATTAGCTAACCTAATTTATTGGTCACTTAGTAGAAAATACAGATAGCACTGCAAGGGAAACCTCCAAAACTACCTTCATAAAGAATCTAAAGAATCTACTTTGATACACACCATTATAATATCGAAATCGGGCCAGGGCACAGTTAAAATTTGAATGTCTTCTCAATATCCTAATTATTAAAATAGGTACATATTGTTCGTGTAAACACCAGATCAGATTTCAAGTTTAGTACAGTTTTATCAAATGAGTTACTCTCAAAACGTGTTCAAAATTATGTCTACATTATCCAATGTGTTTTGTTCATAGAATCCTACCCTACCTTGAATAAGAGAGATTTGGTAGTTATATTATAACCTCCGTGGAAATAATCAGTGCCGTAGCTTGGCTTAGAGGGATCCTATATGCAACTGTCTGGGACCCTTTTAGCTTAGCATAGAAGGTCCGTATCATTGATACGGTTGTTACGGTGGTAGATACGTCCTGAATTCCTAGGGTGTGGTTAACACAAAGACCGCTATTTCATTATTTAACGCGTTCAATGCTGAATAATTTGCGAATTTATAGCCAATGCTAATAAAAGAGTCATTCGCCCAGTGCTGAAAACGCGTATGTGCGTTCAAAAAATTTTTCGCGTAGTGCTAAGAACGCTTATATGCGTTCATAGAAAACTCGCGTAGTGCGGCTGGACGCTATAGCGCGTTGTCTTTTACCTTCCCGCAGTGCGGCTGACGCTTATGTGCGTTCGGTAACTTTCGGGTTTTATGACTGTCATATAACAATTACGGGTCATATAAAGGTGTTGGGTGGATAAAGGTGCTTCCACACTAGTGTTTATTTGTAAGAGATTTTGTGAAGTTTACGCCATAATATATCTTCGTTCGGTTTTATTAAAATAGTAAGTTATACCTTAATAAAACAGTAATAGTAAAGGTACCTTCTCCCGAAAGCCCTTTGATTGTTAATTTTTTTTAATTTACGACTTTTCGTCCGCCTCGTAATAGACGCCATTTATAAATAGACTAAAACTACCTATTACTTTAGTTAAAAGAGCGAGTCATAATAAAATTATTTCAATAATCTATTGTACTAAATTAGGTTATTGTTGTCGTCGCCGCCGCCGTCCCCTCCCCCCCCTCTGCAAGATTCGTAGCAGAAACCTGACTAGTGTGTAGTCTCCTTTACAATTCCACATTTTACGACCGCTTCGAAACAATAGACACCCAGAATACAAGCTATAAACGCACAGGTGCGGCGCACCCCGCTTGCCTACAGTTTTTTTTTTGTATGGACGCGTATACGCGTCGGCCCGCACTTGGTGAAGATCAGAAAAACGCGCATAAGCGTTAGCCGCACTGAACGTATTAATTAGTGTATGATAGTGTTAGAAAATATTAGTGTATGATACTTAAATAGTGGGAACGTAGTAGTAATGGGTCAGTTCTCTTGCTATTGTAAGTACAGCTTTTGCAGAACAATATTTCAGTTAAAATGCTTAAGAAGTTCTACTTCTATCTTTTGTAAATTGGATAATGTTCACATATTCGTTATGAGATCACACACTAAGATTATTCCATACGTTTTGAGAGTACAACAGCACAGTAACTCAGTATAATCACTTGTTTCAATTAACACTTACCAAACATTCAGTATCATACCACCTTTATTTCAGCTCATCATGATCCACCATCATTCCGTAAATAATCATTTTTTGGTATCTGTTTTATATAAGGAGTAGGATTTCTTCCACCTTTAACAGATCGATAACAAATAAGGACAGTGATGCAATTGGAATATGAGGCACAATGTAAAAAAGAAAAAAAATCACAGATCAATAGCCCAATTCGTGCAGGCTATAAACATACACGTATAAACAGTAAATAGCATATTAAAAAATACAGGGCAAGACATTGATATAAAAAAAAACAATGGAAAAGTTACAACAAGTAACGCTAAAATGTCAAACACGTGGCGGCCATTTTGTTGTGGTGCTACGCTTGTCTGTGGTCAGACAGTGTGACGTCATGTCTCTGTATATGCGGTTCTGTGAAAAGCACATCTTTAAATATGCAATCATTCATAAATGAAATAAGAAACATCAAACGATTATGATATCAAATTAGAAGAAATCACAGTTAAGGATATACACCAGATACATATAAAACATGAAAATGTATAATAAAATACAGAATATAACATATCAGGGAAATTAAAAAAAAAACACCTAAGGACAGCTAAAAAAATTCGACGTGACATACATCAGCTTGAGACAAAATAAAACATTTAAAATATAACCCGACATTGTAAATTCAATATGAGTGTGATGTATAAAAAGAAAGCAATAATTTTTTTGTTTGTGCGGCTACCCTCAGAAGAGTCAGAAGTTTAAGGCAATTTTTTGCTGCCTGGGACGCTCTCGCCTGGGGGCTCTGCATCATTGATATGGGCGGTGATTCCGTCCTTGTGTAGTGGCTACATTACATGCATATAACTAATGTAATACTACTATAGAAGTAAAGTTATTATATTGTTATGACAATAAGAATTTTAGCAGATAAACTCCCGCACTCGGCACTTACATACAATACTATGAAGAACGCCATTATATTTTAATACCAGACACGTTTATTTTGTCTCTCGCTTAATTGAGCAATTATTATCAAACGTCAAATATTTGTTGAATGGGAAAAATCTAGAACTAAAAACATCTTATGAATAAACAAAAGAAATAATATCACCGTTCAGTCAGTGGACGAAAATATTTAATGTACCTCAAATGTATATGTGTAAGATATGATAAGCACCACCTATATTCATTTTCTTCTTGTCTCATTTAGTAAAATGTTTTCAAGAATTCAAAAAATACCCTCAAATTCCAAAAAATGTTAAGCTGCTGGTTAAAGAAAGTATATACTGAAGGTGAGTATATCTTTTTTTGCTCGATTTCGATAACATATAACTGTGTAGGATGTACTGTGTAGGTGTGTACTTTAAAGTTAACGAAAATTGCCTCTTATTAGTTTAGCCGCCCTCTTTGAGCGATTATGGCCGTCACGCGACAGCGTCATTCCAAGCCATAGTGATTATATTCCATAATTCGTGAATCATAATTTTACGGAGACTTATTATGTAGCCAATCTGTTTTCTATTCTACCAGACGGTAACTATTATGTCCTTCAATATATAAAATCTTTTGTCAATCAGCATGTATATGAAATTCTTACAGTAATTTACTAAATCAGACAAGTACGGAAAAACATAGTATAGATATATATCATTTCGATATAACGCATAAGGAAACACTTACCTCGGGGGACTGTGAAAAGAAATCATCATTATAAATAAAATGAACACACAGTGAATTAATATACATTTATATGCTTAAAAATAATACACAAATTATATTGGGATGAACCCACCGTATAGTTATCAATCCCTCGCGTCGTCAACAGAACCATTGAGGAATGTACAACTGCGTAATTCTCATAAAACTAACACCTAATAATCGATTTAATTTTTTTTTTTTTACCATACATTACAACCTAACGAGCTGTCAAGAGAGATAGCGAGTATAATACTAACTTACACTAAACATATCAAATCGGAAGAATTTTAGGCTTATATTTATAAAAAAAAAGTCACCCGGTACATGTTACACAATTGTATAGACATAAACATGTGAATCAACTAAGTCATTCAGCATAGTGCAATTTACCTCGAATCCGCGGCGTCGTACTCCGCTATCGGTTCGTTTTGCCTCTCTCTATATAGCTCCTTGGTAGTTCGGTTTCTGTTACATCTTTAAAGGCAGTGTGGCTTTATAACTTACACCTGGACAAACTGGCATTTCAATAATCAATATTGGCACGAAACAATCATATTATTTAACTACACACAAGATTAAACAATTATATAATAAACCACACAGCCGGAGTAGAATTATTTATGAAATGTCGTAATATAATAACGTTGACAATATAATATTAGTGTTAGTTACCTACAAGAAATTAATAACTGACTGTCTAATAAAACCTCTAGGAGCGGGTATTTTTATATTTATTTCTTTCTTTTATTTTGACCGATGTATTGCGCAGAGAATTAATTATTTCGAATCATTTAATTAGACCCGAGGTACTAAAAAAACATCCATGGTACTAAACAATACTCGAGGTACTAAATTAGATCTTAGGTAATAAACAAGATCCGAGGTACTAAACAAGATCTAAGGTACTAATAGAGATCTGAGGTACCAAATTAGACCCGAGGTACTAACCTAGACGAATCATGGTACTTAATTAGACCAGATGTTACTAAACAAGATCTGAAGTACTAAACAAGACCCAAGGTACTAAGCAAGACCCGAGGTATTTAACTAGATTCGACGTACTACATCAGACGTACAAAATTAGATTCGTGGTACTTAATTTGATCAGATTGATTCAGTCCGTTCTAAGAGGTTATAGCAAACAGATTTGTGGACTATGTAATGTATGTTCGAAGTAACGTGAATTTAGATGTGAGTTGAAGAACACCATAACATTTGTAATATTATGTTTATCGTTAATGTATTTACAATCATAAATATTAAATCTGAAATTGTTAACATTGTATTAAGTATCTATTTAAATTGTATAAGTATTAAGAGATCTAGAAACAATTAATTATTTACTTTAACGAATTTAATTAATGATTTAAAATTTATTTAAGTTAATTAGTTGTTAACATGAATGGACAAACATCTTTTGATGTTGACTTTTGACATTAGTTTTTTCTTCAAAATGAGTTACATCTAAATCCACATTAATATATTTTTTGTTGAATTGAGGGCTTGTGCTACCAAGATTGTGTTCAAATGATTCGAAACACATTTCTAAAACATTATCATCTAATACAGGAAATTGAGATGTTCGCTGCTCGCTTCCCCCATAGTTGGTTCTCTGCAATCAGACAAACAAACGGACATGGCAACAAATCGTACAACTATGTATAGTAATATTATGTTGAGCAGGCAACCCCAGCACTGGCCTACATCTGTAACACTACACACACTAAATATTTGATTTTTCATAACATATTGGCCACTTATATAGGATATTTACCACAATTTTAATTACATTCAATCATTACATCTCAATTTTCAAACCAACCACAGTTGTTTTATTTGTTGCTTAATAGGAATTATTCCTTTGCGGATGATATTTTTTGTTTAGATGTATTTTTTTATTATTAAATAGCCATAGAACTTTTTAGGGAAAATTTTATGGAGTACAAAAAGTAAAAAACACAGCGATATATAAATTAATCCTGAAAACTCTTATGGTCTTATTCATAACGACTTATCGGAGGTTTAAACGGAGATTTTATCGGTGAGGAAATAAACGTTTTAGCGTAAAATGACTATCATGAATAACAAGTTTTGACAATTTTCGCGAACCGATTTTAGCGAACTTTTAAACCTCCGATAAGTCATTATGAATAAGACCATTAATATTTTCATAATATAGTATTTTATTGTAATTAAATGGCCTTGATGAATTTACAAACAGATTAATTGTACATTTGGAAGGAGTGAAAATTATGTTCAAAGATTAAATACATGCATACTAAGAAATATAAACGAATTTTAAATAGATATGCTTCTAGTAAGCGTATCTGTCTGTCTATTTTTTATTGTATTGACAAACTACCAAATTTCTTACTTGCTTTAGTAGTATTCGTTACTAACAACAATCTAACTAACTAACAATCTACTATATAAAAATAAGTCGGGTTTTCCTTCCTGACGCTATAACTCCAGAACGCACGAACCGATTCCCACGTTTTTGCATTCGTTGGAAAGGTCTCGGGCTCCGTGAGGTTTATAGTTCTATTTTTTTTTTTTCTTTTTTTTTGGTATGGCAAAACAACGTTTGCCGGGCCAGCTAGTTAGTAATGAAAAAGAATGGATAATTATGCAAAATTAAATCTGATAGAAGTTAATAGAAATCATATAATTGTGGTAGATATCCAATAATAAAGATCATAAATCATAATAGAATAGTAAAATGTATCACATAAATTTATACATGCAAACTGAAAGAGAAAAATCACATGCATTTTACATAAATATAATTTTTGTGATAAATAACTATCTGTAAAATAAATAACATTGTATTGAAATAATTATAAACTTATAACCAATCACCAATAAAATATAATATACCATGCTGTAAAGAAAACGACAAATATAAAAATAATATGGCAATATCGACATAAAAGAAATTATAAGGAATATTATTATAGGTTTGTAAGTATCGTTATGGAGATTTTGGCTTTTTAATAGGATTCCCTTTTAGAATAAACAGCCAAGCCTTTGATGTTTTAAAACTCAATTTTTTAAGGTTGTTTCTTGGCAGAGTATACATAGAAGCAGTATGGAAAATAAGCCCCATATACTGAACTAGCCTAAACTCCAATGGAGTCTAATTCCGTGAGTAATAGTACAACATGACTTTGTATTTTTAACTTTTTTTTCCACTTTTTTGACTTTGTTTTCCAAATGGCAGGGGTACACAGACCTTATCAGTTAGGGGTATGAAAAATAACTACATAGTAGTCGATTCTCAGACCTATTGAATATGCATAGAAAATTTAATAAAAATCCGTCAAACCGTTTCAGAGTAGTTGGAGGAGAGAGCTAACAAGGTTACTCGAGAGTTTTATAAATTATATTGTACTATAACTTTGTGTTTTTACTATACCATAGTTAATTAAAACGAACGTACGTACGTTTGTACGCAGTTAGATCTGTTTTTAGATCTTGCAATATAACCTAGATTTTCCCTGTTTACGAGAACATTAGCAACAGAAATTACTCTGGCGAAATTCAACGCTTAGCTCTGACCAAATGTGGTGTTTGAATTATTTTAGTTTCCATACTGTTTATCTGTATTTTTTAGTAATTTGACAACACTTTTTGCTCAAGTATAATTGTTGCCTAGCATCACACTACAAAATTATATGCCATAGAATATGTTTATCGATAGTAAGTTTAACAATAAACAAAAGTACTACACAATAATATATTTTATTATCTACAATGACAGAAGCAAACATAAAGCATCTAAATACACTGCGGTTTTAATAATTTTAAGCAGCAAAATGGATTATAATTTGAGGCAAACGTAAACTACGGGACAAGAGTATTTTTTACTAGTAAATCTTATATTTTTCACTTGTTGTTAGGGTAAAAGACCAAAAAAAAGAGGTAAAAAAAAATTTAAAAAAACTTGTTTTGGTAAATGTTGTTGTAATTATTAAAAGTCGTTATCTTTTGATCACATCAATGAGAATCATGAGTACATACATAATGTACCCATGATTCTTTGTGAGCTTATATTTTAATATCCAAGTCGCTTTACGAGCTTGTTTTTTTATTAAACTACGCAACGGATTATAATGCGGTTTTTTTTTAATAGATAGGTAGTGGTTTAAAAAGATAGTTTTTTGTACAATTTGTTTTGGGTTTAGTGTTTAAATTCCATGCGTACAAAGTTATGGGCAAAAGCTAGCAGTAATTAATACGTTCCGAGACTACAGGATGTAATTATGTTTTAAAGTCAACGTCGGCACACATTATACGGCGATTGATCTCATTCTGTTATGGAGTTTTTGGCTTTTTTATAGGATTCACTTTTGATATAAACAGCCAGCTTTTTTAAAACTCCTTTCTAATGCGTGTATTTAGGTATTCTTATTTTTCATTATACATATAGAAAATTTCATACATTCTATATGAAATTTACTTAAAATTAAAAACAAAATGTATAATAATATTATGTTCTCTATGTTTCTTTCATTGGATCTAAGTGTTTTCTTTGTTTTTCACGTGAACCTATGTTTGAACCAATTTTTTTGATATGTATGAAGGCTTGTCAGTAGATTACATTCGCCTCGTGTGTAAATAGATATTAAGAATATACTCACTGGCTATTGATGATGATGTTCTGGCTGTGGTGGTACATATCCTGGATAGGGCTGATAGCCTGGGTACATGCCGGGAGCGTATACTCCGTACTGAGCGTACTGGGCGGGGCCTGTGGGGCCTGCTGGGGGAGTGCCTCCAGGGCCTGCTGGCGCACCAGGGCCCGCCGCTGGGCCCGGACCAATACCGCCTGCTCCCACGCCAGCTCCGCCTGATTGTTGCTGTTACGTCAAACGTATCAGATTTATAATATATTTAATACGGATACCAAACACGTACACAAACATTCCACTAACGCTACATTGATCCACTGCACATTTATAACATTAGTTTAAACGTGGTTGATAAACATAAAAAATTGCTTATGTCTCTTAATTACAATGTTTTGCATAAAACATGACGCAGGGGCCTAATTACCAGAAAAGTGCAAAAAATGTAAGACTACGCTAAAAGAATACAAAAGCTGCAACAAAATAACGCCTTTTTGTTACTTCAAAATACAATGACATTACAAATATATTCAGAACTACAATATTTTTAGACAGGTGACAATTAGCCATTACTAGATTTTTTTTAAAAACGAAAATAAGAGACCGTATCAACATACATGGTCTCTTTAGGTCCAAAGCAAGTAAAAAAAATGCTCAAAATGTTCTCTAAAACTTGTGCGACTTATCTATTTAAATAAAACCACTTTTTACGGATTAAGACGGGTACAGTTTTAAATATTAACCCGACCTGTCGGAGACTTTTCAGTCACCATGGTGACGGGTCATAACCGTGACCGTAACTCTCTCCAGCCCATTTACGTCCCACTGTTGGGCACGGGCCTCCTCCACTTTGGGAGGGATAATGTTCTACTGTGCCTCTCTGAACAGGTTTGACCACAAGGTTTTGTTTCGAGTTTTCCGTCTCTCACTGTAAACATTAACTGCTTATATTGTCCCTTAACTGGCTCTTTCAGCGCCCTGGGAAAGAAACGGGATGGTGACATATGTATTCTTAATCCGTCACCACACATACAACATTTAAAACAACTATACGGGTCTAAATCCGTGAAAAGTTTAATTTAAATACAAAATGCTTAAGATGCGACACAGATACAGCTATGACCATTCATTAAGCGTTAACTGATCCATATTGAACTAATACTGACCTTCTGTTTAATCTGTGCCTCAATAGCCTCGGCTTCTTTCACTTTGCCAAGATTACGATAGTACTCGGCCCACTGCGCGCTATAATCATGTGTTGCTGTTGCCGCAGCGGCTGGTGTTGGTGTGTTGGACCCGCCTGAACCGGCTGAACCTCCTATCGGACCCATACCTCCTTGACCAGCAGACGGATTCACACCAACGGGTGCTGCAAACATTTTTTTTAATGCTATAGTGTAAATTCTCTTCTCAAGTCCATTTACGTCCCACTGTTGGGCACAGGCCTCCTCCACTTTGGGAGGGATTATGGTCTACTGTGCCGCGCTGACCAGGCGTGTTGGCACAGGGTTTCTTTTCGAGTTTTCCGTCTCTCACAGAGGATGTTATCTGTGTGCAATATCCCTTAGCTGACTTTTACAGCACCCTTGGGAGGAGATGGGGTGGTGACACTTGTATTCTTAATCCGTCACCACACGGAGGACACTATAGTGTATATGTTACGGCTAAAAGCCGAAGTGCGGCTGGACCTAGGTTTAGACAGCTAAAACTAGGTGCAGCCAATGGTCTAGCTTCAGCCGATTGATTTCGGCTACACCTAGTTTTATCCGTTATCATATCGTTTAAAAGTAGATGTAGCCAAATTTCAGTAGCTACAATTGGTTGCATCGTATATAAATAAGTATGAATGAGTCGCCCACTGCAGAAGTCAAAGAAGAATACATAGAAAACACCCAGACATAGAACAAAGATCTGTATAACATTTATAAATATCTCACAAATAATTGTCCCGTGCGGGAACCGAATCCGCGTCCTCGTGAGTGGCATTCCGTTACAGAAACCAATAGACCACCAACCCCATCGATATGAATATAAGAGTAGTAATACAAGTAATAGATAGATACTAACCCTCCATACTTGCTTGTTGCTGCTGCTGTTGCTGTTGTTGCTTGGCCTGTTGCTCTATTGCTTCCGCTTCACGCATTAATCCCATTGAACGGTAGTAATCTATCCACTGTTGGGAGTAGTCTGGTTGGCCAGTTGCTGGATTTATTTGGACTTGTTGCTGTATAAAACACATAAATATATTCAAATATTCATGGACATCTCACACAATATACTCTGGTCCCAAGCTAAGCTTATATGTGTTATGGGTACCAGAATAAATAATACTACTTTGCCTTTGTAAATATATACTTGTCGACGCAATATGCTTTTTTTTCTTCCATGCTCTTCTGTTAGACGTTATTTCTGTATTTAATCTTCTTTCTTTATTACGGTCTTATTCATAATGACTTAACGGAGGTTTATACGGAGATTATATCGCAGAGATAATAAACGTTTTGGCGTAAAAAGACCATTAAAGTTTTGACAATTTTCGCGAACCTATTTTAGCGAACTTTTAAACCTCCGATAAGTCATTATGAATAAGGCGACAAATGAATAAATATGAACTGATGATGCGGTTTTTTAAATAGTGTGGTTCAAGCGTATAGTTTATTTTTGTACAATTTGTTAAAGATTTTTTGTTATTTTTTTATATCCACGCGTATGAAGTAACAGACAACAGCTAGTAACTTAAATATATACCTGTGGTTGTTGTTGAGCTGGTTGATGCCAATGAGGGTTATACCCCCAGGCGGGTGGTCCGCCCCCCCCACCGTTGCCTCCTCCGTAGAAGTCACCGCCGCCGTTACCATTGTTACCGTTACCGCCGTTGTTCTCATTACCGCCGGCGCCTTCTGGTATGAAGTTCACGGGCTACGAGACAAACAACAAAACATGATTTAGTAAAAAGAAATTTAACGAAAAATCTTGTCTAGAAATGTTGTAAATATAGCACAGATAGTCTTACATATAATTAAAATCTAAAAAGTCGATGTCTGTTCTTTGAAATGTTATAAAGAAATAGATAGGCGATCTTTATTGGCGTAATAGAAGCCAAAACAATGGTTTATAGAATTTTTGTATATCTCATCATTATAGAGAGGCAGAGCCTATAGAGCGCCATCTGCTACGATCCAAACATACTTCCTTGGCTTCATCCACACTCATACATCTGGTCATACATGACCGACGGTTGTAAGTGCTATGCACTTGCCCCTTTTGGAGTATCCCGGCGATGACATCGGAGTATATTTTCCTCGGGCGTCCTCTCCCAGCATCTCCACTTACCTCCGCCGTGTATATACCTTCCGTTAATCGTCTCTCATCCATCCTCTCCACATGACCAAACCACCTAAGCATATTTTTCTCCAACTTACCACAGCTTGTATTAATAAATATGTACTTAGTAATTACTTGCAACAACCTCTTTCAACCAAGAGGCAAAGCAAATATGTAATTGTAATCTCAACAGCTCTGGTTATGTTATGAGTAAAGGCTGCCATTACCTAAATTCTCGATGCTCGATAGAAACGCCTTAAATTATGGATATTTACTAGCGAAATATGGCCGCAGACTATTCCGATTTTCTTTATTTTTAACACGCTTTTATAAGTTCGGCATGTATCTATCAATTTATTAATCTATGTAACGGAATCTTTGAACGCGATTTTCACCCACTTCCAATAGTCCGATTGAATTGAAATTTTGCATACATATCAAAGACCGATGACAATGCAATATTTTAATAAACTATTCAGGATTTTCAAGTGTGTTTTTTAGTTTTTGAACTAAGGAAATTATTTAACTTTTATAACTAAGTGTCCATTTTTAGGGTTCCGTACCCAAAGGGTAAAAACGGGACCCTATTACTGAGACTTCGCTGTCCGTCCGTCAGTCCGTCCGTCTGTCACCAGGCTGTATCTCAAGAACGGTGATAGCTAGAGAGTTGAAATTTTCACAGATGATGTATTTCTATTGCCGCTATAACAACAAATACTAAAAATAAAATAAAATAAATATTTAAGGGGGGATCCCATACAAGAAACATGATTTTTTTACCGTTTCTTGCTCGATACTAACACATAGATAATGGTACGGAACCCTTCGTGCGCGAGTCCGACTCGCACTTGACCAATTTTTATTATCAGGTGTACACTCACACAACCATTTTTATTATAATCACAACATACAATCCTCTACGCCAGCCCTCGGAAACCTAAAATTAAGACAACCGGATGTATATCAGCCCTATTTATGAATAAATAATACTTACAACTCCAACTTTCTCCATAATAATCCTCTTGCAATGTTCCACAGCCTCCGGATGTCCTCTGATATAGAACGTTCTATTATTCCTGTCGGCTCCTTGTGCTCGCCTGTCTAGTTCACAGTGGGCGCCTGACGCGGCGTTTATCTGTTTTATTACCTCACCACCTAGTAAACACAAATTATATATTTGAAATTGGCTGCTTCGTGGAATTTAAAAAAAATTCCCCGTATTTGCAACATTTTTCACTGAGGCTTCGTTCCTAATCGTCGCAGCGTGATGTTATATGGCCTATAGCCTTCGTCTATAAATATACTACCAAACAAAGAATTTTTTATTTCGGACCAGCGGTGGACATCGAACAAACAAACAAACTGTAGCTTAATAATATTAGTATAGAAGATATATTATGTCTGTATAGAATTTAAAATGACTTGAATCACTGTTAAGAAAAAATACAAAGAGAGCTCTGTGAAAGAAGAAAAACTCGAAACTAATATATGCCAATACTCCCCGTTGACATTGCATAGCCCTTAGGTCTTGCTTACTAATAGCAGCTACACACGATATTTTCTATGACAAACATACACCTCACGCTCACTAATAGACGACTGTGTCCGTACACAATGAGCATGATCCTTGTTCTCATACCGTTTTCAACGTGGGTCCCTTTATAATTTCAACTCTTGTTGCATTATTGCTCTAAAGTAGATCCTCACCATTAAAATAGAGTGCTCATAACTCGTGACACTGCATTTACAGTGATTCAGACAAATCTTTACTTATTATAAAACAAAGTAGTTATTTTTGTATGTATGTCCACGTGTGAGCTTATATCTTCAAAACTACGGATTTTGATGCGGTTTTTTTAATAGATAGAGTGGCTCTAGATGATGGCTTTTTTGTACAATTTGTTAAGGTTTTGTGTATATTTAGAAAGGGAGGTCGCAATAACTAAACAAGCGGATGAAATCGCGGCCATTAGTTAGTATTTAAGTAAGGGGTCAGCTAATCCTAAATGAACTTACCTCTACCAATAATGAGTCCACATTTAAGATTGGAGACAGTGAACGTGACTCTAATCTCAGGAGTATTGTCTTGCCACTGTTGGAAGTCACCGCCGCGGTCACCATTACGTTGTTGTCCACCCGGTCGACGACGTACTTCTTGTTCACGTCTCTGTTATATGTTATATTATTATTATAAACAAATAAATAAATATTCACGGACATTTCACACAACGTCCTCTGGTCCCAAGCTAAGCTTATATGCTTGTGTTATGGGTACCAGAATACGGATAGAATACATATACTATTTTTCTTTTGTAAATACATATATACTTATAATACATAGAAACACCCAGACGCAGTACAAACATTTGTAGGACCGTTAGAAAAATCACACAAATGATTGTCCCGAGCGGGAATCGAACCCGCGACCTCTTGATCGGCAGTCCGTTACCAGAACCACTACACCACGAGGCCCGTCAATACAACAATAATTCACATGACATGGTATAGACAGACAGGTCAATATAAAAATATTCAGACTTACATTAACACTAGAGATGAGATCTTCAATCATTTGTCTTGCCTGGTCCACTTGGTGAGGTTTGCCTTGTAGGTAACATCTAAACAAACACAAATACTAATTTCATACCAATCTTTATCTTTTTAATCTTTTTGTGATGTCTCAAAAATTTAACCTAACCTACTAAGTCTACTAACTACTTACGGTCTTATTCATAATGACTTATCGGAGGTTTAAACGAAGATTTTATCGGAGAGATAATAAACGTTTTAGCATAAAAAGACTATTACGAATAAAAAGTTTAGACAATTTTCGCGAACCTATTTTAGCGAATTTTTAAACCTCTGATAAGTCATTATGAATAAGACCGTTACTGTCTTATTCATATTGACTTATAGGAGGTTTAAACGGAGATTTTATCGGAGAGATAATAAACATTTAGCGTAAAAAGACTATTATGAATAAAAAGTTTTGTCAATTTTCGCGAACCGAAGTATTGACAATTTAGGCGAACCGATTTTGGCGAACTTTTAAACCTCGGATAAGTTATTATGAATAAGACCATTAAAATATAACATTGAAAGTGAAGTCGAAAATTATTTTGATTTTGTTTGTCAATGGTACCGATTCTACGTGCATCATTTTTCAAATCAGACCAGTGGTTCCAGAGCGCGTTAAACAAATAGTAAAAAATTGGTCAAGTGCGAGTCGGACTCGCGCACGAAGGGTTCCGTACCATTATCTATGCAACATAAGGCAACGTTATTAGTATCGAGCAAGAAACGGTAAAAAAATCATGTTTGTTGTATGGGAGCCCCCCTTAAATATTTATTTTATTTTATTTTATTTTTAGTATTTGTTGTTATAGCGGCAATAGAAATACATCATCTGTGAAAATTTCAACTCTCTAGCTATCACCGTTCTTGAGATACAGCCTGGTGACAGACGGACGGACGAACGGACAGCGAAGTCTCAGTAATAGGGTCCCGTTTTTACCCTTTAGGTACGGAACCCTAAAAAAATAAGTATTTTCTTTCTCCAGCTCATTTACGTCTCACTGTTGGGCACGGGCCTCCTCCACTTTTTGAGGGATTATGGTCTACTGTGCCGTGCTGACCAGGCGTATTGCCACAGGGTTTATTTTCAAGTATTCCGTCTCTCACAGAGGATGTTATCTGTGTGCAAAATCCCTTAGCTGACTTTTACAGCACCCTTGAGAGGACTAACTTAACTAAAAAACGAAAATATAGTGTCAATAACACAATTGGGCAATGTTTACAGAATTTTTTTTATTAGAAACTCTGTATATTAGAGATTAACGATTTTAATTAATAAAAATGTGCACAACGAAATAGCCAATTAATCAAAATACGTCATAGTTTTTTTTTTTACGTCATAGTTGTTTGCGTATTTTAGTTATCTGGGGCCGTTCAAGTATTACGTAAACAGATTTATTACAGTTATTACCCCCCACCCCACCCCTTGTCAGCAAAAGTAAGGAAAGCTCTTACCCCCTCCCCCTAAGCTTTCGTAAATATTTTTCTATTAATGTTTTGTTTTTTAAATATTATAATTATGATTTAAAAAATAAGAAAAAACACAGACAGAGAAAATTTTGACAAGTAAATAGCGCGCGGTAATTCCCCTACTCGGTTCTAAAGCGAGTGCCTAAACATATGCATTATTTGCGTTCATGCGAAAATGCGTTTCGTTTTCAAGCAAAGACAATGTGAGGGTTGCCATGTAAAAAAGAGTAATTTTACTACCGATGACGTAATCATCATCTAGACTCCCCTACCCCCCATATCATCCAAAATAAGCAATACATAGACCCCCGCCCCTTTAGTTGTGCACATAGAATTGATACCTATGTCAAATGTTAAGACATTGGCTGAAAAGAACCCACCTTTTATCACATGGTCCTTCGTCTCTCTCCTGGTGGAACTGTACCCTTGCACCGGTTTCTGCCTGAATTTTCTTTATCATATCACCACCACGGCCTATCACTATGCCAACAGCTAATTTTGGTACAAATACCTAGGAAGCGCAAATATTATGTGTTTATTTAATAACTGAAATAAATAGTCATAGACATTTCACACATGTTCTGGTCCCAAGCTAAGCTTATGTGCTTGTGTTATGGCTACCAGAATACTGATATACTACATAAACTACCTTTCTTTTGTACATACATGGCCAAGAATACTTAATGTACTAAGAAAAATATTTTTGTTTTCTTAGCACCGTAATGTAGTTTGATTCTATTTTTAGCAACTGAATTGTAATATTTCACTACTTTAAAGTTATTTTTAGCTAAAAATTTTAAATACCACTAACAAGACTAATTTATACTGACTGAAAAGACTGTGAAACGTGAGGTTAAAATTTAAAACAAATATACAAGTCTAAATCCGCAATAATACGCTAAAATCAAAAACTAAACACGCTCAAAATCTTGAATATTTTATAAACCATTGCATTGTCATTAGTCCTCAAGAAGTGTTCAAAATTACATATCAGTCCGACCACTTTATGTGGGTTAAAATCAATTTCAAAGATTCCATTACATAGATTAATACCTTTGTTTATTTTTAAATATTCCTGGACATTGCACACAACGTCCTCTGGTCCCAAGCTAAGCTTATATGCTTGTGTTATGGGTACCAGAATACGGTTATAATACATAAACTACTTTTCTTTTGCAAATACATACTTATAATACATAGTAAACACCCAGACGCAGTACAAACATTTACATCCGCAATAATACGCTAAAATCAAAAACTAAACACGCTCAAAATCTTGAATATTTTATAAACCATTGCATTGTCATTAGTCCTCAAGAAGTGTTCAAAATTACATATCAGTCCGACCACTTTATGTGGGTTAAAATCAATTTCAAAGATTCCATTACATAGATTAATACCTTTGTTTATTTTTAAATATTCCTGGACATTGCACACAACGTCCTCTGGTCCCAAGCTAAGCTTATATGCTTGTGTTATGGGTACCAGAATACGGTTATAATACATAAACTACTTTTCTTTTGCAAATACATACTTATAATACATAGTAAACACCCAGACGCAGTACAAACATTTGTATGACAATTAGAAAAATCACACAAATGATTGTCCCGAGCGGGAATCGAACCCGCGACCTCTTGATCGGCAGTCCGTTACATGAACCACGCCAACCACGAGGCTCGTCAGTACGAGTACATTGATAGATACATACCGAAATAATACATATAAGCTAGTTTAATATTAATATAATTATTTAGCATCAATAAAACAATAATACATACCTCTGTTGAATTGTTGCCAAGTCCAAGTCCATTGCCTTCCTGTTGTTGATATCCATCATCATACGATTGTCGTGGACCACTTGGACCACCACCGCCACCACCCCCCATATCCTTGTCAGCGAGCAGCTCATACACTAACTGTTTAGCATGCTCAACCTTCGATGGATCTCCAGATATACGTAATGGCTTTTCCTATGTAAAACATCATTAACTTAAAAACTGGTCAAGTATGAGTTCCATAATAATTGTCATAACATATTCGTCATATTTTCTACCCCA
The DNA here is from genome assembly GCA_916999025.1 of Orgyia antiqua. Taxonomy (NCBI): domain Eukaryota; kingdom Metazoa; phylum Arthropoda; class Insecta; order Lepidoptera; family Erebidae; genus Orgyia; species Orgyia antiqua. The sequence continues at coordinate 24,770,128 of OU779871.1, forward strand.
AAATAACAGGATAAGGGCCAGAGAATAATGAAAGTATTTGTATACACAAACTGTAAAATTTTCAGCCCACTAGCTATCATTGTTCCAAAGATACAGCGTGGGCCCCAAGTCCGGTATCGCATTTACTTGCAATAACACTGTTAGTACGGGATCCGTAGTACATTCTTTTCACTTGATTACTATCAAGCTGATTTTCCGTGAGTAGCTTTATTATGACGAGACGCCCAATAATTTTCTATTCCAAAATCTCGATTGTGGTAGCTAACAGAGATAGCAAGGATAAAATATCGTACTACCCGTAAAAAAAGACGTAAGTGAACTTGCGTCAAAAATTTCAAAAAAATCACTGCTTTCTTCCAGTAATAATAATAATAAAATCTTAATAGTAAAAATCTTTTTAGGTCCATTAATACTTACGCTATACCGTTACTTACTTATTCATTCGGGGTTATAAAGTGGTATGTATCTGAATTAAATAATCTTGAAATAAAAATTAGAACCATTTTAACACAATATAGATATCATCATCCAAAATCAGCAAAGGAGCGGATTACAATATCAAGAAAAGAAGGTGGTAGAGGCTTAATAGACCTAGGTCAACTACATCAGAAACAAATAAATAGCTTAAAAACATTTTTCTTAAATAAGAAAGTGTCAAGTCCACTTCATAAAAGCATCTGCGAAATAGATTTAAAATTTACACCTTTGAACCTTTCTGACTTTAACATTAATATTATAGATACCGTTAAATACAATCAAGATAAATACAATAACTGGAAGCATAAAGAACTACATGGCCGACACCAGAATGATCTAAATCAACTACATGTTGATAAAGAAGCTTCAAATAAATGGTTAGAAACAGGGAACTTATTTCCCGAAACAGAAGGTTTCCTAGCGGCAATACAGGATCAAGTAATTAACACTAAAAATTATAGAAAATACATAATTAAAGATAGAAACCTCTCCAATGACCTATGTAGAAAATGTCACGCTAAACCAGAAACAATACAGCACATAACAGGAGCATGCATCACACTAACACCAAACGATTACACTCACAGACATAATCAACTTTCACACATAATACACCAAAAACTAGCTGCTAAATATAATCTCATTCACACATCCCATGCATGTCATACACCGTATTACAAATACTCAACGTCGCCGGTACTAGAAAATCCCACACACAAAATGTACTATGACCGCACCATACATACAGATCACACCGTATATAACAATAGACCAGATATAACTTTAGTAGATAAAATCAATAAACATACATACATAATTGATATTGCGGTACCTAATACAAACAATATACAGACAACAATAAGTGAAAAGATTAGGAAATATACAGAACTACAAGAAGAAATAAAAAGAATTTGGAAAATGGAGCGAGTCACAATTGTCCCTATAGTAGTTTCTACAACAGGTGTAATCCCTAAACAACTATTTAATAGCCTAGACGTACTCAATCTCTCAAAATATACATATCTCACTCTACAAAAAGCGTCGATTTTAAACACATGCCGTATAGTTCGCAAATTTCTTCAATTAGATCAGGATAATAGCATTGCACCTTCTATCCAAACTTAAGACAACACTTGGCTTTGAGCCCGTGTTCTCTTAATAATACCGGGAAAACCGAGAAACTGAAGTTTAAAAACATAATAATAATAATAATAATCTTTATTTCAGACACATGATCCATATGTTCCTATAGTTAATATAATAAAATTAGAATAATAATAAATACAAGTTAAAATGGTCAAAAAGAATAAAATTAAAATAAAATAAAATTTCATGACATTATATAAATTAAATTAAATTACATTGCATAAGTTATTTAAGATTAAAATAATGTTAAAAATAATAAATAATAAAAATAATAAATTAAACGATTAATATTACATACAATTTAAGATTAATTAATAAACCGACTGCCTCTGAGCCATTTGTTTGTTTGTCAATACATGAACCATATAGCAATGGTTGAGGTATTGGCAATCAAACCTACTCGCGAATACCTCCAGGGTGGTGTTGGAGGAGCCCCGCAGCCTGCGCCCCAGGGATGTGCACCGCTTCCGCATCGTCGTGTAGAAACAGTCGACACGGGCGGCGGCGAACATGCCCGAGGCGCTACACTGCCGGGGCAGCCCCATCAGCACCCTGAACGCATTGTTGTACTGCACACGAAGGGCACTGTACTGTTTCTGAGCATATGACACCCACAAGCCCGCCGCGTACAGGGATGTGCAAAATGCTCTGAAAAGAGAAATTTTGACTGCCCCCGAGCAACGAGCGAACCTGCGAGCTATCATATTAGCCCTCACAGACAACGCCCTTCGCTCTCTGTTTATATCTGCATCGTCCCCCAGGTCAGAGGCCACAATGTGCCCGAGATATGTAAACTGTTCAACCCTCCTTAGCTCATCGCCATTTAGTTTTATTGGCGGAACAGTATCCGGGCAACTGCGACCTCTGGCTTGAAAGACCATGTACTCACTTTTCTTTGCATTATAGAGCAAACCGTGACGCTGTGCGTAACGCTCGCATATGCGGAGCAACCTAGACAAGCCACACATCGAGGCACTCAGCAGCGCCATGTCATCCGCATAACTAATGTTATTGACAGCGACTCCATCAATATGACAGCCGACACGAGCGCCACTAAGCTCCTCGATGAGTGCGTTTATGTACAGATTGAAGAGCCTCGGCGAGGTCAGTCCTCCCTGCCTCACCCCGCACTCCAGTCTGTACGGGTCAGATAGAGACCCCGACCACCGGACGACGTTGACCTGGTTCATATACCAATACCTTAACATTTGTAACAGTTCTTTAGGCAAGGCAAGGTCATTCAGTTTCTGCCACAAAAGATCATAATTAACCAAGTCAAACGCCTTCGATAAGTCGAGAAAACAAGCATAGACAGGTGTGCTGCGGTCTGAGTAGTACTTGACAGTTTGCTTCAAACAGAAAATAGCTGTCTCGGTAGACAATCCCGGTTTGAAACCAAATTGATTGTCATGTGTGGTTATATACCGATCAAGCTGTGTATTAAGCAAACTATCAAGCACCTTCGCTAGCACTGTTGCTAGTGAAATTGGCCTGTAGTTGCTCATGTCACTTAGGTCTCCGGTTTTACTCTTCATAATTGGCACCACCACGGTCGCCATCATTTGTGCAGGTAAGTATGAGTGCCCTATACATAAAGTGTACAACATAGCTAGTACTCTAGGCAAATGAACGCCAGCGTACTTCAGATGTTGTGTGTGATGTGTAATAGTACGATATTTTATCCTTGTTACCTTTGTTAGCTACCACAATCGAGATTTTGGAATAGAAAATTATTGGGCGTCTCGTCATAATAAAGCTACTCACGGAAAATCAGCTTGATAGTAATCAAGTGAAAAAAATGTACTACGGATCCCGTACTATAAATAAATGATTGGTTAGTGGCGAATTTTATCAAGTTGGGTAGTCTATTGTAATTTTTTTGAAATTATAATGTGCCATTGAGCTACCATTGTGACACAATTCATTTACCGGACTTGGGGTTCTGGTGACGAAAAGACGGACAACACTCTCAGTAATAGGATTTTTAGTACTTATATGTACTTTGTTTTGACGTGTTAAAGAAAAATTACATGGGCATTCCTTTACGATAAAAAATACGTTTAAGTTAGCAAGTCAACATTTATTTACACAATTCAATATTTACGGACACACAACATCCTCTGATAAAAATTTATGAACTTTTATTGTTCACATGAATAAAATAAATATTCATGGACATTATACATAATATCCATTAGACTATAAGGCCAGTCATTATGATTTACAAACTAAAAATACCTGTAATTGTATTTTTTTTGTATTCTTAAACCCATTTAATAATCTAAAACGCATAATAAATTTATATTAAAAAAAACTAGGTACTTACATATTCTGTATTAGGTCCATCTTGTATGACCACCATTTTAGCACCAGATTGCTCTTGCAATTGTTTAATAGTTTTGCCATTTTTACCAATTATTAGGCCAACTTTAGGACCGGGCAGCATTATTTCCTCCTGTTAGGCATAAAATTAATAAAACATAAACCAAAGTAAGACAGGAAAGGAAAAAACGCTGACAAGAGTTACTAAAATAGACAAACAGTGGCAAGTATTAAAAAAAAATCGTGTATAAAGCTGCTTACCTAAAATTAATGCATTTGTTTCACAATTTTCTAAAACTTTAATGTATTAAATATTATAGAAATAATCTTAATAGGTATATAAAAAAAAATTGAAAGTAAGGTATAATATTTTCTAATACTTGCGCGACTCATTCGTTAAAATAAAATTACTTTTTATGGATTTAGACGCATGTATTTGTTTTAAATTTTACCAGGTAAGTCTCACCCATGACCATGATGACTGCAAAGTCTCCAAAACAACGGTCTAAAATTCAAAACAAAAACACGCGTCTAAATCCGTGAAATTAGTTTTAATTAAATAAAAGTAAGATATTTCTATAAACAAGCCTGGCAACATTATCACGTCTATTAGCTGTCACGCGAATACTGCGTCTGGGGGACTTCTTTCGTGAAACTGTCTTTACTTACGGTTACGGAACCTCCTACTCCTCCTCCTCCGCCGCCGGGTCCTCTCATTGGAGGCATGGCCATAGGTCCGCCACCACCGCCTCCTCCATTACCACCTCCCGGACTGTCTTGGTGCTGTGGGGCATTCTCCCGACCACGGTGGTTCACTATCTGATTTACTAACTCCCTGTTTGCAACATACATACGAAATGAATAAATCGTGTATTAAAATAGTAGTACCAATTCTACGTGCATAACTAAACTAAACTGAAAAATGAACATTTATAATGTTAATAATGCAATTGAGCATTGTTAACATAACTTTTTTATTAGAAAATCTGTATATTATATACTAACGATTTTAATTAATAAAAATGTGCACAATGAAATAGCCAATTAAACAAAATACGCCATAGTTGTTTTTATTGTTTTGTTAAGTTAATTTTAGTTGTGGATGTAGAATTGATACCAATGGCTGAGTAACAAGGCCCCATTTTGCCTTTTGGTACAAAACCTTTAAAAAATTAAGGAAAAGAAATTACCCAAGTCTATTTAACAATTTAGTAAGTAAAATAAAAGGAAAGTAAAATTATCATTACAATTCGAAAATACTCAATATAGATTTTTTACCAATCTCTTATGTAGAGAGAAATATACAATTCAAACATACTTAGCCCTCTGTATAGCCTCCCGTGATCCTGTAAGTGTACAAAGTCTATCCGGTTGGCCCCCAGCCTCTGGCGCCATCTGTATCTTGCACCCTGATTCAGCTTGCAAACGAGTTATTTGTTCACCACCACGGCCTATGACTATGAAATGGAAGTTTCATTGTGCTTTAAATGTAACATACATTTATTTAGCTACAAGTTTAAATATTTTTTCTATGTATTATAAGTATATATTTACAAAAGAAAAGTAGTTAATGTATTTTATCCTTATTCTGGTACCCATAACACAAGCATTACTTCCCCCCGCCGGGTCATGGTAAAGCTTAAGGCACCATCATGGCCCGGCAGGGCAGGAGGCGATAAGGAAAAAAAAAAACACAAGCATTACTTGTGTTATATTATATCACTTAGCTTGGGACCAGAGGACGTTGTGTGAAATGTATATCATGAATCCATGAATATTTATTATTATTTTTGTTTGCAAAAAAGAAAAAATTTTTAAAATATGTAATAAATATATATATGAAAATTTATTGTACATTCATAATAATATTCAGCACTTAAAAAAAAAAGCGACTACCATAATGTTAACACGAGAAATAAGCACAATCTTGTAATGCATGTTACTCGTCTCCACAAAATAAGTAACTCTTTCATGGGGCATGGTATAAGTTTTTATAACAAACTCCCTAATGATGTGAAAGAATTAAATAAATCTAAGTTTAAAAAATTTGTAAAATCTAAACTATGTAAAAAGGCGTATTATAAAATTTCAGACTATATTAATGACAATAAAGCTTGGGAGTAAATTGTTCCAGAGCAACACATAATAGGTAATTGTAATTTATATAAATTGTAAGAACCATTGTAATGATTATTTAAAAAAAAGATTAATATGACAAAAGATAACGATATCTGCCGAGTTTCTTACGCAGGTTCTTCTCAGCGGATTGAAAGTCCTGAACCGGTGGTAAGGAAAAAAAAATTTTGGACATATAGGAGCTTTTTTTTTTGGCAAAAAGAGAATATGCCTACATGAATAAATGATTTTTGATTTTGATTGAAAAGTCACAGAGTAAAGACACAAAAAAGACAAAACAATTACAAAAATAAACAACAAATATAAAATTAATAGCCTTCAGAGATTGAAATACCCTTTTTTGGAGCAAATTAAAAGTGTACATATTACACACATAAAAGAAATTTTACTTCTTGATTGTGTTACATTTATAACAAACTTCATAGTATTGCTTTCTAATAAAACCACTCAAGCCATAATGGATAGGAGTGGTTGACTTTTCAACCACATATATTATAACAAAATCGCTAACAAAAATCTACATCTTTGAGCGTTAATCCAAAAAAGTTTGCATTTTTTGGCGACCCCTGCTGAAAAAAGAGCTCTTTTAGTGTGTTTCTGGTGTCTTTTAGTGTGCGTGTCACCACCCCATCTCCTCCCAAGGGTGCTGTAAAAGTCAGCTAAGGGATATTGCACACAGATAACATCCTCTGTGAGAGACGGGAAATTCGAAAATAAACCCGTTCCAATACGCCTTGTCAGCGCGGCACAGTAGACCATAATCCCTCCAAAAGTGGAGGAGGCCCGTGCCCAACCGTGGGACGTAAATGGGCTGGTGAGAGAGTGTGCGGGACGAGCCAAGCAAACAATGAAATTATAGTGTTTGTGTGTAACCTCGGCAAAGAAAAAAAGACTGCAAGCTACTCCTGTTGGTTTTATATAATAAATCTAATTTGTCTGGATCTGTAAAAGCAATTTTATTCAAGTAGATGAGTCCCACAAATGTAAGAGAACGGTACCAATTCTATATGCACAACTAAACTTAACTAAACAATGAAAATTGATGGTGTCAATAACACAATTCGGCAATAATAACTGAACTTGGTTATTATAAAAACTGTGTATTATAGACTAACTAATTTAATTAAGATAAATATGTACAACGAAATAGCAAATAATAGAGGTCGTAAGAGATTTGATTAAAATAGTTTACATAAGGATTTTTAAAAATTTCATAAAAGGATCCTTCCCAACCAGTTACACGTGTCGTAAGCCACGGATCAATCTCATCATAGTTAATAGAATGTTGTAGTTAACGTAGTTAGTTTGTTCAGTATTACAATGTTTTTAGATGGATGACTGCTCTGGCTGTGAATACAGGTGATGTCTATGATTTTCTCCGATATAGATATATTTAAACTATCAAAATTTCATTTTTTAGTTATCATTAGTTGTGCATGTAGAATTGGTACGAATATTAAAGAATATATCTTACTTAGTCCAACCATCTTGTCCGGTACTCGTATGTAATCATTAAGTGTTTGATCTGGCATCATGTTGGGGGGTCCACTTGGAGGTGGCGGGGCCGGTGCAGCTCCCATCGGAGGCTGCATACGGCCGCCCGGTAGTGACACTGGTGAACTGGGAATTCATAAATAATTGTAAAAAAATGGCAGTTTTATCTGATAAATAACTGTAAAAAGAACTAGATAATTATATAAAATAATCTTTATATATAAAAATTACGTGTCACAATGTTTGTCCGCAATGGACTCCTAAACTACTGAAACGATTTTAAATTTGATTTGCACACCGTGTGCAATTCGACCCAACTTGAAAGATAGGATAGCCTACAGTTCAATTTATAGTCACAATATTATTTTATTGCAAATTATTTGTCTACCCCTAACATTTGTATGGCAAAACAACGTTTGCCGGCTCAGCTAGTTAATTATAATAATAATAGATTTAAGAAATATTGACTTTAACCACAGTAACAAAGTCTTCAAATTCTGTTGGATCAACGCAGTAGTGAGCAATTTTAAAGGAATGTTGCCAGTATTTAAAGTTGAGACAAAATAAAACCTCTTTTTGCACATTAATAGGCATTTTGTATTATCAAAGTGGAGAGGGAAGGATTCACAGTGAATATCCATGACCTAGCATAACATTAATTAACAAAATACAGTGTAAACTCTTTATAACGTTATCCTTTATAACGGATAAACTCCCTATAACGTTGGAGTGAGCCCAAGTTGGTTGGTTTGCGTTAAAACTCACATATTGAAACACTCTTTATAGCGATACGCCATTCTCTATTACGAAGAAATGTGTTCATATTTGTAGACAGTAAATATTTATTATCGGTATTATTGTTTATGTTATGTTATCAGGTAACAAAAGACTTTGAAGCTCCGAAACATCCGAGGTCGGTCTAGCTTTTGTTATCCTTAATTGCCTTGTACACGTGCAGTATGACGCATTGTTTTCTCGGAAGTGATGGTTTATTATCGGTATTATTGTTTATGTTATGTTATAAGGTAACAAAAGACTTTGAAGCTCCGAAACATCCGAGGTCGGTCTAGCTTTTGTTATCCTTAATTGCCTTGTACACGTGCAGTATGACGCATTGTTTTCTCGGAAGTGATGGTCTTCGACCAAGCATACTGGGTACCTATCGTATTATCAGTCGTAAACCTACTTTGAAACTGTTAACATGGCCAGTAAACGGAAAGCGATTAGTGTTGACGAAAAAATTTGTGTGATACGTGCGATTGAAAAGAGAGAAAAGAAAAGTGACGTTGGAAGGCGTTTTGAACTAAGTCAATCCACTGTTGCTACCATTTGGAAAAACCAAAAAACAATTCAACAGGCGGCGCTGGAAGGAAACTTGTCTAAAAAATTAAGAAAGCCAAAATTCGAAGACTTAGATCAGGCAATGTTGTCGTGGTTTAACAATCAGCGCCAGAATAATGTACCCATCTCGGGGCCAATTGTAAAAGCTAAGGCTGAAAAGTTTGCCAACCAACTTGGCATAATTGACTTTAAAGCATCTGAAGGCTCGGAAAATTTAAGCACCGTCATCAAATTACGTACGGTAAAAATGAACGGAGAGGCGCGGGATGTCGATATGAATGTGACTAATAATTGGATTAGTACAGTGTGGCCTAATTTAAAGATGAAATACTCACCAGAAGACATTTTTAATGCAGATGAAACTGGCCTTTTTTTCAAGTTGACTCCCGACAAAACTTTAAAATTCAAAGGGGAAAAATGTGTTGGAGGAAAACTGTCTAAAGAGCGCATTACAGTTCTAGTGGCTGCCAATATGAGTGGCACAGAAAAAAGAAAGCTTTTAGTTATAGGCAAATCGAAAAACCCTCGGTGTTTCAAGAACATAAAACAGTTGCCAGTTACGTACAAAGCAAACAAGTCAGCTTGGATGACATCGCAGATTTTTGAAGAGGAAGTGATAAAATGGGATGCTGAATTAAAATCACGGAAAATCTTGCTTCTAGTAGACAATTGTCCTGCTCACCCAATCATATCTAATCTTCGAAACATAGAGTTAGCATTTTTCCCAGCTAATACAACCAGTATTTTACAACCAATGGATCAGAGTGTAATTAAATCCCTAAAGGGCCACTATAGACGGAAAATGTTGATGGATATGATAGAAACTGACGGCAAGGTCTCGATCAACATGCTACAAGCAGTGAACTTCATATCAAAAGCCTGGCAAGAGGTAACAGCGGCCACTATCCAACATTCTTTTCGACATGCTGGATTATGTAGTAGCCAAGAAACGAACGAATTTAACAGTGAAGACAATCTACCACTGAGTGAATGGATAAGCCAGTTCAACGTACCAAACAATTTTAACGAAGATCTACAATCGTACGAAAATACAGATGAGGATGTAGCCACAACTGGTACACTTACAGATGAACAAATTGTTGATTTAGTGTCAAAAAGTCAGGAAACACCCGATAATCAAGATGAAGAAGACGATCAAGTGGACAAAGCCGAATCACCACCAACAATTCAACAAGCCCTAGATGCCGCTAAGTTGGTAGAAATTTTTTTGTTGTTTAATCAAGACGATTCCACCACATATCTAGATATGAATAGGATACATAAAATAATACAAAACAAGTACTGGCATAGCAAAAAACGTCAGACGAAATTATCAGACTATATGTGTAAACAATAATTTATATGTATAAGCATTTATTATCTAAGACATACATACAATTAAAAATTCTTGTATTAAAAATTCTTATTAATTTGGTTTTTTTTTGTTCACTCCATATAACGATAACTCTCTATAACGACAAAAAATGCTCAGTCCCTCGAGTTTCGTTATAAAGAGTTTACACTGTATTGATAGTTTTGATATATATATACCTCATTTGTGGTTGATAGGGCGTTTCCACTGGCGCCAACTTCTTTGCATTCGGTTCTGGACCCTCTTCTAAAGGTCTCTTGCTGCCACCACCCTCGAGCTTAGCAGCGACCTATAACAATTATTTAAAAATAAATTGGTCAAGTGCGAGTCGGACTCGCGCACGAAGGGTTCCGTACCATTATCTATGCAACATAAGGCAACGTTATTAGTATCGAGCAAGAAACGGTAAAAAAATCATGTTTGTTGTATGGGAGCCCCCCTTAAATATTTATTTTATTTTATTTTTAGTATTTATCGTTATAGCGGCAATAGAAATACATCATCTGTGAAAATTTCAACTGTCTAGCTATCACCGTTCTTGAGATACTGCGTACGGAACCCTAAAAATCATGTTTGTTGTATGGGAGCCCCCCTTAAATATTTATTTTCTTTTATTTTTAGTATTTGTTGTTATAGCGGCAATAGAAATACATCATCTGTGAAAATTTCAACTGTCTAGCTATCACCGTTCTTGAGATACTGGGTACGGAACCCTAAAAATCATGTTTGTTGTATGGGAGCCCCCCTTAAATATTTATTTTATTTTATTTTTAGTATTTGTTGTTATAGCGGCAATAGAAATACATCATCTGTGAAAATTTCAACTCTCTAGCTATCACCGTTCTTGAGATACAGCCTGGTGACAGACGGACGGACGGACGGACGGACGGACGGACGGACGGACGGACAGCGAAGTCTCAGTAATAGGGTCCCGTTTTTACCCTTTGGGTACGGAACCCTAATTAACCAAACAATTTATTTTATCACTGTAACACCATCATGCTTTTATCTGATGGGGTTAGGCAGAGATCATAGAGCGCCTATTGCCTAACCTATTAACATCATCGTCACCATAACACAAGCATATAAGCTTAGCTTGGGACCAGAGGACAATGTGTGAAATGTCCATGAATATTTAATATTATTATTATTCTTTATTTATTCATCATCTTTATTTATTCATCATTATTATTATTACCATCACGATTTTTTGCCATGAGGTAGGTAGGAATCAATAAATAGTGATTGTTTTAATAGTTGTTTTTAGGGTTCCGTACCCAAAGGGTAAAAACGGGACCCTATTACTGAGACTTCGCTGTCCGTCCGTCCGTCTGTCACCAGGCTGTATCTCAAGAACGGCGATAGCTAGAGAGTTGAAATTTTCACAGATGATGTATTTCTATTGCCGCTATAACAACAAATACTAAAAATAAAATAAAATAAATATTTAAGGGGGGCTCCCATACAACAAACATGATTTTTTTACCGTTTCTTGCTCGATACTAATAACGTTGCCTTATGTTGCATAGATAATAGTACGGAACCTTTCGTGCGCGAGTCCGACTCGTACTTGACCAATTTTATTTAAATGAGAACTCATAATACCAGTGATTAGCAACTGTTTAATAGGTTTCCAAAGCGCAGTATTTTATATTTTTTTATTTATTTAATTATAGTTTTTTGATGATAGTAGCATGCTTTCAATAGTAGCATAACTTCCTAACATAGCCTTAATTATATCCTGTTATTCACATAATATTAAACTTAATATTAGGCCAATAACACACACCAATCTTTATTACAAGGTGTTTAAAATATTGAAATCTATTATTTGTGTGATGTTATATTGAATCAATTGTAAGAACATGAACAATTCATGTGTGAAAAACCATGAACATTCATTCTTTAAATTATTCTTTTTCATAATCATAAAATCACACCGTTTAATGTATACCGGCAATGACATTGGAGTATATTTCTATCAAAAATACAATTGCTGAATTATGAGTTACCAGATTGTGGGTTTATGATCATATACCCCCAATAAATACTTCTCTATATAGATTTAAATAATTGTTTTGTACCACAAGTACATAAATAATAACATATACCTTTAAATAAAAATTACTTTCTTTTACAGTTGTTAGTTTTGTATTTTGTATAACTTATACAACTTCATGTAACAGGTAAGGACTCCAAATACGCATTCATTTCTAATAAAGAAGAAAAACAAAAGGTAGATAAAAGTGATTATATAAAATACTAGATGCTTCTTGCAACTTCGTACACATAGAATTTAGAAAATTTTACCGACTTTGCAACATTTTTCACTAATGCTTCACTCCTAATGATTGCAGCTTGATTTTAAATAGTTTACAGCCTTCATCGATAAATGTAATATCCAATACTGAAAGAATTTTCCAAATCGGGCCAGTAGTTTCCGAGATTAGCGTGATCAAACAAACAAACTCTTCAGCTTTATATTATTAGTATAGTTAAAGATGTTGATGATTAAGTACAATGACAACACTAACAATACTGTTTATATGACACATTATATGCAAAAATGTAGAACTTGAACAATATAACCATCCTATAACTGTAACATTTGTTTGGATTCATTGTGTAGTTCTGTATGTATGTACACTTATGTGGCATCTCCGACATTTCGCGCCTAATGTATAGAAATCATGTGCAACTATCATCAAACTACGTGTGCTTAACATCTGAAGATAACTTGCTTATCAATAACGGAAACAAAAAAGCTCAGCGTATTTTCGTTTCAGCCTGGATAATGAATACCACGAGCAGATTCTTAATCGATAAAGTAGGTTAGGTAAAGAAATTTTCTACAATCTGCAATACTTAATTCACACACGGTACTAGAACAAGTCTAGCCAAAACACATTTCAGTGTATAGAAACAACTTACACAGTATCTTTTTCAAATAAAACGTAAATGAATGCGCACAATGTCAATAGTCTAGTAATTACAAAGGGAAATAACTCTTACCAATCGTGCGCGTTCTAATGCCGCTGCAAATCCCGCCGTTTGACTATTGTTTTGAAGCGTAGCCATAGAAGAATAATCACTCATATTTGAACCCAATTTCACATTCAACCGCGTAATACCGCTGCCATTAAAAAGGATCAAAATGACCCAGAAGCTTCAAAAAAAGATTTTCTCGCAACGCGAGTTCGTCGTTGCGAAAAACGGAGAAAGACGCGGACGGGCCTACCGGTCATAGACAAAGTAGACTAATATACAATGTCGCAAAAAACAATGAATTTACACTGACAATATTAAACTAAATAGAAATAAACATACATAAACCTGAAATTATGTGTATATATAGCCTGAAGAAATCAAAATCTGTAGATTTGTACTTATTTTAATATAAAAATCATTATTTCAGAGGATTTCAGCTGAAGTAAAAATATATTGTCGTTGGATTTTGATTGACGGTTATGTACGTTTAGTTATTTCCATATTTCTTATTTAGTCCTTTTGTATTATTTATGAAATTATAAAAACATGATGAATTTATTAGGTTTAATAACCAGTGCACATCTCGAAAAACATATCAATTTAATAACTAATAAGCATACCTACTATTGTATCTTTAAGAAACAGTAATTAGTACAACAAACTTATTTCGGAACCAAATACTAGTAAATAAATATTCTCACTTCGCTGTTTACAGCAATTTATATAATAAATTGTAAGAAAACGAAATCTTAAATAAAATTATTTGGAAATACTATTTTATAGTCTATTTAATAGATTATAAAATGCATGAGCCATCTCGTGAATTACTAAAATTAATAGAAAACGTGTTAAAGACTGTTTTAAAAGTTTACTTATTGGTTTTAATTATGCTATTTTATAAATTTATCGTAATTTGAACATTTAAATACGTGTGTCGAACTCGTAAAACAATTCCTAAAGGTTCAGTGCTCAAAGTGAAACTAAACGTATCATCTTTTTTTTCTATGTTATGGGTGCGTGCATTTATGTTGTCCGGTGTTTGAAGACGCTTGGAATTCGCTTTCAATTTCTTCGTAGGAAAAATGTCGGGTGATACCGATAAAGCGAAAATCAGTGATAATCAGGTATAGTTGTGTAATTTGTATTTTTATTACTATTCTACGTAACAGTGCGCATCTAATTGTGTAGATTTTGACTGTGAAGTGGTGTTATTTCCGTGTTATATCACTAATGTTTGCCTGCGTCTCAACATGGCTGACAGTACATTTGCTTCCCGCTAAAAGCGGGAACTACGCCACGGAGGGTTGTGTTTAAAGTTAATATTTGGCATTAAAAACTGTGAATGTCATCTTAATCAGTTATCGAAACTGATTATAATGAGATAAATTTCAATATTTCGCATATTTTAGCCACCCCCGCCCCTTTGCATTTCGTTGCAGGGCCTTTGTTAATGTGCACGATGTTATATGACATTGGTACGAAATCCGCATGACCTTGATATTTTAGTTTCTTGCGATTATTAAATTTACTAGGCAGCGTGATATGTTGTTGTTTCAACGATTCGCGGCCTCGCGACTCGTTATTCTCGCCCGGAACTCGACCCGCGATGTAAATAAAACAGATATTCTTGGGGGCCTTTATTGCCGTTCTCCTTATTTTTTTTATTAATCTTTATTGTCTGTTCGATTTTATGGCGGGATTATAACAAAATAGTGAAAAACCATACAATAACTCTCAGATTCAACTAGATGTGTATAGAATATTCCTTAGATTGTTCGCACATATATACATAGCAGATTTTGTATGTACACAGCTGTATATATCTTTACGGCAGTGCTTGGTAGCAATAGAATTCATGTACTAATGCTATACATATAAGGTTGCTTATAGAAAAGCAAAGCACCCGGTAGTGACGCCGACTTCATCAATAGAATGGAGTTCGACATGCAGATTTGGCAAAAGAAGATTGCAATTTTTTAACAATAGTAAAAGTCAAATACATAATAAAATGTTAAAAAAATTGCTGTATTTTTTTTAATTTCTAAATTGAAAAATGACATAATTACACGTGAACAATATCTTATGATGTAAGAAGCTATTTCAGTTTTAATGTAATTTTTACAATTTAATTAGACTGGTTTACATCCATGGGACATCCAGGTTGGAAACCGTCTCTTAAAAAAAATTGCCCAAAGAAATTATTTACAACATTAACTGTTGTAAATCAGTTTTATACGGATATGTGGCAATGACAGCGGTTGGTACATATAATCTCAATAAGTTCATAAAACTTATGATGATAGTATAAAAGTAGGTAATGTACCAACCGCTATCATTGCATGCTTTATCATTAACTTAGTTTTAGTAACAAAAAGTTATCTAAACTGTTACTAAAAAGTAAGTGATATCCATACTAATATCAACTTTTAAATATTGTGTTAGAAAAATAAATTAAGAAAATCGAAAATGTGAAATAAGGTTTTGCTACAAGTATTTGCCATTATGAAATATATTCATCCAAATGCAGCTATAACACTTGCATAAGAATGATATAAAAAGTGCTGATTTACTTGTTTACGTTGAAAATATTTGTGTGACTAATATGTGTTAGCATATGCAATACTTAATACCCATATAAAACAAAGAAAATTGCTGCATTGGCACCTCCATTCTTACAAATTTATGCTTGGTAACAGTTAAAAATCGACAAGCCATAGCTCTAATTGACGTAAATACTTAGCAATTAGGCTATATGTTTAAAAGAAAATATGTAGCTATAAATTTTAGCTATTTATATTTGTTACACTCCAAAAAATTACTTACCAAATGCTGTTGTCTACCCAACAAGTTATTCTGACATTTAGAAAAAAAAACCTTGTTTTATCTATTTTTGTAACTGCAAACTGTTTAAATAGCGAAATATAAGTATATAGCTGTTCTTCTATATCTTTTATGCAACTGTAGTTATATGTATTTGGTTATCGCAAATTATTCTCCACACAAAAAATATTTATGGCCTTCTGTATGGCACGATACAGCCAATTATGTAGGTAACATGCCCATTTAAACCATCGAAATTGAGTCTTTAAGATGAATTCTGTGTAAAAGCAAATATCCTGAGCATTATACATAACTACTTACTTATTGTAACAGAATACATGTTTTGTAGAAAATTTTTGCTATGATATTTTTGCATGTACAAATGAACCAGCAGGTAAATTATTAATTAGTCAGGCATATTTGCTATGTACAGAATAAACCAGTAAATTTGAGTTAATCAGTTAGGCATATTTGCTATGTACAGAATGAACCAGTTAATTGGAGTTAAATCGGTTAGGCATGTTTGATGTACAGAATGAACCAGTTAATTGGCGTTAATCACTCAGACATACTTGCTATGTACATAATGAACTATGTAGTTAATTGGAGTTAATCAGTTAGGCATATTTGCTATGTACAGAATGAACCAGTTAGTTGGAGTTAATCAGTTAGGCATGTTTGCTATGTACAGATTAAACCAGTAAATTGGGGTTAATCAGTCAGGCATATTTGCTATGTACACAATAAACCAGTTAATTGGGGTTAATCAGTCGGGCATATTTGCTATGTACACAATAAACCAGTTAATTGGGGTTAATCAGTCAGGCATATCTGCTATGTACAGAATGAACCAGTTAGTTGGAGTTAATCACTTAGGCATGTTTGCTATGTACAGAATAAACCAGTAAATTGGGGTTAATCAGTCAGGCATACTTGCTATGTACATAATGAACCAGTTAATTAGATTTAATCAGTTAGGCATTCTTGCTATGAATTAATTAAACCAGTTAATTGGAGTAAACCAGTTACCCATCTTTGCTATTGGAGATAATCCAGTTAGGAAATTGTTGGTATGAGGAATATGAATCAGTTGATTGTGGATTAGTCGTAATTTTAGTATGTTTTTTTATGTACAGGATGAAGATAAGAAATCCGGAGCAGGTGATGGTCACACAACAGAAGATGAATCTTCTCAGGATTCAAAAGGTAAATTTAAGGCGTTTTCTAATATATGTAATTATTGTGAGCAGTAAGTATTGTATCAACCTAAAAATTATTGATTAAGTTATTGGCAGATAAAGTGATTGCTCTCCAATGCATATGCTTTGTCTTTGTACGAGCACTGCCTCCTCCACTTCTGGAGGGTATCCGGTCTACAGTAGGCGCGCGAGTTCATGTCCATCCTGAGGAATGCGGTAGTGCTGTGACCTAATCAATAATGGTAATGCCGATGTCGATAATTATTACACATTTGGTCAACCATATCTATCATAAATTTATTACAACTGTAAGTAAGTAAAGTAATACATATTATCAAATGAATCTACCCAATACTTGTTAATGGATTATTACAAAAATAGGAAAAAAAATTATAAAGCACAAAAACCCTAAATACGAATTAGTCACTATCAGATGCAAAGATATTCTCGTGCTTGTTTATGTATTATAAAAGGTTTTTTTCTACTTGAACTTGTTGAAGGCGAAGTACTCATGTTTTCGTACACAAAAAGAAACAACACAAGCAGTTAACAGTTTTTAGTATCGCTATTGACAAGCGCGCGTCAAGGACAACACTCGACTGCGGACGAATGCGGCGAGGTGGGTGAAGGAGGGGCGCGCTGCCCCTGCGCGTCACCTCAGGCCCCGATAGACATGAACTCGCGCGCCTACTGTACCATGGCGCGCTGACCAGGTGTGTTGGTATAGGGGGTAGAGATCGCCGTCTCTCACAGAGGATGTTATCTGCTTATTTTCCATTAACTGGCGCTCTGAGGAGAAAATAGGACACTATATTGAATTGCGTGTATTTAAATTCTACAAAGGTAAGTATCGGCAATACTTTATTTTAAACATTTAGTTGTAATGTATTAAATTGGATTTCTCAGTTTTACATTTGTTTCGTAACATCTTGGTATTTCTTTGACCGACTTCCACGAATCCTTTTGTACTTCCAGCATTGTTTTAATTATCGCAAAATTTTGTGTCGTGTGATGGTGATGCATCATACAGATATTTAACATTCATGAGATCATATAAGTTGCAGCGCCCAGCACTTTCTATAGAACTACAGTCCATTTTCTGAAGAACTCCTTTTCCCTATTCCTCCACACTACACGTAGATCTCACCGTTTTACCTATATCATCCCCAAGAAAGTTAGTCAACTCATTTCTTTGTAACACGTCTTAAACTTGGAATAGGTATAGGATCTTTCAAGTGAGGCGTGAATAGGCATCTTGCAGGCTGGCATTGCGGGGAGGCTTGGTGCTTTCATATTGTTCGGTCATCTGTACGTTGATTATATCTATAGTGTAGTTATTTTCTGGCACAAGTCATTAAAAAAGAATTGGTTACTTTCAATGCACCGCCCAGCTTGAACAACCTCGTCTTTGAAGCGTGACATGGTGCCCCAATCTCACAGAAAAAGAAAACTATAATAAATTAATTAAAACATAAATCATGTAATAGCTTCACTATCGCATTAGGTATTGCCTGTAATGATAGATGTAAGTGTAAGGTTTAATAAATAAATAAATAAAAAACTAACCATTAAGCAATGACCCTAACTCTACAGCTTCACTTGCGTTATCAGTAGAAATAATAGTGACGATAAAGTTTGCAAAAATACAGCTACATTAAGAAATTTTGCGAGAGAAAGTTGGCTACATCTGTATTTGGTCTATGATTTCGATAAATTGTGCGTTCAACTTGAGCATAGCATTGGTTGGCTTGCTCTGACTAATATTCTAAGCGCGGTCACAATATGCACTTTATTATGTAAGTTAACAGCACGGCCAAAGCGTGCTTTCCCGCGCAAAATCCAAGTTCCTAACCGGTTGTGCTATGGGCACAGTCTTCATTTGCCACACTTTATTTTTTGTATTTTTATTGAACATACGTTAACTTAATGGCTTTTTGCTTTGTTTTATAACAGTCTACTAATTTTGTTATCAGCAATTATTGCCGGGGTCAAATAAATAATGCATACTTGAGATATTGCTTATATTCAGGATAAAATGCAAGAGAAATATATCCAATGCAGACAAGTTAATTGTCTGCATTGGATATATTTCTCTTGAACTAGTTTCTCTATTTATTTTCTAGTTTTATTTTCGAAATATGTTACTGATAAACGAGGATAACAATCTATCCGTAAACGTAGATTGATTATGGAAATTGGCGCTAGTTAGTAAAGTGGTCAATTGTATTCTGAAATCGTAGCTGTTCTTAAATTAACCTAAAATACGAAACTTTGAGACTATAGCGCCCGTAATCCTCTTGAAAAGGCGTTTTTATTGTGTATGGGTGAATACGCGATAAATTACATTATATTTGATAGTCATTGTTTATTTTCCTTGCTCTTTCGTCATCTTGTTGTATAATATTAATAACAATGTGATAACAGTAAGGCCTTTATACAGTTCGCATATGACCATCGTATCTATGTTTTTTGACCAACTTTTTATTGTTTGTTTGCCAATAAATATCGAGACTTTTATACATATTTCTTTATCAATCTATTTACGCGACGCAATTGGCATTGTTCATTTTTTTATTAAACTCATAATTCGAAAACCATTTCGGGGAATAGAGTTTCTGATCATAATCCATTAGTTTATTTTAGAAAATTTGCTAAATTTATGATAATAATTTCAAAAAAAGTAAATGATCTTTGTTTGCCCTTGAAATGAAAGACTTACAATTTTTAAGCACTTAGAGACACACTACTCTGTATTAGAGTTGTTATTATTGATAGTGAACAACTAGTCTGTGGTTACGACTTCCGTCAGCGCTGTCAAACAAAAATAAAAAAAGTAAACTATGTAAAACACATTGATAAAAAAAGTACAAAATAAAAGTAGGTACTTAATGAAAAACTAGGAGATTTATAATGATAAGGATACTAAAAAAAAAGCAAAAACAGACAAAAACACCAGGTAAAAATAAAGCAATTCAAAATTTTCGGGACGTACTTCCGCATAGACTAATAAATCAACTTTACAAGATATAGATTAATGTGTTGTAAAAGTTCATTAAGCAAAGGCAATACACAGTCTGCATACAACTATGACGTCACAACATTTGTAGAAAATATTTTCAAGTATTTAAAAAAAATTCAATTTAATGAATATTTCGATAATATTGAAATTAGTTTCCTAAAATAATCTATATTTTCTAAAAAAATATAAAAACAGCAGGTCAAAAATTATGAACAGTGCCAAAGAAGTGGATTCAGATGCATCGACACTAATAAAAGCTAAGCGCTCTCTCTCTCTCTCTCTCTCTCTCTCTCTCTCTCTCTCTCTCTCTCTCTCTCTCTCTCTCTCTCTCTCTCTCTCTCTCTCTCCAGCCCATTAATGTCCCATTGTTGGGCACGGCTTCCTCCACTTTCATTTCATTTCATTTCATTTATTCTTTATTGTACACTCATACAAGTAAGGCAACATAAACAATATTGTTACAAACGTGCACAAAGGCGAGCTTAACTCATATTGAGTTTTCTACCAGCAAACCCTTGAGTGTATGGAGAAATGGTATATTATAGGATAGATAGGTGTACAACAACACTTTGGGAGGGATTATGATCTAATGTGCCGCGTAGACCAGGTGTTTTGGCACAAAGTTTATTTTCTTTTACTTTATCACGCTGGCTTTTACAGCACCCTGGGAAGGAAAAGGGGTGGTGACACTTGTATTTTTAATCCGTCACGTCACGGACAGCTCAGCTAAGACGTATGAAGGTACTATCTTAATACGGAACTCTAAAAAAAAACATTATCCCAATATTTAAAACTCTCATACTTGTTAACGAACGTATAAAGTTTACCATAGATACAAAATATATTACTATTTTCTAAAAGATTCACCTTCGAATATTCCCAGACCTCAATAATATGGATTGATGCTTATTTTTTAATTACATAGTAACTGGCTTAGTAATTTAATTTTATGTTTAAGATAAATAAAATTAATGTTACGCCTTGAAAAAACTAGGTATTTAATTAATTAAGATAATTGCATCTACCATCGCTGTGTACAGTGAAAGTAAGAAGCATGACACGCAGTGGCGTGCACTCAATACAAGCTGATAGGCACTGCTTTACTTGCCATTCACAGATATTTTAATAAAACGTTCGTATGATTTAGATGACTTTATTCATGTATTTACTATTAATTAAACAAAATATTATAACTTAAAAACGCCTACCTAATAATTCATAAATAGCACCAATATGTGCTTGCAAATTGTTTTTTGCCAGGCGTTTGGCGAAGGAATAATATTGGTCGGACGAACGCGTCGGACAAGCTCCACGCCGCCCGCCTGCCATGAGTTCATATGTGTGTAGAAATTTTGGTGTCCGTGCACAGTTCCCAAACGCACACAGGCTTACATATCCAAGACGATTTATACTGAAAATCCTGCCGCCTGCTTTCGCGATCGGATGTTATCGCGAGTATTCGGCAATGTTCGTTCGTTACTTATAATCCGATTAAATATAGTCGGAACTCGGAAGTCTAATAAATCACGTATGCATTTTTGTTTAGTAAGGTTTTATTTATTTAAATAGCAGAAATATTTTGGTTCGACGGAGGCCATTTTATTTTTTCGTGTGATTCATTGAACTGTTTAATATTGAGTTTCTTTAATTTAATAATTGTATGGATTTTCGTTTGTTGATTTTAAAATGTTATTTGATTGTGAAATGTGTGTTGATAGTGTGTGTTTGTTAAAAATTAAAAATAACAAGTTCAACAACTAAGCCAGCAAAAAGGTAGGTAATGGTGCCTATTCTATGTGCAGAACTAAACTTAACCATTCACACGTTCAAGGATACTTTGATATTCAAAAAAAAAAGGGCAATTTACGTCCAAGGTTACTTTTATATCCATAGCGACATATTTTATAAAACCGACATCTATGGACAAATTGCGTTATTTTCTGCGTCTATAAGTTGTGTAATAGATAGCTGATGAATTACTTCACAATCCATAATCACTAGATGGCAGTTTTTATCTTCAGTCCACTTTACGCTTTGTGTTTAGTAAACAAGTGGTTTTGAAGTTCCAGCGGATTGTCGTAAGTAGTTTAGTTTTATTTATGAGTTCATAGATTATTAATATTATTATACATCAAGATAAACTAGATGATTTGTGCTTTATAATTAAGTATACATATAGCATACATATCACAGTTTTAAGAGTAAAATCGAGTTATATTTTGAATTGTTATGTTTTCTCCTCTGTCCTCTTCTGTTCTCATTTTTAATACTTTAAAATAAATTTTCAGATCTTAAAAAATAGATAGATTTCATCTGTAGTCTTCTAGTAATTTTTCGTAGTATTTGTCTTCACTCTAGGTATTATAGATAAGAAGCTATAAAGGTTTTTTGTTACAACATGCGAGCGCGGTACCGATCGAATCAGCGCCACGCGTAGCTGGACGGACAACGGTATAATAGGTATTTAGGTCGGGACGTGGGAATGGTTATCTTAATAATAATAATAATAATAATAATAAACTTTTATTTCGGACAACAAAGATCCATATAACAATAATTATTAAATTTCAATTACAATTTGTGTTAGTAAATGTGTTAGTATTACATGTATTATCTTATTGCATAATGTTAGTAGTAGTTAGTGTTCTTAAAATTAATGTTTTTAAAATCGGAGAATTAAAACTCCATGCTACGGTGTTTAGGATGCTGTTGCGACTGTCCCGCACCCTCCGCAGCAACGCGGATGTCTTTTTCCTAATTAAGGCATGAAAGCCATCCGTACGCGCCAGTGAAAACATCCCCGAAGCACTGCAGAAACGTGGCAGTTTCAACAGCATCCTAAAAGCATTATTATACTGGACGCGCAGGACATCCAAAGTCCTTTTGCAGTAACCGACCCACAGATTGCTCGTGTACAGATTTTGACAGTACGCCTTGAAGAGGGTGATTTTAACTTCACCCGTACAACGAGCAAATCTGCGGGCCAGCATATTGCTGCGAACTGCTAAGGCCCTGCGCTCCCTCTCAATATCTTCATCATCTTTGAGGTCGGCGGTGATAATATGTCCCAGATATTTAAAAGAGGAGACCCTACTTATTTTCTGTCCATTTATGTTAAAGTTAGGGTCGTCGCAGCGACACTTGCCGTCGGCCTCAAAGACCATGTATTGACACTTTTTCGCATTGTATATTAGACCATGTGCAGCAGCGTAGGTTTCACAAATATTTATAAGGTTTCTGATAGCTCCCGGTGACGGTCCCAGCAGTACCATGTCGTCTGCATAGCTGATGTTGTTAATTTTAACTCCATCGACACCGCACCCGACACGAGCCCTGCTGAGTTCCACCAGGAGGCCGTCTATGTATGCATTAAACAGCTTGGGAGACGTAAGCCCTCCCTGCCTCACACCACATTCCATGCTATACGGTGCAGACAGTGTGCCGTCCCACTTTACGTGATTGGTTTGGTGACCATACCAGAACCGCATCAATTCTGATACTTCCGCCGGTATACCCCTGTCCTCCAGCTCTCTCCAAAGCACATCATACGAGACGAGATCAAAGGCCTTGGAGAGATCAAGAAAACAGGCGTACACGGGCGTTTTACGATCTTTATAGTACTGAACGGTATGCTTGAGGACCAGGATAGCACTTTCTGTTGATAGACCGGGACGAAACCCGAACTGCGCATCATGTAGATGTATATATTCATCAATACAAGAGTCAAGCATACCGTCCAGCACTTTTGCAATTATGGTTGCCAGGGAAATGGGACGATAGTTGTTTCTGTCCGCGATATCTCCTGTTCTGTTCTTCACAATGGGGATGACAACGGTTTTCATGAGGTTCAAAGGCAAGTACGCATGTGCTATACACATTGTGTAGAACAGAGACAGGAGCCGTGACAGGTGGACACCCGCATACTTCAGGTGCTCAATATTGAGTCCATCGTGCCCTGGGGATTTGCCTCGTTTCATTTTGTTGATCGTATCACTTACTTGCTTCGCTGTGAAATGTATCAGAGGTTTACTACAAGGACCGATGGACTCAGCATTGCTCAACCCTACTGAAGGGCCTAGGGGAGACTTAATAGTGAACTGTTGCTTAAACATGTCCGCTATCTCCTTGTGGTCACTTAAGCCTTCAACGTTCACCGCTAAGCCGGGCTTTACATCCAATTTATTTGTGGATTTCCAAAAATCACCAAAGTTTTTGGTTGCCCGTTGTTCTGCTAATCTGTCCATAGTAATTTGCTCAGCATTATTTTGACAAAATTTCAATTTCAAAATCTTAAGGGCCTACATCAATATTATCGTATATCATCGCCGACACGTACATATTAACACAGCCAGTAGGCACAGAAAATGAAGAATTAGGGATACTTTTCCTATTTACTCAAAATCTACTAAATATATTTTAATTCTGATTTACGTGTTTCTATATATAATAGTTACTTATGTTTCTAAAGTTATTTCATTAGTTAATACGTGATAATAGACCGACAAATGAAAAAAATAAGAAATGAGAGAGGTATTTTCGCTAAGATTTTCTATCGAGAAAACTTTTTTCAATCGCGTTTCTGAGTTTATGCGATCCTAGATCATATATTGAAAAAACATATACCTACTTAAAAATTAGAGCTCTAGCCATTCAATCTAAAGAAACAATGAAAACTTCGTACATAGAAAAATGCACGAAGCTATTTTGGTATCCTCTTAACTAAAAAATGAAAACAGCTATTGCTGTATCTTAAATGTTTCGCTATTTTTTTGCACACATTTATATGTTAAAATGTATGAAATGTTAAAAGTTATGAAACGTATGTACATACGTACATGTACGTATGTATGTACGTACGTAGTTATTGCTTAGTAATTCTAGTACAGTGTGGACTGATTCGGGATATTCAGATTTAAATTTGTTCTGTTGGCATGGTTTCCGACTTAGAGATCCGTCGCGTGGCTATGCTAAAAATCTATAAAAGAAAAAGTTTTTGTGACTGCCTACCCTACGTTAATTAGCAGTGCACGCCGCTGATGACACGGACATTTTATTGATTTACGTCTTTTTAGAGTTGACGTAAACCTGAGTTTTGGAATTAGTTTAGTCTTCTAAGCGCAAATTAAAAGTCGTCACTACTGATTTAGGTTAAAAAGCAACTAATTTCTAAAATTTCATTTTCAAACTAATCCCTTCCCTTAAATAGGTAGTTGTTCAAAGACTAGCTGTTGTCCGCGAATTCGTATGCATTAAATTGAGAAAAAAAAATATGATACATATAAACCACTAACGCAGCGCACACAACGAAAACTCTCAAATATATATAGTTTTCCCCCGTTATTACAATATTTTTCATTGGTGCTTCGCTCCTATCAGAGGCGTATTTACCCTAGGGCCATAGGGGACATGGCCCGGGGCGGCCAGCTAGAGAAGGGCGGCGAAAGCCTTCAAGTTCAAAATTTAGATCTATCTCTATTAATTTATAGGGCAGTGACTAAAATTGGCCCGGGGAGTCAAATCAAATGACCCGGGGCGCTAATTTTCAAAATACGCCTCTGGCTCCTATTGGTCTGATAAATGGATACTATATTCAAATGATGATACTATATGAATATTCAACACAAAAAGGATTTTTCAATTTGAACCAGTAGTTCCTGAGATTAGCCTGTTCTAACAAACGAACTCTTCAGCTTTATAATTTTTGTATGGAAAGAAGTGTAGATAAAGATATGTAAAGTCTATATCTTTTTACCCGAAACGCTACAAGAATTTATTTTGTTAAATTTCTATAGACTGAGATAATTAACACGTTCTTAGTGCTAGATAGCGGTACATTGACACTAATTTAAAATGCTTGCGTGTAGACATTTCAAGAACTAAAAATAAATAAAACAAAAATTTCTCTACAGAGAGCTCTTGCTAACACACGGAGATTGTGGCAGTGTGGGTATATCCAACAGACAAAAACTACTCTTAGGCACCTCGTTCACGTAGAGAGAATAGATCTAGACAGCTTGGACACAAATCTAATTTTGATTGGAGATTGTCTACGTAGACTGGTATTCGATTGCCCTACGAGAGTCGGTTCTCCATTATTTCACTACCGTGAAGGCCTATTAGACTTAGAGAAGACACGTATGTCTAATCTGATACTTGTGTGAAGTACGAGTAGTACACTCTAATCCGCAATAATAATTTTAATTTACGTATTTTCCTTATTTTGGTACCACTGCTAACGTGTTATGGTAACGGAATATTTCGCACTCAGGTCACCATGGCGTCTAAGCTCATGAAAATTTCATTGTGAATTATGTTAAAAAAATTTGACAAAATTGACTAAATCTTAAACTGGAATTTAGGCGGTTTTATTCAGATCGCGGCCAACTATTTAACTACTCGAATAACTGAATGATTTGTGACTTTTAGAAGCTGTAACTATTATAAGCAAGCAACTTCTAATTATCATTACAAATAACATTGGTTTTACAGATTGTGAAATAATGTACATAGTCTATAAGTTTTTCTGACACTTCCGCGACTCATTCGAATGGTTTGATAACCACTTTACGGATTTAGATGCGTATGCTATATGCTATGTTTGTAATCCATAATTTCGATATGTTTTAAAAAACCTGGTAAAAAAAATTTGAAGTTGAAAAGCATAAATGATGTCAATTAAGTAATACGCATTAAAAATACTGATTGCATACAATTTACATGCATTATAATTTGACAATGTTGGTGGTCTTTGTTTGGCAGTTTACTTAAGTTAACTAATTACACAAAGAATTGTGAAAACCAACCCCAGGGAACCACTTCGCATGACACCTGCGCGCACATACCCATGGAAAGTTTATGTCGATCTTAAAAAGGAGCCAAATCCTATTGCAACATGAACAAGTAGTCATGTTACGCCAACCCCGACTAACCCGGATAAGGGCAGGTGATTGATGAGTGAGTTATATTGTTCAGACGTGATAACGTGGCGTTCTTAGATGCCTATATAGGACACCCGTGAATTCGTCAAAGCTAACATAAAATTCAATGGAGAGAGATACGGCTTGATGCTTTTGGCGGCCCTATTCTAACTATATTTAATTTGGCGTTTACGTTGACGCATTTACTGTCGTTAAAACTCTCGCTAAAACTCTCGCTAAGGCCTCTGAATATGAATATTGTTGAGACACTATGATCTATATTTGATAATGAATTCGTTTCATATATAATTTAAAGAAGTGATTGCCGCATTGCCTTTGCCACTACGATTTGTCACCATTACAAAGTATAAATTACGCAAATATCTATAAATAGAATGTTTGAAAGGGGTTGGTTATGTCGTATGCTATCTATTAAGTATTCGTCAGATATTGATTGTAGAACTCTATACTCGAGTGCTTCCTATGGGTAGTAAATTTATACAAAGGTTTCTCATATCAATACTCATTTAAAGTATTTGCGGAAAGACTGAAAGTCATACTAATATTTCTCGATTTTCAAGTGTTTTTTAGTTTCTGAATTAAAAAAATTATTTGTATAGCGATTCCTAAAAATGGAGCTGATTCAAATCAAGTTATTTTAGCTCTTTGGCGATTTCTATAGTTTTCTATCTCTTTCACGGAGTGCTCCATATTCCTCCCGTCCACGTGCGTATACCTACATATTGTTATTTAATTATATTTTTTTTGTCCTCACAATATATGTTTAAAGCCGTTTTCAAGCAATAAAAGTATTTACTTGTAAAATCCAACCTTATCTTCACTGGTAACACTTATTAATTGTATTTAGATTTACAAATTCATTTAAATACGTAACAAAATCAACGATATGAATTTCAAAATGCTGTTCTCTCCCTCACGTATTTATTCGTTCAGTCAACCTTCAAGTATTGGAATTGAAACGAGTAAGAGAGATAAATATCTTAAACTTTGAGTGTGACACAAAGGCAATAGCCATACCTAAATAAGCTTCATACACGTTTAATATATTATACTAGCTATAGCTCGCAACTAAGGACGCGTAGTACATAAAGTCGCCACATCGTCAAAAACTTAATATTTAACATAATGCTGCTGATTCTACGTGCACAACTAAACTTAACTTAACTAAAAAATGAAAACAACTACTTCCGTATCTTGATTATTTGGCTATTTCGTTGTGCACTTTTATATTATTTAAAATCGTTAGTCTATAATAAACAGATTTTATAGCAAGAAAGTTCAGTTAACATTACGGAATTGTGTTATTGACACTATCAATTTTCATTTTTTTGTTAAGTTAAGTTTAGTTGTGCACGTGAATTGGTACCAATATCGGGGATTGCGCATAAAATTGTATTGGTATTTGACGCGAAAGATCTATAGTAAAATATGTATTCAAAAGTAACTAAATTCACATATTGAAACCTTCCAGAAAAATGTATAACCCGTCGTATTTGTATCTAGGTATTTTAGATTTAGCAGCATAATACTATCTCTATCCTTTATACTCTGATATAAGTGAATTATGCGCTATTTTTCTCCTTGAATCCCTGAGAATTAACGAGGTCTATCATTATTGATATGTTTGTTTATTCAGTCGCCTGTTGAGCTTTTATGTGTTAGGTTGTATTGTCATTACGTCTGGGTTAAAATATTTTTAAGATTCTTATTTTTTTCCATAATAACCAAAAGGTTATCTGAAAGAAACGCCGGGTGCGATAAGACCGCCATATGTATTTATTTTTCATATTTTTTTTGTTATAAATTATTGTGTATTCAATAGTGTAAATAAATATGTCGAAGTATACAAACTCGGAGTATTATGATATGGTTATGTGTATCGGTGCGTTGGGAGGTGATATTTTCGCGGCTCGACAACTTTATCGCTTACGTTTTATCAAAGGAGAAGATATCAAAACCCAAAGAAAACTTCCTACGTATGAGTGTTTAAAGAGTCTTGTAAACAATCTGAAAGTACATGGCTCATTTCCTACATCAAATTTTGAAGAAAGACAGAATGGGTTTGCATCCCATATGGATCAGAATTACGTGAAAGTTAAACAGGAGCCGGATAGCAGCATTAGGCAATCTTCAGTCTTATCGATGGGCAGAATGAAGATGTGGAGATCTGTAAAAAATGGTGTGCATATTTTGCTTCAAATCAAGGTTTATGACCCGAGACCAACAGGCATCCTTACATACATACCCTTATCTCTTTATTCGGGGTCGGCGCAACATGATTACCTGTTCATGTTGCAATGATATTTGGCTGATGTTTACGGTCTGCCTGACGTCAACCCTCCTTGGATATGTGTGCAGATGTTATGCGACATGGTTCCTTCGGTCGGTTCTTATGACCCACGTGGGCAAGACATGGGGAGGTGACACTTGTATTCTTTTTTTTCGTCACTCCACGGGCAGTAATAGGATACTAAATGCGCGAAAACTCGTTAAAATTTGATAGTTTATTAAAAGATTATTATCGTGATCTAACTAATCTACGATTTCACGCATTGTTTACGTGTCATTGAACGATACGCCTATCTTTATCGTCTGTAGCTTTTGGCAAGTAACAATGTTGGATAGTATGATTTATATTTGATACGTATACTAAGAATTTCCAAATATCTGTTAGTCGTCTGGTGACGTATTAACAATGTCATCACCCCTTTTACTCCCCCATGGTGTAAGAGCTAGTTCAGGTATAATTTATGCCGATAACATCATCTTTTAGGATAGAAAACCCGAAACAAAAACATGTACCAAAGTAGAATGACGCCATTAGGCTATGAAAACTACATAATTATAAAAATTAAATAATATCATTAGCGCATTTGATTATTATTTCGGAGAAATAAAATTATAAACTTGTCTCTTCTTCTTTGTGCCCTTATCCCAAGGTATTTGTGGTTGGCGTAGCGCTTTTATTGCTTCCAACGTCTTCTGTAAGCCATTACACTCAAATGTTTCAACATGTTTCTAAACATTATAATATGTTTTGCGTAAGTTTTCAATGTAGTTATCTTTACAGGTGACACAAAATCAAATACAGCCAACGGCAAAGATGATGATACCGGCGGTGACGACTCTAAGGACGAAAAAAGGGATGTTAAGTCTGACAGTGAAGCAAAAAAGGTACGTAAAACGTGCTTATTGCTCTTGTCGCGTTGAACTTTTAATAAATTATACTACATAAAATATGTGTATATTTTTTATGTAGATTTTTTTTCTGTTTTTCCAACATATTTACTAATGCGTCGGTCCTATTGGTCGCTGCGTAATGTTATAAATAGCCCATCCTTCCTAGATACATACCTAGACTATTCAAAACAAAAATAATTTTTCAATTCGAACCAGTAGTTCTTGAGATTAGCGCGTTCAAACAAAGAAACATAGTTTTTAGCTTTATAGAGCGAATAGTCCTGACATAACTATAAGGTTTTGTGTAAATCGTTTAAGAAATACAGTCTATTGAAAAGTTCGAAAAAAATTATTGTGTCTGGGATCTTTTATTGGAAATGTTGCCTATGCGATTTTGGGTGATAATATAGCAAAATAATGTATGATAATCTATTAAAAATTCTCGAAAACATCTTAAGACTACTTATTTTGGACAGAACACTAGCCAGGTCATGTTAGTAATAAATAAACCCAGACAGGAAACATTCTTTACATTAGTGATACATATTATATAATTATACCTAAAGATTTAGTACTTTAGAGTTAAGCTTGTTTCGGTTGGTGAATACGTTCATTCATGTAATGTTTTTTGTTAGATTATATATCGTAATTGGTTACGTAGTGACTAATTTTGTAATAACACAGACGACTTTACTGGAATACGTGTTAAGTCTTTATAGGTACATCTAAAATAAAAATAAAAACGATTTTTTGATTCAGTATAATTTTACATATTCTTCATGGGAGTTAGGAAGACAGTATGGAGCGCTATCTGCTAAGTCTACTGCTATGTTGAGATTGACAGTGAATGTAGAGCGCTACCTGCGAATTAAACATGAAGTATGTTAAATGCCTTGCTTTATTTATACTCATACGTCAGGTCATACGTGCACGATAGATGCAGATATAATATAATAGCAGAATAGCATACTTCTCTCTATAACTCCCGAAAACTAATATATTTAAGGTAATATTCTCTAACACATCCGCGACTCTTTCGTTCAAATAAATGATCGTAGAAGAGACCTTACAGCTCAGTCTTACCCGTGACCTAGGTGACTGCAGTCTCCGAAACGTCGGGCTAAAATTTTAAACAAATACACGCGTCTAAATCTTTAAAAAGGAGTTTCATTTGAAATATTTAAGGTTTTTATATGACGTTTTGGTGTTTAATAATGTTAATTATTTATTTTTTTTACCCTCAGGAAGAAAATGGGGAAACGCATGATGAAGATGAAAAGGAGGACGTAAAAGCTAACGATAAGGGTGGTAAAAAGGCACCACCTAAAAAGAAACCCAAGAAAGCGGTAAGACGTTTATTTTGAAGTATTCTGTTGTAAAATTACTTTTAGATGTAAGCACTTGTTAGGTGTAGAAAAGACACAGGACCGCGTGTTATGGCTTTATATCGAGCTGTAAAGGAGGGCTTCCCTTTCTCGCCAGCTCATTAACGTCTTACTATTGAGCACAAGCTGCCATTTTGACTTTGCTTTGGAGAGTATGCCGCACTAACCCGACGTGTTGGCATAGGGCTTAATATCAAGCTTTCCGTTTATTACCGAGTGTGTTATCTACTTATATTATTATCCCTTAGCTGGCTCTTACGAAGCCCTGGGAAGAAAATTGGGTGGTGATACATGTATTTCGAATCTTAAGCCACAATGATAAAGTAAAGAAAAAGGCTTATACATGTTGTTAAACACTTATTATAATAATTGTCGTTGTCATAGGACACTGAGGAGGAAGATGAAGAGGATGAAGAAGAGGAGGAGGAGGAGGAGGAAGATGAGGAGGGAGACGTAGCAGATGAGGAGGAAGATGAGAAGAAACCGGCTAAAGAAAAGTAAGAATTGCTTGAATTTTGATGTCTTGTTTTGTAAATATATGTCTTTAAATTCTAGTTAGGTTTATTGGTTAACATAGACAGTGGATAGTTAAATTCATAGTATTGCTATTTCTGAGAATAGGTTATGTAGTCTCAATGGCTATTGGTTTTTATTTTCTGCACAAATCCGTACGTCTATTAGACTAGTCAGTCGTTATCTTTAACACTAACGCGACTCTTTTATTAAAATAAAACCTCTTTTTACATATTTCCACGCGTATGTTTGTTTTAAATTTTAGTCCAACGTTTCGGAGACTTTTCAGTCACCATGGTCAAAATTTAAAATTAATATACCCTTCTAAATCCGTAAAAAGAGGTTTTATTAGTCAATTTATCTTAGTTTGGAAAGAAAAGAAGTATTGCTACTATAACCCAAACTTAGATTAATAGCTTGGAATTAAAAAAAAACTTCATCTTAGGGCAAAGAAGCCAGTAAAGAAAGCGAAAAAGACAGATGACGAAGAAGGAGAAGATGAAGAAGGTGATGAGGAAGAGGAGGAGGAAGAAGAAGAAGAGGAGGAGGAGGAAGAGGAGGCGCCAAAACCTAAGCCTAAGAAAGAGGTATTTTATTTTGAATAGTAGCTAGTCTGCAATTCAAAGATATTAAAGAAATATTGTAATAATTATGATGATTTGAATAAGATGAGCCAAAACTTTTAACTTTCGACTGTTTTTAGTGCATTAAATTTTGCACCAAGTTTTTTGAGTAGCCCGCGTAACGTTCCATCCATCCATCAACATTTCTCAGTCTACTGCTCGACATAGGCCTTTCCCATAGAACGCCACAACGCGCGGTCCTGCGCTAACTGCATCCAACGGCCCCCGGGCGTATTTGACGATATCGGCGGTCTACCTTGTTGCGGGTCGCCCCACGCTGCGTCGACCGGTTAGTGGTCGCCACTCGAGGACCTTCCGTCCCCAACGCGAAACGTTAAACGCGTGAAATTTGAAACCACTGCAATATCATGCCTATTTTACTGTGATAATGTTGTATTTTAAGAGGATACCAAAATAGCTTCGTGCATTTTTCTACGTACGAAGTTTTCATTGTTTCTTTAGATTGAATGGCTAGAGCTCTAATTTTTAAGTATATGTTTTTTCAATATATGATCTAGGATCGCATAAACTCAGAAACGCGATTGAAAAAAGTTTTCTCGATAGAAAATCTTGGCGAAACAACCTCTCTCATTTTTTATATTTTTCATTTGTCGGTCTATTATCACGTATTAACTAATGAAATAACTTTAAAAACATAAGTAACTATTATATATAGAAACACGTAAACCGGAATTAAAATATATTTAGTAGATTTTGAGTAAACAAAAAAAATATCCCTAATTCTTCATTTTCTATACCTACTAGCTGTGTTAATAGGTACATGTCGACGATAATATTGATGGAGGCCCTTAATCTATAGTTACTAATATTATAATGCAGAAGAGTTTGTTTGAATTTTGAATGCGCTAATCTCAGGAACTACTGGACCAATTAGAAAATTCTTTTTGTCTTAGATAGTCCATTTATCGAGGAAGGCTATAGGCTATATAACATCGAGAGAAGCATTAGTGAAAAATATTGCAAAATCGGGAATAATTTTCTGAATTTTACGCGTATGGAGTCGCGGGCAACAGCTAGTCATGAAATATCGAAATCCGTATTTCTTTTGTCGGTTTACATACATTATTGTCTCCGTGTGGTGACGGATTAAGAATACAAGTGTCACCAACCCATCTCCTCCCAAGGGTGCTGTAAAAGTCAGCTAAGTGATATCGCTCACAGATAACATCCTCTGTGAGAGACGGATAACTCCAAAATAAACCCTGTGGAGTGTGCCCAACTGTGGGACGCAAATGGGCTGGAGGAGGATACATTATTGTTTGTTATGTATTAAATTTTTTAACATTTTTAATTGTATGTCTAGCCAACTGAGCCACCTGTCCCACTACCAGCCGGTAAAGGCATCCCGTTGGGTCACATCAGCAATGTGGAGGTGTCATTATCACGGTTCAAGACACAAGATCAGAAGTTACTTCATCAATATTTATACGGAGTGAGTTATGCCATTAAATATGTGCAATAATATACATAGAACCTTAACTTGATTACATTTTAACAAATATCTATAAGCACTTATGGTCTTATTCATAATGACTTATCGGAGGTTTAATAGTTCGCTAAAATCGATTCGCGAAAATTGACAAAAATTATTATATAGTCTTTTTACGCTAAAACGTTTAGAAGCTCTCCAAAAAAATCTCCGTCTAACTAAACGTCTGATAAGTCATTATAAATAAGACCATTAGTATCTTCTTTCAATGACATCATTTTATTTTATTACTAGCTGCCCCGGCAAACGTTGTTTTGCCATACAATTCTGTATAAAATAAAATTTCATCAAAATCGGTCCAGCCAATTTGTAGCCTATGTGTTATTCTGATGTATAAGCTATATTGTGGTAAAGTTTCATTCAAATCCATTCAGTAGTTTTTACGTGAAAGAGTAACAAACATCCATACATACATCCATACTTACAAACTTTCGCCTTTATAATATTAGTAGGATAGAAAAAAAATTTTTTTCATCATTACATGGCCGTCGGTCCTAATATGTGTGCAAATTTTCAGATCAATCTGACTTACTTGCAAGTAGATCAAAATCACTTACAAAGATTCTGTTACGTTATTATTTTTATTCCGATAGATTAACACATTGATAGATACATACCGAGTTAATCAAAGCGTGTTAAAGAAGCATTAGATATCTAGAAATTAATATAAAGAGTTTTAAATTGTAGTTAAATATAATCTGAAATATTTCTTTGTCTAGCAACTATGTTTGGACCGGAACGTCAAACGTAATGTTAAGAAATTCAAAGGTTACGAATGGGCTATAGGCTCGTCAGACTATAAGGCGAAATTAGAAGAAACAACCAAAATGGAATCTAAACAACTGCGGACCATGTGTGAAATGTTGGACTTAGACAAGAAAGGTTTGTATTGATGCTATTAAATTTATTATTTTCAGAGATTTATTGAACAGTTAGGAATAAAGCTTTTGCCACTATCTTGACAAACATTGAAACCTGAGAACTGGTTCAAAATTTTTTATTTATCATATTATCATAAGTTTGAGTTATGTGTTTTGAGAATATTTGTTTCATCTCTATTACCCCTTAAAAAGTGTCTACTTGTGGTAAAAAGTGGTACTCCATTTATGGATGCTTTCGAGTTTGGTTTATTCATATCAAACTGGCCAAGAGAAGTTTAGTTACGAGATTTCTCTCTTTCAAAAAGATGCAATCCCTTAGCTGGCTCTCACAGCTTCTGTTAGGCCATATTACGTAATTCATTTGTCCATCTGGTGACAGATTAATAATACAAGTGTCACCACCTAATTTCCATAGTATGTTTACGTTTTTATTACCTTCAGGTTCGTCTTCGGAGCTTGCGTCTCGTCTAGTAGGGTTCCTACAACAGCCTACCGCCAACTCGCCGCACGCGCGGGGCGTAGCCCGAGCAGCTCCCACCGCGCCCGCCTCCACGCCCGGCGGACGACCCAGGAGATCAGCCGCGGTCAAGGTGCACAACAGAGGTATATACCATAAATATATTTGTTACAGAAAAATCTTCTGGAGAGAATATCTTTAGGGTTTACATCATCTACTTGAAGTTGAAAATACGATACGAATACTGGTTTATCTATATATATAGTTTATAGGTGTATAGCCAGTAGTATCCTCCAGATTTAATTTAGGTCTTGAGATCTTAAATGGAGACTTCCAAATTAAAATAATTTCAAAAAACAAATTAAGACCTATGAGTATAAAATAGTTATGGCGGATAATAATATAACATCGTATAATATCGTCTTCTACAAATAAATGTGTGTTTCCGATATTCTTATTTATAATGATTATTTATAACAGGCTATTCTGATGAGGAATATGAATCGGACCCAGAAACAAAAGTGAAAGGACCAAAGCCTACTAAAGATGGATCCGGCGATTCAGATGTAAGTTTTGTTCTTCTTCTAATATGTATAATGTTTTCCTAACTAAATAAAATTTGTTAACACCAAATTCTGAATTTGTACCTAAATAATTGCTAATATTAATCGTCATTCTCCTGTACCTTATCTCGTTGCTTGTGGTGGCGCAAAATGTAATGTAAAATGTATTTTTCTTCCTTGTTCATTTGTATTTCTTTCGTATCTGTTTTCACACAGTCCAAACTTTTTTGAACTTTCTTTAGACTAATTTCTTTAAAATAATTTAACAGGGATCTTTTAACCCGAGTGGATCAGAAGAAGCAGATAGTGATTTCGACCCAGAAGCGGGTGAAGGCGCTGCCGGTACTGCGCGCAAACGTAAAGCTGGGCGACGTCGATCTGTTCCCAAACCTTCCGGGAAAAAGGGAAGAAAAGCTAAAGGCGGGAAAAAGGCTGCGGGACGAGTATGTATCAAGACATTTTAAAACTATAATAGGGTCATGTGGTCACATGTATACTAAATGTAGCAAAGGAATTGTGTTTAGATCGTAGCAGATTTATTTATATGGGGGATATCAATTCCCCTAACAGTTTATCAAAATTGTTACACTGTATTAAAAGTGTCCCTCATCTCTCAGGTGGTATTAGACTTGATTGCCATAAACTTATGTAACTGTGTTTTTGTGTAATTCTTGTATGTATTTATACAGCCAAGTAAAGGAGGTCGCGGTCGACGAGCAAAGTCTGACAGTGAAGAGGAGAGTGACAAATCTGAGAGTGAAAATGAGTCTGAATCTGGCAGCGAAGGTGAAGAGTCTGACGTAAGTATTCTATACTTATATACAAAATAATCGCCTCGCATTTGATCACGCCGTTTTTGTTCACATTTTTTGGTAATCTAATACCAGAATAATCGAGAATACTGTAGAATGCTTAAAAATCTCATAATTCATATCATTTTACCTCATTTTATTTTCAGTTCGCACGTTTGAAACGTAATTTCAATATACCACTACATATTTTACAAACAGATTTATTTTCATAGGTTATCTTATGTAGCTACTAGCTGACCCGGCAAACATCGTTTTGCCATACTAAAAAAAAAGTTTAAAAAATAGATGTTGGCCGATTCTCAGACCTACTGAATATGTATGTAAAATTTCAGAAAAATCGGTCAAGCCGTTTCAGAGGAGTACGGTAACTAACACTGTGACACGGGAATTTTATATATTAGATCTAGATAACTATCCCATTTCCTAGTGTCTATTAACAACATTTAGTATATAAGTGATATGCAGTCAGCTTGTAATGAATATATTGTTTATCAGGAGCCCAAGTCGAAGCGAGGCAGACCAGCCGTGGTGGCGAAGGCTCGTAAGGGCGTCGTCGCTAAAACAGCCAACGCTAAAGCGACACCTGTCAAACGGAAAGCACCAACGCCACCAGGTTTGTAAAAAGTTTATTAATTTTTAGATTATTTTCTATAAACAAAATTTGCGTCTATCAAATGGGTTAAGTGTTGTGCACTTTAAACCGTTGTGCGTAGACCAGATGTATGAATATAAATTAAGCATAAAAAATGTGTGAGCTTTATAGTCTCTGCTTACTCCCATGAGAAAAATGCAAACGCGCTATGATAAATGTAGATTTTTTGTTTGATGAGTAGAGAGATGAGTGAGTATGATGATCATCTACTCGCTATGATGAACATGATATTAAACATGATAACCTCATTGTATGGTTGTATTGTCACATGTATGTGTTCAAAATGTATGGACTGTGTTTTAATGTATTGATTAGTACATTATATCATCATCATCATAACATCACGCCTTTTTCCCATGGGGGTAGGCAGAGACTATAGAGCGCCATCTGCCACGATCGAAGCACACTTCCTTGGCTTCATCCACACTCATACATCTGGTCATACATGCCCGACGGTTGTAAGTGCTACGCACTTGCCCCTTTTGGAGTATCCCGGCGATGACATCGGAGTATATTTTTCTCGGGCGTCCTCTCCCAGCATTTCCACTTACTTTCGCCGTGTATATACCTTTCGTTAAGCGTCTGTAATCCATCCTCTCCACATGAACAAACCACCTAAGCATACTTTTCTCCA
The DNA here is from genome assembly GCA_916999025.1 of Orgyia antiqua. Classification (NCBI taxonomy): domain Eukaryota; kingdom Metazoa; phylum Arthropoda; class Insecta; order Lepidoptera; family Erebidae; genus Orgyia; species Orgyia antiqua. The sequence continues at coordinate 24,808,590 of OU779871.1, forward strand.
CCTTAGTCACTACATCCTCTTTCAGACCACAACGTTCTCTTATAACTTCATTTCTTAATCTCTCTTTCAAAGTCACACCACACATACTTCTCAAAGAGCGCATCTCTACAGCATTTATTCTACTTTTGTGCTTCTCCTGCCACACCCAACATCCAACATAGTACATTATAACGTGACATATTTGTCAAATTTTATTATACCTTACAGCTAAGAAGGGTAAAGCAGCACCACCAGCCAAAGGTGCTGGCCGGCCCGCCAAGAAGGGCAAGAAGGCTTCCTCAGAAGAGGAGTCTAATGAAGGTAGCGAGGAGGAGGACGAGGAGGAAGGTAGCGAAGAGGAAGAGAGTGGAGAGGAGTCCGATACACCCGCTGATAAGAAGGCCAAGCGGCCGCCAACTGTAAGTTGATATAGTTAATACAGTTGTACTAGTTTACAGCTGATATAGCTTCATTTACTGAATTTTCTATTTCGTAAGTAATTATATTCTTTACAGGAAAACGCACTGCAATTCTATACTGTTATTTTTCATGTTAAATACTTGTATGATACTCTGGGCTTGAGATTTTATAGTTTATTATATGTGATAGTTGTCTTATTGATTTAGTTCAGAACAAGGTATTCATTTCTTCATTTGATTTCGGGGCGTTTTGAGATAAAAAAGTCTAAAAGTTGCCAGAATTAATAGCAAATTTTGTTTTATTTTTCTAAAATTTACGGCATTTCGGGAAAGGTTGAATTCCTAAACCCCACTCTGACTACGCCCTTGGTGTTTTTGAATAAATATATCATGTCCAGGACGATGAGATCAAGAAGTACGTGAAGCAGATCCTGGAGGGAGCCAACCTGGAGCAGATCACCATGAAGACTGTGTGCAAGCAGGTCTACAGTCACTACCCGGAGTTCGACCTGGCGCACAAGAAGGACTTCATTAAGGCTACCGTCAAGTCGGTCAGTACACAAACACATACACATACACATCAGTTATGATTGTTTTCACATTGTATCACATCTCTTGAATATTAGTTTTATTGTTATATTTTCAAACCATGTATATTTATATATACAAGGTGTCCCAAAATTCAAGGATAAGCAGGCACCAGAAGTTAGACCTACTCATGACTACTCAAGAAAAAAAAAATTTATATCGTAATTTATTTTAGAGATATCAAAAAAAGTATTAAAACCTTTGAAAATTGACACCCCCTAAGGTATTTTAACTATAATTCTCACAATTTTACAAATATTTTCGATTTTTTTTTGTATCGGAAACCATATTAGTACTGCTGTCTACCACAATATTTAAAATGCCCATACATAACGTTTTTACGCAATAAGCAATCAAAGTTGATATTTTCCCTAAAATTTTAAAGGTTTTTTATTCTCAGTTCATTTTCACTCAGCGTGGTGTAAAAAAAATGTACTGATACTAATATGGCAAATATTTTTTAAAGTTGACCCAACTAAAGACAATTCTGAAATGGAATAATACTTTAGAAAAACTTGCCATAAAAAAAGTTGTGAACAATTTTGAAACAGGCACGAATTTCATAAGTTGTTGTTTTTTATATTATTAGCGTTTACTGAGTCCAGAATTGGACTTTTATTGCCAATTCTTAGAATTAAATAGCACGTGTGCGTGGGCAATTAACTATACAAGTTAAAAAGAGAGATATAAGGAAATTATACGTTAGAAAAAGATAGAGCATAAGGGCTGTCGGGCAACAATACAACTTCTGGTGCCCGTTTATCGTTGAATTTTGAGACACCTTGTATATACTCGATTGTTACATAGGTCTTATAGAAAGTTCACTACATTTTTCTATGGAAACCATAAGGTAGTATTCGGTTCGTAGTGACTTGCAATCTGCCGATTTTGTAGTAAATATACTATTGATTCTTAGGCTCGAAACAACAGTAGCTGTTACATGCGCTGTTATCATTGACAAATAACTACCACATCGGCGGGGTGCCGAGGTAACGCAATCTCTATCACTTAATTTCAATGGTCGCTACGCACGAACACCACAAAGTCACCTCGCGCAAATCGTGAGAATATTGTGTCCATACACAACAAGTATGAGGATTGCCCCCGTATCTTTTACAGTGGCTCGCCTTATTATAACAACTCCTGTTGGATTAATGCTTTGAAAGTCTTGGAGACGGTTTCGAGAGCAACGCGACCGACATAAATATTATTCTTGTCTTCTTTTGGTTGCGCGATTATTGTTTCGATTTTCTGTGAGCGTCGTGTGGATCTGAATGACACCTTAAGACTCCTAGAGATTTAGATGGATGATTGCAAGGAACTTTTATCTTTTGGTTGCGCGATAATTGTATCGATTTTCTGTGAGCGTCGTGTGGATCTGAATGACACCTTAAGACTCCTAAAGATTTAGATGGATGATTGCAAGCAACTTTTATACTTCTTCTAAAGAAAATATGTGTTGTAGTAGTTGTATTATTATTATTTATATTAATTATTATTTATGCATCAATTTTGATTTTTTGTTTTGTTTGTTGCAGTGTATTTAAGATGTTAGGCGATAAGGGTGCGGAGTGTTAGATGTCTACGTAGTTATATCTATAGATTATAAAAGGAAATAGTTATATATTATTACAATAATAATATATTATGAATAAAGAATTAAGACGAATGGGAACGGATAAACACCCGCTTAACTTTACAAGGTAGATTACTTTCGCTTATATTAATTTTGCATGATTTATGTTTTTTTTTTAATATGTTTGGTACCTTTTGACGACTAGTGACCGATAGGGCTATAGGTTCTAGTAGATCCAACATTGTCACGCCTCGAAAGGTGGCAGGACGCACTTGACGAGGTTGGAAACAGTCTGCCTGAGTGGTGGAGTTTAATGGGAGAGAAACCGACGAACTATACGGGCATAGGTTATTATTATTATTGCTTTCAATGACCAAATGGATTCTGAGATAGAAAGGTGTACAAGTAATGCAGGTTACCACCTAAACTGCACTAAAAACGTTATTTCTTTTTTATTTTTTTGTTAAGATAGCTGCAGATTTAAGTTTAGTTTTTATTGTTAATAAGAAGCTTAAGTTTGTAATATGTAGGGGATAATCACAAAAAGTAATGGTTCATTCATAAAAATGATTTCACTAATTGGAAGCTTCAGTCTCCGGGAGTGCTATCATCTATATATTACTAGCTGTTGCCCGCGACTTACGCGTGAAATTTAGAAATCAATCCTAAACAAACAGAAGTTTACTCTTCTGCTCGATAGATTGCGTTGTACGTTTTTAAATCGCGCTATCGTTTCGTTCCACACATTAACACTTAAGCTCATCAAAATTATTATTGTGGCATCATCCGGTTTTCGCACTTATAAATTAGTAAGGAATAAGGATATCTATATGTGGTGGTACAAAATTTGCGGACCTGATTAAAGATTATCTAAATAGTCTGGTCAGTGCGGCGTAGTAGATCATAATCCCTCCCAAATTGGAGAAAGCCTTTGCCCAACAGTGGGACGTTAATAAGCTGGAGAAAGAGAGAAATTTAATAAATTAAATTACGATGGAAAAAGTGATTACCGCAAGCGGGACTTGAACCCACGACCTCGGAATACCGTTCCGTAGCTCTGCCAACTGAGCTTATTGCGGCCGTGCTTTTCAGTAATCAAATTTGGCCACCGCAATCGTCACTCGATTGAGTTTATATCGTATTTCTACGTGAGAGAGAAATTTACTAATAAATTGCAGGCTTGGCGTATAAGATAAAACCTCGAAATAGTTAACACATTTTTTTTTTCACAGCTCATATCATCGTGAGCTGGTGACTGAATCGGCCACATACATACATAGTCAAGTAAGATACACCATTTATATAATATTTAAAGTAATGTCCTCGTGAACTGCGACCGGCCAATCAATCATTGAACCAACACTATGGAAATGTTTAGAACAACATGTTTATTATATTTGTCATGTAGATGTAGATGTTTGCTGTGTAAATAACTTATTTATACAATATAATATAATAATAACAATTTTTAAAAGATTTTTCAATGATTATAATAATACTTTAATCAATTTACCCAAATAATTATTACTTTAAATTATCAGGCCTTGTTGACTCGTGTAACAGAATGCAGCTCACGAAGTCGGGAGTTTCTATTCCCGCATACTACAATCATTTGTGTGATATTTGTATTTGACACAAATATATGTAATGCGTCTGGATGTTTTCTATGTATTATAAGTATGTATTCGCAACAATAAGTTTAGTTTATGTAGTATATCTGTATTCTGGTACCCATAACACAAGCATATATGCTTAGCTTGGGACCAGATGAAGTTGTGTTAAATGTCCATAAATATTTATTATACCAAAATATTTTTCACTGATGCCTGATATTGGTACCAATTCTGAGTACACAACTAAACTTAACTAAAAAATGAAAATTGGTAGTGTCAATATAGCTATTACCTGCTATTTCGTTGTACACGTTTATATTAATTAAAATCGTTAGTCTATAATACACAATTTTAATAATAAGAAACTTCAGTAAACATTGCCGAATTGTGATAATGACGCTATCACTTTTAATTTTTTAGTTAAGTTTAGTTGTGGGCTCAGAATCGGCACCATTAACTATAATAACGATTAGTTTAGCAGTTTTATTGCACAAGGTAATTCCACAGCAAACAACTGCAGCTGAATTGGCACATCTATTTTTTCTAATTGTCGACGCTTTTGCGAGGAGCCCTATGTAATTTTATGTTGTAGGAATAATTCCCATTAGTGTAAGGATAATCCAAGGAAATATGGCTATAGGATATTTGTAAGCTCATATCCAAGTTTGATTTTGTGTATGCGGCCTCAGTGTTAGGTTTATTCCTATTTGGCACCAATTCTGTTGCGTCAAAAACCTTACCTAACTATAATGAAAGTAACTATGGTGTAATTTGATTATATGGCTATTTTATTACAGACAATTTTTGTAACACTTGCGCGACTCAAATAGACTGGCGAAACGTCAGGCTAACATTCAAAACAGATATACGTGTCTAAATCGGTAAAAAATAGTTTTTGGAATATGAAAGTTAAGTTAACATTGCCAGATTTGTGACATCAAAATTAAAATTTTACTTAGTTAGGTTTATTTGTGCAAACAGAATTGGTACCATGAACTTTTTGTTAAACAAAGATTTGTTTAATTACATAAATGAATTGTTTTACATTTTATGCAAAGCTATAAGAGTCAATGTATAGGTGTTTATACTATAAGTTTATTTTATTCCTCGCTAATTGTTTCATGTTATTGTTTTAACTATTTTTTTAAATAACGCCAGTTTTGATTCTTATTAGCTTTATTAAATTGTAAAAGGCAATCTATGGACTTATGATATCCTAGATTTTAAAAGTACATTTCCCTAACACTTGAGCCGTTCGTTTAAAATACTGGGTGTGTCTGGACCATTGCTGAAAACTTAGTTGGTGAAGTTAGTAGTTATAAACAAGATTGCATAAAAAATATAATTTTCATTATTTTAAGAGACGTAATTTTGAGTAAAGTAACAGCCATTTTCTATATAGCCCCAGATGTTGCAACTAAAACCCGAAAATTTTAAACTTTCGTCCTTATTGATTTCAATAATGAACTGATGACAGCATTCTCTATTGAACATTTTAAAAGAGATAGAAATATCTCACTGATAAACGAGAATAACAATATATGCGTAATCGTAAATTATTAAAAATGGCTGTAAATAAATATTGATAAACAAGCGATAGGTGAGACTTGCAATTTTTTCTAGTGTTATTTAAGCAGTTTGCTATAACTACTTACTCTGCCAAAATTTACTATGGGAAGCGGTCCGAAAACATCCAATTTTCTTTTGTAAACAACGATTGTACAAAGTTCTGTGAAACATCAGCGTTATAGGAATGATGAAATGTATTAAATTATAAAATGTGGAACCATATGAAAATTTTATTATGTACTGGTAAAATAAAAACTTAAGTACTAGTGTAAAATCCAAAATTATTTTTTTATTGTGATTGGACGTTTGTCATTTGAAATCAATATTAAATTTGAGTTTAAATTAAGAATTAGCAGCTTTGTAACTATTTTAACATTTTAATAAAAGGTTTTTCAAATTATTTTTATTTAAAATTGGCACTAACATTATATTTCATTAGGATTGGATAAGTGTATACTTAAGGAGTGTAAATAAATACACAGGACTTGCAATATAAGGGAATGTCACATGTATTTGTAGTATATGCGGTTACCTGTCCATTATTGGCTGCTATTTGTAACTGTATATAAATTTATTATATCTGTTACATCAGAATGACCATTACATGTGCAGACCCACGTTGTAAATTACTTTGTTCCAATATTTTAGTAATTATTGTGTTCATAGTGAGAATATTTTGTTAGCAATACACTCAATATCTTAACTCTGAGCTCCTAATTCAGGAATTCTACAGGCTCTGCCACTGGAAGAGTTAGCGACTAAACAGATTGGGTACTTCATGCATATCTTTGGCCCAGTTTGATTTATTTCTGATGGTACATCATAGTTGTTGCACTCCACCATCGAAAGCTACATTGCCATCACCTGAAATGTAGTCCAGCCCTAACATGTTTTATGGTAAGAAACACCCTGGTCAAAGGAACCAATGAATAGTTTGTAGACCAAACACTGGATTCCTACTGTAAATGTCTCCGGTTTATGATACTAACATTACATCCATAGGCAGAGTCTTGTAAAATAAAATATTTAATTAGTGCAATAAACTTATATTGGCAAGGCAAGTGTATAGATTATTTCTTTTATATATATAAAATGTTGGAATTAAAAATAATCTATACTATAGCAATCACCTGTGACTTTAACATCTTCAATATCTTCACAATGAGCGGTGACTATCACTGCACTTGCCTTGATTATAGCAATTAATAATATATTGGCATTTATAATATCAATTTAAAATCTACCCCGAGCTTAACAAACTGTTACATTTGGAGTAGTGTATAAGTTTTATAGTTTGGAAGGATCAACCGCTTTTTTTAATAAGTTTAGGTGCTTTGTAGTGTTTGATATTTGTTTTTTTGATGTAAATTGTGGCCGATGTCGCTAGTATAAGGGTGAGTTTGTAAGGGTACGGGCGAACGGAGACGTGGGTAATGCGGACGCGTTGTAACAATATTTTTTTATATGTAGCAAGGCTTTGTTTTTAAATTATATTGACGAGTCTGTTCATTTAGGTGATTCATTTTATCATAACAGTTTTTTTTGTAAGAGGTTAAGCCAGCGGGCGTTATATGTAGCGCGTATACGTGCACGTAAAAGCGTATACGCAATAGTACTGGGTATGTAACTGACCCAGTGGTTTTGTTTATAGGTCTGCCTTTTAGGACTTGTAGAGCTCTGTAATATATTTTTATGAAACATGACAAAAGCAATAAATTTTAAGATATAAAAAGAAAATTGTTCATATCAAAGTCTACACAACTTCAAAGTCATATTTGGTATGATATTTATGTACATACTGTCACACCTATCTCTCATTGGGGTAGGCAGAGACTAGTTACATTAGGTACTATTTAAAATTGTTGTATATGTGGGTAGTTCAAAGATTTGCTATATAGGGTGTTATAAAGCGAATCGCATTATCAATCTCATTGTGCGATGTTCATTTGTATGGCCGCCTCCCCGCCCGCACGTACCACATATAACAATAAGATAGGATTTAATCAACATTAAATGTGTATTTGTGAATTTAACCTTATTTCGGTTGATGTTTCTTTTATAAATGTGTAAATGGTTGAGATCTGTAGTGATGTAGTGAATTGAGTGACTGGTTTCCTTTTACAATTGGATAAAATAGATGATAATAAAATAAAAAGTTTGAAATACATATGTTTTATTTATTCCCCCTCTCCCTTCCCAGTCTATTTAGAATATACAATATTATACATTAATATTTTACATATAGAATTAATACTTAAGTGTTATGAGAATTAACGTTAATATCGAGATCCGAAAATGGACGGAATATACAAATGTTACTTTATACATAACGTACGCTTAAAGTGATAGTGACACAACTTAAAAGTACTACAAACGAAAGGCGGCCTAACGGCTCATAAATCAGGGATGCATATAGAAGTGAGAATGCAAATTAGAGCATTTTCAAGGTCATTTAAACATTAATTTTGAGTTGAGTCGCTTTTATTTTAAGCGTACGATAATTTTGACTTAATAACAATAATTTGTTAGTAGGTAAACTTAAAAGTTAATATAGAAGGCACGTTCATATTATTCACTATTTATTTAGAAAAATCCTAAACAATTCTTCAGGTACCGTACTGTTCCAAGAATTATTTTGAGAAATTTGAAGAAATTCCTCGATTTCTCAGGAGATACCCATCAGATTCTCACCTGATGCCAATGGGGCCACGACAGCCTATTGTGCTATCTATGTTCTTGTTATGCATGTATGACCAGATGTATGAGTGTGGATGAAGCCAAGGAAGTATGCTTCGATCGTAGCAGATGGCGCTCTATAGTCTCTGCCTACCCCATGGGAAATAGGCGTGATGTTATGATGATGTTCTTGTTATCCTTAAACTTTTATATAACAATATGTTGTGCAATAAAAGAGTATTCTCTGTTTATAGTTTAGTTTCAGGTTTAATAGGTTGTTTTCTAGGTTGTACTCTGCGCTGTCTCCTATCAGCACAGGCATATAGCGCTTCATCTCTAGGCACCATGTCTGGTCGGTAATAGGCATCGTATGTAGGACTTTGTAGTTGTGAGCCGGCTGAACAATTAGAACGATGGTCACTGTCGTTATCACCGCTATCTACATCACCTGAAATATACATTGAAATATTTAATATTCTCTAACATTTGTTGTTGATTTGTTATATAAAACTACTTTTTACGGATTTAGACTCGTGTATTTGTTTTAAATTTAGCCCGATGTTTCGGAGACTGCATTCACCATGGTCACGGGTAAGACTGAGCTGTAAGGTGTCCTGTATAATCAATTGTTACAGGGTTTACCCATATTCGATTTTAAAGATAGACTTTTATCATAAAGTTAGATATTACATTATGCTCAGACTACATAAATTTAATAACATTTTTAATATCAATAATAATATAAATATTTTTTCCCAACATCATTTTCCTGCTCTTATTCCGGCGGTTGGGGTTGGCGCAACGTGTTTCCATGTTACACAGGGTCGTATTTAGAAAATTTGCGCCCCGGGCCATAAAGGTGTGCCGCCATAAATTAATAGAGATTGAGCAAAGTACTCCACCAGACGTCTATCACTGTCTGTGTGTCTGTTCTTGATAAACTAAAAAAACTACAGAATGAATTTTCATGCAGTTTTAAGTTGTAAGTGCGGCATGCGCCGCTCCTCGCAGATCGGCCGCCTTGGGCCATGGCCCTCTTGGCCCTAGGGTAAATACGCCCCTGATGTTACAGTAGGTTTTGGCTGATTTTAAGGGTTCTGTACCAAAAGGACTAACTATTACTGAGATTTAGCTGTCTGTCACCAGGCTGTATCTCGGGTGGTGGTGATATGATAAATAGAATAACTCACCATCACTGCTATTATTGCTAGGTAGGTGCGCGTCTCTCAGTCGAGGTCTCCGTCTCCAGTACCTGAACTCACGAGGTAGTGTATATGAACGTGGTAGGGAGATCTGACAACAAATACAATCAAATTATGTATATAAACACTGCCAACTGCTCATACATTCAAAATGGGCATTTGCCAGCCAGGCCCCAATTATTTAGTAGTAATGTTTAAATGTTTGTATTTTTTTTTATTCATGGACATTTCACACAACGTCCTCTGGTCCCAAGCTAAGCTTATATGCTTGTGTTATGGGTAACAGAATACGGATAGAATACATATACTACTTTTCTTTTTGTAAATACATACTTACTTATAATACATAGAAACACCCAGACGCAGTACAAACATTTGTATGTCAATTAGAAAAATCACACAAATGATTATCCCGAGCGGGAATCGAACCCGCGACCTTTTGATCGGCAGTACGTTACATGAACCACTCAACCACGAGGCCCGTCAATTATTCGTATTGTGTCCCGAGTGTTTTCTATGTATGTGATGATTAGTGTCCGACCGAAACTGGTTTTCGCCGAAACCGAATGTTCGGCCGTAGCTTCAGTTTCGGCCGAAACCGAAACTCACGTGGTCAAGTATAAAATTTCTTAAAATACTGAAATTTAGTGCATTTTACCTATTATTATTGCATTAATAAGGGCATGAAATGGAGACACAGTATATTAAGTTTGTTAGAATCATTTAATATAAATTAAAAAAATGTTGAAAAAAAAGCGTGCGTGCACTGCGAAACAAGTTTCGGTTTCAGCAAAAGTTTTGGCCGAAACCGAAACTGCCGCCGAAACTTGGTTTTTAGCCGAAACTAGGCCGAAACCGAACTTTCGGTCGGACACTAGTAATAGTATGAATTTACGAAAAAAAATCGTATATGTAGTTTATTCGTATTCTGGTACCCATGACATAAGCATAGTTTAGGACCAGAGGATGTTGTGTGAAATTGTCATATTTATAATAATCGTTAAGAAATGTATGGTTAATACCTGACTGTCAATATCACTGGGTGGTCTGGGCGTCTCCCTAGCTACTCCTTCAGGGTTCGATTCCTCGCCGCTACTAGCGACACCTTCCTCCTTCTTTCTATTACTATCAAAACATTTTTATATTATTAATATTTTAAATAAGAAAGTTTGCAAGCCCGTACTTATTTAATACTAGTTTTTTGCCCGCAACTTCGTACGCGTGGAATTCAGGAAACTAAAACACCCTTTAATATGCAAAATTCTTCCTCGTTAATCATTCTATCTATTAAAAAAACCGCGGGGGTGGAGTTGCTCGCGTCCGTAGGATTTACCACCTTGTCCTAGGCCCACCCTACACGTGCCCCCCCGGGTGGTGCTAAACGAGCAACAACGTCGAACCACATAGTTTCGGCTTGGTCCTCAGAGATGCTAACTCAGGAATAAAGTAGCACCTGCTGCCTTGTAGAGTGATATTGGTTTATCAAAGGCTAGGGCATCATCCCGAAATCATGGTGTGTAATACCTTGGGGAAGTATTACACTATTAACCTAACAGTATTATGGAATGATTGAAAATGATAAGAGCGATTTGCCATGCAATCCGGCTAGCACCCGGCGCTCACAGGTATCCGGGCCTGTGAGTGAGAAATCAGTAACCGAAGACTCTAAGGTGGTAGGTACCCAGGCTGCCTTATCAGTAAATGCGACTGGTCTGAAAGAAAGTAATAAGAAGCTAGTTCAGCAAGCTTTACATCCTGGTTTGTTCATGACTAGGACTAAAAGTGCATCACTTAGTTCAATAGATGCCAACATTGGGACACAAACTACCCCAGAAACAAAGGACACACACAACTCAAGCACACCAGATGCTATGGATCTCAGTGAAACCCAGCCGCCCTCTTGGCAAAGGGTGCCAACACTAAGAAATGCCAAAAGAAAAAAAGTTAACTCACCTTCACCTGAAAGAATAGATCTTACTAATAAATTCAGTGATCTTCCAGTAGATCAACAAGAAGGCACTGCCTCACAACTGAGCAGTACTATTATAAAAACCACCAAACCTCCACCTATAATTCTCTATGGCATCGAAAATGTTAATAAACTTACTGAACTTCTGGAAAGTGTTGCAAACAAAGTAGACTTTATGTACAAAATTATTAACCAAAATCAATTACGGATTAGCTGCACCAACGTTGAAGTATACAAAAAAGTAATTGACATAGTAAGGAAGAAGGGTCTAATTGGTCATACTTTCAATATAAAAAATCAAAGACCATACAGAATTGTGATTAGAAATCTTCACCCCACAACACCATTAAACATAATAAAAGAAGCACTAGAAGAGTCGGGTAATAAAGTGGAGGGAGAAATAATTAATGCCAAGTACGGACCCGAAAAGAAAGCGACTTCAACATTTTTTGTCAATTTAGCTCAAGGTCCACAAAACAAGGCTGTCAAAAATATTAAATTTATCTATCACCAGTCAATCATCATAGAAGACCCTCGCAAGCGAAACTCAGTAGTACAATGTCAGAGGTGCCAGCAATATGGCCATTCAAAAAACTACTGTATGAGGCCATATCGCTGTGTCAAGTGTGCGGAGTCCCATAAGACATCAGAATGCTCCAAGACTGATCGCAGTACACCAGCCACATGTGCACTCTGTCTTGGAGCCCACCCTGCAAACTATAAAGGCTGCGAAGTTTACAGAGAGATATTAACTAGGAAATATAGTAAGCAACCTCACAACAATAATAGAGAAAAGACTAGTATAAATACCAATATCAACATAGAACCTCAACCATCTACTCTGACTGAAAATGTTGAACCAAGTCTAGAATCCAAACAAAGACCAAAATATGCCGACATCTTAAAAACTAGTAGAAATAGGATAGATACAGACACTTCAACCCCAACAACAACTGTTGAACAGATGCTTATAAAACAAGGAGAAAAGTTTGACGTTATACTTCAACAAATGAGTACCTTAATCAGTCTCATAACAACCTTGATTGACAAACTTACAAAATGACTTCTCTCAAAATTGCTACCTGGAACCTAGACGGCTTAGCTCCAAATAAAGATGAAGTCGAAGTCTTTCTACACACACACAACATAGACATATTACTGGTGTCTGAAACTCATTTTACCGCAAACAGCAGAATCAGGATACAAAACTACGATGTCTACGCCACTAATCACCCGGATGGCACTGCGCATGCTGGGGCAGCTGTTATTGTTAAATCTAGTGTTAAACATTACGAACAGTCACGGTTTGCAAAAGCCCACATACAAGGAGCCACTATAGCCATTGACGACAAAAGTGGAACATTTAAAGTCTGCGCTATATATTGCCCGCCGAAACACAAAATAACGGAGGAGCAATACGATGATCTATTTAATGCACTTGGTTCGCGTTTTATTGCAGGAGGCGACTGGAACGCCAAGCATATTCACTGGGGCTCTAGGTTAAGCAATACTAGGGGCAGAATGCTCAAGAAAAGCGTAGACAAAAATAGGCTTGCCACAATATCCACACCTGATCCTACAAACTGGCCAACGGATCCAAACAGGTTACCCGATGTAATTGACTTCTTCGTTGTAAAGGGCCTGTCGAGACTTTTCCACCATATAAAAACATGCCCAGATGCCCATTCCAACCACGTTCCTGTCATTCTTACGATCGGTACGACTGTTCTTGGCATGGAGAAGACCCCAAAGCTATACAACAGACTGACAGATTGGGACTCATTTAGGAGACTGATCCAGGAAAGACTTGATCTCAGAGTGTCCTTAAAAACAGGGTCAGATATAGATGAAGCCGCCAAATTAATAACCTCAACAATACAGGACTGCTGTTGGAGTACTACGCCGGAGCTCTCTGATCGGCCAAAGCAAAGTAAAGTGTACTCAGAAACTATACGCTCAAAAATATTGGAAAAAAGAAGACTCCGTCGGAAATGGCACGTTAGTAGACACGCATGCGACAAAAAAGCTCTCAATAGAGCTATCCGCGAACTGAAGGACCTCGTACGAGAAGCTAATGAAGTCGCACTAGAAACCTACCTGGAGGGCCTCACAGCTACCAAGAGTTCCAACTACTCACTCTGGAAGGCTTGCAAAAATTTTGACAGACCATTGTACCACAAACCACCATTACGCAAACAAGACAAAACCTGGGCTAGAACTAGTAAAGACAAGGCTGAAACATTTGCTTGCCATCTCAGTCAAGTTTTCAAACCCAATCAATCTGCAATCCCGAACGGAAACGAATCTGACATCGATGTTGTCATTGATCAGGATATACAAATGGATCTGCCTCTGCGACCTGTCACACCTGGAGAGATTTCTAGAAATATTAAATTCATGGACAGCAACAAGGCGCCAGGATACGACCTAATAGATAGTAAAGTACTTAAAGAACTGCCTAAAAAAGCGCTAGTATATCTCACTTACCTGTTTAATGCCATCATGAGGCTGGCTCACTTCCCAGAACTATGGAAAGTTTCCCAAATTATTATGATACATAAGCATGGGAAACCAGCCCACGAAATTACATCGTACAGGCCAATTAGCCTACTGCCAGTACTGTCGAAGTTGTTTGAGAAAACCCTGCTACCTAGACTTAATAAAGTTTTGAAAGAAAGATTCATAATACCTGATCACCAATTTGGCTTTCGCCAAGAACATGCTACAATAGAGCAAGTCCATAGAGTGAGCAGGGTCATTAGAAAGTCATTTGAAAAGAAGGAGTATTGTTCGGCAGCATTCCTTGATATACAACAAGCATTTGACAAGGTATGGCACAAGGGGCTACTGTATAAAATCAAGTCCTTATTACCTCATGTGTTCTATGGAGTCATAAAATCATATCTTACCAACAGAATATTCCAAGTAAGAGAAAATGATAGTACATCAAGTTTTTTCAACATCTCAGCAGGAGTACCACAGGGTTCTGTACTCGGCCCCGTGCTGTACACAATTTATACATCAGATTTACCACAAACTCCAGGGGTCACAGTTGCAACATTCGCAGATGATACGGCTCTGCTGGCTACGAACAGATGTCCCATCGAGGCTTCTAAAATCCTACAAAACAGCCTAAATGATATGGGAGAGTGGTTGACTAAATGGAGGATCGCTGCCAGCGCAACTAAATCGGTACATGTGACGTTTGCGCTCCGCAGAGAAGATTGCTCACCAGTTACGCTAAATGGAACGCAACTCCCACACTGTGACAAGGTCAAATATTTGGGAATGCATTTAGACCGTAGACTTACTTGGAAGACACATATACGAAGCAAAAGAGACGAGATCAACCTAAAATACAAAGGCTTATACTGGCTGCTAGGGAGAAACTCTAAACTAGCTTTGGACAAAAAAATTTTAATTTATAAAACAATACTCAAGCCAATTTGGTTATATGGAGTACAGCTTTGGAGTTCAGCAAGTAAATCCAACATCACTACAGTGCAGAGGGTACAGAATAGTATCCTTAAACAAATCTGTAATGCGCCATGGTTTATCAGAACAAATGAG